>CM062531.1:0-1250000 GCA_031439595.1 Pterocarpus santalinus
TTAAACCTAAACCTAAACCTAAACCTAAACCTAAACCCTAAACCTAAACCCTAAACCTAAACCTAAACCTAAACCTAAACCTAAGCCTAAACCTAAACCTAAACCTAAACCTAAAGCCTAAACCTAAACCTAAACCTAAACCTAAACCTAAACCTAAACCTAAACCTAAACCTAAACCTAAACCTAAACCTAAACCTAAACCTAAACCTAAACCTAAACCTAAACCTAAACCTAAACCTAAACCTAAACCTAAACCTAAACCTAAACCTAAACCTAAACCTAAACCTAAACCTAAACCTAAACCTAAACCTAGGCCTAAAGCCTAAACCTAGGCCTAAACCTAAACCTAAACCTAAGCCTAAACCTAAACCTAAACCTAAACCTAGAAACCTAAACCTAAACCTAAGCCTAAACCTAAACCTAAACCTAAACCTAAAGCCTAAGCACTAACCTAAACCTAAACCTAAACCTAAACCTAAACCTAAACCTAAACCTAAACCCTAAACCTAAACCTAAACCTAAACCTAAACCTAAATACAAGCCTAAACCTAAAGCCTAAACCTAAACCCTAAGCCTAAACCTAAACCTAAGCCTAAACCTAAGCCTAAACCTAAACACAAGCCTAAACCCTAAACCTAAGAAGCCTAAACCTAAAACCTAAACCTAAGCCTAGAGCCTAAAGAGCCTAGCCTAGAGCCTAAACCTAAACCTAAACCTAAACCTAAACCTAAACCTAAACCTAAACCCTAAACCTAAACCTAAACCTAAACCCTAAACCTAAACCTAAACCTAAACCTAAACCTAAACCTAAACCTAAACCTAAACCTAAACCTAAACCTAAACCTAAACCTAAACCTAAACCTAAACCTAAACCTAAACCTAAACCTAAACCTAAACCTAAGCCTAAACCTAAACCTAAACCTAAACCTAAACCTAAACCTAAACCTAAACCTAAACCTAAACCTAAACCTAAACCTAAACCTAAACCTAAACCTAAACCTAAACCTAAACCTAAACCTAAACCTAAACCTAAACCTAAACCTAAACCTAAGCCTAAACCTAAACCTAAACCTAAACCTAAACCTAAACCTAAACCTAAACCTAAACCTAAACCTAAACCTAAACCTAAACCTAAACCTAAACCTAAACCTAGGCCTAAACCTAAACCTAAACCTAAACCTAAAGCCTAAACCTAAGCCTAAACCCTAAACCTAAGCCTAAACCTAAACCTAAACCTAAGCCTAGGCCTAAACCTAAACCTAAACCTAAACCTAAACCTAAACCTAAACCCTAAACCTAAACCTAAACCTAAACCTAAACCTAAACCTAAACCTAAACCTAAACCTAAACCTAAACCTAAACCTAAACCTAAGCCTAAACCTAAACCTAAACCTAAACCTAAACCTAAACCTAAACCTAAACCTAAACCTAAACCTAAACCTAAACCTAAACCTAAACCTAAACCTAAGCCTAAACCCTAAACCTAAACCTAAACCTAAACCTAAACCTAAACCTAAACCTAAACCTAAACCTAAACACAAGCCTAAACCTAAACCTAAGCCTAAACCTAAACCTAAACCTAAACCTAAGCCTAAACCTAAACCTAAAGCCTAAACCTAAACCTAAACCTAAACCCTAAACCTAAACCTAAACCTAAGCCTAAACCTAAACCTAAACCTAAGCCTAAACCTAAACCTAAACCTAAACCTAAAGCCTAAAGCCTAAACCTAAACCTAAACCTAAGCCTAAGCCTAAACCTAGGCCTAAGCCTAAACCTAAGCCTAAGCCTAAACCTAAACCTAAACCTAAACCTAAGCCTAAACCTAAACCTAGGCCTAAGCCTAAGCCTAAACCTAAGCCTAGGCCTAAGCCTAAACACAAACCTGAAGCCTAGGCCTAGGCCTAGGCCTAGGCCTAGGCCTAGGCCTAGGCCTAAACCTAAACCTAGAGCCTAAAGCCTAAAGCCTAGGCCTAAAGCCTAGGCCTAGGCCTAGAGCCTAAACCTAAACCCTAAACCTAAACCTAAACCTAAGCCTAAACCTAAGCCTAAGGCCTAAACCTAAAGCCTAAACCTAAGCCTAAACCTAGGCCTAAACCTAGGCCTAAAGCCTAAACCTAAACCTAAACCTAAGCCTAAACCTAAACCTAGGCCTAAACCTGAGCCTAAACCTAGAGCCTAGGCCTAAACCTAAACCTAGGCCTAAACCTAGGCCTAAACCTAGGCCTAGGCCTAGAGCCTAAACCTAAACCTAGAGCCTAAACCTAGGCCTAAGCCTAAAGCCTAGGCCTAGGCCTAGAGCCTAGGCCTAAACCTAAACCTAGCCTAAACCTAAAGCCTAGGCCTAAACCTACAAGCCTAAACCTAAACCTAGGCCTAGGCACAAGCCTAAACCTAAACCTAAACCTAGGCCTAGGCCTAGAGCCTAAACCTAAGCCTAGGCCTACAACCTAAACCTAAAGCCTAAGCCTAAGCCTAGGCCAAGCCTAGGCCTAAGCCTAGCCTAAGCCTAGGCCTAACACAAGCCTAAGCCTACCTAGAGCCTAGGCCTAAACCTAAACCTAGAGCCTAGGCCTAAACCTAGGCCTAGGCCTAGGCCTAAACCTAGGCCTAAACCTAGGCCAAACCTAGGCCTAGGCCTAAACCTAAACCTAAACCTAAACCTAAAGCCTAAACCTAAACCAGCCTAAACCTAAACCTAAACCTAGCCTAAACCTAGGCCTAAACCTAGGCCTAAACCTAGGCCTAAACCTAGGCCTAAACCTAAACCTACCTAAACAAACCTAAACCTAAGCCTAAACCTAAAGCCTAAAGCCTAAACCTAAAGCCTAAACCTAAACCTAAACCTAAACCTAAACCTAAACCTAAACCTAAACCTAAACCTAAACCTAAACCTAAACCTAAACCTAAAGCCTAAAGCCTAAACCTAAACCTAAACCTAAACCTAAACCTAAAGCCTAAACCTAAACCTAAACCTAAACCTAAACCTAAACCTAAACCTAGGCCTAAGCCTAAACCTAAACCTAAGCCTAAACCTAAACCTAAACCTAAAGCCTAAACCTAAACCTAAACCTAAACCTAAACCTAAAGCCTAAACCTAAACCTAGGCCTAAACCTAGGCCTAAACCTAAACCCTAAACCTAAACCTAAACCTAAGCCTAAACCTAAACCTAAACCTAAACCTAGGCCTAAACCTAAACCTAAACCTAAACCTAAACCTAGGCCTAAACCTAAAGCCTAAACCTAAACCTAAACCTAAACCTAAACCTAAACCTAGGCCTAAACCTAAAGCCTAAACCTAAACCTAAACCTAAACCTAAACCTAAACCTAAACCTAAACCTAAACCTAAACCTAAACCTAAACCTAAACCTAAACCTAAACCTAAACCTAAACCTAAACCTAGGCCTAGGCCTAAACCTAAGCCTAAACCTAAACCTAAACCTAAACCTAAACCTAAACCTAAACCTAAACCTAAACCTAAACCTAAACCTAAACCTAAACCTAAACCTAAAGCCTAAAGCCTAAGCCTAAGCCTAAGCCTAAACCTAAACCTAAACACAAACCTAAACCTAAACCTAAAGCCTAAACCTAAACCTAAGCCTAAAGCCTAAACCTAAACCTAGGCCTAAACCTAAACCTAAACCTAAACCTAAAGCCTAAACCTAAACCTAGGCCTAAACCTAAACCTAAACCTAAACCTAAACCTAAAGCCTAGGCCTAAACCTAAACCTAAACCTAAACCTAAACCTAAACCTAAACCTAAACCTAAACCTAAACCTAAACCTAAGCCTAAACCTAAAGCCTAAACCTAAACCTAAGCCTAAACCTAAAGCCTAAACCTAAACCTAAACCTAAACCTAAACCTAAACCTAAACCTAAAGCCTAGGCCTAAGCCTAGAGCCTAAACCTAAAGCCTAAACCTAAAGCCTAAACCTAAACCTAGGCCTAGGCCTAAGCCTAAACCTAAACCTAAACCTAAACCTAAACCTAAACCTAGGCCTAAACCTAAGCCTAAACCTAGGCCTAAACCTAAAGCCTAAACCTAAACCTAAACCTAAGCCTAAGCCTAAACCTAAACCTAAAGCCTAAACCTAAAGCCTAAAGCCTAAACCTAGGCCTAGGCCTAAACCTAAACCTAAACCTAAACCTAAACCTAAACCTAAACCTAAACCTAAACCTAAACCTAAACCTAAACCTAAACCTAAAGCCTAAACCTAAACCTAAACCTAAACCTAAACCTAAACCTAAACCTAAAGCCTAAACCTAAACCTAAACCTAAACCTAAACCTAAAGCCTAAACCTAAACCTAAGCCTAAACCTAAACCTAAAGCCTAAACCTAAACCTAAACCTAAACCTAAACCTAAACCTAAAGCCTAAACCTAAACCTAAACCTAAACCTAAACCTAAACCTAAACCTAAACCTAAACCTAAGCCTAAACCTAAACCTAAACCTAAACCTAAGCCTAAACCTAAACCTAAGGCCTAGGCCTAGGCCTAAACCTAGGCCTAGGCCTAAACCTAGCCTAAAAGCCTAGCCTAGAGCCTAGGCCTAGGCCTAAACCTAAGCCTGAGCCTAGGCCTAGGCCTAAACCTAAACCTAAACCCTAGCCTAAACCTAAACCTAAGCCTAAACCTAAAGCCTAAACCTAGGCCTAGGCCTAAACCTAAACCCTAAACCTAAGCCTAGCCTAGGCCTAAACCTAGGCCTAGGCCACAAGGCCTAGGCCTAGAGCCTAGGCCTAAGCCTAAGCCTAAACCTAAGCCTGAAGCCTAAACCTGAAGCCTAAACCTACCTAGGCCTAGGCCTAAAGCCTAAACCTAAACCTAAGCCTAGGCCTAGGCCTAAGCCTAGGCCTGAAGCCTAGGCCTAGGCCTAAACCTAGGCCTAGCCTAAGCCTAAACCTAGGCCTAGGCCTAGGCCTAAACCTAAACCTAAACCTAAACCTAGAGCCTAAACCTAAGCCTAGGCCTAAACCTAAACCTAAACCTAAAGCCTAAACCTAAACCTAAACCTAAGCCTAAAGCCTAAACCTAAACCTAAACCTAAACCTAAACCTAAACCTAAACCTAGAGCCTAAACCTAAAGCCTAAACCTAAACCTAAAGCCTAAACCTAAACCTAAGCCTAAACCTAAACCTAAACCTAAACCTAAACCTAAACCTAAAGCCTAAACCTAAACCTAAGCCTAAAGCCTAAACCTAAACCTAAACCTAAACCTAAGCCTAAAGCCTAAACCTAAACCTAAAGCCTAGGCCTAAGCCTAAACCTAAAGCCTAAACCTAAACCTAAACCTAAACCTAAACCTAAACCTAAACCTAAACCTAAACCCTAAACCTAAACCTAAACCTAAACCTAGGCCTAAGCCTAAACCTAAACCTAAACCTAAACCTAAACCTAAACCTAAAGCCTAAACCTAAACCTAAACCTAAACCTAAGCCTAAACCCTAAGCCTAGGCCTAAACCTAAACCTAGGCCTAAACCTAAACCTAAACACAAGCCTAGGCCTAGGCCTAGAGCCTAAACCTAAACCTAAACCTAGCCTAGGCCTAAACCTGGCCTAAAGCCTGAGCCTAGGCCTGAGCCTGGCCTAGGCCTAAACCTAGGCCTAGGCCTAAACCTAAACCTGAGCCTAGAGCCTAGGCCTAGGCCTAGGCCTAAAGCCTAGGCCTAGGCCTAAACACCAGGCCTAGGCCTAGGCCTAGGCCTAAACCTAGGCCCTGAGCCTAGGCCTAAACCTAGGCCTAAACCTAAACCTAGGCCTAGGCCTAAACCTAGGCCTAAGCCTAAACCTAAGCCTAAACCTAAGCCTAAACCTAAGCCTAGGCCTAAACCTAAGCCTAAACCTAAACCTAAACCTAAGCCTAGGCCTAAGCCTAAACCTAAAGCCTAAACCTAGGCCTAAACCTAAACCTAAACCTAAGCCTAAACCTAGAGCCTAAACCTAGCCTAAACCTAAACCTAAACCTAAACCTAAACCTAAACCTAAACCTAGGCCTAAAGCCTAAACCCTAAACCTAAACCCTAAACCTAAAGGCCTAAACCTAAACCTAGGCCTAGCCTAAACCTAGGCCTAAACCTAAGCCTAAACCTAAACCTAAACCTAAACCTAAAGCCTAGGCCTAAACCTAAACCTAAACCTAAACCTAAACCTAAACCTAAACCTAAGCCTAAACCTAAACCTAGGCCTAAAGCCTAAACCTAAACCTAAACCTAAACCTAAAGCCTACAGACCTAAACCCTAAACAGACACCTAAACACAGACCTAGACACAAACCTACCTAAACCTAAAACCTGAGCCTAGGCCTAAGCCTAAACACTGAGCCCACCTAAAACCTGAACAAGCCACAAACCTGGCCTGAGCCTAAACCTAAGCCTAAACCTAACACAAACCTGAAGCCTAGAGACCTAGAGACCCCAAACCCCAAACCCCAAACCCCAAATCCCTAAATCCTACAAGCCTAACCTAAGCCTAACCCCAAACCCTAACCCCAAGCCCAAACCTAAACCTAAACCCAGGCCTAAACCTAAAACCTAAAACCTAAAACCTAGAGACCACAGAACCCAGAACAGACCAGACCTAAACCTGACCTGAGACCTAAGCCTAACCTAACCTAACCTAACTAAACCTAACCCTAAACCTAAACCTAAACCCTAAACCTAAACCTAACCCTAAACCTAAACCCACTAACCTAACCCCTAACCTAAACCACTAACCCTAAGCCTAAGCCTAAACCCCAAACCCTAAACCCTCGACCTAAACCTAAACCCTAAGCGTAGCCTAAACCTAAAACCTAAACCCTTATTGAATATTTTGGTTTCACGGATTAGTGATGTGGATTTCTTGTTGACCATTGGATAGCATTCCTATAGGAAAGCGAAGATAGGCTGTCTAGCGTTTGAATGTGTCCCTAAATGGGGGGACATCAGCGTGTTGGGGAGGGGCTGTTTTATCTCGAGGAGCAGCAGCGAGGGCACTATCCACCTCGGGAGCGTCTTGCGGCATGGGGAGCTCGGATTACCTCGGGAGCGTGCCAGGGGATTAGGGGGCCTTTATTTATCTCGGGGAAAGTGCGGGGGCATTACCTCGGGAGGCGTGCCAGGGGCCTTTGCTCACCTCGGGGAAGCGTGCAAGGGATAGAGGGCATTCACCTCGGGAAGCGTGCGAGGGGGCCTTGTCCACCTCAGCGTCTTGGCGGAAGGGCTTCGGGAGTGCCTCGAGAAGCGTGCCAGGGGTAGGGGGCTGTTTTATCTCGGGAAGTGCGGGGGCCTTTGTTCACCTCGGGAAAGCGTCGGGCGAAGGGATCGCCTCGGGGAAGCGTGCAAAGGGATAGGGGGCGCTTGTTCACCTCGGGAAGCGTCTTGCGGCTGAGGCTTCGGGGAAGCGTGCAAGGGATAGAAGGCGATCACCTCGGGAAGCATGCAAGGGGGCGCGTTTCACCTCGAGCGTGCGGGGACACTATCCACCTCGGGAAGCGTCTTGCGGCATGGGAGCTCGGATTGTCTCGGGAAGCGTCTGGGAGATAGGGCCTTTTTATCTCGGGGAAAGTGCGAGAGCCTTTACCTCGGGAAGCGTGCGGGGGACCGCTCACCTCGGGAAGCGTGCCAGGGGGTAGGGGCACTATTTTTATCTCGGGGAATGTGCGGGGGCGCTGTTCACCTCGGGAAGCGTCTGGCGGGGAGATCGAGGGGATCGCCTCGGGAAGCGTGCAAGGGATAGGGGGCCTTGTTCACCTCGGGAGCGCGCCAAGGGCCATTTGTTCATCTCGGGAAGCGTCTGGGGCACTATCCACCTCGGGAAGCGTCTTGCGGCATCTTGAGGGGTCGGATTGCCTCGGGAAGCGTGAAGGGGATAGGGAGCTTGTTTTATCTCGGGGAAAGTGCGGGGGAGCCTTTGCTTACCTCGGGAGCGTCTTGCGAGAGGCTTCGGGGATTTTGCCTCGGGGAGCGTGCGGGGGCCTTTGTTCACCTCGGGAAGCGTCTTGGCGAGGGGATCGCCTCGGGAGCGTGCAAAGGGGTAGGGAGAGGCTGTTCACCTCGGGAAGCGTGCAGAGGCTGTTTCACCTCGGGAGCGTCGCGAGGGCCTTGTCCCACCTCGGGAAAGCGTCTTGCGGCGGAAGGCTTGGTTTGCCTTAGGGAAGCGGGCCAGGGGATAGGGGGAACGCATTCACCAGGAAGCGATCGTGATTACCTCGGGAGCGTGCGAGGGGCCTTTATTCACCTCGGGATGCGTCTGCGGGCACCTGCCGGCGGCAGCCGTCGCCTCGGGAAGCGTGCCGTGAGCGATAACCCCAGAATTGACATGGCATGAGCGATGCTGCAAACGGCCAGATGCGGTGAGCGATAACATCGAGGGATGAGCGATGTCCAGGCGAATATCGGAGACACGCCGTCGAAAGTGCGACCCTAAATCGAGGGAGGCAGCAGGGTCATTTTGACGGACGTCCTTATTCGCCGTCGGTAGGCAATCTACGAGCCCTCAGCGAAAATTTACGAATCGAAAATCGGAAATTTTTAATTTCTAAACCCTAAACCTAAATCCTCAACCTAAAATCCTAAACCCCTAAACCTAAACCTAAACCTAAACCTAAACCTAAAATCCTAAACCTAACCCTAACCTAACCTAACCCTAAACCTAACCCTAAGCCTAAGCCTAAACCCCAAACCCTAAACCCTCGACCTAAACCCTAAACCCTAAGCCTAAGCCTAAGCCCTAAACCTAAAAACTAAACCCTTATTGAATATTTTGGTTACACACGGATTAGAGATGTGGATTTCTTGTTGACCATTGGATAGCATCCCTATAGGAAGCGAAGATGAAGCTGTCTAGCGTTTGAATGTGTCCCTAAATGGGGCGACATCGCAAAGCGTGTGGGGGGGGGGGACTGTTTTATCTCGGGGAGCAGCGCCAGGGAGGCACTATCCACCTCGGGAGCGTGCGGCATGGGGAGCTCGGATTACCTCGGGAGGCGTGCGAGGGATTAGGGGCCTTATTTATCTCGGGGAAAGTGCCAGGGAGCATTTACCTCGGGAAGCGTGCGGGGGCCTTTGCTCACCTCGGGAGGCGTGCAAGGGATAGGGGGAACGCATTCACCTCGGGAAGCGTCTTGGGGGGCCTTGTCCACCTCGAGAAAAGCGTCTTGCGGCGGGAGGAGCTTCGGGGGGGTGCCTCGGGGAAGCGTCTGGGGGTAGGGGGCCTTGTTTTTATCTCGGGAAGTGCGGGGGCTTTGTTCACCTCGGGAAGCGTCTTGGCAGAGGATCGCCTCGGGAGCGTGCAAAGGGATAGGGGGCGCATTCACCTCGGGAGCGTCTGCGGCGAAGAGAGGCTTCGAGGAAGCGTGCAAGGGATAGAGGCGATCACCTCGGGAAGCATGCAAGGGGCCAGCGTTTCACCTCGGGAAGCGTGCGGGGACACTATCCACCTCGGGAGCGTCTTGCGGCATGGGGAGCTCGGATTGTCTCGGGAAGCGTGCGAGGAGATAGGGGGCCTTGTTTTATCTCGGGGAAAGTCACGAGGGCGCGCTTACCTCGGGGAAGCGTGCGGGGACCAGCTCACCTCGGGAAGCGTGCGGGGGTAGGGGCACTATTTTTATCTCGGGGAATGTGCGGGGCCTTTGTTCACCTCGGGAAGCGTCTTGCGGCGGGGAGATCGGGGGGATCGCCTCGGGGAAGCGTGCAAGGGATAGGGGGCCTTGTTCACCTCGGGAAAGCGGCGAGGGCCATTTGTTCATCTCGGGAAGCGTGCGGGGGCACTATCCACCTCGGGAAAGCGTCTTGCGGCATCTTGGGAGAAGTCGGATTGCCTCGGGAGCGTGAAGGGGATAGGGGAACCTGTTTTATCTCGGGGAAAGTCCAGGGGGCCTTTGCTTACCTCGGGAAGCGTCTTGCGGCGAGAGGCTTCGGGGATTTTGCCTCGGGGAGCGTCACGAGGGGCCTTTGTTCACCTCGGGGAAGCGTCTTGGCGGGGATCGCCTCGGGAAGCGTGCAAGGGTAGGGAGGCGCTGTTCACCTCGGGAAGCGTGCAAGGGGCCATTGTTTCACCTCGGGGAAGCGTCGCGAGCCTTGTCCACCTCGGGAAGCGTCTTGCGGGAGAGCTTGGATTTGCCTTGGGAAGCGGGCAGGGGGGGATAGGGGGGGGCACTGTTCACCCCGGGAAGCGATCGGGATTACCTCGGGAAGCGTGCAGGGGGACGCTGTTCACCTCGGGATGCGTCACGGAGCACCCTGCCGGCAACGGCCGTCGCCTCGGGAAGCGTGCCGTGAGCGATAACCCCGAATTGACATGGCATGAGCGATGCTGCAAGCGGCCAGATACCGCGGTGAGCGATAACATCGAGGATGAGCGATGTCCGGACGAATATCGGAGACGCATAAATCGAAAGTGCGACCCCTAAATCGAAGCCTTGCGCAGCAAGGTCATTTTGAGGCCACGTCCTTATTCACCGTCGTGGCAATCTCTGAGCCCTCAGCGAAAATTTACAGATAAAATGGAAATTTTTAATTTCTAAACCCTAAACCCTAAATCCCTAAACCTAAGCCTAAACCTAAACCTAAACCTAAACCTAAACCTAAACCTAAACCCTAAACCCTAAACCTAAACCTAAACCTAAACCCTAAACCTAAACCTAAACCTAAACCTAAACCTAAACCTAAACCTAAACCTAAACCTAAACCTAAACCTAAACCTAAACCTAAACCTAAACCTAAACCTAAACCTAAACCTAAACCTAAACCTAAACCTAAACCTAAACCTAAACCTAAACCTAAACCTAAACCTAAACCTAAACCTAAACCTAAACCTAAACCTAAACCTAAACCTAAACCTAAACCTAAACCTAAACCTAAACCTAAACCTAAACCTAAACCTAAACCTAAACCTAAACCTAAACCTAAACCTAAACCTAAACCTAAACCTAAACCTAAACCTAAACCTGAACCTAAACCTAAACCTAAACCTAAACCTAAACCTAAACCTAAACCTAAACCTAAACCTAAACCTAAACCTAAACCTAAACCTAAACCTAAACCTAAACCTAAACCTAAACCTAAACCTAAACCTAAACCTAAACCCTAAACCTAAACCTAAACCTAAACCTAAACCTAAACCTAAACCTAAACCTAAACCTAAACCTAAACCTAAGACCTAAACCTAAACCTAAACCTAAACCTAAACCCTAAACCCTAAACCTAAACCTAAACCTAAACCTAGAACCTAAGACCTAAACCCAGACCTAGACCCCAAACCCCAAACCCTAATCCTAAATCCTAAACCTAACCCTAAACCTAAACCTAAACCTAAACCTAAACCTAAACCTAAACCTAAACCTAAACCTAAACCTAAAACCTAAAACCCAGGACAGACCTAAGACCTAAGACCTAAACCCTAAACCTAGACCTAAACCTAAACCTAAACCTAACCTAAACCTAAACCCTAAACCTAAACCTAAACCTAAACCTAAACCTAAACCCTAAACCCTAAACCTAAACCCTAAACCTAAACCCTAAACCTAAACCTAAACCTAAACCTAAACCTAAACCCTAAACCTAAACCTAAACCCTAAACCCTAAACCTAAACCTAAACCCTAAACCTAAACCCTAAACCTAAACCTAAACCTAAACCTAAACCTAAACCCTAAACCTAAACCTAAACCTAAACCTAAACCTAAACCTAAACCTAAACCTAAACCTAAACCTAAACCTAAACCTAAACCTAAACACAGACCTAAACCACAGACACAGACACAGACACAGACACAGACACTGAACCCTAAACACAGAACCTAAACCACAGACCTAAACCTAAACCCTAAACCTAAACCTAAACCTAAACCTAAACCTAAACCTAAACCCTAAACCCTAAACCTAAACCTAAACCTAAACCCTAAACCTAAACCTAAACCCTAAACCTAAACCTAAACCTAAACCTAACCCTAAACCACTGAACACAGACCACAGAACCTAAAACCTAAAACCTAAACCACTAATCCTAAACCTAAACCTAAACCTAAACTAGAGACAGAGACCCAGACACAGAACCCAGAACCCCAGACTGAGCCCCAAACCCCAAATCCTAAATCCTAAACCTAACCCCAAACCCTAACCTAACCCCAAACCCCAAACCTAAACCTAAACCCCAAACCTAAACCTAAAACCCTAAAACCCAGACCCAGACACAGAACCCAGACCACAGACCCTCGACCACAGACCTAAACCTAACCTAACCTAACCTAACCTAACCTAAACCTAAAACCTAAACCTAAACCTAAACCTAACCCTAACCTAAGCCTAACCCTAACCTAACCCTAACCTAAACCTAACCCTAAGCCTAAGCCTAAGCCTAAACCCAAACCCTAAACCCTCGACCTAAACCTAAACCCCTAAGCTGTAGCCCTAAACCTAAAACCTAAACCCTTATTGAATATTTTGGTTTCACGGATTAG
Source organism: Pterocarpus santalinus (assembly GCA_031439595.1). NCBI lineage: Eukaryota > Viridiplantae > Streptophyta > Magnoliopsida > Fabales > Fabaceae > Pterocarpus > Pterocarpus santalinus. Next base: position 12,439 of record CM062531.1, read on the forward strand.
TGATGTGGATTTCTTGTTGACCATTGGATAGCATTCCTATAGGAAAGCGAAGATAGGCTGTCTAGCGTTTGAATGTGTCCCTAATTGGGGGACATCGGCGTGTTGGGGGGGGGCATTTTATCTCGAGGAGCAGCGCGAGGCACTATCCACCTCGGGAGCGTCTTGGCATGGGAGGCTGGATTACCTCGGGAGGCGTGCGAGGGGATTAGGGGCCTTTGTTTATCTCGGGGAAAGTGCGGGGGGGCTTGTTACCTCGGGAGGCGTGCGGGGGCCTTTGCTCACCTCGGGAAGCGTGCGGGGGGCCTTTGTTCACCTCGGGAAGCGTGCCAGGGGATCACCTCGGAAGCGTGCAAGGGATAGGGGGCCTTTATTCACCTCGGGAAGCGTGCCAGGGGAGCATCCACCTCGAAAAGCGTCTTGCGGCGAGGAGGGCTTCGGGGGGGTGCCTCGAAAGCGTCTTGAGGGTAGGGAGCCTGTTTTTATCTCGGGAAAGTGCGGGGGCCTTTGTTCACCTCGGGAAGCGTCTTGTGAGGATCGCCTCGGGAAGCGTGCAAAGGGATAGGGGGCCTTTGTTCACCTCGGGGAAGCGTCGGCGAGGCTTCGGGGAAGCGTGCAAGGGATAGGGGGGGGCACTGATCACCTCGGGAAGCATGCAAGGGGGACGCGTTTCACCTCGGAAAGCGTGCAGGGACACTATCCACCTCGGGAAGCGTGCCGGCATGGGGGAGCTCGGATTGTCTCGGGAAGCGTGGAGGAGATAGGGGCCTTGTTTTATCTCGGGGAAAGTGCGAGGGCCGCTACCTCGGGAAGCGTCGCGGGGGACCCGCTCACCTCGGGAAGCGTGCGGGGGTAGGGGCACTATTTTTATCTCGGGGAATGTGCGGGGGCCTTTGTTCACCTCGGGAAGCGTCTTGGCGGGGAGATCGGGGGATCGCCTCAGGAAGCGTGCAGGGGGACGCTGTTCACCTCGGGAAGCGTGCAAGGGGGACGCTGTTCACCTCGGGAAGCGTGCAGGGGCACTATCCACCTCGGGAAGCGTCTTGCGGCATGCAGAGGGTCGGATTGCCTCGGGAAGCGCGAAGGGGATAGGGGGCACTGTTTTATCTCGGGGGAAAGTGCAGGGGGGGCACTGCTTACCTCGGGGAGCGTGCTTGGCGAGAGGCTTCGGGATTTTGCCTCGGGGAGCGTGCGGGGGGGCCTTGTTCACCTCGGGAGCCTTGGCGGGGATCGCCTCGGGAAGCGTGCAAGGGGTAGGGAGGCACTGTTCACCTCGGGAAGCGTGCAGGGGCCATTTGTTTCACCTCGGGAGGCGTGTAGAGCCTGTCCACCTCGGGAAGCGTCTTGCGAGAGCTTGGATTTGCCTTGGGAAGCGGGCGGGGGGATAGAGGCCCTTGTTCACCGAGAAGCGATCGTGATTACCTCGGGAAGCGTGCGAGAGGCCTGTTCACCTCGGGATGCGTGCGGGCACCACTGCTGGCGGCGGCCGTCGCCTCGGGAAGCGTGCCCGTGAACAGTAACCCCCCGAATTGACATGGCAAGAACAGTAACAAGCGGCCGATGCACGGTGAGCGGTAACATCGAGAGGATGAGCGATGTCCGGACGAATATCGGGGCACGCAAATCGAAAATTGCGACCCCTAACCCCTAAACCCCTAAACCCCTAACCCCTAACCCCTAAACCCTAAACCCTGAACCCTGAACCCTGAACCCTGAACCCTAAACCCCAAAACCCCAAAACCCCAAAACCCCAAACCCTAAACCCCAAACCCTAAACCCTAAACCCTAAACCCTAAATACTAACCTAAACCTAACTAACCCTAACCTAACCTAACCTAACCTAACCTAACCTAACCTAACCTAACCTAACCTAAGCCTAACTCCTAACCTAAACCCCAAACCCCAAACCTAACCTAACCTAACCCCAAACCCCAAAACCCCAAACCCCAAACCTAAACCTAACCCCTAAGCTGTAGCCTAAACCTAAAACCTAAACCCTTATTGAATAATTTGGTTTCACATGGATTAGTGATGTGGATTTCTTGTTGGCCATTGGATAGCATTCCTATAGGAAGCGAAGATGGCTGTCTAGCGTTTGAATGTGTCCCTAAATGGGGGGACATCGAAAAGCATGTGGGGGGGGACTATTTTATCTCGGGGAGCAGCGGGGACCTGAGTTCACCTCGGGAAGCGTGCGGGGGCACTATCCACCTCGGGAAGCGTCGGCATGGGGGAGCTTCGGATTGCCTCGGGAGCGTGCGGGGGGATAGGGGGAGCCTTTTTTTTATCTCGGGAAAGTGCGGGGGGCCTTTGTTTACCTCGGGAAGCGTGCGGGGGCATTGTCCACCTCGGGAGGCGTGAAGGGGATAGGGGAGCTTCGGGGGTTGCCTCGGAAGCGTGCGAGGGTAGGGAGCCTTTATTTTTATCTCGGGAAACTTGCAGGGGGGCACTGTTCACCCCGGGAAGCGTCTTGCGGTAGAGGCGGATCGCCTCGGGAAGCGTGCAAAGGGATAGGGGGGGCACTGTTCACCTCGGGAAGCGTGCAAGGGGGACGCGTTTCACCTCAGAAAGCGTGCAGGGACACTATCCACCTCGGGAAGCGTGCCGGCATGGGGGGGAGCTCGGATTGCCTCGGGAAGCGTGCAGGAGATAGGGGCCTTGTTTTTATCTCGGGGAAAGTGCGGGGGCCTTGCTACCTTAGGAAGCATGCGGGGGACCAGCTCACCTCGGGAAGCGTGCGGGGGTAGGGGGCACTGTTTTTATCTCGGGAAATGTGCGGGCGGCGCTGTTCACCTCGGGAAGCGTCTTGGCGAGGGATCGGGGGGATCGCCTCGAGGCGTGCAAGGGATAGGGGGCGCTATTCACCTCGGGAAGCGCGCAAAGGGGCCATTTGTTCACCTCGGGAAGCGTGCGGGGCACTATCCACCTCGGGAGCGTCTGGCATGGGGGGCTCGGATTGCCTCGGGAAGCGCGAAGGGGATAGGGGGCACTGTTTTATCTCGGGGGAAAGTGCAGGGGGGGCACTGCTTACCTCGGGAAGCGTCTTGCGGCGAGGCTTCGGGATTTTGCCTCGGGGAACGTGCAGGGGGGGCACTGTTCACCTCGGGAGCCTTGGCGAGGGGATCGCCTCGGGAAGCGTGCAAGGGGTTTGTTTCACCTCGGGAGGCGTCACGAGGGCCTTGTCCACCTCGGGAAAGCGTCTGGCGAGTGAGCTTGGATTTGCCTTGGGAAGCGGGCAGGGGGGGATAGGGGGGGCCACTGTTCACCCCGGGAAGAGATCGTGATTACCTCGGGGAGCGTGCAGGGGGACGCTGTCCACCTCGGGATGCGTCTGGGCACCTGCCAAGCGGCCGTCGCCTCGGGAAGCGTGCCCGTGAACAGTAACCCCCCGAATTGACATGGCATGAACAGTAACACCGCCGACCGATGCACGGTGAGCGATAACATCGGGGATGAGCGATGTCCAGGACGAATATCAGAGACGCATAAATCGAAAATTGCGACCTAACCTAAACCCTAAACCCCTAACCTAACCCTAAACCTAAACCTGAACCACAGAACCTGAACCCTAAACCCCAAAACCCCAAAACCCCAAAACCCCAAACCCTAAACCCCAAACCCTAAACCCTAAACCCTAAACCCTAAATCCTAACCCCTAAACCCTAACCCCTAACCTAACCCTAACCTAACCTAAACCTAAACCTAAACCTAACCTAACCTAACCCTAAACCTAACTCCTAACCCTAAACCCCAAACCCCAAACCCTAAACCTAAACCTAAACCTAAACCTAAACCTAAACCTAAACCCTAAACCCTAAACCCTAAACCTAAACCTAAACCCTAAACCTAAACCCTAAACCTAAACCTAAACCTAAACCTAAACCTAAGCCTAAAACCTAAACCTAAACCTAAACCTAAACCTAAACCTAAACCTAAACCTAAACCTAAACCTAAACCTAAACCTAAACCTAAACCTAAACCTAAACCTAAACCTAAACCTAAACCTAACCTAACACCTAAACCTAAATCCTAAATCCTAAACCTAAACCTAAATCCTAAATCCTAAACCTAAACCTAAACCTAAACCTAAACCTAAAACCTAAACCTAAAACCTAAACCTAAACCTAAACCCTAAACCCCAAACCCCAGGCCCCAAACCCCAAACCCTAACCTAAACCCTAACCTAACCTAACCTAACCTAACCCTAACCTAACCACTAACCCTAACCTAACCTAACCTAAACCACTAACCCTAAACCTAACCTAAACCACAGACCTAAACCACAGACCTGAACCACAGACCTAAACCTGAACCTAAAACCTGAACCTAAAACACAGAACCACAGACACTGAACCACAGACCACAGACACAGACACAGACCACTAAACCAGACCTAACACAACCTAACCTAACCTAACCTAACCTAAACCCTAACCCCTAAACCCTAAACCCCTAAACGCCAAATCCCAAACCCCAAACCCCAAACCCCAATCCTAAATCCTAACCCCTAACCCCTAATCCCCAATCCCTAACCCCTAAACCCTAACCCCTAACCCCTAAACCCTAATCCCCAACCCCTAAACCCTACATCCTAAACCCTACGCCCTACACCCTACGCCCTATACCCTAAACCCTAAACCCTAACCCCTAACCCCAAACCCCTAAACCCCAAACCCTAAACCCCAACCTAACCCCTAAACCCTAAAACTCGTAAACCCTAAATCCTAACCCCTAACCCCTAACCCCTAAACCCTAAAACCCTAATCTAAACCTAAAATCCCTAAACCCTGAAATCCCGAACCCTGAATCCGAATCCTCGAACCCTAAAACCCCAAACCCCAAGCCCTACCGAACTAATAGTAATTGGTTTGGTTTGGTTCCACCTTGAAAATGAACCGATTACCTAAACCGATCCGAACCAATTCCATTGGTTTGATTTAGATACTCTGGTTCATTGGATTAATCTGATCCATTTACACCCCTAGCAGTGACCACAACCACAATTTAGATCACTACTTGATAGCAAGCTATCATTATGGAAGGCTAGGCTTCTTTCCAAGGCTAGTCGCTTTGTTCTTATCAAATCAATTTTAAACAGCATTCTATTGTACTATCTAAGCCTATTTAAAATTCCCAAAGGAGTGGTGGAGAAGATAATTAAGATGCAAAGGAAGTTATTTAGGTGCAACGATGATAGGAAGGAAGGAATCTCATTAGTGAAATGGGAGCTAATTCAAAAACCAAAGATGTTAGGAGGTTTGGTGTCTAGATCTTCCCTTCACCCCTCAGGATATTTCTTTTTGATCTGGCCCACATATTTGTAATGCAGGCCAGACTCGTTTAAGTTAAAATCTAACCTAGCATAGATTACTTCCACCCCTATAATAAATGCATGATCAATTTGTCAGCTCAGCCTTGTTTACGGATAAGAAACTTTAAATTAAAAACATAATCATAATAAAGACATATCATTCATAGAATGAGCCTACGGTGAAAATAGAAAAAAGAAAAGGAACCAAAAAAAAAAAGGCAAAAGATGTTGTTTTGTTTAATTTAAACCCTAGAATCAAGAATCCATGAAAACAACATAGCTACCACACACAAGAGAGCACACAGATGAAGAATACTTACTAGCCTCTGAGGAGAGATAAGCAACCAAAACCATAGCAGCGATGGTAATGGTGATAAGGTTGAAGAGGAGGTGTAGTTGCAGATGGTAGAGGGCTATATTGCACAGATACAAGCATGAGGTATGAAAATTTTGTAAAAAATGGAAGTGCAGTATATATATATATATATATATATATATATATATATATATATATATATATATATATATATATATATATATATATTTCACTCATATAAAATAAAATTAAAATTTCACATAATAAATAAAAAAATACCAAATTCAATATAAAACAAATCTAAATTATTCAACATTACATCTCAAGTTATTTCCAAAAATAGTATCAATACAGAACAAATCTCATAGATAAGTCACAAAACATAGCTACCTCACAAGTCACTAAATTCTAAAAAATGAAAAAAATAAAATGGCAAAATATGTGGGTTGTTAGAGAGAGAAGGCATTGTTGCCAGAGAGAGAAAGAAGTTGTCGTTGCCAGGAATCACTGCGACTAGTACATTTCATGCTCACCTGCACTGCTGCTGCTGTGTTTCTGCTCACTACTCACCATGCTGCTGTGTCTTGAGCGGCCTCATCACTGCTGTGATGTTGCCGGCAGTGGAGCGAGGGAGATGAGTGGTGGTGGGTGAGAGTTGGAAGTAGGGTGCGGCTGAGGGAATAGGAATAGGAATCGTAAAACAAAAAAAGGAGGATAGGGGTTTCTGATTTTGAAAAATAAAATTCCAAAATCAACTTAATTTCAATAAGCCACATACCCGAACCGTACCCCCCCACACCCAGCCGTACTTGTGGCGTATCCAGCTGTACCTAATTTTTTTTTCAACAAAAAAATAATGGGTACGTACTCAGGCATACTCGAGGCGTACCTATATCCATACCCAAAACGTATCTAGTACAAGTACCTTTACTAAAATGAAGTACCCATGCTTTATAGGTGGAGGGTACCCTCCATCAAAGTAACCTTGATAACCATGCAGTAGACAATCAGGATGCTGGTAACCTGGTGCTGGTGCTTGGGGTGGTGGTGGAGCTATAGGAGTAAGAGGGGGAGGATATGGGGCAGGATACCCTGAATCCATTGGTCATCACTTGTCACCATATTCTATTGGATTATATATATAGCAAGTACGTTTTGTGAAATATGATAAGCAAATTTTGGTAACTACAGATAAGGAGCCCAACCAAAAAGAGGGGGAAAGAAGAAGAAGAAGAAGAAGAAGTGAACTTGCCTGGGGAAGAGGAGTGAGGCTCGTGCCTAACATGATTAGCCTGACTCATTGCATGAGTTTTAAAGACAATTGAGAGACTTAAACACTATTTTTATTCATATAAGTACAATTATAATGGATCAAGCAAGATATATCTCACTGATTGTGACTAAGAGAGAAGACGAGGATATATAGCTTGCAGGAAATCTCCTAAGTTTTTTCTACACTTACGATCAACAAGCCTTGGAGAGGACCTTCTTGGTTACCTATTTGGCGATATCCGTAAGTACTAGGCAGCATGCCGAGGCCACCGCTTAGAAAACGGCATCAATATGACTTCGTTTAACATTTGTCACCTAGAGAATCACACGTCCAAACCACCCAACTAGGTGTCTCACGTCTGCCATCGGTATCTTGATGACATTTATATGGTTCTCCATCTTGTCCACCACCACAAACATCACATCCCTTTTCCTTATAAACTCATTTGACCCGTATAAACGTGGTTTTTTTTTCATCCATGTACAATTTAAAATAAGAGTAATATTATTTGTATATAGAGATATTTAGACTATATATTTAAGAAAGAGAGTAACACAAAATTATAACTCCACTTATTATTATCAAATATTTTGTATCACTCTCTCTTGGTTATCTACTCTAAATATTCATATTTTATGTATAAATAATATTACTCTAAAAGTTATATTCATATTCATGCGCATGTGTAAGGAAAAATAAATTTGATGATCTTCAAGCTATATTTTTTTGTTTGAATTTTCGGAGCATTAGTTTTTTATTGAAAAATTATTTAATGCAAATCACACGTCAAAAAAGGTTGGCTGTACTAAGTGGGTATATACGGCATCCACATTCGATTGAACTCACCCATTATCTCTACAATTCGAGAAGTTATTACCAAATCATGGAGCACCAAGATGGATTATACTTTACTCAATAGTAGAGTTATATTTCAATTTTAGTTCATAGTAAAACTCACATTTTTATTTGAAATATCATTTTATTATTAGGTAAAACACAATCTATTTGATACTTCATGATCATGCAATGATTTCTCATGTAATTCACCCATTTGGGCACTTGAGTATGAACTTTTGATTTTTATTGGTTAGCTTCACGAATGAAGCGATCACAAGAGATATTAGGCATTATACCCAAATAATATAGAACTAGAAATAGAGTAGCCTATGAAGAAGATCGTTCTCATAGCTTTTCATTTAGTTATATACTTATTTTTCAATTTGTCTCTGTGCTGCAAGTCCTACATCAAATAGTTTAGTAAATGAAAAAGTAGAAGTCATAACTTTAATAAAGAAGAAAATTAAACTATTAACATGAGGATACAGGATATTTAAGATATTTACATCTTATACCAGAACTATAAGCTCTTAAATTGAGATCTACCTAGTTAATTTATAGCATCTAGCAACAAAAATGTTTTGGTATGAAATATCATTCTCTAGTCTGGAAGACTTATTTTTTAAAGGCCTTTAATGTTGTTGAATGCTATCCTTCTGATGATTCGATGTTTCTAGAGATTTACTTCTTTTTTTCCCTACGTGGTGATATGGTAATTAACTTCTTAAAGTATTGCTATTAATAGATAAGATCGATTAAGTGAAGACGAAGACAAAATCCCACAGTTGTTTGTTTATCCCTTCACCTCTATTTCAAACTTTACATGAGTTAATATTTATTTTAGTCTTTGACTTTTCACGAGTGAGTCAATTTCGTCCTAACTTTTAAAAATTATCAAATTAATCCCCCACTTTGTAAAACGTGAGTCACGTTAATCCCCCCCCCCCCCCAATCTCATTTAGATGCCATGAGTGGGCTTGCTCATATGGAATGTTAAATGACATATCAGATTCATCTGAAAACAATGTTGTTTTAGGGTAACATTTTAGATCCCAATACTCAACCCTAAACGACATCATGTAAGCAACCCAAACCCTAATTTACCCAAATCACCCCCTAATTAACCCAAACCTCTAATTAACTTCCCAAATATTTTTAAAAAGAAAAAAGAAAAACACGCTAATTAAAGACCGAAAAACCCTAGATGAACGGTGAGAACCCCTTCAACCCACTGTTTCTGTCAGTCTTATTTCCTTCTCAAATCTCCTCTCAAATCCACTCAATCATTCCCAACCACTGTCACTTTCTCCATTGGTTGATGGCTCTATTGCGAACCATAGTTTTCGCGCACTCCAACTCAACGGTTTTGGTGCATTTTGCATCGTTGGAGGTAACCCTCAAGCCCATAAAATGGTTTGGCTTTTGTGTAGTTTTGGCTGTCCTTCCCTCTCAATTTTAGTTTTTTAAATTTTTGTAGTGTGTGGTCCCTTCCCTATCTCGAATGTAGGGTCACAGTAGTGATAGTGGTCCTTGGTTAGCAACGATGACAAAAAAATAAAAAAATTTTGAGTGTGGTTATGGTCCGCATTATTAATTTTTTGTTGCGGTATAAGTATGGTTGGCATTGTTGTTATTTAGGGTTTAGGGTCTTCTTGAACATTGTTAACAATGTGTGAACTTAGTTTGATGCATTGACCTAACAGTTAAAATGTGTAAATGTGGAAATTTTAATTCATGAAACTATTTGGAGTTGTATATGAACACTATTTCAATTTTGTGCTTTATTTGCTTTCGTAAATGGGGGATCAGGATCCTCTTTTGCATTTCATCATGGGGGAAGATTTGTTACCAATGACAGTGGGAAGGTAACTTATGAAGGAGGTGAAGTGAGTTTATGGTTTGGTGTTGATGAGGATAGATTGGATGTTTTTCTGTGACTGAGTATTATAAGGACTTGGGTCATCACAGCTTTGACAACTGTTAGTGGCTGGTTCCTGGAAGAAGCATGGAGAATGGATCAAGGGCATTGAAAGTTGATAAAGACTTGTTGGATTTGTGTAGAGACCATCATAGGAATGGTAAGCTTATTCATTTGTATTTTGAAAATGTTGTTGCTGAACTAGAAAAGATAGTGTATTTGTGTAATGATGAAACTTCCATGGATATTGATGGTGGGGAGGATATGCCACAGGCAACTAATAGTGGTGTAGGTTTAGGACTACAGATTGATGGTGAAGGAATCCAACCAGAGGTGAGTGATGGGGCTAAGGTAAGAGAAATAAGCCCACCCAGGTCAGCCTCCATAGAGATGTTGGTGTAGAACAAACCCAACAAAACTAGCCCCCCACTCCTACTAAAACATAGCATGTGAGGACTAAAACTAACCTATCAAAACTAGCTTCCCTAGCCACTAGACCAATACCTATTATGAGACCTAAATACACCACAAAGGTAAGAAAGCTAGCCACTAAGCTTGTAATTATTGATGAGAGTGAGAGTAAAAGTGAATCATTACCTGATGATTATGAAAATGCTGAGGACGGCCCATATAGACCATTTTTTTCTCTTGGTCAAGAAATTGGAAGTAGTGAATCTGATATTCCACCACTAAAGAAAAAGAAAAAGCCTGTGAAAAGTCCTGCAATGAAAAAGAAAAGTGTGAAGATGGCTATTGGTGGAGGGAGAAAGGAGAAGAAGTGGAAGCATGCACTTGCATCAAGTAGCTCTTGGAAAAAGGTTGCTACACCACATCATTCTAAGGACTCATCATCTGATATGATGCACTCAACTAAGGATGACAACTTCGACGCCCAGCTAGGTGGGAGGGTGCCCACAGGTATTAATATATAATTGATCAACTTTACTTGTCATTATAATAGTCGAGTAGTTTCAATGCTTTTATTTATATATTTATGTGTTTATTTTGTTTGTTTATTGCCTCACAGGTCATAAGGACACATATGTGCCAAACCCATATGAAGGTGATGGTTCTGATGTAAATGGAGGCAATTCTTGGAAGTCAGAAGAGTTCAAAACACCTGCAAACTCAGATGAAGATGATGATAACATTGTCAATCCAGTGAACCTATTGTTTGATGATAATGCATGATTTGGTAGTGTCACTCTTGAGGTAGGTAAGGAATCTTAAACTTTGGAGTCTTTTAAGAAAGTGGTTAGGGACTATACTATTTAGGAGGGTAGAAAGATTAAGTGGGTGAAGAATGACAAGTTAAGGGCTAAGGCATAGTGCAAGGTTAAAAAGTGTCCTTGGCAGGTATATTGTTCTTTTAATAATGTGAAGTTTTGTTTTCGTATCAAGACATTTAGTGACAAACACACTTGCTATAAGGGGTTTAGAAATAAGGCAACATATAGGGCTTAGGTGAGGGATATGCTTGTTAGAAAACTGAGGAAACAACCAACCCTTAAGTATTGTGTGGCATATGAGCACATTAAAGGGAAATATGGGATACTGCTGAATAGGACTTTGATAACTAGGTTATTAGATGAGGCAAGGAAAATGGTTGAGCTTGATGAAATAGCACAGTATGGCAGGCTATAGGATTATGCTGGAGAGTTACTTAGAAGTAATCTTGGATCCAATATGTAAGTGGGTTTGATCCCAAATCCTGACTCTCCACCACAATTTGAGAGGTTTTACATGTGCCTTGATGGATGCAAGAGGGGGTTTAAAGCAGGTTATAGACCCTTAATTGGATTGGATGGAGATTTCCTAAACTACTATGGTGGGCAAATCTTGTCAGCTATGGATCAAGATGCCAATAACCATATCTTTGTGATTGCATATGCAATAATGGATGTGGAGAACAAGGAAAATTGGAAATGGTTCTTGAACTTACTACACGAGGACCTTGGGGACTACAAGGGGCATGGATGGTGCTTCATATCAGACATGCAAAAGGTAAGGCTTGTTGCAAGGAGTAATTTGATTTAATGGTGTATTTGTTAGAAATTGATTTTGTAACACCCTAATAAATCTATACTACGCTTAAGTCGTATTACGGCATTTTATTAGTTGTTACTTATGCTTGTGGAAAACTAAACTTCACTTGAAATTAAATTACGCAGAAAATACAGTAAAATTTTTTTTGAAATACGTCGTCATTTTTGGAAAGTAAAGCATTGCGCGAGAAGATAGCAATAAACGAGTGTATCGCAAAGATTTCAGTATAAATTGAAGGAACAAGGGATAAATCAAAATACTATACATTCAAATTACTACAACATCCATATAAATATAATTAGTCTCATAATATCCAACAAATACGTAAAAAGGGAACTCATGGTCGTGCCATGGCCCCAAAATATCAAACGTACACAAGTCTGACAAGGTCCGATACAAAATGAAATACAAAGGGTAAGGAACAATAATGGAATAGGCCCACATAGACATATGCTGGCTTCTCTGCCTCCTTCCGCGCCCTTCAATCGGATGGACTCAGGTTCTCAAGTGCCTGGTCCCCCTCGCTCCTCGGCCTCGGGGAACATGAGGAGTACGGATGATATGAGGGTGCCTGCTGATCACCTCAACGCGACGGATGCGACGACCAGGAGTATAGCTGGCCACCGAAGAACGTTCCTCGGAGGGATCCTCCTCAAACGCGGCGGGGTGATACTCGGGGAGCAGCGGCGAAACGGCTGCGGCCCTAGGGATGGCCGTCGAACTCACCTCAATCACAGGGATCTCCGGCAATGGCACGGGCTCGGCTGCAGGTAGACCCGGAGACATTGGCTGCATCTCGATTTCTGGCAATGGCTCAGGCAGGAAATCCCAAGGACCCAGCGACGGTCCAAGGTGAGCCGATGAAACGTCTACAGGGGCTGGCTGGACTTCTGGCTCCTCTTGCTCAAAAATTTGACCCATGTAGAAATATGTGCGGACTACTGTGGTGGTCGTGGCCACAATAGCATGAGTATCCCCATCGTAAGCCCACTCATGGTAGGGAGGGTCCATGCTCCACTCCACGAGGTGCGCCATAGGTATATGGTAACGAGACGGAAAAACAACTAAGGTGAGAAATAAGATTTCTCAGTAGGACTCGACCCTGACACATAAGTGTCATCGTCATCGTCTCAGCCACTTCGGTTTTATAAATGAAAACAGTGAGCATTCAATAGGTTCATTTCTTAGGTTTTCGAAAATATCAATATCCGAAGTGGGTTCCATTTTAAGTACGTATTTCTCATATGCTAACATCATGGTATACATAAGAACTTGTATGACAATTTGTATCATGCATGCACATCTTATGAGTTTCATTCTTTACTTGGGTCGGACTAAGGTCCCTTTCTTTTCTTAACTTGACTTATCTTAAGTCCTTTTCTTTTCATCCACTAAACATAAGTGGTAATGAGCTCATACCGTGGCCATCGCCACTATAAAATTTCGGTACTTACACTAGCTGGGTCATGCCATACCTCATGTAAGCCCTATCCCCTATACTCACACTAGCTGGGTCATGTCATGCTTCATGTGAGTCGTGGGTGAGGGGAACTTAAATTAGGTCACCTTCCCTTTTAAAGGGTAACACACCTTATTAAATCTCTTCTTATTTAAGGCTTATGATGCAAAATATTTCTAAGTCCACAATTTTTACAAAATTTCGGCAGCATAATGGCTAGACCGAAGCTTCCCAAAATTTTGACAAACAGAGAAACCAATATCACATATCATTAAGCATCATATCATATCATCATTATCACATCATCATTATCATACCATCATCATCATGATCATCATCATCACATCATGCTTGCACATAAACATAGGCATATCCTCAAGCAAAGTTTTATGAGCTTAGCTTAGTAAATCGGGTGCAAGCTTTTAATTGAGGTTGCCTCTTGTGCATCCTCTTTTGTTTGTTGTAGGGCCAATTTTATCTAATGTCCTTTTTGATCCATTTTAAGTTGAATTATGAAGGTTTTCTAATACTTAATGTAAGAGTATTAATGTCTTAAAGCTTATTCTTCATTAACCTTTAACTTTTACCCTAACCAGTTTTACTTTTACAGTGGGACAGTAACTTCAAAAATTCACCATAATTTCATCTTTTACTCTTTTATTTCTAATTTTGATATGCTTATACTTCTCTGAGTCTATTTTTAAACAAAAGAAACCCCACTCAAAAATTCATTTTGTAGCTTGAGTTATGCACATTTTATTCTGACTATTTAGACTTGAAAGTTCATCTCGAGTCAATGAATTTTAAACATTATTGTGAACTCCTCACAAGTAATCTGCCAAAATTGTTTTATGGGGATGTTCCACTATGTCTTAGCTTTCCAACAAACTTGGTCCCACTCAAAACTGTTCTGTATAAATTGAGTTATGCACGTTTTATTACCTACTGCCTAGACAGAAATCCATCCAGGAACAGCAAACTTTGAAAATTCATATCTCTCTCGTTTTAAGGCTAAATCTTGCATATTTTATATTTATGAAAATCTCTTTAAGTATAATTTCATAGAAAATTGGTTTTCATTTCATTTTGAGTTTTGTAGAATGAGTTATACTATATGTATTACAAACTGCCAGAAATCTAGCTTAACTAGCTTTTATATTTTTCACTTCAAGCTTATGGAGAAATTGTTATATCACTTCAAATCACCATTTTCATGTTTTATCTCACCATCATATTCAATTTTTTAGTTACCAAATCAGTATTTTGAAACAAAATAAAGCAAGACACATAAAAACCATCATACCACAAAATTTCATTTCAAAACAACATTTTCATCAAGGCAAGAAAACTCATAGAGTAAGATATGGTCATAAGACCTTGAAGCAAGCTTTAAAACCACCTAGCTATGGAGAGCTTAGGGGTTCTAGAGCTTGAAAAATGCATGGAGTAGAAGGGTAAGAGTCACTACCAAAGAGAGCTTTCTTGAAAGATTTGGGATGAGGAGATGGTTGAAGAGAGCCTTCCTTCTTGTAAGCTTGAAAATGGGGCTTGTGTATGAGTGGCTTTGTTTCTCCAAGGACCAAAAATGGTAATCCTTGAAGGGATTGTGAGTGTGGTGATGGAGAGGAGGCAGGAAGTAGTAAGAAGGTTGAAAGAAAAACAATGAAGCTTGGAAGAAGAAGAGAGTGTGAGACTTGGAGAGAGGAGAGAGTTTGGTGTGTTTTAGTGAGAGGAATGAAAAATGGAATGACGAAAGAGAGGGGACTGAAGGTGGCACAAATGAGGGGGGAGTGTGATGTGATTTTTGTTTCTTACACAAGCTAGAGAGTGGGAAAAACCTTGGGGCAAAAGAGAGTGTTGTGTTTCCTTTAAGTCTTGGCACTTGGGTAAAGACCATGTAGTGTTTTTTTTTCAAGTGGTTAAAAGCATGAGCTCTCTTAGGATTTGGCTTGGATGGCTATGATCACTCCAAGTGTCACCATCTTGATAGAGGAGAGTACATTTCTTGTCTTGACTTAAGGAACACTACTAGCATAGACTCTTGATCTAGGGGTGTATGATGAGAAGGCAAATGGACGGTTGGATATAACTCTTGCCTTGACCAAACTTTCAAACAATAATTAAAGGGAAGTTTCTACATCTTTATAATTGTTATACTTATCCAAATGTTAATTAATTTGATTGGTTCAATTATACCTTAACATATTTTTATTGAAAAGGGTTTTTCCTCATTACTTATGTAAAGAGGGTGTAAGGGTTAATTTTTCATGTGATTAGGGTGTGATGCTTGTCATGCTCTTAGTTAATAAGATTAGGTCACCTTGATTTTTATGTTCTAAATCTTGGGTTAATAAGGATTGGGCAATTAGGTTCTTAATTTTAACCTTTAATGTATTATATTTCAATTGTTGACTTGCCTTTAATTCACTAAGCTCTTGCTCTCGAGATTAATCGATTAATTCTCAATTAATCGCTAACCCCTCTAATTAGCCAGGAACACCGAGCTAATTAACTTAGGTGAAAATAGGGATGTTACAGATTTGACTCATTTGTAGGGACTAAAACGATTTAATGATGTTTATGTTAGGGATTGATTTGATTTCATTTATTCTTTCAGGGTTTGATTCCAGCTATGCAAGACGTGCTACCTGGAGTGCATCATAGGTTTTGTGTATGGCATCTATCGAAAAATTTCACCAAGCAATGGAAAGATAGAGAGTTGAAGAATTTACTGTGGGAATGTGCTAGGTCTACAACAGTAATTTAATGGAAACATGCAGAGGCTAAAGAGAATGAGAAGGCATGGGCATATTTGGATAAGTGGCCAAAGGCCTACTTCAGTGAAGGGCATAAAGTGGACAACATCTGCAACAATGCTTGTGAGGTAGTCAATGCCAAGATTGTTAAGTATAAGACAAAGTCGATACTAACATTGGTAAAGGAGGTAAGGGTATGCATAATGAGGACTATGGCAGAATAAACTAAAGTTAGCTAACCACCAAGGCCACCTAGCTTCCATACAACAAAGCAAACTTGAGAAGGAAAAGAGGGAGAGCAACAAGTGGGTACCAATGCAGGCTGAGGATCCAGGTAAGCAAACATTTGAATTGCATGGTAGGCCTTGCAATATGGTTGTGGACTTAAGAAAGCAAACTTGCAGCTGTAGGTCTTAGTAACTAATAGATATTGAATAAATTGTTTATTACTACACATGCTTTTTAGTAATGATACTAACTAATTAAATGTGTCATTGATTATTTGATAGGCATACCATGCTGTCATGCTATAGCTGCCATAGCATACAAGAATAAGAAACTAGAGGATCACTGTCATGCATGGCTCACCATGGCATCATATAGGAAAACATACAAGTACGATATCAAACCACTATATAGGGAAGAGCTCTGGGAGAAAACACCCTACAATCCACTAGTTCCACCACTATAAGGTAGCAACTTGGAAGGCCAAAAAACAAATAGGAGAAAAGATCAAGATGAGGGACCTGTAGCCACACAAGCTGACAAGAACTTTTGGTCAATTTACTTGCAGGTACTGTGGTGGTGAAGAACACAATAGTAGGGGTTATGAGAAAAGAAAAACAAGAAAAACTGAAGAATAAGCTGCTGCAAGTGGAAATGGTGTTAGGGCATCAAATGCAAATGAGGTTAGGGCAACAAATACAAGTACAACCGAGATTGACCTTACTCAATCAAATCCCAAGTCTTAGACACAGGACTCTTAAGGAACAACTAATGTAGAGGTATTTTTTTTCGACTTTTATTTTTGCTAAAACGTTATTAATACATGGCTCACTCTAATTTTATTACATGCATCAAGGGATCCTTCAAACTACAATAGCTCCACCTAAGTCAGCAAATCAAGCCCCACTAACATCAACACATGTGTGTACCATTATTTACTATTTTTTTCTCATGCCACCCCCAACAAGGTCTTCTACTATTGCACCTCCTGCTAGCACTGCCTTTGCACCACCAGCCATGAGACCAAATACTCCTAATACCACAGAAACTCTACAAGCACCAGTACCACCACCATGTACTACAAGGATAGCAAGAGGATCATCCCCTCAACCAAAGGAAGTGTCTAAGGAGACCATTGAGGGAGTCCCCCACACTTAGCTTTTTATATGTCCTCATGCAAAATCCAAAATATGCTCAAGGGTGCCAAAAAGAAAAAATTTAAACCTAAAATAGACACACAAATCCTAGAAATGAAAATGACAAAACAACATAGAATAATAGTAATAATAATAATAATAATAATATATTCTCAATGGTTCCTCCAGAGTGTTAAGCATATAGGTAAAAAGCACACACAAGGCATCAAGAATTCAACAATCAAAACTCATCTCTACAATGGTGCAAGCAAAGCAAAAATCACTCCAAAAAGTATGGATCAAGTATAGAGGACCTTAAAAGATATTGTGTTTAGCACTCTTACTCTCAAGTGTTTATGGTTCAATTATACCATCCAAATCATCTCAAAAGAAAAAACACTATCATAATCTTGCTTATCATCTAATTCTTCACTACTCAAACACATGCACACATAAATTAAGAGGACTTTATTCAAGGTTGTAATGGGCCCAACGTAAGGGTAAGGAAATAGAAATGATATGTAAGATAAAAACTAAAAAGAATAGAAGAATATTGGCAAGGACATGAGGTCGCAAATGTGAGAGCCTTCCTCAAAACCAAACAATGCGACAAATAACTCTCTTTTAACCCACTTTTTTACTTTCTTTTTCATTAAAATTGCCCTAATTTATTGACTATTTCTTTTTTTATTTGCTTTTTTTTTTACATAATTTTTCCTTTTTTCCTTTCTTCTTTTATTTTTTAAATCTTTTCGTTTCTTTTCTTTTTTTCTTTTCATCACTTTACACCCCCTACACTTAAAGTCTTGCATGCCCTTCATAACTCCCTTTAGTGAGTTATATTTTTAGTTAGTTTTTATTTAATTTAGGATGTAGTTGTTTAGTTTAGTTATTATTTTGTGTTATTTTAATTAAGTAGTTTAGATTGAGTGGTATTTTTATTTTCTATTATTTTTTTATATTTTGGATACTTATTTTTGGCTTATTTTGATTGTTATCAGATACAAACACTTAAGTTAGAATTTGGAGCTATGAGAGGTCTAGCTTGCATGAAATCAGAACCTTTCAACATTGGAAATTCGATATCTAGCTCTTTAGAAGTCAGATTATGATGATTCAAGATTCTTTAGAAAGAAGAAAAGAAGATCTCCAACTTTGATGTTGGACACTTTTTCCAATTCTGGAGTCTTCAATGAGAAAAAAGGTAGAACAAGATTAAAGCTTCATTCTATCTTTAATGCTGTCAAGTTTGACCTTTTATCAGTGTCTCGCCTATATCATGAGCTATAGAACTCCGATTGAGGTGGTTCTTGTTACATTGGAAAGCTTACTCAAAGATCTAAAATCTTTATTCCTCCGAGGCCAAATTCGAACTATTTTGACTGCTACAGAGCTTGTTCTTGTGTTTTATTTTGTAGTTTATGCGAAGGAGCCAATCCATGGGAGATTTATTCTTTGATCCAGAGATCGAGCATTCTTTGTATCAACTCAGAAAAGAACGGAGAACAATTGAAAGAGTTTCTAAAGTTACCATGGCTGATGAAATTGAGGAAAATGACAAAGCCATGAAGGATTACTTGGCACTCACTCTTTAAAGGTGCTCATCTAGCATTGTGAGGCCGCCTGTTCAAGCAAACAACTTTGAGCTGAAGACGTCACTCATTCAATTCGTACAATATAATTGCCAATTTGTTGGACTGCTTAGTGAAGACCCTAATGAGCATCTCAACAATTTTCTCGAGATCTATGACACCATAAAAATTAATAGTGCCATGAATGATACTATTCGACTGAGATTATTTCACTTTTCATTGAGAGATAAGGCTAAAGCCTGATCGAAGTCTTTGCCTCAAGGAACACTCACTACTTGGGAGCTGGTGGCTAGAAAATTCTTAAAGAAGTACTTTCTTCTTGCCAAATCTACTAAGATGAAAAATGACATCACTTCCTTTATCCAAGCGGATGGAGAATCCTTTTATGAGTCTTGGGAGAGATACAAGGAGCTTTTGGCTAAGTGTCCACATCACGATATCCCACTCTGGATGCAAATCTAGACATTCTACAATGGTCTCCTAATATCCACGCAGACCATGGTTGATGCAGCAGCTAGTGGTTCTCTAAACAATAAGACACTAGAGTAGTCTTGAGAATTATTTGAAGTAATCGCAAGCAACAACTATCAAAGGCCTAGTAAGAGAATCCAGAAGAGGGGAGTTATGGAAGTTTACACTACCACTGCCCTCTTGACCCAGATGCAAGCCCTTTCTATCCAAAATGCAGCCATTCAAAAGCAATTAGGCTTGCTCAGCACCACTTCACCAACACATGTCATGCATTGTGATTTTGCTATGGGAACCATCCAAATGGAGAGTGCACTATAGCTTCTTTTTCTAATGAGCAGGTTAGCTATATGAATGGCCAGAATCACAACTTGTACTCCAACAGCTATGTTCCTAGGCAATAGTTTAATCAACCTGCACAAAAGAAGAAAACCCACCTTGAGTGACAAGGGCATGTCCAACTTACAAACATTAAACCAAAGTACTTGTTAGGAGACAACCCAACTTTTCTAACTCTTCTTGAATTTAAATTTTTTTTATTAGTTTTTCTTTTGATTTGGGTAGAATTTTAGCTTTGAATAATTTTAATTCATTTAGTTTGGTTTATGTTGTTTTATAGGTTTATGGGAGCAATTAGGAAGTACATAAGTAGAGGAAGAAGCCACGTTGGGCATGCAGTATATGAAAAATAAAGAAACACGTGCCGGGGAGCAACTTTCCTTCCCTTTCTTTTTTGGTTTTATTTTCATGCATTAGGGACAATGCATAAATTTAAATTGGGAATTGGGAAAGTCCATCATTGCACTTTCTTATTTGTTCCTCTTTCTTTTTATTAGTCTAGATTATTAGGTTGTTAGTTTTGTTAGTTTTCAGCTTTCTTGCTTGTATGTGAAAAAAAAATTAGTTTTTAGTCCAATTTTTTTTTATTGGTAAATTGGTTGTTGTTGCCTGTGCCTATGATATGAAATATTACTCTATTTGTTAACTCTTAAGTAACTTTGGATCCAAATTTAAGTCTTGAAAATCTTCTTGTGCTTTTACTATTGAATTGAGAAGCATTATTTTCTTACACTTTGATAAGAGTTAGCAACTTAGGATAGGTGACCTTTATGCTTTATTTAGGTTCAAACATGAATTCTTATTCATGTGAATCTCTCTTGAAATATATGTGAGTGAATCTTAGCCTTAAAAGTGATTTAGGCCATGTTTGGTAGCCATAATTGAGCCCCATTGCCTACCCTTGGTCATTGATCCTTAGTCACCCTAATTGAGGCTTAAAGCCTATACTTGGATTGAACCACATTATGAACCTAATACCCTTCCTTTCTTTTCCTTCTTTGATCCCATATTTACCCTCAAGCGTTAGCTTTTAAACTCATTCGGATAGGGTAATACCTCCACTGCCACAACCTCATGTTTTCTAAGTTCAAAAGTAGAGGAAAAAAAAGAAAAAAAAGAGAAAAACAAAAGAAAGAAGGAAGGAGAAATATAGAGTGAAAAAAAAAAAAGAAGTGAAAGAATGAAAAAAAATAGAAAATAGAGAAAAGGTCGGTAATACAAGTAAAATATAATGCCAAAGTTCAAGAAGAAAAGCATGATGGTTGCCAAGCAAGTAAGTTGGGGGTGTCCAAGGAGAATGAGTTAGGGGTGGGGGTTCCTTAAGTTGAGGGAAATATTTAGCTTAAATGACTATTCTATCTACCCCTGACCTTGGCCTGCCATTACAAGCTAAGAAAAAGTCCTTTTGATCTTTGGCTAAGTGACATTCATGTAGAAATAAAGAGAGAGGATTGTAGATAATGTGATATTTTTGTCTTTTCTTAGACGTTGCATAAGTATAGGGTTTGTCAATTCTTCGTTGCTTTTCTCTTATACACACACTCAATCCATTCTTTTGATAATATGATTGCACAAATAGATGGTCTTGGTACTTAAACTTGGATCCTTGGTAATTTTTTAGTTAAGTTGTGGAGCAATGATGAGGAATTTCATAGACAACAACTTCTAGTTTGATCATTTTGTCTAGTGAGTCCTTTTATTTTAAGTGTTTTTGTTTGAGTCTTTTGTATTTCTATTTTTAAGTCTTTAAGTCTTTGATTTGAGTCTTGCTTGGGGACAAGCAAGTTCTTAAGTTAGGGGTTATGATAACTCTCTTTGGTGAGTTATATTTTTAGTTAGTTTTTATTTAATTTAGGATGTAGTTGTTTAGTTTAGTTACTATTTTGTTTTATTTTAATTAAATAGTTTAGATTGGGTGGTATTTTTATTTTCTGTTATTTTCTTATATTTTGGATACTTATTTTGGGCTTATTTTGATTATCATCAGATGCAAGTACTTAAGTTGAAATTTGGAGCTATGAGAGAGTCTAGCTTGCATGAAATCAGAATCTTTCAGCATTGAAAATTCGATATCTAGCTCTCTAGAAGTCGGATTATGATGATTCAAGATTCTTTGAAAAGAAGAGAAGAAAATCTCCAATTTGATGTTGGATACTTTTTCCAATTCTGTAGTCTTTAAGGAGAAAAAGGCAAAACAAGATTGAAGCCTCATCCTGTCTTTGATACTATCAAGTCTGACCTTTCATCAGTGTCTCACCTATATCTTGAGCTACAGAACTCCGATTGGGATGGTTCTTGTTGTTGGAATGCTTACTCAAAGATTTACAATCTCTAATTCTACCTCCGAGGCCAAATTCCAACTATTCTAACCGCTACAGAGCTTGGAAGTGTATAAAAGAGATTAACGCTGTCAGGCAAGCACTATAGCGCGACCCCGACTGCAAAATTAGTGGGTTTGGGCTGAATTTCGAGAAAAAGGATCCGTAAACTATAAAAGGCAACACTTAAGATCAAAAATATATCCCTAGACACTCCCACACACATTCCAAGATAGAGGACTTCTCTAGAGAGATTGAAGGCAAAGATTCAAGGATTCCTAAGCTTAACTTCAACACGGAGAGATCCACACCTTCCGAATCTCTTGTCTCTAGCTTTAATACTTTATGGCTTTTGTTTCTTCTATCTTATCATCTTCATATTCTTCCGTTGTTTTCTTTTCTTCAGTCATGAACTAAGTTTCTTTTGCTAGGGCGTTAATGGACCTTTTTTGTTTGACAAGTTTACTCATGGATTAATGTTAATCTTGTTTTCTATCTCTATTGCTTAGTGTTTTTGTTTATGCTTAATGCTCTTAATTGCTTAATCACCAATTAATTGATTTGGGGATTTATAATAACTCGAGAGAGGGTTTGCAAATAAAGCCTCTTAATAGAAACAACGTGAGCTGAGTGAAAACTAGAGATAAATAAACACGGTTCATGCAGTCAACATAGGAATCCATAGAGTTTCAACCTTTACCTAGATTTGTTTGTGCTAAGAAATTCGGCAATCAGTTTAGGATAAAGAGTATTGCTTGACCTCGAGAGAGGCTAAGAATAAATTAAGGGGAACCGACCGTGAGTCAATTAGGATAGGAACTGATTAACATAAATTCATAGTAAATATGTCTACAATTGGTGAAATTAATTAGGCCTAGTGTCTACTCCATTGCATTTGTCTACTCCATTAGTGTCAGTCTACATTACTCTTTTGCTTATTTATTTTATTTTAATTTTATTTTAAATTTTCTGCATCTGTGAATTTATTCTATCCTAATAGTCATCCCTTAGAGTATCTGATATTTGATCTATCCTCATGAAAATGATACTTTACTTATCACTTTATTACTTATATGATCTGGTATATTTGCCAGAGCTGCATCAACCCTCATGCAAACCCCCACACTTATGTTAATGCACATTGCTAATAGTAACTAATGATCTCCTAATCCCTAAGGCTAGTTAGAATAATGATTTTTCGCTTTAGGCTTGTAATGTGCTAAAAATAAAGAATAGGTAACAAGGCTCAAAAAGGCTATGCAAAGAAAAAAAATGCAAGAGTGGCTATTTGGCTAAATGGCTAATCAAAAAATAAATGTCTCAATCATGTTTGCAAATAAATGGTGTAGCCTCAAAAAAAATTAAAGCAAGTTCTAGAGTGGCAAATCCTATGAGGGAACAAAACACACAAGAAAGAAAAGAATGGCATGTAATACAACCATCCTTAAAGGAGGCTCAAAAGCTCACATGGGTTATGTCCAACATACTCAATCCAAGCAATTGCAGATCAATCTACCAAGTATGCAAAATATAAAGAAAGAGAATGAAAGTCAAGTATGTTGTAATCTCAAGTCATGAATGTCAAATGTTTAAAACTAACAACTCAAGAATCACCATAAGAAAGACACAAGTAAGTAACACATAACTAGCATATGAAAACTAACACTAAATATACTTTATTCTAAGAGTAGAATGCAAGACAAAAAATTAAAAAGGTAAAATGTGGTGAGAACTCCCTCATGGTGGCTTATGCTTGAAATGGTCCAGGAATTCCTACCAAGGTTTTCATCTTTTGCCTCTACTAGAATCCCACAAAGTTTTGACCATGTCCTGGGCCTTAAAATTATTTTCCTCCTTGGATCCCAGTGTTGATGATTGCGGTGTATCCCTTGGAGCCGTGAAACTTCACCTGGTTCGCATATCCCAGAAGCATACTACTCCTAATGGGGAAGGATGTGTATCCCCAAAAGGATTCTTCCACCTTGATCTACCTCCGTCAAGTTCCCTTGAATTATCAACTACTACTTCCTTATGCATATCACAGACAGCTCGGAGTTGGGCATCATTCTCCAAATATGCATATTCATTCTGGCCCAAAAAGTGCTCAAGAGAGGGAAACTCCAACTCTAATGAAAATGGTTGGTAACAAGGAGAGGTAATAGGATAAAGAGAATAGTGTCTTCTATATGAGCCTCTACTGCTTGAATCTGCTTTGTTAACCTCTCATTCTCAAGCTTATCATCCCTCAGATAATCATTCACTTTAGCTGTACTTTTTGTACACAGCTCAACACCAACACAATAGTCACAAGAGAAATTACCACCAGAGTTATCAGTATTAAATGGATCAGGGAACTCCTCCCAGTCACTATCCTGATACTCCATAGCTAGATCATCAATCATACTGTCAGCACAAGCAACAGCACAATCTCTTGGCACTAGAGGATCTCCTCTTTGGCATGCCTCAATCTCAGCACATATTTGGTAGATGCTAACATTGTCACAGTCAGTATATATGAAACCAGCAGAGTCATCAAAGACCAGATAAGGGAAAGCAGCATATAGATCACTCAGGGAGTCTTCTAAAGAAGCAGAAATCTCCATGCATGTAGACACGGTCATATCCTTAGCATGAACAAGATCATGGGATGTCTCCTCAAATAGCTCCTCATGTAGTGGCTCACCCAAACCATCCTCCACATCAGAGCTATCATCTGTGCCCTCAGCTGGCTCATGTGAATGTGCATTTGGCAAGTTCACCACAAGAGAGGGAACGGTAAGGTAAAATATTTGGGGGGACTCTTAAGATTTCAAATTGGTCCTTTTTAGGTCTAATAGTTGGCTCAAGTAATGGCTCATCCGAAACATCCTCTCTAAGAATATGAATAGTGTCAGAGAGGAGCTGAGCAGACTCTTGAGCATGCATCTAGCTCTAGGTAGAGGTTAGTTGACTCAATTGTGTTTGCAAGTCTTGAATAGCTATATCATTCCTTTGCAGCCATTGAACACTACTCTCCTTTAATTGCTTTATTAAGTCCTACAAAGAGGGCTCAGATGGAGTGGCCATTGGATTCTATGACTACTGCATCATAGGTGGTGGCTGAAAATGTGGTTGTTGATATGACTGCTGAAATGGTTGTATGTTTTGCTGAAGCATAGGTGGCAATGATTGGAATTGTTGCTGGTGATACGGAGGTGGTGGCATGGGCGCATTGTCATATCCCAGGTTGAGATCATCATTCCACCCAACATGACATGTGTATGAGTAAGAATTAAATCTCTACTGCAGCTACTGAATGGACTTCTTCCTAACTAATCACTCCAACCAATATGCCAACTCATCCAACCGGCGCTCTACTCTTTGGTAATAACCACTAAAACCATCATCAACTGCTCTAGTTCCTGCAACATTCCAAGTAGTATATATCTAAGAGCTATGAGATATGTTAATAAATATGATGAACACAGTGGAAGTAATGAAAAAAAATGCAAAACAAAATTACAAAACAAACAAAAGAAACTATGTACAAAATGATATTACACTAAAATGAACACTAAAAATTAAAAATAAGCAAAAATGTCTTATAAAATGTAAAAATAGTAGGAAATGATTTTTTTTGAACACCACACAAATAAAAGTGCACCTAATTGAAACCCAAAAATGCAATAAAAATTCTTAAAAATTAAAAAAAATGGTCAAAACAGTAGAATTTAGTCAAAATAGGGTGGGGCTCACTGAAAAGAGTGAGTCTTGCTTAGAATGTGAAAAATCTTTGGATTGGAAAGTTTCAAGGTAATTTGAGCACGAATAGAACAGAATAGCACCCAAAATTAGCCTAAAAACACCGAAAATGACTAAAACATGCAAAATTCAAACAAAAGCAAGTAAATAAATATATTTACAAACTAAATAGCATCAACATCCTCGACAGTAAATAAGATATAAAAAAAATACTAGCCCAAAGAATTCCTTAGGCATAAGGTGAATCAATTATTAATATACAATATATCAAACACATGGAACGTGATTAATTTGAGCTATTAGAGAGACCTCTACTAATAACCCCATAATTCTACCTAGAGACCTCTAGGCATTCAACCAACATACAATTGATTAGATAATTAAGACCTCAATTCTAATTAACCTATGTTGATTTCTAGCTCCAATTGTATTAGCCTAGGTTTGAACCCAAATCCAATGCCAAATTCTTTAATTAATCGAGTTTATACCAATTGACCAATTAGCAACTACCCAACTAATTCCCCATTTATAAATCCATATATCAATATCATTCAATACAAGTTGACAAATAAAAGAAGGCAAAGAATCAAGAAATCAAACATGATTGAGATTCAAGCATAAGGTTTCAAGATTACAGCTATAATGTCATTGGAGTCTCCTTGAACTAGCTTGAAGTCCTACTCCTCTATAGCAATGAAGGTTACCAAATGGAACCCAAAATAAGTATCTTACAAAATGAAAGAAAAAGAAAAGAAAAGAAGAGGAGAGGTGAAGAAAAGAGAGAAAAATGAAAAAAAGTTGGAGATGAGAGTCTTCTCTTCACGTCTCTATTTTCTCACTACATATTAGACCTAAAATATAAAAATCCAAAAATTTGCTTGAGATCAAATTAATCCTATGCCTCTTAGCTTTAAGTGGACACCCAAATTCATATATTCACATCAGTCAATTTTAACGGTCAATAACTCCATGAAAATGTCATTATTTTGGAGGATCTTTATATGAATTGAAGCTTTATATCTTAGCTTTCAAATGGCACTAGTTTTACCTCAATCCAATGTCTTCAACTCAAGTTATGGCCCAATTAGTTCACATTGCTCAAGTTCCAGCATAGCAGCCCTGTTCTGACTTTGTGGCCCAATTCGATCCACTAGACATTTGAATTAATTGTTGACTTCTTCATCAAAGTTGCAAATTTTTTTCTCATCTTTTCTACAATACAAAATTTGTAATTTCTATATGTCTACAACTCAAGCCACACCCATAATACAGAAATAGTATAAATTTATAATAATGCTAAAAAATATAATTAGGCCCAATTAGAGTCCAAACTCATAAAATGTATCCAATATTGATCAATTAAGCACAAAAGATACTCAATACATTAGATATGAGAGTTAATTAATGCATCAAAATATTGCTTATCAAAGAGCAAGTTCAGCAACAGCATCAAGATTGGCAAATTTTATGAGATTTGTGTCAACTCCAGGATACAGAGCTCCAAGGAAGAAGAATTGAAGTTTAGGACTAGTTTATTTTGCATAAGGCTAGGCTAATTTATTTTTTGTATATGGATTCTAGCTTTTAATAGGCCTTATAGCCCTTTAACTTTTATTTTGTATAACCCTTTGTCCAATATAGCCATTTATTTTGTATAGGCCTTTTTTTAGTAACTTGTAATGGTCTGTTAAGACCACTGACTTATAATAGGGCCCTTTTTATTTGGTAACTTGCACATATGGTGTAAATAGATGATTTTATTTTAAAAGGCAGTGACAATGGTTACAATTTGCAATGGAATTCCTTTTTGTGCTATTGCATTTACTGATTATTGTTGTTGTTGTTGATTATGCATGACTAGTTATAAGAATAGGTAAACTGATTGAATGGAATATGTTACTTGAATTGAATGGAATATGTTACTTGAATTGAATGGAATAGGTCATGTTGCTCTTCCAGAGGATTATCATACAAAAATTTGACATTGTGCACCAAATGACAAAAGATTATGCAAATAACTTCATTAATTTCATTCAAACATAATTATAGAACTTCCATACAAGCTACTTCAACACATTTCGTCATAGGTCATCGTGCTCTCCTAAAACATGATTAGAAACTCCCCTCATTGACCCAATTTACTTCTTTCCTAAACAAACTAAGCCATACAATATGATCACAGCTACCATGATCATATACATCATAATCACTAATATCCTTAAAATTCTAACTTTTGCCTCTAAGCTTCCCATCTTCCCAAAATTCATCTTCCAATCTTCAATCTCACTTGTATCACCCATATTAGTATTTGTACTCTCGGCATTTTCAGTTCCAATTTGTTCATCTTCCACATTATCAACCCAACAAAAAAAATTGCAACAGTTCCCACTTTGCAATAATTTTTTTAAATTCAAAAAGCTCAGCAACAGACTTAACAATTGCAAAAGCTAAGTAAGAAGGTTATAAAAATTTGTCATTTTATCTTGTATTTAGGGCATTTTTCTAGAATTATCGGTAGTTATCGACTTTCTAACCATTGTCCTCAACCCATAAAAGCATTGTTTCATCTGTCCCCCTGATGAATTGGATTTTTATACTATTTTTATCCTTCATACTTGTCTCATTAATCCTCCTTTACACTTAATTGGTTGAGTTTAGATCATTTTCCTTTTTTTTGGATCTTAGTGAGACTTAGTTAATTTTTGCAGCATTTCGGTTAGTTTGACCTGCTTCAGTGTTTAGATCATATCTTGAGCTCTATACCTCATTTTATTATGCTTCTTGATTTGTAGGAAAGCTAAGAGATAGAGCTACAATTTCTATGAAGAGGGAAAGGGCTAACTCTGAGATCTTAAAGCCGAAATTGGGCTCGGAACTGAACTGAAGCGTTTGGGCGCGGTTTCTGAGCAGCCTTCAATGATTGGACCATATCTTGGGCTACAGGGACTCAATTGAGCCCATTCCGGTGGCATTGGAAAGCTAACATCCAGGGCTTCATTTTATGTTCAGAACACTAAGCCAAGAAGAACCGTTATGAGGCCCAAAAACGTGTTGGAAGTCGCTGCTGAGTCTAAGAAAGCCCACTCAACTTGTTTTGGGCACAACTTTCTCTCTAAGCATCCAAATTGGGCAATTGAGCTATCCAAATTTAGCTAGGAAAAGAGGATTATTTTAATTAAGTAATTAGTGACTTTTAATTAGAGGTATATATAGAAATTCTGATTATGCTTCAGGACTCTTCACCTTCTTCTTCTATTTTTTTTTTAGACTCATTATGTAATTTGGAGGGGGATTGAATAAGAAAGCTCTCTCTCTCTTTTTCTCTCTTTTTCTTTCTTTTGCGTTTTCCTCCATTAATGGAGGGGTGATCCTCCTCTGATCCAAGGCATCAAGAGAAGCATTCAAGCTCTTGAGGATTGGTGCATCAAGACATGGAAATTCCAATTTCGGTTTCACTCCTCTTCTCTTCTTCTTAATCTCGTAATTGAATTGGAGGTTTTCATTCATGCATGTTGATTAAGAGTCAATCAAATCATGTATAATTCGGTTGATATATGTGATTCGATTGTTCAAGCGTGTGATTCATATTTCAGTTCTGAATATGAGATGAGAGCATTGGTTTGGAAGCTAATCCAAAATCAATTCGGTTTTAGAGGTCTCTAAACCGAATGGCTTGAGTGATTAGTTGAATGCATGGAGATTTTCATGTGAATGCTAGGTTTGATTTGAGGTTTCAATTAAATCTAAAATGAATCATCGAATTGGAGTGTGCATGTACATTTGAATCCAATGATTGAGTGTTGATTGCTCTCTTCTTGTGTGTCTTGGATTAGAATTTTAATTCGGTTTAGCTATTTTTTTGTTTTCTGTTTGCTTTGGAATTCAGTATTGCATTTTAAGTGTTTGTTATAAAAACCCCCCTGAATTTTCTGATCAAATAGTGTGTTCATCTTTGGGAAAAGATCCGAGTTGGCTACTATACTATAGTCGCTATTCGGTTTAATTTGCTCGTGTTACGACGCGCGAGTCAAATTTTGGCGCCGCTGCCGGGGATGATACATTATGTTTGATCATGTTCATACCTGTGAATATCATGCTAACTCCCTGTTTGTGCTTGTGTCCAGAGTCAGTGCATGTGTGATTCTGTGTGTTGTGTTCATGAGTTGCTGTGTTTGTGCATATTCTGCATATTCTGCATATTCTGTATTTCTGCATTTCTGCATTTCTGAGTTTCTGCACTAGGAGTAATCTGCATTAAGAGTAGTTACGAATTAGTAGTATTTACGAGTCTTTAGTGTTTAATCTGTTTTATGTTGTGGTTTTGCATCCATCTGACTCCCCAAATTCTCTGTTGCAGTTTTCTGTTTGTCTTGTTTTATGGTTCTGAGTTGTTAGTTTTAGTGTTAGTGTCCAATTCTATTTTCTTTGTGTGGTCCTACACTCTGCACATTTAGCTTCTATCCTTACACTCTAGTTTCTCTTCTGCATTCTGCATTCTGCAACTAGGAACCTTCATAAGCTAGGCTAGGCAAATTCCTCATCTGCATAACTAGCTCATAGACTAGTTCGTACATAACCTCCATTCTACATTTTCTAGTCTGCAGACATTAATAGAGTTCGCATCATAGAATAGTCATTCATATAAGCCTTAGTACGCATCCATATCAGTAGCATCTTTAGCCTCACCTTGCATAGCATTTCGAGTACCTGTCATAGCATTTTCTGCATCAACCAATAGAACAGTGCCTTTCCTTGCTTCTATAGACCACATTAATCATATTAGGATTGTTGCTAACCTTGGTTGTGAGTGCTGACCCTGTTTTTACAGAATTACACCAAGGGAGCATAACGGGGCCTAATAGGAGGTACGGAAGTGGATCCTAAGTGGGAGTTTGGAACCAAGGATTGCTGTCCAAAGTTTCACCATCCTTGAACAAAAAGTGACCCATAGGGTCAGGTGACACTTAATTTTGGCAATTTCCATCATTTGTTGTGACTTTTCACAAAAAGTAGACCAAAACTTTGAAAGGGCATAACTTTTTGCATATAATTCCGATTGATGCAAATGATATGTCCATTTCATATAACTTTTTGAGATCTAGCTAGGCAAACGGCCGAAGGCGGTTTGGGCCACCAACTTCTCAAAAAGACCTCATTTAGGCCACTTTTTCTTCATTTTTAGGATTTTCTGATTTTTCTAATTCAATTTTTAGGTAGCAAACAAGCTTATTTTGATCTGAGCTTTCTTGTGCTTCATTTGCATCCTAAAGCGATCGATCCACCCCCTTGACCTAGTTTGAGTGCTTGTGCATCTTTGGTTCTTGTGTTCTTGCATTTTTAGTGCTTTTCTTGCATTGCAAGTAATTACACTGATCATGCATGACCAGGTCCAATCCTCAAAATTTGTGTGATATTGATCCTGAGATAGATAGAACATTCCATAGGCTCATTAGGAGTCAGGGTAGTGTGCATAGTCTTCATACTAGTCATTTGCATAGTAGTAGCTTGCATAGTGATAGTTTTAGTGAGTCTGCATCTGAATTCACTGATTTGAGTTCTGAGACTGACCCGGTTGCTTCCAGAAAACATGGCTAACAATCATGATAGGACTTTGAAAGAGCTGGCGACACGGATGTCAACTACCAAGCTCTTGTCATCCAATACCCGAATTGCATGCGGATTTTGAGCTCAAATCGGGATTGATACACTTGCTTCCTAAGTTCCATGGTGCATTTGGAGAAGATCCACACAAGCATCTCAAGGAATTCCATGTGGTGTGCTCCACCATGAGGCCACATGGAGTTGATGAAGATCACATTAAATTGAGAGCTTTTCCTTTCTCACTTGATGGAGCTGCAAAGGATTGGCTTTACTATCTGCATCCTGGTTTCATTACATCTTTGGCAAGACATGAATAGGCTGTTTCTAGAGAAATTCTTTCTGCTTCAAGAGCTGCGCAATCGAGAAAAGATATATGTGGCATAAGGCAGATCCATGGTGAGACCTTACATGAATATTGGGAGAGATTCAAGAAATTGTGTGCAAGCTGTCCACACCACGAGATTAGTGACCGGCTCCTCATTGAGTATTTTTATGAAGGTCGATGCCAATGGATAGAAGTATGGTTGATGCTACTCGGAGGAGCTACGGTAGATAAAACCCTGCTGCAGCCGGGACTTGATTGCTAACATGGCTGAAAATGCTCAACAATTTGCTACCCAAGCCATAGTGCCTACAAGAGGAGTGAATGAAGTGAATACCTATAATCCGAACGGCAGAGGATGGAGAAGCGAGAATTGATGAGTTGACAACTTTAGTGAGGCAAATGGCACTTGGTCGATACAGCGACCTCGGCAATCCATACCACCACCAGCAAGCCTTTGTGGAATTTCTTTGTATACCAGGTCATGCAACGGACCAATGTCCGCATTTCTTTGAAAGAAGGCAATGAAAGCGATTGCTTTGGAATTTTCTGGGAGGCCTTATCAACGACCCGCAGAACGAACAGAGGAATTATGACCCTTTTCTAATTCATACAATCCGGGATGGAGAGACCACCCAAACCTGAGGTATGGTAATACTAATCAATTCCAACAGCGAAGCAGCCTCAATATCGGTTCAACCACAATCTTTGCGGGACCAAACATGAGGCGGCGGTATCCACGACAAGCTAAACCGGACCGGCAACAAAGCGATGCTTCGAGAACCAAGTTTGGCGAGAGAACTTGTGAAGCGAGATGGCAACCAGCGGTGTTCAATTTCAGCAAAGAAGAAGCCAAAGATCCGTAGTCCGCAAACACAGATTAGTCAAGAGGGCTACAACAAAGGAGTGAGCTGAAATCCCAAGGTTACGAAACCTCCTCCCAATCCGTGAGCAATCCAAGGAATGTTAGTTCCATCACTCGAGAAGTGGCAAGCAACTTAAGGTTCTGATGTTGAACAACGGATTCTGCGGACTATGCGAACAACCAAGGATACAAGAAAAATCGATTCTGCAGAATCGGAGGAAAATTATGCAGAACCAAGCAATAGCAAGCAAGTTGAACAAAGTGAGAAATTGCCCTTTGCCCTTCCCCAATAGAGTGACACAAAATAAGAAGCGGCGAAGCGAGGTGGACAAGGAGATCATGGAGACATTCAGAAAAGTTGAAGTTAATATTCCACTCCTGGATGCAATAAAGCAAATTCCCAAATATGCAAAGTTCCTCAAAGACTTATGCACTCATAGAAGGAGGGTGAAGGGAAATGAAAAAGTCAGCATGGGTAGAAATGTATCCGCCATCATCCAACCGAGCATTCCACCTAAATGCAAGGATCCGGGCACTTTTACCATTCCTTGCACCATAGGGAGCAAGCAATTCAATCAAGCCATGCTAGACCTTGGTGCTTCAATCAATGTCATGCCAACATCGGTTTACAAGTCCTTGCACATGGGAGAGCTCAAGCCAGCGGGAGTGGTCATTCAACTAGCCAACCGCAGCACAACCCACCCCGAAGGAGTTTTAGAAGATGTCTTGGTGAGAGTAAATGAATTGATATTCCCTGCTGATTTTTATGTGTTGAATATGGAGGATGACATGCATATTAATCAACCAACATTGATCTTAGGTAGGCCATTTCTAAAAACTGCAAAAACCAAGATTAATGTGCATTCTGGTACCTTGTCAATGGAATTTGGAGATAACAAAGTGAATTTTAACTTGTGTGATGCCATGAAATTCCCACCGGAAGAGCATTCTGTTTTTCACTTAGATATCATTGATTCATTAGTTGATAATGTGCATGAACATTTGTTGGATGATTTTCCAGAAATTGTAGGCTTTCAAGATGAATTTCAATGTTCTGATTGTGATGGAATTCATGATCAATGTGTTGTTTGTGCTGAGATTGATGCATGCCTCCATAATTCAGATATAGAACCATTTAATTATGCTATTTTACATGCTGAAATCTCTAGTTCTGTTTACATTAATTCCAACTCGATTGTGCAGGTTTGGTAGACTTGAACTCTGCAGGTATTGATTTAGTTTCTGCAGGTTTCGAAGTTGTTAACCTTGCTATTGAGAGTGCAAATTCTGCATTTTTTGCTGCAGAAAATTCTGGTTTGGTTGCTATTCCTTCTGTTTTAAATTATGCATATAGTGACTCTATTTGTGCAGATTCTGTGGATCCAGTTTCTGATAGTATGGATGAATCCACTGTTTTTCTTGATTCTAATGTCATTGTGCAAGATTCTTCATGTGTTGCAGGTGCTGAAATTAAACAAACAGAACAAATTCCAAGATTAGCACCCTCCATACAAGAGCCACCCACCTTGGAGTTGAAGCCTCTGCCAGAAAACTTGAAGTATGCATTCCTGGCACCCAATGAGAAGTTGCCAGTCATCATAACCAAGGATTTGCTGCCAGAACAAGAGGAGAAGTTGTTAAATATTCTAAGGCAGAACATGAAGGCTTTAGGCTAGACATTGGTGGACATACCTGGGATTAGCCCCTCTACGTGCATGCACAGAATTCAGTTAGAAGAGGGTGTTAAACCAGTGAGGCAACCCCAGAGGAGATTGAATCCTCTGATCTTGGATGTGGTCAAGAAAGAAGTCAGCAAGCTTCTAGCTGCTGGCATCATTTATCCAATTTCAGACAGCAAGTGGGTGAGCCCGGTGCAAGTTGTCCCCAAGAAGACCGGTATTACAGTAGTGAAGAATTCAGATGGTGAGCTGGTACCCACACGAGTGCAGAACAGTTGGAGAGTCTGCATTGACTATAGGAGGCTGAACCAAGCCACCAGAAAAGACCACTTCCCTCTGCCCTTCATCGATCAGATGCTAGAGAGATTGGCAGGTCAGTCTCACTACTGTTTTCTTGATGGTTTCTCTGGCTATTTTCAGATTCATATTGCACCAGAAGATCAAGAGAAGACCACTTTCACCTGTTCATTCGGCACATTTGCATACCGGAGGATGCCCTTTAGCTTATGCAACGCCCCAGGTACATTTCAGAGGTGCATGGTGAGTATATTCTCTGACTTTCTAGAGGACTGTATGGAAGTTTTCATGGATGATTTTATGGTTTACGGCTCTTCTTTTGATGCATGTCTGGATAGCCTGGCTAGAGTTTTGGGTAGATGTGTTGAATCACACCTTGTCTTAAATTTTGCGAAGTGTCATTTTATGGTTAGGCAGGGTGTGGTCTTAGGTCATATTATCTCTGGGGAGGGTATTTCTGTTGATAAATCCAAGATAGATGTCATTGCTTCTTTGCCTTACCCCGCATGCGTGCGAGAAGTGCGATCTTTTCTTGGCCATGCCAGGTTTCTATAGGCGATTCAACCAAGATTTCAGCAGAATAGCACTCCCATTACCGAGCCTAATGCAGAAGGAGGTTGACTTCCGGTTTGATGATGAGTGTAGGAGAGCAATTGACCAGCTGAAGAAGCACCTCATCTACGCCGGTGCTTCAACCGCCGAACTGGGAGTATGCATTTGAGCTGATGTGTGACGCTTCCAACTTTGCAGTTGGAGCAGTTCTTTCACAGAGGGTCGGGAAGATACCCCATGTTATAGCCTATGCTTCCCGGACCTTGGACTCTGCGCAGGCCAACTATACCACCACTGAGAAGGAGCTTCTAGCCATTGTCTTTGCTTTAGATAAATTTCGTGCTTACCTTTTGGGAACTAAAGTGACTGTTTTTTCTGATCATGCGACTTGAAGTTTCTGCTGAAGAAGCCAGATGCTAAGCCTAGGCTCATTAGGTGGATGTTGCTGTTGCAGGAGTTTGATATAGAGATCAAGGACAAAAGTGGAGCCGAGAATCTAGTAGCGGATCACCTGAGCCGAATCCCGCAGACCCTAGAGCCTCTTCCTATCCGTGAGACCTTTCCAGATGAGCAGCTTCTACAGCTGCAAGGTAAGGACCCATGGTATGCTGATCTAGTTAATTATCTGGTTGCTGCTGAGTTACCTGCTTATTTTAAAAAGCATCAGATAGATAAACTTAGGAGTGAGGCTAAGTACTATATTTGGGATGATCCATACTTGTGGAGGATGTGTAGTGATCAGGTCATTCGGCGTTGTGTGCATGAGTCTGAGATGCCATCTATTTTACAGTTTTGTCACACTCTTGCCTATGGTGGCCACTTTGGTCCACAGCGCACTGCTAGGAAGATTTTAGATGCAGGTTTTTACTGGCCCACTTTGTTTCACGATGCCTACACATATTGTAGGAATTGTGAACAATGCCAGAAGACAGGTAGTATTTCCCGTAGGAATGAGATGCCTCAGCAGCCCTTATTGTTTTGTGAGATATTTGATGTTTGGGGTATTGACTTTATGGGACCTTTTCCTATTTCTTTTGGTTTTGTTTACATATTACTAGCTGTTGATTATGTCTCTAAATGGGTGGAGGCCAAGGCCACCCGGACTGATGATTCTCATGTTGTCATAGATTTTGTCAGATCACAGATATTTTGCAGGTTCGGGGTGCCTAGAGCTATCATCAGTGACCAGGGAAGTCATTTCTGCAATCGGAACATGGCTACCTTGCTGAAGAAGTATGGTGTCACCCATAAGGTCTCAACCCCATACCATCCGCAGACAAATGGCCAAGCGGAGGTGTCCAACAGAGAGTTGAAGCAGATCTTGGAGAAAACTGTTCAGCCGAACAGGAAGGACTAGAGCAAGAGACTTGAGGATGCTTTATGGGCCTATCGCACTGCCTACAAGACACCTTTGGGGATGTCCCCCTATAGGATTGTCTTTGGTAAGGCATGCCACCTTCCAGTAGAGATCGAGCACAGAGCTTATTGGGCAGTTAAACACTGCAACTTGGATTTGGACCAGTCCCGGCTTCATAGAAAGCTCCAACTTCAGGAGTTGGAGGAGATCCGTTTAGAGGCCTATGAGAATGCCCGCATGTATAAGGAGAAGGCCAAACTCATCCATGATAGGATGTTGTTGCGGAAGGAGTTCTCAGTCGGCCAGAAAGTGCTCCTCTACAACTCCCGCCTCAAGCTTTTCTCTGGTAAGCTTCGTTCCCGGTGGCTTGGTCCTTATATTGTTACTCAAATTTTTCCCTATGGTGCTGTGCAGATTGTGGAGCCTGGGATGGACAGAGTTTTTACTGTGAATGGCCACCGTTTGAAGCTGTTTCATGAGGAGCTGTCCGTGGACACCATTGAGGAGGTTCGCTTGTTAGCGGCCACCTATGCTTGATAGGGATGTTTTCTTCTTCCCTCTCCTACTTCTTTCTAATTGCCTTGCATTCCATTCTGTTGCATGACATTGAGGGCAATGTTGGGTTGAAGTGTGGGGGGGAGGATGATTAGTTTTAGTTTATCTCTCGTGCATTTTTCCAGCTAGTCTTGCATTTTGGGTTTGTTTTTGTTGCTGAAATAATCTTTGCTCTTGTTCTTCTTTAATGAATTGATGGTTGTTGAGTTAGGACATTAAATATTGAGGTGGATGGAATTCCAACATGATTTCATTTTTTCTTTTCCCTCTTGCAATGTGTGAATTGAGTGATTGATCTTGATTTGCTTGGATTGAGTATGATGAATACTACCCTTGTGAGCTTTTGAGCTATGTTTTGGATGGTTGCATTTCATACCATTCCTTTCTTTCTTGTGTGTCAACCCTCATAGTTTATGTCATTCTAGAACTTGCTTTAATTCTTCTTTGAGGCTACATTTTCATATGCATTCATGGACATGATAGAGGCATTTCTTTTCATTTTTAACCACTTGGCCATATAGCCCACCTTGCATTAATTCCCCTGTTAACCCCTTTGAGCCTTGTTGACCTTTCTTTCTTTGATTCTAGCACATTACAAGCCTAAACCCATTTGGAAAACCATGATTCTACCCAACCTTAGGGAATAGGAGACATTGGTTTCATTATCACTATTGTGTTAGAGATCAAGTGTGGGGGGGTGCAAAATGAAAGTCATATATGCATCAATTGCAAGTGTGGATGGTTACAAATAAAGCATACATTGCAAGTGTGCAAAAAAAAAAAAAAAAGAAAAAAAAAGAAAGGGCAAACAAAATGGGAGTGTTCATGAAGGGAATGAATATGTTATGGAATGACTTTGGGAAACCCCCCCACATTTGTGAACTTGGCTTATATCTTGACCAATATTTCTCCTATTGCCTTAGGTTCTACCTTGTCATTTCCCTATTTTTCTTACCCTTACCTTAACCCCATTACAACCATTAATGAAGCCCTCTTGATTTGTGTTGCATACGATTGCAAGTAGTGGAGAAGTAGAAGATTAGCAAGCCTATGGTAATGCATGATCCATTGAGGTGAATTGAGTGAAACATTTCTACCCACACACTTGAGAGTTAGTGAGTTTCATACACTCACCCACCATCTTGTGAGATTCTTCATACTTGATCTTTGCACTTTGAGTGATGTTGCTTGGTTTATACTTTAGAGAGGTGGGGATCATTTGATTTGATTGTTGGAAAATTCTTGATACCTCACATGCTACTTTGTCCCTAAACTTAGCACTTTTGATGATTCATTGGAGAATAAGTTTTTCCACTTTGGTTTGTAGTTGATTTTGGTATTTTCCTTGTTTAGTTTCCTTTAGGTTGAGTCTTGCATGAGGACATGCAAGAGCTAAGTGTGGGGGAATTTGATGAATTGGATTTTTATACTATTTTTATCCTTCATACTTGTCTCATTAATCCTCCTTTACACTTAATTGGTTGAGTTTAGATCATTTTCCTTTTTTTTGGATCTTAGTGAGACTTAGTTAATTTTTGCAGCATTTCGGTTAGTTTGACCTGCTTCAGTGTTTAGATCATATCTTGAGCTCTATACCTCATTTTATTATGCTTCTTGATTTGTAGGAAAGCTAAGAGATAGAGCTACAATTTCTATGAAGAGGATAGGGCTAACTCTGAGATCTTAAAGCCGAAATTGGGCTCGGAACTGAACTGAAGCGTTTGGGCGCGGTTTCTGAGCAGCCTTCAATGATTGGACCATATCTTGGGCTACAGGGACTCAATTGAGCCCATTCCGGTGGCATTGGAAAGCTAACATCCAGGGCTTCATTTTATGTTCAGAACACTAAGCCAAGAAGAACCGTTATGAGGCCCAAAAACGTGTTGGAAGTCGCTGCTGAGTCTAAGAAAGCCCACTCAACTTGTTTTGGGCACAACTTTCTCTCTAAGCATCCAAATTGGGCAATTGAGCTATCCAAATTTAGCTAGGAAAAGAGGATTATTTTAATTAAGTAATTAGTGACTTTTAATTAGAGGTATATATAGAAATTCTGATTATGCTTCAGGACTCTTCACCTTCTTCTTCTATTTTTTTTTTAGACTCATTATGTAATTTGGAGGGGGATTGAATAAGAAAGCTCTCTCTCTTTTTCTCTCTTTTTCTTTCTTTTGCGTTTTCCTCCATTAATGGAGGGGTGATCCTCCTCTGATCCAAGGCATCAAGAGAAGCATTCAAGCTCTTGAGGATTGGTGCATCAAGACATGGAAATTCCAATTTCGGTTTCACTCCTCTTCTCTTCTTCTTAATCTCGTAATTGAATTGGAGGTTTTCATTCATGCATGTTGATTAAGAGTCAATCAAATCATGTATAATTCGGTTGATATATGTGATTCGATTGTTCAAGCGTGTGATTCATATTTCAGTTCTGAATATGAGATGAGAGCATTGGTTTGGAAGCTAATCCAAAATCAATTCGGTTTTAGAGGTCTCTAAACCGAATGGCTTGAGTGATTAGTTGAATGCATGGAGATTTTCATGTGAATGCTAGGTTTGATTTGAGGTTTCAATTAAATCTAAAATGAATCATCGAATTGGAGTGTGCATGTACATTTGAATCCAATGATTGAGTGTTGATTGCTCTCTTCTTGTGTGTCTTGGATTAGAATTTTAATTCGGTTTAGCTATTTTTTTGTTTTCTGTTTGCTTTGGAATTCAGTATTGTATTTTAAGTGTTTGTTATAAAAACCCCCCCCTGAATTTTCTGATCAAATAGTGTGTTCATCTTTGGGAAACGATCCGAGTTGGCTACTATACTATAGTCGCTATTCGGTTTAATTTGCTCGTGTTACGACGCGCGAGTCACCCCCTCCCTTGAATTGCATTGGGCTTCCTTTCTAGTTGTGAAGACTTTGGACATCCTTTGACTCAATTTCCACTACCCATCATGTTAGAATCTTAAATAGCCTTCGTCGTTGGGGATCTACAACAAATCCAAGGCAATTTGGGATTAGATCAAAATTTGGAGATTTGGGGGTTTAGGGTTTTAAGGAGGAGGTTGGTTCAATTTTCAAATTTGGACTAAAGTGATGCAAACTTGATCATTTCAGAAACTGAATTAACCCCTAAAATGGAGCATACCACATCAGATTCAACATAAGATGCTTACATGTCAATTAACATTCCACATTAGCAACCCACTCATAGCGTCTAAATGGAATTGGGGGAAGGGACTAATGTAACTCATATTTTATAAAGTAGGGGACTAATTTGACAATTTTTAAAAGTCAAGGACGAAAGTGACTCACCTGTGAAAAGTTAAGGACTAAATTGAGCATTAACTCTATTTTGTAGAGTAGGTTCCAATTAGAAGCCTCTATCTTTGCAAGAAAATCAGGATCACATCTCCAACTTGAAAGTTGAATCACCTTACATCTCTTGCATTTATCAGCTACTATATGTGCATTGAATGCTTCAAGTCTTTGTTAAGATATAAAATTATTTATGTTCCTTTATCTAACAGCTTAAGTTTTTAGGAGAGATGGTTCATAATATAGTATTAGAGCCTCTATGACTAAATGGTCTAAAATTTAATCCATATTTGCCTCCATTTCTAAATAAAAGTTAAATTCCATCACACGATATGGTAGGTTTGTGCACTGTCGATGCTTTAGGCCCAAAGAAGCTCTTGCGTGAAGGAGTGTGTTAAAATATAAAATCATCCATATTCCTCTACCCAACATCTTAAACTTTTGGATAAGATAGTTCATGATGATATTTTCTTTACTTCTTGTAAAAGTTGAACTTATTCCGTGCTTTGGCTAGCTGCAACACTTGAGCACTGAACCTTTTTTTTTTGTGGGAATATGAGGCTAAAGCCTAACCAACAAGATGAAACTAAAAAACAAGTCGAGGCAGAGCTAGTGCATGTTACATAACTTCACTGTAAACAATGAAGATTGGTGATGCTCCAATTGACATGTGGATTGCACTATTACATACAAGAGTAGTGTTATTTATATTACTCTTGGGGACATGTTTTTTAAGAAACACATTGAGGTGTTTCTTAAATATTGGTTGAGAAAAAAGTTAAAATTCACTCTTAATCAATGTTTAAGAAATAATTCAGGGTACCCCTTAAAAAAT
The DNA here is from genome assembly GCA_031439595.1 of Pterocarpus santalinus. Taxonomy (NCBI): domain Eukaryota; kingdom Viridiplantae; phylum Streptophyta; class Magnoliopsida; order Fabales; family Fabaceae; genus Pterocarpus; species Pterocarpus santalinus. The sequence continues at coordinate 53,542 of CM062531.1, forward strand.
GTCCCCAAAGACGATACAAACAATATTTCTTCATATGCAAACTCACCTTGTGCTAGGGCAAAATCCCATTGACTTGATTGGTTTCTTTCCACAAATACTACACATGATTCCCACCAAATTTGATTTGGTCTCTCATTCTTAATTAATTTGTCCATATTATTGGGATTTGCTTTGATTTTTACGTAGATTATATGAGCAGACATCGTTCAGAGTGTTATTAATCAGAAAGTCCTCTCAATAAGGGTAACTTGTTGGTCCTAGAGACGTCCACTTGTTAGTTAACAAATTTGAGAAACATCAAATATGTACCCCAATACCAACTTGCTTTTCTAATTCCTATTCTGGATGCTTAAACGATGAATTCTAAAGAAATAAAGCCCTTTATTGATGGAATATTTAATTTTCTTTTTAATTTTACATGTATTGCCAACTTTTACACTATCATGTAGAGGTTAATAATTTCTATATTTTATTTTTAAAAAGTAAAATTATTTATCAAATAACTTAAGTTTAAAGATATTTTGATGACTCGAGATTATTTAAAAAAGAGATTGATAGTGATTTGTTTTAATGAAAATGAGAATATTCAATTTTAATCATGAAAGGATTGGACAATATAAAAATTTGATAACATTTTTAAATAATTAAACAATAAAATTTACCTTTGTTAAACTATTTTTATTTAACATTTATTTTTGAATTGTTTTATATTTTATATATTTATTTAATATATAATTTAATCATTTGAAATGAATAAAATCATATTGGTTTTATTAAAATTGAATTTAATAATTTTTTCTTTATAAGTTTTGATAGTGTCAATATAAAAAGTTTTATACTATTATTCAAATATATACTATTATGTATAGTGACGATCCAAAAAAATTAGATAATGGAGACAGAGATAATATATAAATATAATAAAAAAATTTCACATAATTTTTATCCTAATATGAGATCAAACATAATAAAATATGGGTGGCAAAATATGTACATTCCTATATATATCTAAAAAAATTTGTCAAGTTTGGTGCGGGCATGTGCCCCCAACTTTCACAAAGTGAATCCGTCCTTGATTATATGCAATTTTTAAGATTGTAATTAAAAAATTCAAATATTTTTATTATTTATATGGAATACATAATTAAATAATTATTGACAGTATATTTATTTATTTTTTTATCAAAGTTTACTCTTATTTTTTTATTAAATTTAGTATCAAAATTATTAAAATATATTTAAAATTAAATTATTTAATAGTGAATGATTTTGGCGTGTTTTATCTAAAATTAAATACAGAAGTTACTTCATAAATATGTTTTTATAGCTTAAATGTAATAACTTGAACTATGTTATAACAAAAATATATATTAGCGAAAAGAAAGGAAGCAATAACTCTTACAATTGAGTGAGTCTAACTCAACTCCAAAAGTTAGTCATAAGGGAGGGTTGTTCAAGCTTTTATAAAGGCAATATTGACAATATTTTTAAGCAATATAAAACTCTAATACACCCCCTTCATGCACAGGATTGGACATCTGAAGTTTTCAAGATTAGATATCTATGAGTGACCTAATAACAATCATAGGATAAACTCTGATATTATCTTAGAATTGAATGGACCTAATCCAATACCAAAAGTATGCTCAAGGGGGAGGATTGGCCAAGCACTTATAAAGACTATCTTGGTCATAATCTTAAGTGAATTTAGAATCCCTATATTGCTTAATGATATGATCAAGATAGTCTTTATAAGTACTTGGACAACTCTGCTCTATGAGCTAGTGTTTCCAGTGATGGACGGGTGAGTAACATGTAAGAACCTGCCCTTGGGAGGGAAATAACAACTAAAAACAACTGCTAATACCCTGTAGGTTGAGGAGCAAAAAGAGGAATTTGCTAGAGGAGAGGCTCGCATCTAATTAGCTAGTTAGTGAGGCTATAGCTTACCAAAGCCTGATCAAAAGCTGGTCTAAGAGGATGATCAACCACACTAGGATCGAGACATGGCCCAGACTCCTATGGGAGGCAACAATAGGGAATTTTCCGCAGTAGGTGAAAACTTGACAAAGCAATGCCACATGGAGGTAGAAGGCCTACAGGTCGTGAACTTCTTTTTCTAGAGAAGAAGTAATGATAATACCCAAGCAATATAAAAATTGGCCAACTGTGTGCCAACAACCGCGGTAACCTAGCAGATGCACGCGTTATCCAGAATGATTGGATGTAAAGTGCCTATATGTGGCTTTTTAAGTTCGCTGTCAAATCCCAGGGCTCAACCCTAAATAGGTGGTGCAAACTACCAAGCTAGAGTATGGTAAGGGCAGAAGGAATTTTCGGTGGAGCGGTGAAATACGTAGAGAGAGAGAAAAAAAAAAAAAAAAAAAAAAAAAACAACAACAACAACAATAGTGAAAGCACTCTGCTAGGCCAACATTATCACTAAGAAACGAAAGCTAGGGAAACGAATGGGATCAAATACCCTAGTAGTCCTAGTCGATGAATATGAAACGCATGGATACAAGTTATGATATAGAATGAAGGCGCATTCTATGGTGCACCGGATTAACTATGGTGCACCACACACCAATTTGTTCTAAGGCCCAAAATTGATAGTGTATCAATATAACTAATCTCTTTTTATGCACTCTAGTACTCACCCCTTTCCTTCACATTCGCACTCATCACCCACAATCTGTTGTTCCCATCCTTTGTCAGTCAAGGGTTTCAGCCTTTATCATTCACATCACTTTGTTCATGACACCATTCAAGCTCGTCATCACTGTTGTGTAATTCCATCGTCATTCAAGTTGTCTTTTTTGCATCACCATCCGTACAACTAACCACAAACCCATCTACTGAGCCATGTTTCAACACCACAGCTTAAGGTGCCCAATTCACCACAAGCCCCCTCTCCTTGGTCTTATTGAAGAAGCCCTTTGGTATCAATCTGGCAAGATCCTTCTAGCTTTGAGCATTTGGTTACTTCTCTCCAACTTATAAGCTATTTGCAACTAATGGACTCATGTAGAAAATTAGGATAGCGGGGGCGAACAGTAGCGGTGGTCGATGGCGTTGGGGGGTAAGCAGTATGATACACGGCTGAAATAGAGAGAAAGGCCAACAGCGTCAGGGGTGGTGGGGGGCACTGATGAGAGAAGAGCTATGACATAGGGCAAGGGGTTGTGTCAGAGAGAGTGAAAATGTTAGAATACATTAGAAGCAATTGGTTGTATCAATACACTATCAATCTTGGACCTTAGATCAAAATGGTGTGTGGTGCATCATAATTAATTTGGTGCACCACAGAATGCATCCATAATGAAAGAGAATTATGAAACAGATTTGCGTACGAGCAAGGATACTATAACTAATTAGAAATCTCATGAGTTCGATCGTGGCTTAGAATGAACGCTGGCAACAACCACTTGTTTGTGTGTATGAGAAGCAATGTGCCAACATGCATAAAGTTGAATAAGAACTAGGTCTCAATCGACCATCATGGTCCAGTTGTCGTATTCTACAGAATAATCATGCTTTTAAACTCTTTCATTTTATAAACTCTTTTTAACTACTATAAAGAAACGGGGGAAAAACAGACACACACACACACAGATTTAACATAAATAAAACAAAAGGAACAAGAAAAGAAATTGCAAAATGGGATTGATATCGCTATTCATAGCGTACACATTATACTAATACATCTTAATGACGCCATCATATTGTTCATCTAGCAAACGCCGGGCAGGCTACATAAACAACCTCAACATAGCAAAAAATAAAAAAATAAATAATGAACGGGAACAGAACTACTAAAAATGGATATGTGCGAGTGTAAGCAGATAAACACCAACTTTTACTGGCATGTAAACTAGACATAAGGTACAAACCAAATTAACCAATACACGTACGTTTTGCATTCATTTCTCATCAAATTTTACCACCACGATCTGAGTCCAACTATCTTTTAGCCTTTAGCCTCACCAAGTTCAACATCCTTCGCAGAGCTCTGCTCTACTCCATCCTTCAATAGTCTAATTTCTTCTTCCGTTAGGCTGTTTTTCGCATGAGGAAGGGTCTTGGCATTTGACTGCTTTTCAGCCTCTACAGCCCAACTGTAAATTACCATGCCAACAACTGCAATAATCATTCCCATGATATTCTTGAAAGTTAGCTCCGAATCAAATAGCAGCCACCCCAATGTCAGAACACATACTGTTTTCATGTGGCCTAAAACCTGGAAGGAAACTGCTGAGAAGCGCCCAATGCAAAGGTACTGGCTCACATTGCAAAATACAGCTAGCGAGCATGAAAGAAGAATGCATAACTGCAGGGATTTACAAAAATAAAAGAATAATGAAACGCTATTTGTAACAATTAAAGATAAATACATAGAGAATATGAGAGACTTAAATCAATGAGGTTAGAGGAGGATCACTTACAATGGCACCATAAGACATCTTATAGTTGGTTATCAATTCGCCACTGAGGTAGTAATCAACAAATGGACCAACAATAAGGAGAGAGAGTGATTGAATGGGAGCAGTCTTACTCAGCAATTCAAAAGATCCAATTGAATATTTCTTCTGTAGAGAACCTATTGACTGTCGCAACAAAAGGGTTAAAAAAGAATCAGATATAAAGAAGAATCAATCCCACAAACAGCACAAATAAAAACCAGCATATAAAACAGGTGACTTTAATAGCTCTACACTTCTTATTTAACAATAAACTGAATGAAGCCTATCTGTTCTAATTCCAACACTTGACCCTTCACTGGCGAAAGACAAGTCATTAGACCTTAAAAGGGAAAACAATGATGCCTTCAATTATGATTCTAAATGTAATGAAGTTCTGTCTAGTGCTAACCTAGAATTACACCAATACATAATGTATCAATTATCAAATGCAGGAAAGGAAACAACCATAAAAATAGGAATAAATTTTATAGAATAGTGGAGAAGAAACATTGTATAATACTTACAATTTGCTGTAAAGATGTGGACAAAACTGCCAAAGAGGCACACATGAAACCTTTGAGGTTAACTTTTACATCAGTTACAGTGCAAACACCAACACCAATGACCACAACCACCACTGACATTTTCACTTCCCTTGCGTAGTGCTTGTTGTGAAGGATCCATTCCATCACACAAACCACAGGAATCATGCTCAGTTTTGATATCTGTGAAGATACACAACGAGAAAATAAACAACCTAAAAGTAGAGGTATCGAAAGTTCAAAATGAAGAGTAAGTGGCTATTATTTTTAAGTTATAATACATTAAAGGTGAGTCAAGGGAATGGACAGGAGTCACAAGGAAGCAACTCCCAATATTTAAGAATCAAGATATAATTATAGCAATTCCTTTCTCTGAAATGAAAAGCTGAGCATGATCTGAGATCACAAGATCACATGGGTCATAATCGTTGCTAAAGCCCACTTAAGCAACCTGACAGCATACAGTAACAGAACGCCTTAGTTAGCAACTTCAAATCTTTGGTCGTGTAGTGTACGGGCTTGCAGCCCAGTGCGAAGGTCCTTATGGAGAGAGCCTCATAATCAGCTACTCCCAGTCACAGTCCAAGAGTGCTCCTTCTCCCTGATCGCTCGCTCATATCCTATAAATACCACAATCCTTCTCATTACAAAGTTATGCCCTTTCTCTCTCGTTTACTCCTGTTCTGAGCATTATCCTTATTCTCGGTATTGACTTTAGCATCAGATTGGGACTGGGAAGCCTACTTTCCATCTCTTTAGGCTACAATAAACATTTTGTCTACAATAGTTGCATCCCAAACAGGCCAATAAATAACAATACAGGCAATTCAATACTTCAAATGCATGTGCAGCAGATTCTTAAGGTAGGCTTTTAAGAATGGATTTGTAAACCCAGATTTTTATAATAATATTTAGCGTTGCACTATTCTTATCAAAAGCTCCTTAATTTCACAATTCAATAAATTATACGTATACAATTCACTGTGATGGCCATCTGAACGAAGCATAGGTTAGGTACACATCACTGCAACTTCTATGGTGAAAGGCTTCAAACAAATAATTGCCGTGGTGTGTGCTTGACATAGAGATTTAAAGTATCTTAGATGGATGACAGTCTGAATTATATAAATCCATTGCTTATGCTTAATAAGGAAGCAAGGAAGAAGGATGAAAATTCTAAAGAATCACTAGATAAAATCCTTAACAAGAAAGAAAGAAAGAAGAAGTCCAAGACATGAACATGATATGCGATATTCCCCATGGGCAGGAAACCACATGGGAAATAGTAGTTGTACATCGGATGTCCCGACATAGTCGCTGACAACCGATGGATTTGGCATAAAAACATTTTAAGAAAAATTAAAAGTAAATAAAATTAGATTTTAATGGTGTAAATGATGCAGTATGTCGGTGTGACATCCCCTTTTTGGGGTTCAAATAACAGGTCTCAAAGCAGATTATAAAACCATACTTGGTAGAATCCAACGGAGTTCAGCATGAGGCTGAAGTTCATTCCTGTTATAGACATATTGGCAACCACTGAGAACCAAAGAAGCTCCCACATAGGAACATGCTTTGACGCTGAATAACCAGTAGCATTTGACACTAGACCCACGACAGCAGTTACAGCAAAGTGGAACCCAGTTAACGTACTGGCTGGATAAAAGATAAGAGAGCAGAGGATGTCAACAAGTAATACAGAAATTTTCGCATAAAATAAGATCACAAGTTAACACCATAATATTAATAAAAACCAATAACAATAATTTGAATCTGAAATAAAATAAACAACGGTAAGTATCAACTATAAATTAAACGTATTTTTAAATTGAAAATTCTTTTGAAAAAAAAAAAAAATCAAACAATGGTTTGATGGATGGTAGGATCATTACTGAAGAAGAGAGGAGGCACTGAATGAAAGAAATGGCCACGTCATAGTAAGTGGAAATAGAAAGATCAGAAAGAATACAAATAATGCCGGAGATCAATTACTCTCAGTCTCAGATCCAGATCAATTACTCTCAGCCTCAGATCCAAACATCAAAAAATAATAGTTGAGAAGAGAGAGACTGACCGAAGCTGAAGGCATAGCCATTGTTGGACATGAGCTGTTTGTTGGCCATAATAATCCCAACGGAACTGACAACATTCATGGCCCATGCTCCCACATCAGATATTGCCGACGATTTCTTTTCGCTCTCCATCTTCAATTCAGAGGGCTCCAAAAGCAATTCCAATTAAATTTAATTTCTATGTATACACGAGAAAGAGACGAAAGTTGATTATTACAGACACTAGATCTGAGGAACAGGCAGTAGTAATATACAAATATGGTAGCCCTGCAGTCTCAGATTCACGAAGGAAGAAAGAGAGGCCTATCTGTAAATGTAGTACATAAGTATTTCATAAGCAGAAAAGGAAAGTCGGGGAGGAATGTTTCACGCTTCCGCTCCTTAGTCTGCTGATGGCAGCTCTACCTCTTTGTCTCTCTCCTCCCACAACACTTCCTCGTTGTTTTCCTCGCCTCTGGCTCCTTCACATGACTGTCTCCCTGTAACTCCTTATTAATTAGTTCAATTGCTATCTAGATCTGAGATCTCTATATTTCTTTAATTTGAATTTTTACAATTTTAAAAAAATTAATTAAACTCCTATTGTCAGAATTTCATAAAATCGCTGCTTCAACGAGAGAATTATTTGAATATATTTACACATTATAAAGACTCTTGTACAAAAGCATGTTTATGAGTTTTTACACCTTTTATAAGTATCTAAATAGGTTTCTTTTTATAACTGTAACTTAAGGAGATTTTATTGACAGAGATCTAATTAGCTTTTATGAAAATGATAATAATCTGAAAAACAAAAAAACTATATAATCTAACTATAAACTTTTAAATATTAGCTAAATATCTTTTTTACTTTTAAAATTTTAAAGTTGATATCAATTTGATCTTAATATTTTAAAGTTTAATATCAAGTTCATCCTTAAGTTAAGTCATCAATAACTTATATTTTTATTAATCTTAATTAATATATTAATGCACTACTATATTGTTTATTTATCTCCATTAACTAATGAGAGGAGACATTTTCCACCTCATTAACTTAAAAATAAATTAATTAATTAATTAATTAATTAAAAATTAAAATCTTACCATATAAATCCGTAAGTATCAATATAAATAATTATTAATTTTTTATTCTTTTGACACCCAAATAAATAAAAATGAATTGGGAAGCCATATAATATTAAAGATAAAAAATTAGTGATTATTTATCGTGAAGATGAAATTAATATTATAATTCAAAAAATTAGGACTAAATTAATATAAAAAAATTTTAACATCAAAATAATATTAATTTCAAAATACTAAGATTTAAAAGCACATTTATTTTAAAATATTAGAACTTATTTAATTTTTTTCTAAAGATATAATGATCTGTCGAATAATTAAACCTCGTCGAAATTGTGAACTACTAAATATTGCCTTTATATACAGTCCGATTACTCAATAGTCATAACCATTTTTTAAGACGTCGTAGAATGCAACTTTTGTTGCGAACAAAATAAAAATAGAATATAGAGATCAGGACAATGAACAGAAAATGACCAGTTCTTTTAGAAATTATGGCTTTTTTACTCTTTTAAAATAAAAAAAATATTATTTACTTGTATACACCATTTTAATATTATTTTTAAAAATATCTTTTTTTTATTGTAAATAAATCGATTTAGATTGCATCGATTTATCAACGATTACCGATATAAGAAAATTAATGTAAGCTAAATCGATTTATACGCTATTCAAATAACTAGAGTATAAATCGATTTCACTCAAATCGATTTATATACTGTTTATATGAACAGTGTATAAATTTGATTTATTCATAATAAAATATAATTTATAAATTATTTATTTTATTAATTTAGAATTATAATAAGATAATTAATAATTTTGGTTGATAAATTTTTATAATAATAATTAATTAAAAAATCGTAAATAATTTTTTTAATTTAATTATTATTAATTTTAATATTTTAGTCTCAATAATATTTTTTAAAGAAAAAATTTAGATATTTGAGTTACCATTAAATTAGTTTACGATATATTTGCACGAAATGAGCTTTTGGCATGTATCAAGATTCGTAATTTTGAATATGATCGTCCACTAATTAATGCTTTTGTTGAGCGATAGTGGCATCCTAATATGCCGTCCCGATTCGAGAGTGATAATCACACTCTCGAATGTTGTTTTACAGCGGGGATTGCATATTGATAGAGAGCCAGTCGGCTGAAGTATTTTGATGGCAATGATATACTTAACTTATATGGTGAGCTTAGATTCAAGTAAGCTCTTATTAGAACGTGGATAATATTATAGTCAAATAAGGAAACCTAGACTATAATAAAAGCACATAAAAATTAATAATACAAATTATATAAAAAATTCATACAAAAATTTAAAAAAAAAAGGCCTAAATACCTTTAAATAGCATTTTTTTATACTAGAAATAGTACCAATCGGCTAATTTATGCAGTTCAGTGAGCAATGCATTACTTGAATAATGTAGTTTTGTGATGCATGCCAAAAGTCCACATCACGCAAATGTATCCTAAACTAATTTAATGGTAACTCAAATATCTAAATTTTTTCACAAAAAAATAATATTGAGACTAAAATATTAAAATTAATAATAATTAAATTAAAAACTATTTATAATTTTTTAATTAATTATCATTATAAAAAAGTTATTAACTTAAATTATTAATATTTTATTTTAATTCTAAATTAATAAAATAAATAATTTATAAATTTTATATTATTATAAATAAATCAATGTATTAATCGATTTGAATCAAATCGATTTATATACTGTTTATTTAGTACGGGATGGTGCTACTAGTTATTGCTCAAAAGACAGCGCCATTGGTTCCCATTGTAGCTTGTACATGCTGGTCATGATGTTCCAAAACAATCATTTTTTTTATTAATCCTTTGAATACTATTATTTGGTGCATGAGTAAGAAATCTGCAAAATCAAAAGGAAAAGAATTCGAATAATGTACGATAGTATTTTGTGTATTACGTAGTAAGCAATAGATTAGTAGGTTTCTTGGTCTGTTGAGATTTTTAATTAGACACTGCTTGCTACATTATTTCTTAAGCACTTCATTTAATAGTTAATATATATGAAAGTAATATTTAAGTTCAACCACATAACACACGCTTTAACACATACAATTAGGCATGTAGAAGTTTTTGGGTGGGAAGTTCTTATCTGAGGTTATTCTAACTCTAAATTAATAAAATAATTAATTTATAAATTATATTTTATTATAAATAAATCAATATAATAAATCAATGAATAAATCGATTTGATTCAAATCGATTTATATATTGATTTATTTATAATAAAATAAAATTTATATATTTTGTTTATAATAAAATTTATGCACTATTCATAAATCGATTTATATCATATTGAATTATATACTATTCACATAAATAGTATATAATTCGATTTATATTAGATCAATTTTCATGTTTTTCTTTAAAATTTTGAACAGTGATAATTCGATGTAATACAAATCGATTTATCAACAATCCAATAATTCATGACATATTGGAAAATAATGTTAAAATGGTGTATTTACGTAAATAATATTTTTTTATTTTATATAAATAAAAAAGCCTAGAAATTATTCATATAGTTTTCTTTTCTTATTTATGTACATCTTTCAAAGTGGCTTATATACTCTTTTATATAAGACAACGACTACATAAAATTGTAACCATCGCTTAATGAGTACTCAATAAGAATATTTACACTAATATTTACGCAATGAATATCTATGTAACTATTATAACTCTTAAACATATATAAAGAATATTATTTATTTATTCTTTTTTTTTTAATAAAGGAACTTAAGTCTGAAAGAAAACTGCACTTGAGAAATCTAGGGAAAAGTGACCCCTACAATCGGTGCGTTTGGATAGGATTATGGAAGGAGAATAATGGAAGGAGAATAAGTATTTGTTTTTAGAAACAAGTACCTTTTAACATTTTGTGACATTTTTTTTGTGCTTAAGGAGAAAAAATAAAAGCTAAAAATAATCAATCTTTTTATTTATTTTTTTTAGAAATAGATAGGAAACTATTTTTCTCAAAAATAGATGTAGTAGAAAAGAAATAACTGTGCTCTATAAATTTGAAAACCACTACATTTTACTTCTTTTACGATTTTTCCGTCCCACTCTTATTCTTATTATCATTTTCTCACTCCTTAATTGTTATTTTATGAGAAAAATATTTTTATATTTATCACATCTAAATAATTCAACAACTTCTAAATCTAATAAAAACTACTTCAACAATTACATCCAAATACAAAATAATTTATTACTTTTATTTCTAATTCTATTTTTAAAAATGTATTTCTTCCAAAATTTTAACTAAATGGGCAATATCAACATGAAAGATACTTGAAATAACATGAGGAAGAGTCCAACAAGAGCTGACTCCATGAGGGTTTGCATGAGCACTTCTTGCTAGATCGTCTACACCGTTGTTGGCTTCTCGAAAGGTATGCAAGGCCACGAGCTCCCATTCCTTCTGCCTAAGGGTGATGTTTAAAAATGCTCATCCACAAAAGTAAACATTTAATATTCATCTGATTTTTAACCATTGATTAAGTTAAAAAAATAAATCTAACGATTGATATTACACAGAAATTGATTATAATGCTCTACATGATATTCGAAGTATGAGTAGCCTTTTCACATCAACCATTAGATTTTTTTTTAATTTAATCAATGATTAAAAATTTAGGTAATCATTAAATATTTATTTTTTGTGAGTGAGCATTTTAAACATCACTTCTTTTCATACGAAAATCCATAAAAATCGTTATTGTAGGGAATCACAACTTAGATAAAACTCCTGCATGATTTAGGAAATGGAAAAATATCACCATGATATTGTCCTACCGCCACATGCAAATAAATAGTTTTGTTTGAAATACGACTATATGCGGATCAAATATGTTGCATGTGCATAATCAATTAGTTACGGCATATATTCACGTAAATAAAATAATTATGCATCAACTATGCCTCAAAAATATCAAACATTATACTTAGAGAGCATTTGGTTTTGCCATTTTCATTTTCATTTTTAGAAAAAAAAATGAAAAATAAATATAAAAATATGTTTGGGTACCTTTATGGAAACCGTTGCCGGTGAAGCATTTTTTGAAAGACACAAAATTGAAAACACCAATTTCATGCTTTTAGTATTTTCAATTTCAATTGCTGAGAATGTTTTCTTTGAAAAGGTGGTGATAGTCTCATAATTATGAAAATCTGGAGAGAAGGAACCGTGGTCGATTCCACCCAAAACACTCTTTTCTTTAATGCTTCTCCTGTAATGAAAGAAAACCCTACAACCCCACCCCCCTCTCCCTCAACCGTTGCTGTGTTCAAACTCTTTTCTTTAGTGCTTCTGTAATAAAAGAAAACCCTACAACCCCCCCCCCTTCTCCCTTCAACCATTGCTGTGTTCAAGTGTCCATCGCCCCTCACTGCCATCACTGCCTGCGCCACCACTGCCACTGCCAGGTTCCTCCGGTTTCCACTGCACCTGTCATTCACGTAATCCACCCGAAGCTAAATGACTAAATAAGCGATAGTGTGCCCCATGAACATTCTTGCTATGAATATCTATCTATAGTTACAAGGATCAACCTCACGATTCATTTCGAAGAACTCGGAAGCCCAAAAAATTATACCTTAACCCAGACGCTACACAGACCTATTGCTCGTGTTTGAGATTTTGAACAAGACGGCCATCCATACAAATTTAGAGAATCTTGTACAAGATTTCATGCACGTATATTCTGGTACATTCAATGCATATACTGGGAGGACTAGAGAACGGATCAAATTTACTGCAAATCCAAATATCATATCATGTGTTTTACACAAACAAATATCATACCATACCATGCACTAAATTGAGTCTAATACCAGAATCCCTAATACATGGGCATCCCTCTATCTGACCAAAATAAATAAATAAATAAATAAACACCAACAAGAAAGGAGAAAAGGAACCTAAGTGCAAACACCCCATTAAAATACACATTGGAATTACATGGCAGCCAATCACGGCCAGCCGGCAATGAAAACGTTACCTACAAGTTATCTTTACTTATCTATGTATAGAATTATTAGACAGGCATAAACCACACGGCACAATGTGGTCCCCGCGAGCAAGATCGGCTCTCCAGCTCAGATAAATTTGCACAGGCACATAGATACCATAAATTCGATACATAAGGTGGTAAACCGAAAATAAGGGAAGGGTAGGACGGCAAAGAGATGGGGGAGGGGGGAACATGCAAGTAACAACCTCCACACCATCAATCCTTGCTGGTTGTAGTAGGTCTCTGGGCACCTGGGGGAGCGGTTGGCCTAGGGAAGTTATGATCAAATTCCATGCCTGCAAATTGCGGCGCCTCCACGTATGGGCTCTACATCCATTTGTGTAAAAACAAATATAAGATGTCATTATAAGACTTCTTATATTAATATCAATTGAAAATGACATATCAATATAGCTGAAAGAAAAAAAAATGGCAGATATCAGCAGTATAAATTGCACCTGGGATACAGAAATAGCTTGAGCTGAAAATTCATGACTTGAAGATTTCGGTGATGTACTAGGAGAACAAGCATCATTGCTAGTTTCACTTCCGTTCAACTTATGTACTGCTTTGTTTAGCACACTTTCATTCTCATTCCCATTGGCTGACTTAACCCTCTACATCCAAATTGTGATTTCAATATTATTCCACCATCAGTCTGCAGCATTGATAACAATTCCGTAGAGAGGAGGGAAACAAATATCACCTGGAAGATTTTGCCAAGGGTTTTCAACCCCTTTGCTCGGGCTCGGAGTTCTTCTTTCTTGGCACTGTTGTCTTGAAGAACCTAAAAACACACATCATCAAAATTAAAACATACCTAGCATTTATATCTACTTTATGCTATCTAAAGAAGTGACAGTGGATTAGCAAAAACAACCATTTGACAAACACGTGAAAGAGTGGCCTCAATGTCAGCCACATTAAGCTTCCACAAAGAGTCTATCATTAATTTCTTGTGAGATTGCATGTATTCTTCCAGCTCTTCTTCAGTATAGTTTCCTTCTGCACTGAGTTGCTTCTTCATATCCTCCTGCAGTTGGATCAAAGCAATTGCACCTAGAACCACCATTAAGGAAAACCAATTTATCATCCTCTAGTCCAAACATTTACCCTAGAATTCATCTATATTGACAAGAAGCTGCCAGCAAGCCATAGAGCCAAAATGAATGCCTTAGAAGCCCAGGCACCGCTAATAGATAATTACTGTCGACCTTTAAGCATCATAATCCAAATAGAAGTCTTAATCTAACAGAGAGCTTTGTCCCCTTAAAACAAAGCTGACAGCTGGATATTAGGAGAATAATGAAAAAACAAAAGAAAATTATGGGTAAAAGAAACTGAAGGAACTAAATTCCAGGTACCAGGAACAGGAGGAATGTAGAGACATGATAAAGGTAGGGAGGATAAAAATAAATTAAAAAAAAAAAAAAAAAGAAGAAGAAGAAGAAGATTTAGGGATGGCATCCTCAAACCAGACATCTTCCCAGAAACAAAAATGGAAACCATTCCCCACCAGCAAAAATGCAAAGAGAACTATAGCTGAGAAATGTAGACCCAAATCAATACTGCAAACACAATATTTTCCAAAGCAAATCCTCCCTCCATCCTAGGTTGAAACCAAATCATCTTCCTCAGCATCCACAACTTCTAACCACAAAAACTCCCTCATAATCTTCACAATCCTTTAGGGTATATTTGCGAATTTGGTTTAAGAGGGAAAAGGAGGGAAGGGAAAGGTTTATGGAGATTTTATCTTGTTCAAGAGTTTTACTTTTTGGAAATGAAAGACAATTACGGTGGGTTTGGTTTGGGGAATGGGGGGTAAATTTTCATGGTTCTCATCTATATATAAAATTATACATAAATGGAATATATGAAAATTTACCCTCCATTATTACCCTCAAATCAAACAAACCTTTAAGAGTTTTAACTAATCCCCCATAACGCTTCAAAACCCCCTACTTTATGGTTCCCCTGGATTGGGGGGTTTTGATGAATTTTGAATTTAATTTACTGTCCTATCATTATTAAATTACCATTTTTACCAATCCATTCTAATTTCATTTCAGGTTTTTATAAGAATTATTTCCCCTCCTAATTTTTTATTAGCTTCTATCAAAATTTGTTCCCTCTTGAAAAAAATATTTTTGAGAAAGAAAATATTTTTTAGATTTACAAAATATATAATATATTCCATTATTTTAATAAAAGGTAAAATTATAAAAATATATTATAAGTCATCCATTTCCTTTTTCTTATCAATTTTAAACTCATGAATAAGGGTGACTAAAACCCTTTAAACCCCTTTCTCCCTTACCCTTCCTGCCCCTTTGATGCCTTCACTTTTCTTTCTCTCATAACTCGTGAACACACCCTTCAACAACTCCAACAGTAATCTTAATGAGACAGTAACCTTGCCCAAAAATGTTTTCCTTTTCTATACTGTTTTTACGTTTTCTGAGCTTCATTCCACACTGGAATTGGCTCTTTATAGTTAATACAAGAGGAATTCAGTAATTGTGTGTGTGATACCAATTTCTAATAGATATTCTCTGAAACAGAAAAGGCAAACTACACCAGAGAAAAAGAGAAGAAGGGGGGGGGGGGGGGGGGGCAAGCTCACATAGAAATAATGATTCCACTGAAACAGCTAGTAGCAGAACACCAAAGAGAGGCCATAAACACAACTCCATCCCATTGCAAGTTGAGGGTAAAGAGATACCCAAAAATGAATTCTTCTTCAGCAAAATATGCCTGAGGCCATGGTGACACATCTGTATCATATCCAATACTTGTATAACACTCATGCATTCATATTTTTTACGTATATTTTTTTTTAACTGAAATTACCATCCCCTCCTTGAGGTTTCTATAAAATATAGCAAACTCAAACTTCTCCAAGAGTAAGTAATGCTCCACTCCAAAAGATTCTCCAAACGAAAAACTATACTCCTTGAGCTTAACTATGGTTACTTTATTAAAGAAGCATCTAATAACATAATTTACTTAAAATTTGAAATGGGATAAAAGAAATAAAATGCAAAATATATGACAAGAAGATTCATCTTTTTCTACAGCAAACCATTGCATAAAACAGCAAACCTTCACGTTACCAAATAAATAGAGGAGAGGGAGAATGTATAGGGCTCGAATTGTAATAATCACAAATTAATTTTATTTTATAATTATAAAATGCAATATTTTATCTAACATATATTGCCATACCTTTGTCTCAGTTTTTTAAAAAAATTAATGTGTTTGCGTATCGTACTAGTGGACACTGATGGATTCTGATGTAAAATCCCAAGGATTAAGGGATCGGGTTAATCCCAAAATTATCGGATTATTAGCTGCAAATCTGTAATTATTAGGTGTATATTTGTTCCTTTTTTGTTAAAGGTAGTGATCCAATTATTGACTGAAATTTAGGAACTTTTCTATTTTCCAGCTCGACAGCTAACTAATATGCTGTATATATTGTAATTATTTGTTGAGATATCTTGTATTTATGTATATTATTGTGTATAGATGTATTTTTGCATTTCCATTTATTAGGACAGATTTGATTGACCTTATTTTAGGCAGATTAGTATTACGTAATAATTATCAAATATCTATATATATTGTAAATCATCTGTACATCAAATTACCAAAGAATAATATTTAGTTTCTCATATTTCAAGTTGGTATCAGGGCTTCCGATTTGGGAGCCTGACCACATTCCGCTGTCTCCGGCCTTCATTGGTGAACATTTACAGCTTTCATTGCTGCATTAGTCATCCCTGAACCTCTCTCCTTTTTTTCCCATTTTTGCCCCTTCTTTTCTCCTCGGTATTTTGCCGTCTACCACGATTACAACCACCAACCGACTTTCTAGCGACTTTTCCGACCACCCCCCACCACCACCAGATTTGTGGCCCCTAGGCCGGCCTACCCACGAAAGCTCATCCCCAACTACTGCCGGACGCGCCTCCACACGCCGACACACTCACTGCACGTGATGGCACATGTAGCTTGTTCCCCAACCGCCCTTTCACCTTTGACCACCACCAACTCATTCCGACCTACCTCTGGCAACCCACCCTCCCTGATAGAACCCAAAAACTTCCCACTCTCTCTAGCCATGGTAGCAGTTACAACAACACAACCCTTGGAAGCCAAGACTCTCATTACCTCTCTCAGTGAGCCTTCTAACTCTTGCTCTCTACCCTCGTCTAGTAAGAATTTATTTTCTCACTCTTTTAATGTATCTAGTACTATTTCTGAGGATGTATGGATAACGGACTCTAGTGCGACTGATCATATGACCTTTGGTTCCCCACATTTTTTATCTTCACTCCACTTAAAAAATGTGCTTCATGTTCCCCAACTTTCCCATAACCTTATTTCCATTCATAAACTTACCAAAGTTACAAATTGTACAATATCCTTTTTCCAGTCTCATTGTGTCATTCAGGATCTTGCTACAGGGAAGACAATTGGAGTTGCTAAAGAATATGGAGGGTTGTACTATCTCCTCAATATGCAAGCTGCAAGTGGTTTCAATCATAAGTTCCTTTCTTCATGTCACCAATCAAGTTCAGAGTCTGTCACTTCTCAAATTTGGTTATACCACAAACGTCTTGGTCATCCTTCTTTCTCATTACTTAAGTCTATGTTTCCATCTTTATTTTTAAATAAGTCAGTTGAGTCTTTTCATTGTCATGTCTATCAATTTGCAAAACACCATCGTGTGACTTTTCCCTCTAACTCTAATAGAAGTTTAGAACCTTTTGCACTTATTCATTCAGATGTTTGGGCGTTGCCTCTATTCCTAACATCATTGGCAAAGAATGGTTTGTTTCATTCATTGATGATTTCACTAGAGTGACTTGGCTTTTCTTAATGAAAGATAAATCAAAGGATTTTCAATTGTTTGTTCAGTTTTATCATATGATTCAAACACAATTAGGAAAATCTATTAAGCGGTTGCGTTCAAATAATGGCAAGGAATATGTGAATAATCATTTTTTAAAATTTGTTAAAAAAAATATGGTATTATTCATGAACTTACATGTGTTGATACTCCACAACAAAATTGTGTTGCAAAAAGGAAAAATTGTCATTTACTTGAAGTCACTAGGGCTTTACTTTTTCAAATGTCTGTCCCTAGCTCATACTAGGAAATACTACATATTTGATCAATAGGAAACCTTCCAGAATTCTTGGTAATGTAAGTCATATGCAATTTATGATGCCTCACTTTCCTTCTACCCCTATTATGCAAAGTTTAATGCCTTGAGTCTTCGATTGTGTGGCCTTTGTCCATGTGCATCATCAACATCGTACCAAACTTGATCCTACGGCTGTCAAATGTGTTTTCTTAGGCTATGCTCCTGACAAGAAAAGGTACAAATGTTTTCACCCATCAAGTCATCGATTTTTTGATTCCATGGATGTCACATTTCATGAAACTGAGTCTTTCTTTGGTTGTCCTCAACTTCAGGGGGAGTCTTTTCCAGAAGCTTAATCGTTTATCCCTAAGTCTTTCCTTCCTCTTCTATCCATACAAGAGTTGTCACCTCCCTCTGGTTCCCTATCTAACTTTACCCAAGAGTTGTCAACATCTTCTCTTGCACCACCTGAACCAGCTAAAGAAAACACCAAGGTACTACTTTGGGTGTATCAGAGGAGAAGGAAACCTAAAGTGGTTCAACAACAACTCCAAGAGTCTGAGCCTATGGTAAGTACTAAAGGTTTTACTCTCCTGCTCTTGATACTAATCCTTTGAATATTTGTGAGCCTAACCAAGATGATTTGCCTATTGCATTGAGAAAAGAAAAAAGGACTTGCACCAAGTATCCTATTTCTCAATTTGTCTCCTCTAAACACCTTTCCTCACAGCACCAAAGTTTCATTGTAGCCATTGATTCCATATAAATCCCAACCTAAGTATAGAAAGCCTTAAAAGATGAGAATTGGGTTCAAGCCATGAATGAGGAAACGAGTGCATTAGAAAAGAATGAAACATGGGAGATTGTTGAGAGACTGATTGATAAAAGACTAGTGGGATGCAGGTGGATATACATAGTGAAATATCAGTCCGATGGTACATTAGACCGACATAAGGCAAGATTAGTTGTAAAGGGGTACACACAAACATATGGGATTGATTATGAGAAGACATTTACCATGGTAGCGAAAATGAACACAGTGAGAATCTTGCTCTCTCTTGCTACTCATTTTGGATGGGAGTTGCATCAATTTGATGTGAAGAATGCTTTCTTACATGGAGATCTAGAATAAGAGATTTACATGGAAATTTCACCTAGTTATGAGGCTATTGGTGAAAAGTACAAAGTTTGCAAACTGAAAAGGCACTGTATAGATTGCAACAGTCCCCTTGTGCTTGGTTTGGAAGGTTCACAACAACAATGCTATCATTGGGCTACAAACAGAGTCAAGGAGATCACACCCTCTTCTTTAAACATCCACTAGGTGGAAAACTTACTATTCTACTCGTGTATGTTGATGATATTATCATATCGGGTGATGATTCGATTGAGAAGCAGTTTCTAAGAGAAAAATTAGTAGCAGAATTTGAGATGAAAAATCTTGAGAAACTAAAGTACTTCCTTGGAATGGAGGTTGCCTACTCCAAACAAGGTATCTTCATTTCACAAAGGAAATATAGGTAGATCTTCTCAAAGAAACTAGAAAACTTGGTTGCAAGGCTACAAGTGTTCCCATTGAGCAAAATCATCGAATAAGAAGTGATGAGGAGAGGCCTAAAGTTGATATAGGACTATATCAGAGGCTGGTAGAAAGATTGATATACCTAGCAGAAACTAGACCAGATTTGGCATATGCTGCTAGTGTTGTCAGTCAATTCATGCATGACCGGAGGGTGAGACACATATGCAGGTAGTCGATAAGATCTTGCAGTACATAAAGGCCACACTAGGAAGGGGATTGTTATTTTAAAAAGGTGGAAGTCTATCCATGGAAATATACATTGGTGCTGACTATGCCGCTTCGCTTGTTGATAGAAGATCAACATCAGGTTATTGCATGTTTTTGGGAGCAAACTTGATGACTTGGAGAAGTAAGAAACAAAATGTGGTTGCTAAATCAAGTGCTGAGGCGGAATTTTAAGCTATGGCACAAGGAGTGTGTGAGCAATTCTTGATGAAAATCATACTAGATGACTTGAGAATAAAGTGTGAAGCTCCTATGAAGATATTTTGTGACAACAAATCAGCAATCAGCATTGCTCATAATCCAGTCCAATATGACAAAACTAGGCACATTGAGATTGACTGACACTTCATCAAGGAAAAGTTGGACAGCAAATTAATAGCCACAGCACTTGTTCCTTCAGGGCTCCATCTGGCAGATATGTTGACTAAAGGGCTTCCGACAGAACAATTTCAGGAACTTACTTGCAAGTTGGGAATGATAAATATCCATTCACCAGCTTGAGGGGGAGTGTTGAGATATCTTGTATTTATGTATATTATTGTGTATAGATGTATTTTTGCATTTCCATTTATTAAGACAGATTTGATTGACCTTAATTTAGGCAGATTAGTATTAGGCAATAATTATCAAATGTCTATATATATTGTAAATCATCTATACATCAGATTACCAGAGAATAATATTCAATTTCTCATATTTCAAGTCTATTCAAGATGAATATGATCAGTTAGTGAATTATTCCTAAGAATTTCTGTTTTATGGTATCAAGAGCTCTGGTTATTCTATAACCGTGAGTCAGGAGAGAGGGAGAAAAAAAAAGAAAGAAAGAAAGAAAGAAAGAGCCAAGATTCTCCCATGGCTCAAAACAATGAAGTCCTTGAAACACCCAAGTCTGATAACGCCCCACATGTGCAGAACCCCCAACCAAACCAAACCCCACAGTGCAACAAAATCCAGCACCCAATTTGTCTACCAACATCAGTCATCCCTTCCAAATAACCCAACATAAACTTACTTGGTTAACTTGTCGAGAATGGTACCAATCCGTCATACTTGTTATCAAAGGGAAAGGAAAGATGGGCTATCTCACTGGAGACATCTCCGCACCAGACTCAAGATCCAAAGTAGCATGTATGGGAAGCAGAGAACTCTACTGTGATGGCATGGTTGATCAACTCGATAGAGCCTAGAGTTGGCCGAACCTACTTGTTTTATGACACAGCTCAAGAAATTTGGAAGACTGTCCAAGAAATGTACTCAGACCTTGAAAATTCATCTCAATGTTCTGAACTCCGTTCTGCACTTTGAAATACACAACAAGGTAACAAAGCCATGACTGAATACTACAATGTGTTAGTTGCATTATGGCAAGAAATAGATCTTTTCAACACCATACAGTGGAAGTACACTACAAACAGCAAGTTGTATAGTCAAGTGCTTGAAAAAGAAAGACTCAACAAAGACCCTGATGAAGTAAGAGGTCGTACCCTTGGAACTAAGCCCCTGCCTACAATCAGAGAAGTCTTTGCTGAAGTTGGAAGGGAAGAAAGTCGAAGGAAAGTAATGTTGAACATGACTCCAACTATGGAGGAAACCCACCAGCTTGGCTCGGCTTTAATCTCAAACCGGGAGGGGTCCAACAATAAGAGCCAATGCTGCAAAGATAAGTTGTGGTGTGATCACTGCCGAAAATTTTACCACACAAAGGAAACATGTTGGAACATCTGCAGAAAATTGGCAGATTGGAAGCCTCCCACTCGATGGAGACAAAGTAATTCTGTACCAGTACATGTAGCTGAGACTACTGCAGAGCAGAATAAGCCAACTACATCTCCATTCACTGCTTATGAAATGGAGATGCTAAAATCCATACTCCGGGAGTCCAGAACCAAACCTACTGCACCTACAACCTCTTCTGCTCATGTTGTACAAAGAGGTAACTCTTTTTTATCAAAACAAGAAAATTCAGAAGAGTGGATTGACGATTCAGGAGCTTCAGACCACATGACTGGGTCTGCCAATCTGGTTTCTTCCTATAAAAAGGTGTGATGGTGCCATGAGGATTACAGTGGCAGATGGAACTTCCTCCCTTGTGGCTGGAATTGGTGATCTGAATTTGTGTGGCTTAAGTCTTAAATCAGTTCTTTATGTTCCTAACCTGAAACACAATCTAATTTCAATTAGCAAACTTTCCAAGGATCAAAATTGTGCAGTAACTTTTTCTCCTAATGGTTGTGAATTTCAGGATTTGGACTCAGGGATGATGATTGGCAATGCTTAGGAACGAAGTGGTCTCTATTTTTTCCTTGGTTCTTCTTCAAATCTTCCAGTATAGTCAAAATTTTCCCTATCTACTGTTTCAGATTCTGAAATAATGCTTTGGCACAAACATTTAGGTCACCCTAGTTTCAATTATCTCAAATTCTTGTATCCAAAACTGTTTACGTCACCTTGCTGAGCATGGCATATTTCATCAAAGCACATGTGTTTACACTCCACAACAAAATGGTATAGCCAAAAGGAAAAACCTTCGTATTCTTGAAGTTGCTCGTTCTCTCATGTTTGCAAGTAATGTTCCACATTCTTTTTGGGGTGCAGTTGTATTAACCTCTACATATCTTATCAATTGGCTTCCCTCCAAGACTCCTAATTTCCAAACTCCATTGAGTTGCTTACACAAATGTTTTCCCTGTGTTAGACTCCTTGAGTCTCTTCCTCCTAAGGTTTTTGGGTGAACTGCATTTGTTCATAATTCTAGTCCCACTCGGGGCAAGCTTGATCCCAAAGCCATTAAGTCATCTTTGTTGGTAGTCACCCTCTCAGAAAGGGTACAAGTGCTATTGTCCCTACACAAAAAGGTTTCATATCTCCTATGACACGACTTTCCCTGAACGCCAACCTTTCTTTCCCAATGTTTCACTTCAGGGGGAGAACTCAAAGTGAAGATAAACATTGGGATCCTTCCATGTCCCTTCCGATCTTACTTCCTACTTCATTTTCAAAAGAGCCCCCCATTCAAAACCCTAAACCCATACAGTTTACTACTCAAGAAGAAGAACATGAGAAACAATTGCAAAGTGAACTTTGGGTCTACTCTAGAAGACCACGAATTCCTCAACAAAACCAACCACCAGTTGATGAAGGTAATACCACAGCTAATGATTTAAATGCAACTATTGATGATCTTGATGTTCCTATTGCCATTAGAGAAGGTGTTAGGTCCTGTACTCAACATCCCATATCTAATTGTCTTATTCTAAGCTGTCACCAGAATACAGGGCTTTCATCACAAAGATTGATCAAATGGAGGTTCCCAAAAATGTTTATGATGCTCTTGAAGATCCAAAATGGTGAGGTGCTGTAATGGAAGAAATGAATGCTCTAAATGAAAATAAGACCCTGAAGGAAAAAATGTGATGGTGTGCAAATGGATCTTTACCATAAAATTAGGAGCTGATAGAAACATAGTTCGGTACAAGGCAAGGTTGGTAACTCAAAGGTATACTCAAACCTATGGTATTGACAATGAAGAAACTTTTGCTCCAGTAGCCATATTAAACTCCATCAAAGTCCTAATCTCTCTTGCCGCAAATCTTGATTGGGAATTGCACCAAATGGATGCGAAGAATGCCTTCCTCGATGGAATCTTGGAGGAAGAAGTTTATATGAAGCTACCTCCAGGCTTTGAGGAAGAAAATAAATTAGGTAAGGTGCTCAAGTTAAAGAAGTCTTTATATGGACTAAAACAGCCCCCTAGAGCCTGGTTCACCAAATTCAACTTGGCCATGAAACAATTTGGGTACATACAAGGATAGGCAGATCACACCCTTTTTGTCAAACAAGCTGAAAATGGGAAGAAAGTAATTCGTATTGTCTATGTAGATGATATAGTTATTACTGGAGATGATACCCAAGGAAATGAAAGACTTAAAAGTCAGCTTCAGGCAGAATTTAAGGTAAAACACCTTGGACACTTAAAATACCTTCTTGGGATGGAAATAGCAAGGAGCAAGAAAGGCATTTTCATTTTCCCAAGGAAATATACCCCTGATCTGCTAAAGGAAACAGGAAAGCTGAGTTGCAAGGCTGCAGGAACTTCTCTGTACAGAAATTGGAAACAAAGCTTAAATGAAGAAGATCCTCCTGTGGAGAAGGAATCCTACAAGCACTTAGCAGGAAAATTGATCTACCTCTCACTCACTAGACCTGGTATTGCCTACAGTGAAAGTGTGGTGATTCAGTTTATGCATTCTGCTAACAAGAGACATTTAGAAGCTGTAACTCAAATCCTTCGCTACTAAAAGGAACTCCTGGCAAGGGACTGTTGTTCAAGAAAAATAGTCACCAAAGGATTGAGTGCTTTGCTGACACAGATTGGGCAGGCTGTGTAGAAGACGCAAAGTCAACTACTGGGTATTGCACAACACAAAAGTGTACGGGAACATTGTGACTTGGAGAAGCAAGAAACGAACAGTTGTTGCAAGAAGCAGTGCTGAAGCAGAATATAGGGCAATCGCACAAGAAGTTTGTGAACTTATTGGATTAGCAGGTTACTACAAGACCTATTTATTCCACTTGAAGGCCCTACGAAACTGTACAGTGATAGTAAATCAGCTATTAGCATAGTTCACAACAATCCTGTACAACATGATAGGATGAAGCATGTGAGAATTGATCGGAACTTCATAAAATCTGAAATTGAAAATGGAACTTTCAGCCTGCATTATGTGTCAACCAAGTCACAAGAAGCTGATGTGTTTACAAAATCTTTACTTAAGTCCAAATTTGACTCAAATGTTAACAAGCTGGGAATGTTCAACATCTGCTCACCAGCTTGCGGGGAAGTGAAGGATTCTGACGTAAAATCCCAAGGATTAAGGGATTGGATTAATCCCAAAATTATGGGATTATTAGCCTCAAATCTGTCATTATTAGGATTATATTTGTTCCTTTTCTATTATAGGTAGTCATCTGATTATTGACTGAAATTTAGGAAATTATTCCCTTTTAGTTCCTATTTTCCAGATTGACAGTTAGATAATCTGCTCTATATATTGTAATTGTAATTATTCAAGATGAATATGATCAGTCAGTGACTTATTCCTGAATAATACCTGTGCAACATAGACCACAGGCTAAATAAACTGCATATTGGCACAAAAGTTTAAGCTCTTTGTTTTACCAAAAGTTCAAATTGATCCACCAAAGTCCCAAGATATGTGTAACGTGGAGAATAACAGGAGAGTAGTTTTGCATACAAATGACATGATAATATGAAGGTTAATCAGGAAGTTGGAATCAAGAAACCATATCATAGCCAGGAAAAGGTTTTAAGAGGGTACAAAATTTGCTCACCTGTTGCCGCTGTAACTTGGGATTTGATAAAGTGCCCTTTGTTTCTAAACCATTCAGCAATAAAAGGCACACCTAAATAAATTGCTTTCTTCCCTAGCTCTTTTGCTGCCTGCCTCGCGTATATGTAGCCAATGGTATTTAACATATCAACACCATAAGCTGTAGAAAGACAACTAATTTATTTAGCAACAGCATCTCAGTCAACATCATGCTAAAGAGAGTCAGTTGGTATTCTTTTAAACAGTTCTTCAAATACTTGAGAATTGCAGCAGGTAAAGATTTTCCCATGTCAAGTCAATGTCAAGTCAATATCTTAACCGTATCATGATTTCGGGAACAAAATGACTATTCATTTCAATGACTTTTTGTGAGCATAGGTTGATATTTGCAATTTGGTTGACATTGTGATGAACATGCAATTTTGCATTGATTTCACCCTTTGGAATTAGTCTCAGGGCTGAAGCACAGTACCTGCATTGGATAGCCGGGCTACTTCTGCTTCTGCATGATTAATAAAGTCCTCTTTGTTTCCTTGAACATATTGGTTTAGTCTACTTTTCAGTATCTCTGCAAGCCTTTCTTCTCTCTCCTTCTGAACAACCTGAAGGAAGAATAAATCCGTATAAAAACTTGCACCTAAAACAGGATAACTATAAAACAAACAACTCCAAGAAATTGACCCTTCAGCTACTTCTTCTATATAGCTAATGTTCCAATAACAACAGTAGTTCATAAATAAAACATTTGCTGCTATTTTTCATTTTTAATCAAAGCCAGTCACCAAATTTACAAGCAATTTCAGTCTTCCACTAAAAGCCTTGGGACAATTACTCATAACTGCAAATAAGATGTACTGAAATAAAAAGTATCATATATTCACTCCTTTAGTGATCAATCTCCTATCCCTGCTGTCAAAGTAATTCCCTCAGTCAGTCCCTTCAAGATAAAAATTAACAACATGATGTACTCCATAGTTTCCAATTTTCTTCCTTTTTTTTTTTCCCTCCCTCTTTCTCTGTGAAAATTCACAATATCGTGAAAAATAAATCTGGAAGACTAGAATAGTGGAATCATGAACTCCTCTTACCAAAAGCACTACATACATGCGGATATCCAAGTGCGTGTGTGTGTGTGTGTGTGTGTGAGAGAGAGAGAGAGACAGACAGACAGACAGACAGAAAAGGAATCCTCCATCATTTCTCTTCTTCTAGCAAACTGACTTAAAATAACACATCACACAAAGGTATTCCCAAAGAGAGTAATTCTTTGAGTAAATAAACTGAGCAATGTTATAGGTTGTTTTAACTCTGCATACCATATAATGGACAAGTCTGGCTTATCCAGGAGATGAAGATACCAATTGACCAAATCAAAGTACAAGACCTGACTGCTCAACTCAGAAATCTATGGCCATATGCAACAAAACTAGGTTTATCAAATAATCAGATAAATATTTAAAGAATGTATGCATAGTGAGTATTGTATAACAAAGAAATCTTATTAGAAAGGAAGAATAGAAGAGTATAAACACATCCGCATAGCTAAGAACACTGACCCCACACTTTATAAGACAAAGAAACCCCAGAAAGCTATTACCTTAGCACAAAGAAGAAGCATCAAGTAGGAATGTTTTCACCTATTTATCTGTATTTAAGCATTCAATAGAGATTACAAGAAGGATTTTCACAATAGCATCAACAAACAATTTATACCCCTATACACAATAGAGAAAGCTGAATAGAAAGTGCATACGGGCATGTTAGAGTTCTAAATCTAATCATGTTCATTCAACTAACAACTTAAGCTTTTAGAAGAGTTTGGCCCTTGATATGGTATCAAAGTTTTATATGACCAAGTGATCAAGAATTTGATCTTATCTGCCCTTATTCTTCTAATTAAAAAAATATTAATTTTCCATACAAGGTAAAGTAAGTTTGTGCATTGTCTTCACTTTAACGCCAAAGGATCATTTCATAAGGGGGCACATTTTGCATAACTAAAGGCACCAAAATGTGCGCCTTAGTCAATAAGGCAACGTGAGGGATGGAGATGGCACCTCTTGCTAAGATTATTAAGTTTAAAAAAATTGAAGATATGTGTAAAACAGAGGAGACAAGGTCAGCCATCGTTTAATAGAAGCATGCTAAGGATTGTCCAAGGTTTGATTTCAACATAGAAGCATGCTAAGGAGAGACATAGGCTCCAAAGTTTCTCAATTGCTATGGGTGTGTATTATATCACTGAAAAACCTTACCGTTGAAATTAACCACAGCATCTTCACTGAATAAATTTTCACTAAACAATTTTTAGTATTTGAAAAGATTCTACGTAATGAACATATAACATTTAACAACAAAAGAGTTCATTAAGAGGAAAAGGCAGTACAGAATAGGAACTACAAAATCCTCCACAAGCAGCAAAAAATACGACAAAAAAGAGAGATGAAAGGAAATAACATCAGCTCAAAAGAGAAAACCAGCCCATTTGCAAATCCTTAAAATGGAAACCAAAGGAAAGAGAGAGCCAGTCAGCCAAAGTCTAAAAGTACAGCAAAACTGTCCAATGTCTTTGCAGATCAGAAATGGAATTTCACCAAAAACAACTGAGCATAACATCAGAGAGAGGTCATGATCACATTCTGTTCCCATAACACAAGAGGAATAGATTTATTGAAAATGCAGGCGTTCTGCTCTGACCAAATACACTAATTAACTGCACAAAATGCATGATGCCACAAAAAATTAATTCATCAAAAAGTAGCCACCTGACAAAGTAAAAATAAATTGGCTACTGTTTTCAAGACTTGATCAGCATGTAATAAGCATTGAGAGAAAGAGTTCTATGAAGTCTGCAAATTCAAATCAGGTCATTAGTATACATCCTACCAAGGACTGGTATCCAAAAGGAAAGAGTTGCCTATGAAGCATGGACACACCAATTTGATGGCGTGTCCGCGTGTCCGACACAAGTGGGACACCAACGCGCGTTGGTGATAGTGTAGGATAGTCCTTAGAATAGTCGATTCCACTCCACTGTCAGTTAGTTAGGTAGTTAGGCGCTGGCTTCTAGTGCCAGCAGGATGTAACCGTCTGTAACAAAGTCTCCTCTCCTCCCTCACTATATAAACACGGATGTACCTAGCAATCATTCACAATGAAACAATTCAGATTCTATTCAGCTTCTAATTCTCTCTCTCTCTCTCTCTCTCTCTCTCTCTCTCTCTCTCTCTCTCTCTCTCTCTCAAACTCTATTATGGTATCTAGAACCTAAACAAAGCTTGTAGCTATGGATCCTCCAAAATCCACTCCGATCAGTGCAACCACCGTTCCAATCCAAAATTCTTCTCCCTCAGCCACAAAAAAATTCACCAATTCCTTCAGATCCTCTTCCATCACCACATCGCATTACGTTTTCTCATCCTCTCACTATCAAACTCAATGACAAGAACTTCCTCCTACGGTGGCGTCAAGTAATTGCCACCATTAAAGGCCATGACCTTCTCCACTACATTGATCGTGCGGCTAAAGCTCCGCCACGATATGCTTCTTCTGATGATGCTCTCCAAGATCGAGTTTCTGAGGAGTTCAAGCTATGGGAGCAACAGGACCAGCTGCTCCTCTCGTGGCTTATGGCCTCTATGAGTGAATCCATTCTCACACAAGTTGTGAAGTGTGATTTCACATGGCAAGTTTGGGAAAAACTCCAGATCTACTTTCCCTCCCATACTCGTGCCCAAGAACAACAACTGAAAACTGAACTCCGCAATTCCACCAAAGGATCCACTCCAGTTTCTGAATATTTCTTGCGGATCAAGGCTCTTGTCAATGCTCTAGTCTCCATTGGTTGCATAGTTTCCGATTCCGAACACATTGCGATAATCTTTGGTGGCTTATCTACTGAGTATGATGCCTTTGTAACCTCAGTAAATACACATATAGGTCCGTATTCTATCGCTAAGATTGAAGCACTACTTCTTGCGCATGAATCGCGCATTGAACAAGCTCAACAGAAATTAACTTCACCAACGTTTCAGGCTCATGTAGCCAATCGAGATCAGAATTCTGTTTCCGCTGATCAACCCGACTCCGTCGCACCACAGTCCTTTGCTAGTTTTCGCGGTGGCCATGGCCGTGGTGGCCGTGGTGGGCGATCTGGTGGTCGTGGTGGCCAAGGCCGAGGCCGCTCTTCGGGATGCAACTCTCTTCAGTGTCAACTCTGTCACAAGCTGTGCCATACTAGCTTCAACTGTTGGCACAGGTTTGACCAAAACTTTTAGCCCTCACCACCTCCTCCTCCACTGTTTGCTCATCTCACTACATATCATCCATCATTTCTACCTCAATCACCTACACCTTATACACCTAATTCATCTTATCCAACTCCTCATCCTCATGCTCCTGTAAGGGTTCCGAGTTCCTCATCCTCAGTTTACAGTCATTCTGCCTATATGGCTACACCTGAATCAGTGGCTGATATGGCGTGGTATCCAGACTCAGGGGCTTCAAGTCATGTGACTCCTGAGTTCCAAAACCTAATGCACTCTTCCCCTTACCAAGGAGCTGACCAGCTCCACATGGGTAATGGTCAAGGACTTAAAATTTCTCATGTAGGTAGTTCTAATATTATGCTTCCTAACTCTTCTCATACGACTCTTAAACTTCATAATCTACTTTATGTTCCATCAATTACCAAAAATCTTGTTAGTGTCAGTAAGTTAGCTAGAGACAAAATGTCTACTTTGAATTTCATCCCTTTCACTGTTTTGTTAAATCATAGGGCACTAGTGAAGTGCTGTTGCATGATGTTTTGGGCAAGGATGGCCTGTATCAGTTTCATTCCTCCAACCTTCAACACCTTGCACCCTCACCAGCCGGTGGTACGGCAAGCTCTCACCCCAAACAGATGTTTTCTAATACCTATACTCAGATGTTTTCTAATACTTGTACTCCTAGTGTACAATTTTCTGTCAATAATGCCAATGCACATTGTAACATAAATAATGTACAGTCTATCTTTGATCTGTGGCATAATAGGTTAGGCCATGGCTCTAAAAATGTAATCTCTCATATTCTACACCAATGTAATATCTCATTTTCTAATAAAAATGTGACTGATGTTTGTAAGGCTTACTGCTTGGGAAAGGCACATCGCCTCCCATCTTCCCTTTCTTCTTCATCCTATAATCACCCTCTTGAACTTGTTTTCACTGACTTATGGGGGCCTGCTCCCATCACGTCTTCACATGGTTATAAATACTATATTGCCTTTGTTGATGCATTTTCTCGATACACCTAGGTTTATTTTCTAAAAACAAAATCTGAAGCATTTCAAGCTTTTCTACAATTTAAGGCCTCTGTTGAGTTACAATTGGGCCACAGCATCAAATCGATTCAATCTGATTTTTTGGGGGGGGGGTGAATTTTGTGCCTTTACAAAATATTTTCAAACTCATGGCATCACACATCGTCTCATTTGTCCACACACACACCACCAAAATGGTACCGTAGAACGCAAACACAGACACCTCACTGAAGTTGGGCTCACTCTTTTAGCCCAAGCTTCAATGCCACTTTGGTTTTGGGATGATGCAGGGGCCACTACCACTCACATTATCAATCGCATTCCTCCCTCTTCTCTTCTTTCCAACTCTCCCTTTGAGGTCTTATTTCACAAACAACCTGACTACACAGCCTTCAAAGTCTTTGGCTGTGCTTGTTATCCCTTCATACGACCATATAACAAACACAAGTTCCAGTTTCACTCCTCTAAGTGCACTTTTCTAGGCTACAGCCCTCACCACAAAGGTTACCAGTGCTTGGACCCTAGTGGCCGTGTCTATATTTCTAAGGATGTTGTCTTTCATGAAATAAGGTTTCCCTTTCAGGAGCATCACCCACCTTCCCCACTATCCTCTATCTCTAACATATCTTACCGTACCCCTATACTACAAAGTCCTACAACCTTTCCCCCTCACTCCCCACCCCCATCACCACACCCCTTTCCCCATTCTCCTATTTCTGCACCATCTCCACCTTCCATTTCGCCTAGTTCCTCTTATCATTCTCCTTCTTTTACCACATCCCATTCTGACCAACCAGCTCATACCACCCCTCCAAACCCCACTCCCTCATCTTTGTCATCATCTCCCTCTACCACCAATACTTCGCCCAGTCTATATCATCCCTCACCAAACTCCTCACCTATTTTTACGACACGTGTCCGACATGTGGTTTTACATGTCCCATTTAAAAAATATTATTTTTTGGCTTGGACACGCATCGAACACAACTGGACATGGATTGGACACAGCTCGGATTCGGCCAGAACACGACCTAGTACTTTTTTTTCTAATTATTTGATGGACCAAAAAAGAATTCAAAGGCCCAAAAACCCAAATTCATTTAGGATTTTTTTTTTTTTTTAGATGTCAATAGAAATAGTACCGTATATTTTTTGGGAGAGGTATAGGAAGTATACATGACATATATTAAAAATACTCCCTTTTTTTGGGAGGGGTTCAAAAAGTAATAAAAATTTGTAGTTTAACACTTATAAATATCTAAAAAAATTATAATATAATATTATGAATTATTAATTTTTCTTAAATTTATATATATGTATGCTGTGTCCATGTCCTGTAATTTTTTGAATTTGGTGTATCTCCATATCCATGTCTATGTCATGTCAAGTGTCCATGTCAATATCTATGCTTCATAGGGAGTTGCTCACAACAATATCATAGGTATTATAGGTGTGTCATAAACCCCAATACGGAAAGTAGATCAAAAAGCTTGGTTATAGAGAAAAGGAGAGAGGAAAGGGGAAAACAATGCATAAGCACATAGGAGAAACCCATTCCTTTGCAAGTTTGACCTAGGAACACCTGTGGAAACCCAAAAAAGCCAAAAGGAGGCTAAGAAAACAAGGTTATCCCTTAAATCCAAAACCCTAAAATTCTACCCCCAAAAACTTTTCCAATGAGTAAAGACTTCCAAATTAGGCAGAAAAGTCAGCAATCTCAAAAAAGGCCTAACAATTTATGCCAAAGCTATTACGCTACCAATAAATGAAAGAAGAGATGGCTATTAGTGGTTAAGCTTCTAAGACAATGTGGTCAAGAGCTCAAACCTTTCCATCCCCATTCTTCTAAATATAAATTTGAATTTAAGCACAAAGTCGGTAGGCCTGTGCGCTTCAAGGCCAAATGGCACTTGCATGAGGGCATGTGTTAAATACAAACTGTTGTAAGCCTTTACCTAACTGCCTAAGTTTTGTGAGAGTTGTTCTTGACAAAAAGTTTTTTATTACCTATTCTACCACCAAAACAGTCCTTATGAGCAAAGACATCCAAGTTAGGAAGACAAGTCCAGCACTATCCACAAAGCCCAAACAACCTATGCGAACTTTCTAAGCTATCTATCAATGCAAAATGAGGTAGCCAATTCTTAAGAACTTTTGAAGCACATGATACATTGGCAGAGATTAGGTAATGAGGTCAGCATATGTGTAATAAGTCATTGGTGTTAACCCACTGTACAGCCCCCCCCCCCCCCCAAAAAAAAAATAAACTTCAGAAACATTTGCAGAAATCACCTTGTGAGGTCTGCATATGATTACTATCAGTCATCTTGAGAACCACTGTCCAAACAAAAGCCTTAGTTTTAGAGGGAATGTTTCATTCCGTTGAGGCAAATTAGGCAATGATGTACTTTAAAGGATATATGACTGTATTGAAGACATGATTTTAGTTACACCATGCATACATTAGACCCCTATTATAATTACTAAGAGATATAGCCAAAAAAGAAAACAAAATAAACAGGAAAAAAAATAGGGAGCATATCGAGTGAGAGAAGTGGTTATTTATAAGAATGAGAGGAATAAATCTTGATCATTGATCTTACATGAATTATCAAGATTAAAACATAAAGTCATGTGACTTTTTTAAGTGATAAAATGAGCTATAAATAATTTTTTATCTTGACCATCCATATATAGTTATACAGATCACATCAGTGTATTAATAACAGAATGCGGTTATTAAGAAAGATAATAAAGTTGTACCCTCATTTTCTCTTGCAACTTTTTAGCATCAAATTGTTCCCCTTCAGTAAAAATGTCCATTGAAGCCATTGATGCCATTGCTAACTGGC
This sequence comes from Pterocarpus santalinus, assembly GCA_031439595.1. NCBI lineage: Eukaryota > Viridiplantae > Streptophyta > Magnoliopsida > Fabales > Fabaceae > Pterocarpus > Pterocarpus santalinus. Next base: position 87,228 of record CM062531.1, read on the forward strand.
CTATATATTCCTCAAAAAGTTCACTACCGAAAAGCATGGCAAAGATTGCTGCAGGATCAATAATTGCTTCACTGAAAAGAACAGAAGAAGGATATAAAAAATCAGTATAATCCTCTGCACTAAAATGCTACAAGAGCCCTTAACACAATAGAAAGTTCCACATCCTATCACCATTGCTATTAGACTATTACTTTATATATTGTGAGGTGAAGAAAAGAAACTAACGTTGAGATTCCTGATTTCCCATGAGCATCATATGCTTGCCTTTGAGCTGGGTCACTCAAAACTTGGTAAGCCTCACCCAAAACCTGAAACCACAGTTAAGACACGCCGGAAATCAGTAATGGCAACAAAAGTTGAATAACAATGGTAAAATCCAAGCTATGCATAATGAATTATGAATACAAAGGCATAAACAAACAGCATTTTTAGATTGATACGAAAATTTTATTAAGACTGCAGGAGATTACCTATTTTATTGAAGGCATACTACCAACATCTAGCTTGGCAATTAGAGATAACAGAAAAACAAAAAAGGCCAAGACATAAAAAACATTTGGTGTTGCGTACATTCATACCCAACAGGATAAACATCAGTAAGTGGGTGTTAAACGTCATAAATCTTGATAAACCATATCCATGTTAGTACTGCATAACTTGCATTCATGGAAAAGTCAACCAATATGATCCAGAACACCTATTAAGTCCTTAATCAATCACAAGCGATTTAGATTCTCTACAATATTCCTATTCACAATCCAGTTACACACCTCAGCAGGCATATGGCAACAGAAACATATCTTTCCCATTATTTTGACTCAAGGCTCCCTCATAAATATGAAAGGTTTACATTAAAAGGCCTTGAGAATGGCAGGTCTAAAGTAAAGTATAACACCCTTGCCTGAAAATTTTGTGCAGCAAGAGGGTCATTCGGGTTTTTATCCGGATGCACTTGTCGTGCCTGCAAGCATAGAACCAAAGAAAAGAAATAAATAACATAATGAAAATAATTGCTCATACATTACAATTTGGCAGAAGTAAGGCCGAAGAACCATCATTCATTGTAGCCAATATCCATTAAACAATACGATAACTGTGGAAGTTGAAAATAAATTACAAACAAAGGGACTAGGCAGCTATATTCCAGATTTCCAAAGTTAGACTGCCATTGGCAGTAGAAGCATTTCAATTTCACTGTATATATGCTAGTTGTATAGCAGACAGCAAATACTAAACGCGAGTAGACATCCCTTTTGGAACCTAACAGAATAGGCAGATCCAGCCATCAGACATACGCATCTGCTATTTTCAGTCCATTAAAAGGTGCAAATTCGAATAGATGGATCTATGAATGTTTGAGCAGCTTGCAAATCAAAATAATTATCCCGCTCTACGCAATACCAATTCTTCCGGTCAAATAATCAATCTATTAATCGCATTCTTGCATATGGCAAGAAAAACAACGAGGCACACAACAAAAGAGTCGATAAATTAGACTATGACCTTCATGTAATAAGCTTTCTTAATCTCGGCTTCGGATGCCGTGGGACTGACGCCCAGCACGTCATAGTATTCGGTCTCCTTCACCATCTCAAAACGCAGTTGATCGATCGTCCAATGAGAAAACGCCTAGAATTATTAGATTTTAACTAATCTGCGACTGCGAGGGTGAGAAGAGGCAAAACACAATAACAATGAAATATAGCAGGGAAAATAAGTATTCCAAGTCGCCTATACTCACACAACAAAATCAAAGGGCGTTATGGTAAAGCGTAATTGCTCTGTCTCAGCCTCTTCTGATTTGGTATGGACTTCGAAATCCCGGGCGTTGACTGCTGCAACCGCGTAATTCTTTGATGTGAACTGTTTCCTCACCCGGTGGTTCCGACTTTTTACCTCCACTCTCGGTTTCGACTTTTCGCCCTCACCCTCGTCTCGTGTCCAAAAAACAAGTAGCTTAACATTCGTGTTTCGTGAGATGCATCCGATGGCGTGCGGTTCCTAAATTTTTATTTTACAAAATAATAACACTCCTAAAATATTTTACACTAGAAAATCTTCTACATAAAATTGAGTGACAGAATAATGTGATATTGTGCTTGTTTGGTGTCGCTATTTTGGTAAAATAAATAAATAAATAAATAAATAAATAATCTTTTAATATTTTTTTTATATATTTGGGTAAAAAATTTGTATTTGATAAATTGGGTAAAAGATTTTAGTAAAAATAAAATTGTTAAAAAAATATAAATAAAGGGATTTTTTTTGAGATGCTATAACTTTTATCTTCTTACAAAAGATCTTTTTAATAACGTAAAAAAAAAATTTAAGAATGGTAAAAGATCTTTTAACATTATATTTAAACATATATTAATTTTATATTTAAATATAAAATAATTTTTACTTTTTAAAAGAATTTTCAAAAAGAATATTATTTTCAAAAAGGTCTTTTTGAAAAAGATTATCCAAATAGGCACATCATTAATTATAGTGTTCAATCCCCAAAAGAGATAATCGTTAAAAAGAGTTTTTTTAGTCGCAATGGCATTTAGGGGTAGAAATATCGTAAAGATAAAGAGAAAAAAATGTCCTACAACTATATTTTATCTGGTCACCATGATTTTCTATCAAAAATTTTAGTTATATTATTTTGATTTTTTAGCTTTGCTATTTACATTATTAACTAATTAGATATTATCATTTCTATAACTTTTGAGTTAGTTATTGCCAATGACATACACTTTTAATGATACGAAATTTTATAATTGGATAACTATATAAAAAAAGATTTACTGACACTACATTAAAATTAAATCCATATTAAAATCAAATTTTTAAAAAGGGTAAATATATTAATTTAATATAATTATAACTAACTCAATTCACTAATTAACAATAATTATATGAATAATTATAATATAAATACACATTGGTATCTATTTTTATTTTAATATATAGAGAGAGAGAGAGAAAAAAAATAGTAGCTATTACTTGATTCAAGTAATTTGGTATTTGTTAAAATAAATTCTCAAATTCAAGTCTTATGACTTGAAAATGGAAAACAAAAAAAAAATAATAATGTTGAGAGAGCTTTATCTTATAATAAACTGGTCTGACTCGAGCTAAATTGATTAGAGTGCACTAGACTTTAGATATTGATAGTTTATAATAAAAAAAATAATTATAATTGTGTATCATAATATTATATACATTATTGTGTTAAAAAAAATGAAGGGATTCACTTCATCTATGAATAAGAGTTATACATTTTGAATTAAACAAAAGTGTTGTATATTTACGCTATTAAATAAATTTTTGTACAAATATGCAATTTTATAAATGATCATGCATATCAATTTTCAGAAAAAAAGGGGGGCATTAATAGATATATAATTTTTCCTATCTCTGCGGTAAAAGAGGCACTCATAGTTGATAGTCACAAAAAGAGCTTCTTTATGGGAGTGCATTTTTTTTAGCTTTAAAAAAAAAGTATTTATGAAGTTAAAATTTTGTATATAGCTAAAAATGTTGAAAATAAAATTTTTTTGAGAAACTATTATTTTCAACTTCTAATAAAAATCTAAAAGCAGAAATTTTTTAGATTGTAATTATTTTTAAAAATTTATCTAACTATGTTAAAAGTGATTTTTTAAAGTTTTAATTAACATATAAGTTCTTATAGTTTTACTCAATTTTTAAATAAATTCCTATAATTTAAAAATTTATAATTAAATCTCTAAATTGAATAAAAATTTGTAATCAAATCGAGTTAATTACCATTATAAAAATGTTTAATGGTATCGGATGCATTTTAAGTGCATCATCCCAAATAAAGTGTATCACGCACTATCCTATTTATCCGTTTAGATTTTGATGGTACACCCATACACCTATCATCTATAATTCACCCTAAAATCACTTATTCTTTCTTCTTCTCTCACCCCACTCCACCAGCAACTCCCTTCCCACTATCTTCACCAAAAAATCAACTCCAAAGCAAAATGAAAATCACACCCCAAAATCAAAATCAATTCCAAACTAAAAAATAAAACCTATTCCCAAATCACAAATCAAATTCCAAACAAGTCAATCAAGCACCAGATGAAAAAAAATATTATTTTGAGCAAACCAGGGCTATTGGTGCCACTGGCTTTGGTGAAAGCTATGATGCATGGTGGTTTTTTGAGGTAGACGAGAGAATAGGCAAGGATGGGAGGGAGAGAATGGGAACACTCAAATAGAAGAGAAGCAGATCTGGAGTGGTGGGTGGTAGTTGGGGTGGTGGCCAATGGGTGTTGGAAGTGGAAGGAGGTGAGAATGAAACAAAAGTGTGGCAACAAAAAAGAAAGCGAAAAAAGGGGGGAAAAAAAGAAAAAAAAAGTGCTAAAAGGAATTAAAAATGGAAAAGTTGCCCTGTAAGGACCTAGGAGAGTGAAAACTTGGTGGTGGTGGTGGTGGGTTATAGAGAAGAGAGAATATTTTGTAAGAATATTCTATTTAAATTGATGTTTTTGTAACGATAATTATAGATAGGGATTTGATTGAAAATTTTTTTTACAATGTAGGGATCTGATTACAAATTTTTAAATTATGAAGATCTATTTAAAAATTAAGTGAAACTATAAAAAATTACAAATTAATTAAACCTTTTTAAATAAAAAAAGAAATATTTTTGCAAAAAAAATCTTAAACAAACCTACCCTAATAGTGTATTTGGATGACCGATAACAAGAAACGGAAAGGAAGGGAAAAGGAAATCAACTCTTTTGTTTGTAAGTTTAAATATACATATAAATGGCAAGGAACTTGAGGGAAAACTATCTATTTGATTTTTGCTTCCATTTTCTGCTTCTCATTTATTGTGCTATCTATTTTCATAATTTTATGAAGGAAATAAACCAAAAAAAAGTCTTATTTTCTATTTTTATTTCTAAAGTTTAGCTATTATTATATAAAATCCTAAAAATAGGAAATACTAAAAATGAAAGTAAGAAATATAAACAGAAATCAAATAGATCATTTTTCCTCTTTCCGCTTAAAATCCCATTTTTCCACTGGGGTATAGTAGAAGACCAAAGAAAACTACAAAAGTAACCTCTAGACAATATAAATGTTATATTATATTCTTTTATAACATAACTTCTAGACAAGATTAATGTAGAGTTTCGTTGTATTATATTATTAATCTCGCAAATAAAAAGGAATGCAATTTTGTTTTGTTATTTTCATTCCGTTTTCAACCATTTCGTTCCATTAACCAAAAACATCCAAACATATATAGTGTAAAGGTGGAGCTCATCAAATGAAGGTTGTAGGAGGTACTTTGGTGAGGGCAACATCAGTAGTTGATATCAATATCGATCTTAATCTAATTATAAAATTAATTTGCTATAACCCTAAAAACCTCATATAATTCCAATAGATATGTAGTAGTAAAACCTATATTCTAGCTTTGATGAGCAATAGTGCATTAACTTAAGATTTAATCTGAAACCTACTCTCTCCAATATCATATGGTCAAATTTGAATTAACCAACCAATTAACAAGATTGTAATCGTAATCGTAATCTCAATGAAAAAACTCAGAATCAGTAACTCTCAATTAAGATGTTCAAGATCAAGAGAATAAGAGAAGAAAAATCTAGTACCAATAATAATAACAGTAACCATCATAATCGTAATTGTAGTATATTTCATTTAGTCCTTTTATATTTTTTGTGACAAAAATATTGGTTAGAAATTCATTACCGATATTAGCTAATTTAGATTAAAAAAATATTAATTTAAAAAAAAATAAAATTCAACAGTATTTAGAACTTTAATTTGTGACTAATATTTTGGTTTAAAATTGTAACTATCTTTTAATTTTTGGCAACCATAATAATATTCTAATTAATTTATAGATAATAAAGTGAATATTTTTAAATTTTATTTTTTAAATAATTTTGTAACTCAAAATTCAATCACAAATTTCCTCGTGTTTTTTCGTTATCAAACAGGAATGGAGGCCCAGAAAACACAAAAAACTTCAGGGGCATTTGGTTTTAGAAAAACAGTTCTTGGTTTTATTTCTTATTTTTATTTTCTGAAAATAATTTTTATTTTTAAATTTTCAAATTTTAGGAAATATGTTTATTTTGATGTTACATTTTTTGTTTCCAAAAAATAAAAGTATTGAAAATATGTTTGGTTTGCTTGTTTTTAAGATAGTAAAAAAGGGCAATTTTATATGAACTTTAAACTAGATTTCAACATTAAAATAAATTTTATATAATTATATTAATTAATATGAATGTATATATTTACATTTCGTACATTTATACTAATCTCTATTTTTTATTTTCTTAAGGAAAAAATAAAATAAGGAGAAATTTCCTTATTATATATTATTGCTCCTGTTTTAGATTATAACTTCTAAAAGCAACAACACGATACAACCATAAATAAAAAAAGTTGCAATGAAGTAAAATAGTTTACAAAGTTCATTCTTTGACTAATTACAGAGAAAGGTTCAAGCAAACAGCAGTATATGATCATATCATCATATATTTGTTTTCAAATGAAGTCATCAATCAGAGATAGCATGGCCAACTTCTTGTCTGCAATAAACATATCTAGAGCTTACACACACACACACACACACACACATATATATATATATATATATATATATATATATATATATATATATATATATATATATATCAGTGAGAACAAAACCCAAATGACAGAAGTCGTCAGCTGCAAATTCATTTTAATACGGTTAATTGCTAATCAAAAGTGCTTTTAAGATCCACCAAAACATAAAATGGACTCCATTAAAGCATCATTCCACTGCACCCTAAATATGTACACAAATTCCATGGTAAACTGCAATTAACTCAATGGATTGGTTCTTTGATGCAGGGATACTTGAACCATATAGCTTGAAGCCATAAACAGATCAATATCCCTCCTGAGGAGGTTATTGTTACTGCTCCCATAAATAGATCAACATCCAGCCCAATCGCTAAACCCTCTTCTTAATGCTTATCCCTTACCCCCACACCCAAATCCAAACCCACCCACCAACACCATTGTTATCCTCAACAACAGAGAGAATAAATCGAAATACGAGGAGCCAGATAGAGAAGGAAAAAGGGGAAAAAAAACAATGAAATACAAGAAGTAATGGAGAAATAGCATACCTTATCTTATGAAGCAAGAAGCCAGCAAGAGAGAGAAGTGCTAGAATGGCGAGAGAGGGGTTCAAGAACATGGCGGTATCTGCGGTGCGCCTAGCAGTACAAGTGCTTAGTGCACCTGTGAGTTGTGAGTATAGTGTATCAAATGATGAAGATTTGGGAGATGTATCAATATATTAATTATATATAATATATTGTAATAATATATTAATTTAAAATTTTTAAAAATATGATTAAATATATTTTAGAAATTAATTTTTATATATTGATAATATAAAATTATACTGATAATATAAAATAATTTTATATTATCAATATAACATTATAATGATAGACAGTGTAAAATTACATTAATAAAATTTTTATAATTTTTAGAAATTAATTTTTATATACTAATAGTATAAAATTATATTGATAGTATAAAATAAATTTATAATTGATTATATTGATAGTATAAAATTATTTTATACTATCAGTATAATTTTACAAAAAATTTTACACTAGACAATTAATTTTTAAAATATATTTAATTATATTTTTTATTTTTCTTAAAATCAGATATTATTACAGTACATTATAGGTGATTGGTGTATTGATACACCTCACAATCTCACCATCAAATTGCAAGGTGCATCATGCTCTTTGACCGGCGAGAAGCACTGTAGATGACGCCCAAGAACATAGCTGTTAGCGGGCTTTAGGAGAAAGAAAGATTGTGTTCTAATGTTTCACATTATAACAAAAATGGCACTACATTTTCTTGTTTTCAGATTTTGTTTTTAGTTTTTATAGAAAACATAGAAAATGATGATTTGTTATTTCCATATTTTCTGTCATTTTAAAAAACATTTTTAGAAAATATTTTCAATAGAATCAAACTAAATGCATTTTCACCTTTATTTCTTATTTTCAAAAAAAAAAAAAAAAACCCAAACCAAACACCCTCTTCATTTTCAAGCTAACAATAGGGGACAAACATACCCTCAGAAACATCACTTAGCAAGCATTCCATGGTAGTATTTGGAATATATTAAAGTAAAAATTGATTAATTCTAAATAAAATCTTATGTATGGAACTTTCAAAATTAATAAATATTATGATTTGATAATACTATTAAATTTGATAAAATTTAGTGGAAATTAATTTGAGCTTATACTCAAATCAATTTCCATTATAATCATTCCGAAGACAATTTGATAAATTTCAAACATAATAACTAATTTACAAACCAATTCAAATCACATTTTATATGATTACTCCAAACATCAAATTTAATTTATAAATCAACTAGTAATGATGTATGTTTTTTAGCTCTTATTGTAGTTAAAATGTCTATTATGACCCTAAGTAGACATTTGGTAGGAGGTTTGAATTTTTATTCTCTAGAATAGGATTTTTGGGAATGTTATACCTTAGAATAGTTTTTCTAAGTATGTGTTTTATAGAGCATTTAATAGGCAAATTGAATTCTCAGGAATATTTTGCATATTTCCAAAACTACCTCTGGTGAAAGGCAACAGTCCGACGACGGAGGGTGGCGGTATGGCAGTGGCTGGCGATAGTCCAGCGGCGGTGGAAGGTAACCAGCGATGGGTGATAATGGGTGACAATAAAGGTAATTTGATCTTTTTACAAGGAAAAATATTCTCATCCTATTGAAATATTACAATTTCATATGTGAGATAAGAATATTTTGGTGGGAATGTTGACACAAGATTAATCTTGGGAATGCAACATTTCTGAGAGCATTTTTGTAAATCCTCTACCAAATAGAGAAATATTTTCATATTCCCTGAAATATGAAAATATTTTCCTTACCAAACACCCCCTAAAGTAGCTTGAAGTCTCCATTTAATTTTCCCAAATAAATTCAAACCCATTATCTTATTTTCAACCAACTGAGGCAGTTCAAGAAACTTTTTTGTTACTATTTAACAAAAAAATCCCTTTTCTTTATTTTTTAAGTTTTGATAGAACCATCGATATCTGTGTTCTATTACTAAGAACCCGTCAAATTTAGCTAAATTCGATAGAAATCTCTAAAGAAGATAGGAGTCTCCTAATGAGAAATTTTTTTCTTTCAAATGTGTTTTTTGAAGTTTCATTTAATTTGATGAACAATCAAGACAAAAATATAAAGTAGTTTTTAGCAACTCTATAAGGAAAAAAATTTATTAACCAAAAATTATGGGAGACATTGCTCTCACAATTTCAGGAGATGGAATATTTACAATTACTCCCCTTCTCAATAAATGTTCTTCCTAATATTCGAATTTATGTCTTTATTTTTATTGGGGACCAACCACTTGTCCAGCTACTTGTTGGTAAAATGTTATTTGCATTATCTAAGTTGGATGGGGGAGAATAAGAGAGTTTTAATTCATCGGGGATGAAAAGCCAAATAAGTGTTGAAGTTATCCTAAGATCCTGTTAGTCATTTTTATTATATTGGAAGTTTCATTTGCTATATTTCTTGCTTTCAGAATTTTTGTGTGCAATATGTGTGACTTAAATTTTGTCTATTTCTTAATTTTGTCTATTTCTTGTTTCAAGTTATATAAAATTATTTCTAGGAATAATTATTTGAGAATATTCCTATATTTATTTTAAGCTTTCAAAAAATATTTTCAAATATTAAATATTCCCAGGAAAATTCTATTCCCGTAATTTGATAGAATTTTATTCCCATCATAAAAGGTGGGAATGATACATTCCCATGACATGGGAATTAAAATTGTTATATAAAAATACCAATAAAATCTCTCAAATTATCCTAGTTCCCACCTCATAGGCCAATAGATCTGCAAAAGTTTGTGCAATTAATCTTGTATGAACTCTTTTGTGAGTTATTTCCTATAACTATTAAAAAAAAAAAAAATCCGCTATGATTCTCCAAATAACAAACCATGATATAGTGCATATGAAAAGATACAAAATTTATTCATTTAGATTGGCATAGTCCCTAATTACAAATGGATTCTTGCTATTTTTCATAAGATCCATAATTTTTCCATGTTGCAAGTTGAAAATTATTTGTAAGTTAATGACTGTCTGTTCTTAGTTTTTTTTTTTGGAAGTGTAATTTTCATTTTAGATAATAATAATATAGTTAAATATATTAGCGGTATTTTAAGAATTACTATATATATTCTCAGGAATATGTATTGTAAACCAAACAAAATTTTAATTTATTTTTGGGATTATAAAAAAAATTCTGAGAAATTTTTAATGTTAAATAAACAAGTTTTTATAATACTCAGAAATACCTAGGTATAATATTCTCAAGAATATAATTTCTAAAAATATAATTTTAAATCTTGAAACAAATACCTTCTTAGCGATTATTTCTTATTTTTTGTTTAAGCCTTGGCGAGCATTTGTTTTAAGGTTGGAAATTATATTCCAAGAAATCATATTATTGCTCAAAAATGTTGTTCCTAGATATTCTCTAAAACTTGTTTGTTTGGCATTAAAAATATTTGGGAATATTTTTTATATTCCTGAGAATAAATTAAGAACTTATTTAGTTTGTAATAAAAATTCTTGGGAATATATATAATAATTCTTAAACTATTCCTAACAAATTTAATTGTATTATTTACTATTATTAATTGAGAGATATTTTAATATTTTTGTTCTATAATTTTCATTCTTATGTCATAGAATCTTCCATTCCCAACCTCTATCATGGAAATAAATTCATATTGAAATATGGAATAATTTTCTCGAGAATGGTCAATATTAAAAAATATTTTTATAAAACTTATAACAAATTTGAGAATATATCTCGATTAATTATTACAAAAATAAATTGGTAAACCTTGAAACAAATGCCGTCTAAGACTTAAACAATTAACATCAAGAGATGTAAACATAATGAAGGTTATTTAATTTCTATTTTCATTTTCTATTTTTCAAATTTTAGGATTCTGTGAATAAAATAGAGAAAATAAAAAAATTTCTTATTTCTATTTTTTGTTTTCTATTTTTGTTTTTCTATTTTTACTATTTCTTTGATAAAATTTTGAAAAAAAAAAGAAAATAGGAAATAAAAGAGTAAATAACACTCTCCTAAACCAAAAAATGATCTCATTATGCAGCTCTTCCCTTTGATTTTAAAATATACACTCTTTTCTCCTAAAAGATCAAAATGTGCTACACTTTAATCCGTTTTAAGTTTTTTTCAAACCTCTATATTTTATATTTATTATCTTAATTTTTGACCAAAATACCTTTTATTATTAGTTATTGGAATGATTTTTTATACAATAAAAAATATGTGAGTGATAATAATGTAATGACATTGATGCATATATATATATATATATATATATATATATATATATATATATATATATATATTTTAACTATTATTACATTAGGAAAATAAATTATTGACAATAATAATAATTTATGATGATTATTTTTTAAAAAAGTAATAATTGTGTATTTTTTAATTTTTAAATATTTTTAGGCTATATTATATGATAATTAATGTAAAAATATGAATGTTGAAAAAATATTTTTTTGTACTAATTTCTTAAAATGAAAACTTAATAAAGATAAATAATCTTAATAGTGTTAAATAATGAATAATTAAAATGATAATAAAAAATATTAGCACTAATTGATAAAATACTTCGTATAATAGGTAGTTTAGTAAAATTACATATATTTTAATTAATAAAGTATTTTGAATGCTCGCTGTGCTTCGTGCTTATTGGAGGAAGAATGAGTTATTCATTACATGGTTACTTGTTCTCATTTTGATTTGGTCTATAATCACTTTGATATCCATACTTGTTATCATCCTCTAACTTTTGTCAATCACAGAGTAGCATATTCAGTTATTGGAAGAATGATCCCATGAAAGGTGACAAGTTTAGCTTGTTAGCTTTTGTTCTTTGGCGAATATGAACGATTCAAAACCTTAAGATTTTTTAAGGAAAGGATATTATCTCTCAAGTAATTTATTCGATTGCCCTTCCTTTCAAAGAAGAATTCAAGATTTAGGGGCTTTCTATTTCTTCTCTACCTTAATTTAGTTATTTTTGTTTGAATTGTGTATTGGCAGCTCATGGGATATCCCTTCTTCTATTTTGTTGTTGTCCTTTGAATTACTTTATATTCTTTCTCATTAATTGAATAAGTTCCTATCTTTGACAAAAAAAAAAATATTTTGAATTAAAGTGTCTGCTTTGAAGATAAGAAAGAGGGCTATATAATAAAAATATCGCTTAAGGAAGAGAAGTGTAATGTATTTGAAATAAAAATAAGAAATGTAAATCAAAAACCAAAACCAAAAACCAAACAAATCTAAATTTTAAGGGGGTATAAACATGTTTTTAATTTCTAAAAATATATATTATTTTCTAAATTTTTTTTTGATTTTATTGTTTTTTGATTTTTGATTTTTAATCTTTATTGTTCTAAATTTTGATACTTATATATATTTTAAAATATATATTTAATTCATATAAATATTAAAAAATTTATTTTTAATCCTTATAAGTATTTTTTAAATTTTTTATTTTTATAAATATCACTACTTAATATTGAATTTAAATAAGAGAAAAAAAAATAAGGTAGGTGAATATTGTTTTTAAAGGAAAGAGTGTTTAATATAGTTATGCTAAATTTTAGGAGACGCAAGTTTAATTTCCTTTAACTATTTTGTATTTTATATTTTATTTATTTATTGTTCACGCTTAACATGGCAAGGGTAGAAGGGTGAGGGGAATTTACGAATGATTGAGAGTGAGAGGAGGATCAGGATCTTGCAAGTCCAACCATGGCTTCGGATGAAATGCAAGGTGAAGATATGGATTCGCTATTTGAAGGGATGGTACTATTTAACCCGTCCCAAATTGAAGGTGAGCTCCGGCCAGAAAATCAACAAGACGATCGTAGCGATGATTCTTTTCAACACGGCAAAAGTGATGCGCTCACAAATTCAACACCAGCATCGTCTTCTTGTTCACAATCGCAGCCCCTTGACGAGAATCTCTTCTCTGACCTCACGCTAGTCGTCACTCCCCTCCAAAACTTAGAAGTAGCCGAAGCCGAGCATGATCTCCAATCACAATCCCAATCTCAATCCGAATATCGTCAGCAGCCATCCATCCCTTCTGCTGCTGCTACTAGTAATACCACCACCGCAGCCCCAACTTCCTCGAGAAGGAGAAAACGATCTGGCTTGAGGATAGGATATGGTAGAGACTCCCTATTTTCCAACGATCTGCACCACCCTCCTTCTCCACTCCCCCAACCTGTTCTTCCTGTTTCTGATAGCCTACCTTCTGAAACCCCTCCCGTCCCTGTTGATACTGCTGGGCCTGGGGACACCCGTCCATCTCACTCACCCTCGACCGCCACTGATGTTGCCCTTGCCCGACCATCTACCGAGTCTTCCTCTTTCTATGACGGTTGCAGATCGGAGATATCGGAGAATGAGAACCAGAATCACGAAGATGTTTCTCAGGACGATGAAACTTTTTCTGTGGCAGAGTTCCGGCAAATTAAGGCCCGCATACATGAGAAGCTTAACCATGCCCGTCAACTGGTGAACTCTGCTTCTGCTGCTCGAAAGGATTCGATCCGGAATAGAAGAAAAGCCGTTGAGAAGTCTAATCTTGCTTCCCTCAGGCACATGGAACTTGAAAAGCAATTGGAAGACGCCTGTGAAGCTGAAGATTTTGAAAGGGCTGAAAAGATTAGCGAAAACCTTTCTGCTGCCGAGAAGGAGAAACAGGCTTTCAGGAATGCATTGAGAGAAGCCGATGCCATTATCGACGCTTTAGATTTCAAATTGCAGCAGGCACTCGACTCTCAAATAGCTACTGAGGAAGAATGTTCTATCTTACTCGAGCATTATGCTACGGTTAGTAAAAAAGAGCCACTAACACGATGTAAAATTGCACTTTTTACATTAGTCCTATTTTATCAGCGTTTGCTAGTTTACTCTTAGGTCTTATCTGAAACGTACATGCTCAACTTTGGAAGAAATGTATTGCAACTCTATCTTTCGTAGTTCTTCAATTCTTCCAAATATTGTTTATAAGCTCAGATGGAATGTGATTGATTGTCTGGTTTACGGTATTTTTGTTTCATTGTAACTTAAATCTATTGATAAAATGGAATGTCATATAGTCTAGAGCGTTCTACTCCAGGTTAAAAAAAAAAAAACTACTTATTTGCCACTGTTCAATTCTTTACAAGACTATTGGATACTGGTTAAAAGACCCCTAATAATCGCATAACATCGGATGACAATGTTGTAATTAATAGATTTTAATTTTGATTCCTATTTCACATAACAATCAGATCCTTTTTGTCTCTTTTACCCTCACCCATTGGCTAAGAAGCATGAAGACTAACACACATAAGATACACCACAGACAGGATATGACAGAGACACGGACACTGCAACAGAGCAAAGTCTAAGGTCTCTGAGTTTTTTGTTTTTGTTTTGTTTTGTTTTTTTTTTTTGGGGGGGGGGGGGAGAGTGTCATGTTGTATCTCATTTTTTGAGCCATCCTTGCTCCATGGTCCAATGATCATTGGCATGTAAGCTGTTAGAATAATATAAAATGGTTCCTTTACCTGATGACCTGTTAATAGTAGTATGTAATAATAGATAATCACCTTTCATTGCTCTGTCGAGGAATTTCATCCATTGTTCAGTTTTTTAGTCACATAATTCTGCATTGTCTTGTTGGTTAATTTCTTTAGGTTGCTCATTCAAGTTATGGTGTTTTTTTGGGTAAATAGTTACGGTGTTTCTAACATGTCTATATTCCTTTTCCTAGAATGCTTTAAATAAAGCAGATTTTGCCTTGAAGAAAGCAACATCAGTTTATTCAAAAGAAATGGACCAGTGGTTTTCATCATCTGAAGCCTTGGAGGTTAAAAAGATGGAGTTGGAGATTGAATCACATTTTATAAGTGAAGCTCATTTGGAATTGAATAATACCATTGAGCATTCGATCCAAGATGACAAAAGAGAGAAAGAGATCCTTTGTAAAAGAAGAGACATGCTAATGGATGAATTGGAAAATCTTCTTGCTTTGGTCGAACAGAAGCAAAAGCAGATGGCGGAAAATGATGCCAATTTAAAAGCTGTGGAGAATAAGATAAATAATGTTGTCTCAGGATTCAAAGAGATTCAGTCAAGCATTGATGTGAAGTATGATAAATTGCAATCTGTCCTTGCTCAAGTGAAATTAGACACTGAAACTTTGGCACTAAAGAAAGATGAAATTGATAACTTGCTCAATCAGGAAGAAGAAATGGGGGCAAAGCTACGGGAATTTGCTAGGATTTCTGGGGAGGAAGCTAAAGAATATCGGGAAATGGTTGAACTAAGAAAAGATTTGATGTCATCTATATTGAAGTCCAGGGAGGAAAAATTAACACTTGCAAACAATGAGGAAAAGCTTTCTGGAGATGTTAAGTTGTTTCAACAGGAGGTTTCTGCTGCAAGAGCTTCCTTGCAGGTTAGTTATTATAGTGACTTTTATGTGTTTCGCTTTGTGCATATAACTGAAATGTGATGAATAATTGCTAAGATTCCCTGCCTCATGCCAGGCACCAGTGCACCACCTAATAAGTAATAACCTTAAATTTTAAGTTGTACAGAAGCTCAGCTGCTTCAATAATGGGTTGATAGAGTGGTATAAAATGGTCCCACATGTAATCAAAGACATGATATCTTTTTGTTGAGTTTTTTATCCTTAACCAGGGGCTTTGGTTGTTTGTTCATGCAAGTTCTACTAATGTATCCCATTTTTTTTTTCCGGTGGTTGTTTGTTCATCAAATACCTTTACACTCTTTTTAGGAACTATCTTCAAGAAAGTCAAGCATCCAGCAAGATATAGCCTCCTTCAAGCAAAGGATTATTTTCATAGATAAAAGAGTCCCAGAACTTGAAGCAGAAAAGAAAGTTGCTACTGCTGCAAGAAATTTCAAGGAGGCTGCTCGGATAGCCACTGAGGCAAAGTCACTGTGTGTTGAAAAAGAGGGCATGCAGATGGACATGGATACAGCCATTTTAAATCTTAAGAAACTTGAGGAAGAAATCAAAGACACCCTTAATAAATTGCAGGAGACCGAGGGAATGATTTTATTGAAGGAAAAAGAGTTAGCAATGGCTAGATGTCAGAGGCTACTTTTGACAGCTGCTACTGCTAGAGCAGAAAAAACTGCCGCACTAGAAATGGGTGACGTGGAAGAAACTAATCTCCTGCTTGCTGAAGCTGAAGCAGCAGACTGTGAAGCAAATAAACTTCAATCAACGTACGATTTCAAGGCTGAAGACTTCGCAACTATACGAAAACATTTGACTTCAATGAATCTTGTATCGTATCTTGATCGGAAGCAATTGGCAGAATTAGCTGTGTCACCTCATCTATTTGCTGGCTGATTGTTGAAGCAAGATTTTATTGGATTTTGGTATAATCAATGGAAGATTGATGAAGAGGACGCAAATGCTCGTAGTTACTTGAAGTACTGAAGTGCATCTCTACATTTTAATAATTAATGAGTACGAGATTTGTTCAATTTGCCCTCTTTTTCAATTTTTGAGGTGTTTTTCCCTCAACCCCCAACTAAAAATAGAATGGAAGACCTTGGAACAGGAATATTAGTAACACTGCTATCATGTTTGAGCATATTGATCTGCCGGGAAGGTTGTGTTTCTTCTCAAGTATTAATAATTGCATGTTTTCAATTGCATGATGATTCGCCTCTATATGTTTTATTTGACCTTCTTATTTTTTTCAGAGAAAACTCCCAAATTGATCTCTCTTAATTTATGTGTCAGACAAATTAGTCCATATAGAAAAAAAAAAATAATAACCCGCAATTTTTGCCAATTTCAAACTTATAAATAGTTTAAATTGGTCTCTAATAAAAATACAAATGAGATTAAAAAAAAAAAGGTCCAACGAAAATTTAAAAAGAAACTAGCTTCTTCTTCTTTTCTTCTCTCTTCTTTTTTGTTATTTGGGGATAAGTCAAAGCAAGCTTAACAGCCCTCTAATAGAGAGGGAGCAAAACAAAGCATAGCCTCTTCCAAAAGCACAGCTAAAATTTCTCTAGGAAGAGCATCAAAACATAACAATACTCAAACCCAACTCCAGGAGAACAAATCAAAACCACACCAGCTAGCCAAAATGAGAAGAAAGGCCGACTTCACGTTGAGTCTTTCTGCCAACACCAATCTTTCTTCACCAGATCCAAATCCCTGTCAAGCCAAAAGGTTCACTTGCAAAACCAGATAGAAACCCCCATAGTAATCAATCACTGCCAAAAACAACCAACCGACCAACAACAAACCCCACTTACTAACCAGACATCTACCAAAGCAACTGACCACAAAACAAGCAAAACACCATAATGCTAGAACAAAAGCAGCCAACACCAAGATATCATAATCAACGAGGCAACCCACCACACCAACATCTTCAAGCACCAAAACACCCAATCACCCAATAACACACCACATACACAGGGAAACAAGCAAGCTCATCATCAAAGCATATCCAGCACACCAAGAGACTCACAACACAGTAGATGGGAGCCAAAAAACAGAGCACAACTAGCACCACAAAATCCACTAAAGCCATCACGAAAGTACAACCAGCCAAAGACCGGCACCAGCCTAAGAAACAACACCAAGCAGATAGCAAACAAACCTCAAAACGGTGGATTCTCTGGTGAAGCACACATTGTTTGCTTCACCATGAAGCAGTGAGTTGAGCAAATGAAAAAGTAACAAGTGGATAGTGGGCCCAGGAGCTAGTCAAAGCTCATTAACATACTTTATAGGATCAATAATGCTCACGTTTTGCTTAACCCAATCATGAAACTCATTGTTTTAACACAAAAACACAACAACCCCAAAGAGCAACCCTTCCCCATCGTCACTGAAGCTGCATCTCACCTCTTCCGGCCACCCTCCTAGCCCATAAACACCATTGTGCAGCCGAAATCAGCATAAGTACCATTGCTTATTGAAGGCCAAAGTCCGCATCGTGCAGTCGCGGTCATTGTTCATGCAGGCCGAAGGTACTATCTGTCCCGCTGGAAGGCATGGTGGAAGCGGTGTCGAGTGGCGCTGTCAATGGTTGAGGAGGCGTGGATGAGAATAAACTTAATCAATCGAGTAAATACTGTAGAAGAAGTGGTCTGCAAACAGATAGGAGTCGTGCCTCCTGTTTATTGCTTATAAAATGTTGGTTTTATTTTTTTGATGTGTCAATAAAAGCTATAAGTTAAACAGGTTTGTGATTAATGGGAAAAATGTAATTTATGAAGAGAATCTATAAAAAAAGGTCTTATCATTGAATCATTACTGTCTTTAATATGAAACAAACACATCCAAAAGCACGAAAATGTTGAGTCAATGGCATTATTCAAAGTTGCTGAAGTCTCTATGGCAGAGGCAATCTCAAAGGTGAATCACTTCTATAAATTATGGTGCAGGGTGGGGTTGAAATCTTTACTTGCTAAGGTTTTTTGGGGTGCCAACTTTATTTTGATTGAAGTATGGGGTACTTTGGTTGTTCTTGGACTGAACTAGTTTATTATAAAAAAGTAAAGTCTATGAAATATTTGACTCCTATGTGTGGAATTCAAAGGAAAGGGTTGTGGGTTGATGCTTGAGAAGTGATCATAATTCCGTAACAGTTTGAAATGTTTAAAGTTTTTGAAGCAGCAGGTTGCAGTGTTAAAATTATTCTATTAGACGCATATTCAGGGGAGATATCTATTTGGATGAAGATATGCACTTTGGAGTAGATTACAGTAAATATTACATTTTACAGGTTGAAGTAGAAGTGGTTTTGATGAAATCAAATGTCAAAGCTATTTGTGTCAGGCAAATTGGTCGAGTCACACATACACCCTCACCAAAACTGGCAACATAATTGGAACATGCTTATATCTCAATATGATCAGCCAACTGTTATTTGGAGTGCCTGATCATAGTGGTGGTGTTAGATCTCTTTGGATCAAGGATGGTTAAATGCAAATTGCTGATTGTGTAATAGGTGGTTTATGCAGACTTGCATTTTGCTAGTTGTATGTTGTTCTGTTTTCTTGTGTGGTACTCCTAGCAAGGAATAGGGATCTTTTGCCGTTGTTCCTTACTTGTTTCTGCGTGTTTGAGCCCTCTTGTATCAACTTATCAAAAAATAAAAGTCATTCTTATTGATTTAAAGCATTTTAAACATAACTAATGTACTTTCAGTTGTAAAGAGGTGCATTTTACATAACCATGGAGTGTTATCAAAAAGAAGAAAGCATTACTCAGAAATTTGAAGAGATTTTTTTATGTTTGTTTCTAGTTGTACTTTTATTTTTTATTTTTTGATAAATCTTTTCGGTTGTGTGGTTAGCAAGTATGTGCTTTACTATCTTTGCTATTACTTAATTCATTGCTCGATTCATTTTTGTTTGAAGTTACAACCAAATGCAATCAAGTCCAACGATAGTATCTCCAGCATTATGGTCTTAAAGGTCAGCATATATGCATTTCTTGGTTTAAGCATTTTTCTCCCAATGCAGCAGCATATTTGCAAATAACAGAAGTATAAGGCTGAATGTTTAGACAAAAACTGAGTTTCATGATGTACTCATGCTTTTGGAATGGCTGGTCAACTAAAGAGAACCAAAAAGAGAGGACAAGGTTGGTGAGTGAGCATCGCTAACAAATTACTGCTGACAACTGCAGGGAATAGGTGGTAAAAGTACCCAACAATGTACCGTGCATCTATATGGTATAAATTCATATAAATTAACAAGAACGCAGTTTGAAAAGTATAGAAAGTTAGAAAGTCAAAAGCTCATAATCTTTAAAGCATTTTATTTTAATTAGAATACAAACAATATTGTTTACAAAATATTACGGGACTATATGCATATGCCATTTTACTAGGTAAAATAGTAAAAAGAATAAATAAGTCAAATAACTTTTGGTCTGAAATTTAATGTTCTGACTTCCAAAAAGCTACTACCTAAGCCCAAAAAAAAAAATGGTCAGCAATGAAAATTTTAACCAGAGCATTATTAGGTACAAACAATAAAAAAGATAAGAAAAATTCTAGTGGACAATAGAAAATAGTATGAATAAAGATGAATTCTGCCATGCAACTCACTTTTATGAGGTGCATCAAACACCTTCTAAAGTTAATAGTTAGATGCGATGCATAGCAGAATGCGTCATGAATGAAAGGATCAAAAGAGGTAGTGATGCTTCGAAAACCAAAACATTATTAGTTACAAACCAGCTGTAAAGTCTACAAACGAATTTTAACACTGCAACCCGCTGCTTCAAAAACTTTAAACAACCAAAATACCCCATACTTCAATTAAACTAAAGTTGGCACCCTAAAACACCTTAATAGATCAAGATTTTAACCATGACCTTGCACCATAATTTATAGAAGTGATTCATAGACGCCTCTACCATAGAGACTTCAACACCTTTGAATAATGCCATTGACTTAGCAGTTTTGTGCTTTTGGATGTGTTTTTTTTTCAGATTAAAGACACTAATTATTTAATGATATGATTTTTTTCAAAACAAATTCTCTTCATCAATTACATTTTTTCCATTAATCACAAACCAGTTCAACTTGTAGCTTCTAATGACAAATAAAAAAAATAAAAAATAAAATCAACATTTTATAAGCAATAAATAGTAGGCACTATTCCTTTGGGTTTGCGAACCACTTCTTCTACACTATTTATTTGATTGATTAAGTCTATCCTCGTCCATGCCTCCTCAACCATCGACGGCGTTGCTTCCACCACACCTTCCAACTGGACTCACAGTACCTTCAGCCTGCACCAATAGTGATTGCGACTGCACAATGTAGACTTCAGCCTTCAACGAGCAATGGTGCTTATGCTGGTTTCGGCTGCATAATGGTGTTTATGGGTTGGGAAGTGGCCGGAAGAGGTGAGATGCAGCTTTTTTTTTTTGGTCAGGGGTTTTGGGGGGGTTCTTTACCGCTTCCAGCCTCGGGCTGGATCGAACCCAAGGTGCATTCTTATAGAGGTCAATGCTCTACTGCTTGAGCTACGCCTCGCATAGGTGAGACGCAGCTTTAATGAGAAACAGGGAGGGTTGCTCTCCGGGGCTGCTGTGTTTTTGTGTAAAAACGGTGAGTTTCATGATTGGGTTAAGCAAATTGGTAAGCATAACTAATCCTCTAAAGTATGTTAATGAGCTTTGACTAGCTCCTAGCCCACTATTCACTTGTTGCTTTTTCATTTACCCAACTCATTGCTTCATGATGAAGCAAACAATGTGCGCTTCACCAGAGCAAGCACCCCTGAAATGTAGGAAGCTATCTTCGCCTCCCATCCTTCTTTTTCCTATGCCAATTTTCTATGCTTTAGTGTTGTATTGTTATTGGGATTTGAAGTTCTAAAGCTTTGAGGCACTTGTTTTAGATACTCCACGAATGGGGGGAGCTATTTGATCCAATTGATGAAATGAATGTAAAAGGTGAAAAAAGACATAAATTTATACTTTAGGGCCCAATACATGTATGACTTCATATTCTGCATCATTCTCGCTTACCTTATATCTAATTTTTCGCCCTAGCTATTTTTCACTCCAAAGCAACCATTGGAAAAAGCTACAAACTACCTGAAAATTTTTAAAAAAAAAAAATTAATGTAGGGTAATTTGTCCTATATTTAATCTTCAAAGACTACAAGCTGTGCTTTTTTTTTTTTTGGTGAGGGACTAATTTTTCCAATACTATTTATGACAACAACCAACTTGGGGATTTTTGTCATTTTTTTTATTTGACATTTTTAATTATTTTTCATTTTTGTTTAAAATTTTTAAATAAAATATATGTTATTTTGTTTCTTATGACACTAAATAAGTTTTTTGTATTGGAACA
Organism: Pterocarpus santalinus; assembly: GCA_031439595.1. Lineage (NCBI taxonomy): Eukaryota > Viridiplantae > Streptophyta > Magnoliopsida > Fabales > Fabaceae > Pterocarpus > Pterocarpus santalinus. The sequence continues at coordinate 109,335 of CM062531.1, forward strand.
TATCACTACCTCTTGATAGCAATTTTGAAATTAAATAAGTCATTGAATAATTTATTGAAGAGGATTGAAAAGTAGTGGAATTATGTATAAAGTATAAAAAGGATTTTGATGTGAGAGACTTCAAATTTTTAATTGCACAAATTAAAATGATAGAAGAAGATTTTTCTGAGTCACAATTATTGCTGGAAATAGCAACATCAGCGACCAGTAGCATCAAAAGAAAAGCCATCCATGCTTCTACTAACCACTTAACAAGATGGGCAAGAGGCACCACGTCACAACATGGGTGATAGTTCTAATATGAGAGCGGAGGCTAAGGGGAGACATCCAAGCTCCATGGTTTCGGCAAATAGCAGAGAAAGAACTGAGGGAGCAGACTGTAGTGAAGAAGGAGGAGAAGGCAAGGAATTGGTGGGCAGGAGAAAAAAAGGGAATTTTCTAGATAAAAGATGAAGATAATGAAAATTTAGGCAAGAATAATTTGTTTTAGAGTGAATGTGCATTTTAATCCTTGAAAGATTTGTGTGATATTAATTTAATTCTCGATTTTTTTTTTGTTAAATAAGTTCCTGAAAGTTAAACTGGAATATTATATTAGTCCCTAAAAAATGTTTGACATTAAATAGATATTTGAAAATGAAAATATCACATCACTTTAATTCCTTTGAAAGTTCTTTGGCATCCAATAATTCCCTAAAAACTCATACCTTATCTAAAAGAGGGGGATCAAGTAGTTTTTTACTCCTTCTAAAAGTTATTTAGCATTAAATAGATTATCAATAACAAATACTTTATCAAAAAAGGGATCAAATAATCTTTTAGAAGAACTAAAATAAAGTCACATTTTAACTTTCAAAGACTTATTATTTTAATTTTCAAAGACCTATTTTGATATAAAACTTTTAAAGACTAACATGATGTCATATTTGACCTTTTAGGACCTATTTGATGTCAAAAGTTTTTAAAGAACTAAATTGATATCATATGAATTTTTTAGGAACTAAAATGCATATTTAATCTTCTTTTTTTTTTTTTAATTATAAAGTAGGAGTTGTCATGTGACTCTTATATATAGTTCATTTATTTATAGATAATAGAGAAAAAATTATAAAAAAAAGAGGAAGAGAGTAAAAATTTTATGCGAGAATAAATTTTTTAATGGTGCATTTAGACATCAAAGTTGGAACTATACTATAGAATTTCAATTTTGATCTTAATTCTATTAGAATTGGGATTGACTTATACTCCTAAATTTTATGTTTAGTTATGCTACATAATTGGGACATGATAATTGTAATTCTAAGTTTAATTTTAATTTTATTATTTAATGTATGATTGAAATTTAAAATAAATAAAAAAATTAATAAAGAATAATTTGTAATGTAACAATTTTTTATTATAATTTTTTTGTGCAAATTATTTACATATAAAATAGTAAATTAGAATCTAGAAATTTTTCATATTATAAGTTTTATAAAAATATTATATTTCAATAAATATGGTAGATAGCAAATAAATAAAAAAGAGAGAGAATCATACAACATTAATGAGGAAAAATACATTTAATAAGTCTTGAATTGATAATTCTTATGGTATGAGTTATGAATTAAGGAAAGCTCATCTAAATTGTTTTTCAATTCATTGGAATTGATATGTAGAATTATATTTCTAATTCTATATGTTATTCCAAATATAAAAATTGGAATTGAGAAGTCCAATTTCAATTCCAAGTTCTAATTTCATATGCCAAATGAGATGTAATTATAATTAGGAGTTATCATGTAGCACTAAGAGATAATCAATTTAGTTATACATATTATATATAATAGATGAGAGAAGAAAGTTTCTAAAAAGAGAATAAGAGAGTGAAAATTTTAAGTTAGAATAATTTTTCTTTAATTATAATTAGGAGTTGTTATGTAACATTTAAAGTTAGTCTATTTAATTGAAATCTTTTTTATTTTAAAAAATTGTAATAGACGATGCTCTCACAATAAGTATGCTTTTATTTAAAGATACTCCATTTAATGAAAATATTTTATTTAAATGACTAAGCATTTACAGTTACTCCCTCTCCCAATAAGTATGATTTCCAAGAATTGAACTTATGTTCTTATTATTATGGGGGATTACGCTGCTTACCACTTGTTCAACAGTTTGTTGATATCTCTAATTGAAATCTATATCTTTAAAATGGGTAATATAAGTTTTGTAATTAACATCATTTTGGTGGCTTTTTTACCATAGTGCTACCGGTGTTAGAACTATTTATCAATATGCCACTCTTTCTAAACTATTTTCCAATTGCTCCCTTTTTGCAAATGCTAGCTTTTTCAACTTTTTCAATCCACGTGGGAATCTTCTTTGTGTTTAGAGATTCTAGCATGGAATTGCCAACCAAGATTCCGCATTGGAATCTCAAAATGCAAAATAGATTCCACGTCCTATGCTTATTTACATAGCATCTGCCCCTTCCCTCTTGCCATACTCACTTCCTCTAGCCGAAGTAGACTTGTTCCTCTAGACCCATTGTCACTATTAATAGAGTTTTGCATTAGTCTATAATATAATATAAAAGTTCTTCCACTGCCAATGCCACATGACATTTGTCTTGTTTTTTAATTTTTTAAATTCTTAAAATTTTAATTGTTCTTTAATTTTTCATTTATTTTATTAATATTTCTCTATTGCAATTATTATATGACATCTCTCTAATTAAATTATTTTAATTACTATGAATTATATTGGTCTTGATATTTCATTTCACTCAAAAACTTTTTCTTAAATTTTTATCTTCTATAACCATTTAGTATAAAATTTATGAAATTTTATTGTAAATATATGTAAAATAATATGATAAAGTGAAGTTTTATTCAGATGTATTTTCTTTAAAAATTATTATCAAAAAACAATTAAGATAAATTTTCAAAAAATAAAAAAGAATAGCAATTGTAAAAGTTTTCACATCATAAAATAATTCACTTAAATTGTTGAAATAAATATAATAATCTTTAATATATTTTATTTATGTAAATTTTAAAAATAAAGATAAATATTATTCAAAATAAACAAAAAAAAAAGACAAAGAACTATTAAATTTTAGGTATACATCTTTTTATTTTGCTTTGAAATATTGTAAATATACTTACTTTAATTCACTTTATTTTAAATAAAACTCTAAACTAAATATTTTTATTTAAATATTTTAATTCATGCAACACACAGGTAGAAAATTAGTAAAAATATAATACAATTTTCCTCTATAAACTTTATCTAATGTAGGAATTAGCAATCATGCTATCCTTTTTCTTTTGTTTTTTCCACTCAAATTAGCACAAAGTCATTCTCATAATGTGTTTTATCCTTTCTTATATGTATAAGTTAATGCAAAATTGTATTAATACTGACATTGGGTCTTGAGGAAGGGGGCTAGTTAGGCTAGAGGAAGGTTGTACAGCAAGAAAAAAGGGGGAATAATATATAAATAGGCGTGTGATATGGAAATTTTTTTTATATTTGAAGTAATTAAGATGGAATTTCCTATATATTTGGAGATCCTAATATGGAATCTTCTTTGTTGTTGGTGATTTCATCCTAAAATTTCCAAATGTGTGGAATCGCCAAATACAAGGAAGAGTTTATATTGAAATCTCTAAATACAAATGAGATTTCTATATGATTAAAAATGTCAATATATATAAAAGGAGAGAATTTGGGAAATAGCTTAAAAAGGATGACATACTGATAAATAATTGTGGCACTGGTAGCATTTAGGTGAAAATGCCCATTTTGGTGGATATTTTTTTGACGTGGTGTTTGGTAGATTACTTATTAAGATTGTCAGTAACATAGATTATCATTTAGAAAGATTGTCACCTTTACCTTTTAAATTGCTGATAATGTTAAATGCAGTATTTGATATGCATAAGTAATCTAAGTGATAATTTATATTACCTTATTTGGTATATTAAAAAAATTATTAGATAATATATGCATTAAATTAATATAATAATAATAAATACATTAAATTAATATAATAATAATAATTAATAAGAATAAAAAATTTAATTATTAATTATGATTATAATAAATAATTTTATTAATAATTATTAATAAAAATAATTAATATTATTAATAATAATATTAAATAATAATAAATATTATTTAATAATAATTAATTATTAATAAAATTAATCATAATAATATTAACAATAATAATAATAATAATAATTAATATCATTTTTAATAATAATAATAATAATAATGAAAAGATTACTATATTGGTGGTAATCTATATTACCTTAAAAATCTAGATTGCCCGTAATATTAGTTAACCAAATAAGATAATATTATTAACTCAAATAATTTAATAGAATATTACTAATAATTTGTTATACTTTTATATAATATCATCTCTCTTCCTCTATCCATCCAAATCCAAAAACCCTTAAGGGTGTATTTGGATAGGATTTTTTTGCCCAAAAAATTATTTTTTATTATAAAAATTACTTTTGATATATTTAAATAAATTATTATAAATAATCAAAATTTTAAAAAATTTATTTTTAATTTTTTAGAACCAATAAAAAAATAACTTTTTAAAAAAATTAATTTTTAACCTTTTTATAAAAGTTAAAAAGAATAACGTATAATCAATTTTTAACTTTTTTAATTATATATAAAATTTTAATTTTAAAATCATTTCTTTAAAAATTGAAACATACATGTACTAAATCCATAAGCCTCATAAAACCTCCACCCACTCAAACACTTAAAAGTCTCTAAAAATCCCTAAATTCCCAAATTCGACTATCAAAGCCATTACCATTAATCAAATCCTTATCAATTATTTATTATCAATAAAGCAGAAAAAGAAAGGGGCAAAAAAAAGAGAAACGGAACCAGATGCATCATTGCTTGAAGTGTCACGATTGGGTGGTTCTTTGATGCATTTGAATCAGTAGATGGGAAATATTATATCGCTCTATTGGTGTTAATCAATTTTGGCTCTTCTGTTTTAGATTGATTTTGTGTTTGTTAGGTGCCTGACACTATGGTCGAGCGCACCGTCAGTTTTTCAGTTTCTTTGTTTGATCTTCTGTGGACATTGTTTGTCTCTGCTCCTCTCGCATTAGGGCCCGTGTTTTGAGTAGGCATTCTAGAGACTTGAAGTCACGGGAGAAGACATGCCATCATCAACTAATTACCTTCTGGGCCCCAAGTCTATCTTCCGCCGGCAGCCCCCCTCTATGCAGTGTTGCTTGGCACCAGTTGGCAGATGGCCTTGGGTGGCGGAGCGGTGGCAGGAGTGAATAGAGTAAGCATTGATATTTGCAAGTCGGTGAAGGTAGAAGATAATGTTCTATATATATATATATATATATATATATTTGTTATGGTTAAATTTGAAATTTTGAAAACCATATTAATAGAGAGAAGTCATGTGTCAACTTGGAAATAAAAGGGATTTATATGTAATATTGATAAATATTAAAGGGGGCGGGTGTTAGGGGGGTAAACAGAGTAGTTTAAATTAAGTTTGAGTAAAAGATAAATTTAAATTGATTAAATTTAATTAAATTTATTTGATTTAAATTTAAAATTTTTTTCAATAAATTTAAATCAAATAATTGATTTGATTTAAGTTATGAAATTGAAATAAAAAATAAAAATTATATTTTTTTAAAAAATTATTTTTATAATAACTAATAATATGAAATATAATTATGATATATTTAATAATAATATAAATAAATATATTTTTTAATAAATATTAAAAGATAAAAAATAATTATTTTACTAAAAATTTAAGTATAAAATTTTGAAATAGTAAAAATAAAAAATAAAATAATTAATTAAATAATTAAATTGAATATTTAAGGAGTCAAATTTTAAAAAATTATAAATTTAAAAATAAACTAATAATAATTAATTTAATTGCTCCTGCGTTAAAAATGAATCGGTTTGATTTAAATCTTGGGTTCATTGAATTAATTGAATTAATGCGATCCGTTTGCACTCTAGGTGTAATTTCTCCTTTATAAAAAGTGCTTCAGGGGTAAATCAGTTTCTAGGAGTAGTGCCAGTATCGAGCTTTCGTTCCTAGCTGGCTAGCTCCTATGGACTCGCAAGCACACACGGTGGGTTCCTCGCTTTTCTATTTCTTGTTCTCCGTTTCACGGGTGTTGTGTTTCAATGCCTCTGCTTTTTTCATCAATCATCTTCGGTGCTAACTGTTGTTCCTTTTATCCCCTCAGGAGGAAGAAGGAGCAGAACATCTCTTCAGTCGCTTGCAGGATTTCCCAGATGATGCCTCGCTACATTTTGATATTGTGCGCATTCGTTCTTGATTTCCTATCATGCTGCTAAGTCATATGTGCATTTGCGAGTTATCCACTTTTAATAAATTATGTGATGGTTGATTCAGGGCTTATTCTTATGGGAAAAGGGAGGAGAAGCGAAGGAAGCCAAGGAAAAAGCGGCTCAATATTTTATTGTTTCGGCCAAACTGAACCCTAAGAATGGAGAAGCATTCAAATATCTGGGTCATTATTATGGCCGCGTTTCCCTTGATACTCAGAGAGCCCTTAAGTGTTACCAACGAGCTGTTTCGCTCAATCCTGATGATTCCGATTCTGGGGTAAGCCTAGTAGTTCCTTTTTAATGTTATTGAAAGTGATAATTTAACTTTTGCATCGCATAACTCTGAGTTTTTTCCGTATCAGGAAGCTCTGTGCAATGTACTTGACCAAGGAGGAAAGGATAGTTTGGAGGCTGCGGTATGCCGCGAAGCTTCTGAAAAGTCACCGAGGGCTTTCTGGGCTTTCGGCAGATTGGGTTTCCTGCAGGTTTCTTCTTTCGATTTCTCTTGCTCCTCATATATATATATATATATATATAATCACTGTATCACGTACTTTTGTGTATATTACACCCTCGTGGATTGCACTTAACCCCTTCTCCTTGCGCTGAAACCTTGTTAAATTTTCTTAGTTAGACTATGGTTGAGAGTTTTGAAAAGGATGGAGTATAGTGATTCATAATGTAGTGATTTATAATATCGTAGACTGGAGAGCTAGCACTCCATGGAAACATAATAAAGTGGAGTGAAACATAATATTAATTTCTGATATTATTCTTTAAATTTTTTTTCCCACACTATTTTAATCTTTTAAACCACCTATAAGAGAATAATCTCAATGTTGTCGAGATGAAGTGTTACAATAGATGAGCGGATACACTAAGGCAGAATAGAACTGTGAATGAATGCATTTAGGGGAAAGTTAGGATAGCACCGGTAGAATCATGCCTTAGGAAGTTTGATCGTGTGATGAGAAGACCGATACAAGCTTTAGTAAGAAGAGTAGATTAGATGAGAGTAGCTCAATAACTAAGGGAAGAGGAAGACCAAGAAAAACTATAGAGTATAGATGAAACCACTAGAGCAGACTTAAATTTTAATGCCTTGTCTGATCCCACTTAGAGGGAAAACATTTAGTTGTTGTATTGTTAGTAAGTAATTTACCTTGTTTACATCTAAAATCTATTACTCCTTAATTACCTAAAAATATTTATTTTTTATTTGTAAAATCAAAGTATTTAAATATTGTTTTCATAAAAAGTAGTGACATCCACCATAAAAAAATGATATCATGTTTTAAGAAGTAAAAAAGAGCACGTCCTACAAAAAATTAAGAACCAAACTCTTCTTATATATGCCCTATTTATTTAAAAATATTACTTGCAATTAGTATGCAAGTAAGTGTGTGTTTGGGAAACATGATTATAATCTAAAAAAAGTGTTTTTTTTTTTTTTTTTTGGGGAATAAAATTTATAAGTTGTTATGCTTGGGTAAAAAGAAGCAAATGAATTATAAGCAAAAGTTATAATTTTAAGCTGAAAAATAGCTTATAATTATAAGCAATTATTGAAGCTTTTGATTATAAGCAGAACACTCTACTTTAAATTACTTTTAAGTTAATATATCCGAACATAAATTGATTTTTACATAATCGATTATAAAAAAAGAAATTATTACTTATAATTGATTATTGAAATAATTTTAGAGTTTTTTTTTTTTTTTGACAAAAAGTAATTTTTTAACTGCTAAAAAAAAATCACTTTTTTACATAAGTTACTCATTTTAGTTTTTACTGTAAAGCAAATAACAGTTTTTTTTTTTTAGTCTTTGAGTAGAAGCTGAGATAATAGCTTATGTAAAAAGTGATTTTTTTTAGTCAAAAAATCACTTTTTTTTTTTGGTCAAAGGGAAAAAAAAAAGTTGAAACAAATGCAACCTTAATCTCATGGGTTTCCTAGACACACACTAAGACCATGTTAATTGAGATGCTAAATGAAATTGATGTAGCAAAATGAAAAAGACATTGATGTAGCAAAATAGTTGATAATAATACAATTGATACAATCATGTAATACATAATCAGGGAGGCATATGATAATGAATAAAGGAGACCACACAAATAGTTGGTTGTAGTAGAGATTGAGTCCAATTCTTGAGCAAATATGGAACATGTCTGACGGCAATAGAAGATAGAATAGAAAAAAATGAGTTTTAATAATGGTTAAATTGTAAATAATATGTTATTTAAAAAGAACATCAGTATTTCAGTTCAAACCCCCCAAATTGGGGTATAAAAAATTGGGGTTTGAGGAGGTGGTGTTTGGGTTCCTCTCCTCAACTACTCCACTCTATTTCTAAATAGCCTTCTAAACATTCCGTTTAACATCTTTCACCACTCTACTCTGTCGCAAACCATCTGACTCCATCCATCCAAACATACTCTTATCTTAAAGAGCTTAAGCTGAGTTATAGGCAAGCTTAACAACTGCATTCTGCAATTTCATATCAAACTAGATCAATTATATTCTACATTTCTCCTCAAACATGGTGGGAGATTGTAAAGTTGAGATTGTAAAGTTATGCTTCATTGATAAATTTTTATTTTGTTTGTTTTTGTTCTTGTAAGGAGGATCTCTTGGCCTCCCATCTCCTTGTATCATTCTTTTCTTCTTAATTCTTAATAATATTCTTCTTTTATTAAAAGAAAAAAATCTAGTTCAATATTGAAATATCTTCAAATGCTGTTGACATCTGATTGTGTAAAGTAGTGTAGTCTGCTCCTTAGAGCAGCGGATTACACCCACTGTTAGTTAGAGTCAGTTAAGTAGTTAGGCACTGACACCTAGTGCCAGCTGTACATCACCGCCTGTAGCTAACTCCTCTCTCTATCTCTCTGTCTTTCTCTTACATCTATATAAGGACTAATGTACTTTACATTCACTCAGAATGAAACTATTCAGGTTCTAGCATTCTCTTCTCTCTCATTCTCTCCTTCTTAAACTCTATTATGGTATCCGGAGCCTAACAAAAGCTTGTAGCTATGGATCCTCCCCAAACTACTCTGATCGGTGCAACTACTGATGCAACCACCGCTTCAATCCAAAATTCATCTCCTTCCACCACATAGAACTCACTGATTTTGCAAAATCCTCTTCCACCACCACATCGAGTCACGTTTTCTCAGCCTCTTGCAATAAAGCTCGAGGACAAGAACTTTCTCCTATGGCGGTGCCAAGTGCTTGCCACCATCAAAGGCCACAACCTCAGCCACTATATTGATCGTACAGCAAAAGTTCCGCCGCGTTTTGCCTCTTCTGAAGATGCGCTCCAAGATCGCGTCTTTGAGGAGTTCAGGCTTTGGGAGCAGCAAGATCAGCTTCTGCTCTCCTGGCTTATGGCATCTATGAGTGAATCCATTCTCACGCAGGTTGTGGAATGTGAATTCACATGGCAAGTATGGGAGAAACTTCAGGTCTACTTTGCCTCCCACACTCGTGCTTGAGAACAACAACTGAAAACTGAACTCTGCAATACCTGACCATATCAGAGCGTCTCTTGAATTATATTGGGTTGACACCTGCCCATTTATTAATATTTATTCATAACTTAACAGGTACATCAAAAGAAATGGTCTGAAGCTGTTCAGAGTCTTCAACATGCCATACGAGGCTATCCTACACGTGCTGACCTGTGGGAAGTAATTTCGCATCTCTTTCCTTCTGTTGGACTTCCATTTTCACGGTTTTTTCTTAATGCATATCTAAAACCTTTTCAGGCTTTGGGCCTTGCTTATCAGCGACTGGGCAGGTTTACTGCAGCCGTAAAGGTACCTTTATGGTTGGATTCCTTTTAAATCTTCTGTATGATTAATCCCTTAACCACCTATTTACTTGTGAATTCTCCATCAGTCTTATGGCCGTGCCATTGAGTTGGATGATAAGATGGTCTTTGCTTTGGTTGAAAGTGGAAATATATCTTTGACGCTTGGTTCATTTAAGAAGGTATGCTTCACTAATAATTAGTTGATATTCTCATGTTATTCATTAGCTTTGTTCTCTGATTTACTCATTTCTTACCTAAACCCTGTAAAAAAATGGGCAGCCTAGTGCACGAGACTCCCACTTAGTGAGGTTTGGGGAGGGTAGATGTACTAAGCTTTACCCCTGCAAGCAGAGAGACTGTTTCTAGGATTTGAACTTGTGACCTCCAAATCACACGGCAACAACCTTACCTAAATCCTTTAATTTCAGCAAAATGTAAAAGCTTTTATGACATGCTGGACCTTTAATAATATTCTCTGTTTTTATTACTTCTAATTATGAGGTCATTGGACCTATATATACATGAGCATGCTGGCTATTTTAGGAAATATGGGCAGCTAATTCTAAGGAAACAAATCCCTGTGATTATGGGATTGATTCTAAATACATAAACCTAATATTAATAGCAAGATACAGCTGTGATAACATTACAGAAAGGATAAAATATAAAACTTCCTAAAATATAAAACTTCCTAAAATACACAATGAGCAGCACAGTTTTGACACTCCCCCTCAAGCTGGTGAGTAAGTGTTCTCCATTCCCAGCTTGGATATAATTCTTTCAAAGTTGCTGCAGTTCAGCCGCTTGGTGAGTATGTCTGCAAGTTGATTCTGAGTGGACACATATGGGGTGCAAATCATGCCATTGTCTAGCTTTTCCTTGATAAAATGTCTGTCCACCTCGATATGTTTAGTTCTATCATCTTTGCACGGGTTGTGGGCTATACTAATTGCAGATTTATTGTCACAATATAACCTCATAGGTTCATCCCACCTTATCTTCAAGTCTTCCAATATAATCTTCAGCCATAGAAGTTCACATATTCCTTGGGCCATTGGTCGAAATTCTCTTCAGCACTCGATCTAGCTACTACACTCTGTTTTTTGCTCTTCCACGTCACTAGGTTTCCACCAAGAAAGGTGCAGTATCCTGTGGTTGATCTTCTATCCACCACTGACCCCGCATAATCAGCATCCGTGTATGCTTCAAGACTCACACTCTTGTTTCGTTTGAACAAAATCCCTCTTCCTGGAGTCCCTTTTAAATACTGGACAATTCTAAGGGCAGCTTGTAAATGTGCTTCCTTCGGTTGGTGCATAAATTGGCTGACTAGACTCACAAAGAAAAGCAATGTACGGCCTAGTGTGAGATAAGTAAATAAGCACCTTACGAGTCTTTGATACATCTCCTTGTCCACGGCAATATCCTCCTCCGCACTTCCCAACTTTATATTTGGGTCAACTGGAGTACTTGCTGGTCTGCAGGCTGTCTTACCTGTTTCTTTAAGCAAGTCAGTAATATACTTTTGTTGAGATATGAAGATTCCTTTCTTGGAATGAGCCACTTCAATTCCCAAAAAATATTTAAGTCTCCCTAATGTCTTGATCTCGAATTAGTGGCAAGACATTGACTTAACACTTGCTGCTCCTTTTTGTCATCCCCAGTTACTATAATATCATCTACGTACACCAATAAAATTGTTACTCCCCCTAAAACTGAATGTTTGATAAATAAAGTGTGATCCCCTTGGCTCTGTTTGTAGCCCAGACCTGTCATGACTTTGGTGAATCTTCCAAACCATGCTCTTGGGGATTGTTTCAGCCCATATAGAGCCTTTTTTAACTTGCAAACAATTCCAGCAGCAACTTTGTCCATCATAACCAGGGGGCAACTCCATGTATATTTCTTCTTCAAGGTCTCCATGTAAAAATGCATTTTTCACATCAAACTGCTGCAAATCCCAATCATGATTTGCTGCTAATGACAATATTACTCTGACCGTGTTCATCTTAGCAACTGGGCAAATGTCTCCAAGTAATCCACTCCATAGGTTTGAGTGAATCCTTTGGCCACTAACCTTGCCTTGTGACGTTCAATGGTCCCATCAGCCCGGTACTTTACGGTATATACCCATTTGCACCCTACTGGTTTTTTTCCAGTTGGTAAGGTGACAAGTTCCCAGGTCCTGTTCTTGTTTAACGCCTCCATTTCCACATCCATGGCTTGTTTCCATTTCCTGTCAGATAATGCTTCAGATCTGAGAGGAAGCTGTGGGTGTGGAGTTTAGGTTTGTGAGAAAGGTTTTATGGGTAGGAGAGAATTTTTCAAAGGATAGAAAATTTGATAGAGGGTAAAGTGGTTGTTGGGTGCATGTTCTCGTTCCTTTTCTAAGGGCAATAGGAAGGTCCAGGTTTTGGTCCACTTGTGCTTCTGGATTTTCAGAAACAAACTCATTAGAATTATTGGAGATTATGGGACTAGAAGGTGTTACCTCATGTAGTGATGGTGGATTGGATTCTTGGACATTGACAGATTCTGGAATGGCCTTTTCTCTCCTTGAATATACCAGATTTTTCCCAAATTTTCCATTATCAGGTGCAGGTCCTGCTGTTGGTTCAGTGCTTGTTACATTTCTTCTCTCAATTTCAGGGACAACAACGCTATTTGTCCCAATTTCAGTCCAAATGCCATATTTGGAAGCATGAGAGTCTCATCTTCCTCTCTTACATTCTCCCCACAAGAGGAGGCTGCTTGAAGTAGCTTTCTTGTTCGTTGAAGGTGACATCTCTTGACACATAGAATCTTTTTGATGGGGGGTGAAAACATTTGTATCCCTTTTGTGTGATTGAGTACCCTAAGAATACACATTTGTGACCCTAGGGTCCAGTTTTCCCCTTTCATTACTATGAACATGCACAAAGGATACACACCCAAATATTCTAGGTTGGAGTTTATTTGTAGGGTTCAGGTGTTGGTAGAATGAGGATAGGACTTCCATGGGGCTTTTTGATTCTAAGATTTTAGAGGGTAACCTATTGATTAGGTAGGTGGCGATGAAGGGCTTCCCCCCAAAATTTCTTAGGAACATGATTTTGAAAAAGTAGGGCTCTAGTTTGATCTAATAAGTGCCCATTCTTCCTTTCTGCAACCCCATTCTGTTGGGGTGTGTTCACACATGAAGACTCATGGATTATCCCTTCCTTTTGGCAAAAAGAGTTGAGCACAAGATTAAAGTAGTCCTTGGCATTATCAGACCTAATTCTCTTAATACCGACTCCAAATTGATTTTTAATCATTGAGACAAACTGAACAAACATGGAGCTAACTTCAGATTTCTGTTTCAATAGGAAAACCCAAGTCATCCGGGTACAATCATCTATGAAGGTTAAAAACCATTTAGCACCTGAGATATTGGGAACATTAGCGGGGCCCCATACATCAGTATGAACAAGAAAAAAAGGGGAAGGACTCATCTTATTGCTAATGGGAAAAGGTACACGCTTGTGCTTAGCAAGCTCACACACCTCACAATGGAGACTGTCCACATTTAAATTCTTAAACAAGGAAGGGAAAATCACTTTTATAACTCGAAATGAAGGGTGTCCCAGTAGGCAATGGTATAGTTGAGCTTTCTCTTTATTGGTCATGGTGGATTCAGATATAAGAGAGTGGCTCTTGGTAGGCGATTAGGGTCCTCCACGTAGTACAGGCCATTCCATTCTCTAGCATGTCCAATCGTCCTCCCGAGTTCTTGTCTGCGGTATACAAGAGTTGCTATGAAAAACAACGTTACATGAGAGATCTTTGTGAGTTTTTGTATAGAAATCAGATTGGTGGGCAGTTTAGGGACATGAAGGACATTTTTAATGTTATGGATGGGCTTATTTGGACCTCTCCTTGTCTGCTGCTGATTATAAGGGTTCCATCTGCTTGTGGAAATTTTCTTGTTGCTAGGACATGGCGAATATGTGGAGAAGTATTTGGGCGGAGGGTCATATGGTCGGTGGCTCAGAATCTAATATCGATAATGGGTAAAGGTGTATCTGAAACATTAAGTCCAAAAGAAAATGGAAACATTAAGTCGAAACTTACAGGAATATGCTAAGGAGCACGTACTGTGGGCTTCTCCAATTTCTGAAGGAAGGATCTTACCCTTTCTATCTCGTCATGATTCAGCTGGACAGATTCTTCACCTTGTCCATTAACAATGTGTGCTTGCCCTTGCCCTCCTTTTTTGGGGGGGGCCTCCTTTCGGCCCCCATTCTCGGCTTGAGGGTTTTCCATGTAATTTCCAGCACTTCTCCCTTGTGTGGTGCGGCTTGTTGCGATAGGTACACGGACCTCCTCATGTTTTTCTCCATATTAGGAAACCCGCTTTTCCTCTGGTTAGCAATCATGGCTATTCCTCCTTCAGCCATCATTACTGAGCTTTCAGTAGTTGGGGTCTCCAGCATCAGTCCTCTCCTACTTTCTTCACTCCCCATAATGCCTTCCACTTCATTAAGCCCTGGGACTTTCTTTTTTCCCAGGATTTGGATTTGGACATGGTCATATTCAGAGTTCAGGCCTACCAAAAAATCATAGACTCTATCTTGTTCAATATACTCCTTAAGGATTGCCGAATCTTCTGAGCACTTTGCTTTTATAACTCGATAGTGATCCAATTCCATCCATAGGGACTTGAGTTGATTGGCATATTCTGTGACTGATTTGTTTCCCTGTTTGGCAGCCACAGTTTTCACCTTTACATCATAGATTTGAGCAGCATCCTTGGCCTTAGAATAGGTTTGTTCTACTGCCTCCCAAATTTCCTTTGCTGATTTAAGGAACATGCAGGTATCACTGATTTCTGGGACCATTGAGTTCCACAGCCATGCCATGATCATGGAGTCTTCTTCATCCCATGATTTGAACTTGGCATCCTTTTCATCAGGGGCATTATCAGTTAGGTGACTGACCTTTCCTTTTCCTTTCAAGATGGTTCTAATGAGTTGAGACCATTTGAGATAATTCTTTCCATTTAATCGATAAGCAGAATGAACATTCTGCAATTCTCCAGCAGTCTGGGATCTGTCCCCAGTTTCCAGAACAGGATTCACGATCTCGGCCATTACTGCGCTGCAATGAAGGCTGCGATAGGGCTCAAGGTCGCACAGCAATGAAGGCTGCTGCGACTCAGGGTTACAGGCAAGGTTGCGCAGCAATGAAGGCTGCAACTTTAGGTTTTAGAGGTACGGTCAGAGGCTCCCACAGATCAGGAGCTCTGATACCATCTCAATTTAGAAGGAATAATATTCTCTGTTTTTATTACTTCAAATTATGAGGTCATTGGACCTATATATACATGAGCATGCTGGCTATTTTAGGAAATATGGGCAGCTAATTCTAAGGAAATAAATCCCTGTGATTATGGGATTGATTCTAAATACATAAACCTAATATTAATAGCAAGATACAGCTGTGATAACATTACAGAAAGGATAAAATATAAAACTTCCTAAAATATAAAACTTCCTAAAATACACAATGAGCAGCACAGTTTTGACAGTATGCTTCACTAATAATTAGTTGATATTCTCATGTTATTCATTAGCTTTGTTCTCTGATTTACTCATTTCTTACCTAAACCCTGTAAAAAAATGGGCAGCCTAGTGTACGAGACTCCCACTTAGTGAGGTTTGGGGAGGGTAGATGTACTAAGCTTTACCCCTGCAAGTAGAGAGACTGTTTCTAGGATTTGAACTTGTGACCTCCAAATCACACGGCAACAACCTTACCTAAATCCTTTAATTTCAGCAAAATGTAAAAGCTTTTATGACATGCTGGACCTTTTCCAATACAGGATAGAGGATTGTTTAATACGGTGTATATAAGATGTCATGCAAACATCAGTGTCTGACCATGGCTAATTAGAAATTTGGTTGGAGCTTTATTTTCTTACATATTTTCAATAAGTCAAGTTAGTAGTTACTAAAGATAGAAAAGGGAGGCCAAGCTGTAATCCACTAGAGGAGCGAAGAAAAATGTTGGGGCCTTTAATTTAGCGTTATATGGGAGACTGCAATTATAGTACTACCCTCTTGAGTATTCCTAAACACCACCCCTCACCCCCCCCCTGGGCGGCCCGCACAGGCAGTTTATGGCATAACTATGTTTGGTATTCTATATTTTCATCAAATTGGAGCACGTAACAGAAGCAGGAGAGCGTATAGAGTAATTCTGTTTGCCTCCAAATCCTTTCATGAAATTCTGAAAGTTATTTGATTGGTGTCCAGTTGTTTCTATTTATTAATGATATATGTAAAATTGTCTTGGGGCCCTTCCACATGAAGGGAGTTGAACAATTTCAACAAGCTCTGGAAATTTCACCACATTGTGTGCCTGCACAATATGGACTTGCTTTGGGGCTGCTTGGTTTGGCAAAAGATTGCATTAACTTGGGAGCATATCAGTGGGGGGCTTCATTGTTAGAGGTTTGTTCTATTCAAATTTTTGTTTTGATGTTGATAATTTTGATGTTGTTCCTTATTTAGTTAAAATCGTCCATTTTGGCAACATTTAGGAACATCATTGAACTGACTGCAGGAAGCATCTGAGGTTGCAAGGGCAAGTGCTTATTTTGTTAGGAATGTCTCATGTATTTGGAAACTACATGCTGATATTCAGGTAGCATTTGCTTTGTCAGTCATTAAAGGCTTTCATTGTTTTCGAAAATTTTTATTTTCACGTATCATTTGTTGCATTAAATGCTCTTTAAATTGCCTATATGTTGGTATCATGAGATGGATTTTTCTTCTCTGGTAATGTATTATTCAATACTATCTTATTTTTGGTCGCTGGCAGCTTGCATATGCAAGATGTTATCCTTGGATTGAGGAGGTCCAAGAATTGGAATCTAATAAGGAAGCTTTCAGTGCTTCCATCATTTCTTGGAGGAGGACCTGTCTTTTGGCAGCAAGACTTGCTAGGTTTTCGTATCAACGAGCCTTGCACTTGTGTCCATGGCAAGCAAACATTTATGCTGACATTGCAGTAACTTCAGATCTTATTACCTTATTGGAGAAGAATTACGAACAAGACTCAAATGCATGGTATGATCTATATAGTCTGATTGCTTTTAACAATATTCTTGACTTTTGTGCTTCCGTCAACTTGATTGTTTTAGCAGGCAGCTACCAGAGAAAATGTCTGTGGGAGCCTTGCTACTTGAGGGTGACAATTATGAGTTCTGGGTGACATTGGGATGTTTGTCTGATTGTAATGCACTAAATCAACATGCTCTTATCAGAGGATTGCAATTGAATGTATCTCTAGCTGTTGCTTGGGGATATCTTGGAAAGGTACTTTCATGTGACATCAGTAAAAAGTAAGGGCCTATTTGATTTTTGTTTTCATTTCCTGCTTTTTTGGTTTTCAGGATTTTGTTAAGGAAATTGTGAAAACAGGACATAAAGCAGGAAGCAAGAGCCTGTTTGGTTTTTGTTTCCATTTCCTGTTTTCAAGATTTTGTGAAGAAAATAGTGAAAACAGAAAATGAAAATAGGAAATAAAATTAGAAGCCAACAAGCCCAAAATTTTCTTATTTTCACTATTTCCTTCATAAAATCCTCCTGAAAACAGATAAACAGAAAATGAAAACAGAAACTAAATGGACCCTAAAAGTCCAACTTGTGCAAAATTTTCATCTATTCTATGATTGTCTTTCTTCTTATTCTTCTTCTTCTTCTTCTTCTTCCAGCTGTATTGTAAAGTGGGTGAAAAGCAATTGGCAAGGCAAGTATTTGATCGTGCTAGAAGTATTGATCCTGGCCTTGCTTTGCCATGGGCAAGCATGTCAGCTGAGTGTTGCATGAGGTATAATAATATTTTTCATGTAGTGTGTAAGCAGTAGTTTCATCTGTCTATTAGTTTACTGGTTTTTCTAACTATTTGCTGTTTTATAATGTAGGGAGCCTGCACCTGATGAGGCATTTGAGAGCTGTTCACGAGCTGTGCAGATAATGCCTGTAATTTGCTAATTTCTGTCACTTAATATTGAACATGTTGGGATTTTTTGTTTATACTGCCCCACTGTTGACGTTGGTGTTTGTTTATTTTGGGAATTTTATGAGAAGTGGCATTGGTGTCTGGCCCTTCTTAGTGTGTCGGGGATTTTCCTGTCAACACTTGTTTCATAGCTTTATTGGACACATTAATTTAGCCAAATATTTTTCTCTGGTTTGTTTAAATTTTTATTACTTTCTTAAAAATATTTGTTGATTATTACTCTGCAGTTAGCTGAATTCCAAATTGGGCTTACTAAGCTTGCTATGCTGAGTGGCCATCTTTCATCTTCACAGGTTAGATTGTAGATTGGTAATTTGCTGTGGTGATTACTATCATTTTCTTCTGCCTTTTGTGAAGTAGCTTCCTACCTTGTTATTTATGCTAATGCTGCATTTAATTGTCACAGGTTTTTGGAGCTATTCAGCAGGCTGTGCAGCGTTCTCCTCACTATCCTGAATCCCATAATTTACATGGTCTGGTTTGTGAGGCTCGAAAAGATTATAAGTCTGCTGCTACTTCTTATAGGATAGCTCGTCATGCAATTAACATTGGTTCATTGAGTATTCAAAGCTCACAAATCAAAGATGTATCAATTAATTTGGCAAGATCACTTTGTAAGGTACATATACTAGAGATATCCAGTCTTATTTGCTCAAATCATATTATGATGTTCACTAACTCATACTATTTGATACAGGCAGGGAATGCTGTTGATGCTTTACAGGAATGTGAAAATTTGAAGAAAGAAGGTTCACTTTCAGATTTTACAATTTACCTCTTTAGAGTTCTTCAATGTTTTTTTTATTTCAGAATTTAAAGATTTATTGTTGACATTGAATATTGAATATTAAATCACTCTATTACTAAAATCATTCTTCTTTGCTATAAGTTATCCAACTTTCCTTCTGTTCATAATTCTTAAGAATGAATTTTGAAGTGAATGGAAGCTTCATACTTATGTGAACCGCCACATATAAACCATATTCATTTTTGGATGCTTTGCTTTATGTTTTTGCCTGCAAACTTTTGCAAAGGATGTTGTCACTGATCGTACTGTGAAAAGATATTTGAATTTTTCTTGTCTGTTAACACCATCGTATGATATATTTTTAAGGAGAGCTTGACTTAGAAGGTTTACAAATATATGCTTTCTCATTGTGGCAACTTGGTGAAAATGATTTGGCACTCACAATAGCAAGGAGTCTCGCAGCAAGTCTTTCTTCTATGGAAAACTCAGCCGTGGAAATGTCCATTAGTTTCATCTTTAGATTATTGTACTACATTCGTGGACTGGATGCAGTCATAACTAATATTGTGAAAATGCCAATGGAGCTACTTCAAAGTTCAAAAGTTAGTTTTGTTATGTCGGCTATGAATGCTCTTGATGGACACAATCGTCTTGGATTTGTTGTCTCAAGTGGCCGATATTTTCTCAAATATCATGACGAAATTGCCAGGATGCACTTTTTAGTAGCACTTGGTAAACTGGTATTTTTCAAGCCTCTTAATTTTTCTTCCTTCCTTCTCCCCCATTCCCCCAAAAATGTGCTGCATAAAGACAGGAAAAATTTTATGGTATGGTTTTGACAGGTGAAAAATGGGTCTGATTGCTCCCTTGTAGTTCAGAGTGGAGTTGCCTACCTCAGAAAAGCTCTGCACATGTTCCCTCACTGCAATTTGATAAGGTAGTCCTTTTTTATGACAAGACTTGTATCCTAACAGTCTTTTGATTTGAGATGTTTCTTAGTTTTAAATTAATCGTTTTGTCCCTGTAGTTGTGCTCGATTTATAATTTGTACCATATACTTTTTTTGCTAATTGGGTACTTATAATTTCGATCCATTTTTTGTTTGGTTCTAGCCAACACCTGTGTTATAACTTCATCAAATGTTTGCTGAGGGGGCAGACGGAGTACTGATGTGTTTAATAAGCCTGCTTAAGTGCCCTCCCACCTTATCTTTTTCCCGTCTTTTATTTCTCTTTCTTTTCACTGTCCCTTGCAAGTTTCTCCTTCTGTCTTATCCATGTCATCAACATTTGATTGCTCAGTTGAATGTCATTGGCAAGTTGATTCTCTATCTCTTAAAAGCCCTTCTATATATAAATAATTTGATTATAAAAAAATATAGTTATCAAGTTATGAAAAATGAAAAGAACCTGTGAGCAATGTTAAATTAACTAGATGAGTAAACAAACTACTATTTTAGTCCTTGAATGATTAGGTTGACATCAATTTAGTCCTATAAAGATGGATAGGTGGTGAC
This sequence comes from Pterocarpus santalinus, assembly GCA_031439595.1. NCBI lineage: Eukaryota > Viridiplantae > Streptophyta > Magnoliopsida > Fabales > Fabaceae > Pterocarpus > Pterocarpus santalinus. The sequence goes on from CM062531.1 coordinate 129,829, forward strand.
CATAATTTAGTCCTCAATCATGTAACATCCAAATCATCATTTTGTATTCAAAATATGGGATCAAGGGACTAAATTGATGTCATTTTCTATTATTGAATGACTAATTGATGTTAGCTTTATATAAATGAGAGACTGAATTATGTTCAATTTTCTATTATTGAGGGAATAAATTGATGTCAGTTTCTTCCGAGGACTAAATTGATTTCATTTTCTATCTTTTAGGGACTACATTGATGTCACTTATCTTTTAAGGACTAAATTGATGCCAATCTAATCTTTCGGGACCAATATGGTAATTTTCTGATTTAAAAAACATGGATGGAGTCTATAATAGGATTGGATTAGAAATTAGGGCAAGAAACAACAGAAATGCAAGAACAGAGAAAGATTTGTTATTCATTTTCTCCCTCGAGGAAAAGAAAAGAATGTCTATGATACACTTCATGGTAGTTCCCAAGGTCTTGGCCATAGCAACTATTAATTTCCCAATTGACACCTTTCTGTTTCCCCTAATTCGTCACTATGTATACTGCTGTTATTACTAGGCTGGCTAATTTCCAACTTCCTAATTGCCTGTACTAACTAACTATCTTATCTGTACATTAATTTTTCTGTGACTCACCTCCTTCTTGTATAAACCATCATAGGCCTATTAGGTCAATACTTGCCCCAAAACTTTCACCTTGTTTTCAAGGTTAAATGCTTGAAATTGTTGCTATATTATGGTGATGCTCTCCTAGGAATTCTCATACTCCAGCAGACCTAGCCACTTGACCAAGACCTCGGCTTCTCCCTAATCATTTTAGCACAGATGTAGTAGATCCTGTGGTTGGACGTGTAATTCCCATTCTTCTAAAAGTCTTGGCGGTAGAGGCTGGGGAGCAGAGGAGCTGTGACAACTCTTTTCAACTGGCTTATGTGGAACATGGGGTGAACCTTGCCGTCGGCTGGCAATAGCAGCTTATAAGCCACCTCCCTTTCTCGTCAACAATCTGATAAGGTCCATGAAATCTTGGCTAGTCTTTGAGGGTAGCCCAGTCCCACACCTGAAAGATCAAGATCCTTCTGTGCTTATCAGCTTGCTTCTTCATCCTCAGCTGGGCCTGGTGTAGATTCTATCTCAGTTCATCCGGCACCTTATCCTTGTAAGCCACCACAGAAGGGGGAACTTGATAAAGTAATGGAGGATCTCTACCATACAAAGCCTTTTAGGGTGTCATTTTGGTGGAGGCATTAAACTTGGTATTGAACTAAAATTTGCCCAACTTAACCACTTTGGCCATTGCTTCAACTTATGTTCTGAAAAACACCTCAAATATGTTTCTAGGTACCTATTAGCTACCTCTGTTTTGACCATCTATTTATGGCGTAGGTACTGTTGTACTGCAGTTGAGTACCAGCTTGTTTAATTATCTGAGCTAAAGTGGCTGAGAAAAAGCTGGTCTTGTTCAGAAACTATAGATGTAAAGCCAATGAGCTTTACCACCTTTGAAATGAAGAGTTGATCAATTTCCTTGGCTGTAAAAAAGGTGACTTAGGGCTATGGAGTGAGCATATTTGGTTAGTCTATCCACTATCACTTATATATTATCCTTGCCTTGAGCTTTAGGGAAACCTGTAATAAATTCAATAGAAATTCTGCTCTATACATGAGTGGGCACAAGCAATGGCTGCAAAAGGCCAGCTGGATATGCCACTGCGTGGAGTATTTGGTTGGAACGTAATTCTGATCCCCTCAAGATAGATTTTCAGATAAGCAAGTTTTGTGAGATAGGATTAGGTGTTTGGCCTCTATTTGGTGTAAAGTATATGATCTTTTTAGAGGAATTTCCTTACTCTTCTCAATAAAATTCTACTTTCATCCAAAAAGAAAAAGAAGTCTCTCTCATAGGTCAAAGTAACCCAAAGGAAGAGGGGGAAAAAAATGTCTATGATACAATTCAGGGTAGTTCGAGAGACTGGCCATTCCAACTCTCAATTTCTCAATTAACACCCTTCTGTTTCCCCTAATTACTTACTAACTAACTACCTTATCTGTGCATGAATTATCTCGTGACTCACCTCCCTCTTCTTGTATGGACCCTTTTAATAATAGGTCTATTACTGCCAGAGTCCTACATCATGTATCCAATCCTGCTAAATTTGCTATGCTTTTTGATTTCTTCTATAAGTACAAACTAAATAGTGATCATATGTTTGAACAATGGAATGTTAGATGAAAAAATATAATGGTGAACTTTTTATATAAAAAAAGAAAAACCATAGGAGGTTTTTTTAAAAAATAATTAATAGAAAATACTCTATTTTGAAAATGGGATACTCTGTGGATAGTTGTGTGTGATTAAATGATTATTTATAAACTATTTCAAATCATTTCTATGTTTGAACTTTGAAATATGTTCTAGCATGCTTCAGAGAATAGGATTTTGGTTTGTGAAGCCTTCAATATGAAAAATAAGCTGTTCAAAATAAATATGCTAGAGAGAGTGACAAGTGTATAAAGAATTGACAGATATAAAGGGAAACAGCTTAGAAAGGCTGCAGATTGTTTGAATTGCAGTTGAAAATAGCATATATTATGCTTCCATTAGCAACACTATTCAATCTATCATCCCTTTATATGTATCCCCTTAACCACTTTCCACTCCACCCCCACTTATGAGTTATGACTTGAAATGTGGCAGTAGAAAGAAAGGTAAGAAATAACTCTTCCGTAACCTCCAAGTGTTTGTAAATAAGTCTTGTTGGTAGCAGTTCTTTACCGCTTCTTTTTTCCTTCCCAATCTTGCTTATCTGATCTTGCTTGTTTTGTATGAGGTTTGGTTTGCTAACATCCTTTCTATTGCTCATTTCTCTGGGAACAGGAACCTTCTTGGCTATCTCTTGCTATCCAGTAAAGAGTCGAGCCATTGCCATGTGGTGACAAGGTGTTGTAAACTGGGCCATCTTGATCTTTCTGATCAAGAAGGTTTAAAATCAGCTTCTGATATTCACGGTGCTGCAGCAGTTGCTTGCTATGCCAATGGCAACAGCAACCCAAAGTTTACTTTTCCAACTTGTACAAAGCAGTGTTCTAGTCATCCTGGGGCCATCAGATACCTGCAGAAGTACTAACTTTATTTTCCTTTTATGCCCCATAATTGCCCCAAATATTTGATCTTATTGTGTTTTTCAAAATTTTTCCAAGCATGGCTGTGCTTATATTGTGGCAGGATCAACTGTTTTTTTTGTTTCAGGCAAAAATATATTTTTTGGGATCAAATTTGAGTACAACTATTGCAAACTTCTCTATTCTTGGGAATAAATCTTAGAACTCACCACCAGTCTGGTGGTTCTATTTTAAGATATCTAAATATCATTATTCGTAGTATAAGAATAATCTTCTTACATCCCCCCTCTCCAAACTTGCAGATACTTTCATCAGAAACCATGGAATCATGATGCTCGGTACTTGCTTATTCTTACCTATCTTCAGAGGGCACGCGAAGAGAGATTTCCTCATCAACTGTGTGTTACACTAAATCGTCTAATTTATGTTGCTCTTTCAAATGAATTTTATGGCACGAAAGAAATGTGTTATCAATATAGACACTTCCAACTTCTACTTTGTGCTTCTGAGATCAGTTTACAATGTGGGAATTACATTGCATCTATCACCCATGCCAAAAAGGCCTCTGAACTTGTGCTTCCTGATAATTATTTATTCTTCGCGCACCTACTATTGTGCCGTGGGTATGCCATAAAAGGTGATCGTTTAAATTTTAAGAAAGAGTATATACAATGCTTGGAGCTGAGGACAGATTGCCACATTGGTTGGATCTCTCTCAAACTTATGGAATGTCATTATGAACCGCAAATTGATTCAAATGTTATCGATTTAAACTTCGGAGAATGCATTAAAAAGGGTGGAAATGCATGGAATATGTGGATGGCTGTGTATAACCTGGTGAGAGGTATGATTTCCTTTCAGAAGAAGGATTTAGTCTCAGCAGAAGAGTTCATTGCACAGGCTTGTTCGATGGCAGGTTTTGAGAGCTGCCTTTTTCTATGTCATGGTATGTATTTGTTATTTGTTTGGGCGTGTAACTCCCCTTCCCTTTTTTTTTTTTTTTTGAAGTTTTTAACATTATTTGTACATAGCATATCGTTGTCACTTGAAATACTTTAGGCAATTACTTGAATTTGAATATTAGACCTAGAGAGGTTGGGACCAAATTGCATCGCGGGTGTTTAAGAGGGTAAAGAAAAAGATGAAAGGGTACAAGATAGTTCTTTCTCTGGATCCCTTTTCCCCTCGTCTCTTCCCACAATCCATCAAGGTAAACTTGTCCATTTGATCATATTGGTTTCATGTAGGTGCTGTCTGTATGGAGCTTGGCAGGCAGTGCGATGGTTCAGAGTTTCTATCACGGGCTGTTAATAGTCTTATCAAATTTGATGAGCCTTTGCTGATTCCCTTACCTCTTGCCTCCGTATTGGTTGCTCAAGTAGAAGGAAGCCTCGGTTCTAAGGAACAATGGGACAAAAACCTTCGCTTTGAATGGTATACTTGGCCATCAGGTTTGATTTCCATGCTTTGTCTGAAAATTGAAGTATTATTTTAAAGTTGTGAGGATTGAAACTACTGGAGAAATCACTATTTTACGGTTTCTGTTGCCTCATTCCATATGAAAGATTGTTGTTATCCATAGATATTCGGGTGCTAGTGGGCAAAATTTGCAGGATTTTTTGGTTCAACTTGTTCAAATTAGTCAAACTGTTACCTAATATTGCAAGGTTGAGTTGGAATGCTTTGTGAATTATTAGTTGATCCCTAGCCGATTAATAGAATCTCATGAAATATCTGATATTTGTGTTTTCCTATACATTAATTTAACACTACATTTTTTATTGATGAAGTCGTCTCTGATTTCTGCTACAATTTTTTCAGAAATGAGGCCTGCAGAACTCTACTTTCAAATGCATTTGCTTGCAAGACAGTTGAAAGATGGACCCAGCGCTACGTCTAGCATAGAGTCCTCTCAAAGTCCTTGGAGATGGGTAATTCGGGCAATTCACATGAACCCTTCTTGCATGAGATATTGGAGGGTTTTACTGAAGCTTATGGAGTAGAGGAACTTGTTTCCGGATCGGGCGTTACGGTGATCCGCTTCTTAAGTTATTTTCATACGATCTTGTGTCGACGTTTAATCAAATGAATTGAGAATGTGATGAAGTGTTAAATTTATTAAATGATGTATTAACACATTATTTGCGTGGATATTTCTTGATCTGTATATTTCATATTGTTTGTTTGTATATTTCTTAATTTTTGTGGATATTGATTTATGCACAATCCAACGTGGTACTCGTTTTATGTACAATCCAACGTGTTTAGGTATAAATCAAGTTAGCTAGATTGATCATTCATTTTTTTTTTCTTGGTCATGATTGATCATTCAACTTAGGGATGATGACATTGATCTCTTTTAAGGTTAGATTATATTCATGAGATTTAGATGATATTATATTTGATATTCTCATATTTTGTAAAATGTGGCACTTAACACTTTTGTAAACATGACACTGAGCACTATAGGAGGTGGTAGTATAGACATGACAAATTTAGAGGTATTATATGCAATATTATCTGGTTTCATGGAAGGTCAATATCGATTACCCTTCAATGTAATAAGAGTTTTGGTCAACATTATATTTTAATATGCTTAGAAAAATTGGTATCGTTGAGTCCGATGGAGCAATTGATCGGATTGGGTCTAAAAATTTTCTTAGCCCATGAATCTATGTTTACAAGCACGAAAGTAAATACCCTGATTCTGCTTGAAAAAGGTAATGCGGATGAGGCCGTGGCTTGGTGTCAATTTGATGAACCCCGTAGAAGAAGGGGATCAGCTCGCCAGGGCCGTCCCAACCCCTGACCACAAAAAAAACAAAAAAAAAAAAAATAGAAGCGAAAAAACTGATTGTCTGAGGACATAATCAAAGACACCGATAGCGAACAGGAGATTGACCAAAGGACCTAATCCACCTGACTAAAATTAGCGTAATCTAGCCTAAAAAGTATAATTCATTTAATCTGGACAATGTTTTGGTAAGAAAAGACGAGAAATATTTTGACTCGAAACTGTATCTGGCAAAATCAATTAGGATTTCAATATGTAAAATATTTGAATGTTTATTCTTTTATTTTTTCACATTGGAGATTTTATTTATTAATTAATTAATGAAAAAAATAAGGATGAGCAGAAAAGAAAGAAATAAACGAAATGAAGTTATCTTTTATCTTTAAAAAATTATCAATGAAACAGAACAGGACAATATTTTATTATTTTTATAAGATTAATTTTAATACACTGTTAGTGTAAAAGAGTTTTGTACTGTTATCTAATTAGATGCTATTATTTGTAGGATTTTTAAGGTAGTGGATGTAAGAGATTGGAAGTCAAGTGCTTTTGTTAAGCTAATATAACAATATATAATTGGATATCTATATAATTTTTTTTACAAGGTATCAAAATCAAATTCTATTTTTATTTGTGATAATATATAAAAAAATTATCTTTATCTGTGAATTAAGACACATTTTGCCATGCTCCCTTTCGGACCAAAAGTATGGTACTTGATACACATTATAATTTGACGATAACGATTGAGGGCATATTCACCCAACCAACTATATGTAATACACCTTATTAACCCTCATTTGCTCTCTCTCTCTCTCTCTCTCTCTCTCTCTCTCTCTCTCCTCACCGTTCCCCATCAGCATGATAATCTCCTAATCTTTAAGGGGATCAAAATGAACAAAATCAATAATTAAGAGATCAAAATGAACAGAAAGTTAATTAGAGAACCAAAAAGAAATATAAAAATGAGTTAAGAGACTAAAAATAATAAGATTTAAATTTTTTTTATCATTTCTATATAATTCAAGTAAGAAAAATAGAAAAAAAATACTATTTTAGTGGGGAGAAATAGTGGAAAGTGAATATTAATAAAGTAAGAGAAAAATTAATATAACAATTAATATGAATAGAATAAAATTATAAAATTGTCTAAACTTACAAATTGATTTAGATAAGATGGATTGAGTTTTTCTTACTAAAAGTAAAATATGGAGCTTGTTAACCTTCATATATTAAGATGTGGATGTTAACAATCCCCATAATTAAAATGTTATTATAAGAAAAAATTTAGTTAACAGCTATTCTTGTAAAAGAAAAATGCAATCCAAATATGTATTTAGTATAATTTGAGCTAAGGTTTGAACTATATCATGGAACTGTTTGATTAAAATTTTGAGAGAAATATTTTTTCAAGATATAATCAGAAGCAAAAGTGAAAATAGAAGCAAAAAATTATTTTATATTTAGACATAATGTAGAAGCATCTTTTATTAGAATAAAAAATTGTGAATATAAAAGTAATTTTCTTATAAAATTACCATTAAGGAGTGAGTGAATGAGAACATGAATAAGAGTAGGACGGTAAAATTGTAAAAAACATCAAAATGTAGTGGTCTTGCAATACATGAAGCATAATTATTTCTCTTCTATTGTTTTTGTTATTGCAAGAAGTAATTTTTTATCTACTTTTCAAAAAAACAAAAAAAAGGACACTAATTATTTTCTATTTCAACTTTTTTTTCGTAAGCACAAACAAACAAGTATGAAATGTTCAAAACTATTTATTTTTTAAAATAAGAACTTTTTCCCCTCCCATAATCCCTTCCAAATGCACCCCATAATTCACAACTACCTAACCCATTTGGATTATAGTTTTGTGATGGGAAAAAGGCCTTTAATTGGCATGAAAATGAAAATGCATAGTAACTGATATGTTTGGATGTGTAAAGATTTTTTTTTTTTTAAATTTACTTTTGTAACTCCAAAAAATGTTTTGAGAGAAGCATCCTTGAAGTTACTTTTTATTCTAAAAAGATCTTTTGATAGGGAATCTTATTATTATTCTTATATCAACAACTAAAAGTAATTTTACTTCTTATCCAAATAAAAATCATTGTCCTAAATGTATTTTTAATATACTCAAACTAAACACAAATTAATTCTTTTGAAAGTAATTTCTCTAAAAAATATTTTTTCAAAAGAAATTCTCCCAAAAATTAAACTATACATACTTCCAGAGAAACACAAATCAAATGGCTGCATTATTTATTTATTTACCATTTGGTTTTGGCATGAACAAAGAATGTTATTTATTTGAGAAAGGTTATTTGAACGTGCAAATGCGACACATACGCGATGCATATGCATGGAAGCAGTGGAAACAGTACGAACGTGATCAAGCCATACATTTCGGGTGGGTCCTAAGGTGTGCTAAAATACAATTAGTCTACGGTGGAGCTTTACAGGTGAAAAATTGAAAAAAGAAAGTCACAATCACCCACCTGCGAAGCCCCAATTGTCTGAAACTCTCTCCCCCCATGACAACACACATCCACCTGCAAGCTCTTCCCCCATGGTTTCAAAGGATTCACTCACTTCTCTCCCTTGCATGCGTCTTCCTTACCTCTAAGTTGTTGGATAATGAGTGCATCCATGAGAGCCCCCACACTTCTCTCATGTTCTAGGCTGGTTGAAGACCAACATCACTCTTTCTCTGAATAGCTCCATCGTTACCACTTGCTCTACCCTCCTCCACTTTAATCGTTCCTAGCTACCCTCCACCGCTTCTGTCTGCTCCTTCCTTTCTTGTGCTTCTTCTCTCTCTCTTTCCCTTCCTCCATCTCAAGTAACTTCATTCTTTTTTTCCAAGCTTATTTTGGTGATTTTGGTATTTGGGTACTTATCTTTTTTCCCTTGAATTGAGCACACTAGTGGGTCACTTTTGTAATTTGGATTTGTGGTTGAGTTTAATTGAATTTGTTTAGCTTTAAAGTCCTACTAAGCATGGTGGCAGTTAGGGATTGGAACTTGGAAATGCCTTCTCTTTGTTTTAATCTAAAGCAAAATAGGGGTGTTGATGTTACTTGTGAAACACTGAGGCTGGTTAGGTACTTAGATTGGAAATGCATAAATGTTGGAAAGAGTAAGCACAGTGAGGAGGTACACCTTACCTGAAAATGGGATTTTATCACATTATAGCCTGCATATAGGTGTATCAAGTTGTCAAATGTTGCAAAAGCTTTGCTTTTGTCTTGTGTGTGTTCAAATGTGTGTGTGTGTGAACACACGCTTAACAATTCTTTACAGAATCAGTAGCGATGATAGAAGGTTCAATTACTAGGAGAGAGGTCATGGTTTTAATTTGTGCCTGAGATTGCATCACATTGACAAAAATTGTGGACAACTAAAAGAATATGCTCTTGATTATGCCATCATCTTCACACTTGTGTGTGAGATGCCTTGGGATTTTCTAGAAAGTTTGGATGTGTTCATTTTCATATCTTCTCTATTTTACATGGGTTTATACAGTTTTTTATCCTTTAATGTTTAGGTAATTAAGTACATAGGATTCACTAAAGTTGATGTTATTTATTTTTGTTTTTTGAGTTTTAATACTTCAATGTAATCCAGAAAATACAATGGGAGTTCTCACTATGGCAGGGAAAGGGGTCCATGTTCTGGTTACCCCTACCAGTGAGGTGGGCAAGATATTAGCTTCCATGCATGGTCAGTTGTTATCTTAATCTTTTGTATTTTTCCCTTATAATTTAGTATTTGTCCCTTGCCATACAGGAGAAAGTATTTGGAAATTGTGGCTATCTAATCTGACATAGTTATCAGGGTGGTACCAGAGCAAGCATGCTGAAAAATGACTATATGTGTGGTTTGAATTTGATTAATCATTGCAAGAAAACTGCATATAGTTTGTTAATGCTAGTACACTTAATTCTATTTGGAAGTAAAATGACATGAATTATTTGATTATGTTCGAATTTTTTGAATGTAAGAATTTTTGTTTAATTTTATTGATTTTTTCCTAGTTTTTCTGAGTTTGTTTTCTTTGTGGATGCTACTAGTAGCTACATAAGGTTAGGTTAGTTGTTATATGGCATGTATCTGTGTGGTTTGACTTTGATGAAACTCTTATTATGTAAACCTAAGACAATAAGTGAAGAAGCTTCCATTGTATTTTTGTGACATATTGCACTATGCTTAGATTTTCTAGTCACATAAAAGCTGATTTATCTTTTCCACTTTTCTTCCTAATTCAAGATTAGAAATAGGGGTTGAGATGAACCTAGCTGCTAGCATTCAAGTGGCACAAATGGCTCTTAAGCATTGGCAAAATAAGAAGCAGCAACAACGAATTATTGTCTTTGCAGGAAGGTATGAATAACTATTTCTTTTGATTTATTTCAATTCCTTTTTTTTTTTTCGGTAGCTATTTCCCCTCTAATTATCTCATTTCATGTCTTTCAAAGTCTTGCCAAGCATGACTAGAAAGTGTTGGAGATGATTAGGAGGAAGTTCAAGAAGAATAGTGTAGCACTTGACATTTTCAATTTTGGTGAGGAAGATGAGGGGAAAACAGAGAAGCTAGAAGCACTCCTTACTGTTGTTAACAACTGTGACATCACTAACTGTTACATAACATCATGATTATCATTACAAACCATTATTTTGCAACTTCTCCTCAAATACAATTTCAAAATATCTTATTGACCATCGAAGAGGATCAAGTTGCTTACTAAATATCTTCAATAAAATTCAGTTGATAGGCAAAGGTTTAAATGGAAGTTTACTCATGAACGTAATATTGACCTACTTAATCATGGATACATTGTACTTACATGACAAAGGCCAATAGTATATTTGATGGCACATGTAAATGACCCAAATTACATACACAAAATATTTCTGTATAAATATTATTGCCTACATATATAATTGCCAGCAATCATGTGCTATCAAATAAATCATCTTCTCTATTTCAAAAATACAGCTAGTAAAACAAAAAAAATTTAATTCTCCAATTTCTTTTTCCATGAGCTTTGAGTATTGAGGGTTTTCCAGTACTAAATTCCCAATTAACAACATATCACCAAAAAAAAAAAATATGATATGCATTTTTACCCAATCCTCCTCTGGTAAAAAAGTGTCTTATAAGTAAGTGTCTAACAAACATCTTGTACAACCACAGAAAAGAAAACAACAGGTTAGTATAAAATCTATTTTCAAACTCTTGATCCAATGATATTGACAAATGTGTATTCCTTTGTCATCATACCTGTACACAAAATAACAAAATAAAGATATCAATGTCCTGATTCGTTAACCGCTATATCTGCTACTAAACCCCGAAAAAAAGGAACATCTACTCTAAAAAAGACCACAGCCATTTATAGACCAACCAAGAGCAAAACTCTAGTACTTCAACACAAAGGTCTTTGCGAAAATTGTATACTCAAACTATTAAGCTGTTGTCATTCATGACAACACTATTGTTGTGATGAATCACCAATGGTGGAAACGGGTCCTCTAAAGTCCATCGAGACTGGAGCTTTGTTGCTATCGATTACAAGCTTCGTGGATGATAAATCCTATGTAACCGGAATGAAACGATATCATCAATAAAAGAATGTAACTGAAATCGAAAAAAATAGTATTGTTTTTTACATGCCTGTGCAGATTGACCTACATCATGATCGAAGGCTTCAAGTAATGACACAAATCTCCCTGGCTCCACATTATCTAATTATGTATCAAAATAATTATCTTCTAACGTGGGAACTGCAACATTTTGTTCCAAGTAAACATCAGTGGCTGTGACTATGAGTTGACAAAAAAAAGGAATCAAAATCCAATAATCAGGGGAACAGATAACCATTAATCAAAATTAAAATTTATTAAGACCTAAATCATGAATTACTAGCAACATATAAAAGGATAGGCCTATGCAATAGTTCATAATCTTACACAAAACATTACATTCCCAACCGTAAAGCTAACCCATCATACATCCAAATAAAATGATTTGATCTCTTATTTTGAATCTCTTATTTTCCATCCAAAGCCCTTTCTACAAGCATAGGTTCCATAAAATGATTTGATCGCATCTACTGAATCAAACTCCAATCCTTAGAGTCGATGTTTAAGCCCTCAGCATCTCATCCAGGCTCAACAACAATTGCTTTATCATGATTGCTTGCTTCCTCCATATACTTCAATAATAAACACTTGACACACTTGCAAAAAAATAAAAAAAAAAAAACTTAGCTCAATCGGAAAAGGACAAATAGTAAACTTACCACTCAGATAGTAAACGAATACATTGCCCATAAACAAGCAACAAAAATATGTGAGTCATGTTAGTAACCATAATAGAGTTCTTGTTCCAATAATTAAATTATATAGACCAATTCTACAATGAGTTTGTTATTTGATAATCTAGTATGCACTGGTTCATTTTCCTTTACTTACATTTGCTAACCCTAAAACTAAAGCTTCCGACAAACTACCACCAATACCAAAGATTTTCTAATTTCCGTCAATCAAACACTTTTCTCTAAGGTTTTGATGTCTAACTATATCTACAAAGGTTCTTAAACCCTCGAGTGACTTCATATTTGTAGAGTGACTTTATAATTTTCCAACACTAGATTGGTAACTTGCTTACAAATGTTGGTAATTTTAGTTCAAGATATTGGTAATTGGCTCAAAATGTTGGTCACTTTTCAGGATTTGTTATTCTTTAAAGTAGTAGGATCCGTATGTGAATTTGGGTTTGGGTGGGTTAGTGAACGAGGTAAACCCTTTACATTTGAATATTATATAATGTCTTCGTTTTTAGTCATGGATTTGATGAACTCGTAGTTTAATAAAAGCACACTTTGCATATTACATATATTTACATTCACATATTAACAAGTTGCATATGATTCATGCTTTCACATAGTTCACCTCCAAGTGCAAGGTTTTTCTACTGATTCCATAAGCTATAAAGACTTCATTTTTTCCTAACCAAAAAAAAAAAAAAAAATCATAAAACCTTCTTAGGTTAAGTCTCTCAAGAAGGATGGAGTACAATGATATATATTAGGCAAACATAAGCAATCCTGTTTAAATATTATGTCAAGCCAACACTAACCATAGGCTTGCTATATTTGTGTCCAACAACCCTAGATATCTTACATATTTAAATACAGGCACACCAAATATAACTTAAAAGGATTTCCTTTTTTCTTGTCCAAACAAATGTGAAAGGAAAGAGACAATAACAAAAGCACTAGAGACACATGCCATGTTCAACATCTCTAGCTCAAGCTTTCTATAGGTAAGCATCATATTTTATCAAAAGCCACTAAGTCAGTAAATGAATGCAATTACTCCTGGAGTCATAACTATTGAGAAAAAGAAGGTAAGAGCAGTATAATACCTCCAGAAACCTTTGCTCAGATAAGTAGCTCCAACGGCATTGTTGGTACCCGAATGACCATTTTGGGGGCATAAACATAGTTCCTGATGAAGGAGGAAAAATCTGTAAGGAAGTATTTTTCACCTCCAAAATAAATAAATTGATGACAGTGAAAAGTGTTCTGCATAATCCCAATCACATTCTAATATATCTTATGCATAAATTACAGTTAAGTAATTCTAACATAGAACATCAATATAGTAGTATATATAACTACTTATTGTATGCTTTCAAGATTTGAATATTATATAATCTTCATTGTTAGTCATGGATTTGATGAACTCCCAGTTTAATAAAAGCACACTTTGCATATTACATATATTTACATTCACATATTAACAAGTTGCATATGATTTATGTTTTTAGATATTTCAACTCCAAGTGCGAGGTTTTTCTACTGATTCCATTAACTATAAAAGACTTCATTTTTTACTAAAAAAAATAAAATCATAAAATCTTCTTTGGTCAAGTCTCTCAAGAAGGATGAACTACACTACAATGATTATCAACAATAAGATTAACCCAGGGTAATACTTAAAATAGTTTATATTTTTTCCAGCAAATGAATAAATTATCTTTGTATCTCAGAAGTGAAACTAAACTCCTATCAAGAGTCCCCCTAATTGAAGCACACAGTATGTCAATATGGTTGGCAATAAATTCATTTAGTACGGAACATAACATGTTATTCACTAATTGAAAAACAACATAATATTATCAAATGGAATAAGAAAAAATATTTTATAAACGAAAGTCTTAAGTACAAGAAGCAATTTCATAAAGTAATTATACGCATATGAACAATTTTTTTTTTTTAAAATCAAATAAAGTTACCCTCCAAAAAATAAAGCATTCACAAAATGCTTTATCAAGACTTCCTAAATGTAGAAGAAGTCTATTATTCCAGCTTAACAGCTAAGGTTTGATTAATAGGCTTAAAATTTTGTCAATGCTAATTTTTTTGAGAATTTCTATGAAAAATAAATAATAGACCAATTTATTTTGGGACAAACAGCAAAGTTTCTTATTTTTTAAAAGAAGAGTGGTGCTAGTTTGTATAACACAAACACATTCCTCATGTCTAACTCAGCTTACACATTTGACCTCTCATTGTCAAGTCTCAACTAAACAGACCCTTGGAAATTGAAACAAACTATTGAAATAAAGAAATAACCAGAACAACCACCCTCACTACAAGAAAGGTTTAAAGCTGGAACAAAAGGTGGCTGAAGATTATTTGGGCACATGATGAACAAGCATTTGCAGTTTTCAAATTTTATTTATTTATTTACTTTGTGTGCACTCTGTAGAGAGATTTATGTTACTAGTTTGGTCTTTTAGTGTAAGTTAGAAGCTTTCCAACCTAGGATGGCAAGAGTGGAAGGATAAATAAGGCTGCTGAAGAAAAGAAAGGAGCTTGATGAGGGAGTGCAGCACTGAGACAAACTCAAAAAACACTAGAACAATTTAATTATGGTCTTATGGAACAAAATATTTAGAACTTTACCTTGTAAAGGCAACTGAATGAAAGAGAGAAATCCAGAAACTCATTTTGTGGTGCTCCTCTCTTCTCCACTTGCGTCCATTCGGAGACACAGGCTATGGGAGAGGGAGGAAGGGAAGGGCATGATTTGGGGATAGGGGGTGAAAATGTTTTCGAGTTGAGGTAGGGAGGAAACTCACGGTTTACGGAACAGGGGGTGAACAGGGAGTGTTCCTGTTTCAGACCACGCGGCGGGAGAAAGGGGAATAGCGCTTGGGTACAGGGGTTCCTTCAGAGTGTTTCAAGAGGGATGCACTCTCATGATTTTTTTAAAATTTTTACTCTATATTGACCACCGTAGACCAATGTTATAGTAGTCCACCTTAATCTCCTCCTTTTTCATATTCATTCGCTCCTCCGTGTGTTTTTGAACGTACGCGTCGCGTGCGTATCAATTATAACAGTTCTTATATCATCTCTCTATATATTTTCTTTAATGATTTAATTTTTCTGGTTGTGTATTAAACATAACCTGAAAATTATTGGAGCTTATATTTTTATACGGTCGAACTATTTATTTAAAGGAGAGATTTTGTGCTCTCCAAGAAAAGTCGGCGATTTATTTGTCGAGTTTGGCTCATGGTCGATTGTCCGTAACCAAACCAGAGCACTACGGCAGTGGCGGATAGCAGAGTAGGTTTGTCGTGTCGGCGTAGTGGCCATGGAAAGGGCAGCGCTTGTTCGGTCTCTATCGTGCACTTCTGTGGCCTGCAGCAGATACCTGTTGTTGTCCCGCTCTTGTAGAACTTCCCTTTGTTCATCCATTCTTTTCCTCTCATCCTCAACACCAAAGGCAAAGCTATCCCTATCCCTATCCCCATCCCCAACCCCAACAACAAGGCGCTCTCTGCCGCGCTGCCAGTGGAGATTGCTCCGCCCGCTTTACTTCAGGAACAGCAAGCACTTGTCTTCCTCTTCCCTGTCCCCTCGAGCAGTTGCCTCCCCTCCCATTCCATCATCTCCCTCTCCCTCTCCTCCAGGTATGGTATTGGCATCGTATCTCATCATTCTTGCTCTTGTATTCAATAATTCTTTTATGTTGTTTGTTTACAATTGTTATTTATGATTCTTGTGGATGCACTGTCCTGTGTGTGTATGTAGAGTTCGCTCATGTAAAGGACGAAGTTGCCCATGAGTTGGGGTTTGAGAAAGTTTCCGAGGAATTCATTCCAGAATGCAAATCAAAAGCGGCGTTTTTCAGGCACAGGAGGACTGGGGCTGAGGTCATGTCTGTTTCCAATCACGATGAGAATAAAGTCTTTGGCATTGTTTTCCGCACTCCTCCGTAAGTGCAATTTCCTTCACCTTGCCTTGCTTTATTTATTTATTTATATATCTTCCTCTTCCTCTCTCTTCTCTTCATCTATTTCACTATCACAGACTCTATTTACTCTTCTCATACTCGATACAGCCTGTTCTGTTCACGAGCTATTACATTATTCTTTTTAAATAGAATTCAAAAGCTATTACATTACATTCTGGAGTGTAGTCTTCTTCAATTGCAACTGTAATTACCAAATTATTGACTTTATTTCCTTATGCAGTAAAGATTCCACTGGTATCCCTCACATCTTGGAGCATAGTGTATTATGTGGATCAAGAAAATATCCTTTGAAAGAACCATTTGTTGAATTATTGAAAGGAAGCTTGCACACTTTCCTCAATGCATTCACATATCCTGATAGGACATGTTACCCGGTTGCTTCCACAAATACCAAGGTAACCAAGTCTTTGACATTAACATTGAACTTTACTCTTTCATTCTCCAATCTAATGGTTGGCCTGAGCCTGATGCTGCAAGATTGATATCTTTCTGAACAGGATTTCTATAATTTGGTTGATGTCTACCTGGATGCGGTTTTCTTTCCAAGATGTGTGGAGGACTTTCAGACTTTTCAACAGGAGGGTTGGCATTTTGAGCTCAATGATCCTTCTGAAGATATAACTTATAAAGGTTCAGTAAAACATGGCATATTTCTCTTTGTATCCCTCTAGGCCTTTCAGCATTTCTCATGCATTAATATTTTTGGACTCTTATGCTTTGCAATTATTTCTAATATTGTCTTATTTGTTCTTTCAGGTGTTGTGTTTAATGAGATGAAGGGTGTCTACTCTCAACCAGATAATATACTAGGGCGGACTTCTCAACAGGCTAGCTTTTAAATAGCTTTTCCTCTTCTTTTTCTTTATGTATCACCTTTTCCTATCCTTTATTGAATTTGCATTTCTTACATGTCATCACCATTGGGAGGTGGAACATGTCAACCTAGTTGTCAAATTGTGAATAGTAACATATTGTGTGATTCAGAAACGCATCAATAAAAACCATAAACATACTTGATCCCACTCCTAAAAACATGAAGAACGTACTTAAAAGCGACCTATATAAAGTAAGTGAGTTATTGTGTAAATTCTGAACAAGATCGAAAGAAGATGATCCACTCAGTAACTATTTGACAAATAGAAGAACGGAGGTCATGCAACAAAGAGAACGATCTGCTGATAACATATCTGTTGAACACAAAAACAGAGGACAGATGACAAAGGAGACAACCCACTGATAACATATTTGACAAACAGAAAAAAAAAGAAGCCAGTCGATGAAGAAGATGGCGTACTGGTAATGTATTCTATGAATAGAAAAATGGACGACATGCAAAGAAACAAATCCTACAACTTGAATAAGAGAGACAAGAAGTTCCTTCTTTTCATTTTTCTTTAAGAATTTAATCCCATGCCTCTTCAAACTCTGATGAGTGATGAGAGCTAGTTCAAAAAAAGAAAAAAGAAAAAAAAAACCCACTGAATTGTATGAAACACCGATTCATACTGGTGATTTTGAATCGGTGTGAATCATTTGATTCAAACCCTGAATTGCACAATTCTAACAACACTGATGTCAAAAGTATTCATGTGTTCCATAAAGTCCATGGATGGTGATACTTTAAACCTTCTCTTCATTCATAATCTCTTTACAGCTGGTCCTTATAATAATGTCTGATAATATGATCTTATAAAGATTTGCTCTTTGCTGTTGGCGTTTTGAGTTTCAAATATTGTTGATGTTTGTTATAAGCTCTTGCCTCCGGAATCCGAAAGCTTCATAATCACTAAATTCATTTTGAATATAAATTGCTTGTCAATTTCAGATTTTTATTTTATCCAATTATGAGGAGTTTTATGGCATTTTTCTTATAACTTTAATTTTTGTGTGTTCATTATTGTTGGATGTAACTTTGGTGCAGGCTCTTTTCCCTGATACTCCCTATGGTGTTGACAGTGGAGGTGATCCTCACGTCATTCCCAAATTGACATTTGAGGAGTTTAAGGTTTGTGTTAAGAATCATGTTAAAGCATGCTTGTAGTATATCTAAGATAGCACTTTTCACTGCCGATTTTGTTTGAGTAGTAGCTATTTGTGCTCACCAACAATTTTTTATTTATGTAGCATGATGGGGAAAATTATACATTTTCTTATGCATTTGTACCTTGGTGACCTTTTTACTGGCATATAGCCTACAGTTGATCTCAGTGCTAATGATTAGAGATATTTAACTGTTTAAATTAAGCCAGCTTTCATTTTTTAACTTTATTGACAGGAATTTCATCGCAAGTATTACCATCCCAGCAACTCGCGAATATGGTTTTATGGAGATGATGATCCAAATGAGCGCCTTCGCATCCTAAGTGGTAATAAGATTTTGGTTAACTTGCTCTTTAAATATAAAGGTTGACAATTGGGAACAGTGGTCTTGTTGCAGTGCTCTTGTAGATCCAAGGCCTTACTCCTGATTATTTTGAATGACTAAAGCCTATGACTTGACTCACTGTCCAAACCCATTTTACCCTTGCTACAGCAAGGATCATGACATTGGTGGATAACCTTCTGGGAGCTCTTTCAGTGCTCACAAAGGGCCCTCTTGTGTAGGTCTTAGCCAAGCAAGTCAGCATTCAGCAACCTGTTACATTTACCTTGTCGATAATTGATACAGACCCCAGGTTTGGCAAGGTTTATTCTAGGCAGAAGAATAGAAGTCATGGGCTGGCTTTAGGCCCAATAGGAGGATAAAGACAAAACTTTAGTTTGTTATGCTGAGCTGTGAGGAGAGAGAATGAGTGGGAACAATAGTGGTATGTTGGTGTTTATATTCAGAATAGAGAGGAGAGAGAGGGGTCATTTAGATATTTGGTGAGAGAATTTTGAGAAGTAGAAGGGCTCCTCTATGCCCAGGACTTTTACCCTATTTTCTTGTATTTCTTCTTGTTCTTATTTGAGTTCCATCAAGCTCTGAACCAGTTTTCACACTGAAATCTTGGTTTCAGACATATTCAACATTTCTACTCTTTTCTGTTTTATTTGATACCAGTTTTTAAAACTGGTATCAGAGCCTATTGATTCTTGAGGGCTCTGTGAATGACTTCACCACGTGCGAGAATGGAGGAAAGGATGCAGGACCTAGAGCGCGGCCTGGCTGCCATGCAAAGACATCAAGAGGGAGAGAGACGCAAGCCACCACCGGAGAACCCACCACCGCGCCAGAATCTGGAGCGCGAATACACGCTAGAACATTTTGGAACCCCATTGCTGGACCAAAACTGAAACCAACTAAGAAGGAACCTGCGGCGACAGGAACTAGTAAATGACCCATGGGGGGCTGACCGAACACCAAGGGGACAAGAACTAGGGAGGAAAATAGAGCTCCCTTTGTTCTCGGGGGAAGTTGCTTATGGGTGGCTAGCAAGGGTTGAGAGGTTCTTTAGGCTCAATGCTGTAGTAGATGATGACAGAATGGAGTTGGTAATGGTGGCAATGGAGGGAGAAGCCCTTATTTGGTATCAATGGTGGGAAGAGCAAGTTCCTTTCCCCACATGGAGAGAATTTAAAGAAGACCTCATTAAGAGGTTTCAACCTGGGGTAGCTCGCAACCCCATGGGACCACTGCTGAAACTGAGGCAGACTGGCTCTATTCTGCAGTACAGGAGGGAGTTTGAAAGACTTGGAGCCTGCGTTGATGATGTGTATTTTTATCAGTGGGTTGAAGGAGGAAATTCAAGCAGAGCTTAAGGTGGGTCAGTTTAGGTCACTATCAGCTTTGATGGACAAGGCTCTAGAGTTGGAAGAGAGGAATGTAGCATGGAAGGAAGGAGGTGTGAACAAGTTTCTAAGGGGGGGGAAGCAATTCCAAGTTTAACCCAACCTCTAGGGTCCCTGGAATACCTCGCCAAGGGGAAGGTGTAGCAGTGGCAGCTTATGGGGAGAGAGGAGGAAGAATGGGACAGGGGAGTATGGGGGAAGGAATAGGACAGAACCCAGAAGGCTATCTCAGGAGGAGTGGCAAGAGAGACAAAGACGTGGGCTGTGTTTTAAGTGTGGAGAACATTGGGACAGGGATTATGTTTGTCCCATGAGAAGAATGCAACTCATTTTAGTAGAAGAAAAGGAGGAAGAGCATGAGGGAGAAGAAGATACAGCTGCTGAGAATGTGGAAGTAAACATGAAGGGGAGGCAAGCATGAAAAATATGAAGATTTCCATTAATAGTTTGGTGGGGCTTACCTCCAATAAATCTTTCAAGGTGAGAGGGGAGATACAAGGAAGAAATGTGGTGGTGCTAGTGGATAGTGGAGCTTTAGGAAATTTTTTAGCCACTAAAATAACTAAAGAGTTAAAGCTGAAGGTGAAGAAAATTCCCACATTTACTATTGAGGTGGGCAATGGCCAAAGAGAAAAGGATGAAGGAGTATGCTGTGGGGTGGAATTAGTGGTGCAAGGAATTAGCATTAATCAGAAATTTTTTCCTCATGGAGATGGGAGGGACTGAGGTGGTGTTAGGCATGGATTGGTTATCTAGCCTCTGAAAGATTCAGGCAGATTTCAGGGAAATGGCATTCCGGTGGAAAGAAGGATAAGACATTCGAGAAATTGTGGGGGATCCTTCACTATGCAAGGCTCAAGCTTCGTGGAAAGCAACCTTGAAGGTGTTGAAAGAAGATGGTGAGGGATATTTTATTACTCCATGGCAAGAAGCAGCAACCGAGGGAGAAGAAGCAGGGATGGCATGTGAGATCCAGGCGGCGATGCATGAATTTGCTGCAGTATTTCATGCGCCTAAGGGATTGCCTCCACAAAGGGAGTATGATCATGCAATTGTGCTTGAGGAAGGAGCGGCTATCCCAACATTCGGCCATATAGGTATCCTTATTACCAAAAAACTGAAATTGAGAAAATAGTTAATGAAATGTTACAAGCTAGGATTATTCAACATAGTATCAGCCCCTTTTGTAGCCCTGTCATACTAGTTAAGAAGAAGGATGGAGGGTGGAGGTATTGTGTGGATTATAGAGCTCTTAACAAAGTCACTATTCTTGACAAGTTTCCAATTCCAGTTATAGAAGAACTCTTAGATGAGTTGGGGGGAGCCCAAATTTTCACTAAACTAGATCTTAAGTCTGGTTATCATCAGATAAGGATGAGAGATGAAGATGTAGCCAAGATGGCTTTTAGAACTCATGAAGGACATTATGAGTTCCTAGTCATGCCATTTGGCTTGACTAATGCTCCTTCCACTTTCCAAGCCTTAATGAACAGAATCCTCAAACCGTTTTTGAGGAAATTTACCTTAGTATTCTTTGATGACATGTTGATCTATAGCCAAACGATGCAACAACATGCGGAAAATTTGAGAAAAGTGTTGGAGTTGCTTCAACAGCATCAGCTCTATGTTAACAGCAAGAAGTGCAGTTTTGGGCAGCAAGAACTAGAGTATTTGGGGCACATAATATTAGGTTGGGGGTGGCAGCAGATCCTAAGAAGGTGGAGGCAATGGTAGATTGGCCTGTACCCCAAGATCTCAAGAGTTTGAGAGGATTCTTGGATCTCACGGGTTACTATAGGTGGTTTGTGCAAAATTATGGGAAGCTGGCTCAACCTTTAACTCAGTTGTTGAAGAAAGAGGATTTCAAATAGGGGAGTGAAGCTCAGTCTACTTTTGAGAAGCTAAAAGGAACTATGGTGAGTTTGCCCATGTTGGCACTTCCATGTTTTGACAAGGCATTTGTGATTGAGTCAGATGCTTCAGGAAAAGGAGTGGGGGCTATGTTGATGCAAGTGACCTATAGCCTACATGGGCAAGGCTTTATCAGATAAAGCTCAGAAAAAGTCAATTTATGAGAGGGGATTGGTGGCCATTGTGTTGGCAATTCAGAAATGGAGGCATTACTTATTGGGAAGACACTTTGAGGTGCATACCGACCAGAAAAGTTTGAAATTCCTGTTAGAATAGAGGCTAATGGGAGAGGAACAGCAGAAATGGGTGTCGAAGTTGATGGGGTTTGACTTTGAAGTGAAGTACAAGCCAGGACAGCAGAGTACAACAGCAGATGCCTTATCCAGGAGGTTACACATGACCGCTATATCTACTGTCCAGTTCTTTGAGTGGGATGGCATTGCAGAGGAGCTTTTAGCCGATGAGAAGCTTAAGAAAGTGATGCAAGAAGTGTTGGTTCAGCTTGACAAACACCCTAGGTTTGAGCTAAAACAGGGGAAGTTGTGGTATAAAGGCAGGTTAGTGTTATCAAAAGCATCAACTTGTATCCCTAGGGTGTTAAAAGAGTGTCATGACTCAGTGGCAGGGGGTCACTCTGGATTTTTTAGAACCTATAAGAGGATTTCATCTATTTTATTTTGGGAAGGAGTGAAAGGAGACATCCAAAGATTAGTTCAAGAATGTGAAGTGTGTCAAAGAATCAAATATGAGACCCTCTCTCCAGCGGGTTTACTTTAACCACATCCAATACCTACCGCAACTTGGACTGATTTGTCCATGGACTTCCTTGGGGGATTACCTCGAGCCAAGGGTTTAGATATTATTTTGGTTGTGATTGACCGGTTGACCAAATATGGCCATTTCTTTGCACTTTCCCATCCTTATTCCGCCAAGGAAGTAGCAGAAATATTTGTCAAGGAGATAGTTAAGTTACATGGTTTCCCACAAACCATTGTATCAGACCGAGACAGGCTGTTTATGAGTAGTTTCTGGACTGAGCTTCTTAAGGCTGCAGGAACCAAATTGAGATATTGTACAGCTTACCACCCTCAATTGGATGGACAGTCCGAGGTGGTTAATCGCTGTTTGGGCACTTATCTTAGATGTTTTGCTGGATTAAAGCCTAAGAGTTGGCCTCAATGGCTGAGTTGGGTGGAATATTGGTACAATACCAATTACCATGAGTTTACTAAGACCACTCCCTTCAAAGCCTTATATGGAAGGGATCCACCCACCCTCTTGAGGGGGGATTCAGCTCCTTCGAAAGTAGAAAATATTAACCAACTGATGCAAGACAGGAACCAATTGTTAGATGAGCTAAAGGAACAGTTAGCTAAGGCTCAAAACAGAATGAAGATCCAGGCTGACAAGCATCGAAGGGAGTTGGAGTTGGAGGTCGGGGAGCAAGTCTATCTTAAGGCGCAGCCATACAAATTGAAATCTCTTGCTAAGAGACACAACCAAAAACTCAGTCCCAGATTTTATGGCCCTTATGAAGTGCTGGAAAAGGTAGGAGCAGCAACTTATAAATTGAAGCTACCTCAAGGGACCAAGGTGCACCCAATGTTCCATGTTTCATTGCTTAAGGGATGTGTATCTCCTCAAGCAGTCAGCCAACCGCTCCCTCTTGCAATCACAGAGGATTGGGAGTTACAAGTGCAGCTAGAAGCCATCATTGCTATCCGAATTAATGAAGCAGGTCAAGAAGAAGTCTTGATGAAATGGGCCAAATTATCAGAATTTGAAAATTCTTGGGAATTGAAGAGCAATATTCAAAGAGAGTTTCCTGACTTCCACCTTGAGGACAAGGTGGATCTTCAAAGGGCGGGTATTGATATAGACCCCAGGTTTGGCAAGGTTTATTCTAGGCAGAAGAATAGAAGTCATGGGCTCGCTTTAGGCCTAATAGGAGGATAAGGACAAAACTTTAGTTTGTTATGCTGAGCTGTGAGGAGAGAGAATGAGTGGGAACAATAGTGGTACGTTGGTGTTTATATTCAGAATAGAGAGGAGAGAGAGGGATCATTTAAATATTGGGTGAGAGAATTTTGAGAGGCAGAAGGGCTCGTCTATGCCTAGGACTTTTACCCTATTTTCTTGTATTTCTTCTTGTTCTTATTTGAATTCCATCAAGCTTTGAACCAGTTTTCACACTGAAATCCTAGTTTCAGACATATTCAGCATTTCTACTATTCTTTTCTGTTTTATTCGATACTAGTTTTAACAATAATTTTTAAGCAATGGCAAGTAGAGCCTCCATAGTTATGCCAAGTCTAGTAGCTCTCTCCTACAGTCTTTCTCAAATATAAATAAAGAAGAAAGCTCGATTAATAAATTAATCAAATATGCCAAATGTTTTATGATATGTACGTCTCTGTTACACTTGTTTTATACACTCTGTTTTCTTTGTTGCTAAATGAAAGAATATTACTGGCATGATTGTGTTGTTTTCTGTTTATGGGACCAGTTATGAATTATTATTTTAGAGTTCAGACTTGTAGCAATTAGCCACTTACTTCTCTTTTTTGTCTGTTGTCCAGAGTATTTAGACATGTTTGATGCAAGTTCGGCCCCAAATGAATCAAAGATTGAACCTCAGAAACTATTTTCAAAGCCAGTTCGGATTGTTGAGAAATATCCTGCTAGTGAAGGAGCTGATCTGAAGAAGAAGCATATGGTCAGCCTTAACTGGTTGCTCTCTGATAAGCCGTTAGACTTGGAAACTGAGCTTACACTTGGGTTTCTGGATCATCTTCTGTTGGGCACTCCTGCCTCACCACTGAGGAAAATTTTGCTAGAAAGTGGACTGGGAGATGCGATTGTTGGTGGTGGGGTTGAAGATGAACTACTTCAGCCTCAATTTAGCATTGGAATGAAGGGTGTTTCTGATGGTGATATTCATAAGATAGAAGAACTGGTCATGAGTACACTTAAAAAGTTGGCAGATGAAGGTTTTGATACAGATGCCGTTGAGGCATCTATGAATACAATTGAATTTTCTCTAAGGGAGAACAACACTGGGTCATTTCCTCGTGGCTTGTCACTCATGCTCCGGTCCATTGTAAGATGTGCTTAATTTTTTGTGGTGTGGAAACTGGGCATCCTTTACTGATTCAGATTTATAATTGTTATAGTTTGCATATTGTAGGGTAAATGGATTTATGATATGAATCCCTTTGAGCCACTGAAGTATGAGAAACCTGTTCAAGATCTAAAATCTAAACTTGCAAAGGAGGGCTCCAAATCTGTTTTTTCTCCTCTAATAGAGAAATTTATCTTGAATAACCCTCATCGAGTTACTGTGGAAATGCAGGTACTTATTTACTTATTTTCCCCTTGAGAACCTATGTTTGAGTGATGCAATTTGCACCAACTATGTTGGTTATTGATGAAAACCTTTCCATGTCAGCCTGATCCTGAAAAGGCTGCTCGTGATGAAGCCACAGAGAAAGAGATCCTGCAGAAAGTTAAAGCTGGTATGACAACAGAAGATCTGGTGGAGTTGACCCGTGCTACTCAGGAGCTTCGGCTTAAGCAGGAAACTCCTGACCCACCAGAAGCTTTGAAAACTGTTCCTAGCCTTTCTCTGCAAGATATTCCAAAAGAACCTATTCGTGTTCCCACTGAGGTTATCATTGCTGCTTCCCATGATTGAGAGTCTTACATGTTTGCCTTATGATCTGTAGAGATTCACAAGGACTTGCATGCTAAATGTAGGTTGGGGATATCAATGGAGTAAAAGTTTTGCAGCATGATCTCTTCACCAATGATGTGTTTTACACTGAAATAGTATTCAACATGAGTTCATTGAAGCAAGAGCTTCTTCCCTTGGTCCCACTGTTTTGGTAATTATATAACATCTGAAGAATGCTTTATATTTTGCTTCCGTCTGTCTATAGTTCCTAGTATTTACTTGCATGGTGGATTTACTTGGGTACCGAGTTAAACTGATAGTTATATTTTCATTGACTTTCATTGATCTGGAGTTTAGTTATTCATTCTTATTAAATCTCATTTAAGAAGGTGCTCCACTTGTAGGTTTCATGTTATTATGATTCTTAAACAAATCATTATATTTGGTCCTGTCTAAATTCTGTACTTTATTTTTTTGGTTCTCAACATGTTCCTTTTAAGCATTATTGTTAACAATAAATCTTTCCTTTTCTTTCTCCTTTTGATGTTTTTATTCTTCTGTTTATATCAGAAGCATCTTCTTGACAGATAAATTACATCTGGCTCTATAACTATCCTATGTTAATGTTTTCAGCCAATCATTGCTGGAGATGGGCACAAAGGATTTGACTTTTGTCCAACTAAACCAATTAATTGGGAGAAAAACTGGAGGAATATCAGTTTATCCATTCACATCATCAGTGCGGGGCAAGGAAGATCCATGTAGTCACATGATTGTTCGAGGCAAAGCCATGGCTGCGCGTGCTGAAGATCTTTATGACTTGGTAGCATTTGTTTCAAAGTTTGCTGTATTAGCCTAAAATTTTTATTGTATTCATGTCAAGCCTAATTTCACACATGCTACTTAACTTTAGGTTAATTCCGTTCTTCAAGATGTCCAATTTGCAGATCAACAGCGTTTCAAACAATTTGTTTCCCAGAGTAGAGCAAGAATGGAGGTAATTATCAGATTGTTGTATGTAAAGAGAGGGCCAAAAAGGTCAATATGCAAAGCAGAACCTCTACACTGATTATCTATCTTGTGCATTTTTGTCTTTGTCTCAGAACCGGTTAAGAGGCAGTGGTCATGGAATTGCAGCTGCAAGGATGGATGCAAAACTGAATACTGCAGGCTGGATGTCAGAAAAGATGGGTGGTTTCAGGTTGTAATAGAGTAAACTAGCACACTAGTCACTTAGTGTAGTCCTGCATATAGAAGATCACTCCTCCCCTAGGTAGTTATAGCTATCAGTTAGTGACAACTGTCACCTGTAACTGAACAGTAACTGTTTCACCTACTATATAAATACTCACCTGTACTCCTACGCAAAAATATATACAAACTATCAGAATTTAGATCTTCTCTCTCTCTCTCTCTCTCTCTCTCTCTCTCTCTCTCTCCTTTTGATCACATTCTCTAGTCTATCATGGTATCAGAGCTTAAACAAGACTCAACGCCATGGATCCTAAAACCAACTCAATCGGTACCACCACCGCTCCTCCTTCTCCGTCAGCGGCGCAAGCTTCGCCGATCTCTCAGGTGCTGTTCCCGCCACTACACCGCGTCACCTTCTCGCAGCCACTTGCGATCAAACTCGATGACAAGAACTACCTCTTGTGGCGCCGTCAAGTTCTTGCCACTGTCAAAGGCCACAATCTCTTTCACTACATTGACTGCAGCGCCAAAATTCCTCTGCGGTTTGCATCATTGGAAGATGCACTTGCCAATCGTGCCTCTGAGGAGTTTCTTCTATGGGAACAACAAGATCAGTTGCTTCTCTCTTGGCTACTGGCTTCAATGACTGAGTCGATCCTTACGCAAGTGGTGGAGTGTGAGTTCACGTGGCAGGTTTGGGAGAAAATCCAAACCTATTTCGCCTCACACACCAGAGCTCGAGTTCAACAGTTGAAGACGGAGCTTCGCAACACGTCCAAAGGTTCCACGCCGGTTCCCGAATATCTCCTCCGTATCAAAGCCTTGGTAAATGCCTTGGTCTCCATTGGTCGCCTTATGCGAATCGAGCACATTGAAGTAATTCTTGGAGGTCTCTCGACTGACTATGATGCCGTCGTTACGTCCATCACTACGCGCATTGAGCCGTACTCTGTGGCGCAAGTTGAGGCTCACCTCTTGGCGCAGGAGGCTCGTATAGAACAAGCAACTCAGAAATTGAATTCTTCCTCCCTTCAAGCTCACATTGCCAATCGTGACTCTCATGTTGCTCCGAGAGATCCGTCCGGTTCAGTCAACTCTCAGGCTCCGCAGTTGCTCCCAGGTTATCGTAGTGGACGCGGCGGCCGTGGCGGCCGATCTGGTGGTCGTGGCTTCCGAGGCCGTGGTGGTCGGTCTTCCGGGCGAAATTCTCTCACTTGTCAACTCTGTCACAAAACAGGTCACACTAGCTTCAATTGCTGGCACAGGTTTGATCAAAACTTCACTCCGTCCCCCCCTCCTCCACCTCCATATGTGCATTTCACCACAACCTACTCCCCTCACTACATTCCATCGCCAATTTCTTTCCCTGCCTATCCCTCCTCCTATGTCACTGCTCTTGCAAGGGTGTCGAGTCCTGCGCCTCCCTACCTTAGTCACTCTGCATCAGTGGCCACACCTGACTCTGTGGTGGATGCTGCTTGGTACCCTGATTCTAGCGCATCCAGCCATGTTACTTCAGAATTAAAGCCTGTGTATCGGTTCATCCCCTTCCAGCTACAACATTTAAAGCCTGTGCACACCTCTCTTCCATCTAGTTCTTCCAGAACTCACGATGTCTCACACTTTAATGCCTTTTCACATTCACATGTATCTGTTGTTCATTCTTCTGTACATAATACGCCTAATGCCTTCGAGCTGTGGCACCATAGACTAGGACATGCATCCAAAAATGTTGTATCTCACATTTTACGCAACTGTAATATTCCGTTTTCTAATAAAATGACCATTGATCTGTGTAAAGCATGCTGTTTGGGGAAGGCTCATCACCTTCCCTCTTCCCCCTCCCTTAATTCTTACTCTTTCCCTTTAGAACTCGTATACACTGATCTATGGGGACCAGCCCCAGTCCTTTCCTCTCAAGGCTATAGTTATTACATTGCCTTTGTTGATGCCTTCTCTTGTTTCACTTGGGTTTATTTCTTAAAATCTAAATCAGAAGCATTTTCTGCCTTTCTTCAATTTAAGGCAGCGGCCGAGTTACAACTTGGCTTTTCAATTAAATCGGTTCAATCTGATTGGGGGGGTGAGTTCCGTGCCGTTTCCAACTTTTTTCGCACCCATGGCATTACTCACTGCCTCATTTGTCCTCACACACATCACCAAAATGGTTCTGTTGAGCGAAAACATCGGCATCTCACTGAAACAGCACTTACACTGTTAGCATAGGCTTCTATGCCGCTGAAATTTTGGGATGATGTTGTGGCCACCGCCACACACATCATCAATCGCATTCCCCCCTCATCACCTGCCACTACTTCTCCCTATGAGCGTTTGTACAACAAGAAACCAGATTTTTGGGTGCGCTTGTTTTCCCTTTTTATGACTCTACCATCGCCATAAATTTCAGTTTCACTCGTCCGAATGTGTTTTCTTAGGCTATAGTGCTCACCACAAAGGATATCGGTGTTTGGACACTAACGGCAGAGTGTAGCTCTCTAAGGATGTATTATTTCATGAGTCTCGGTTTCCCTTCCAGGAGCATCTCCCCAAACCCTCTTGCCCAGCCTCCTCACCCTCCAATTACCCCCTCACTGTCCTCCTCAAGACTCCCCATCCACCCACTTCTCTGAACCCTCCTCCATCCACCACTTCTTCCCCTTCCTTCCATTCTTTGCATCCATCTTCCCCACCTGTTCACCCTTCCCCTTCCTCCCATCGTTCCCCCTTACCCAACCCTCCTTCCACTGCATCTCCCATTCCGATTCCCACACCACAAACTGCAACTCCTTCTTCCTCATTTTCTTCTTCTTCATCACCAAGTTCTTATATCCCCTTGCCTCATTCATCAACCACTTCTTCCCCTACTGCCTCAGCCCCTCATTTTATGATCACTAGATCCCAAGCAACCCTCATTCCACCCCTTCCTCATGCCCTTATCACCTATTCAGAACCTGGGTCAGTTATTGAAGCTCTAGCTTCTCCTCATTGGTTGGCAGCCATGACAGAAGAGTATGACGCCCTTCAAAGAAACGGCACCTGGTCCTTGGTCCCACTTCCCCCTGGTCGGCGACCAATCGGTTGCAAGTGGGTTTTTCGGGTGAAGCAAAATCCCGATGGTTTAGTTCATAAGTTTAAGGCCAGGTTGGTGGCAAAAGGTTTTCATCATCAAGTCGGGTTTGATTATTCTGAAACCTTTTCACCAGTGGTCAAACCTGCCACCATCAGAACCATTCTGACCTTGGCACTATCTCACAACTGGAGCATTCGCCAATTGGATGTAAATAATGCCTTTCTTAATGGCTCACTCCATGAGGAGGTCTACATGCTGCAACCTGAGGGGTTCTCTAACAGTTCTAATCTGGTGTGCAAACTGCACAAGGCGCTGTATGGGCTGAAACAAGCCCCTAGGGCCTGGTTTGAAAGGTTGGCAGCAGCTTTATTCAAGTTTGGGTTCTCTAGCAGCAAGTGTGACCCCTCACTCTTTATCCATACACATCGTTCTGTCTCTACCTATGTGTTGGTCTACGTTGACGACATCATAATCACAGGCGCCTCAGCAGACTTTATGCAGAATCTCATTACTAAGCTAAATTCTGAATTTGCTCTCAAGGATCTTGGAAGTCTTCACTATTTTCTAGGTATTGAAGTACATAGCCTACATGGTGGCTCCCTATTACTGTCGCAACAGAAGTACATCAGAGATTTGTTAAGTAAGTGTAAGATGGACAAGGCTAAAGCAATTTCCACTCCCATGGTTTCCGAGCTAAAACTGTCCAAGCATGGAAGTGACCACCTCACAGATCCCACTCTCTACCGTTCCATAGTTGGTGCCTTACAATATGTTACAGTGACCAAACCAGAAATCTCCTACAGCGTTAACAAGGCATGCCAGTTTATGGCTCAGCCATTGGAGAGCCATTGGAAGGCAGTGAAGCGCATACTCAGATATTTGGGGGGTACCCTTCAATATGGTCTTCATCTAGTCAAGTCAACCCAGCCTCTAGCCTTAAGGGGCTTTTGTGATGCTGATTGGGCATCCGATGTTGATGATAGGCGCTCCACATCAGGTGCCTGTGTTTTCCTTGGCCCAAACCTTATTTCTTGGTGGTCCAAGAAGCAACCATTAGTGGCCAGGTCAAGCACCGAGGCAGAATATAGAAGCCTGGCTGATATCACTGCTGAAATCTTGTGGCTGCAGTCACTCCTTCAAGAACTACGAGTTCCTTCATCAAGACCAGTTGTTTACTGTGATAATCTGAGCACAGTTATGCTCTCACACAATCCAGTCTTACACTCCAGAACAAAACACATGGAGCTCAGCTTATTCTTTGTCAGGGAAAAGGTGATGCAAGGAAAGCTGCTGATTGCACACATTCCATCCACAGATCAGCCAGCAGATCTCCTAACCAAGGCAGTATCCAAGTCAAAGTTTTCATGGCTTAGGAACAGAGTTATGGTCAGAAATTTACAGCAGCTAACTGCTGACCCAGTTCGGTTTGAGGGGGCATAATAGAGTAAACTAGCACACTAGTCACTTAGTGTAGTCCTGCATATAGAAGATCACTCCTCCCCTAGGTAGTTACAGCTGTCAGTTAGTGACAACTGTCACCTGTAACTGAAGAGTAACTGTTTCACCTACTATATAAATACTCACCTGTACTCCTACGCAAAAATATATACAAACTATCAGAATTCAGATCTTCTCTCTCTCTCTCTCTCTCTCTCTCTCTCTGTTTCTCTCTCCTTTTGATCACATTCTCTAGTCTATCAGGTTGGAATATTAAGACACTACTATGATTTATTGTGAGGGCACATTTAACTTTTATCTGTTGAAGGTTTTGAAGTTTCATGACTGTCTTTTCTAATTTACTGTTTCTGTTTAACATGGAAAGTAAATTATAATTTCTGTTATAGACTTTTATGTTTCTGGTATATTCTTTTCTAGTTACCTAGAATTCCTCCGAACTCTTGAAGAGAGAGTTGATCAAGACTGGGCTGATATCTCATCATCTCTTGAGGAGATTCGCAAATCTGTATTTTCCAAGCAAGGCTGCTTGATAAATATCACTGCTGATGGGAAAAGCCTTGCGAACACAGAAAAAGTTGTGAGGAAATTTATTGATATGCTTCCTACTAGCTCTCCCATTGCTAAAACTACTTGGAATGCTAGACTTCCGTTGACAAATGAAGCTATTGTGATACCTACACAGGTAGGATTATTTCCATTGTCATCCCTCGTGTTCCTATTTTTATTTCTGTTGTGCAGGGGCGGACTGTAGTTATCTTTGACCCTAAATTTTATTTTAACGTTTGTTGGTTGCATGAATTTGTGTTTCTATCAATAAATCATGGTGTTTCCTTCTATAGGTTAATTATGTTGGAAAAGCGGCCAACATTTATGATAGTGGTTATAAGCTTAGTGGGAGTGCATATGTTATTTCCAAATACATTAGCAATACGTGGTTGTGGGATCGTGTGCGTGTTAGTGGTGGAGCTTATGGAGGTTTCTGTGATTTTGATACTCATTCGGGTAAGGTGTATTTATTTGTAGCAATATAGTTAGGCATATTGAGTACCATCCCTTCGATCTTTACTTTTTATTTCTTTCCAGGAGTGTTCTCCTTCTTATCGTATCGCGATCCCAACTTGCTGAAGACGCTTGATGTTTATGATGGAACTGGTGACTTCTTAAGAGAACTGGAACTGGATGGTGATGCTCTGACAAAAGCGATAATCGGAACCATTGGGGATGTAGATGCCTATCAACTTCCTGATGCCAAAGGATATAGCAGGTATGTATTTGATATCATTTATGCTTCTGAAGCTTGTTTTCTCTGGATATTTGGTTCTTTTGATCTCAATATAAGAATCCTAGTCTGGACTACTCGCTGAAATATAAGTGATTGCTTCTGATTATTGGTGCTTTTCATATTATAGTTACAAATTATGCTTACTTTTTATTTCATGTGCAGTATGTTGCGGTATTTACTGGGTATCACAGAGGAAGAAAGGCAAATGAGACGTGAAGAGATATTATCTACGAGGTAAAGGTTCTGATCGTTGATTAATGCTTGTTCTAATCTTCTACTTTTTATGAATACATGACCATTTGATCCACTGTTATTGATGAAGCAAATTAATGTAGTCTGCTCTCTTACATTATATTTGCATAGGAGTTAGCTATTAACTGTCCTGAAATTAGTTTCTGAATCCAGAATCAATATCAATCTTATCATGGCTGAATTTCAAAGTAAAGTGTCCCTGCAGTCTGATGATATTGTTTTACATTTCATTTTGTTGCTCACAGCAGCCTAATCGTTGCAAATATATTTGAAATGCCTTGCAAGAGGGTTATGCCTCATTAATGGTCTTGGATACTGTTATTCACTTATAGAAGAAAGACCAATGGAGGAAAGGAATATGACATTTTTTGGATATAAATTCGTTATACTGCCTGGGCAACTTGGTGCTGAAACATCTGTTTTGGACGAAATTTGATCCTGGCCTTCGAAACCATTTGTTCTTATTCTGTTTTGTTTCTTCCCCAGTTTGAAACCATTTGTTCTTATTCTGTTCTGTTTCTTCCCCAGTTTGAAGGAGTTCAGAGAATTTGTGGATGCAATGGAAGCAGTCAAGGATAAAGGGGTTGTGGTTGCAGTGGCATCTCCAGAGGATGTTGATGCGGCTAACAAGGAGCGTTTCAACTTCTTTCAAGTAAAGAAAGCCCTTTAGATTCAGGATTTATTTTGCACGGGTTGGAAATTGTATCTTCTATTTTCTTCACATAATTTTCCTCTAATGTTGCTGTAATTTTGTGTAGAATATAATACTATAGCTGCTTAGTGATTGATCGTAGATGATGATGTTGTTGTTTATTATTATTATTATTATTATTATTATTATTATATATAGTTGTGGATTTCAAAATGCATGCAGTCATACGAAATCATCCAACTTTCCGCTACTCCCGTTACGAAGTTTGCAAATTGTAAATAGTTGCCTGGCACGCTCAAAGCATGCATGCTTTTTTGCTTGCGTAGTTTGACATGTTTGATTTGTGTGTTTCCGTTTCTTGTTTTTGATTTTAATTATAAAAATATCGCCTTATTTTTAAGGACGATCCTCTAATCAATTTTCATTTGGTTTTACCTGTTATATCAGACTTTTTTTTAACATTTTTATTCAATTATTATAAAAATGACTATTTTATCGCTCATCTTTCATCCAATTTTATATGAATAAATTATATTGATTTTTTTTAAATTAAGTAATATTATATAATATCCTTTATTTTTAAAAATATACACTAACCTTAATGAGATATAGGAGATATTATATATAATATTTTTATATCTTATAAAATGTGAAATATTTTTGTACAAAGGAAGTTAGAGTAGACAAAAAATTGAGGACTTTCATATTTAATATTACCAAATGTCAGGGAGGTCGGATTAATTTATCTATTTTTTTTTTTTTTTGACGCCATCACAAGCTCGCTCTTCTGGGTAAACTCTGCATCACCGTTCCAACGAAATCAGGCCTGCTTGGCAGCCCGATCTGCACCTTGAGTTGAAACATTGGAAACGACTTTCTGGTCACGGACAGTAGCCGACTCTAGGTGAAAATTCTACCTGAATTTGCGGTTATTTACTGATGATAAACGACTTAATAAAATGAAAGAATCTTAAGGTCATTTCCTAAATATCATGATTCATCTAAATACAAGTTTTACCAACACAGATATTCAAACCAAAATAAAAACACACACACAAAAGTAGATAAAAGTTAAACATTAAACAAATTCCACTTAGCACTTGGAGGCCAGCACAACTGATTAAGTCTTCAGCCTCCAAGAAAAAGGTGTACCAAGGGCGCGACTTTGAGTCGGTCAAAAGGGTAGAGCCGCCATGCCCTCCCCCCCAAAAAAAAACCCCCCTCCCCGACCAAAAAAAAGAAAAAACAAATTCCACTACTTGGAAATGAGTAGCCAATAGCCATCATCATCGTAAAATTAAGCATATAGAACCGCCACGAGTCGCTGCCTCTTCCTCCGCGAACATTCAAACCAACATATTGTTCCTCCAAATCCAGACTAGCCAGCACTGCATGGCCATCATCTTCTTCTTGTTGTTCTTGTTATCCTCGTGGACGGCAGTGGCAAGTGAGGACTAAAGGAAGGGAAAGTTGGAAAGAGGGTTCTTGAGAGTGACATAGGCATTGTTGTAATTGGGTTTTACGACCAAGGAGCCATTGAGGCACTTCTCCTTACCCTTCATGTTCAAAGTTCGCACTTTTTGGACCTCCAACCCATAGAATGATTGGAGTAACTGCTTGATTTCGACCTTCGTTGCTGAAGGGATGGTCTTAAACGCGATTTCGTTGGCGTTGTTCTAGGAAGTGGGCGCAAGAGTAATCAGGGGTAGGTTTGCAATATGTTCCTGAGCAGTCGTCCATGACGGTGGGTGGAGGTTCTGGGGCTACAGTGTTGCCCTTTGCAAGGAAATTCAGCTTTACTTTTTGTTTCTACAAATTTAAAATTGCAATAACATATACCGGCTACTTGGTGGCAACTTAATGCACTACAATGTGTTGTCACCATAAACTAACTCAAGGCGAATGCTGCAGTGCTCCCTGAGGGAGCAGCACACACTTAAATCACATCATAATTTCTCTCTGCCAGACCACACCATCATCCTCAACCTTCATTTTCGCGTCCCTAACCCCCACCCGCCTTCCCCACTCTCCCCTGCCGCTACTGGGAACATCAATCACCTAATCCCGACCACCGCGCCGGCCGTCGCCCCACCCCCCACACCTCCACCCTCCACTCCTCCGCCACCGAAAAGTATGCATAGAACCTTAATTTTTATGACCACAGTATTCTAAAGTGATTAAATAAATCACTTATTAATTATTTCTTCTCTGTTAATGAATCTCTTGCTAAATGAAATTTACAAAATTGATGCTAACATATTGCATCACATGTTCATAACATCCATGTCTATAACTAAAAGTCGTGTCACTTTCAGTAACTAGATGATAAAGGACTAGTGAAAATTGAAGATGCAATATTTATGGGCTGCAGCATGCAGCAAAAGATATTCCGAAGCTTGGGATTTTTGGAGGATTAGAAGCTTAGCAGTAGCGGGCTGCGAAGTCGCAACACCTGCTGTGTGGCAGTGTTGGCGCGGCTTCTTGTGGGGGCTGTGGGAAGTCGACGATAGCAACACTTGCGGTGGCAAGTCATGGCGGAGATGAGTGTAGTGCTGCGGCGTTGAGGGCGCTCTGCTGGTGAGCTCGACAACGACGGTATTGGATGGAGAATGGAAAGAGGGAAAGAGAAAAAGAAAACAGGCCCCCCCAGGGGGTTTGTGGGTGAGTGCTTCTAGTATACACCACCAATCGGTAGTGTAGCCATGTTCCAAATGGAATATGAGCCATTGATCAGATGGACAGTTAAAATTACGAGTATCACACACTATAAGTTGTAGAGAGTGTAGCAGCCATTGCTCTAACTCAATGAATGTTAATCCTGCGAAATATTCATTTTCTAAATCAACTGTTCACTATTTCAGAGTGAATATTTTAAAATTTTCCTTAAAAATAAAGGGTTCGTCTTTAATACCCCTTATAAATGTTATTTCAAGCATTTTGATATTCAATGATATATATATATATATATATATATCATTGATGTATCATAATATAGCCATTTAAATTCTCCACTTCCTGAAGCACCAAGCTGCCCCTCCCCCGACACCACCTATGGCCCAACCTCATCGGCATTGGCCACCAGCCTCCGCCGCACCCCACTCCCCCACTTCCACCTCGTCCCCTCCCCACTCGCTGTACTTCAATCGGCTGCCTATTGCTTGGATTGTACAACAAGCTTGTCTCCCCCCCCACCTATCATCCTTCAATAATGGGTATCGCCATTGTGGCCTCCGCGAAGCCATCACCATCACAGCCCACCATAGCTTGACCCCTCCTCGACACCTTGACTCATGCTTGAGCTACTCTGCACGACTGCCAACCGCTTAGCCATGCCATCAACAATTGCGGTCTTCACCACGACTAACTTGCCCTCCATCGCGGTCTCATGATGGTTGACCAGATGGTGGAGCATATGTTGGGTGATGGTTGATGTACCTGCTGCACCTTATGATGTCACTGTCATCCGCGATGGAGCATTTCTGCTGCGAAGGAGATGCTGGCGATAGGGAGAAAAGGGGACGAGTTGCAGTGACGAGGCATCGAGTGGGGAAATGTTAGGTGTGGGGGAGAGAGAGAGAGAGAGAGTGAAACTAATTTTATTAGTATGCACTAACTTTAATCGGTGTATAGATATGCCAAGTAATCTTGGCCACACATCTATAATATGCATGATGCACTATAAATATGATGGTGCACTCTAGACTAACCAAAAAATGAATACTTATCTTTCTTTTTTATATTTAAAAAAAAAAAAAAAACTTACGATGAAGTGAAGCTGAACAAGTTATTTATTAGCGCTGCAAGAAGAGTGTCAGAGTGAATGATGTGACAATGAGTAAAAGACGATTAGTACAACAAAAATTTAATTGATAGTTAATATTTTTATTTATTTATTCAGTATTTCTTAATGAATAAATAGAGTAGATAAATAGAGTAGAAAGGGCACAAACTTAAAACAGACACAATTTTGAATTTTGGCTCCACGTTGTAATAATAGAATTATAAAGGATTTGAATTTGATTACATTAAGGAGGGGGATTAGTAGTCTCTCCCATAGTTCAAAAACTCAGCTCGAATCGGCCGATTTGACTGGAAAATAAGTGAATTGGTGCCCAAACCGGTCCGAGTTGATAATTGGACCGGCCTTGTTATAGAACCGGATCAACTTGATATGACTCGGCCGATTTTCATGAAAATTGGTGACTCGGTCCGGGTTGAGTAAACCAGCTAGGTCATGTTTATTTTTTTTTCTTTTACAAAACGATATCATTTTGATTATGAAGAAAATAAAATAAAATAAAATAAAACCTAATCTAATTAAAGCCAAGAAATAAAAATAGAGAGAAGCAGAATAGAACACGAACTCATGAAGAGAAAGGTCGAAAGGAAGAGCAGCTTCGGCATTTGCACGGGCAGAGGAAGAAGAAGCCCCTTTGTCATCGTCTGCCCGTTCGCCGCCATTAGCCGTTCACTACCGTCCACCAGTTCGCTGTTGTCTGCCCATTCGCCGCAGTCCGTGTCGTTCCACCTCTACCATCACAACCTCGGAGGTATGTCATCTTTGTCCCTCTTGCTCTTGGTGCTTTGGTTTGGTATATGAATGTTTGGCTTGAGATATGAATGTATGTTGTCTTTCTAAATCAAATATTCTCATATAATACACTGCTGCAACTTAGTATATGAATATTTGGCTTGACAAATTGATTCAGATTTGAGTTATTTAATTGATAATTTTAGAAAAATAGAAATCAAATAAATTCTTAGATGTCTCAGTAGCTATTATTACCAAAGTACTTACTATTAATCCGCAGAAATAACAAGTCCCTGGCAAAAGGATTTGGATTTATTTTTATTGATATTTTTTATATTTAATTGTGCTTTTGTTTTTATTTTGGTTAGAGATGTCTTCTAATCAAACACCTTCATCACAAGAAGCATCTACTCGAGATTTATCCTCTAAAAAGAATAACAATAGAGGGAAAACAGATTCAGCTTGGGGGCATTGTAAGTAACTTGTTGAGGAGAATAGAAAGTTGTCATATTATGTCTTTATTGTGATAAGATTAGTAGGGGATGTGGCATTAATCGATTCAAGAATCATTTGGTTGGAGAAAAAGGGCAAGTTGAAATATGTAAGAAGGTGTCAGCAAATATTAAAAATCAAATGAAGCAAAGTATTGAGGAATATAGGAGCAAAAAAAGAAAAGTACAAGAAGATTATGAAGAAAGTAATGCATGTGATGAAGAACTAGTTGGAATAGGTGACAATGAATTGAATGAAGTGTGAGAACCATCAAAGCTTGCATCTTCTACATCTCAGAAAGGAAAAAAAGTCAGTAAACTAGGTTCTTATTTTATACCTAGAACAACACCTAGAGCTCAACCAACCTTAAAAAGTGTGTTATAAAATAAAGAAGTGATGGAGAAGTGTGACATTGCCATTGTAAAGTGGATAATTGATACTTTTATGCGATTTAATGCACTTAATTAAACCTATTATCAATCTATGATTGATGCTATTGCTAGCATAGGGTAGGGTATAAGTAGGGATGAAGATAGGCTAAGCAGCCTACAGCTTGGCCTTTTTAATAATTAAGTCAAGCTTTGGCCTGTTTATACCATATATGATTATAATACAAAATTTTAATCTTCTTAATGTTAGAATCGAGCTAAAGCCATTTTATATATCTAGGAAAAACTTACTGCTAAGCCAACCTTGATTGTTGTATTGGGACCTACCTAATTAATATATTTATATAATATAATTAAAAAAATTAATTTTAAATCTCTAACTCACTAACCCTAGAATTAGAAAACCGCCCCTCAAATCCTCCACTCTCTCAACCGGCCGCACCAGTTCCCATTCACCAGAGGAAGAACACAAATGGAGAAGCCACGACTGCATGCATCAGAGAAGCTGTCGTCCACCGAAAACCCACAACCGCACGCATTGGAGAAGGCCACACTAGTCCGCACACACACTGCCGCTCTGCTGCTCCGCACAGGAAACCAGACTCACGCCGCCTCTCCGCTGTTCGCACCATACGTGCCATCTGCTGGCGCTACGTACTGTCAATGCCTTAAGTCCGCAGCAGAACTTGTCGTTAAGTTCCCTTTCACTTCCTTTCTTTTTGTTTTTTTTTGGCTGGAACACTTTACTTTTATTTTTATTCTTGGGTTTATTCTTGGCTAGAATCCATAGTGAACGATGATACTAATGGGTTTGTGGCTACTACGGTGCTGTTGCCTATTACTAGATTCACTCCATGGTGAATGATAGTTTACATTTGAGATTGATAATAATTTTTTATTTTCTTTTTTTTTCCATAAAACAAAGTTAGAATAGAAGCACTAGTCACACCAATTCAATTGATTTCAACATTTATTTTATTTTTTCCTGTTTAACATTTCTTGTTAGTTCCCCTCTTCATTGTTTAAGTTCCTTTAATTACTTAGTTATTTCTGATGTGAATCAAATACTTCCTATGATCTCTTGGGCGTATATCTTTGTTTGAAGATAATTCTGCTTAATACTGTAAAACTTCTTAACTGAGACTTAAAGTTGTTTTCCCTCACTCCCTGGATGTTCAAGCACTTCAAATGCTTGAATTAGACTCATAACTTTTATCAAACGAAAAAAAAAAAAAGCTTTATAAACAGGCTTTAGGCCAGGTGAGGCTTTTGAACCGTCCAAGCTCAGGCTCAAAAAAATGCCTATAATAGGCCATAGGCCAGGCTTAGGCCAAAGAGTTGCAATACAGGCTATATGCCTGTTAAGAGGAAAGCTTGGTCTGGCCTGGCCTATTTCCACCTCCAGGTATCAGGGCCAAACTTTTATAGAGTTCGTGGATATTTGTTAAACAAGTTGGTTGAAGATGTGAAAAAAATGATCGAGGGTTATCGCGAAATTTGGAAGCAAACTGGATGTACTATCATGGCAGATGGATGGATGGATTGATCGTTGTAGGTGAACTTTGATTAATTTTTTGGTCTATTGTCCTAAAGGAACTGTTTTCTTGAAGTTAGTTGATGCTTCCTGTGCTTCAAAACCGTTGATTTATTATATAAGCTTTTCAGAGATGTGGTGTTACATGTTGGCCCTGAAAATGTTGTTCATATAGTGACTAATAATGCTGCAATTATGTTGCTGCTGGAAGATTATTGGAAGCTAAGTTTCCTAAATTATACTGGTCAGCATGTGCTGCTTATTGTGTTAATTTGACATTGCAAGATATTGGGAAATTGGAGGAAGTAAGTGAGACTGTGTCACATGCTTCCATAATTACCAAATACATATATAATTATTGTCATCCATTGTATTTGATGAGAAAGCATACAGGTGGAAGAGAAATACTTCGTCCAGTGTAACGTGTCAAACTAAGGACCGAAAAAAAAAAAGAGACTAAGTGCATTTTAGTAATTTTGCAAAAAAAAAAAAAAAGAAGAAGAAGAAGAAGAAGAAGAAAAGAGCAGCCTTTTATGCATCGAGACACCCCCTTTCCTTTTTTTTTCATGTGACACCGCCTCCTTCATCTTCCCTTCTCGTTTTTTTTTCCTTCTTCCTCTGCTTCTCCTTTTTCTTCTTCCTCTATATTAAATCGTCAAGTTTCCTTCTTTCTTCCATTTGCCATAAAGTCTTGGTATCTTCTAGCTTCTAAAGGTTGAGGTTAGTTCCTAAATCTTGACTTCTTTATTCTTTTGTACAAACTCAAGGCTAGTGGTAGTAGAAATGGTAGATGAGTAAATGATTGGGATTTGAAATCTAGTGAGTTAAGGGTTTGAGAACTAATAGGTTATAGTGGGTAAACCTAACTATGATTTTCACTCTAATTCTTAGTTTTAAAAAAATTTGGGGTTTTACTCAATAGGCTTAATAATTGTTAAATTGTCTTCAAATAAATTGTCTAAATCTGTTAAGAATATTTGTGTTAGTCAGATTACTTGGAAACTGTGTCAATTACCTCTTTCGGAGCTATTACAGAGCAACTGAGTTGATTCCTCTTTATAGTGAGTAGATATTTACCTCGTGGTATTACTTTAAAAATTAATTGCATGGGGAGAAGCTATTTTATTTAAGCAACTAATTTTATTTTATGTTATTTAATTTATTTAGTTAATCTTTGGGCTAATGATCCTTTTCTTGTTAGATGACAATTAAATTATGACTTGATGATTGGCTTAAAAATTTTTACTAGCTTTCCTTACTATTTTTATAACCCCATGATGTTATTGTATCTTATTTCATATTTGTTCCGAAATGCTTGTAAGAGTTGTTACCCTCAAGAATGGAATTATCTTGATATTGAACTATAGTTTTGAAAGTTATGCTTTGATATAAGTTGTGTGAGAAAGCCATGAAGGGGTGTAGGTTAAAACACCGCTCACCGTAGCGAGAGATATAATGGCACTATCGCTGGCCATAGCGAAGAGATATAACGACGTATGTGCACATAGAATATAAATTGAGTAAAACGGTAAGAGGACCCTAATTATGAGACTAAATCGAGTGATGCGAAGCCCCCGATTGATATATCATGAAACTTGTGAATAAATGGATCGAGATTACTTCCCAAATAATTTAGTTCTTTCTATGCAACTCTCATGGAGTATTTATTTAAGTGATGAATATTTTATTTTGTGTTATACTAAGAATAATGATTTATGAAAAATATCGAGAAGGTATATTGAGGACTATTGAGTTTTTATTTATGAGTTTCTATTGTGAAAGAGATGCAAATCAATTTTTAGTTATAAAGATATCAAAAAAGTATAGAATTGATTGTATTATTGTGAAGTTGAATTCTCGCTAATTTCTTGTAGGGATTGCACTATTGTTAAGTTTTTTATTGGTTTTAAAAGTTTGTGCATGTTTTGGTTTCTCCTTCCTGTCAACTTGGTCTATATGCCCTCATGAGTCTGAGTGATTCACCCTTTATACGTTATCACATTTGCGGTTACTAATTGCATTTGGTTGCGACTTGTTCAATTGACTGACATTGTTGATGTGCTTTCAAAAACTTTTGGAGATATGCTGTCACTTTTGATTCCAAAGTCTGCAACTATAGGTTATGTATTAGATTATTTTGGATGTTTCGAATAAAAATTAAGAATGTAAGCATTACTTAATAATGATAATGAGTTTCAGATATGGAATTGATTATGCTTTTATATAAAATATTGATAATTGAGAAATAGTCTGTCTTGTCAGGCTAGCCAGGCCAAACTAGAGTTGATATGGTCTGTGCGCCGGTCACAGACCCTAAGACAGGTCGTGACATCCAGCCCCAACTCGCTTTGTCACCAACTTCATTACATTGCAAAGTATTTTGGCTCAAAAGGATGCACTAAGAGCCATGGTAACTTCTAAAGAATGGACAAACTCAGTTTATGCCAAAGAATCCAAGGCTAAGAAATTTGTGAATCAAGTCTTGGATTCTAATTTTTGGAAACAATGTGCTTATATTGTTAAACTTACTGAGCCACTTGTTCATGTGTTGCGTATAGTGAGAATAAGCTTGCCATGGGTTTTCTTTATCAAGCTATCCATATACTTCGAGAAGAGATAGTGAGGAGATTTCAAAAAAGAAAAAAGATGGTGTAGCCTTACTTGAAAATCTTAGATAATCGTTGGGATTCGCAGCTTCGCAAAAATCTTCATGCTGCTGGTTATTGGTTAAATCTAGCTTGTTGGTTCAATTTTGAAGAATTTGAAAAGCATAAGGCCACAACCTCTGGCCTCTTGATGTCATTAGGAAGTATGCCTATACAGATCCTGATTTGCAATCTAAGTTGACAAGTGAGATGAGAATATTCAAAAATGCTGAACAAGATTTTGGTAGGCAATTGGCTATTCGTGAAAGAAGTACAGTGATGCCAGGTAAATTTAGAAGTTGTTATTTTTCATTCATTGTTTAATTGTAATCCTTATTGTAGTTAAATAACATCTACTCTAATTTGTTATGTTAAATGTAATATTCTAGATCAATGGTGCGAATCTTATGAATGTAGTGCACCACATTTGCAAATGTTGGCAATTTGTGTTTTAAGCCAAACTTGTAGTTCTTCAAGCTGTGAGCGAAGTTGGAGTGTGTTTGAATACATTCATTCAAAGAAGAGAAATAGGCTAGAGTATTAAAGCTTAATGACCTTGTTTATGTGCACTACAACTTGAGGCTACAACAACAGTATTTTTTCTTCTAACTATTTGTTTACATATATATTTAGTTCTCCAACGTATTTTTTTTTTATCTTTATATGAGTAAATCGATAAACTTAGGAATCGAATGAGGCATCAAAGTTATGATCCAATTTGTTTTAAGGCATTTGAGGACCATTCTGATTAGGTATTGGAGGAGTCATCACCATTCTTGAATACTGATGAGGTGGAGGTTTTACATGGTGACCTTGAAAATATTTCTATCCAACCAACTCTAGATTACATTGGTACTTTTTTTTTTTATTGAAATAAGTTTTTTAGTTGTCAAGTGTCATTATGGATTATTATTTTAGAGTTTGATGGTAATTTATAAAAAATAACATGGTTGTAGGTCAATTGTATTTGAAAAATGATGATGATGATGATGATGACGATGAAGCACACCAAAATGAAGGCAATGTTGGTCAAGTTTCGGATTTATTTGATGAAGAAAAAGGCCTCAATTTGACACTACCTTGATTCCTTGTGCATATTTATCTTATTATATTATTATGAGCTTGTGATGTGTAATTTATTTTATTTAATTATGATATGAACTTCTTAATCGCGATTGTGATTGTGAACTTGTGTTATTTATTTATGTTTTGAACCTCTTGAAGTATGTTGTATTGTTAATTATTTGTGTCATTTGACTAATTTTATAGTATTTAATTGAATCTTAATCTATTTTTATATATTTATTTATTTATATTCGGTTCAACAAATTGAACCAGTGACCCACTAGTTAAACCAGTCAACCAGTGACCCGGATACTTGACCAAGTCGGTCACTGAGTCAA
The DNA here is from genome assembly GCA_031439595.1 of Pterocarpus santalinus. Taxonomy (NCBI): domain Eukaryota; kingdom Viridiplantae; phylum Streptophyta; class Magnoliopsida; order Fabales; family Fabaceae; genus Pterocarpus; species Pterocarpus santalinus. The sequence goes on from CM062531.1 coordinate 174,330, forward strand.
GTTTAATAATTATGGTCTTTCCCTAGTTTGGGACTAACACTACTCCCCTTAGTTACAACCACAAGATCTATTTTAAATACTATTTTAAATAGTTGAGATTCAACATAGAAATTATTAAAAAAATTTCTTTTTATTGTCAGCACAAAGCAAACTTTTTTATTTAATATTTTATGTTTAAAATTATAAATTTATTCTTCATTAACATCAACTATCTCTCTTCACATTATTTCCCCTATCACCAACATTAGTTGTAACGCTTTCCTATTTGTGATCCTCTGGCCAGCATGAAACAAGCAGCGACCATAAAATACACTCCTTTAATCTACTATTAGATTTTCAAGACCATGATGATTTTTAAAATATCAAGCACAATGTAAGTCTTATCCTCCATTTCATTCAAGACAAAAGTTTCAAAAATACCAAACACGAAAATATGCTAGGTTCCATTACATACAAAAGCATGTTCAAAGATAGGTACTTGATATGAGATCCAAACTTAGATTTGGGTCCAAAGGCTGATCTGATGTGAACTTTAGGTGGAATTTCTGCGACAGTGGTGGGTATACTTGCAAGAACTCCAACAATCAAGTTAGTGAGTACAAGAGATATTGTGTGTGATATATAGTGTATACCTAATTTAGTTGGTTAAGAGCCTATTTATAGAGATCGGTCGATGTGAATAAAGGGGAACATTCCACCGTTTTGAGATGAGTCCCAGGACTTACAACGGCTTTTTGAATGCCACTGGTGATGGGGATGCGTTACGTGGGCGCCGTTCCGACTTAATCGTAGATGTCGTTCTCATATCCATATCCTTATATTAAACATCCGAGTTGAGCCTTGGATTAATGCAAGTGGGCTCGAGGTTGGGTCATTGATAAGTAGAATTTGAATTCGAGTTGGGCTTCCCAGTGTGGGCTGAGCTTAGATCCCTTAGAACTAGTCCATAATAATAAGGTAAAAAGAAAAAAAAATCTCAACGATGATTTCCTTTATAGAAGTGCAAACATATAACTAGATTGATACCATGGCGAGTTCTGGAATGCACCTCCCAAAGTGAGGTGTGTCATGCACCTCGTGTGCATGGTAAGTGCACGTTAAACACGAGGCAACCGATGAGGTTGGGAATGAGTGGATGGTTGGGATTGGTAAGGAAAGCTTTAGCAATCGGTGATCAATAGTTGAGTATTTTATTGAACATGAGTGCGGGGTGGGTTCATGGATGTTGGTTCAGGGTCGTGGGCTAAACTAGGGCCGTGTTATTTTATTGGAGTAAAATGATTGTGGGCCTGTTCTATTGCTCGGGCAGGTTTTAGAGCCATTGGTTATATTGTTGTTCGAAAAATGGTGTAAGGACCAAAAAAACTAAAATAAGGTGATCTTGTTGTGGATGCTAGTGTTGGCTGGGGAATTTAAGTATCGTGAGTAGTACATTTGTGTGAAGAGGGGATGTTGGTTATACTTTTAGTGAAGAAGAAAATAGAAATTATATTTGGTATGTTTATAAAATTTGATAGTTTATGTGAACAAAACATGTTTACTGGAAAAATAATTTACTGAATTTAAAATGAAGTAATTATTGTTAGAATAATTAAATATTCAATAAATAATACAGATTTGAAATCAATAACTATGTAATGAACGAAATTGGATTTTATCATAAGTTGTAACTTTTTGTAAAATGTTTAATGCTTATAATTAATTTGTTATGATTTAGTATAATTATAATTATAATTGTGATAATAATATTGTAATGAATATAATTAAAAATTTATTTTAATTTAAAATGATGGAAATGTTGTCAATTTGTAATTTTTTTAATTCCGCTTTAGTGTGTTGGTGGTGAGTTTATGCTGTCAATAGAGTACAAGGCACCAAATTAAGGACACTGTGGTCATTGTGTTCGAGAAATTTAATATATCTATGTTGCTTATGTCCTGATTAAGTTTATTGACACTGACTTTATTCTTTTGATGGAGTAAGGGTTATTAGAGTAAGGTTGGTGTGGTAATTTAGTTCGATAATTATAATATTTATTTCCATTTATTATTATGTTGCAATATTATGTTGACCTTGAGTTTGTTGCATTGTGCGTGTTTGATTTTGTTTTTGTAGAATTAATTTTATATAGAATTGAATTTTTTAGAACTAATTCAGAGTTAAAATAATTTATATTTGATAATTACTATAAAAAATGATTATGATGGAAAATAAGAAATTGACTCTGATAGCAAAAAACTAAACAATTAAAAAAATTGGCCAAAATCAATTTTGACCCCCTTAAAATTGATTTTGGAAGGTTGCACCAATTAGGACCGAGCATCTGTGGGGTGGGTGGAAAAATATAATTTAAAGTAAATTTGAACGTTGGCAGTTAACGCTTAAGTTATGCATAAAGTAAGTAGAAATGATAATTCGAATTTGATTTGATTACAGTGACCTTGAATTTTTCTAGAAAAATAAAGTTTGGATTGAAGTTAGAGTAATGGTGGAGATTTTTGTGGAGCCTGATGATGTCCTAGTTAGTGCATGTTTGGTCTGGCGTTTGTCAACTGAAACCCATGTGCAGCCATCCTTGAATGCAGCACTGCTTTGTTTGGGTTTATTGTGTTCATGCTATGTGAATGGGTTTTGTACTTAAAACTGCAATTTAGGTTGAAGCATGAATTTCTTGCTTTTGCATTCATATTTTCGTCATTGGAGAATTGATCTTTTAAAAAAGAATTGTAATTACCCTGTTTGATGAAAATGGAATCAGCCAAGTTTCCTTTAAGAAAAAGAAATCATTCGAAAAATAAACTCCCAAAGATTATCAAAGTTTAGATGATTAAGGGTAAGGAGAGTACTCTGGCACTTAACAAATGGACTTCTCAAATGAGTTATGAGAGTAAGTATTTGAGTAAGATTAGTCAACAAAAATTTGATTAGAAATATGATTTCTATTAATCAACTAATGAGTTCATACAAGGCTTGAAAGATTAACAATGAAAGTAAAGAAACAACATAAAGCTAAAAATAAATTGAACAAATAGAAATGAAAGCTAATAGTTAAAATCTCATAGCGTATGAGTTGTGTGTCTCCTTTCATCCATATACATGAGCTTTTATAAGCTTTCTTGATTTTCACCACTTCTTTATTTTATGCATGTAGTAGTCGTCAAGTTAACCTCTATGCTCCCACATTTATTTATAATTTAATATTAACACCAAATACCATTCATGCATCTTAAAAATGTACTTATTTATAATAATTTTAATATAATTTTATTATATCTATAATAGACTAGTTTGGATAAAATTTGATTTTTTTAAATGAGTTTTATAAAAATCTTTTAGAAATATAAAACTTTATTTCATATTAGAATATAAAATTAAATTATGTTTGAATGTAAAATTAAAAGTATAATATAAACTTATATCGTTTTTAGTAATTTTGTATCCAAAAGTGATTTTTATAGTTGTCATCGAAATAATATTCACTCTATCATAATCACTTTTGCTATAAAACTTACCAAACTTAAATCATGTTAACACTAACTCAAATTTAATCGAAATCAATTTTATAGAATGAAATTAGAGTTAACCTTCATTTGCAAACTCTGATCCAAACACAGACTTAGTCATTTGTAATTTTTCAGAATTAATATGTGATTAGAAGTGTATAAAAGCAGTCGAATACGGAATGATCAATTAAGGTTAATAAGAATAATGAAAACTGGCAAATTAGACCTTTAAAAATAATAGAGTGCTAAAGTGAATTGATGCTAATCAGATGGTTCCATCTGATGATGATGTACTATATCATATATGGGTCATGTATTTCTGAGAACTGTATTCATGCATGATATCATCATTGTGTCATACATTGAAGTATGTTGCTTATGTATTAGGCAACCCTAAGCGATGTTTTTCAGGAAGATGCATTTCCTGACTATATGCGTATGGTTATTGATCTGACTTATTATCTAAGATCGTTCGGTATTATCCCCTGCAAGCTCGAGCTCTATGTGTGCTCCTGCGATTGGAGCCTAAAACAGATGCAGACGTTGAAGTCAATGCTCTATTCCATTCAAGTATGAGAGTATAGTGATAATACTATAAGGGTGAATGAACAAATATAGTTGATTTAACTTAAATATAATGCAAGTTACAAAACTATGCATCGAGCTAGGTAATGATAGTAACTATTAGGGTAATTACCCAAAGTACCTATGACGTTTGATAATATTGTAGTCCACCCCAAAGTATAATGAAAATTGCGGTCCATCTCATCCATTAACCCCAATCAACATGTTTGTGACAATATTTGTAATGGAATATTGTTATTAACCAAGATTAGATGTTTTAGTTTCAGGGAAAAAAAAAAAAAAAACAACCATAAAGAAAGATAGGGGTATGTGCGGTTCAATTTGGAACAATTTTGAGTGAGAAAACAAATCAAAGCAATCCAAATAATATAATTTATATTACCGATTGGGATAGAGGGGATGCTCCGATGTGAGTATGGCAATTAATACCTAACCTAAAGCTAGGGGTATGCATGGGTACGAGTTGACCCACGAAGCCGAAGACCCGACCCGACCCCATGTGCAAAAAAATTAGTTTGGGTCGAGTAATCGGGTCTAATCAGGTAAAATTCGATTGACTCATCCAATATTTGGTTTAGGTAACAGGTTTAAAAATCAAACCCGTTACCTGACCTGACCCGAACACCAAACCTTTTTTTATATATATAAATAATGACTCATTTATATATTAATATACAAAATTATAATAAATATTGACTTAGACTCTGTTAATATATTAGCGTATAACTAGATTTATTAATAATTGATATTATATAATATATAATATATAATATGTTTCATGGTTATGATTATGGAATTATCAATTATGTATGTAATTTTTTTAAAAAATATATTTGATTATATTCAAATTTCAAGAACACAATTTAAACGTTTCAAAATATCACAAAATAGAGTATTTTAATATATTTTTCGCTCACAAGGAAAAAAAAAAGTTGGTTGCCTACCTGAATACCTGATCCGATCCAACCCGAAAGTGTTCGGGTTGGGTTGGTTCGGATTAAGGGTAAAAAAAGCTAAAAACCCGGCTCGATCCAATCCAATTATATTTGATTGGTTTCAATATTTTTTTTCCCTGAATCCGACCCAACCTGACCTGTGCACACCCCTACATGAAGCAAGACACCCCACCCTAACCTGGCCAGGTTGGGTTTTGAACCTGATCAATTAGGATTGGGTAGAAAACACACACACACACACACACACACACACACATACATAGACATATATTTTATAGGTATCACTTTATTTGTAAAAGTTATTGCTGTTGTTAAATTAATTTTTATTATATGAAAAGGTCCTTTAAATAAGTCGTTTATTGCGTTAAACATTTTTAATAAAATATAAAGTAATAGTTGAATAAATAAAATAGGGATAAATTTGTAAAAATAAATTTTATGAAATAAATGGGTAAGGTTCAAGTTTATATTTTAAATTTGTGGGTACAGTACATGTTTTTTATTTTTAAAAGTTGTGGCTACGGAATGAATGGATTGAGAATTATTTAATAGGGTGAGGGATGATATTTGGTTGAGGTAATTTGTTATCCTATCCGGTCTATTGTCAACATTCTTTACTTTGTTATTTATTTTTATTTGATATTTTGATTTATTCATTTTATCGTATTAAGTAACTTTTAGCTTATAACATTGTAAATTAATGACTTCAATTTTTTTTTTTGTGTATAATTTTTTTTTCTTTTTCTTTCTTTTTAAAAAATTAGACTTTAAATTTGTCATTGAGTTTTACTTAAAAAAGCATTACATGCAGGAACATACTAGAAACCCTATCGTAACAAAAAGAAAGCAAACACTAGTTAGTATGCGAAGGGCTAGTTATAGTGGAACCAGTTTATACGTGAGAAAGCAGTTGACATGACAATTTCCATTATAGCAGACAGCCGTATCCAACTTCCAACCTATTTTATTTTTTTTTTCATCTTTACGTCAACCAATCTATGGAGAAGAGGCCAAGCGTATCTTGCAAAAGGGTGTACGGTGTTTTTGTTTACTCACTTTTTTTTGTTGGGATAGGAATTTGAAAATGACCAAAAAAAATTACCAATATAAAACTACCTATATGATTGACTATTGCTTAGCGTAACCTCCCATCCCCAATTGTAGTCTACCGTGCACACGAGGTGCATGACACACCTCATTTTAGGAGGTGCATCACATAAGTCACCTGATACCATTTTCATTCTATTTGGTTGCTCCCAAAACACACAAGCAAAGAAACCCGTATGTATATATAGTTGATTCAAAAGTTTCAACCTTTACATCTTCTTTAGAAACAACAAACTTAAAAATTAAAAAAAAATGCCATCCATCAACTTTTTCCCTTTTTTCCCTCGAAAACACCACCTTGGCAACCACATTGCCAAATAAATAATCCGCTTCCGCACTACCGCCATGTTCATTGATGACCAAAACATTAAAGTCGTCATAGTGTTTTATCCGTCGGCGAAGAACACTAGCAATGGTGGTCATGGTGGCTACATACACCAAGGAGAGGGCGGCAATGGTTGTGGCAGAGGATGCAGCGATAGTGTTGTGGCATATCCTACACTGTGCAATAACGAGAGGGTGAGGGATGAACTCGCAAACACAGCTTCACCACCATAGGCACCATTGGACCTTGCTCCCCTCCTCTTCCGTCTGCCGCCATCGGTGCTCTGGCAGAACTGCTCCCTTGACATGGTGAGCTTCTTGAGCTCCATCACCACTGCTTCAGAAACGAATCAAATTTGGGGTTGGAATTTGTGATTGGATTTTGAAAATCTTTAAGAATAATTTTGTAAATATGTAACAATTTTAAGTTTATTTTATAATAAGTGGGATTAATAAATCCTCCACCTATATCCGATAGATGAGTTTTATTTGAAAACTTTTAGGTAGAACTCCTATTTTAATCTTTAAAACATCAGTTGGTTAATAAATTAGTTTTAAAAAATATTTTATTAGTTTATAGTATTTTTGTTATAAATTTTATTATTGTCAATGAGTTTTATTAATATTAATAAAAATTATTTTAGAGATTAACTTACTAGCATGTTAATTTTTATGGACTAATTAATCAAAATGCTAATTATTAAGATATCATAAATTAATAAAATATATTTTAAAAATTAATTTATTAATATATTGATCTTTTAAATATCAAAATAGTGGTTCTCTTACAAATTTAATGGATGAATTGAACTCAACATTTTTAAATTTAACTATATATAACACTTATCCATAAAATTTTTTACTCCCTTCCTTATTCTATACCAAATACACCCTAAAAAAAAAAAAATAAATGTCTTCTTTAAAGCTTTTGGGGAAAAAAAATTGTGTTATTTTGTTGATTTAATTTTTACAAAAAAATTCTAAAAGAAATTATTCTAAATGCATTCTTATGAGACCATTCTTGTCTAGAACTCAGTTAGACTTAAATGAAAACGCTCTTGCGGCTTCCAATTAGCGAGAGAACCCAGTCTTCGTTCGTTCATGGCTGTTGTTCAGATGCCCGGGGACCGGGATTGTCCTCTCAAGATTTTCTGACTGGTTCTCTATTAGTTCTCACCTTTTTTCATTTTTTGGTGGCTCTGCTTTTAGTTTTAACTGTGCATTCAATTCATATTTAAATATTCCTCACACAGAAGTTGCAGCGCAAGAGAGGAAGGCTACCAAAGAAGGCAAAGGTCTTTCGGAGAAAGACACTGGAGGTCAAGCCAGCGGATTCTCAGCAAGTGAGCACCACTGTGAACCCATCTACGAAATTTCTTATTTTTCCGGGGTTTGTGAAAAAAAAAAAAAAAGTAATAATGTTATTCTATTATCAGCGTTATGCTATATATAGAAAGAGCAGTTTCAAAAATAGCCAAACACGGCATAGAGTATTGTTCGTTTTACATTTGGCATCTAATGTCTCACTTGTTTGAATCTTGAACAGACTATCAGTCGCAATCCACAAAAAAGGTAGTTAATTTTCTTCCCTTCCTGTTTGGCCTCTAAACATATAGCAGAAGACGATGACTCCACGCTTTTGCTATGCATAGACGGAAGAGAGGGGCCACTGATAGTGCTCACAATACTTCTGAAGCTCAGTTTACTGTTTACCAACGTGCACAAGAGATTCAAGCTAATCTATCTCCTGAATTCCCAAGCCTTCTTAGGTGCATGCTTCCGTCTCATGTAACCGGAGGATTTTGGCTTGTAAAATCTCACCCTTTATGCATACCTTTGCATTTTTAGGTTGATAATAGAATGATTTATATTCAGTGTGTTATTTAATGCCAGGGTCTTCCGAAAATATTCTGTCAGTTGCATTTGCTTAAGGTTGATACTATTGTTGTTTTGGAAGATGAAAATGGGGAACTATATGAAACCAAATATCTTGCTGAAAAGGTGGGCTTAAGTGGTGGATGGAGGGGGTTTTCCTTAGCTCACAACTTACTTGAGATGGATGTTCTAATATTCCACTTGGTCCAACCTTCCAAATTTAAGGTAATTGTTTGATATTTAAAAGATGTATTATATGTTAAGTTTGTTTCAATACATTATATGGTTTCCTAGTATGTAAGTGTTACAAGTTGAAGGGAGTAATAGTAAGACAGGAATTAATTATAAGCGAGCTTATCAAGATAAACTTTAGTCTTTGTTTTGACGAAGAATTTTGAAGTACGGAAGAAACTAAATTTTATTTTTAGGCTAAGGTCAACAAATCCAAATTGAAAAGAGCAGCAGTTTCTTACTTCTTTCATTTTTTCATTTTTTTAACCAACGCTTGATTATGGATTTTATTCGAAGAAAAAGTGGCATGGCAGGAATAAAGAAAGAAACACATGCCACCCTGACTCCTCCTAAATATGTACTGGTTTTCAAACTTGTATTCTTCATTTTCAATATTTTATATGTCCACAGGTGTACATTATAAGATCTCAGGGGTCAAATGAAATGGATGGTGCTCTTAGCCTTCTTGAGTTAGACCGTTGCAGAAATGGAAAGGATGGAGTGGATGGTGCTGTTGGTAAGTGTGGTATGGCGGTTCTCGTTGCTTTTTGTCTGCATTAAGATGCAAATCAAGTAGGAAGTTAATTAGGACTTATAGATGAGAACAAAATTATGTTTGCTGTCTCATTTTTCGGACACTACTCAAGGAAATGATCCAGAGATTAGCGGGATGAGCTTTGATGTTAACGTATCTCAGTCAGGTCAGCCTGAAAATACTAATAAAGATTTTTGCCGTGAAGTTTGGGATGGGATTAGATTTGCAGAATCTGCAGTCAGTTTCAAAGAAGTGACGGGCATTGAGAATTTCAGCATTCATGTGCATGGTTTGGTTATCGATGCAGAGCTCTCCAAATGCCTTAGGACCAAGTATTACGAGCTCTGTTGCAGCCAGAGATCGTTTCTTCATGACCATCTTCTTGGGGGTCTTAACTGTAAACTGGTGGCTGGAATGATTTCTGAGACCATTAATATAGCTGATGCCATTAAAGCCAGCAAACTGACAACATCTCCAGATAGTTTTGTCACATGGAACAAAACCTTGAAAGCCTTTTTGAGGCCATGGGCATGAACGTCAGCTTCTTGCTTAATCGGCTAGACCAGCTCGTGACACTATCTTTGATATCGAAGAGGTAAAAAAGAGGCAAAACTTGAACGAGAGCATGCTGAAGAGGACTTGAAAATTTTAGAAGCAAAACTGATGGAAATAAAGCTGACAATAAATAGACTTGATGAAGAGATTGACATCCAGCATGTTTACCCCGAGAGACTGGAGACTGTGTTTCACGAACTGGCTAATGCTCCTTGGTGATTTGATGTCGTAGTTCATTGCCGCTCCTCAGTTCGTTCTGGACAGTTTCTTTTGTGAAGGCCCGGTCCAGTGGCACGGCACTGGCACTAGTCCGGAGTATCTTATAAAATGTTGCATGTGTGAGTTTGATACTTGATGACAATTAAGATGTGACACGCCATATATAAATTTAGACTTTGGAAAGCAGAAACTACTTTTTGCGCTGATATGCTCCGCATATGCTCTGTTCAACTTCATGCATATTTAAGAAAGTCTGCGTTTATTTAATGAATTATTTATTGTCGGCCCCCAAAATGTAGATGTCAAGTTTCTACTGCTAAAAATAATGAGCAAATACTCTTCAAAATTTGCATCATTTTGAATATATTATCAATTTTTAATATTGGAGGAAAAACTGTTAAACTTTTTGAAACTTGTAAACTGTAAAAGTTTTGTATATATTGCATAGCACAAATAGTAGTCTCAAATTTATTTATATTTTGAAAAAAATAAAAATATCTCATCTTTTAATTTATTATTTTTAAATAAATGGAGAAAAGTATACAACAAGCTCCAAAATTTCTCTAAGACTAATGCTCTACTCCAAAACATTCCCCAAAAGTGAACTTCACTCCTTGAACTTAACCAAACTCCAAATCCTCTCTAAAACTAATACTCCAAAACCTTCTCCAAAAATAATACTCAACTCCTTGAGTTTAACCATAGTTACTTCTTTAGTGAATTATTTTATGATATATTTTATTTAATAATTTAAATTAGATAACATATAACATAAAGATTTATCCTTTCCTATGATTTTCCTTAAAGGATTTTACTACTACTTCGATTTATTATTCATATGAAGTTGATTTTTTGGAATTGCCATGTAATTGTTCAACCAAAAAATTTAAAATTATTGTGCAATTATTCTTGTGATTGAATGTGCTAAGAGAGAAAAAATATTAAGAATTTTGACTAAGAAGAATTTAAAAAAAAAAATTACTCATTTCAATTATATAATAACATTTATAAAGTTATATATTTTGTAATGCCAACAAATAGTCCATATCAATAATTCGAAAAAGAAAATCATTGTTATTTATAAGCATGCTAAGTACAAAAAAAATGATATAAACTTACTTAATTCCTAATAGATATATAATGTCTACCTAAGTTTAAAATATAGGAAAAATTAACTTTAAGAACTACTAAATATTTAATTTTAGGGAATACAAAATATTTAAATTATTAAGATGAATGATATAAAAGTTCATTGAAAATTTTCTTAATAAAAGTAATGTAATTATTCAGCAGAAATGAAGAACAACACGTTAGAAAGTAATAAATATTCACTAATTTTTAATGAATTCATATATTTAATTAGAAGAAAAATTTTATTAATTTCTTTTAACTACTATCTCAGAATAAATAACCACTCAATAACAATCAATAACTATTTACAAAATTCCTCTTAATCATAAATCCAATATAAAATTTTATCTAAAATTGCAAGCAACTTAGTTGGAACAAATAATCACTTATGACAAGTAATAAATTTATGTATAACTTAGGTAGATATTATACATTACATTAATTTGGGGGTTAAATTCAATCTCTCTTTTCTTTCTGCACTTAGCTTGACAAATCGACTTATTGTTTAATAGGTAACAACGAAGTACCTTTTGTAAGTACCATTCGCTGACGTTACTAAATAGATGACTATGAATTTTAGTATATAAGTCGTTTAGGAAGCGTTTACGTTGGTCCAGGTAATAATTTGGATCATTGGTGATCTAAATTTTTTTAGCCATTCAGATATTGAAAAAAATAATGCAGTGGCGTAGATTTCATACAAAAAATCTTATGTAATAAAATATATTGTTAGACCCTCGATGGACTGTCGATTATCAAATAATTATTTAAGAAATAAAAACTATTGCATTGTCAAATGACGTTAGTGGGCATCCTGTAGTCTGTAGATTGAGTCGTGCAGACAGCATACAGCTAAGGTGTGCAGTTGCACACTGCATGCCCCGGCGTATGACGCAATAACATTCTACCATTATGTATAGATATATTTTTAAATGAATAGATATTATTAATTAATATATACCGTTAATAATTAATAATTAAATAAGAAATACCAATTGTTATTAGGATATCTTGAACTATTAATGACCCAAGTAATCAATTAAGGATTAACATTAATATAATAATAGCAATAGTATAACTATAATGATCGCTAAAGTAATTACTATAGCTATAGTAATAGATAAATAATAATAATAATAAACACGATTAGTGTAGCTGATTATGAATAATTAGGATTTTTGAAACAGCTTTGAAAATAAAAATTAGAACAAAATATGATATAGCATATGTTATTCAGTAAACATAGTTGTATGTATTCAATTGAAGGCTAAAAAACTTCGATATTATAATATTAGTTATCAAAATTATAATTTTTTATTATATATAATTAAATATATATTAAATATTACTTATTAATAAATATTATTTATTATTTATTATTAATTTATATATTTGAAGAACCATTCATTGCTTATGTATGAAATTATTATTCAAGAAATAAGTTTTATGAAACAAAATTTGTGTAAATATATTTATTTTAAAAGAAAATATAATTTAATTTAAGAGAATATATTTCATAGATTTTAAAGTGAGAGTTAAACAATAACGGAAAAAAATTGAATCGTTTATCCTATCTTTCCCTTAAATAAAAAATTAATATTATGTATCTTTATTATTCTTTTATTCGCCCTTCAATTAACGATTTGTTACCCGCTGTCCTTTAGCAGGACGTTATTGGAAAAAAAAATAATTAAGAAAATTTTGTAAGCAGAAAAGATATATCTTAATAAAAAATTAATAGTAATGATAAAAAAAAAGAATGAATAATAATAATTTTAGTCGGCCAACTTACCCAAAAACAGAATGAAATAGCAATGTAACCTATATTACTAAGGTGGGTTAGCCTGTGCATGCCTTATTTTGGACGGGTTATTAACAGGGCAAGTTGATCTGATTTATCATCTCTAATTAAAATTAAAATATATATGGAATAACTAATTACTTTTTTTCTTATTTCTTTTAATCTATGTATAACTAATAATAAAAAATTTGGCCTAACTAATTAGATCTGTTCTTTTGTTTTGCATATAATTTTTACCCAAGATTTAAATTAAAACGCATAGTCTTTTATTAGTTGGACCTATATTAACTTAGTTGGACTCTACCACTATCACTTGTTACATCGCTTATTTATATTTATTAATTTTAAGTTAATATCCCCATTTATTTTACAATCTATTCAATTTAGAAAATAAACATAAATAAGAAAATACCCCTAGTTTGGACTTAAATAAAACATAAAAAAATCAAAATCAAAATCCTTCAATATCAAAAGTCAAAGCTTGGCTTTTAGTCCAAATTTTCCAAATTCATGATTTTTCCAATCTTTCATTTTTAAAATGGCTATGTTCAAAGGCCTCAAAAATTTATTAAAAATCATTTCACAATTCCCTTATATTAAAGGATCAATTACCACCAATTTTGGTCTCTAAAAAACACTCCTATCATATAGCCTTGTAATGATGTGTAGGGTTCTTAGTCATTTTTCAAGATGCAATACCATTGGATATAACAATTATCTTAATCATTGTAACATTTCTATCTCTGAATATACATTATTTATTTCAATTATAACTTTTTTTATATATATTGTAACCGTTTTTGTGCCACATCATATCAATCTTTTGTCATATTGTAAGGTTAAAATTTTAGTGTATAACATTGCATGACAAAAAAAAAAAATCTATAACATCGAAATAAGAGTGTTAAACTATGCTTATTAATATTGTGTACACATTAAAATCTATTAAAAAAATAGTTTAATTTTTATTTAGATTATTTTGATAAATTTATGTAATATGAAGTCATGCCTAATAGGCCACCATTTTTTTTGGTATATGGGTGGAGCTAAGGTTAATTTGAATATATAGCATCATATAAATTATCTAAACCTTTTACCACTACCCCTAATAGCGACTCTATAGGCCACCACTTTGATGAAGAATTTGAAAAAATAAAATAAAAAGCTTTGATTGTTTTTAAGAAAGAAAGAAAAAAGTTAATTTATAAGTAAGAGGAAAAATAATTGTATCCTTTATATTTAAGGGGTTGTCTTATATAAGTAGTTTAAGTTTAAAAAAGTTTAATTCATATTTTTTATATAGAGAAGATTTTCAAATTGGTTTCTCTTAATTTTATGGACAAATTGGTCCCTGTACAAAAAAAAAAAATCAACTCGTAGTTCTTGCCAATTTCAAACATCAAACAAGTTATTTCCTCCTTAATATTTTCGAAAGATTTTTAGGACAAATTGATCTGTAATGATTTATAAATAATTTAAATTAGTCCCTAATAAAAATATAAATAAAATAAAATGATCTAACAAAATATCAAGAAGAGATTAACTTATCCTACATTTTTAATGTTTAGGAACCATAGATATTTTTTTTTTTTTTGAGGGACCAATTTATTTGATATTATTTTTGACAGGAACCAACTTGAGATTTTTTTGTTTTTTATATATTTTTTTTTACATGAATTTTTTATATTATCTCTTAAAATATTTATTAATATTATATAAATACAAGGTAAATAATAAGCCGTAGGTTATACACACGACTTTGGCTTTCAATCGTAATTTTCTTTTCAAAATGTTTACGAATTGTGTTTAACCATGTGGCTTTATCTAAAACAATTTAATCTAATATTTTTATTAATAATAACACTTGTGTTTTGCATATATATATATATATATATATATATATATATATATATATATACTTGTAACAGTTTAATTAACTTAATAATATAATAAAAATTATTTTGATATTTATAATAATTTATTAATATATTATACTAATATTAAAATAATAAATCTTATATGAAATATTGAATTAAAAGCTATTTAATAAGTTAGAACAAGGGTTTATTAACAAGAAGGATTTGTATGGTACTTGTCGGCTGATTCCTCTAGCGAAATATAAGTTCCGACTAAGAAGGGAAAAGCATGAGAAAGAAAGAGAGAGACAAAGAGAGAAAAGGAAAGAACACAAACAAGAAGAGGTAAGAAGTCATTAGAAGCAAAATGTCAAATAACATTATCAAATGGACAAAATTGTCTTTCACCACATTACAACCGACTAGTGACTGGCAAAAATTTGGATCATCAGTGATCCAAATTATTGCTTGGACCAACGTAAACGTTTCCAAGTCGTTTATTATTCTTTTTTCTCTTAACGCCGTCAAAAGACTTGAGTTGCGCAAAGGACGAATCTTCTTTTTATATGTTTTACATTTTATTTTTAATCCAATTTTAAATTCATTGAATAAAATATATTATTAAATAATTCACTAAGTACCCATGGTTAAGCTTAAGGAGTGGAGTGTTACTTTTGGAGTAAAGTATTAGTTTAGAGAAATTTTGGAACTTGGTTAAACTTAAGAAGTTGACTGTTACTTTTGGAAAATCTTTTGGAGTGGATTGCTAGTTTTAGAGAAACTTTAATACTATATAACTGTATTTTTTTGAAAATTTTAAGGAGGTGGGTGTAATTTTCTGAAAAAAATAAAAATCACCAAACGTATAAAATTATTAAGAGAGACTTGAACTCATGCAGAAGGCATAACAAATTATTGACATTTTACTCGTCACAATCGCATAACTTAGGTTCAAATCAAAGAATCTGTCTCGTCTTTAAAATGGTAAATAAGGGTACCTCAATGAACATGGCCCGCTGATTCAACAGATTCATGGGGAAGTTTCCTAGTGCTAGTTAGACAGAGAACATGGATTCAGGAATTAATGAAATTGATTTCATAATTACAATGTAATGAATTTAATTTCAATAATTATGTATTATTATTTATGACTTTCAAAATAGTAATTATAAAAGTTAATTTTTTTATATTTTTTATACAAATTTTCTTCAAAAAAAATCTTTATTTAATGATATATTAATATATAATTAAATAACAATATAAAAAGATTTACATTAATAATGTTTCAATAGTAAATCCTAGTCATAGGTTGTAGTTTTTATCCAAAAAAGGAAATTGCTCTACACTTTATATTTTGAAAAAAAAAATTTACCCAACTTATTTTTTTTAATAATTCTGTCTTATGATTTAAATGGATTTCAAATGCCAAACTATTATCTTTAAGCTATTAACTTTCTCTATTGGCGGATGATTCGTTAATCCACTTATATTTGAGACTAATGTTACTCCATCGATCAATTACTGTTAGATTCATTTTAAATGGTTTAAATTCAACAAATGAATTATTAAATAAATATTTTATATAACATGGCATTTTCAAAGTTACAAATTTATCCCTCATTGTACACCAACCATCTTCTCACACTATCATCACCCCCAATCCTCCAACCATGGTTGTAAAATGGCAGCTCCTCCCTTCCCTCATGTTTCATCACCAAATCTAAGCAAATGCTTAGAATTTTATTGGGTTAAAGTGGAAACTCATCTTGAAAAAATAGTCTAATACACAAAATGAGTTATCAAAGAACCCAAAGGAAAGACCTTTTTTTTCGTATGAAAAGGAAAGAACTTTTAACATCAAGGATGTATTTGGTTGGGAGATAAAAATGGAGGGAAATTTATTATAGATAAGCCCCATATCTAATTTTACATATGAAGTTTATCCATAAAAAATTTTCCCCAATTTTTTTCCCTCAACCAAACATACCCCAACTTTACATCCCAAAGACCACACAAACAGGAAGATAAGATAGAGATGCAGAGAGCCAAAAACGAGAAGGAGATAGATTAGAGACAGCAAATTGAAATCTGAATCTTGGTGAGCACATCACAAAACAAGGTGCAGGAATTATAAAAAGAAATACAAAGGCACCTACCCTGAATGTAATAATCATAATAACGGGTTTTTCCCCTTTTCTTCATCATCCATTCCAAGAGGGAGTAGGTGGATTTGTGGTGGTGGTGATGGATGGTTGAAGTGGTAGTGGTAGCTGAAGTGGATGGTGATAAAAGAGTTATAGGAGGTGGGACAGAGGTGGAGGAAAAAAGAGGAGCTTGGTGGCCAGAGTTTATGGTAGTGATGTTGAAGATGGTGACAGTATTAGAGCTTGATTTGTCGAAGATTGGTTTGGTGGTGGTGCCTAGGGATGTCAAAAATCCCTCCATCGTGGGGATCCCTATAGAGACCACCCCATTCAAGGCCCCGCAATGGGACAAGGGCGAGGATTATCCTCCCCGCCCTGCGGGGATTCTGCATGTATGAAAAGATTACATTACCCTTAATAAATATTTACTATATCTATATATACCTATATTTTTATAACATTTCACACCTATTTAATTTAGTTTGATAATTAAAAATGTTTCTATATCCATCTTACCCTAACCTATTTCCTCTTTTGACATCAAAAATCATATTGAAAGAAGGGTTACGCCATTCCCCTCTTCTTCTTTTTCTTCTTTTCCATAACACAAGGCCACATTACCCTCTCAGCCTTCACGATGCACTGGCACCAGTAGCAGCGTTGTTCCCCTCTTTTTCATCTTCTTCTTCTCTGCAACCACATTGCCCTCAGCCTTTGTGATGCGCTGATGCTAGCAATTGTGTCGTTCAAGGCCACATCACCCTTAGCCTTCACGACATGCCGATGCCAGCAGCAGCATAGCAACTTGCCTCGCCAAATCGCGTTTCTAATCACCATTGCAACTCGCTTGCAATGCCAGCACGACCCACCACCACGCGCAACATTGGACAGCAGACCTCTTCCTTGTGACTCACAGTGCCTCACCCTTTGCTTCTCCTTCACTATCACCATGCTTAGAGCTTTTTAAAATTTTTTTTTTTTTTTTGCATTTCTAAGGATCCTGCAAGTTCACGAGGAGACGGGGAATGAGGATGGGGAGAAAACATTCCCCACGGTGGGGATCAAGGACAAAGAGAGGGAGGGTTTGGGGTGTCAGGGACAGGGACCCCCACTAGAGCGGGTGGCATCCCTAGTGATGCCGGCGATAGCAGCCATGGAGAAGAAAAGAGAAGAAGAAAGATGGAAGAGAAAAATTTTGAGAGATTTTGGTAATTTTGTAGAATGGAGTAACATTAGCCCCATACTTGGGTGGATTAATGAATCCTCCACCTTCTTTATCCATGCAGTCTCCAAAGAGAGACACTGCATTGAAATGCCTTATATGTTAGTAATAAATCCAACCTATGAAATACGAATAAATGAAGATAATTGCCATATTCATGTCAGATTCATGTCCGTCTTAGCATTTCATAGAGATTTTTTTAATACTCATAACTATTTTATAAAATTTTTTATTTTATATTTTTTAGCGGAATATAGATGAATGTACCACATTAATTAAATAAATAATACTTTTATTATATTTACAATGACTAATACTAACTTTTAAAGTATCATTTTTCTCTTCTGGTTTAAAATCTATGTTTTTATGTTAACTTTACTATTTTTATCTGTTATATCATAGTCCTATTATGTTTTATAATTTTTAAAATTTATTGTATCTTTATTTCTATGTTGTATCATAATCATATCATGTATTTATCAATATAAAAATATTTTTAACTAATATCTAATAATGTATCATCATATTATTTAAGAATTTGATAATATGTGAAATATTAAACTCATATTTTTTAGATAATTATCAGCAAATATTTACATCCAAGTACATTAATTTTATAATATACTAAATTTGTCAAGCTAACAGTTATTTGTGGATGGAAGTAGTATTAAATAAGATTGTATGCTTTTTAATTATTTTGTCTTAGAAATTACTAGTGCAATTATGGCCTAAGAGTTGTGGTTAGATAAAACTCTATTCAAAATAGTGATTTTGGAAGTTATGCTTATTATCTCTAATTAAGATTAGAATGATCCTTCTTAATAATTTATATAATGGTTCCTCCTAATAATTTTAACCTTTTTTTTGTATCTCTTTGAAATAAATATTAGAGTAAATCTACACTTGAGTCCTTGAAATTTTTTTTATTTTAATACTTTAGTTCTTAAAAGATTAGATACATATACTATAGTCCTTAAAAAATTTCACGTCAAATACATTAATCTCTGTAACGAGAAAATCATACACACATTAGTATCTGACACATTGATTTTTAACATATTATTTTTGAAAAGCATCAACTTTTAATATATTAATCTTTAGTCCCTAAAAAAAATTAGCTTTTAATATATTAATCTTTTAGGGATTAATGTGTATATGATTTTTCTATTAAGCAATTCATATGTTTAATGTGAAATTTTTTGAAGACTAAAGTTTATGTATTTAACGGTACACATTATCACTTTTGTTAACCTTTTAATGAAAAAAACTAATGGTGGACGCAAAATCTTTAGAGAGACTAAAGCGTATGTAATTGATTTTTCAAGAAATAAAATATTAAAAAAATAATTTTTTAGAGACCAAAGCATAGTTTTACTTTAAATATTATTTCTAATGGTCACTGGGATTAATTTTCTCTAATTTTTATCCAAGAAAATATTATTTATACATAACTTTTAGACACATTTGAGAGAGTTTTATCCCAAAAGTAGTTTGAACCAAATTGATTGGAGTTTAATAGGCTTTAAATACTAGCAATTTTCATCCAAAAAACTTAGACACCTCTTTAGACATCCAAGGACCAATGTACAAATAATTGAGGATTTTAATTATATTTCTAGTGAATATAGTAAGATAATTGATAATATATGAGAAATTTTTTTACCAAATTTACTACTTATATAACTAAAATTAGCAATTATTAATGTATAATTTTCCACATTTTGTTACATATAAATTTGCTATTTTCGTAACTGAAATCCCTAATTATTTATATATAATTTTATAGATGTTGAAAAAGACATATACCATAACTATATACAAATAATATTACTATTTCATCTAAGATATTTAGATTTATTCAAAATAAATTTATAAATATCAAATATTAATTTTTATTTTTTTCGGGTGCAATCAACTATCAGTTTAAATGTTATGAAAATTACTTGAGAATTATATCATATATCATATATTTATGTCAGTAATGATAATATAGATTTGAGTTCACGGTAAACCCAAATCTATATTACATCTCAACCATTGAAATATATTTTAAAATTATAAATATATAAATATTAAAAAATTGATAATTGAGATATAATATAAATCCAGATTCACAATTAATTCAAATCTATATTATTATTTTTCTATCTATATTTGAAAGGAATACTACCAAGAAATTCTTAGAAATCTGTCTTTTCAATCTCAAAAGTCTCAACTTTTTTTTAATGTTTTTTTCGGTCATTAAAAGTCTCAACTCTCACTGTCCTCTTCCTTCCACTAATTTTATTAGGTTTGGTTGTTGCCTCTACATATCACCTATGATTAATCCCTATCAACAGTGACTTTTAATTGCAATTGTAAGTATCCGCATGCGATGTTTGACTCTATTTGTGACTATGCCTTGTGCTTCGAAGTTTTTAATTTTTTGGACATTATATGACTTCATCATTCTTATATATTACCTCTAAGTTACTTTGGCCACTTTTAACCAAATTGAACTCTGAAAATTCAACATGTTTTCTAACTTTTTTTATACTTTATAATTACTCTTATCTTTTTCTTTATTGCCTTTCTATAATTTTTCTTATGTCATTATGATTAAAAGCATTTTATTTTATTGCAAGTTATATCACTTATATGTATTAAGAGAAATATTTGATGAACTCATTTTTTATGGGATATCATATTAACTCATATTCTATCTACTATTGGATGGGATATAGATTCCACTTAAACTGGACCCATATTCTATCTATTGGTGGAAGGGATATGAGTCAATATGATGTCTCATGATAAAATGAGTTCACCAATTATTACTCATGTATTAAATACAAATTTTGTTTGTTTCTTGACTCTGCCCAAATGTATTCAGTACCCATATTTTATTTTATTGCAAGTTATATCACTTATATGTATTAAGAGAAATATTTGATGAACTCATTTTTTATGAGATATCATATTAACTCATATTCTATCTACTATTGGATGGGATATAGATTCCACTTAAACTGGACCCATATTCTATCTATTGGTGGAAGGGATATGAGTCAATATGATGTCTTATGATAAAATGAGTTCACCAATTATTACTCATGTATTAAATACAAATTTTGTTTGTTTCTTGACTCTGCCCAAATGTATTCAGTACCCCGTTTAACACTAAGCTTTCTTTTGTGAAACTCAAATGCCGAAGTGTATTCAGTACCAGTTTTAATTATAGGTACCAAATTTTATTTTAATATATTCAGTTCCAGTTTCAATATTTTCGTTTAATGTTTTATTTTGCAGTGAAAAATTCATTACACTTAATTATTAGAATTTTATAGAATTCATTGTTAATATTTAATATTATTTAAATGCAAGCTCATACAAGAAGATCAAAGTTTAAATGCAAGCACAAAAGACAAGGATTTTTTTTAAAAAAAATTGCAGTTTGCTCATACAATTTGTTCATATTATTCTATTGTTCATTGCTACATTGGATGCAATTTTTATCAGATATAATTTTTGTGATTTTATATTTATCAATATTTTTTTAATGATAAATATAGCAATATTTGTTCAATTTGTAGAAATAAGCATACAAAAAATGTTTAATTCGTTATATATCTATAATTGATTTATCTTATTTCGATGTCCATTCTAGCTATAATTTGAGATATTCATATTTGATTCATTTGTAAATATAACGTATGATTTAATCAGTACCTTAATCTAATTTTTTTTAAATGAATTCATTTGAAATATTCTTTTAATCTATTTATCTATGTAATGCGTAAAATGAAGATTTTTAATATCATATTTATCTTAAATACATTTTTTAAAATTATTTAATTATATTAAAGTCCATTTAGATCAAATTATTTAATACAGATCTCTATTTTTCAAAAAATATTTCTTACTAAGTGTATTTTCTTGATTTGTTCAATTTTTTTTACAATAAGTTTTTATCTATATCTTTATGATACACTCTAATTTACTTAGATTTTAATTTTAACAAAATATCCACAAATACATTCCTACTTTGTCTTTTATATTAAAATTTTAATATTTCATACAATTCTGTTTTCTTGACGTTATACAAAAATATAAACAATTTTAATTTTATTTTATTTTATTTTTATAATTTGGAAATAACGACTCGACTTACCTAAAGAAAGTAAGGAGCAGGATACAAAGCTTGAAAGGGACCAAAATAAACACAAGAAAACAAGCCACTCCCCATAGGGGATACAAAACAGAAATAACAACAGAAATCAAAATCAAATAAACACCCAAGAATCCACCATCTTGCACGGCTAGCACCCAGACAAGAGAAAAGCTGACTCGAGACGAGATGAGAGACACGTAGCCGGAAGCCAAACTAGAAATAAAATGGCAAGAAACAGAACCAGCAAGCCCACAAACTCTTGTTTTAATTATTATCAATTATTTTTAATCTTATGACACTCCAAAAAGAAAATCATTGTCAGGAGGCTAACTAAAAAGGGACATAAACAAAAATAGGATAATTTTTTTCTTCAATTATTTGATCATCACTTAAAAATTAAAAATTACTATCACTAATGAGTTGTTATATGGTAGTGTTTGTAATGGATAAAAATGGGTTTGATACTTTATTTTATAAGTTATAATTTTATTTTTTATCCAAAGGCAACCTCCAAGTGAAGTATATCCCTAATACATATGGGAGCTTCATTTTTTTCATATTTGATTCTCTCCATTTCTTGCTAACTAGGCTAATTTATCCGCCACTAAATTGCAACTTCCAAGGCTTCAAAATGATAAAACTTCAAGGCTAAACTAAAAGCAGTATTGATATATATCATTATTAGTTAATGTAGAATAAAAAAATGAGTAAATTAGATATACCTCTTTTATTACACAACTTTTTCCTCTATTTTCAAAACATTAACTCCAAATATGTTTATAAGATGAATTATGTTATTGAGTTTAAATTTTAAAAAAATTGAAGGTAATTTGTTTGATAATTTAATTAACTACATAATTTTTTAAAAACAATTGAATATTCAATTAAAAGAATAAATTAGTTGAAATGATATAACATATAAAGATAATTCAAAACATATAAAGATATGAATTAGTTGAAGGTAATTTATATGTAATATTATTTTTACTAATTCATTCTTTTGTTGGGTATTCAATTGTTTTTATAAAATTATGTAGTTAATCAAATTGTCAAATAAATTACCTTTAACATTTTTAAAATTTAAACTCATTAACAAAATTTATATCTTATAACCATATTTGGGTATGTTTAGAGGGAAGAGTTATGTAATAATGAAGGAATATCTAAATTACTCTTTTTTTTTAATTCTGCATTAACTAATAATAATATATATAAATACATATATTTAAAATTATAAAGATCAATTTAATATTTTATAAAATAAAGCATTAAAAACAAATTTAAATAATTTTAAATTAATAATAATTTCAAAAGTTGTTTTCCTGTCTAGCTCACGGATACTGTCTAGTTACACCGTAAAGAAGATCAAAAGAAATTATTCCATCTCCTCGAGGCACTCGAACCGATACATTTCCAATGATGGGCACGATTACAATCTATACTTTATAAAGCCTGCACTAAGTTCGAGAGTATTATTCAACTATATATTTTCTCCATTTATTTTTACCATTGTCTTTTTAACAAAATATAAAAAAATAAGACAGAAACCTAGTTCCTTGCCCATGCATTGCTAGATTTTTATAATTACGTAATAGTGTCGATAGTAGGAATTGTACATGCGATGAAGTGTAATTATATAAAATTAAAGTACATAATTGATTACATCTTAGATATCTTTGATCAATATATACTTAAGATAGAAGCCAAAAAACTTTTAACACAAAATTCCGAAGTCTTGGGTCTTACATACAAATTTGGAATGACAGAAAGAAAATTGTTCAAAATGTGATTTTCACTATTGACGAACCTTGATGAGATATTTATGTTCAGAAGATGATTTTCAAACAGCCTTGACGTATTAATATAGTGAACAAATGGAACAGGAAATATTTAGTCATCAACAAAAAAAGAATGGTTATATATGAACTTGATGAGATTATATAATACGTAGACTTGGAGAATGTTTGGCGAGTTGTTATGATACAAATAAGCAAATATATAAGACATAGAAAGTATTATATATTTGTTAAATGTACTAAAGGTCTGTCTGAGTAAATAATTTATAAAATACTAATATGAAAGTAATTTTTGAAAAATAATTTTTGAATAAATTATTATATTTAAATATTTAATAATAGAAGTGTTTGTTTAAAATTATTTTAACTTATTAAAATTGTTTAAATATTTAAATATTTTAACTTATTAAAATTAACTTTTTTAAAAATAATAAATTATATAATCAAATAAGATAAAAAATTAAAAATTTGACTTTTAACTTTTAAAAAATTGACAAAAAAAGTCATAAATGGTAATGTTCAAACGGGCTCTAAATGGCTTCGGTACGATTGGCAAGTAGCAACCGATGAAGTAATCATCCTCGGCCACGAACGAGACTTAAGAGTGTGATTACGGCATATGTTACTCTTATCAATAGAAAAAGTAAAAAATAGATCCATTGGTATGGTAGGTGGGGAGAAGCATGCTCAGCCAATTAACGTGGAAAAAATAAAACAATTCCCACCTTCATCTCTCACAGGGTGTCGGGAAATTGAAGTAGAAGGTCTCGAGCTCAAAACTTATGTATTAGTCAAAATCATCATCATTGATATTAGCAGGACATGATCTTTTCTGTGGTAATAATTTATTTACAATGGAGTAATCGGTCTTAAATGCTACATTCGTTGAGATGTTTGTGGTAATTCCGACAGAATGTAGTGCTTCCTTTATGGAAGCACTGGGAGAGGAAGATGATGGACAAGCAACACCAGAAGCAGACCGCAGTGCCAGTTTATTGTGCACAGGAAAAACAGCGGGCTTTTGTTTGACGTGCAGCTTTGACTTGGGTAATTCCTTATTTGGTTTCTTTTGCTGTGGCTTGGGACTGACTATGGACTCAATGGGCACCAGCTGTCCGTTAACTTGGTTTGTGAACACAAAGGTCACCTGAAAAGTATAGACAAGCGAATGTAATCAGTTTTGCTTCTGTCAAGTGTTGTGCAAGAACTAACTGGATTAATCCTGCAACTCACATTTCATCATAGGGCTTGCTGCATATTTAGGTTTTTACATGCTTAACTTCAAAGCGAAGCATATCTAACTTAGGTAAGTAATTGTCATTTTCAACAGGCATTAACATTTCATACTGTTTGCAATACTAACTATACGGCATTCCGTTCCTTGGGAAAAGAATTGGTATCAGAATGAACAAAACTTCCAAAACTTACTGACCCGCTTTCTCATTGTAAGCAAAAACCAGAAAACAAGGCATACATGAAGCTAAACGGCATGCAGAAGTTCCTCATCTTTAAATTTAAGACTACAACTGCGTTTAATGTATCACAATTCAAACTGATTGAGCTTTTTTCTTTTTTCTTTTTTTTTGTGAATTTCTAGTAGAAATAAGGTATGCAAGAATGCCAGAAGCAGTAAGCTATGGCCCCAATATAGAATTGCAAATTATGCATTAAATAGGATTTAATTATTGAGTTTAATCACTTTTCTAGGAACTAGAGGGGGCAAAAATGTGTCAAAAGCTATGGCACACCTCATCACCAGCTGACGCCTGAAGGATAGCATCCGGCACAGAAGTTGGGAAAAAATGATGGCCCCAGCTGCCTAAATCTTCTTCCACTGGTGTCCCTACCTGAAAAGCGAAATGTATGAGAATCAGAACTAGAATGATATGTTCTTTATATCCCCTTGAATCAAGAGGTAAAAGAGAGAGGTAAGTGAAGCAGGAGTCAAGAGTTGAACCCAAAGATCTGCACCCTGAATATGATGCCCTGTACATTTCAAACTTTAGTATGCATAAGCATTTATCCAACAAATATAAACAAGCAACCTGCTTTTCTGATCTTTTTAACTTCTCTAAGCAGCCTGCAATTTCTGCAAATCCGCCTATATCAGAGGTTTCTTCATCAGATTCACTGTTAATTTTCGTCATTTGGGCTGCATATTTCTTGTCAGTGCTTTGAGGTCCATCATATGTTTGGCACCGAGTGCACCGCATCTTTTCATGAATCTCTGACCTAAACAAATGTAATAAAACAGACATTAGACTGAGAATCAAGTAAAGATCTTAGCTGCCTGATATGATAGACAGTAAGTAATAATTCAGGTCTCAACTCTTTCCACCCTATCACAGCGTCAGTATCAATCATGATTATGATCGCAACATGACCAACTTTTTTTTGTGATTATTTTATGAGTGTTTGCAAGGAAACCTACAACTTATCAAACAGACCACCAGCAATTGGGGAGACAGCTAATAATACGACCATCTTTTCGTTTCTCCTTCTTTTGTCTCAATTACTACACATTCACTCATTCAGGGCCAGTTTAACAGTTGGAACTTAGTAAACTTAGCACATCATTAAAAGAGAAAGATGCAAGTTCAGCCACTAGTCACTGTCGTGTTTCCTCCCGTGTCTTTGGCTGCTCATCAAATTCAATGATTTCAAAAGCATTGGGATTTTGAGGATTCAAGAGAACCATTAGATCTAGTCATCGGTCAACATCACCAGAATACTGCCAGTTTCGCTGCAAAATTCAGGGTGCTACTAATTAAAAATGTCTTCTCTTTTCTGAGTTTCTCCTTTCCATTCAATTCCGGGTAACATATGCATGCGATTTTTTTGCAATTTTGAATGTTAAGATCCGAACTAAATATAGATCAAAAGGTTGGAATCCATTACTCGATGTTCTCATGAAAAGTGAACAAATTGCGAAGATCCTCTGTTGAAAGAAAGTTACCCTGAAAGTCATAAACAGTATGAATAGCATTGTGAGACGTAATAAGCAGCATCAACTAGAGCACATGGTTGAAGCAGCAATTACAACCTGTGCCACAAGGCTATCTGTTTGCTCCTGCTGAATGACCTTTTGCAGCCCTTCTTTTGACATCTGACGCTGGTAGACCTACACAGTTAAGCGGTTCAGTAAGGGGAAAATGTAAACAGAAATTACTCAATGTGTGCACTGATAGTAAATGACTATAAGTCTTAGGATAGTTGTGTTCACTCAATTATCATAACAACATAACCTTTTCTTCTATTGTTCCGGTACTCAAAAATCTATATATGTATACTCTTTTCTTCTGTCCATCCCTCCACACTCTTGCTGCAGCCTGATTATCGGCAAGGAAAAATTGCAAACAAAAGAATATAAGTATCTAAGATATAGACAGAAAATAAAGAATGCACATGAAAATTTCAGCAGTTAATACAGATAAAACCAAGGTATTACTTGTTTATCATTTGCTGGGTTCCAATCAGGATCAAACAAGACAAGTCGATTTCCACCAATCAAATTGAGTCCACAACCACCAGCCTTGCTGCTTAAGAGAAAAACAAATTCATCCTGCAATATGTCAATTATGTTTTTATCACTGGACAATCACATGTGATACTTAAACGGAAGTTGAATCAAGAAGAAACCAAACACCGGAACTTGGAAGTCCTGGTAAGCAATTTACCTTAGATGGGTCATTAAAGAAGTTGACCAACTTCTGCCTTTTTCTGATTGACGTAGCACCATCAAGCCTCAGGTAAGGGTACCTTTGTTCCCGACACAATTGAGCAAAAAGATCGAGAGTCTGTTTCATGATAGACAATTTAGCATAGCAAAAAGAAGTAGAAGGTGACAAAAGGAGGCATGAAAGATTCAATTAACCACCGAGAAGACTGAGACAGGTAAATTTGCATCTCTAACTGCAAGACTGTGAGCTTGGATCTGTATATACCTGTTAGATAAATAGGATTTTTCCCTTTAGGTTTTAATGTTCTAGGTTCTGTACCTTAGTTTACATAGTTATTCCTTTTGCGTAGTATTTTCATAACTGTAAAAGCTCGTTTAGCAAGCTCTGTCTTTGTCCAATATAACCAGAGATCATTCATAGAGAATGCCACGCATTCCATCCTCTTTCCTTGGGTTCATCTCTTTACTTCTCTTTCTCCGATAACATTCTATCAGAAACTTGGGGAGATAAAACACAGCGTCCTACCTGCTTGGTTCACTGCAGCAGTGACCAAATCCTATTTTCATCCATGATTCACTACCGGTGGTAAACATCCTTAGCTGTGTCTAATGCAAGTACTCATCTGAAAAATAAAAAATGCTTACATGTCTTTACTTGATTTAAGACCTGAATGGGAAGGATATCGGCTTTGTCCTAATAAGTAAGCCTTGTGAGCTTCATTATCCGAAAAAATATCATATCTGAATGCCACCATAATTGACCTCGAAACTACATAATTTTGTCTACTTCAGTAAAATACCTAAATGATTTCATACAAGTATGGATCTCAATTCATTCTAAACAGTCACATAATTTCACATTGTTTAGCTAAAATTTCTATTTACGATACGAGTATCCCAACTTAACTTTCCGTTTTTTACCATATACCTGGGTGTAGTTTGAGACAAGGACAATGCGGTCATTTGTCCTCTGACGTAAATGAGCAAGTAATCTTGCTAAGACGTGCATTTTCCCGGATAGCTCAACCCAAGCTCCATGCCCTCCTGTCCATAAGCCAGACCTACGAAGAACACCCGCATAGGATGCCTAAATTTAGACACCAAATGTATAAATGAAACATCAGTTAAAAATATCTACCTTCCAGATAACATTTCTGGAGGGAAGAATCGAAGACAGTCTTCAAAGCCTGAAGTTCCTGGGCTCCCACTTCTTATGGTATCGTAGATAAGCTACAAAACACTATCTTCTGTTAGGATGAAAGTATGGCTGAAACTTGCAAAACATGAAAGGAGAAGATGGGATTCCTTTACAATTTCTAATAGAGGGTCTACAGTTAAGAGGAGGAAATGAGTGAAAATAAAATAGCGTACTTGCCAATTATAATGACAACGAGAGAAAAGCTTCACAATATGTTAGTAAGAATGTATCAGGACAATAGTAACCAAGTATTTAGTTTACAACTAGCGAATTTATTGAAAAAAAAATGCAGATAAAAGCCCCAAATCATACCTTTGGATGATTGCACAACTTTTTGAGAGCTGTTATGTAGGCCAAGATCTTCGATTGCTTCTTTTCTTCATTAATTGCACGTCTAACCTGAGTATGAAGACACAAATTTATCAACTCTGGTTTGATAATCTTGCTTTTGGCAACATCCAGTAGCTTAAAGACTAAAAGAAATATACATTTGCTCAATAAAAAATGGACCTTACATTCTTGGATTGTATAATATGTTTATATAGGTCTGACTGTAGTGGAGTAAACTTGCAGCAAACAACTTCAACTATCTGTATCACAACAGAGACAGTTCATGGATAACTGGATATTAATTAAGTGTAACAGCCAATCACCAATGCCCTACGCACAGTTCTTTTTCATGTGTTATAAGGGCCTTGGCTTCAGTCAATTTAATATATAAGAAACCAAATTAAGTTCAAATCTTACAATACTCAACAAGGCTCATATTTGCCTTTTGATTTTTTAAAGAAAAAAGAGTGAGAGAAAAACCTACAGTTCTAATTATTTAATGTAAGCAAAGAGAATTAATATTTCAAGAACAATAGAACTGAGAGATTCCATTCATTTAGTTATTTTTTTAAGCACTTATATGTGATTGAAAAGTGCAACAGTTCAGTAAGTTTGGCATATATAGATGAAGTACAATACCTTTGGTGGCAAGTGATTTGATAATAATGCATTAGTCCTTCTTAATATGAACTGCAAAAGCATACTGGCCAGTCAATTTCCAGGAAAGAAAAAGTATATTTTCCTATTGGAGCACAAAAGTAACCGGTGAACTTCATTATCGTTCAGCTATCCACTCTAAACAATAACTTAATCTAGCAATCAAGCAGAATTACCTCTGCAGTGACTAGTGATGGATAATAATACAGCTCTTTAGAATCACAGGGTGATATCTAATTCACATCCGTAGACCATAGGCCAAGAAAAAAAAAAAAAATTACCTGGTTAACTTTGGCACTTAATTCTGCAGAGCGTTCAGCACCTAGCTTCTTCTCTTCTGCACTGGCATTAGGTTCTCTTCCACAAATAATTGGAGCCTTCATGATGCAAGTAGGGCACATTTAAAACCAGAAACTCAAGAGAAGGGTATAAAACCTATTTCAGCATCACACTCTCGTGAAAAGCTTTCAGAAGTTTGTTTGTCCTATCATCATATCAGTGTCCGTTGAATGTACGTGCATACAATAGGTTTCTATTTAACATGTGAACGACTCATTTGCAAATTACCAGAAGATTCTGACCAAGGATGAGCTTGAGCTTTTGGCACATTTTGTATCCAAAAAATAAAATGTAAAGCGATTAATGCACCTCATAGTAACGTCGAAAATTGGCAATTTCACCCAATATTCCAGGATTGGTAAAGTTAACCATTGCGTAGAATTCCTCTAAGTCATTCTGCAAGTGGCATATGTCCAACAAAATAATAAATGAGAATTTAGGATTGCAACTTGCAAGACAGACAGATAATCACGCATAGATCCTCACCTGCAAGGGAGTTCCTGACAGCAAAATTCTACGTTTGCAAGGGAGAGCAGCCAATGCCTAATCCAGGTAGCATATGTGAGAAACTCGGAATAATGGCAATCAAGAGAAACTATCTGCCTTGCTCAGAAACATGACTTTTTAATAAGAGAAAGGAGAGGAGGAGGAGGAGGAAAGAAAGAGAGGGAGGGGGG
Organism: Pterocarpus santalinus; assembly: GCA_031439595.1. Classification (NCBI taxonomy): domain Eukaryota; kingdom Viridiplantae; phylum Streptophyta; class Magnoliopsida; order Fabales; family Fabaceae; genus Pterocarpus; species Pterocarpus santalinus. The sequence continues at coordinate 205,200 of CM062531.1, forward strand.
AGGGGGGAATTGTACAGTACCCGGTTTGTTATTGTCTGATCATTTTTCAGTCTGTGAGCCTCATCACAAATAAGAAGGTCACAAGAGTCACTAGAGCTAAACTTTGACGAATGCATCCGGAATGTCTCATATGAAACAATGAGCACCTGCAAATTGGGTAATTGAGTACATATGTAGTTTAAGCTATCCAAGCGATTGAACAGAGGTGGGAAATTTTGCCTGTGAAGTGCTGTGGGGACTTGTGAAATTGTCAATCCCAGAGACAGCATCTCCTCTAGTGCTTTCACATAGAGCAAGAAGATGAACTCTTTCTCCAATCCACTTCTTGATTTCAGCTTCCCAATTGCTGACAAGGCTGGTAGGAGTCACAATGATGGCCTTTCTAACCATTGGCTTCCCTTCAAACCCTTGACAAATTAGAGTATACAGTAATGTAATTGACTGCAATGTCTTCCCCAAACTGTACAGAAAGTAGCATCAAAGGCAGCCTTATAATGAATGAAGCTGAGAAGGGAGAAGAAAGGAAAAGGTACTGTCCTAATATCAAAATTTGAAAAGAAGGAAGAAAAGAGAAGAGCTTACCCCATATCATCTGCCAAAATGCATCCATGTATATTTTCTGCACTGCATAGCCCTGAGACACAATCAAACATGAACTGAACCCCTTCTCTGCATCAGAAGAGTGTGCTTAGAACTTAGAAGCTTGATTGAAGAAGGAAAGGTGATACATATATTAAGGTGAAAGCATGGGCGATGCTAATGCAATAAAGTACATTGATGAGGAAGTATCCAATTCCAAATGCAGTAGTGGTAAAAAATCAAAATGCAAGATCAGCGAGCATAAAAAGAAACACCTCTGATGTGGACGAAGGGAACGAACAAGCAATGGGTCAACTGCTATTGCAGTGAAATTGGAAGCTTGATGCTCATGCTCAGAGTGCGGAGGGTGCCACAGTACCAGAGGATCAATCCCAGGAGGCAGAGGAAGGTCTATTTTGTCGTGAGGCTGCTCAGCAAGGTCGACGTGGCTTGCATTTGCATTTGAATTTGCATTCAAGTCCAAGTCCAAGAGAGGGGGTCGGGGTGTACAAGTAGAAGAGCCCCACGGGACAAACCTCTTCCGGGCGGAAAGGCGACGGGTAAGCTCATGATCATTTGTGTAACTGTGATTGGAGGATGGAGGTTTAAAGGGCTTTCGACAGGCACCCGCTCCTCCTTCCGTCCCTATCGCTGATAGAACTCGCGGGAGCAGTGACTGCCTGTTCACGATGAGGTTGCCCCTACAAGTATAAGTGCCACTGGAATTCATTCCAATTTCGATTTGAAAATTCTGACATCGCATCCCAAATACAGGCCAAACCTAACCAAACCAAACCAAACCAAACCAAGAGCTGCAACTCTCGTCTGTAGAACGATAACTTACCTGAGGAGAGCATCCACATTCTGTGATTTGCGTTGGTCGTCGGCCGAAGAGGAACATTCTTCGTATTCCTCACCGGAAGAAGAAGAAGAACAGGACGCCACTTCCTCTTCATCTTCCTCTTCCATTCTCACTCTCTCCGCCGCCGCCCCGCCCTCCTCCAATTTAAGTTTCAACCATTCACTTTACCGCCAAAACTTTGGGCTTGCCCCTTTTTCACGCTAAATTTTTATATCAAATTTATTTTTTATAATTTTTATCTTTATTTCTTTAAGAAATTAATTTTGATGTGTTGTGTAAAAGTTTTTACATATATCTATTATTATATCAATAAAAATCTTATTTAACCATTTATTATTTAAAACTTTTATAATATAAAATTATTTTATATTTATAATATATTAAATTTAATTTCATTTTTTTATCAATTATATGTCATTATAAAAAATATTTTATGATGAGTTTTTTTTTTTTTGGTTGATAAGTTTGGAAGAAAATAAAGAGGAAAGCACACTTTTCATTTTCATTAAATATATTTAATTTAAAAACAGTGTTTTTATATAAAAGTTTTGTGAAAAAAATATGAGAAATATAATATTTTTGATAACATTTAAAATATATAGTATTTTTTCTCTCTCATCTTTTTTTTTTTTATTTTTTTCTCTTCTCTTTTCTCTCTCATCCTTTTTTATTTTTTTTCTTTCTTCTCTCTCTTCCTTTTCCCTCTCCAGTTTCTCTTCTTTTTATCTCTCCTCTCCTTTCTCTCCCGCTCTCTCTCTTTCACACACACCTTAACATAAAAAATAATTGAGTAGTCCTGAAATATTACGTATAATGACATTTTAGATAAAATTATAAGTTAGTAGTGAGTTCCATTTAAAATATTATTATATTATTAACTGTAAATATATTCATATAGTATTTTAGGATCACCCAAATATTTCTCTTTTAACACAAGCACACATCACACGAGACACAAAAAAATAATTAAAAAATATTGGAATCGGCTAACAACATGTTGAATTCCTTATTTTTTTATTTTTTTATAATTTGTTAATACGGATAGCAAATTCTTTTTTTTTTTCATGGAATCCATCTATATTTTTTTCAAATTCCTTCCAATCACCATATTTTTCTAATTTTTTCAAAAAATTCATATCCCACTTATTGCTCTATCAAAATCCCATGTATAAAAAACTCGCCCACATATTGTGTAATTAGTTAAAGATTTAATTTTAACATAATTTTAATATGAAAAATTCTTAGATAGTTATTTAATTATATGTTATTATATCATTAAAAATATTTCACCCTTGCAATAGCAACTTGAAATTTTATTTACATAATAATTAGTTTAAATATGTTTTTAACGACAATCGATTTAATGGCAGGTTTTACCATGGGGATAATTTTGTTGGGATCATGATGGAGCACCCCTAAAAATGACCAAAAAGTCCTCAAATCTTATCCCTATTTTATTTTTTACCCAGCAAGTTTCTTGTATTACCATCTTGATCTCTTGGACCAACCACCATTGTTTGCCACTATCCCCTTTCGTCACACTCCTATCGTGTCTCCTCCGGCACTTGAATGCTGCTCGTTGTCCCTCTCTCCAAAGCATTCAACTAGTCAAACATATTTCTATTATTGGTAACTAAATGAGTCCCCAAAAAAGAATGATTTCTTTTTGCTTTGCTTTTACTTAGATTGGATATCATGTAAAAGAAATGTATTAATGTTTCCCTATTCGACTGCAAAATAAAATAAGATATTGTGCATAACAAGTTGATTTTTTTATATATAGAATTTTAGTAGAGTAATTAATGGAATATAAGTTTTGTGAAAAAATTAGAAAAATATGGTGATTTAAAGAAATCTATCAAGATTACAGATGGATCCTATAAAAAAAGTAAAAAGTGAATTCGCTATCCATATTAGCAAATCACAAAAAAATAATAAAAAAGGAATTCGGCATTTTGTCAGTGAGATTTCTCTTTTTTTTTTGTGTCTCCTATGTTTTGTGTGTTTGTGTTATGATGTGTGTGTGTGTGTGTGTTTTGTTTGTATGTGTATGTAAGAGAGAGTATCAGGAGAGAGAAAGAGAGAGAGCTTGAGAGAAAAGAAAAAAAGAAGAGAAGAGAGGGGAAAGGAATAGAGAGGAAAGAGAAGAGATAGAAGAAAGGAAGAGAGAGGAGAAAGAAAAAAATGAGAGAAGAAAAAAGAAAAGAGAGAATAAAGGAGGAAAAAAAAAAAACACCATACTTTTTAAAATTTACCAAAAGAACCATATTTTTCATATTTTTCCATAAAAATACCATATAAAAAATGATTCCTTGCCTAACAAACCTAAGGAAAACCAAAATTTCGACGAAGAACATCTCATACAAGTCACAACCCATATACCAGCATATGTTTCAATACCATTTTCCTACCTTTTTAAAATGTTGCAGAATTGAATGAAACTCAACTGAAGAAGGAAAAAATTCTAGACTTTTTGACTCCCATTCTACCCAAATTCTTCAAAGCCAAAACAAAAACATATAAGGAAAAAAGAAAAGAGTTCGTTAAGCTTGTAATTCAATTTTGAAGCTCCATTAGCTTTTCATTGATTTGAAATGAGCCAAAAAGTTAGAAATACAAAAAAAAAATGGAAATGCCAGTAGATATGGAAGTGGGGTGGGGCAATGGCATGGGGTGGACAGAGGAGATGAGAGGTAGAGTACATAGGTGGATTTAGGATGAGGACAATTTTATAATTTTGACATGGATACTTTTAACCACATTTCTTAAATGTGTTTGACTATAATTATAAATGTTGTTAAATGTCAAAAATTAAATGGTTCATCATGGACCCAAAAATAATGTCTCCATGATAAAATATTATGGTCCCTCATTTTTTTAATATAATGTTTTTGATCTCTCGATCTCATTAGTCATCACTATTAAATAGTGATATTTATAAGGATTAAAAGAATATTTTTAAAATATTTATAAGGATCAAAAATAAAATTTTTAATATTTGTAAGAACTAAATATGTATTCTAAATATTTATAGGAACTAAAATTTAGAATGACAGGAACTAAATATATAATAATGAAAAAAGAGGGACCAAAAGCCCCAAATTATTTTAAATGAATCAAAACTAAAACAACCTATATATAAGATTTAAAAACATATTTAAGCTCTATAATTTATAATTTTTTTTCTACATCCGAAATTTAAAGCATACTACAATCTAAGAGCATGAACCCCCATGGAGTCAACGAGAAGCAAATGAGTCATTCTAGCAGGAGGATCCTGCAACTTCAGAAAGCACTCCCTAAAAGAGGATCCCTTGTTAGCTAAAAAGTTAGCCTTCCTAAGAGTATGTTGAAGCACAACACTCCACCGCTAGTGCAACAAATATCTAATATTATGAACAATACCCAAATGATGGTGAGAGTCCCCATTTTCCTCCTTAATGATCTTGAGAGCTTCTAGGGAGTCACTCTCAGAGGCTGCACTATCACACCCCATATTCCAAGCCAACCTCCGATCATGCAAGATAGCCATCAATTCAGTACAAAAGTTGGAAGCCACACCAATGAAACAGTAGAAGCCCCTCAACCATCTACCTGAGCCGTCTTTGACTAAATCACCGCAGCTACCGCGACTTAGATTTCCCAAGGTGCTCCTGTTCACATTGATTTTTATTGCATCCTCCAGAGGAGGAATCCAGCCAGCTAAACGAGAGATATGTTAGCATTCGGTGACAAATGACAAATCCACTCCTCATGTAATAAAAGGATTCTATTCTTAGTTTGAACATCTGAATTGAAATCCCCATCAACCAAAGACTCCACATGGTCGCACAAAACAAGATCCTCGAATAACTAACAGCCATGTCATGCAACCAAGTTCTGACATCAGCGGAACGCGTTAGATTCGCTTTGAGCTGTGACATTTTCTCAAACAGTACTGGGAAATCGTCTCCACGCTCTCATTACATCTTCTGCAGACTGCAGGGGCACACAAGCCATAAGAAGTACGCAGAAGATTAGTTGGCGATGACTCATGGAGACAAAGCCACATGAAGAACTTGCACTTGTCAGGGATGTGAGCATGTCAAAATAAATCTTGTTAGTCAATATTATATTATTATATGAATTTGATTTTGATGTATTTTCAATGTAAAAATTTTAACACCATTATAAATTAAAGCGTTTTTACAAAAATAACCAAATGAGTTTTTAATTTTTAATTTATTATTTAAGTATATTTTATGTCTTCTTTTTGTCATGAGAGGAGGGCGCGACATTGACCCGTTAAAAGTCGAACTCTCGACCCCATGCTTGCAGACACGTTATGCAGTTTTTGCCGCTTGAGCGAGAGGCCCGTTCGCATTTATCCTTTTACATGTTGGTTGTTTTTGATAAAGTTTCAATAATAAGGAATTTCATCCACTTTAAATATGCCACAAGCCCAAGTAAAACAAGAGAGTACACCAGCATAAATTGAAGAAAAGGCCTTATGTATTGACAAAAAATAAATAACTAAATGAATAGAAGTCTTATCCCGTTACACATTCATTTCGTTAATGTGTAGAAAAGGTGAAAGGATTTTATGCCATTATAATAGTAGTAAATTTATTTGAAACACGCGATAAATTTGTTGAGATGGGATTTGGTCTAAGGCTCTGGTCCGAAAGGTTGTGGGTTCAAATCCCACTCTCAACCGCCATAGTGTTTGTTATTTTTATTTAACAATTATATGTTACTTCATTTGCAAAGAAAATGCATGGATCGTATGTTATTTTGTTTGGATCTGGCCTGGACAGCTATGTTGCGTCCCTAAAATCCTTTTCCAAGTGTAATCACCTTAATCAAGTTTATTTCCTCGTGCTTAACATTTTCACACCATTCATTGTAGTATTTCTTGGTGAATCCGTTCATTATATATATGCCTTATCGTTTTGAATCCCCACTGTTTATTGATTTAATTAAATTGTTAATGATGATAATTTTCCCATGAGCTTTCGGTTTGCACTATATTCTTCAAAGTACCTCATCAGGCCGTTGTATTCTTAAAAGTGCTGTTTGTCTTTCCAGATTATACACATCTTCATTTTTATCAAGAACTATGGCATTGTGTTGCATTTTTATAGCAATGTAAGAAGACTTTGAATGCAATTATTATCTTCTTTTCATTGTGTTTCCATGAGTCGATGACCTTCTTGTGCCACTGCTTTTATTTAGATGAAAAACTTGATAAACAAGAAATACATGTGACAAATGCAGGAAATACATGTGTCAATGCCTCCTGAGTTCAACATTTGAAGCTGTCAAGTTGGCTGATTTAATTTGTCCCACTAGTGACAACTGCATACTGCCACACTTGTTCGACATTGTTACCAAATTTTTGCCTGTTACTATGCAATTTTCTAGATGATCACTGTTTTACGACTCAAGATAAATGTGCAGTGTATTTTGCCTCAAATTTCCAATCTACCTTTGTGTCTTTTTTTGATAAACAAATTTCCAATCTACCTTGTTTTCTGCTATTTCATAAAAATAATCTTGGATGTTTTTGATTAGCAAAGATAGCGGTATTATATTCCGTCCAAAAAGAAGAATGACGGCAGTATTCCTAGACATGTAAAACTATTCTTGTTTGCAATCCAAGTGGTAGAATTGTGCTCTAGAAATGTATTGTTAGTAAACAAAATCTTTAGAATGTATTTGTAAGTTGGGGTTTTGGAGGGGAAGGGAGAGAAGGGAAGAGCTTGAAGATGAGTCTATTTTACTTTTCAAGCTCTTCCTTCTCTTCCCTCCCCTCCAAAACTCCAATTCACAAATATACCCTTAGAATCAAATGGCTAGGAAGGTGATGATTTGTAGTATACTAAGTCAAGGAAGCATTTTCATGCTATATTGTGAGTTTTATAGGAAATTTTAGCAACTTCACGGCTTGAAACGAGTCAAGTTACGTGAGCCCCAGGTAAAATATGTGACTTCAATCTAAGTTACATCTACTTAGCTTCCTCTGCGAAATATATGTATATGTATAAGTTTATGGACATACAAATAGAAAAACAATACATTATATGTCATATAGCTCATTGATATATTTATATTTATAAATATTCATGTGTTAGAGATAAGGGAACAGAAAGTGCAAACTCAGGTTTATCCTGATTCGGTCACCCCTTGTGACTTATGTCTAGTCCTTGAGAAATTAACTTAGAATTTTTTTACTATTTCCAATACTTCAAGATTTCTACAACCTTTACAACACTTGAGCACTCACACTTTAGGATCCCTCACCCTAGTGCTTGAGTCACTCAAAACAAAAAGGGACACCTCATCCTATTCTCACTAGAGAGATGCCTCACCCTCTTATAATTTTAAGAAAATGAAGAAAGAATGAATCACTCTCTCAAAGAGTAGATGTTACAACTTGAAGCACTATAAAACTTTTCAAAGACAACTCTCTTTGGCCACTAAAATTGAGTAAATGATCAAAGTATGAGAATAAGAATTGATAGATGTTTAATCCTTTCGTATTATGTCAGAAAACCTGTTGTGAATGGTTATTTATAGGTTTAGGATTCGTACTAGCCATTTTAGAAAACTTTCCCAACATTTGTGTTTGTTCAGAACTAGCCATTGGAGTTTTTTTCACACAGTTGTAATCAATTACATTATGTTGTAATCGATTACAAGGAATGAAATGCATATTTTGGGCATAGTTAAGAGCAAAGTGATCGATTACACCAAAATGTAATCGATTACATAAAATTCCAGATTTTGTAACTGATTCAAATAATCAATTATAATGAAACAATGAGCATTGTAATCAATTACAACCTATTGGTAATCAATTACATAGGGTAGAAGTAGTGTTAACGACTTTTTGAAATCTCTAATGAACTTTAATTGATGGGTAGCTTTGATTAATTGATTATAATAAATTAAAACATGAATTTTTCCTTTAGAAAAGCATTCTTTTCATAGGCTATAAGTTATTTGAAAATAATCTCTTGAATCAATTACTTGTCAAAAAAAATTTCAAAAACATCTTTAAACTTTTTCAAAATTGTGGCCTTGAGAGTTATTTTGAAAAAGCTTTTAACAATAATACCCTAAGTTCAAAAAAAAAAAAAAAAAAACAATTATACCCTTATAACAAGAAGCATCTTGAACTTGAATCTTGGACTTAATGGTTTCATGCTCTTTATTTGCATCCTCTTGTCATCCTTTTGGCATTCTTTGAGAGCCTACAGTTTGAGCATTCACACGCCAGCTTTGTGACTTTAGGAATCCAATGATCATTCCAGAATGACGTAGTGAATCCATTACCAACTCTCTAGATCGGGTTTCTCTGAAATGTTGTCCAGATTTGGTTGATACCTTTCCACGCATTAGAATCTCTTTTGGATTAGTGAATATCCGAAACAACTTTATCACCACATTTGTACTTGCTCCTCGTCACTTGAGCCCACAAGGTTTCGTTATTATGAATTAACTTCCAAGCCAACTTCATCAAGTTTGCATTGTTCAAAATTCTGGCTTTTTTGAAACCCAAGCCACCTTGGCTTTTAGGCGTCCAAATAGTATCCTAGCTGACTAAGTGAACCTTGTTACTATGTCTTGTACCCTTCCAAATGAAATCTTGGTAGATTTTGTCAATTCGGTCACAAACATTTAAGGGAATTCTGGTCGTCTGCATAATGTAAGGAGGGACTGTAGCCAAAGCTGATTAAGCCAAAGTCACCTGACTTGCCAAAGAAAGAGAACTAGCTTGCCAAGCATTTAGTCTAGATGACATTCTATCAACAATATATTAGAAATGTTGCTTAGAAACTCTATCATGGAATAGAGGTACTCCATAAGATTTCCTCAATCTCACCTACAAAGCAGTACTAAGTTCTATTTTTCTATGCATATGAGCATTTTTAGAAAAGAAAACATATGATTTATTTACATTAACTTTTTGCCCAAAACTTTTGCAAAAGGTCAAGAATACCTTTGATTACCTGAACTTGATCCACAAAGGCTTTAGCAAAGAGAATGAGATCATCCGCAAAGCAAAGGTGGGAAATCTTTGAATATCTTCTGTTGAGAGTAATAGGTTCCCTACATTAAGATAAAATAGATGTATTATATATTGAATTTGATTTTGATGCATTCACTATCCATGTAAAAAAAAAAAAAATTATATTGTCATATAATTATGTGTTATTATATGTAACATTTTTTGGGATAGTAGACTTGTCAATCACTTTTAATAATATAACAATATATAATTAAATAATAATATAAAATTATTTTATACTGATAATATATTAAAATTAACAATAGAGATTATTTGTCCATCTAATTATTAAATAATTTAATTTGTATATACTGTCAGTATAAAAAAGTTTTGTATAAATATTTAATTATATATTATTACATAAATAAAAATATTTAATTTAACCACTCACTACTTAAAAAATTTTAAAAATACAAATATTTGATTGAATGCATAGCAATTAAACTCATTATTAAAACCAAAAGTTGTAGGGGCTATTCGGAGCTTGTTTTCCAAAATAGTTTTCACTTTTTGAAAAACAACAAGACTAAAAGAACTATTTGGAATGTGGTTTTTAGTATGTTGGTTTAAAAATCAAAAACAAGATATGAATTTTAAAAATAGAAAGTGGAAAGCAGATTATAGTTGTTTTTGGTTTTTTATTTTAAAACACACTTAAAGATACGGTGGCATAATTGTAATTTTATTGTTTTTATTGCTTTTGACATTTTTTAGATTCTCACCAGGCCCTAGATAAAACATTTTAAAAATCATCCATTCATGAAAATCTCAGGATTTGTTTGAAAGTGTTTTTATATTTTAGTTTTATAAAATTATTTTAAAAAACAAGTTTAAGTTCAATTTTATGAAATAAAAGAACAAAAAAATCTGTTTGATAACTAGTTTTTAAAAACAAGTTTTAAAAGCAATAAAACAAAAAATTATTTGGACAACTGTGTTTAAAAATAAGTTTTAAAAGGAATAAAACAAAAAAATTGTTTGGCAAATGATTCTTAAAAGTAGCAAACATATGATAGCATAATTTAATATAATAAATTTGGTACATAATATCATTGTAAAGTCTTAACAAATATCTTAATATAACTTGATACATTTTTATATTCACAAATCTATTTATATATTATGCATTATATTCTTATTGCCACATCCAATTTGCAATTTGGTCACGATATCTTGTCATTTCCCTTGCAGTTTTATCAGTTAATCTTATAGTATTATTATTGAAATGCACCTCCAAATTTGTGTTGCCATTCTGAATTTCAATTTCAGAATGATCCATATTTTCTCATTCTCTAAATAATCTATCACGCATTTCCCACCTATGCACATAATTATGAATTTATAAGAAAACCACAAGTTTAATTGGCATGTTACTAACATTAGTATAATTAAACTTAAATTGTCCCAAGGTATCACCTGTTTACTATGCTAATTATAAGACAAATGAAAGTATGCTACTTATAAAATAAGTTTAAATCCAAAAAAACAAAATACCATACTAATCATAAGCAATAAACAATAAACAATCCAAAATAGTGCAAATCAAATTACCAAATTAGCTAAACCAAGTTACCAAATAAGCTAATAACAGTCCAAACCAGTGCAAATCAAATTATTGATTCAAATCAAATTATCAATCCAGCACAATCCAAACTAAATTACCAATCAGCTAATATCAGTTCAGCACAATCCAAACCAAATTACAAAATCAGCTAATATTAATCCACCATAGTCCAAACTAGTATAAAATAAATTATCAAATCAGCTAATGTCAACTATAAACACAAACAGTCCAAATTTAGCATCACTAACCAAAAATAATCACAATTCAAATAAAAAATATAAACTGGGGACGACAACCAACAAAGAAGGAAAGAAAGACACTGTGGTTAGGGACGGCGGATGCCAATCGGAAAAAGGAAAGGGAGGCTGGGGCTAGCGGCGGAGAAAGAAGGGAAGAAAGGAATGGTGTGATGGCTGTCATGGCAGATTTAAAATCCAAAAAGGAAAGGGTGGCCGGGTCGGTGGTGGAGAAGGAAGCGAAGAAAGGAACGATGGCGTTGGCGGCCGATCTGAAACAGAAAAAGGAAAGGGTGCTTGGGCTGGCGTCGGAGAATGAACGGAAAAGAGAAAATGATGGTGGCTTACACGATAGATCCCGAGCTGCATCTCCCACGATGGCTGGGGCCGGCAGCGGCGGAGAAGAAAGAGAGATTGATGGCAAGCAATAGGGAAAGACCGACAGTGGAGGGGATGATCAACGGCGAAAGGGGAAAGGGGAAAGGGGAAAGGGAAAAGAGAGAATGGAGAAGGGGAAAGGGTAAAGGGGAAAGAGAATGGGAAGGGAACAGGGGAAAGGGGAAAGGGAAAAGAGAAATGGGACAGGCGAAGGGGAAAGGGGAAAGTGAAAGGGAGAGGTACCTTTGCAGAGAGCAGCTTAGGACGACTGGCACCACGATCACGATGAGATGTGTTTTTCCTGAAATGAGATGTATTTCTAAACAATAAAACAACGAAACTACGAAATTGCCATCGCCTATTTTCCTGTTTCTCTGAACAATAACACGGAAAACATCTCAAAGTTGTTTTCAATTTTTTGTTTTTAAAAATCAAATTCTATTTTCTATTTTTTAAAACAATTAAAGAAAATTTCCTTTTCAAGCAAGTTTTTTTTGTTTTTAAAAATCAAAAACTATTTTACAAAACAGCTATCAAGCTAGCCCTCATTTTTTCTCCTTACGCAATCTCCTTCCGCGCCGCCAGGCTGAAGTCGCCATCAGCTGCTCTCCACCGCAAACCCTCACACTCCCTCATCGCAAGTTCTTGTGGGTGAGAAGAAATAAGAACGAGGCAGCTCATGGTAGCACGCTTAGCATTGGAAGGTCAGCTAAATTGTGATTGGTCCATTAGACTTACTATCCTTTGGACAAATATCTATCTTCGAAGTGTTGTTCTTCTTTCTTCTTCAGCATGTTAAATGGTGTGCTTGATCTTACACGCCCATTTTTCTGGCTACAGGTTCATTGGAGTTCTTCTTCTATAGTGGGAGTCTTCTTGCTTGCTGCAATGGATTTGATTGAACAAAGATAGAACAGATTATCTTTTCAAGATTATGAGTAAATCTTCAAAATAGTCGTATCGATTTTCACTTAACATAAACTAGGTCTTAACAAAAATAAATTAATAAATTAATTTATAATCTCTTCAAATATTAGATAAATTAATTTTTTATAAAATTAAATTAACAAATTAATTTTTAATATTTTAAAATATCAAATAATTTACTCTTTTTATTAAATTTCCCTATTGAATATTACAACGTAGCCCATTTAAATAATTAATGTGATACTATTATTTTTAACCATATTATTTCAACCACTCCTTTTTATTAAAAATGATATTATTTTGATAAATCTTCTCTTATTTTCAAGTTAACATGCTAAATTTCATATTCTAATATGATACGCAAATAAGAGAAGTTTTACCAAATGGCATTATTTTGATAAATGAGAATGATTAGGATAATATGATGAAAAATAATAGTAAGAGTAAATATTCATTTGATTTTTGACAAAAATTTTTGGGAACAAGTTAGTCTCTCAAAATTTAAAAATTCACAATTAATTCCTCATTATTCTAAAAAAAGGGACATATTAGTCTCTCAAGATGTAGACTGCATGCATTTTTTGGTAGCATTTAATATGCATTTGATTCTCGCATGTATAACTAATATATTTTCTTTTTTAAATAATGAGAAACTAATTGTGAACTTTCAAATTTTGAGAGGCTAATTTATCGTCCGAAATTTTTGTTAGAGACTAAAATAGATGTTTATTATAATAGTAATATGTCAACTATTTAATGGATTATGTTATACTATTTAATAAAAAGATTTGATAAAAAGACTAAATTATTTTATATTTTAAAATATTAAGGATCAATTTATTAATTTATTTTTATTATGAACTAATTTTTCTCACTTTACAAAAGATTTGAATCTAATTTATCAGTTGATATTCATTAAAAACTAATTTATCCAATAAAAAATTAATAAAGGCCACTTTAAAAATTCATTTTAAGATTACCTTCAATCTGATGGGTGGATTGCCTCGTCCATTATCTTCAATTTATTTTTTTTAAATTTTTGCCTGTCACAATTCTATTAGGACAGAATTTATGTACCAAAAAAATATTAGCAAATAATTTATGAAAATATTACGTACAAACTTAATATTATATTAAATTATATTACTTATAATGAGGTATCTATGCTACATTTACCTACCATGTTAAAAAACTGTTTGCTAAACAATTTTTTTTTGTTTTATTAAATTTAAACTTATTTTTAAAAATAACTATTCAAACAATTTTTTTATTTTTTTATTTTTAAAAATTGACCTCAAACTTACTCTTAAAAATTATTTTAAAAAACATAAAAATAAAAACAGTCCCAAACTAACCGCGGTATTTGTGAGTTTCATGGTTTATAATTTGGCATGCATATTTTTGTGAAATTTGGAAACGCTACCGTCATTACATATGCCATTTCCAATGAGAAATCGCAGAAATCGGGCAAGGAGAAAAATGAACAGTTGTTGCTGCTGGCTGGCTCTGCAGAGGAAGAAGAGGTGCTTAATTCAAAGTTCAAACAGTTTGAAACTTGGAAGCCTCTCGTACCCTCGTTGCAAGATTTATTATTATTATTATTATTATTTTAATTTAATTTTATTTGCGGTCACCATCATCCGTAATTGAAAATCTATTATTATTAGTAGATATTATATTATATTATTTTATTTTATTTTTTGAGGTGTATTATTAGGCGGTAGTAGGAATAGTGATCATATTCCTTGGGGGGGAAAAAAAAAAAAATCTCCGGCTCCCAATCTATGAATGTATATGAGGGTGGGAGAGGATTGGTGATCTGTGGATATCTATTATTGTCTATCCAGGTAAAGGCTAGAGTAGAGTAGAGTACAGTACAAGAGGAAGAGATGGGGAGAGAAAGTGATTGGGAGGATGAGCCTCTAACGCCGGCGGGGAGGCTGTTCGCGCAGCCGCAGATGAGGCAAATAATCCACTGCGTGATTGGGCTGAAGAACCCGATCGACACCGACTCCGTCAAATCTCAAGTCCAGAACTCCACCATGCTCCAACACCCCAGGTTCACCAGCCTCATGGTCCGCGACCATCAGGGCAGGGAGCTCTGGCGCCCCACCCAAGTGGACATCGACCGCCACCTCATCATCATCGACCGCCGGCTCTCCCACCACGACGAGGAGGAGGAGGACGATGAATCGGCCATCAACGGCTACCTGGCCGATTTATCGACGGAGGGGCTTAGCATGGACAAACCCTTGTGGGAGATCCATTTCCTGAGGGCCCACAAGTGCGCCATCTTCCGAATACACCACTCCCTGGGGGACGGCATCTCCTTGATGTCCATGCTCCTCGCCAGCTGCAGGAAGTTCAACGATCCACACGCTCTCCCCACCATACCCGCTCCCTCTGCCAACACCCGCTGGAGTCTTTGGAATCTTTTGGTTACTATGTGGTTTTGTTTTGTGTTTGCCATAGAGTTCATTCTACGGTGTCTCTGGGTTTGCGACCGCAAAACTGCCCTCACCGGCGGCGCTGGCGTTGAGCTCTGGCCCAGGAAGATTGCTACTGCCTCCTTTTCCTTGCAAGACATGAAGAGTGTCAAGAAGGCCGTTCCTAATGCGGTAAAATCTCCTCCATCCCCTTTCTTATTTCCTGCGGACTTCTAACTAAATCCACTTTAATTGCTATGCTATTTACTGTATAATAATAATAATAAGAGATCTCCAATATTACCCGATGATGATATTAACATCACCCGTCGTATGGAACATGGTTGGAGGAAAGGGCACATTGACATGGGTGTCATATGTTATGGTCCCCGTCTTCGTAATTCTCTTCCTAAATTCATTTGCATATGTATATTTGATTAATGATTCCCATAACATAATTAACTGTACAAGGCATAGGCATATATTATTCAAAATTCTAACATGTAGCTGAAGTAGTAGTCCGTTTTTATTCCAATCAATAAATTTTAAGTAATTTTATATTATTATTTGATAACATGTATAATTTTTTAAATAATAATTATAACAATTTAGTTTTTTTATTAATATGGCAATACATAAAAATAAATTTTTTTATACAAATCAGAATATTAAATTAAATTCAATCTTTTGTGCAATCTCTTTACATATTGAAAAGTTTTAAGCAAATGACATAAATTTTGTTGTCCAACATGATTTATCTATGCAAATAAAAAAAAATGTAAAAAAATGAGAAGGAGATATTACAAGTTTTTTCACGTTATGTGTTTGATTTAGCTCATCTCACACTAAATTTCTAAGTCTACTTCTAATAACACATGACAGGGGACTGGGAATTTGAGATAATGCAGTGTTTTTCACCACCCACAGTAATATGATAGTAAAAGTGAAAACAAACTTCAAATCTGTGTATGGGCCACTGTGAACATTCAGATATAATGTCTGAGTACTTCTTGTTGTTATTGTGCAGACCATAAATGACGTTCTATTTGCAGTTATATCATCTGGGATATCAAGATACCTGGACTTCCGAGCACCTAATGGTAAAAGTCATTTGTATAAAGCACTATGTTCAATGTACACCGTTTCTCTTTTGATTTATACACAAAGGCGTGCATGCACAGAATAATGACTAATTAAATAATTCCTTCTTGTAAGGGCTGCGAGACGGGCTTCGGCTAACAGGTTTAGCTATGGTTAATTTAAGAAAACAGCCAGGATTGCAGGTCTACTTTGTCCAAATTTACTTTCCTTGACTGCCAGCTTTTTACAATTTTTAGCTATTGTTCAAATTATGCTTAGACTATAATATAGAGGCTGGATAAAAATGATGAATCCTGATCAGGAACTATCCAATTTGATGAGAAGCAATTCGGGAGCAAGGTGGGGTAACAAATTTGGTGTGCTTCTCCTGCCTATATATTATCATAGAAGCAACAGTTCAGATCCCTTAGAATACCTGAAGAGAGCTAAAGCAATGATAGACAGAAAGAAACAGTCTTTGGAGGCCCATTTCACATACAAAATTGGAGATTTTGTAATGTCGACTCTTGGTCCAAAGGTTAATTTTCTCCCCTTTGTATCTCTATATACTTCTATTCATCTAGTTCACGCAGAAATTTCAGCTATCATTAGTATCCAGTAAACACGGTACTGTTTATATACTGCAGTTTGCTAGCTTGCTAAATTACCGGATTCTCTGTAACACTACCTTCACAATCTCAAATGTGGTTGGCCCACAAGAGGAGATTATGATTGGAGAAAATCCTGTAACGTTCTTAAGGGCAAATAATTCTGCCTTGCCTCATGTATGGCCCCTAAACTGCTTTTGTCGCACAAGTTCGAACTAAGTATAATAGTAGGAGCACGTCATTAACGTTGTTTATCGGTGGTTGGTATTGATAATGCAGGCACTCATTTTGAATATGGTGAGCTATGCTGGAAGGGCAGAGATGCAAGTTCAAGTGGCCAAAGACATAATTCCCGATCCAGAGTTTCTTGCCAAGTGCTTTGAAGATGCATTGCTCGAAATGAAGGAGCGGGTTACGGCCAAAATTTAACATATGTAGAAGTAGTTTTTGTTGAATGTGTCAGCAAATGCTGACGTTATGATGAATATTGATATACGTATGATCGCAGGAAAAGAATGATTCATTTACCTTAGGGGATAATGTTGACTTAAATGTTATGAAGGGACTGATTTGTGATCCAGGCATCTCTATCGTACCATTGTCCATTGATGGCATAACGCTTTAGCGATGACGTGAAAATTTTGACAGTGATGGTGCTATATGACTAAAGTATCATGAATTATTTTTTTCCAAAAAATTTAAGCTATTAGGTAGAGATAAATGAATGATTTTATCTCTTAACATGTTTTATCACACAAGAGCTAGTGAACTTTAGACCTCTTGATAATAAAAGTTTTGATATTATATTATACATTATCTCTCCTAAAAGAATATGATTTGGATAAGCATATTTACATTACATTTGATGATCATTTAAATGGTGTTATTGTTTGTGTGTATGTGGATGATATGCTTATATTAGGAATCAAGATTGATGTGATTAACGAGAGCAATTTTATCATCAAAATTTGACACGAGATCGAAAAGAAGCAAACTTTATTTTAGAAATTAAGGATGCCTTTGGATAAGCATTTAAAAAGGGGATTTTTTTAAACTAAATTTTTTTGGTAAAGCTTTATTTTTAATAAAAAGTTATTTTATATTTAGATAGATTATTTAAAAAATAATTTTAACTATTAAAAGGAATTATAAGTTTGTTTGAATAAAAATGAATAAAAATACCTTTTTATGGCCAAATTATAAAAAAAAGACACAAAAAAGAAGGAAGAATTAGGGTTTGATAAAAACAAAAAGAGAAGGATATGAATTATAATTATCAATAAAGGTAAAGGGTTTTTTTAGTAAATAATTTTATTAAAAATTACTTTTATTTCTACTTTTTTTAGAGGATGGGTATTATCATTTTTTTAAAAAAAAAAAGTGGTTAACTAACTTTTTTTTATTACAGGCACTCTTTTTTTTCAAAAAAAAAAAGTTATATTCAAACACACTTAAAAACTTATAGAAGCACATTTTTCAAAAAAATGATGTGTTTTCTTTTTAAAATAAAGCCAATCCAAATTAGTTACAAGTTCACAAAATTAAAAGTTGGTTTTAGAATATCTCAGTAGCATTTTATTCAGAAACTATCAAGGAAATTTGATTTTTATGATTCTAAACCTATGAGTACTTCTTATGATGGTAGTTCACATTTGAAAAAGAGTACTAATAATGTTGTACACAAACTCAACATGTTCAAATAATTTGTAGCCTTATTTACTCATTGAATAGTTTAAGGTTTGATATTGTTTATGTTGTGAATAGATTGAGTAGAGACACACATAATCAAAATAAGGATCATTGGATTACATTGCGTAGAGTTATGAAATGCCTTCGAAATACAATAGGCCTCAATCTATGTTAATTGTACCTTGATACTAATGACTCTAATCTAGATGTACTTAAAAGGTACTTCAATTCTAATTGGATTTCTGATTCAAATGCGACTAAATCCACAAGTGAAATTATTTTTACCCTTGGTGGTGGTGACACTTGGAAGTCATCCAACTAGATTTATATAGCCAAATCTACTATACATGGAGGTCAAGTTTATTGCTTTTGACTTGGTAGTTAAGGCTGAGTGACCTTTGTCTTTCATATTTATACATTGTGATTGCTGAGAGCAAATAGTAAAGTTTATAATGGTAAACAGAGATATATATGTTTACATCATAATTCAGTGAAGCAATTGTTAAGTGATGAAATTATTTTTTTAAATTATGCAAGGTTAGAAATGAATTTGGTACACCTTTGACAATGCCACTAAACATGAAGTTAGTGGGCGATACATCAAATGGGATAGGGCTTGTGCCTAATACAGAGATTGAAAGTAATGGCAACTTATCCTAAATTTGAGAGTTCCTCAAAAGTTAGGTTCATATGGATAGTGTGTGAAGAATAGTGTGTGATTACAACATTAGAGGATAAGTTTATACTCTTAATGAATCTACAGCTAATGAGTGAGTGATGTACTTGATTGTAGTGCCAACTTAACAAATTCACCTATATGAGTGTTAATGTGGGGCCACTCCTATGAGAGCTTGCCCAAGTCTCTAAAACCAATTGTGAAATCCTAGTAATGGTTTAAGGTCAAAATGCACCACACCGCATTGAACAACTTTAAATAAGAAAGTAGTGAGCAATGAGATCACTTAGTTACAAGGAGATGAACGTTTATAGAAGATCTAATCACACCGGCATTTCTATGGGTCATATTTCATTTGCTTTATTTACTAGTATGTACTAGTTCATAATCCAGAGAACACCAGTGCTTATGCACGGAATTATTATGCTCAAGGAAACTAGAAAAAGATTAGAAGAATGAAATATTTTTTGATGAAAAATGTATTTTTAGAATATTTTTCGTGAGCTAATAAATTGATGTAATTATGTAAGAAACTGAAAAGAAAACTGTTATAATTAATAATCACTTAATCAAATTTTATTTTAACTTTTCTTGACTTGTTTTATATTGTAACCTACAACTACGTTAATGTCACACATTATTGCCGAATAAAATGCACCATAGTCCTATTAAATATTTTTAAAGTAAAATTATTTTATTTGTCTGGTTTAAAATAAATTTAATTTTATATTTTTTAAAATTTTAAGTAAATTATTTTCAAAATTAAATTCACAAAAATTATGTTATTGTGAATTAATAGATTAATGTAATTATTGAAACTTTAACTTTATGAAATTTAAAAATAAAATAATTTTATTATATGTAATTAAATAAAATATCATGTGAAATTAAATTTTTTTTAAGAATGTTAAAGCCTTTTTTTATTGAGTGAAACCTCAAATTGGTCTTCGAAAATATTTGTGATATCAAATTGGTCCTAGAAAAAACTGTAACATCAGTTCGGTTATCAAAAGAATAATATTCATTTTATGTTGGTCCAAACATTAGCCTATATGAAGAAAACGTTAACTAATATCTAATATATCATGTTATGTGATGATATGTCATATCATCTACTAAGATGAATCTTATATTAGTCCTCAAAGCAGTTGTATGTTATCAATTTGTTATTTGAAATATTAACTTTCATTTTGTCTAAGGACCAAATTGATGGCTTGCAATTCTTTTGAGGACTAATTTGATATTTATTTTCGTGAATAATATATCAAATCATCACATAACACAACATATCATTATATAATGTAATATATCATATATCAATTAGTGGTTTTTTCACAAAAGCTACGATTTAGACTAATATAAAATAAAAATTAATCTTTGAAGATTAAATTAATATCACAAATCTTTTGATTATTAAATTGATATATTATAACTTTTTTGATGACTAATTTAAAGTTTCTTTTTCATTTAAACTTGATTATTAAGAAATTTCAAAATAAAAATATTTTACTTATTTGCTTTGAAAATTTAATTTTACATTGTTTTAAATTTTAAGTTGATTAATTTTTAAAATTAAAATGAAATTGCAAAATCAATTTAATTATGGGTGAGTTTGTTTCAGTTTTATTTATAGAAAGTGATTTTTTAACTATTAAGAAAATCACTTTTTACAAAAAATTACTCATTTCAATTTTTACTTAAAAATAAAAAATAAATTTTTTAGTTTTTGAATAGAAATTGAAATACATAATTTCTATAAGAATTTTTTTTTCAAAAACTTACCTTTTTTTGAATAAAAAATCAATTTTTTTTGGCAAAAAATACTTAACCAAACATACTCTATAGCAAAATTAATTCTTAAAAGAAGAGTAATAAATAGTACTAATAAATATTTGTACTAATTTGCATGAATGGTCTTGGAGTATCTCCAATGGCAAGTCTCACTTTGGATCTCAGTTTTGACCTCATTACTTGTCATATTAGCAATATATTATAAAAAGGAAAATTAGGTTAAAACTGGGATCTTCTCTCTAATGGAAGATCCCAACTTTAGTTCCAATTTTGATTCCATATATTTTTCAAATAAAAAAATAGTGATATATTTATCAAATACTTTGTTATAAATATGAAAAATTATTTTTAAATTGGATAAAATAATAAAATTTATTTTTTTAATAATATTTATTAAAAATTAAATTATGGATAAAAATTTTGTAAATTTACTTCTCACATCAATAATATGTCATAAAAAGTAAAATTGAGATCTTCGCTGTAATGAAAGGTTCCAAATTTTTTAAATTAAAAAATAAGCATATTTATTAAATATTTTGTTATGATAATAAATTTTTTTTGATAGAATAAAATTATAAAAGTTATTTTTTTGAATAATTTTAATTAAAAATTAATTTTTAAAAAACTAAATTGTAGATAAAAATTTTACACATTTATTTTCCAAAAGTTAAAATATAAAAATTTAAACTAATTTTTCTTTAAATATTAAAAATTTTGGATATTTGAATTTTAAAGAAAGTTGAAATTTTGTAAGTGATTGAAAAGATTATCCATACTAAATTGATTTAGATCCATTTTTTAAGAAGAAGAAATGAGTAGAATTTGTGTGGGATAAATTTAGGAAGTGTTGGAAGAAATTAGAATGAATAGTAAATAAAGAAGAAATTAAATATTGATATTTATAATTTTAAAAAAAAATCATGTCCATATTATCGTTGTTATATGATTGTTGATAAATTTATTGCATGCTATGGTTAGTTTTTCAAAAAAAAAAAAAAAAAGAGTGCCACATAATACATGTCATGTAGCTATTAGTGGAAAAAAAATCGGGATGAGTCTCGATTTGGTGGGATGGAACCTGCTTCATATGCATGATATCATCTAATTGGGATCGTTCCAATTTGGGGGTTTATAGAATGTTTACTGTAATTTATATAAGTATTGAGTGACTTATTGTATTTGAAAGAATATTAGAGAGATATGATAATTTTAAAGCGGGAATATATTGAATTCGCAACAACATTGCATTTTTTGTGAACTCGCAATAGGTTGGCACAGGGAGGGGGAGAATTCGCAACACATAAGCCATTTTTGGTGAATTAGCACTAATTCACCAAAAATGACTTATGTGTTTCAAATTCTACCCTACAGTATCCATCACATTTTATATACAATAATTGATGGTGCAGAATAATTGTTGGAGACTGTATTATAGGGTAGAAGAACAATAATTCATCTCTCACTGACTCAACAGTCCTAAACTATAGTAACGACCTTTTATCTTTTCTCATTTATAAATAGCTTTGGTATACATTGAGTAGTTTGAAAACTGGTAGCTGTGAGTGAAAGAGAATTGAGACTTAGTTGTAAAGAGTTGTAAAAGTGAGTTGAATTGATTCAAAAAGAAAAATATTTTTTGTAGAAAAAATGGCAGAAGATAAGATAATAAGAGTATAAGATCATATTTTGCAGAAGATTCGTAGTGAAGGAGTAATATTTAGTTGTTATAATTATTATAATTATTATTTATTGTGATATGAGATATAAAGTATGCTCTATATTTGCTTCTTACTAGAATTCTGTGTATCAGAAATATATCTGATATATATTATTATTATTCTAAATTTAATATTATTATTATTATTATTCTGCTTCTTATTATTGTTGTTGCTGTTACAATATAAGATATAAAATATACTTTACACTTACTTCTTATAAGGATTTTGTATATTAGAAATATATCTAGTATATATTTAAAATAGTTATAATAGTTAAGTGATAATAGAATAATATTATTTTATTTTTTTATTCACTTCGATTATTATTTAGTATTATTATTTTTCTTACAATAATAATAAAATATTACTATTATTTTATACCTATTGTTGATAGGTTATTATTATCATTACTATTATTTAGTTAGTTTCATTTTTATTATTTATTTTGATTAATATTTAGTATTATTATTTTTTTTATGATCATAATAAAATCTTATTATTATTTTGTACATATTATTAATATTATAATAATAATAATAATAATCATAATAATAATTATGTAGCTTTATTATTATTATTATTAATCCTATTGTTATCTTATTTAAGAAATTTTAATTAATAATTTTAACTAAAGATTAAAACTTTAGTTTATTATTGTTGGTAAATCTTGGTTATATAAGATATAAAATATGCTCTACACTTGCCTCTTATGAGGATTCTGTATATTAGAAATATATCTGCTATATATGAAAAATAATTATATTGGTTGGAGTAATAATGAAATATTATTATTATTTTATATTTATTGTTATGATTATTATTATTACTATTATTATTATTTAGTTTTATTTTTTCTTAGTTAATTAAATTAATATTTAGTATTGTTATTATCTTATAATCGTAATATAATCTTGATTTTATTATGTAATTATTATTAAGGTAATTATTATTATTATTATGATTATTTAATTTTATTTAGTTTTCTTATTGTTATTGTTTCGGACAGCAGTCTAGGAGCCCAACTTGGCCCAATGGCTAGACGTAAATAGAGCTTGGATTTGTTAGTAGTCCGAGCCTATCTCGGGCCATTAACCCGAGTTGAGGTCCAAACTCGAGTTAAGGCCGTTTGTTCCCTAACAGCGTAGAACATTCTTCCCTCGCATGTGGCCATTAAACTCGAACCCATCCGATATCATAATGGACGTCCAGGGTTATTTCCTACAAAGGCGGGATCAAATCCCCGTTATTTCTTAACTACTTACTCGTATATATATGAGTCCAACTATGAACGTCAGGTATCTTTTTTTTTTACCTACTTATCATACACTTTTCTGTACACATTGACTTGAGCATCGGAGTCCTTGCAGGTACATCCCCCATCGCCATAGAAGTACTCATCTGGAGCAATTTGAGATCCCAATCTCGGTTCAGAAACTCCTCAGGTAACCTACCTTTGATCATTGGCACCGTTTGTAGGGAATTCACGTTGGTTGCCACCATACCACGATTGTAATTGCACGAATGTCTTCGCACCCAAAGAGAGAACGCACAGCTGGGCACGTCCCCGTAAGCAATAACCAACCACTAATGGACGAGCGAACAGCTTCCGATTCGGCTTCGGATGCTGGAGACCAACATCACGAGCAGAACTCAGCGGCTCACCACTCCATTGTTCAGGCCGCGGGGAACGTGGTCACCTCCAGGATTTAAATCTGCCCTCAGGCCAATACCGACTCGCTTGCCGAAATGCTAACCCTGATGCGGGAGCAAGCCACCTGCATTCAGAGGCTAGAACAAAATCTGGACCACATGAAGGAATCAGACTGAAAATGATGTAGAAAACGACATCGACGCCACCACAATAGGAGTCCAGATTATCGTAGAGGCCGAAGTCCGAGAGAACGTAGTCGCAGCATGGAACGTCATCACCATGGAGACTCACCACATGGGAGTGCAGCCCACAGCCATAAAGAGCCTCAGGTAGGAAGTGTCCATTGCCGCCTCAACATTCCTATATCTGATCCCATCTTTGGTACAATGACAGGTATACTAGGTGCAGCTCCAAATAATACGAGAACCCCGAAGACGACGACGACACACTGTTCTCCGACTTCATTATAAGAACACAGCTACCCAAAGGGTTTAAGCCCCTATCCGACATGGAGCCATACAATGGGAGCACTGACCCCCAAAAGCATATGGACGCTTTCAAGTTGAGGATGGTGTTAGCCGGGATTTCAGATCCCGTCAAATGCCGAGCCTTCCCAATTATTCTGAAGAGAGCCGCTTTGAAATGGTTTAATTCTCTTTCACCTAGGTCGATCAATCGATTTTCTGACCTTGCTTCAACTTTCCTGGCCCACTTTACTACTAAAAGGTTCAAGCCCAAGCCAGTTTCTAGCCTCCTCGTGATACACCAGCAGCAAAATTAGTCGCTCCGAGACTTTCTCGAGCGAAATAATGCCGAATCTTTGCTTGTTAACAAGGTGCAGACTCAGGTGGCAATTCTGACGCCATTGAATGGATTATGATTGGGGCCATTTAAAACTTCGCTATCCAAAAGGCCGCCAGAATCCCCAGAGGAGATACAAACAAGGGCCGAAAAGTATATCTTTCTCGAGAAAATGGAGAAGGCTACAACTAACCCCGGGAGGCACAAATCTGACAGGAAAGTTGGTGGCTAAGATGAACACTCGAGGAAGGAGGTATATTCTAGGGCTGGTAGATACAACGAATATACCCCCCTCAACATATCCCTATTCGAGCTGTTCCAAGAGGTCGGCCAAGTCGAGAGGTTCCTCAAGCAAAAAGTTTTCAAGATAAGAGCCAACACAAACAAGGTCTTATTTTGCGAGTATCATAACGATTTTGGACATAGAACCAAGGATTGCTACAATTTCTGAGATGTCATGGAATAGTTGATAAGGGAAGATAGATTGGCAAAGTACGTGGCTTTCCAAAGAAGTCCACAAAGAAGGCGAGCCCCCGATCATGAGGACGAGGAAAGAAGGAATCCGAGGAGCCAGAGAACCTTGGAGCCGGAAGGAAATCAAGACAATGATGAAGAACAGATCACAAAGACTATCAACGTCATTACTGGAGGTTTTACGGGTGGTGGAACCATGAAGTCAACATGGAAAAAGCACTTACAAGAAGTCCTCAACATATCCTCCAGCAAGATAAAAAAGCTAGTACCGACATCTCGACCAATACCGGATTTCGTCTTCTCAAGCTTCGACTTCGAGGGCATGATTTCGGGACACGACGACCCAATGGTGATCTCTGTAGCCATGGTCAATGCCAAAGTAAAGGGGGTATTTATTGATCAAAGAAGCTCGGACGACATTCTATTCCGAGATGCGTTTGATAAGCTTGGGTTAAGTCACATCGACCTCTAAACATATATGGAGGAGCTGATCGGGTTTTTCAGGGAAAAAGTCTATCTCAAGGTTACATCACCCTCCACCTAACCCTGAAGTCTCGACCTTAAACCCGAACGATCAAAGCCAACTTCCTAGTTGTCAACTGCCCCTCGGCCTATAATGTGATACTTGGGAAGACTGATATTGAACAAGATAAGCATTGTTATCTCAATGGCATCCCTGACTATGAAGTTCCTTACCGATAAAAGAGAAATTGCCACGGTGAAAGTCGACCAAGTGACGGCTTGGTGATGCTATAACGCCAGCCTGGAAATCCAAAAGCAACAAAAGGAGATGTCCTAGGCCGATGCCCGATCGACTTGTGCGATGTAGATTTGTTCAATGTAGATCTGTTCGCATGGTATGCTATCGACATGCCGGGAATCAACCCAGAATTCGTGTCCCACCGACTCTCAGTCTTCCCCGGTTCAAAATCAATTACTCAGAAGAGAAGAAGAATGAGCCTAGATAGAGCCTTCGCAGTCTAAGAGCAAGTCCAGACTCTCTTGAAAGCTGAATTCATACGCGAGATTGAATATCTGATGTGGTTGTCTGATGTTGTGATGGTCAAAAATTCTAATGGGAAATGGTGAATGTGCGTCAATTACACCAACTTAAACAAAGTCTACCCAGAGGACCTGTATCCCTTACCAAGCATTGATGGATTAGTAGACACTGCTTTCGGTTTCAGACTGCTCACTTTCATGGACGCTTACTTGGGATATAATCAAATTTTGATGTTCTAGCTCGACGAAGAAAAAATAGTGTTCATAACCCCAATGGTCAATTATTGCTACAAGGTCATACCATTCAGATTGAAGAACATGGGAGCAACATACCATAGGCTTATGAATAAGATATTCGAAGAACTGGTCGAAGATTTGATAGAGGCTTACATCAACGATGTGTTGATCAAGTCTTGCAAAGAAGAAAATCTCCTGTCCGACCTTAAGGTCGTATTTGATCGAATCCAATAGCACAACATGAGACTCAACTTGCACAACTGTGCTTTTGCCGTAGAAGCTGAAAAATTTCCATGATTCATGCTTACACATCAAGGAATCGAAACAAACCCCGACAAATGCCAAACAACACTCGAAATGAAAAGTCTGACAACAGTAAAAGAAGTATAATGCTTCACCAAAAGAATTGCCTTTCTCTCGAGATTCGTGGCTGCATCGGCTAGGAAGGCCATTCCCCACTTTTCTCTCTTGAAAAAGGGGGAATACTTTTGAGTGGACACTGGAATGTGAGGCCGCTTTCTCCGACTTCAAGGAACATCTGTCCCGCCTGCCTATATTAAGCAAGTTGGAAGTCGGAAAATCGTTGTTCTTATATCTATCAGTTAGCGACACCACCGTTGTCAGAGCACTGGTCCGGGAAGAGTCTCTACAATAGCACCTAGTATACTTTATCAGCAAAGTACTTCAAGGATCCGGGACGAGATATCGGAAGATTGAAAAAGTTGCCTTGACCCTAGTTATTGCAGCACGAAAGCTCTGCCAATATTTTCAAACCCATACCATCGTTGTCTGAACTAACCAGCCAATCCGGCAAATCCTACAAAAGTCATACTTGGCAGGAAGGATGGTATCATGGTCTGTGGAACTTTTGGAGTTCAACATCCAATACGAACTAAGGACTGCCATTAAATCTCAAGCATTGGCAGACTTTGCCGAAATGATAGACGAGGTGGATAACTCGGAATCAGGGTGGACGCTGCACGTGGATGGAGCTTCCAGCTCGAAGGGAAGTGGAGCTGGGGCGATTTTTGAAAAGGAAGGAGAAATAATCCTCGAGCTCTCCATTAAATTCGACTTCTTGGTTTCCAATAACCAGGCGGAATATGAAGCCCTCATCGCAGGCCTCAAGCTAGCAGGGGACGTCGGCGTATCCCGACTTTTGGTATGCAGCGACTCTCAAGTTGTGACTTCCCAAGTCATCGAGGCATACCAAGCTGAGGATGTTCTACTGCAGAAATACCTAACCAAAGCAAAAGAACTCATGGAAAAATTTTTAAATGTAGAGTTCTAACATGTTCCAAGAGAAGAAAACGTCAGGGCCGACATCCTTTCAAAGTTGGCAAGCATTAAGCCTGGAGGAAATAATCAGAATTTGATCTAAGAGACTTTGAAGCTTCCCTCAATAATGGATACCCTTCCGACCTTATTCGTCAGCGGGATTCCAAACTAGATGACTCCGATCGTTCAGTACCTAAGCAATGGAACCAAACCAAAAAATCGCATCGACGCCAAGAGGCTAGCTAGAGAAGCCTCATACTATACCTTCATTAATGATCAACTATTTAAAAGGGGTTGTCCCAACCACTGCTAAAGTGTGTGGGATCGGATTGGGTTCCCACAATTCTTGAGGAAGTCCACAAAGGATCTTACGACCATCACGTCGAAGGAAAGTCGCTCACATTAAAGGTATTACGAGCTAGATTCTATTGGCCGTCAATGATGAAGGACTCAATAGAGTATGCACGGAAGTGCTCCATTTGCCAGAAACACGCCACCTTCTATCTCGCCCCTTCCGACAAATTAACATCAATTGTGTCCACCTGGCCCTTCAGCAAGTAGGGACTCGGCCTCCTAGGTCCCTTCCTACTCTCTTCGGGATAAGTGAAGTACCTGATTGTGGCGACAGATTATTTAACGAAGTAGATAGAAGCAGAGCCGCTTTTCGCCATCACTGCCGCCTAAGCTCGGAAGTTCGTATTGTAACACCCTAATAAGTCCATACTACGCTTAAGTCGTATTACGGTGTTTTATTTGTTGTTACTTATACTCGTGGAAAACTAAATTTCACTTGAAATTAAATTATGCGGAAAATACGGTAAAATTTTTTTTTTTGAATACGTCGTCACTTTGGAAAGTAAAGCCTTGCGCGAGAAGATAGTAATAAATGAGCGTATCGCAAAGATTCCAGTATGAATTAAATGAACAAGGGATAAATCAAAATACCATGTATTCAAATTTCTACAACAACCATATAAATATAATTAGTCTCATAATATCTAATAATACATAAAAAGGGAACTCATGGTCATGTCATGGCCCCAAAATATCAAACGTAAACAAATTTAACAAGGTTCGATACAAAATGAAATACAAAGCATAAGAAGCAATAATAGAATAGGCCCGGGTAGACATGTGCTGGCTTCTCTGCCTCCTCCGTGCCCTTCAATCGAATGGACTCAAGTTCTCGAATGTCTGGTCCCCCTCGCTCCTCGGCCTCGGGGAACATGAGGGATATGGATGATACGAGGGTGCTTGTTGATCATCTCAACGCGACGGATGCGATGACTAGGAGTATAGTTGGCCACCGAAGAACGTTCCTCGGAGGGATCCTACTTAGACGCGGTGGGGTGATACTCGGGGAGCGGCGACAAAGCGACTGCGGCCCTAGGAGTGATCGTGGAACTCACATCAATCACAAGGATCTCTGGCGGTGGCACGGGCTCAGCTGTGAGTAGACCCGGAGACATCGGCTCCATCTCGATGTCTAGCAACGGCTCAGGCGGGAAATCCCAAGGATCCAACGGCAGTCCAAGGTGAGCCGAAGAAACGTCTACAGGGGCTGGCGGGACTTCTAGCTCCTCTTCCTCAAAAATTTGACCCAGGTGAAAATATGTGCGAATTACTGTGGTGGTTGTGGCTACAATAGCGTGAGATCCCCATCGTAGGTCCACTCATGGTGGGGAGGATCCGTGCGCCATAGGTATCTAGTGACGAGACGGAAAAACAACTAGGGTGAGAAATAAGATTTCTCAATAGGACTCGAACCTGACACATAAATGTCATCGTCATCGTCCCAGCCAATTCGATTTTATAAATGAAAACAGTGAGCATTTAATAGGTTCAATTCTTAGATTTTTGAAAATATCAATGTCCGAAGTGGGTTCCATTTTAAGTACGTATTTCTCATATGTTGACATCATGATATACATAAGAACTTATATGACAATTTGTATCATGCATGCACATCTTATGAGTTTCATTCTTTACTTAGGTCGGACCGAGGCCCTTTTCTCTTCTTCACATAACCTCTATCTTAGGTCTTTTTCTCTTTCTCTTTTTTTTTTCACCCACTAAACATAAGTGGTAATGAGCTCATACCGTGGCCGTCGCCAGCATAAATTTTCGGTATTTACACTAGTTGGGTCATCTTATGCCTCATATAAGCCCTATCCCCTATACTCACACTAGCTGGGTTATGCCATGCCTCATATGAGTCGTGGGTGAGGGGAACTTAAATTAGGTCACCTTCCCTTTTGAAGAGTAATACACTTTGTTAAATCTTTTCTTATTAAAGTTTATGATGCAAAATATTTCTAAGTCCACAATTTCTACAGAATTTTGGTAGCATAACGGCTAGACCAAAGCTTCCCAAAATTTTGCCAAACAGAAAAACCAATATCACATATCATTAAGCATCATATCATATCATCATTGTCATATCATCATCATCATCATCATGATCATCATCATAATATTATGCTTGCATATAAATATAGACATATTCTCAAGCAAAGTTTTATGAGCTTAACTTAGTAAATTGGGTGCAAGCTTTTAATTAAAGTTGCCTTTTGTGTATCCTCTTTTATTAGTCGTAAGGCCAATTTTGTCTAATATCCTTTTTGATGCTTTTTAAGTTGAATTATGAAAGTTTTCTAATACTTAATGTAAGGGTTTTAATATCTTAAAGCTTATTCCTCATTAACCTTTAACTTTTACCCTAACCAATTTTACTTTTACAGTGGGGCAGTAACTTCAAAAATTCACCATAATTTCATCTTTTACTCTTTTATTTTGAATTTTGGTATAATTATACTTCTTTGGGTTTATTTTTAAACAAAAGAAACGCCATTGAAAAATTCATTTTGTAACTTGAGTTATGAACATTTTATTCTGACTATTCAGACTTGAAAGTTCATCTCGGATCAGTGATTTTTAAAAATTACTGTGAACTACTCACAAAAGATCTGCCAAAACCGTTTTAGAGAGATGTTCCTCTATATCTTAGCTTTCTAACAAACTTGGTCCCACTCAAAAATGTTCTGTATAACTTGAGTTATGCACATTTTATTATCTACTGCCCGAACAGAAACCCATCTGGAAATAGCAAGCTTTGAAAATTCATATCTCTCTCGTTTTAAGGCTAAATCTCACATGTTTTATATGTGTGGAAAGCTCTTTGAGTCTATTATCGCAGAAAATTAGTTTCACTACATTTTGAGTTTTGTAGAATGAGTTATACTATACGCATTATAGACTGCCAGAAATCTAGCTTAACTAGCTTTTATGCTTTTCACTTCAAACTTATGGAGAAATTGTTATATTACTACAAATCACCATTTTCATGTTTTATCTCACCATCATATTCAATGTTTTAGTTACCAAATCAGTATTTTAAAATAAAATAAAGCAAGATACATAAAAATCATCATACCACAAAATCTCATTTTAAGACAACAAATTCAACAAGGCAATAAAACTTATAAAGCAAGATATGGTCATGAGACCTTGAACAAGTCCTAAAACCACCTAGCTATGAAGACCTTAGGGGTTCTAGAGCTTGAAAAATACATAGAGAAGAAAGGTAAGAGTCACTACCAAAAGAGCTTTCTTAAAGGATTTGGGATGAGGAGAAGATTGAAGAGAGCCTTCCTATTTGAAAGCTTGAAAATGGGGCTTGTGTATGAGTGGTCTGTTTCTCCAAGGACCAAAAATGACAGTCCTTCAAGGGATTGTGAGTGTAGTAATGGAGATAAGGTAGGAAATAGTAAGAAGATTAAGATAAGAACAATGAAGGTTGGAAGAAGAAGAGAGTGAGTATGAGACTTGGAGAGAGGAGAGAGTTTAGTATGTCTTGAGAGAGAAAATGAAAAATGGAATGAGGAGAGAGAGGGGGCTGAAGTGGCGCATAAATGAGCGAGGGAGTGAGGTGACTTTGCTTCTTACAACAAGCAAGAAAGTGGAAAAACCTTGGGGCAAAAGAGGAAGTTGTGTTTCCTTTGAGTCTTGGTATTTAGGTAAAGACCATGTACTATTTTTTTCAAGTGGTTAAAAGTATGACCTCTCTTAGGATTTGACTTGGATGGCTATGATCACTCCAAATGTCACCATCCTGATGGAAGAGAGTACACTTTTTGTCTTGACTTAAGGAATACTACTAGCATAGACTTTTAATGTAGGGGTTTATGATGAGAAGGCAAATGGATGGTTGGATATGACTCTTGCTTTGACCAAACTTTTAAACAATAATTAAAGGGAGATTTTAACATTTTTACACTTGTTACAATTATCTAAATGTTAATTAATTTGATTGGTTCAATTATACCTTAACATATTTTTATTGAAAAGAATTTTCCTCATGAATTATGCAAAGAGGGTGTGAGGGTTAATTTTTTTCATGTGATTAGGATGTGATGCTTGTCATGCTCTTAGTTAATAAGGTTAGGTCACTTTGATTTTATATTCTAAGTCATGAATTAACAAGGATTTGGTCATTAGGCTTTTAATTGTAACTTTTAATGCGTTATGTTTCAATTGTTGACTTTTCTAATTAGCCACTGACTTTCACTTATCTTGTTGACTTGCCTTAATTTACCAAGCCCTTACTCTTGAGATTAATCGATTAATTCTCAATCAATCGCTAACTCCTCTAATTAGCCAGGAACACCAAGCTAATTAACTTAGGTGAAAATGGGGATGTTACACGTATGGAGAAATATCTTCACTCACTTTAGAATACCTAACTCGATCATTACTGACAATGGAACCCAATTCATAGATCAGAAGTTCCGAAGATTTCTCTCCAGCTACAAAGTCAAGCACCACTTTACCTCGGTCGAAGACCCTCAAGCAAACGGCCAAATTAAAGCTGCTAACAAAGTCATCCTATGAGGGCTGAAGAAGAGACTCGACGAGGCAAATGGGGCATGGGCCAATGGGCTCGGGAGCGTTCTATAGTCCTATAGAACCATCCCGCATTCAATGATGGGCAAAACTCCTTCAAGCTGACTTACAGGGTGGACGCAATGCCACCGATCGAAGTCAAGGAGATAAGCCCACGAATTATGTTCCAACCTACAAAGCACCATGCACTTCAGGAGCAGTCCGACCTATCTAACGAAGCAAGGAAAATGGCTCATCTTAGGGAGAAAGCGCTGAAACATCGAATCTCCCGAAGATACAATGCCAAAGTAGTACTCCGACGTTTGACAAAGGAGAATTGGTTCTCCAATGAGCTGACATTGTAAAACCTCCCGTGGGCCATGAAAATTAGCCGCAAACTGGGAAGGCCCATACAGAATTATTGACATCTTAGGAAAGCGGGCATATAAACTCTTCATATTATCGGGAACAAAAATTCCGAGGTCATGGAACTCTTCCAACCTCCAAAAATTTTTCATCTAATGTATATAGCACGTGAAATAGCTGTACTCTTTTTCCTACCTCGGGTTTTGTCTCACTGGATTTTTTCGATGAGGTTTTAACGAGGCAAAACTTCATGGGCCAAGCAGTAACTAGTAAACTTTTCTTGATTTTTGCTTTTATATGTTACCTTTATTCTGTTCGATTAAACATTACTTTATCATTTTTATGTTGTTAACTCTTCTCTTTTACTTCCATTATTTTGCTTTCATTATTTTTATTACACATCATGGTTGACGATCTCAACCTGCCTTAGTACTCCTAAGGGATTGATCACCCCTTAGTCGAGAAAAATGGATCCCAGTATGATAACTCAAACAGATAATCTCAAAGACGATTAAAATCCGATGTCAAACCTCGGGTCAGTTACACCTTCATGCTAACTTAAGCGAACAAAACCTTAAATTCTAACTAAATCCAACTCGAATTACATCCAATTTGGCAAAGCAAAAAAGGTGCTGCCAATATTCCCTTCAAAGTATAACTTGAGCAAAAAATAGGTGCATCAATTAACAAAATAGGCAACAAATAAAACCGTAAAATGCAATGAATTTCATTACAAGACCCTGGAGAGCGGGCAGATATTCATTACAAAAGGGCTAGATATCAGATAGATATTCATTACAAAAAGAGGCCCTAACAGGGCAATACAATAAAAAATGCAAACACATCAAGGGTCGGAGGCTTGGCTCCTCGGATCAGCTTCAGGATTACCAATGCCTTCGTCATCTTTTTCTGGAGCTACCACGATGTGACCAGGAACTACAGTTTTGTCCAACTCGACCTTGCTAAAATTAGCGCTTGGACAAATAATTTAGCACTATTTCAGAAGAAACTCCTTAATCTCTTCGACCGACTTTGCTCACAGCTGCTCCCCCCGAGCCACCTCGTCCCTCGCTCTAGCAGCAACTTTAGAAAAATCGGTGCAATCCCTTTGGAGTTCTGACACCCAAGAACGAGAATCCTCCAATTGCTTGTCCCTCGACTCAAGCGCCTTCTTCAACCTGTTGATCTCATCCTACTTGACCTTCTCCAAGGCCGATTTCTCATCTTGA
This sequence comes from Pterocarpus santalinus, assembly GCA_031439595.1. Lineage (NCBI taxonomy): Eukaryota > Viridiplantae > Streptophyta > Magnoliopsida > Fabales > Fabaceae > Pterocarpus > Pterocarpus santalinus. The sequence goes on from CM062531.1 coordinate 239,706, forward strand.
AGAAGGAAGAGCTTGGACTTTAAGACCTTTACCTCCTCCATAACTCGGACATCGAAAGTAATTACTGGCTCCGAGTATCTGAGTAAGGCTTCCGACTTCAGCATAGCACGCCTTGCCCATTGAAATTTTGTAGTCAAGTTCTCATTGTCACCTTCTAGGCGTTCGAGGAGGGCGGAAACCATCAGCTCCTTATCCGTTAAGTCGGGATAAGGAAAATCCTTATCCATTACGTGGACTTCGGACCTCTTCTTCGACGAGTAAAGACTCTCGAGGTCAATAGTCACGGACTTATCTTTGGCTGCCTTCTTTGAGTTTTTGTTTCTTCGAAGGCTAGGCCTCCGAAGCCGCCTTATCGGGAGCAGAAGTGAACACTGGCTCTCTGGACTCCACCGATTTTGGGCTATTGCTCCCATCCCCCTCGTGTGGCCTCTTCGGTATCCTCTGTCAGAACTCGGCTAAGGCAAACTTTGGAGCCATCTCGTCTGCAAAATAGACATCAACAATAAGTATCTAATAAAGAAAGGAGGCAGAAGATATGCAGCAATAACAAAAAGACGACAACCTAAATATCATCTGGCCTCCCCAGACTCTACGCCAACTATGTTATTTAGATTCAGACGATTCTTCCTGAAGCATTCGAGAAGTAAGTCGCCAATAGCCTTCTCCTCGGGCTTAAGTGAACTCTCCTCTATCCAGGCAGTGCTAAAATGCTTACATCAAAGGACGTTAAACCAAAGCTCTCCTCCCAAGGTCTCCTAAAAAGGAATCTTTTGATTGGTGTGAGCTCGGAAGGACAACCATCCCGAGGATAATCTACCACCGGTAGGTCGAGTAAGAGTGATCAGAAAAAAGAAAGCGTCCGAGGATGGCGTTAATTCGAGATATTCACAAATGATCTTGAACCCTCAAATTATTGCCCAGTTATTCGGATGCAATTGAGAAAGAGCGGCCTCAGTCTGGCGCAGAATCTCTATTTGAAAGTGGATAAACGGAATCCGAACTCCTAGCTCGAAAATAAGGACGTCATAACACCACATCGACCAAGGCCCCCCTTCAAAGTTAAAGTCACTCATCCTCTCGCTCGGACTGAGAGCCTCCAAATAGTATTCCTTCTCATACTTGCCCTTCGGTGATATAAGATTCTCTTCTCTGAAATGAGTTAGGAACTCCGGGGTTACGACTGAGGGAGTCCCAAGGACCCTGAGATCGACCCATCGGTAGATGAAGTTGATCTCGAGAGGAAAAGTTAAAGCTCTTTTTTTAGCCATTTTCGTGATCTTAGACAACTTACACAGGAAACTACCCCTACGTCACAAACTCGGGAAAAGTCTAAGTTGGAAACTCTCAGTGGAAACCGAAAAGATAAACTCCCTACGGCAGTTTCCCTTTATACAAAAAGCCGCGATAGGCGGCGGAAGTGAAAAAACTAAGCCGGATAAGGGTTAAAACTGCCCCAAAGTATAAAAGAAATATGGATTAATGGAAACCAAACCACTACTAATATGTCATCCAATGAAACAATACAAGTTGCAGAAGCAGAAAATAAAAGGGATAATGCATACTTGTTACTAGCAAGATAATGGTGGCATAAACGATCGCTTCTGTACTTCTCCTTCGTTTCTCCTTCGCGGCGATCTCTTTTAGGCAAGGTGAGGAAAATGGAGAATGAACGCACAAAGCTATTCTTATAGGAATGAAAACACCTTTTTGCCACGCAACCCAAACGTCGCCAAGGGCGTAACACGTCTTTTCGTATAAAGGGAATAGGGGCAATAATGGAAATATTATCCCAATTCAAATGATGAAGCGCTTTGAACGAGGCGCCAAAATAGCACATGTTCGCTCGAGGTTATGGGACGCGACCTATGAGGCAAAAGGACTGCACCAGTTTACGAAGACTCAAGATGTTGTTACAGGTAAATGTCAAATCACTTAAATGGCAATCCATTCTTGAAACACAGCATATTAACTCGGAGACTCACGAAGAACTCAGCACCTAAAGAAGCCACCTCGGATACCAAGTTAGGGGCACTGTTCCAGACAGTAGTCTAGGGGACCAACTCGGCCCAATGGCTAGGCCCAAATATAGCTTGGATTTGTTACTAGTCCGAGCCTATCTCGGGCCATTGACCCAAGTTAAGGCCCAAACTCGAGTTAAGGCCGTTTGTTCCCTAACAACGCAGAATGTTCTTCCCTCGAGTATGACCGGTAATCTTGGACCCATCCGATATCCCCAAGATAATGGATGTCCAGGGTTATCCCCTTCAAAGACAGGATTAAATCTCCCTTATTTCTCAACTATTTACTCGTATATATATGAGTTCAACTACGAATGTTAGATACCTTTTTTTTACCTACTTCTCATATACTTTCCTGCACTCACTGACTTAAGCGTTAGAGTTCTTGCAGGTACACCCCCATCGCCATGGAAGTACTCATCTGGAGCAACTTGAGATCCCAATATCAGTTCGGAAACTTCTCTGGTAACCTCACCTTCGAACAGTTATTATTATTATTAATGTTGTTATTATATTGTTTAAGAAATTTTAATTAATAATTTTAAATAAAGATTAAGACTTTAATTTATTATTATTGGTAAACTTTAGTTATATAAGATATAAAGTATGCTCTACACTTACCTCTTAAGAGAATCTTGTGTATCAGAAATATATCTGATATATATATTTTTAAGAAATTTTGATATTATAAATAAATATAAAATTAAACCCTAAATTATCAATTTATCAATAGTTAATATTATCGTTATTACAATAATATTATTATTTATGATAATATATGTGTTTTCTTTTGTTTATTTATTGCTTTATCTATTAGTAATATTTTATTATTATTTATATTTCCTAATTTTTTTATTTCTATGTTTTTGCAAATCATAATAGGAAATAAGAGTACTGCAGCCTCGAGTCTTGCAGTTGGAGAAACAGGCATCCAAAATACATAACTATTTACAAAATATTGGATTACTAGATGTTTATATGATGTATCAGTTTGAATCATACGGCTAACTTATTAGTGCATTAGTCAAACGTTGGAGGCAAGAGACTCACACATTTCACTTTCCAATTGGCGAGTGTACAGTCACATTATAAGACATGAACTTCAACTTAGGGTCCGTATCGATGGTCTACCCATTATTGGTTTTATATCCTTTACTAGAAAAAGGATTGAGAATTTATGCGAGAGTCTTCTTGGCATTAAACCTGAACAGTGTGACATTAACAAATATACAATCAAATTAAGTTGGCTGTATCACCATTTTTGGGAAGAAAGACTAGACAGCTTTGGGTCAGATGTGCCTGATGAGATCTTACAGCAATTTACTCATGCCTATATACTTCGACTATTAGGGATGCAACTTACGCTGGATATAACCACATCTTTAATTCATTGCAAATTTCTTCTATTAATTGAAAATTTGCAAAAGATAGGAGAGTATAGTTGGGGTTCGGCATACCTCATCATACTTTATCAAAATTTATACCGTGCAATGTGGCATAACATTTCTAACATTGGTGGTTGCTTACAACTTTTACAATCATGGGTATGACATTGACTCCCATTTTTGGTTCCTATTTTTGACAATCTCATGCTATGTTTTCCTCTAACCTCCAAGTAGAATTATCCTAATTTAATGATTTCTTGTAATTTATTATAGCTAAATGTGTATCTAATTAATATAATATTTTACAGGTGGATAAATACGTCAATTTCGATAGAATTTCCCTTTAAGACACTCAGCAGTATAAGGCTACGTATAGATCTAATGACACATAATGATATAATGGTTAAAAAATTATATAGATCATTATAGCTATCAATATAGTTGCTAATACTGATGTTATTTTATTTTATAATGCAGTTTCAATAGAAACCATATCACCATCCAAGCATTGAGGAGATTATTCCATATATCTTGGCAGATGAGTGGCCATTGTAATCAATTACCAGTCCACTCATATGCTTTAAGACTATTGAGTGGCACTCAGCTGACCGCATAAAGAGCCAATTTGGGCTAGAGTAAAATATTCTTAATAATTCAAAAAGCCTATTAGAATCTCATAATAAAGATTTGAGGGGACAACAGAACACTAATTGGTGTCGAAGAATATGCGGAGTGGTTACAATATTGGAACCATAAATGGCAGCATATAACATAAGTCGTCCTTCCAATCATCCTTCTCCGTCTTAGCATTATTGGAATTGGTATAGTCACTTTGCTATGGGTCAATATTTATCACCTATGGCACTACTGCAAGATCCACGACAACGGGAGTTACCTCCAAGGTAGCAATATGCCCAAGTACCTCCGCAACCACCTTCACATTAATATCATGCTGAGATGCATCCGCCACCCCTATAGTTTCCTCCTTATGATAACATGCACCTACCACCTCCGTAATATCCTAGTTATGGCTATATGCCTCCAGTACCATGGCAGTATTCTCCTTACAACCATATAGCCTCGGCACCACCACAGCACCCGCACAATTACATGCCTTCGACACACCCGCAATATTCTTATGGGCACATGCCATTTTCACATAGGATGGAGCCATATCGGATGAGCTTTTCAGCATCATCATCTAGGTCAGCTCATGGTGATGAAGGTCATTCATGTGAAAGAAGGTCGGTTGATAGTGGAGTGCCTACCATCATGGTGCTAGCTCACGATCTCGTGGTAATGAATCTAGATGTGGAGGTACTACTTCAGCGACCCATAGGGACGTATACCGGCCAGGCCCACCTATACCTAAACAGGAATTTCTGCTGCCTGTGCCTATGGTTGCTGAAACTTCAGGGTTAGTAAATGATATGATAATAGAATTACTACAGAATCCTGGAGATACGGACAATGCCGAAGCCATTTCATGTTTGACGACAACATCTGCTCAAGAGCCACAACATACGGGACAAGTAAATAAGGAAGCAGAAGAGGAGAACGAGGACGAAGAAGAGCAAAAGTAAGAAGAAAGTAACGGGAGCAATGAAGCCAATGAGAGGCAAAAAAGGAGCAACAATATCTTGAGTCATGCTTGTTAAAGATTGTGAGATAAATTTAAACTTAAGGTGCCGGTGAAATTTACCCTTTAAACACGACCGGCATAAAAGAAGAAATAATAGTCAAAGGGTATTCTTTTGTAATATTTTTTATAATATTATTTTGTAATATTAATCTAGTTGTATGATATTGTAAAATCTTTGTGTTTTTTTGTATCTTTATTTTTAGAATTAATTGCAAAATTAATTACTTAAATATTATCTTAGTGTTTGAGTATTAATTATCTTAGTTATAGTTTCAATACTCATGTAACAACATTAACTAGTATTAGAATATTACAGATGTAATTTAAATATTATCTTAGTCATATAAAATTAAAAATAATATATCTAGAAATGGCAAGATCTACAAGAAAAAATAAAGTAATCATGTGATATAATGCGTCCGTTTAGTTTAACTTTTGAAAAAAGATCTTTTGAAAGAAGATCTTTTAAAAGAAGACCTTTTAGAGGAATTTCTTTTAAAAGAATGATTTTTGTTTGGTTTGAATATGTCAAAAGTAAGTTTAGGAGAGTGAGTTTTGTTTGGATAGGATAAAATAAAATTATTTTTGGTTGTTGATGTGAGAGTAATACTAAGATTCTTTTTCTAAAATGAAAAGTAACCTCAAAGATACTTCTTCCAAAAGGCCTTCTAGAAGAAGACCTTTTGAAAGAAGTTAAATCAAATATTATCATTTACTATACAAAGTCATTTTCCTTTTCCTAGAAGGCCTTCTGAAAATTGCAAACTCCAATCCAAACGGGCACAATATAGTTTTCACAGAAAAAAGATCAATTACAGTTATTTAGTTATAGTTTCAATATTCAATAAAAATAACTAATAATAGAGATAAACATAAATAAATAATATTATCTTAATCATACAAAATTAAAAATAATATATTTAAAAGTGATAGGATTTAAAAGAAATAATAAAGCATTAGTCACTAGATAGAGATCCATATTACATTAGTCAATATAGGATATCAATATTTCACTTATATCTAAGAACTTGGCCCATTTTTATAGGGACATTATCTGCGGCTATGTCCTTCATCTTGACAGAGGCCACAATGTTTTGGTCATCTTATTTCTCTCATGTTCATTTCATTGAGGAAACGAGTTGATTTAGGCCGATCTTTCTCTATGCATTTCAACTGGAGGTTAGGATGAATTCTCGGGCCCTTATATGGTGGCCATGTACTTTCATGTCCCACAACTTTGAATTCCTTCTTATACACTTTGCATATCTTGCCTATCCTATAAACGTCATCGACACAAACTTACCAGCCGAGGTACTAATTAGATCAGCAAGCAATTACATAACAACATGGATATCGATCTGTCTGAAAATTGCCGCAATCATAGTATCTCTCCTTCATATCAACTTTGAATTGTGATTCATTTGATAGATCTTCGACATGGAAACTCTGATACTTCCTTAAAAAAGTAGCAACGCATATGCCTCCTGCTGCTTGCTGGTTTTCCCGCAATCTTGTCGTGATCGTTTCAGAGAAAACACTTCTTGTAACTTTTCGTGCATATGCCTCCCTTTCTTTAGTAGCAAATAATTCGGTCAACCGAAAGTATGTTGCTCTAACTAAGGCAGTAATAGGTAAATTACGAGCCCCCTTTAACACAGAGTTAATGCACTCAACCCAGTTCGTAGTTATATGTCTATGTCGATGTCCCCCATTAAAGACTTGAACCTACTTTTCTTTTAGAATTTTGTCAAGCCAATTTGTATAAATCTCACCATATTGGCGCATCCACTCGTAGTGAAGATTAAAGTCACGTTCTGTCCTTCAATATCCTACAAATCATAATATGATTAGTATATTATAAAAAGAATAAAATCACATTTATAAATAGAGATAATTAGGTTGGGAATTACCTATACTCACGACAAGTTGACGTAAGTAAGGTTTCTTGAATCTCTGCAAGAAATTGGCTACCATGCGTCTAATGCAATATATATGAAATGCTCTTAGAGGTTTCCACTATCCATGGCAATGTTAAATTGCTGCTTTAATTAACTCATGTCGATCAGAAATAATATCAATTCCATCTCGAGTCACCACATATCTACGTAGATAATGCAGAAAAAAATATCATGTATCTACAGTCTCACCCCCAACTATTGCAAATGCAACTAGAAATATATTCTGATTGTCATCTTGTGTAATTGCCACTAATAGAGTGCCTTTGTATTTTCCATATAAATGTGTCCCATCAACTTGGACTAATGGTTTGCAATGTCTGAAAGCTTTGATGCAAGGACCAAAAGTCCAAAATATTCAGCGAAATATTCGATCATTTGGTTGCTCATCAGTGCCATGGTAAGCTGGATTAGTATCGAACTCAACATATGAACCTCTCGTAAAAGCGCATATTGCTCCCAACTATTTGGGTAAAGCTGCATATGACTCTTCCTAATCACCATAAATTCTTTCAATTGTTTTTTGCTTTGCCGTCCATGCTTTCCACTATGTCGATGTGTATCCATATCGAGGTTGAATTTCTGCAATCACAACTTTTACTTTAATAGATACATCAGCTCATATCATAGGCTCTATATATTGTACAATTATGTCAGCATCCACCTTTGTGTGATCTTGAGAAATCATTGCTGCAGTATAAGGGCCATTGTATTTTTTGACCTTCCAAATGCCCCTTTATTTTCTAAGATTGACCCTAGCAAGCCAATTGCATCATATGCTATAGTATTTGCACTTACAATAAAATGTACATAACTCCGATTCACCTACATTATAGTCCACTGATTTAGAAATGCTGTAGTTCTTAATTGCTCATATTACAACCTTCCTATCGCTGAATTGCATTCTCACACATAGTTCACCGTCTACAGTATAATCACTAGCCATATTTACATACTCAAGAAACGCAAGTGCATGCATGGCTTTAAGATCCAAAGTATGCATGAAAGATAGAAGATCCTCTGAATGCTAAATAATAGCATGTGTGTTTAGTATTTTATCATCATCTTCTACACCATCATTCCTCACTTCATATTCCCTTTTAAAGTAATCGTTATCACTTTTACTGTCTCTAATTTCACATTCTACACCTCTTTCTGGAAACAGGATTGGTAGACCTTCTTCATAGTACTGGTACTAACAATTAATATTTATAAACACAAAAGATTATTAGTTTGATATATTTCTGATACATGGGATTCTCAAAAAGAAGCAAATGTAGAGTATACTTTATATCTCATATAATGATAAAATTAACAATAATGATAATCATAATAATGGAAATATTATTATTATAATAATAATAACAATAATGATAAAAGGAAAAATAATTAATAAAGATCATTAACTATATATATTTCTGATATACAGGATTCTCAATAAGAGATAAGTATAGAGCATACTTTGTATATAATAATAATAATAATATCTAATATAATAATAATAATAAAACAACACTTTGTATGTAATATACTAATAACAATAATAATAATATTAATAGTAGTCTATTAATAATATTAATAATATTAATAATAATTGTAATATTAATAACCGTAATAACAATACAAATATTAATAACAACAATAATAATAATAATGATAATGACAACAGAAATAATAATATAAGATTAATAATAATATCTACTATAATAATAATAATATAAATAATGATAATAATAAAGCATACTTTGTATCTGACGATATAGTATCTGGAAGATATACCATATAGGATAATTATACTCAAATATTACACTTTCATCAAATATTACAATAGAACCATTAAAATATACAATAGTGATAACTATATTACTATTCATATTTTTTTCACTCACTTTTTTTTCAAACTATCTTACACTCTTAAATACTATGAATTGCCTATCAAACACTGAGAATATTGAGAAACTCTTTACAATGAATCCGATAGAATGCCATGCTATTTATATATAAGCTTGGTTAATTTTTTATTATTTTTTTCTTCTAAAATCACAACAAAGTACAACAAAGTATCTAAACTCCCGCACAATAAATTCTAAGGCTTTACTACGAATTCTATTAGAATTCACAACTGTAGCTCACAAAATTCTGAGAATTTGTGATGCAATATTACGAGTTTTTTTTTAAATATCATATTTTACTAAATTTATTAAAATTATAATATATCTCCATTTCCTTCACTAAAACATACTATGCATCCCTTTGAGCCCCAATTTGCTTCAATGGTAAATATAAGAGTGATTGGCCGTAAAAATGGGCTGGGACTCAAATTTGAGTCTGTTGGAGGGGCTCTTACATGACCCCCCACACAAATTTCCCTTTGTTGCACTCCCTTTTCAAATAAAACTATGACACTTGTATTAGTCAAAAGTTTGTCACAATTTTCTCGGAGAAATATTTTTTGTACCACGTAGCTAGATACCTTGGACACCCAGAGATAGAAAGGAGAAAAAAAAATTGTAAAAGAAAGTGAAAAGAGTGAAATAATTGATGAAGAGAGAAAAAGCTAAAAGAGGGTGTTGGGGTATTAGAATTTTGGACATGTATAAATAACATAACCCATTTTCTAGAGGAGAAATTGTATTTGCGTTTGGGAAAGTTAGATATAGTGAAATATAGTTGGATAGAGTAATAAATATTAAGAGAGAAAGTATAATGGACTTTACTGCTTTGATATTATGTTAATTGTATTATGTATATAGCTACTCTCTTCTTACAATTATAATCATAAAATTGTGTCGGCGTGCACACCCCCTGATTTCTGTCGGTGCTTCTCTTCTCTATTTCTTTTTCTTTTTTTTTAATGAACTCTTCTCTAATTCTTCTCTTGTGAACAATTTTTGTTAATTTATGCTGGGTTCTTTAATGCTGGTGAAGACGTAGCTAGCATTATTTTCTGTGTGTGTGTGTGTGTGTGTGTGTGTGTGTGTGTGTGTGTGTGCGCGCTTGTGTTTTCATACATTATTACTGCATTTTATTGCTAGTGAAAACGCAGCTTCCATTCGTTATTTCTCATGGGTAGTAGTCTAGTAGAGAAAGAAATATTTTGTTATGTGCTTTATCTAGATTAAAATTAAATTCAAACGTTATTTTGTTTTATTGAAATAGTTCTTAAATAAATATGATCCATTATATATACAAATTATTAGGAATTTAATTTTAATATATTGTTGTTATAAATTTTTTTTACACACATCTAATTATATGTTAGCATATCAATAAAAGTATTTATCTTTTATATTTAATATCTTAAAAATTTTATAAATAATAACATATGATTGAATAATAATATAAAACTCTTTTACTATAATAATGTGTCAAAATTAATCTTAATTATTATTTAGCACATATAAAATTGTAGGTATTAGTATGAAAATGCACTTATATATATATATATATATATATATGAGTGTCTAAAATATGATGTGATTAACCCTAACCCTGAATACGAAAGCATTCACTTAAAAATTTCTCTTCAAATTTATAAATGGGGTAAAATAAGAAAAAACGGAAAGGGGATACTAAGAGTTCGCAAATTACAACTGTATCATTGTACAAGAAAATTACATTTGTACTCATCAACCACCATAAAACATCTTTTCATTTGAAGAAGCCGTATTATCCTGAAGCATATCTAACGCATGATTCAGAAACACCCCCCCCCCCCCCCCCCCAAAAAAAAAATCTACATTGATTTTAAATTAAATAAATTTTAGGCTATTAAATTTAATTAAATTAAAACAATGAAAAATTTTGTCTTAAAACATAAAACATCATATAATAACAAATCGTTACTCTCATTTTTTTTTTATATGCGAATTCAAATGTTCTGTGATTTTCTTTTTCTGTTATCTTTCTTGTTATTGCCAATTAAATATTAGCGAAGTATTTGATAAAAAAAAATTCAAGTTACCAAATCAGGAGAGAGAAAATTTTTTGGGCAGAAATATCATCATTTAATTGGTCAATAAGGAAACAGAAAAATTAACTGAAGATTTCAATCCGTCCAAGTGATTTATGTCTCTTTTTTCTTCTTTTTTTGGGTACATAGTGACTTATGTCTCTGAACGAGCTAGAACCAAATTTATTTTAGCTTTGATGAAAAATATATATGAGTGGCACCAAAGTGCCATCTCGAACATGACAAATTGGGTTACACTGTTTATTCATTATTCACCATATACACGAATACATTACAAGCAATTACATAGATCGTATATAGAGAAGCACGTGCAGTTGGGCATTGCGTAGATATACATAATAAGTACAATTGGTCGACAATCTAGATTGACTAACTGACGATGATGGGAGGCGCATTAATTGAGAAATCACAAGCGATGAGGTTTGAGAGCGTTGTAGGTTACGGGCGCAGGGGGCGAGGCAGTTTTTTGTGCTGGAGGGGTCTGCGACTGCGACTTCAAGTGCGAGTAGTACGTTGGACAAAGGATGTAATTCCGGTTTGGGCAGCGCTTCAACGGCCTGGAGAAGAAGTCGTTGCAATCTTTCTCTGGCCTTTGTTTTGGAAGGCCCCGGATGCAGTTGTTGCTGACGTCCAGCACCTTGGCATCGATCAGCTCCCTGCACTTGGGACCGACCCGGGTGAAATAGTTGTACGATAAGGACAGGTTGCCATTGTTGCGGAGCCCTGGCAGGCGGCACACCATCTCCGGAACCTCATCGTAAAAGTGGTTGTGCGCCAAATTGAGGAACTGAATCTTTTTCAAGCAGGCAAAGGAGAGGGGGATGGTTCCCCCTAGCCGGTTCTTGCTCACATCAAACACGGTGGCCTTGTTGAGGTACCCGATCTCGAAGGGCAAGCACCCCTCAAGCTTGTTGTCCAAGAAGAGCACTTCGGTCAGGGTCTTGAAAGCTCTGCCGATGCTGCTGGGGATCGGCCCCGTGAATTGGTTCTTGGCAAATGTGAGGTACCTGGCTCGGGTCTGCCCGAAGTTATCCGGGAGGTAGCCGCTGAAGTAGTTGTTGTTGATGAAGATGACGTCCAGATCCATCTCAAACAGTTTGGGTGGAATCGGGCCGTTGAGACGGTTGAACCTGAGGTCCAAGAACACCAGCTTCTTGGCCTCAAGCACTTGCTTTGGGAACTCCCCCGACAACTTGTTGTTGCTGAGGTCCAGCTCGTAGAAAAAGCGGAAGTTGCCGACGGCAAGACTTGGGAGCACACCGCTGAAGTTGTTGGAGTTGACGTGGAAGAATGTCAGCTGTGGAATGTTCCCCAAGATACCCGACAGCCCCAATTCTTTTCCTTTGCGCCCATAGATGGCAGCTTGGTTCAGGTCTATTCCCGCAACGGCTTGCTGCCTTGATTTTGGATATTGGGCACATCGCACCCCATTGAAATGACAAGTGTCTTTGTCTCTACCTTTCTTCCAGTTCCCGGTATAATTCCTTGGGTCGTTGATATTAAGTTTGAAGTTTAGAAGCACTTGTTGTGCTTGCCGCAACAGAGACTGACGTGGTGTAGGAGGAGGTGGTGGAGGAGGAGGCGGAGGACGAGGGGACGGCGGTGGAGGAGGAGGAGGAGAAGGAGGAGGCGGAGGACGAGGGGACGGCGGTGGAGGAGGAGGAGGAGAAGGAGGAGGCGGAGGACGAGGGGACGGCGGTGGAGGAGGAGGAGGAGGAGGGGGCGGCGGTGGAGGAGGAGGTGGCGGCGGCGGTGGAGGAGGACACTCTGGTTCGGGAGGAGGAGGAGGAGGAGGAGGAGGTGGCGGCGACGATGGAGGGGGACACTCTGGTTCGGGAGGAGGAGGGGGGGGACATTCTGGTTCGGGAGCAGGGCCATAACCGCCGCCGCCTCCACCTCCTATGATAATTTCCAATGCTTCTCTTTCCGACCCGGCCAACTGTTCCTGTTGGGCGACAGCCAAGTATGGGTAAAGGCAGAAAGCAAATAGCAAGAGTAAGGCGTACATTGACGTGGTGCCCATCTTTCTCTCTCGACACTGCCACATGCAGGGTATTGACACCAAATGAACTCTGGTCTTATACATATATATCAAGGGAAATCTCAATATCTTATACGAAATAAGGAGAGAAAAATCATACAAGCTTGCATTTGATCTAGTAAAGATTTTTTGCATATTCATAAGAGTAAGTTGCGGTTGTGCTTTCTTTTTCACTTTTCAGAGGAGAGGGCTAACGCATTCCTTTCCTCTCCACGTCTTGCTCTGTCAATTGATTCCTTTACTTTTTGGTAGGTCCTCAAGTTCTTAGCATTTACTCTCAAACCACTGAAAGAAAAGTATACAAAAAAACAATAGCCATAGATTGACGTACAGATATTTGGCCTACCCTCTGGATCAAGGGCACTCTTTAAGTTGGGCCTCCTCCGGCAACTTGGGCAAATAAGACATAATTGTGTCTCCACTTTGTTCTCGAGATCACTCTTCAATAATTGAGGATGAGCGATTCGTTGGTCCGTTCATGTTACGGACTAACGTTAGTCCCACATAAGAAAATTCAAAATGAACCCCCGAATGTTCCCCAATAATATTGCAAAATAGGGCCTTGGATTTTTTTATTTGCAAATAAAGTCTCTCTCCAATTTCCCATTTTTTGTCGGAGCAAAGTATGTGGCGATGAAAATCTTAAACCCGACAAAATTGTAAACCCGGCGAAATGGTGGTGCACTATACAGGTATTTCGATCTACAAAGAATATAACCTTTAGTAGACGTAGAAGTGGAGAGGGGCTTAAGAATAAGCCTTTTGTTGAGGTTGTCCCCAGAGAGTTCTCTATCTGCAAAGGGTCAAGCTGACTATCCCAGAGAGTACATCACTGCTACAGGTGACCAGACAGGTTCTCCATGGCAGATCTATGGTGAGTGTTACAAAATAGTGATGGTTTGAAAGTTTTTATTTTATTTATTTTTACAGTTAATTTTTGTAATTTTCAAGCAAGTACCCCTTATTAATTTGTTTTGCTGCAGGTCAAAAAAGTTTGTTTTTCTCATGCAAGAGAAAATGGTTCATGGTGAATTGATGTATGGTGTGTTGGCTGTATTTCATGTAACTGATGGATCGAAGGCCATTATTTCCTGGTAGAGATTGTGTGCATCATTGCGTCTACTTATGGAAGTAACTCATTCAGAAGTCTCCAGTGCTTGAAGAAGTTCAAGATTTATTGATTTATAATTGTTTTATGGTTGAAATGATTAAACTTGTAGATTTTGAGCTAACCCATTACGAAAGATACAATATCGTGATGCATACTTCTTAAATTTTATGCTTTTTGCCATCATCAGTACTTGTTAAAAGTAACATACTAAGTTCAACAATCATGGATTGATTATTTACATTTGCACCATAAATGCTTTTAATTTTACTTTTGGTATGGTAAACTTGTATTGATCTGTGTATCCTTCAGAAAATGTTTCTGCATCAATTCCTCTGCTGGACATATGTTATCAATACTCCGCATTGCAAACCTAGTGATTGGCTTTGACTATTGATTAACATGGTGTGCTCTGTTTAGTGGGTTAGTTAGGCTTCATGCTGTTGTCTTAGCATGCTCACAACTTACAAGTTCAGATTATGACAGTTATCACAAGATTTACTAGCAATTTTGGTAGCTACAACAAGAGTTTGGAAAGTCGCTAACATAAAGCATAGTCACTTAGTCAATGAATCAATATCCATTGTTGTTTTACTAAACCGAAACTTTGTTTTCTGTGTCACACTTCACATGAAGTTATTATTTCTTTTTTCACTTGAAATCAAGTTATTAACCATGCTTCCCTGTCCAGAAAATTTGAATGACAATCCATTTGAGAACACTATTCTTTGACAACCCTGTTGATGTTTTGTCCGGACATCTTAGAGTCATGTCGAGTTCTGCCCCAACTTTTGACCTGGTTTAATGGATACTAAGTTCTCTCATTATATCCTTGCTAACTGCAACATTACTTCCTCATTGCACTTTCATGTCCATAATGATTTTTGATCTTCCAATTATGGTAATGAAAAATGTTAGCAGTAACATGTAAATATGATATGCTAACCCATACTCTTATCAATGACAAGAAAATGGGGTTAGTACCGCTCAGTTTGAGTGGTGTTATGTCATTTGTCATTTAACTATTGCTATGCTTCATATTAGTCTCATAATTATCGGCATTTACATTAAAATGATGAAATTCAAGTCATGTGCTAGTGCTTATTTTCCTTCTTTATATTGTTCTTTTCAGTTGAAGATACGCTGGCACACCCCTACCTGACATCTCTGCATGACATAAGTGATGAACCTATGTGCATGACTCCTTTCAGCTTTGATTTTGAAGAACATGCTTTGACTGAGGAACAGATGAGCTGATATATCGAGAGGCTCTAGCATTTAGCCTTGAGTATCAGTAGTGATAGTAATGTTGTCATTGGGTTTGAAAAGTGTGATGTCTGTGTCCATTGATTAAGAGATTTATGTATATATATTAATCATCTGAAACCAGATGACCTTGGGGATGAATTATTTTGATTAGAGGCATGATTGGCAGACTGCAACTATTATAAGGTATTTATATTGGCTTATTTGCTTCATATTATTGTTCAATTCATTGGCTTGAGCCAACTTCTGATAAAACCTTTTCCCTTTAACTTCTCAAATTTGCACTCCTCCGAGTTTTAGTTATTATTATAATTATCTTTTGAAGCATAACCATGGCATGGGTAATTTGTTCTGTGATATATATATATATACACTTTTCATCTTGTAGTGTAAAAATCTTTATACTTTTCATGAATAAAGAATGCTAGTACTTTTCATGATTTAAAGGCCCCCCAAAAAAATCTAATTGCATAGCAATCAATGTGCACTCGGAAGGCAAAACTGCATAAGGTTCCACATGTGGAAAGGGTAAATATTTAATTGCTCCTAACACCCAAGTGGTAATTCTAGGTGACTTTTACTCGAGAAGTTCAAGTTCCTAGATAATAGCAACTATAGACAAAAACACTACTACCACTAAGATCAACGACTAAGTAAGAAGAAAATCCCACACTAAAGAATGTGCAAGGGTCAACAGTGCTTCTGTCTGTACATATGCCACTGATGCGAAGTGATAGTGGCTATGCTTCCAATAGTCTATTCGTCCCTCGAACAAGTCCCTCAACTCGCATTGGAAGCAACCTCACGAACTTCATCATATGTGTTAGTCTCCTCATTAAATGAATACCTGTATTTAAACAAAAAAGAACATTCCAAGTAAGCTAGTCACATAATTAGACCAACAATGAACCCACCACTCAATTGGTTGCAGTAAAGAATGCAGGTAGTGAATTATGCAGCTACTTTAGCAATGTCAATCCCACAAATTGTAAGAAACATATATAGACTACACTAAAATCCACCCCTCCGATCCTCCCTCCTTTCTTAAGTTCTCCTGTTTCTTGAATAATAGAACTATCTACCAAGAAAGATAAAAGTATGAGTCTCATGCCACTTGATATATTTTCCAATAAGAAATATCTATCAAATGAGCAAAGAATTTAAGCAAAAAGGGCAAGAAGTCTTATCAAATGCCATCTTTGGCACATTCACTAACAAATAAAGACATCAAATATCAAGATAAAAACCGGCACACAACACAAACTAAGATGAACGTGTAATACCATTGGCCTGATGCTGCAGAGCAATATAGTCTTGTATTCCGATTGTAATAATGATTCTAGTTTTGGCTATGAAGATCAATAGCAAATTTTTTAACCGCTTAGACTCAACGATGGACATCTCAAGACAAATTTTTCAAACTTTCTCTTAAACATGAAGCGCATCCTAAACCAGGAATCTGTCTCCAAATCTTGACTACCACGTCAAGCTCTTATCAGTCGCCAAAGCACGACAACAAACACAGCCCATCTACAAGAAGGATGATGGGGGACCAGTTGCGGTGTTTTGTTTTTTCTTTTGGGGCGTGGTACTACCTCATGAGATACAACATCAACAACAGAATAATAGTACACCTACCATAGTACATAACAATCGCCCGATTTTGGGACTAAGGTTGCCGATCTCGCCACTCCTCAAATGCAAGGTTCTCTACCACTTCATCACTTCTTCATCTCTGAAGACTGCCTCCACTTAGGTTTCTTTTCCGTGCCCACAAACATTCCAAATACGGCGATGGTGTTCCTAGCATAACCTAGCTCTGGTCTTCAAGGATAAGATCTGATCTGCAAAATATTAACACTTGAGACACTGAAAAAAAAAAATCTTTACTAAAAAACACGGGTGAAAATAGAGCCGTGCGATTTTAAAAATACTACATCCAACGGCTTAGGCTGAGGGGACTAACGTTAGTCCCAAACATAAGGTGGACCAACGAATCGATCACCATAATTGAGCGTCATACAGCCACAGGGGACCATTCCTTCAGGGAGCTACCTATTTCAGTATTACAGTATTATTACTGCCGTAAAATATTTAAACTCAAGAGGATAAGAAAAAAAAACAGATAAAAAATAAAGCTACGTGGTACTTTTTGTTCAGATATTTCCCGACGGAGAAGTAAAATTATTGAATGTTGGGTGAATATTAATAATTTTTAATGCAGAATTCAAGATCAAAGACAACGCAGAAGGAAAGCATCTGCTAATGTGCCAAAAAGAACGACAACACTAATGGAAGATGCCATATAAGTGTTTTTTTTTTCTGAGAAAAAAGATTGAGAATGGTTTTATTTGAATATTTATTTATTTATTTATTTTTGAAAAATAAAAGATTTTACTTGTCAGGTTTCCAATGAAAGAGATAACGTATGTTAATTTAAGATTCGAAGAGGGTACCTTTATTATGCAAACTCAAGTTTCGTACCTATCTTTCTTGAGCGCCAATATTACGTATACATGAAAAACTGGGGAAGAAAGAAAAATGGAAGAGTCATACGTTGCATAAAGTGACATAGCTTTCGCACGTCTTGGTCAATAAAATGTAACTCGTGTACAACTGTCAGCAATGTAGTTATGCGAAGAAAATTCAGACTCGCGAAAGTTGCAGTCGTGGAGATGGAGACATTTGTACCCTATCGAGTGAGTAACTGTCGGTCTATAACACGTTAATCTCAAGGGTATGCCCACAAGGGTTTGGAAGTGTTTACAGTAGCCTAAACTCAATCCTGGCATACTGGTATATCAATTTTTAAAATCGTTCAGATATTAATTAATAAAAGATGGCGGCTTAAATTAGGTGAGATAAATTTTATATAATACAAATAATATGAAACTATGCATGTATTGGCAGTTATCGGTAAATTATTTAATAAATTAAAAATTGGTGATATTTTAAATGACACAAATAGACACTATCAGCTTTAGATATAAAGTCGAGTTTGCTGAAGTGTTTGGCATTGGGTTTTTCATCGTAGCACATGGGAACGTGGGTAAACCATCAATGGGAATGCGGGTGAACCGTCCACAAAGATGTACTTATGTTTTCTTCTTTTTTATTTATTTATTTTTATTTATTTCTTATATGAAATGAGATGCAGTATATTTTGGTACATAAGTGAGCTGTAGTATAATGAGTTGATTTATTTAAGTAAAAATATAATATAACAAATTGAGTTAATTAATTTCACCATAAATACAAAATAAACTTCATGCATTTGATTTATTATTATAATGAATTGAGTTAATTAATTTCACCATAAATATAAAATAAACTTAATGTATTTGATTTAATATTACACACGATAATATAAATATCTACAATTTTAGTTAATATGTAAGACATTGTACAGATCTTCTACGATTACGATCCTAGAACAAGATTTTTTTCACTATTGGCATTCATTTTCCAATGAAATAAATGTAGTTTTTCTGTAAAGATGATGATGATTATTATTATTATTATCATCATTTGGTTAAATTAATACTCCTATTAATATTAATATAAATTTTATAATCATAAATTTTACTATAAATTGTTATATTATCAGGTTCACTATTATTGATTGAAATTATTAACAGTGTAAAAGAGTTTTAAATTTGATTAGGTAGTGTTTTTTAAATTGGTGCTCTTGCTTATAAAATGTATAAATCAATTTTTTATTTAATAAATAAAAAAATTTGAATATTTTTACTCTTGACTTTCAAAAATTAGGGAACACTTTTGAAAGCCCTTGTGAGATACTTTTTAAAGTTATTTTGTGCTCTATATTTAAAATTTAAAAATTAAAATAACCTATTTTACTAAAACTCTAATCTCATCATTTTCTTTAATGATAGAAAAAGTAGAAATTATTTTGTCCATTATGAATAATTTTAGATTTTGACTATGTCCATTATAGTCACTATGAAAAATCCAATTTTATTATTTTCTTTAATATTTTTATCTATTATAATTATTTAGATTTTAAGAGTAATTTTACCAAATACTATTTATGTAGCTTCTGTTTATTAAGAATAGCTTTCATATTATATTATCAAATAATATTATTATGACTTTTTAATAATAGCTTTTAAATTATTTGGAGAGCTTAGCAGATCTAAAAAATCCACAACTTTACCAAATCAAATCTTGTATTGTCATTCAATAATATATTTCTATTTATAAGAATTTTAAAGTAATAGATAGTTGAATCAAATACTTTTATTTATGTGGCAATGTATAATTAGATATATATGTCAATTTTTTCTTACACTAACAAGACATCCAAATTAAATTATTATTAATATTATTATAATTGTAGCTATTAAAAATGTTACTATTATTATTATAATTATAAACAATAAATAATATTATAATTATAATGATCATAAATAAATGATAAATAATACTATAATTATAATTATCATTATTAACATTATATCTTCATTCATTTCGAAATTAATTGCGTAAAACACGTAAAAAAATTGCTGCATAAAAGAAATAGGATAAATGTACAATAATTCTAAAATTATTTTTGATTTAATAACACCATAATAACTCTCAAATTGGAAAAAAAATAAATAACATCGTAATAACTAGTAGCCCTATATATGAAATAGCCTTAAAATTGTACATGTCACGACTATGAATTAGTCATTAAAAGATGGTTATTTTATCTTTTCATAATACAAAAGATTTTAACCGATGACACGCCGACAAAAATCCTGGTACACCACTGTACCACGTACCATTGTAAACGTTTCCCAAAGGTTTTCATCACTTTTTGTCTGTCTTTCCTAGGAACTACTTTTTGCTCCTCCTCCCGGCTTTCCAGCTCAAACGGATATATAGACCAGCTGTACTCAGGGGGTCGTTTTACGTTGGACCTCGTACGGCAAGGTCTTCTATTGAACCTTGTAATTTTGGCCATCCGATTTAACGCTAAAGAAATCAATGCTTCTAAATTTTAATTGATAACCTGATAAGGCAGTTAACAAAAAGTTAGGATGTTGCCGAAAACAACCATTGTCGGTGGAATTGGGCGATTAGCAGCACGTGGTCGTCGTTCTTCCATGACTCATAAACTTGGACCGGCACGGGTTCAATTGGACGCCGCCGTTTTTGAGTAGGGCCGGTTCAACGAGGTCGTCAAGGTGTTCCATAGAGCCGAACAAGGAAGTGGTAGAAATGGGTGAACAGTATTCGCACCGGTGCTTTGCAGGCGGTCGGAGTTAGGTGGTTCTTTTGGTTTGGGTGAAGTAGGTGGTTGAAGATTAATTATTAGTTTCATTTTTGCACTGAGTTCTACTTTTACCTTTATCAAGTGGAGAAAATATGAATAGACAGAAAACACTACACACAGATTCATCGAAACAAACGTGATAAATGGCTAAAATTTTTTCATGATGTATGGAGAGTAGCTGCTGAAACCATTTCACCCACTAATTTGAAGCTTTAGTGCGGTGCCTATTAAAAAAGGTCAGATGTATCTATCAACTGAGGCTTTTTCATACTTCGTAGAAATAGAATCACATTTTTTTCAAAATTTCTTTCTATTTTTATTTGTAATGATATAAAATTTGTAATTTTAGAGGTATTTTGAGATGGGTCGCTGCCCTCTTGCCAGAATGGAAAGAAGATGGTTTCAGTGAGAAGAGTATGATAAGTCACAGGTTAGAAGCTTGTTATCTTTGGGTAAAGTCACAGGGTTCACCAAAAAACCTTTACCACAGGGTCCAACATAAAACGACCCTTACTCAAGTGCCATTCTTCGTCAAAGTCAAAGCCAAGTCTTCCATGAATTTCACTGAAGTGTCTAAATTCATGAATGAATGATCATTTCTTTTGTTCATTTATTTATATATTGCATCCGCTGCTTTTACTTTCTCAGAAGGTTTCATTCTCCTCTCCCTCCAAATCTTGTCACGTACTAAGATGCAAATAAAAAGGATTGCTAGCTAGTTCGTACTTCGTTGCTTACGTACCAAGCGATATATGCGTCAAGTTATTCGAGTCTAATGCTTCGTTTGGATGCGGGGAGAAAATGAGAAGAAAGAAAATGAAGTAAAAAATATATATATATTTTTATGTGTTTGGATAAAAATAAAATAAAATAAAATGAAAGTTATATAAAAAAATAAAAAAAATAAATCATAATCATATCAAATAATATATATGCCCTTGTTGTGATAAAATATAAACATGTTATGTTTATTGAATTTTTAATATTTTTAGTAATTTGCTTAAATAAATAACTTTATAATAATAATTAAATTTTTATTTTTTCATATTTAAATAATAATTTTGGATTAAAAACTTTTTTGAATAAAAATATAGATAATATAAATTAATTTATGATATTTTTATATATAAAATTACCTGCATTTAATTTGCAGTATAAATTTTTAATTAAAGCTGTCCTAAGTTTTCAAAAAAATGTCATTTTTTAATCGAATATATTGACCTGTTTGGATTAGTTAAGACATAAATTAAATTTAAAAAATGCTAACTTAATTATGGTCACAAAAAATGATAAACAGAACTAGATTAATTTATTAACATTGTTTTTTGGTGAGAATTTATTGACATTGTTATTTTTTCTTTTGAGTTTATTAGCACTGTTATTCAACAGGAAATGGTGCAGTGCATGTCAATAAATCGTCAAATCTATGTTCAAGCTTTGTGTTTTGAGATTAGATTTAAAGTAGAGGGTGTTATTATCATTTAACCAATTTTTGGCTATCGATGACAGTTTTCATCGTAGTGGTGGGATGAAAACTCAGAGATGGGCCCCACATATATATTTGATCTTTCTCTCCCTTTTCACGCGTCAACCAAATGGGAGAAAATAGCATAATCCCCCATTTTCTTTCTACCCTTTTTCTTTCTTTCCATAATCACCCAATCCAAACGATGTGTAAGTGAATATAAATGACGATTCCTTATAGAATTATGAGAATGGAAGTATTTTGAAAGGGAAAAATGCCAAAATGCATCTTTTCACTCAAAGAATTCATATAATTAAATGCAAACCAGTTGAATGCTGTAACAGTATAACACATTCTTTTTAGTTTTGTTTGGATGGAGGAAAGAAATTAGAAGGAAAGAAATTAAGAAGAAAGAAGTTAAGTAAATTTGTATTTTTTATAGGTATATTTGGATGAATGAAAAATGAAAAGAAAGAAAGAGATAATATTGTCAAATGATAATTTCACCCTTATATTATTATAAAAATATATTTTAACTACATTAATTAATATCAAATAAAAAATTTTATTTTTTTAATTTAACAATTTAAAATAATATCAACCTATTAAATCAAACTACTATTAATAAAAATAAATTATTCAAAATTATTTAAAATAGAACAAATATTTTTAATTAATCTAATATTTCAAAAATATTACTTAAAAATATGTTTTACCAAATAAATAATACTAAGAATATTATTCAGCTATTATTTGAATTTTTAACTTGGCACAAAAGAAAATCAAAATTTATGTAATACCCTATTTAAAATAAAATATTTGTTTAGAATAAAATATTGATAACCGAAAAATTTTAAAATTTTACATAACTTATATTTTGGATATTTTTATATATTTATTTTTAATAATATAACGATAAAGGAATTAAAATTGTTTAAATAGAATTTTTAAAAATGTTGACTTAAAAAAAAAAGAAGATAAAAGAGGGATAAACCAGGCAACACCTTAAATGGTGTTGCCCACCCTAAATCCCTCCCCCACTTCATCATCTCTCTCTTTGCATCTCCCATCTCTCCGCACAGTAAACAAGGGCAATATGGAAAAACCAAAACTCCCACCTCTTCCGCCGTGAATTCCGCCTGGTAGGAGGGAAAAGATTTGTACACTATTCATATGGGATCCATCCTATGTTATGCATTATTTATTCTTTCCTTCCCAATTTTTTCTCACAATTAAACAAAGAAAATACTACATTATCTTTTCTATTTCTTTCCTCCCCCTTTCCTTACTTCCAAAATCACCCCAACCCAACACACATTTAGTGTATTACATCCAACGAAATAAATAAGTCAAATGATTTACGGTGTGGAAGTATTTTTATTATTTGAATGAGTTGATCTACGGTGTGGAAGTACTACTGTGAAAAATTAGTATGAAGAGGCATTTCTTGAGCAACAAAATTCGTAGGTACTATCAAGATCAAGAAAAAAAGTAAAGTTATGGTTCATTAATACTTTAATACTTAAATGAAATATATTACTTTTTTCTTACTTTAAGTACTTAAAATTTTGACCAATGCTACAAAGTAAAAAATATTAATATTTTTTATAAAATTAAAAATTATTAAATAAAATAAAATAAAATAATATGATTCATTTACTTATATATGATTAAGAATAAATATACATGTCTTATCATTGTAGTAAATATTTTTGTTATTTTACAAAACAATTTTAATTGCTACAGCCAAAAGACATGAAAGGGAAAAATCAAATGATGTTGTACCATGTCATAATTAAGTCATAAAAATAAGTTGCGTGGGCATGCATGCATATAATAAGGAATATGTGTTTTTGTACATTCATGACATAAATCTAGGATACTCATGGTGAAAGGTAATAATAAACAGTTGTGTTATTTAGCATGAAATAAATTAATACAAAGTGTACCGATGAATGCATAGGTCAATTGATAATGGGTTATCCTAATTTAATAAGAAGTTTTAGATTTAAATAATTCAAATGATCCTACCCAATTTGAACAAAATTGTCTCTTTCAAAGAAATATCTATGCTTTTGACCAACAAAAAAAATCGGTACAAAGTGATTATGAATATACATGGTGTAGTGTGATTGGGCTTTTTAAGGGAAATTATCGAAGATCAGGGAGAGTGTGTGTAAAGTGACTCCATGTCATTTATTAACAATTTGAATGATTTCTTGTACTAAAAAGCAATTTCCAATAAAAAATTATTTTTCATTGTGAAAAACACACATATAGATGCTTATTTTACTCCCTTTTATTGGGTGGGAGTCGTGTAAACCTTCCAGGTTCCAGCACATGATTGAAGCAATTGGTGCGCTGAACTTTAAAACTCCAAGTAGTCATGAGATGATGGGTCTCCGTTGAAAACTAAGGGCTTGTGTTCTCACAATGGACATAGGGAGCATTCACTATTTACAATGGGTGTAAATGTTTCTAAGTCGATTGAGGATTCGGGTAGAAAAATGGAGAATATTTTAGTTTAAGGGTGAGGAGGGAGAAAATTGTCTCCATCTATTTTTTATTTTCGTACTATAATATCACTAACTATCTAAGTATTATTTTATGAGATTTTCAACTTAAGAGTTGGAAGTAAGAAAATAGTCAATCTCTACCAATATTATAGCACGAAAACAAAAAGTTGAAAAGACAACTTTTTTATTCTTTATTCTTGAATTGAAAATGTCCCAACTTTTCGATATAAATCCTTAATCAACTTAAAGAAAAAAATTGCACCTATTGTGAGTTTTGAATCCTCCCTACACCCACGTGAGGACTATAGAATCCTCCAAAAACTAAAACCTAAATTTTGAAATTATAGATCTAATTCCATCTCAAAAAATACTTCACGGGAGAAGAACAACTATTCAAATATTTATAAAAAATATCTTAACTATATCCTTAAATGGTATAAGACTCTAACAAGCTGGAGTCTCTAAATATAACTATCATATAGTTAAAATGAGCAAGCTTTGAATTTAACATCCCTGTGATACCTGGCTAAATGATCTAGAACAATACTACCACAATCACGAGGAGGGTTGACAAGTACATGCATGAAGCCCTATAGTCTGTGTGTAGGCATAGCTAACCAAAAAGTCTGCATCTCTATCCCCTTCTTGAAGAAGATGTGAAATCCAAACTCACCAATGGCAATCAAGATATACCTGAATCTGAGAGACCAAAGCATTGAAAGGGTGAGTGCTGGGGTCTTTAATTTCCTTAACCAGCTGAACTTTAGTGATAGAATCCGCTTCTAATTCCAATGGTTGTAAATAATTTAAATTTGTATTTTAGTTATAAAAAAAAGAAAAATTTAAAAATTAAAATTTATCATCACTTAATTTTTAGGAATTTTTTAAAAAAAGTCACTAAGATTGGTCTAATAGTGGGAGGTTTGGATAGTTTACATAAAATCTTAAGTTTAAATCTCATTGTCACTAATGTACCAAAAAAATAAAAATTATATATGTTATTATTTGAAGTGAAGATATATAAAATGACATTAATATATTTTGTTACAGTTTAATTTTAAAGTATATGTTCTATAATTATTATTTAGATAATTTTTAAATAATTTAAATTTAAATTTAGATTTTGGTTTTTGTTGAAAAAAAGTGAAGAATATTTTTTGAAAAAAATTATTCTTACCTAATTTTTAAAAACTTTCTAAAAAACTTGCATATGTTGTCATTAGAAGATGCAACATGGTCACATGTTCCTTCAAAATTTCATAAGTGAGCCATATATATATATATATATATATATATTGCTTGAGTGATTTTTGAAAATTGTTTTATTTAACAGATTTTGCTAGAATTTTTTTAGAAATTATGGGAGTGGTTGGATTAAATAAAGAGGTAGGACTCATTTATTAATCCAAAAGTTAATAAAACAATACATTACTGTGACAACTTAATTTTGGAAAAAATTTATGGCAGTCTAGATTTTTTCTTAATAGATGACTATTATCGTCAATGTCAACAAAATTAATTTAAGGGCTCTTTATTTTTTCAGTAAAACTGTATTTTAATGGTTTTACAAGGGTTTAGATTGTTCCATGTGCTCATGTTGGAAGTTTGAAATTGATGGATTATAATAGTGTTTCATTTCTCATGATTTTATATGGTCATTGGAGTATCTCTACATGTATTGCTAGTTCATCTTTCATAGACAATAATAATTAAGAGGTTTTCTCAATAATTGCCTTGATTCCAATTTTAATTTTCTCCTTGTAAGTGCACCTTGTTTATCCAACTCTTCGTAATGTTTCATTTCATTCATTTCTCACGATTAATAATGGATAAATCGTATCATAAGTTGTAACAGAGTTAACAATGTTCATTTTTAAGTTATTAATGTTTAAAAAGTTAAATTAATTAATTATTTTTATTATATATATAGGACAACAAAAAAATTATATGAAAACATAATAAGTATGTTGAGATAAATTACTATAAATCTAATAAAGTATTTATAAAAATTGGTTTTTATTTATATATAAATTTTTAATTTTTAATATCTTAATATCTATGGATTAAAAATATACATGGAAATGCCGTTAAGACATTAATTGAATATCATTTACTTAAGAAACAAGTCTATTTTTCATAATCTTATTATGAAATTTTTAGAGAAATTTTTTTTTATTCTAGACAATTATTTTGGAAAAAAAAAACAATAATTACTTCAACATACAGCTTATTATAGATGATTATAAATCTTGAATTTTTTGGGGGAAACCTCAAATATTAGAATTTGCATTTAATAGGACAGTGAAAATTTTTTACGAAAATATAACAAATTAATTACGAAATTATTTATTATTATAAATATAAAAAATAATTGTTATTGTATAAAATGATTTTTAGTTATATATGCGTTTCAAATATTTAATATTTTAATATCTATAAATTAAAGTATACATGGAATTATCATAAAGACATTACTTGAATGTCATTTATTTAAGAAACTAAATTATTATTCAAGATCTTGTTATGAACTTTTTAGGGGAAAGTTTGCTATTCTGGACAGTAATTTTAGATAAAACTTCAATATAAATGTTATAAATCTTGAACATTTAGGAAAGCTTCAAATATTAGAATTTCCATTTAACAGGGCAGCGAAAATTTTTTAAGAGAATATAAAAAATTAATTGAGAGATAACTTATCATTATGAACTTAATAATTAATTACTAATACTTGTTTGGCTTATGTAGTTCAAACTTGTCTCTTTATATAAGATCTCAAGTTCGAGGTTTTTGGATAAAAAAATTAGCATTAGGTGAACACTCACTTCACAATGAATCAACTTAAAGTAGATTAGTTATAGTTCAATAAACTTTAAATATTAGTTGTCTAAACAGAGAAAAGAAACTAAATTATTATTTATAATCTTATTATAATTTTTTCAAGAAATGTTTGTTATTGAATAAAGGTTTACTTTAATCACTAAAATTATAGATGTACTTTACTCTAATTATTGAAATTAAGAAATTAACTATTTAACATCCAAAATTGCAAATTATATGTCACTTTGTTTACAAATTATGTGGCAATTTTGTAAATTAGAGACTAAAGTGACACAATTTTCAATTTCAAAAACTAAACAGTTAATTTTTTTAGAAATTAAAATAAGGCATATCTACAATTTAAGAGATTAAAATTAACTTTTACTTGTTTGTTATTTTTTTAACGGAACATACGTTTTATTTTTGGATGTGTTAACGGAACATACATTAAAATCGATATGCTTATCACAATGTATAGCTTAAAGTTAATTGTGTATATTCATTTAAAGAAATATCAATATATTCTTATTTGATTTAAAAATTAAATTGATTTTTGTTTCATTACTATTACATGGTCAAAAGCTAGTCTAGTTGTAATAATAATAATAACAATAATAGTGGGAGAATGGCCATTATTATCGGTGGGGAGTGAACAAAGAAGCAGAGCTATTTTTGTAGGGTCAATTTTAGTTTCAACGCACCGTTTGCTTCATTTCTTGCTGGTGCTCCTCCATGTCGACGATAACCGGCATCCAGGGCCAACCTCTTGAGGTTACTGGTAAGCAAACTAACTAGTCTTTGTCTTTGTCTTACAATTACACGACTGAACCAACTGAACCAACTATAGAAAGTAGAAACATACATCCTATGATCCTATCCTTCGGTTATTGTTTTGGCACTCTTTCCTTAACAAATTACAATGGATTGGATTGGATTGGATGCAGTGGTTGCATGCTCCAAGTTGAAGGACACAGAATGGATTTCAAGGCAAGATCCCTACGTCTGTGTTGAATATGGCAGCTCCAAGTTCCGAACCAGAACCTGCACAGGTTAGAATTTAGAGTTAAATCCCCATCTCTCTCTCTCTCTCTCTCTCTCTCTCTCTAATAAACATGGACCTGACCGTTGACCATTGACCTCTTAATTCCTCTTCCAAATTGATTGTTGCAGACGGCGGACAAAATCCCTTATTTCGTGAGAAGTTCACCATTCCCCTTATTGAAGGCCTTCGGGAGCTTATTGTTGTCGTTTGGAACAGCAATACTCTCACCTTCGACGACTTTATCGGCAGCGGAAAGTAACTAGTTACATTTACTTTACTCTTCTCAATCAACACAACACCCTTTTGTCTCCTTATTCATGGTTTCTTTACTTTGCTGTTCTCTCTCCATCAGGATTCAATTGCACAAGGTTCTTTCTGAAGGTTTTGATGACTCTGCCTGGCCAATTCAAACAAAAACCGGCAGGTACTGTTGCAGTTCATACATAACATAGCATAACATTCAATTCAATTCTCTTTAAATTGAACTGCATTCCATCTTCCATTTTTCAGTTATAACCCTTGGGCAACATTAGGACAGATAACGTAATTTAGTTACTTCTCATCGATTAACTTCCATTGGTGTCTATCTACCATTCAACCCACCAACGAACAACCATTCAAATTAAAAACAAGAAAATCCTTCATTACGGAGTACAATTTTGTGTCGTGATGCACGGTGCCATTTTATGTACTTTCAGGTTCCCACATTCCTCCATATCAAGACTCGCATAATCTTACGCATAGCTATGTGATAATTTTACGATGATATTGTGCTTTGATTGGCTCACCCCTCACAGTTATATAAAACTCTCTCCTTCTCTTAAATATTATTCTATATCGAAAATTGAAGTCGCATAATGGTATACAGACTAACAATGTAGAATCTCATCTATTGTTGATGTGGAAAATTCCCTCCCTTCGCTTAACCTGAACTTTCAGACTATAATACAGCTGTTTTTCCATTTGGCAGATATGCAGGTGAAGTAAAACTCATATTGCATTATGCCAATGCAGCTCACATGGTAAGCTGTGTTCTCATTACTTATTTAGATGATTCGTGTTGATCAATTAGTGTCACGGTTTTGATATAATGGGAGTTGTACAGTAGATGATTAGTGTGTTTGAATCATTGCAGAGATCAGCCTCAAGCCATGTTCCATCAGCACCTCCCTATCTGCCTGCAGCAACTCCCCATGTCCCTTTCTATACTGCGCCACCTCCGGCACCTGCTGCTTCCTACCCACCGCCACCCTCTGCAGCTCCTTACCTTCAAGCACATTCTTACCCACCTCCTGCCATGGCATACCCTGCTCCATCTCCCTATCACTCATCAGCTTATCCACCATCATCGTACCCGCCACCCCCTTCATATCCACTCACTTCAGCTTATCCACCGCCTCCATATCCACCGCCTGCAGGTTATCATCCTGGTAATTGTTCTTCCTCTCATTTATGCCTCATTCTTACTGCCGCTTGTGCCCTGTTTCTCTTTTCTAATAAAACCTTTATTCAGGAGTCTACCCTCCACCGCCATACTGAAATGGATATTACATATTCTGAGGCAAAGAAGCAACGGGACCTTGTAGTTGGTTTTAATAATATTCAAGACTCAGTTGTTATTAGAAACCCAGGTTTTTTATGTTTCTTATTTCTTTATTTAAGGATTATTTGTCTTAGATTTTTATGTTGTAGTCATCGCTTTAAATCTGAATGCTGAGCCGCGATTTGTGAAGGTCCTTATCCAGCAGTGTTACGTATAAATTTGTCTTTAAATCTGAACATGCACTTTGTTTCATACAATATAAGCGGATGAAAAGATATTAATGTAGGAGCTAAGACATCATATTGATCTAAATATTATGCGACTAAACATACATTTTTGGAACGATAGACGGAACTGCCATTGCTTGTTTCTAAACATTAAAGCCAAATACGTGTGTAACTTCTTGACGCACATCATTGATACTATTTTTGCTCGATGTGGACACAGCTGAGCTTATTTATTACGTTTTGAACCTCCAAATATCTAAGAAAACAAATCATCGCGATGCTAATAAAGTTGTTGCATCCATCTTACTCCAAACATACACCATTGATGATCAGCATGTCCGAGCATCTGGGGCATGCACTGTTTCCTGCAGCAGTTTCGACATTGAATTAGCCATTGACTCAAAAATTTAATAGAGGAATGCAAGTCTTTTGACAGAATTCACTGCAGAAATGACGAGGAACTCATGGAACATGCGCCATGCAATACACAGGTTTGATCGCCTCAAATTCATATGTACCATATTATTTAATCAGAATGCATCGTATTGGTGATCCCTCGGCACCAGCCAACCTAAGAGGCAAGCAATGTAGTGAATATATTCCAGCTGGGACATCATCAAGTTTCAGGCCTTCCACGAGAATGATTTCCTAAAGCATTTTGAATTGTTAGTGCATGCTTTGTGCTGGTTCTTATTCAACCTACAGATAAAGAATATTCAATCTTCGTTTATACAGGGAATTGCCAAATGTACAAACTAGTCTAATCTCAAAACTGCATCTTATACCAATCACAAACTAATCAACACTTATCTTTCAAAGTAAAGAGTGAAATAATGTATCTGGAGGTGACAATAATAGCATCTCATAATAATGCTTGATGAAAGTCAGATCAATCCGTAATTGGAATTGATGTGGAGGCAATGAGTGCAGTTAAATTGAGGAAATACTGCTTAGGCCATTATGAATCAATTGCTGCAGGGTACCCAAGGAAAAAAGGGGGAAAAAAAAAATCAATTGCTGTAAAATAGATTCAAAAGTAAAGGTGACAGAAGCAGCAATTAGAGGTTTCATTGACATGTCCAATGCAAAACTGTGCTTATTATGACGCTGATGTCCTTTTTCAGAAGCCTATATGTAAATGGTAGGTTCAGTTTGAGTACAGCCAATTTTGCATGTAAAAATGCTCCATCGGTGATACCAGATGAGCTGTAAAGAACTAATAAGAATACAGAAAAGAGGACATCAAAACAATTTCACTCAATTTTAACAACTTTTAACAATCTTCAAGAGATTGACCAGAATACTTCTTAGTTACCAGTTTGGTAAGCTCATATATTCGTCAAGCAAGAAGGAGAGACATAGAGAAAGGGAAAAAATTAACATTGTCTACATGCTCTCATGGCGGACACCAAATGAAATTCATCACTACAAATATCTCGAGTACTCAATCAAAACCAAAGCTTGCACTTGTGCACAGAACCCACTGCAACCAATGCTACAAAAGCTTGTAAATTATAGAAGTGGTACTAGTAAAGAAAAAAATCCAGGCTTCAAGTCCAGTGACATACTTTGATCCGCAATATGTGATTTGTCTTCATTCAAGAGAGTAAGATAATTAGCAAAGTAATAGCGAACATAACACATGCCATTTCTCCACCATTTTAAAAAATAAATAAATAAAAAAATCTTCACTTACCCTGCCTTCTAGGAAAACAAGGTGAGATGGAATCAAGTGATCAAAAGCAGCAACGGATAGATAGTCAATTCCTACATAGCATCGTAGAAAAATATGTCATTGCAACAAATTTAGAAAAAGAAAAATGAAATATGTTTGAAAAGAATTGACTCAATTAAGACAGAGCTCTAAAAATGCACCGAAGATACAAAAACTGGAACAGCACAGAGATCCAGACCTTAAAGGTAGACAGATTGAGATAGTAATATTTTGCAACTACTTTGTTTCTCTATAATTCTCTAAAGTCAGTATCCACAACAATAAAATGGTGTCCATTAGAATTTAGAATGACTCTTTCATAGTTTAAGATAAGGGCAGATTAAGTTCACATTGCTATTTAATCACGCTACACTAATTTATGCTGCACCTATCTTAGTTAGGAAATGGTACTCAACCCATTTAATTGCAAAAAATTGACCAAACATTTATCTCCTTACGTGACATGCATGAAATACTTGTGAAATCTAGAACAATATTTTACACCTTACCAACAAGTTTGATGTCGGTGTTCTCCACTAGCCAGTTTGCTCCATCCACCATGAATCCCACATAACTTGTGTCAAATTCCTTCTGAAACATAAGCCTCCTATAATTTAAAAGTTTTAGTTCCACATCTTACTTCTAAAAGGTAAAAACTATGGATTTCAAAGACTGTCAAGAAGAGATTATTTGCTTGGATCATTGAGGTCAAAACACAACCAGTTCTGCTCAAGCATATACCCCTCCTGGATAGCCTGTTTATCATATAAGGCCATACCCATACAAAAAAGACGAATGCGACTCTTGCTCATTTGACATTAGATTCGAGCCATTATGTGTGTTGCTTGCAAGAAACGACCTAGTATTAATATTAATACAATCACCTCATTTGTCTGTGTCATGAAGCTCTGATTAAGTTTTAGGTTGGTCGTCAACCGACTAACATAACCCTCTTCTCTAATTTGGACTTGGAACCAGCAGTAAAGATTTGTAAATAAGCCTAACATAGTCATTAGTCAGAGATATACAAATAAAATGACTCAGAAATAGGCAACAAATTATTAACTGACTGAAGAAGTATATACACACATTCTGTTTCCTCACTAGGAAATTTGATGTTGCCTATACTTGAGATAAGCATACACTTGGTTGCTTCAGGACAGGAATGCAAGTAATGTAAATTCCAAATTCCAAATTCCATTTGAAGGCTGTTTGTTCAACTTCAAGGTTACCTGTCGGTATTTAATGTTCGGAAGAGCACACGACGTGCACCGCGTGGAATATTTAATGACTTCATAACTTGAGCTGAAAGGGAAAGAACAAGACATATAGATTAGTGGGGTTGGGTGTACTGTTGAGGAGGGATTGGGAATGGAAAAGGTGGAGGGTGGGATAATATATTATATATAATACCAGTTATGTTTTTGTCTCTGGGAACATCAAGCAATAGGACAGGGCCATTGAGGAGTTGCAAATCGAGAGAGTCGACGTCGAAGCCAGCATGGAAGTAGTGATCGAAAACGTGACCAGGAGCGTCGACGTGGGTGCCAGTGTGAGTGGGCAGCTTCATGTGGGAGTTGTTGGAGCGGGAGCCATTCTTGATGCTCTTTTGAAGCCACAGGAACTGCCCCACTCCCTCCTTCGACTCCCACGCTGGCATCTCACCCACGTATCTGTGGCTGATGTCAATTATTGTTGGCTCCTTCTCCTCGCCCACCGCCACTCCCAACCCACATAAAATTACAATTGCAATTATAATTACAAACTTCACCAAAGCAGCTGCTGCTGCTGCTGCTGCTGCTGACCAATTCATGCTCATGCTCATGCTTATGCTTATGCTTTGCTTGCAATTAATTCGATATATAGCAAGCAACTGATCTGAATCTGATCGCCACCGCCCAAGGGGGAAAGCCGCTCTTTTCCTCACCTATCTCCCTGACCAACTCAAATTTCCGCCGCTTAATTAATTCAGTATTTGAATTAGTTTATCTTATGTTTTAAATAATTTTTCGGAAATCCCTAATATATATATATATATATATATATAAAATAAATTGACAGTTTTTGTATTTTTATTTTTTGTACAAAATGCAGTTATTTCTTTTTAAATAAGATAATCCGAACGTGCTGTAACTACATATCAGCATCCTTATTTTCATAATACAATTAGATGAATAATATAATAGATATTAACTTTAATATATTATTAATATAAAATATTCAAAGCTGTTAATTAATTATATACAATAATATAATTTTGATATATTTAAAATGAAATTTTAATATTTTAAATAATATAACATGGCATGATCATTTGTTAAATTTATATTAGATATTAATATAAAATTATTTTATACTACCAATATTTGAAAATTATTCTCTTATTATAATCTCACTTTCTCATTTTAAATTGAACTCATTTTCAAATGATATATTTTCACTCTTTTTTTTTTTTGTCATTGTAAAAATAATCTCATTTTGTTCCTCAAAGTTTTTAATTTAAATATCTCTGTTTAATGGTCATAATGGTAATGATGACTATTTCTGCCACTTAGTTTACATCTAACATATATGTAAATCACTTAACTAGTCTGAAGAGTTGAATAAAAATTGCAGAGGATCATGATCACATGAGTATAGGGATGTCACCCGCTTGTGGCTCTGGTGAGGAGTGCTTTCTCGCCTCCCCATCGGTCTCCACACTCATGTAATTTTTTTTTCTACTGAAATAAGTAATAAAGTTAAGGAACAAATCCTTATTTTTTCACTTAGCAAGAGAATTATTTCGTAGGAGAATCAAATATCGAAAGTGAGAAAGCTATACAAGAAATTGAATCCAAATTACTAACAAAAAATATCTTTTAAAAACACAAAACACAATTCTTTTAAAAGCAAAAAATGATTCCAATCCCATTTTTGTTTCAACAAAAGAAATGCAGAACTTCACAAAGATTATTAGAACGCAGTTTCGAGTTTACAAACCCAAAGAAAAAAAGAAAAAAATGTTGTATTAAACATTAAATAAGAATGCTTGGTGGTTGTACAACACACAAGAACTCACAATCTAAAAAGAAAAAAGCCATCAGAAATCACAAAACATGGTGTTCCTCACTTCCTCTACATTTGAGTAGCACATGGTGGAGTAGATCAAAGTTGAATACAGAGAACAGTCGAGATCAATGAAGAATGGCACAGATCGACCACTTGCTAATGTGGTGCTCATGCCCCTGCCATCGTGGTGGCCGCCTCTCTACATCGCAGTGCTCGCACCTCTACATCGTGGTGCTTGCCCCTCTATAATGGTGCTCACCCCTCTGCAGTCACATGCTCCCCCTTTGCAATCGCGGGGTCCAACTGCAATCAATGCTTGCAGTGAGAATGTGTGGCGGTTGGCAACATAATCTTCTGCAGGGGGAGGGGGTAGGTAGCAACCAGGTCCAGGTTTGGGGAAGAGGAGAAAAAGGATGAAAAGCAAGGAAAGAATAATCCAAGGGTTTAGATAAGGATAAAAGTGGGGATGCCATTTTTGAAAAAAGAAAATATAAATATTAAAAATAATTTGGTATTTTTATACATATGGAGTCCCCGTAGGCAGGGAATGTGAACCCCTTTCTCGCCCCCGCCCCCGTCCTAGTCCTTGCAGGGCAAAATTCCCCAATCTTGGGGCGCCGAATAAGGTAGTCCCAACAGGGATCCCCATCTGATCGAGAATTTTGACATTCCTAATGCATACCAGCCTTGAAAATTTTCAAATTCATCATAGCTTACGAAGATGCCAAAGAAATTGTTGTTACCCTATATTTTTGTTATATTATCTAAGTATTGTCAAGTATTAACCCTGGATGGTTGGATCAATCAGACTATGCATTTTACTTTGTTTATTGTACATTACATTCACCTTTGCCTGTTGTAAGAATCATTTAATAATTTAATTTTCATATACAGTAAATGCAAAAACAAATTATATACTTTCATTACATCCGGTGATACATCATCATGTCATTTAATAAATTTAGTTTGATATCTCATTTGTTTGTCAAAAAAGAAAAAAATGTTAATGAGATGCAAACACAAGAAGTTAGAGCTGGGCCCATTAGGCCAGTTCTTTGGTGGATCAACCAATCCGTGAATTTTGTGGATTGAATATATTGTATAAAATTACCATCATATTATATAAAATTACCAACATTTTCAATAAAATTATTAATGTATTATATAAAATTACTAGAGCTGGTGATCATATACAATGTGCTAGTAACTTTTAGACAAAATTATCAACATACTATTTAGAATTACCAGCGCTGATAAATTTAAATACGCTAATAACTTTGCCCATAACCAATGCTGGTAACTTTGCCCGAAATCCACAAAATTCACGGTTTTTCAAGTCCACTGTAGCAATTCCCAGCCCCTAATCCGGTGGTCGGTTTTCATGGCTGTATGATTGGACGGCATTCCAACAAGATCAAAGAAAATCGAGATTGTAGAGTAGCAATCATAGAAATAAGAAAAATTTATTGTTACCCACATGCACATGCACAACTAACTTCCAACTCGTCTCAGTCGGTCGAATTCGTTGTTGATTCTTCATCAGTAGCTGTACCCCCGCAGAATCATGAAGGTGCCTGCCTCCTCCTCTCCTCTTTCGCTTTATGATAGATATCTTTCGCTGCATGATCTAACGCATAGGCTGCTAGTGCTTCTACATATTCCAAGTCCATCCTTTTTTCGATCATCAAATTCAACCCACATCCTCAGTTCAGTTGAGCTAGCTGCTGTGCTGCTTTCAAAGTTTATCTAGGATACACACGCTTTCTTAGCTTCCGTGATCTAAGTCTAAGCACTTATCACCTTACCAAATTCATGTTCGGTTAAGCTATTCCAGCCCAGAAACACTTCATTATTCAATTATATCTTCTAAATCTTGAGAGGATATTACGTTCCAATCAAGAATACCCAACCACACCCGCTGAAACTGTCAAAGCTAGCTTCCTTGTTCCTCAGCTGATACGATATGCCATCCATTCATCTTC
Organism: Pterocarpus santalinus; assembly: GCA_031439595.1. NCBI lineage: Eukaryota > Viridiplantae > Streptophyta > Magnoliopsida > Fabales > Fabaceae > Pterocarpus > Pterocarpus santalinus. The sequence goes on from CM062531.1 coordinate 276,732, forward strand.
ACAGCTGGCAAATTTCAGAGTGCATAGCACCCCATTTCATTGATGACATTTGAATAATATTTATTATAGTTGAGATACTCCCAGAAACAAGAAAGCCCAAAATTCCCATGTTTCGGTTCCTTCATATAGCAAATGTGCAATTCTTTTAGACGTCTATCAAACTTCTGCTTAATGGAAAGCACCTGCAAATAAATTCAATCAGCCAGGTCAATATATTGTTTACTAGGACCAATGATTTCAGAAGGTGGCTAACATGTTCCAGATAGGATGTTCCATTTCCTCAGATGTTCTTATCCAAAGCTACCAGACCTGCAATGTCATACAGGACTGAAGATGTATAATTATGCATGGTTTACCTGGGATATATTGATTCTAGAAAGTCTGCCTAACAAATTTTCCTGACCGCTTGCAGTACTCCAAGCACCAACTGTAAGACAGGACCGGAAATCAAGAGCGCATTGCAAAATGCTCTCAATAATGCTGCCTACTGCCCTTGTTTCATCGGAGAGGAAACATCTGCAATGAGTATATACATAAATACATAGAACACTGATTATTGGAATTAGATGCAGTTTACCTTCTGAACTTAAGGGATATCACAAACTGAATACATCAACTTCAAACCTTATACTAAATCTCCTAGTTTGGATCCATGAGTAAAAATTAGTTTCTCCATTTATATATGGATGGAAATCCAACTCACGAGCATATCATGTGCCCATATCATCTCCCCTTTGCTCATTCCTTTCCCACTATCTTATGGCTAAAGAAAGAGAGCTACAAACACCACTCTCTTGAAGCAGCTGCCATGGTGCCAACAATAATAAGAATCACTGACTTTCAGAGATAACATTACCAGGGGGGAAAATTATATAGAAGAAACTTAGAGACAGAATTCATAATTCAATTTGGACAGAATTCATAATTCAATTTGCTACCTTAAGTAATCACCATTACTGAAAAGACTTGCCCTAAATTGTTCCAGTAATTCTCCCAGTAATTGGTATTGGTATGCAACAAATAAATGTAAACTTACATGCATAACGAATCAGCAAGATATTCCATGTGCACCGACTCAAGATCCATCATATCTTTCACCTGCATAAATGGCAGGAATATCCAAAGCATTCATATAATAAATGAATTACAAAGCCATACGGAACATATCTAGGATATTGAAAACTAGAAAGATATGAAATTGACATTTCAGTGAGGTAGAAGAAAATATATGATCGTCCGAGTCTTATGAGTTCATCTTGCATGTTAGAGATGAAAACAATTCCTGGGCAGTTGGGTGGCTTGGCTCTTATAGTTCTAATTATGGGTTGGAGGTTGTAGTTTCAGTATTTTTTTATTTTTTCATAACTACTTACTTCTAAGTCCTTTTTTCTATAGAAAAAAAAAAAAATTCTTAGAATGAAGAGAGGGAAAATACAACAAAAAGGAGGATAAGATATCATCATAAGCAGAAAGAGAAATACAAAGAATGTAGGAGCACAGCCCAATCTCTCTAGAGTTCTTAAAAAGGCAATTCCCTTGAAGCAACTATTTGCACTGAAAATAGATATTTAACTCATAAAGCACCAGAAATATAACAAATTCCACCTTGAAGAAGATGCACAAAGAACAACAACTAAACAACTATATAATTAAAAGCATGTCTTCAAACCTTATGCTGAAGGGAATGAAGAAACTTGCACCATGAGACATGAGATAATTGTGACTCTACATATTGCTGCAAGGTAGATACAAAATGGTTGATCTGATGCCTGTCATTGAAAGTAGAGCAAAGGATGCTTAGAAGTACAAACATGCATACAAAAGTTCTTCTTCGGAATATAAAATGCTCGTTAAGTTTCTCTTTACAGATAATGAAAAAATTGCAAACTGCTGAATTTCTAAGATTTTCCAGGTCAACTAACAGTAAACAAGGTTAGTGTCCTCACCCAGACCACATGGTCCAAACCTCCAAAGTCCTTTCTATCCATGAAAAGATAACAGGACCCCTGAGGAAGGTCAATGATATAAAATATACACAGCGTGTCGCAGATTCAGTATATACCTCATCTTCATCAATACATTAAGATGTTGTGCCTCATGCTGGTGTGGTTCAGAATTTAGATCCTTATTGCTTGTATGCACCAAATCCTGTTCAGCAGATCCTTAGTGGTCAAAATTACTGAAAGCTCACGCATAGAAATTATGGCATTTGTGCTACTATCATCCAACCATACTAGGTTTTATTAATTAATTCATTGAAGGTAGAATCTTGGTATGTGTAATTTCCAACTTATACTTTGAAGTTTGAACGTGTGAAGTAGTCCATTATGTATTTCATAGACAGAAATTCACAAAGATATATGGAGAAGATATAAGATAATATGTAGGTGCATAATAATAAGCGATAGGAAAATAAAAAAGGAAACAATTGCAACAAATCACACCTTTAATGAGCACCATACATCGCTCAACGAAAAAATGGCAAGCTTCACTTGTATCAAAAAGTTGAATATATCAGCATATATTTTCAACGCAGCACGTGTCAAAACAATACTGAGTGGCCAATCCACACGGTAGCCCAGTCCTAAGAAATCAAAAGTGCAGACCCCTGACATTATTTAACAAATTCATAATCAGATATATATACATTCATGTACCACCACCCCCCAAAGACAAGAGGGGGTTTTTTTTTTTTTTTTTTTTGGAGGGTGTTATGAATCTTCAAATGAAACTGAAAAACATAAATAATAAAATTGATGGTAATTAAAAAAGACACTACACAATTTTTGTTAGCAATTTATTATTATTGTGGGTGTGTAGTTGGCCTTTGTAGTTAATTTGAAAATGGTGATTCTCTGTGAAAACAAAATACTGGGCTTTTAGGGAAAGTAACAATTGGATACCAACTGGGGAAGTCCCCCCTTCTATAGTAGAATGATGTACCGATAGCAGAAGCGGAAAGAGGCAATATCCCATTTCCTTTCATGTACACAAACAACCTATCCTTATTAGGGTCTTGATCACAAGAAGACTTCTGAATGGACAACTCAAGTAGACCTTGAATTTCTGAAAGTCTCTCACTTGCTTCTGTAACAGACCACTTCTGTGATTTCAAGTAAACCAAAGAATGTAAAATACCAAAGAATGAGTAAATGTGGAGAATTATAAACTATAGTCAGAACTAATAGCTATGAAATATTATGCAAGTCATTGTGAATCAGAATTTAGGAATTACATGATGCCAAAGAGACAAGATAAACAAATCTGCCCAATCTGCTAACTCCATAAAATGATACCGCCGCAGTGCCAAAAGATGCTCTTGCAACTCAAATGCTTTCTCTAGCACATTGATGGTTAGCTTGCTAACATACTTGTATCTGACATCTTTAAGGACAAGCAACACTGGTGCAGAACACTTTCCAATAGCAATATATTGAGCATCTGAACTCATTTCAATTGTTGAATTTTTCTTGGAAGATAGAAATGAAAAAAGATACAGAAAATCACACAGAATCCTGGAAGCTATCATCTGAGAAATTATTAACAAAATTCAGGTAAGTTTCCATGTGTCAATTAAGGGGATGTGACAAACTTGTATTCCTAAAAACAAGTCCTGCCATCTGATACTTGCAAATTAATTCATGATGTGCTGCAATCATGTACCCCTATCTTCTATCATCATCTGTAATCACAATAACTGGCAGTATAATATTTATTCCATATCATTTCGTCTATCAACTTTCAGCATCATATCAGTAGCATATTTTCTGCAGGTTTACTGGATAACTTACACCTTGGCAGGCACAATAATACTTCAAGCACATTATTTAGTATGGATCAGAAATTCTATATGGCATTGATCACCTAGTGGGATAAGGTCTGGTTGTTATTACTGCAGAAATACTTAAGTACCATTATCAAGCATCCTAACATTTACATTTTCCTTATGGCCTTTAGCTTCTTGATCATATAATTTTGCAACATATTCCAAAACTTCCCATCACCAAAACAGTCTAAATCTGATAGAATGGTTCATATTATCGAAGACAAAGAATTTATTCAAGAATGGTTCTTGATCAAGGCAAGGAGCAAACCTAGAAATACAAGATAGAGAGGGATGTCCCAAAGACCCTCTAACGCTCCTATTCCTTTCCTCACTCAATTCCTAGACTGTTTTCCCTCTACCCTTTCCCTTCTACTTATACTAACTCCCAACTATTCAAAGGCCCATCACAAGGCCTGGCCCCTATCAAAATCCCTCATAACATGTTAGGATCGAATCGCAAGGCACATCGGAAGTATGGGATTCCAGTGGGGGGTTTATAAGTCCTTGGGCTCTCCAATCACAATAACTAGCTTTTGCGATGTGGTTCTCCTAAGGTTTTTATCATAACACCCTTGCCTTCCAGTAGTTAGGCACATATCAACTTCATCAGTTAAGTTGCTGACTGGGGCTGTGTGAAAGGACCAGATGTTAGGATTCATTAGTGAATTGGGCATTCATGATAAATTGAAGCTAGTTTAATCTAAGTACCATGCAGAGAAATTGAAGCAATAAAGGAAAGAAATACAAAAAACTGAACATAAACTAATAAATCAGTTAACCAAAATAAATGTTAAACAAAAAAGACAAGGATACTGAAGCATGATTTCCTGCAGTAAGCATTTGTCAATAATAATATCAAGTGGTATCTCAAATGTTGATGAAAAACTCTGGTTGTGAGTAGAATCACAATTGACAGTTTTTGTAAAACTACCCAGCAATCTTTCCCACCTGCTTCCACCAGATACAACTGCCGAAACATCTTTTTTATGGTCCATCAAGTCCAATGAAGCATCAAAACAATGTTTGGGGATATCAGCCAACCCATCTTCTCTACCACATCCCATTTCGCCATACTGATTATTCTTATTATCATAAGTAGACGCACTACTATCCAATGGAATTGATGATGCACTTCTACATCTAGAGTTGCTGGGTAACTTGTCTGTATAAACCTTACAAGGGTCCTCCACAGTAGAAAAGTTGAAGTAAGGCAAAGGTTGTTCATGATCTGCTTTGCATTTTTCTCCATTCCTACCCATCTGGTGAAGCAATGCATTTCTCGTTAACATTGGATTCATACTAAGGGGATTAATGCTAGGAAGATTACACTGATGGCCAACTTTTTGTGGTTGAAAAGTATTCAAATTTGAAGCAAGTTTATTATTATCAGCCTGATCCTCACTTATGGCTTCCCCACTCAAATTATTACTAATGGTAATAACATCATGGTGTAACATGGAATATCTCAGGGATCCCACATGCTTTTCAGTCCACTTTTGCCGAACGGTTTCATCATCATTGAATGAGTTATTCAATAAGTGGTCCATTTCCAAGTAACCGTCAGTCATACTCTCTCTATCTTGAATACTGAATACACAGGAGCAGCTTGAATTGCCTGGGTTTAAAGGATTAGACATGCCACTTGATATCACTCGCTCATGGGAGGACTTCACCAAATGATCAATGGCATCTGTTTTATCACAAATTCCATGTGAATCACTCCCTGAGTTCTCATGATGGCGGGAATTTTGTATTGAACTATTTAAGGTAGTACCCTTCGAGAAGCTTAAAGCAGATAAATGATTTTGTTGCTCAACTATTGGATCAAAAAGCTGATCAGAATCCAATTGCTCAGAGCCATTTAAGGATAAACTCTCAGATGAACCACACATATCTTCCAGCAAGGAGGACTCATCCACTATGCTTGAGGCATCACAGCCCAAACAATCAACATCCCTGAGGATTTCCATAAAACATCAATGAAGTAATAACAAAGGGAAGCAAAATTGTAAGGACAAAAAACAAGATACCAAGTAGCAAATGAGTGGAAACATGACAAGTAGCAAATGACAGGAAACATGACACTCAGTGCACGTAACTACATGTCAAAAACATTTGTGAGGGGGGGGGGAGCGAGAGATTACATATTTGAACGTCTTTTATCTGCTGTTGGACAAACAATGGATTCCTCTTCTTCCAAGAGCTGGTCTACTTTGTCTAAAGTCCCTCCACCGTTATCAAAAGGTACTGAAGCATGCGTAGCAACCTGCAAAAGGAAAATTAGGGAAAAAAACAGAGAAAGAAATAAGCATCTGCTCAGAAGGGGAAGAGCAGTCTTCTTTCTGGTCTCCATCTCAGTTTTTTGTCCCTACTGGCCCATATCTCACTTTTTTACTTAAGTGGCCCATCCAAAATCTTACCATTGATGAAAATAAAGGGATAAGATCATTGATGGCAATAGGATTATGATGAGGAGGAAAAAAAAAAAAAAAAAAAAAGAAAAAGAAATGTTCATCTGTTCTTAGACTCAAACATAGGGCAGTAACCTGAAAAGCTGCACCCAAAACCAAAAATGCTTTTAGCATGTTGTTGCTACAAAACCAAAGGAAGAATCTCAGAATTGTTAACTGGAAAATAATCCCCTCAGAAAAGGGAAAAAATAGCATAGGGCAATGGCATTTGTTGGCACTTCAATTTTCAAACATTGTATTCACAAGTAACAAGTAATCTAACAATTACAGGAAAATCTCACTTCTATTTCAGCTCTAGACTACGTACCATCAACTGGCAAGAATCATGGTTGCATGAAGGTTAAAGAAATACACAGCAAATGACAATACAAATTTTAAAAATAAATATAATTTCAACCACACCTGCTGTGTGGAAATATTATGTTTGACATCAAAAAACTAACCATATTGTTCCCTAAATCATAGCCCAAAAAAAAAAAAAAAAGAAAGAAATTTGCCAAATCTGGTCCAAATAGTCAATAACTTTGGTTCAAATATTTTCTGCAATCCCCACATATTTATATCAGAAGCAGAAAGCTGGATAATTCATATGAAACAAGAAGGGAAAGATCTTAGCAGAGGTGTGATTTTTAAGCAAATGTATTTCGTCAGAAAATGATGCAAAAAACTTTTTCCCTTACTCATGGTTTTCAACCTTTTCTTTTTTTTTTTTTTTTTTGGGAGAAAAGAAGAAATATATTGATAAGAAGAAAGAATTTACAAGATAGGAGGACAAGAAATCCTTTATACAAGAACACAAAAAGCTATAGAAAAAACTATCAACGGAGCTTAGTTTTTCAATCTCTCAACATATCTGAGAGGGAAACTCCTCTAATATTGGTTTTCAACCAATATTTAGGTAGGTTTCCTCATGGATTCTGAAAGAAAATGGATGCCTTTTCTGTATTTCTTCTTGCATTCTTGGTTTTCCATTGGTGATTCTAAGAGAACATTTTAAATATGCTAGCCTAGTAACCACTTGCTTTTCTCTCACCAATAGCAAAATAACTGAAAGTAAATAGAAGTGAAAAGTGCACATATACATGCACTAAAATTTTGAGTATGATTACCCGTTGATATGTAACTTCTAAGCTGCTCAAAAGGCTTTCTCTTTTTTCATTCATCGTTTTATAATAACTTTTTCTTGCAAGCACCATAGCTTCTATAATATCTCTGCTGAAAGTCAATGGAGAAGAATAAGAAGAACTACTGCATGAAAAGCCACTCCAGCAGGGAAGAAAGTCACCAGAACTACGGTCTCCAGCTGTAACATGAACACACAGTTCAAGCAATTTCAACAATACTTGAAGCTGCTGACCAGCTCTAACAAGTGGAACCAGGAAGTCTTTAAGAAATCCAGGAACAGAAACTTCATCTCTCACCTGAAGTTAGGAAGTCCCCACCATGAGAAACAAAATAGCAAGACAAAACAAAGTTAGGATACACATGAAAACTGCCTGCAGCTCAGCATAGTAAGGAATTACCCTGATACGTGTCAATGGAAAGTCATGTGACTTAGGAGGTAGACATTCCATGTTTTCTACAATAAACTCCTTATATGGGTCATGTACTTCAGCTTTGAAAATCCAAGATCTAATGAACCCGCAATATGGTTCACACGATTGAAGAAAGAGAAACTTGAGAAGAATACAGTGAGCAGGATCAGCAACCTAAACTTCAGAAAGGCATATTAATTAGAAGAAAATTCAGATATATAGAAAAAGCATGTATATAGGAGATGTCTGTTTATTCACAATAGAGCTGATATAATGCAATTGTTGCATTGCAACAAGTAGGCAAAATATCCACGAGGGATATACTCCCACCTCCCTCCCCTCTTCCTTTTTGGGTTTAATTGGAAAAGGAAGCATTCCTCAAAAGAGGGGCAAAAAAGTGAGTGACAATCTATAAAGCATGTACACACCATTTTGGTTCCTTGCCTGTCAAACACATGTCCATGTTAGATCCACTAACAACATCTCCAATTTAGCAGATATTTTTTTCAACTTTGACATGGCAAGACATAACATAGACAAGGCCATTTAAAATTTGAAAAAATGAAATACCACACAAATCTTGAATTTGTTTTGAAGTTTTAAGCAATTTTTAGTAATGAACAAAGAAAATAAGGCAGGGTTGAAGCTTATTGTGTGTGTGTGTGTGTGTGTGTGTGTCTATGCCTTACAACTTTTAAATTTAGTATGTCCCCTGTGTCCATGTTGTCTCACGTCCCGTGTCCAAATTAATGTTTGTGCTACAAATGTGACAATTGTAAGACCTACTTGCCTATTTCCTCTCCATATAAAAATTATACATTCATTATAATCCCGATAGAAGCTATAACTCTTCCTTCGATATGTTCCTCTAACATTTGCAAAGAAAAAAGTATAAGAAAAGTCTACAATTATTTTCCTGCCATTCCTCATAAGCCATTTGCAATCCATTCCTCATTGTAAACCAATCCAATCACATCTTTCTTTATCCCCTTCTAAACTTCTTAAATCATATTGTAGATTCTGTCTTTAATGGTCGAATTCCATCCTTAGTCCCAAAGATAGATTGGGTTCCATAATTAAACTTAACTGAATACTGGTTCTTATAGTTGATTTTGTTGTTAATGGTTTCTTTTCAAAGAAGAAAATTAATAAAATGAGAACAGATAGGCTACTATTAAAAGGATGAGAAGGATTCCTTTTCTTTTTTTAATTTCCTTCACCATTGTTTGTTTACTTTCTCCATCTCTCTCTATCAACAGGGTGAACTAAAGTAGTAAAAGCTGAGTTGTTGTGATCAATACAAGCCAAGCATTACGTTTCCATTTCAGCTAAATCTACATTTTTTTTTTCATCCCTGAAACTAAAACAGACCCAAAGCCAAAAATCCAAGTATATAATGATGGAGACAACAATAAAAATAAAAATGCAAAACCTTAAAGAACAAATGATCCCATTATTTTGATTTATCTTTAACGTTGGGTTTATTTTTTTATATAAGACAACAACTAACTATGCTAATAACTCTCATCAATTATGATCCAGTAGAGTTCTACACTCTAAAATGATAGAGAATAAAAGAGATAGGTTCAGATTCAAATAAATTGACCTGTAATTGTGCGTACAAAAATGTTAATAAATCCCCTCCTCTGCAGAAGTTACAAAACTCAGACGTAGCTTCAGTAATCAGATCCTCCAAAGAAATATCTGAAAAGCGAAGAGCCCACTTTTTCAGGTTACATATGCTTGCAAGGGCTTCAATCTGAGTCCTCAGTTCTTTAGTATGCAGGTAAAACTCAAGCAGTGTAATTTCAGAATGCACTACACTCTTCAAACATCCAGACGCAAGAACATCAGCATCTTTTGATGAACGCCTTAGAACTACAGATGCATGCACTGTGTCCAGTCCACAGATGTACCCTTCCAGGACCTGTCCCACAGCAACTGCAAAGGCTTGATTAACAAGACTATAGGGAGGGAACTGATCCTCTTGATGATTTTGGCTTTGGCAAACGTCAAAACTACCATGACTCCTTCGGAGACTGTCCTCGACATTCATATTTGTAAAATAATCTACAAATTCACGGAGAAGAAAAACTAGCGAGCCGGTGCACCCTATAGATGCAAGTATGTTTCCCAAAGCATGAGTGCTGGATGCTCGATTCCAGAGACTGGAAATGTGGTGGAAGGTCCTGTCAGCTGGATCAGAACAAAATATGGCAGAGAGCTTTTGGATGCTAAGAAGGGATGATTTTACACCTTGCATGGCATTCATCACCAACCTCATCAAGCTTGATTCCTGAGGCCAAAATTTCAAGTGATGATGCAAAAGGAACGTGTGTGCATCCGTTAACAAAGTAGTAGAGCAGAGCACACTATTAAGTTCAAGCACTAACTAATTTGAAGAGGTTAATGAAGTTGCTTGCTAACATGCATTGCAGTATAGATAGAAAGCAAGGTGTATGCTTGATAATGATTATCTGAATAGCATACAAGGTAGTTATGGTGGTTGGGAAAGCAAGAAAAGGGGGAAATAAACTTACAGAGAGAATGGAGAGGGTTTGATCTGATTCGGAGCAAGAGGTAAACGAAGGGCGGAGTCCACTTTCACAGGGTATGAATTCCCATGTGTTTGGGGCAACCCACGGGTCTTGCACCTTCAAATTCTCCAACAAGGAAGCAAATTTCGCGTCCACACCCATTGAGCACTGCCACTGGATCGCTCTCGCCCTCGGCGCCAGTCACTTCTCGTGTGCTTTTATCTTTCTCTCCTATTTTCAAACGATAGAACCCCAGATTAATGTGCCCGAGGTAAGGTGTGACCGCAAACTTTAAATTTGGCAAGTGTTTATTATTTTTAGGGTTTTATGAATGATCCTCGCCTTCATTATCCTAAAAGCCAAAAATGATGTAAATGAAAGAATGTGATTAGATAAAAATATAAAATAATTTTATATTATTATTATATATAAATTAAAATTTTTTTTATGATATAATTAAAAAAAAAAAGAGTAAAGCATAACATATAATATGAATAAAGGTTGATTTTAGTTCTTAAAATATGTATATATAATTTTAATTTTTAAAATTAAAAAATTAATAATTAAATTTTTAAAATTATCAAAAGTAATTTAAATTAATCTTTAAAAGATATTTATAAGAATTAAATTATATCATTAAAGATATTAAATTAAATTATTTTTTATAATTTTAGAGATTAAATTATTAATTTTTTAATTTTAAAGGCTAAAATGAAGTAATAAATTTTGACTCCATATATTTTACCTCCCTTAACTTTATTTTACGTATATTTTATCCCTTAAAATCTAAGAACATGCATTTTACCGATTTAAACTTAAAATAAACCCTTAAAAAAAAGGAGGTAAAACCCCTTTATGTAGAAAACTTTTGTCAAATAACAGGTGAAAAAAAAGGAGAAATGAAGCAGTTTTTGCAGAAATATGATTACTCATAGACTCAGTAGACAATGGATCCGTTTGATTAAGATTCTAGAAAAAATATTTTTTAAAAAATAAAAGTAAAAGTAAAAATAAAAAATTATTTTATATTTGAATATAATTATATAAATACTTTTATCAAAATTTGAAATTATTAAATTATTTAGATATAATAAATAAATAAATATTTTATTTAATAAAATTATAATCAAGGATATGAAAAGAGAGAGAATAAGAGTGAGAAAAGAGTGATAGTTTTTAAAAGTTTTAAAAATAAAACCATAATTGAGTTATAAGAAAGTGGTTGCAAATTTTAAGGAGTAATATTCTGTCTCTTCTATTGTTTTTACTTCTAAAAGAAGTAATCCCTATTTGCTTCTAAAAAAAATAAAAAAAATTGATTATTTTCTATTTCTATTTTTTTTATGAGTACAAACAAATAACAATAAAAATTTTATAAATACTTTTTTTAAAAAATATACTTCTTTTTATATCAAAAGCACAAACAAACGAATTCAATATAAAACAAAAGAAAGCAAACAGTACCCTTTTGAATTTTGAGAATCCTCCTTTGATATTAAAGATATATAATCACGCAGATCGAATGCGTTGTTGGCTGACGAACCAAATCATTGAAAATGGCCAATAATAATGGGAAGAAATCACTTCTCTGACTTCATTTTCTTCAATATCTGTGTACGAGAAACGCCAAGTTCATCAATACAAATTTAATTTCTATATATTAATAACATAAAATAATTTTATATTATTAACCAATAAAATTATAAAAAAATATTAAATTATGATGAATAATATTTTTATGCAATTTTATTAATTATTTTATATTATCAATACATAGAAATCTATCTTATAAATTATTAAAAGAGTAAATATCTACTTTAATCCTTAAAATTTTTTTGTTTTAATACTTTAGTATTTAAAAGATTAAAAGTATATAATTTAATCCTTGAAAGATTTTTTTTTTAATACTTTAATCCTTAAAAGATTACATGCACATACCTTAATCTCTGAATAATTTTTTAATACTTTAATCCTTAAAATGTTAAATATATACACATTATATATTTTGATATTGAGTTTAATTTGTATGCACTAATAGTGTAAAATTTTTTTACATTGTTATCCGATCATATGCTGCCCCATAAGCCAACATACATGACCTTCACTCCACTATTCTAAAAATCATGTAAATGAGAGAATGTGATTAAATAACTATCAGTGTATACAGATTAAATCATTTGATATTTTTCATCTTTTATTATAAAATATAACCAAAATAAATTATAATAAAACATAATTTTTATCAATTATTTAATTTAAAATTTATACATCAAAGTTCAATCAGATTAATCTCATATTCCATTATTTAATTGAGTTATACATCATATATAGTTATTTTTATTATGTATAATTAAATTTATCTTAAATATTCATTATTAAGAAGTATTATATAATTAAATCTCACATTCCATGATTTTCCTTAATGTGTTTCACATCATTTTTATAATGAAATAAAAATAAATAGATAAATATAATATTTTTAAGAAAGAATATTTAATATAAATTTAATTATATTTAATAAAATTAATTATATATATGATGCAAAACTCAATTAAATCTTGAAATGTGATATTAACCTTATTAAATTTTGATGTATAAAGATTCTTTTCTCTCTCTCTCACACACATTTTTTATATCTATTATGAAAATAATAAAAATAATTGTTAAAAATATATGAATAAATAATAAAGTATTTTCAATATAAATTATATTTATATATAACAAAAATTTAAAATAATTAAAATAGTTACTATTAAAATTGTAAATATTTAAATAACTATATTAACTTTTAAATTTTAAATCAAACAATTAATAAAAATTATATTCTATTATAATTTATTTTTTTGGTTATATTTTATAATAAAAAATAGAAAATATCAAAATATATAAAATGTATATATTTAATCTTTTAAAAAATAAAATGTTAAAAAATTATTTAAGGATTAAAATGTTTGAATTTAATCTTTTAATAATTAAAAGAAAATCTTTCAAGAAATGTATGCATTTAATCTTTTAAAAATTAAATTATTAAAATGAAAATTTTTTAGGACTAAAGTATAGATTTATTTTTGTTAAAATATGATTGTACAAACGCAAGAAAAGATGCCTCCCGAAGCTATTGATCTTGGCTCCCGTCCTTTGCGATATTCCCCAATCCGGCAGTCCCAAAGTCTCCAGTGCACTGCGGTGAGTAGCAGCTCTGCCTTTTTGTTTTCTATCTTGTATTCAAACTCATTTAGTAAATTAGTATTGTTCTATGTGCTTCAATCTATATTTTGTGTGAATTTGATCATCAATGGTTGTTATTCTTTAGAAAAAATTAAAGGGGTTTTTATATCTCCATCATATATGTAACGGTGTTTCTTTAAGTTTAAAGGAAATGAGAGAGAAGGGATAGGCTTATGGGAGTTATACTTTATTTACAAGTTATATTTTGTTTACTTTTTGGGAGAAAAAGATATACGGAGTTTTAACTAATCCCTTAAAACTCTTCAAATTTCTCATTTTATCATTCACCCAAATTGGAAAATTTTGTTAAGATTTGAATTTAATTTACTATTCTATCTTTATTAAAACATAAAATATTATTTTTATCAATCTATTCTAATTTTATTTTAGCTTTTCATAGAAATTGTATTTCCCTCTTTATTTTTTATCAACTTTCATTGAAATTTGTTCCCTTCTAAAAATTATTTAGGAAGGAAATATTTTTAAATTTACAAAATAAGTATAATATTTGCTAAATTTTTTTAAAATTAATATTACTATAGAATATATAAATTATACTTAATTATTTTAGTAAAGGGTAAAATTATAAAAATATATTATAAGCTTTCCATTTCCTTTCCTTTATCAATTTTAAACTCATGAATAAAATTAATTGAAACTAGCTAAACCCCTTCCTTCCCATTCCCTTTCTTTTCCTCTGATACCTTGCTTTCCTTTCCTTCATAACTCATGAACACACTATAAAGGGAGGTTCTAATATTTAGTTTTTAAGTTGTATTTGATACATAATAAAAATGGGAGTAAAAATTTATAAATGAGCTTATCCATAAAATTTTTATCCTATACCAAGCATATCCTAAGAAATAAAATGCATATTTTAAAATTTTTGAGGAGAAATTGCACATCGAATAAAATTTATGGGGATAAATTATATTTTAGAAAAAAAAAGAGATTAATTTCTTCATCTACAATGCCAACCAATAAAATTGTAAGAAAATGGTAAATTATGTTGGGGAGTTATTATAGTGAGTAATTATTCACCTTAATTTGACATATTCTTACAATTCTATTAGTTGGTAGTGTAAAAATTTTTTATATTATCGATGCATTAAGATTGAGTACATATAAAAAAATGAAAAATTCCATTTCTTTGGGCCAACAATAAATTAAAAATGATAAAAGAAGTAAATTTTTCCGTTTTGTTTTTCATGCTCACAAAAATTTCCCTTAACTTAGATTATGATTAGGGGTGGAAATAGGTCAACCAACCCATCAAAGCCTTCAACCTAACCCACATTAGGCCTAATTTGCTTACCTTATTTAGTAAACAAACTAGGTCAAGCTACAAGTTATGAAAAAGTCTATTGGGCCTGAAAGACTAGCCTATTATTATTTATTATTGATATATTGTCAGTATAAAATAATTTTATATTATCATCCAATCATATACTTCTATTTGTAAGATTTTTAAGATACTGGATAGTTGAGTCAAATATTTTACTAATGTGACAATATATGATTAGATGTTTATATAAAAAAAATTTTACACTATTAATATATTCAAAATTAAATTTTATTATCATCATCATCATATAAATAATTTAAATTATATAATATTATTATTTTAAAACCCTAATAATAGTAATATTAATCTTTTACGCTTTTTAAAAATATATTTTTTGGTCTATTTAGAAAATCTTTTGGCTTATTTACAGGTTTTTTGGCTTGTTTAAAAATAAGTTTATTGACATATTTAAAAGTCTTATTATTAAGTAGACATTTAAATAGATTTTTATGTCAATCTTTTAAAAAGTTTAGATTAAACCTTAAAAAGAAAAACTATGCCAAACAATAGGCTGAAATATAGGGTAGATCCATTTAAGTTAAAACCTAACTTAACTTAACCTATTTTCACCCCTAACTATGATGTAGTTTTAATTTTAGTGTAGTTTTTATTTTAGTTTTGTTGCAAGAGAGGGCCAGTGGCCGAAAGGAAAAGAACATCAGGCTAAACCAGTAGTTCTCTAGGGGTAAAGAAACCCCATAAACAAACTGTTTCATGCATTATAGAATATAAAATCAAGCACTTAACTTTGATGCATTGTTATCCAAACATATATCGTATTATATGAAACTTTTGGGGTAATACATATAAAATTCAATCACTTTTTACTGATATGTCAATTTATAATTAAATGACAATGCAAAATTTTTTATAATAATAGTGTATTACAATAATTCTCATAAAGTAAATACGTAGCTTTGGACTTATACTAATGGCAAGGACAATAGAGGTCGATGCAATATATATCACTTCTAAGTGTTGGGCACGGGTGCTAGACCGTAATCAGTTGATCGTATTTAGATTTATAAGTAATATCAGATGTATTCTTGATTGTAAAACGTAATGCATTACAAAATGGTCTTGATATGCCTAATGCCAAATCGTTAATACGTTGTATACTTACTAAAATCTGAAGCTGAGACCACAGCAAAATCATAGGATTAAGTTAAATACAAGATATCTGGTTGTTTCGTACCTATTTTTTGTCCTAGCTAGAGTTTGTGCTCTAATCAAGATTAGAGATCTAGCTCCATAAGCTTTGGAGAAATAATGTGAGCAAAATGGGATTAAGAGGAACCACCTGTCCTGTAACCTTAGAAGAAAACGGATGATGCTGTCGCCGAACTTAAGATGCCCTCCATAACAAAAACAGGTTTTGGGTACTCATTTCGGTATTTTCTGGTTATGGGTGAGTGTTTTAGGCTGAGGAACGTGATGTTCTTGTGTGGGTTCATGAAGTTGGCAGCTGGTATGGTATGTGTGTGTGTGGAGTTGGTTGTGGGTGATGGATGAATGTGTTTTCTTGTGTTTTTCTCTTGTGTTCTTCACCTTGGTTTGGAAAATGGTTCTTTTTCCCTATATTACCGTTGCTTCTAGAGACCTTGGGCTCCAAGGTGTTCCCATGGTCCAAGACAGCAGCAAGGCCAAGCTTCCCCTTGACCAGCATGAAAGAGACTTCTCTCTGTCTTGGAGACACATGAATTACCATTTGAAGCTGTTGGTTATCAGGTAACTTTATTTGGTTATGGCAAAAGGTATATAGGGAAAATAGGATATCAAAAATCTTCCCTTTCTGGTATAAACTTAGTGCAGACTTTTCTAGTTATTGGGTTTGAAAAGTGACAAGTCGGAGGGCATCTTTGCGTGCTCCAGCTATCCTCACCATTGAACAGAGAGCAATGTCCTTATCAGAGATCTCACCTCTTAAAGCACTACAATATATCAAAATCCTTCCAATCCACAGCACAAATACTTCCCAAAGGAAGAATATGATCATTTTCCTAGGAATCCATTAGCCAGGCCATCATCCCAGTGCACCCTTTATTCCATAGATGACCATACTCTCCCTTTTAACCCCTTTTCATGTTTTAAGTAATTCTTTAATTATATAGTTAATTATCCTTTTAACTGAATATTAAATCTAGATTACCAACACTGGTCCTTTTTCAAGTATAAAACCAACAAAAGCAGAAAAAAGCTGAAGTGAAATCGCACAATAAATTAGATAGGCCAAAGGAAGCGCTTCAATAGCTACGCAACGTGAATTTGATTTTATGTGGACAATCAAACAGTACACTTGGAGGGTGTTAACTATAAAAACAAGAACTATAGCAACCAGTAATGACTATAAGTACAAATAATATACAATTTAGTTCATGAATTGGCTGTCATAATTCTCATTTCTAGAAAATGTCATCGGCTGGAAATCCCTGTGGCTAGCTTCATTGATCTTAAGTCATAAGCCATGCAGTTTATCGAGCTAAGCACGGCATAAAATTGGCACCCAAAATTGTTTCCCTTCAATGCTTAATTTATAGGTCAGGAAAAATGCAATGCTAATCGAGTTCTTGAAATATGGCACGAGGTACTGCGGTCAGCGCAAAACTCTAACCTCAGGTGAATTCCCAAGAAACCTCAGGGGCAAACTATACTACAATTCTACAAACACCGATACCTCAACTTATTTGTAGCTGGTGACTTTGTGCATCAAATAGTAGAACAGATCAAATGGAAGAACTTTACCATGACTGAATCAAGTGACTCGGGAAAGCCGTAACACCTCAACCATATCTCAAGGATTTGTGATGTCCCAACTTCTTTGCATGTATGGAGGAAAAGGCGCCACCAACTCAAGGCTTTCCACTTGTGAAAGATCATAGTGAGAAGCTGATTGCACATTTTGCGGTGCTTGAGATATATTGGGCAACAATATTTGCTTGCAATGAAGATGTAAACGAGGATAATTTTCAGAAACGCTCCCCATCTTCAAATTGAGGCCAAAGGGGAGTGTTTCTTCCTTGCAAAGCTCCTCACTTGAGTCCTCCAGTTGAGACAAGTTAAAGTGTCCCCACTTCTTGTGAGCTTGCCGTCCATACTTGTAGTCCCCAACTATTGGTGTACCTAACACCTCAGCACAATGGACTCGAAGCTGTGGAACCAGTACAGAAGATTAGCATAGTTATTATGGTGAGTCATTTGAATCGATAATTAAATTTCTTCCCCCTTTTTACCTGGTGTTTTCTACCAGTTAAAGGGGACAGCTCCAACCACGTGTAACCTGCATTATTATTAGTGTCATAAGTAGGGATTCTCAACCAAGAAGACCTGAGAAGATTATATACATGAAATTAAATCAAAGTTCTGCTTGATATTAAGCTATCGGCTTTCATTATGGGAAAGCAACTTGTTCCATCATCATGTGAAAATGCTCAACTAAATTATTTAATAAAACACTTTGTAAACTCAGCTAGGTTAAGGTACCAGACTTAGTACAAGAAGCAAGTGCTTCTGACATTGCAGTAATGCCAGAGGAGTGATGTTAACTTTTGCTTCTTGTATTACTATTGATAATTAATGACACCTTCCTCTCATCAACAATAAGGGAGACTTTGAGTGGCTGAAACTAATGCCTTAACGTTTAAAATGTCACATGCCAATACAAAAAGGGAAAAAAAAAAAAGATGAATTTCATTTTAACCATTGTCTAGTGAGATTTGCTCGCTCCAGAGTTGAGTTGTGTTAGAAACAAGTTAATTTACCACTTACTGGTATGATTACTCATGCCAAACTCTAAAAAAGGTAACTTTGACCTTAGAATTTGAAGTAAGATTCATTACTAACCATGTGATGATGATCCAATCACTTGATACTCTGTAATTGCATGTTGTGATGACAGTAATGGAGAATTGTCAACAATGGTTATTCGATCAGATTTCCCGTTGTCAACCACCACCTGAAATCAAATAAAGGACCATATTTTTTTTTTACTATATATGATAAGCTTTCTAGAATTCATCAAATCAGTGACATATTACCTTAATACAGGAAGCTACTTTAGGTTATATATTGCAGCCATAATGCCTAAGCATTCATAAGATGCCAGGGAGTTCGTTGGTGTCACTCCATGTGTATGAAGTGAAGGCCACATTTTATGGATAAGTTTGTTTTAGAATAGTTTCATTGGTTCACTGAGTCATGTAAGCATTATAGGAAACAACTAAAATGGGACTTATCAGAAGATCAGTTAACGCTCAGAGCATCAAAGGACAAACAGTTAGATGGTTTATTTTTTATTTTTTTATTTTTGGCATGCACATGGTTTAGTCTTAATCAAGCAACAAACAGGAATAAAGTTGAGATCCATGGCAAAATTTTGTCATACATGTAGACATGATAAACAAGTAATTACTGTTTTATAAGTTCAACAAGTCTGAGAAGTACAAAAGTATTTGTGGGGATTGTTGCAGCACATGCAAGGTGTACCGCAAATCAGCCAGGATTCCAGAGGATTAGCAAACTAAAAGCTTCTGATAAACAGTTAACAAGTGCCAACATCGATACAACCTTACCCAGTGATGCAGTAACCAACCCCCTTGGACGTCTTGGACATCCGATGACCAGTGCCCAGTACCTTCTTTGTAGGATTCTGTTTTCTATACCAATCTATTTAAGATCAAATGGCGCCAGATCAGGAAAAAAATGAATAAAAGTATATACAGATATAGCAATTTGAGATTCAATGCTCAGAAGGTTATTACAAGCACACCAGCACATGTGAATCATCGGATAACAAAAAGAAATCACTCACATCATCTGTTGCTCTGAAAGTTTTCTCCCTGAAGATGGAATGCAGAACTGTAGCACTTGTCTGTGTCCTTCCCATCACCAGAATGCCAGAACAGTCTCGGTCTAGTCTATGCACCTAATATACATTATTGTTCAAGTATCAATATAATAGCTAGTTCATTTTATCATCACCATGTATCATTGAAGTGAAGCAAACGAAGGAACCTTATCACAGGTAACAGCTTCAGCTTCAGGGAGAAAAAAAAAGGATAATCCCATTTGTACAAAAAGGCTTTGTAAAGAGAGAAGACATAGGTTAACGATACTGAATCATTAAAAAACAAATTGGCGGAGACAATAATATAAGAAACTCAATAATGAGCTCACCAGGCGAGGGGGGTCTGAGTAGTCATAATTTAAACATGCTGCAGCTACTACATCTAAACTCCGTTTGATATTAATGCCACCCTATTTAAAGACAGATACACTCCGAATGTAAGAATTATAATTAAGCACTGGAAGATTTTCGAAAAAAATAAAATGAAAGAGGAGCATCAGATAGTTAGTTACCTGCACTGGCATTCCTGGAGGTTTGTTCAAGACAAGAATGGCAGGATCCTAGTTTTCATAAGTGCATCGCATTAAAAATTCAGGGCAAGATAGCTTGAGATAGCGAAATAAACAAGAGTTAAAATTGAAAACCTTATAGATGACAAGGCTGCGAATGAAGTTGATTTCTTCAGCAGTGACATGACATTGATGTTTCTTCTCTCTGGGAATCTCTTTAACAGATTGAGGAAGAAAGATCGTATCCCCTGAGTTCAAAGTATCCTTCGCTGCCACCTTCCATTGACGGTACGGTTAAGAACGAAGAGTTTGAGTTCGAAGATATCAGAGCAAAAGGAAAGGAATGTGAAAAATAAAAAGGAGAAATTGATAGAATGAAAGGTTACCCTTTTGAAAGTATGGGGAAGCATGGGAGCAGAGGATCTTCGAACCTGTCTGAGACGAAAAAGCTTGTGGACAAGGGTTCTGGGAAGGTGGGGGCAACAGCGAAGAACCCATTTGAGGGCAGTGGTGGGAGTGGGAGTGGGAGTAAAGGGAGGCAGAGTAAGCCATTTGGCATCGTGCTTGTCTTTGCTCTGCAGCTGCAACTGCCTTGTCACCGAGAATAGACAGTGACGACTCCATGAACATGACCATGAGCTCAATCCTCCGAGACGGTGGAGGACCACCATGAGCTTCGCCGCCATCACAATCAATGCGACTGAGTCTGAGACTCACACAAGGGTTTAAACTTTAAATAGGGCCGACAATAACAGCCACAAGGCGAAGACTGAACAACACTTGTCTTTTCGGTCTGCAGACTGAAGTGGTTGGTGTGCTAATCCATAAACTGACAAGAACGATAACGGCTTCCAATTTCAAGGTGCGAGCACGTTTTTCCCAGATTGCAGAACACCAGGCGCGGCAGCGGCAGGCACGAGCACGTCGAAGCGGTTCAGAGCAGCAGAACGCCCGCAGCGAAAGGCGAGGAAGGAGGGAAGAAGGAATGGGTGAAACAGGAAGGAAAGAGGGACATGGCTTTTGGGGCAGGAAGGAACGGAGATGCTTTCGTGGGCGGCGAGGGCTGCGCAGTGAAGAAGATGTGAGGTTAAGGTTTTGTTTTAAGGCTTTTTGACCAGTGCCACGTTTTGAAACAAAATAGCAAACAGTGGCAGTTCATAAACAATTTCGCTGTCTGGCGTGGTGTTGGGGAAACATGGCGCAACTTGACAGTGCGCCAACATCAACAGTCATTCACAGCAGTGGCTGGCGCAGGTTCAGGTTGTGCTACCTTCTAACGTAATTGATAGGTCCTGTGATGGCGGTGGTTGGAGTTGCACCACTCGTTACCCATGACGGTTGGCGCTGGTTTAGGTTGCGCCAACTCTCACGTGCCAACAGTATCCAGTTACTCGATCCTTGCCTATATATATCCCCGAGCTTGTTTCGTTTTATTTCATGCAACCATTATCACCTTGTCATCTTCATTTTTGTTTGAGATTTTGAATTTTCCAACTTTTATGTACTCTTAAAATTTTTTATTTGAAATTCACGTTTGTTTATTTTGTTTGCAGTGTTTTAAATTTTTGAAGCTTTATTTTGTTTAAATTTTTTTATTTTTCTTTGTAGTGTTTAAATTTTTTTTTTATTTTTCAATTTTTAGCCTGCATTACTCTAAATCTTTGAATTTTTTTAGGTTCTATTTTTTTGTCAAATTAATTTATAGTAGTATTTTCTTTTTAGTTATTTCAAAAAAATGAGTACTTTTAATGTATTTATATACTGGAATGGTAGAAGATTTGATGGACCGCAAGGATGTACTTTCGAAGGTGATAAAAGATTCGTTAGAATAGAGAAAGGTGTCAATTATAATGCATTAAAGAAAAAAATTGCCGCTAAATTAAAGCTTCAGCCTCATCAAACAATTTCCAGTCTCACTTATAGATTTCCAATTCTCAAGATAGTAGTACATATACTGCTTTTGAGATAATTGATGATGATGATGTTAATTGCATGATTAGCACCTTTGAGCAACAGTCTTCTTTGATGGTGCTCGAATTATACGTCGAGATTGATGTTGCAGGTAGTTCATTGATGCCTATTGCTCATAGAGATCACTCTATTGCTGCATTTGATGATGAAGATGAAGATAATGATGAAGATTACATCAGAAATCTATCCTCAGATGAAAATGAAGATGATGAAAGTGAAATTCCTGATGGCGATTCTTCTGAATCTGAGGCTGAATTAGATTCTTCGGCTATTGCAGTTTCCCCTGTTGCTTCCTCGTTGCATATTAGAGAGCAAATTTCACGACAAGAAAGTTAGTTTTTAATTAAGTATTTGTGTATACTATAATTTAAATAGAACTTTTTTAATGATTTGATGATATTTTTATAGGTGTAACACATTTGATGGAATCTCCATTTTGGAGTGCATCTCCACATTATAATTATATCAATTGGAATCACCCGGATCAAGAGATGGAGGAATTTTCTGGGTTGGATATGCCTGGTTCCTAGCGTATTGGAGATGAGCTATACATTGGTTTACAATTTGATAGCAAAGAAGCTGTACAAATGGCTGTTAGGCATTACTCTATGAAAATCCATCAAATATATATTGTGGTTGAATCAACACCGACAATTTTCTGCACAAAATGCATAAGACACAAAGAAGGTTGTCCCTGGCGAATGAGGGCAATTTTAGGAAAAAAGATAAACAAGTGGCAAATTACTAAATGGGGTGGTCGTCATATTTGTCTTAATCCTATGCTATCTCAAGATCATTGCAAATTGGATTCAAATTTTATCTGCGCAAATATATTAGGTACGACATTAAACAATATATGAATTATATATTTTATGGATGTCAACTTTTATTATTGATAAAAGTTTGATTGCTTAATTTATGATAGGATTGGTTAAATTGGAAGCATCAATTCCAAGTTCCTTGATTAGAGAAAGAATTAGCAGTCAATATGGATTTCAAGTACCATATCGGAAGGCTTGGAAGGCAAAGCAAAAGGCAATAACAAAAGTGTTTGGTGACTGGGATAAATCATTTGCAACGCTTCCTGGATGGCTTGCATATATGCAGATGTTTGCACCAGACTCCGTGTACAAAATAGAGACAACTGAATTTGTCGTCAATGATCAAGTAGACACTCGGTTTCGCACATTTCATCGAGTATTTTGGACATTTAAGCAATGTTGCGATGCTTTCAATTTTTACAAACCCATTATATAAGTTGATAGCACATTTCTATACGGAAAGTATCGTGGTACACTCTTAATTGCCACTACACAAGATGGCAACAATTGTGTTTTACCAATTGCTTTTGCTATTGTTGAAGGAGAAACTTTAGATGCTTGGTCATGGTTCTTGGAAAACATCCGACAATATGTGACAAGAAAACAAGGTCTGTGTCTTATTTCTGATAGGCATGCAAGTATAAAAGGAGCTGTGGCAAATAAAAACCTCAATTGGCAACCTCCATATGTATATCATGTGTACTGTATTCGCCATATTGCTAGCAATTTCAACTAGAAGTTCAAGAATACGAAATTAAAGTAAGACCTATTGAAACTTGGTAAGAAGTAAATTTTCATAATTTTAATATTATATCTATGAATTTTGTTTCTTTCAAAGATAACATTTAATTTGTGATAATATAGGGTATACGGCTTGCATGCACCGATTTGATAGGAATTTGGAAAAATTTCGTCAAACTAGTTCTGAAATTCAAAGATGGACCGATAGCATACCGAAGGAGAAATGGAGTCAGGCATATGATGTAGGAGGACATAAATATGGCCATATGACAGCAAACATATCAGAGGCTGTGAATAAAGTCTTAAAAGGTGCTAGAAATTTGCGAATAACTGCATTGGTTAAGTGCACATACGGAAGGATGGTCGAGTATTTTGTCCAAAGAGGTGCAGAGGCTAGGGCGGAGCTAAGCGCTGGAAATAGGTTTTGCAAGAAGTTAATGGATGCTATTAGGAAGAATCAAGAGGATGCTTGTTCCCACCAAGTTCGCAGATATGATATAGAGACCATAAGGTTTGAGGTTGAAGAGGCATTCAACCCTGTGACACAAAGTGGTGGTCATATGTGGGTCGTGAACTTAAGGAGAGGTACTTGCCAGTGTGGCAAATTTCAGGTATATAAATATCCATGTTCTCACGCCATTGCTGCCTATGCTGCTGTGAGTATAGACTTCTACAATTTAGTTAATCCTGTTTACTGTATTCAAAATATTATCAATGCGTATAGCGGACAATGGTGGCCAATTGGTAATGAGGATTGCATCACAGCTACATCTGGTTGGACATTGGTTCCAAATCCATCAACCATTCGTGCTAAAGGTAGGCCGAAGTCCACACGTATAAGGAATGAGATGGATTTGAGAGAATCGCAGTGAAGGCAACGTTGTGGAATATGTAAAAGGGAAGGTCATAATCAACGTCTTTGCCCTCGTTTCACTGGAAGTCAAAGCTCCCAACAAGATACTGACACCATAGATAGTCCAAATTTTTAATATCTATGCAAATTTATCCTAAGTCCACTTGTGTAATTTCATTTTAATTTTAAGAACAAAAACTTTGATGCAGTTGTCAATTATTTTCTTGCCATTATACCTTTGTTTATTTTATATCATTCTCTGATTTACCATTAGTTTAGTTAAGTAAACTATACTCAACTTAAGATTAATTTATTATATTAGTATTAACTTTTACAGTAAATGATGCATATTTAATAAATAAATGTTTAATAAATAAAAAAATAAAAAAGTTAAGATTAATCTATATCCTTAGTTTAAGTAAAAATTAATAAAAAAATTAAATACATATTTAATAAGAAAATTAAATACATTTTTTAAAGCATTTACATAAATAACCCATCTTTAATAAACAAGCAGATATGTCCATAATCAATCACGTGGAGAGTTAGGCGATAATATACAACCACGTTGCCTATCCCTCGCTCTACGATACGGGTTTCTTCTCACATCAGCCGCATCGTCCTTAGGGCTAACTATAGATAAAAATTCTTCATTCAAGTCAATTCCCTGTGGAGAAACAACATTCACATCATGTGGAGTGTAAAGGGTTTCTTGTGATAAGAAATCCATAAACTCCATAGGTGCACTAGGTGTGAACTCTGGTGGCATATACGCAGGGGGTGTAAATTGTGATGGGCTAGGTGCGGAAGGAACGTATGCCTCGTCTGGATAATATGAGTGATGTGCAACATGGGAAGAGGATGCTCCTGCTATTGTTTGATGCTGAGGTGGCCAATAATAACTTCTTTCACTGCCTGAATCCATCGAATTGGCTGATGATGCCGATGGAACATAATATTGACCATAACCACGTTCAGGCAGTGGAGGAAGGGTATGAATCTGTGTTGCCTCTCGCCTTCTACGCCGTTGAAGTCCCTGACCTTCAACCCAAGTCGGAGGTATTGCCACATTCACATCAGGTTGTGGAATAGGTTGCTGTTGAATACGGGGTCTTGCAGGTTCAGTGACTCTATCTAATTCCTCAAATTGTTGCAATAACTCTGCTGTTACGTCTCTAACATCCTCCATCGAAAAGGTTGAATCATTGATAGAGGATAAATGATGCATTCGCTCCAACTGATTGTGCTATTCAAAATGACAAAAATATTATATATATAAATATTATACACCATTAACAATAATAAAATTAATTTAATTAATAAAAAAGAAATAATACTTACCATTTGCCCTCTGCATGCACCATCCTTACTGATCTAGCGACGACTGTGCCTTGAATACCATCTCATTAAGAATCATTCTCACTTAATAACCCCATCTGCTGATCGCTACTTACCAAATATTATGCCCTCTCATTCCATATTTGGATAATAGAAGCATATAGAAGCATCCAATTATCACTTTCTTTACCACGCAAAGCAAGATCATGAAGTTGTTCGGGCTGACGTGGTGGGTTTGGAATACTTTGTTGTAAGCCAAATTAACGTATCACTCAATCTGTTTGATGCCACTCTACGATATGAAAAAATATAAGCGGCACAATAGCTCTCCAAATGTGAGAGCCTTCAAGACATATATGTGGAAGTGACCCATAAAATTCAAGATAAGGTTCCCATACAATCTGTAAATTAATAATAATAAACATTAAAAGTTGTATACAGTCAAAATTATAGATGCATTAATAAGATGCTCTTATATCTTTTCGCTTTAAACGATCAAGTTTGCGACAATAATATGGCAAGTCTTGTCGTATAGCCACAAAAGTCATACCACCTATCCATCTGTTATTTTACATATTAAACCAAATATTATAAAAGGGCAATCATTATTTAAACAGAAAACTTATTACAAAAATAAGAAGGAAAAAAGTCATACCGAGCACCAAGTGGGGCATGGGCGATCTCTACTGAAGGAGTTGGGGATATTGATGGGAATCTATCCCATGCCCATAGCTGAACCAACATAGCCATGCCTTCAATCTCACGCCGATTATAATCTGTACACTTGCACAACTCGCGATATAAATAAGAGAGCACTGGTGATCTGACTATATTGTCCAGCCACAACGAAATCTTCTAAAAATGGAAGAAGTCTTAAAAGCACCAAGTTTCCAGAATGATCTGGAAATAGCATTGACCCCATCAACCGCAAAATATATGCTCGAGCGAACTGCTGAACTTGGACCTCATTGTCAATATGGTCATTTATATTGCTAAAGTGTGTATTTAACCACCCCATTTTTAGTCGATGACCATGAAAAGCGCTCTGCGGGGGAGTTACGGCTAGTAATTGCTGGATAATAGGTTGCCATGACCCAGAAGTATTGCCAGCAACTGGCATTCCATCAATACGAAGGCTGGTTTGAATAGCAACATTTTGTAGCGTAATTGTGCATTTCCCTATAGGCAAATGAAATGTATGTGTCTCCGGCCTCCAACGCTCCACTAAAGCAGATATCAACGTGTGTTCAATTTGAAAAAATTCAAATTTTGCAATTTCAAGAAGTCTTGCTTACTCCAAGTATGGAATAATCTGCACAGGAATTTGCTCGTCCCTATTACGAACAGAAGATTTTCCTCTAATAACTAACACCCGATCAGGATGTCCATTCCAAATATACTGTGAAATGTGTGTTTCTTGCATTGTCAATAGTGATGCATCTTCTGGCCCAGGCCGTATGACACATGATGAAGAAGAAGAAGAGCTGGATGCCATTTGTTAAAAAAATTAATTATTAAATTGTTTATATATTTTTCTATACATAATAGTAATATAATTATTTTTATTTAGTTTTTTTAGCACTTTATTTCTTCATTAATATAAATTAAAAATTACTTTTTACACATGTCTATAAATATTATGTCTAGTCTAATAATTTTTTCAAAATTCTAATCTTGAAATAAAAAAATTAAATATTTTTTTAACACAATAAGTTAATTACCACCCTAATTACCATTCTAATATTTTTTCAATAAATATTCTAATAAGCTTCTAAATATCCTAATAAAATTTTTTAAAGTTTAACTCAAAAAAAAATTTAGAAACTATTATAATTTTCTTAAAAATTTTAAATAAGTAATAAACTCATAGTAAAATATAAACTAAATGAATTAATTAAAATCTAAAACTAATAAATAAAATTAAAATTATTCTTATAAAATCCATCTACAAAAAATAAAATGATAAAAAGAAATTTTAAAAATAAAATTACATTACTTACAATTGGAAAAGAACAACGTGCTACGGAATTGAGGAAGATGGGCGAGGAAGTGCAAGCAAAGGGGAGGAACGGAAGTTGGGACGGTGAACGAAAGGGGAGCAGCAGCTATATAGGGGTGAAGGAAGACACGTGGTGGAGCCCCATGGATGGCGCAACTCCAACCACCGCCATCCTGCTGCTGTCTTTCTTTCGTTTCGTCACGTCGAGGAGTGGCACGACCTAAACATGCGCCAGCCACGGCATGCTTCCCCTGTCCCATCCGTGTTAGGCCGAAGACCATGGTGGCGCACTATCGTTTTGCGCTATGTTCCGCATACGTGGCCCAAAGTACCCCAGACAGCAAAATTGTGTTGTAAACAGCCACTGTTTGGTATTTTGTTTCAAAAAGTGGCACATTTTGGTCAAAAAGCCTTGTTTTAAGGCATGGTTAAATTGGCGGCAAGAAATGGAGTGGAGTAATGATGGAATAAAAAAGAGAAGCAAAGGAATTATTGTATTTTATTATTTGAATAAAATACGATTATACTCCAAATCCCTCAAATTAGAAGGAGCAAAAAATGAGGGATATAGTGGAATAAATTAAAATTTATTTTCTTATTGATAATTCTGCTCAATTATAAATTTATTAATTCAAATAATAGAAGTCCATTAATTTTTTTTGGGCTCTATTCCACTACATTTTTAAACTACCAATTTAAACATAACCTTAATTGTGTGCTTTTGTAAAATTTGATAATAGAAAAATAAAATATAAAATATAATTGTGTAATTGGACAATTCTGTTGGGTCAGATTGGATCAGGTTATTGGGTAATATTCTCACACTTGCTACCCAACCTAATAACAAATCGGGTTGTTTGAGTTTCATCTGAATTAATCCAAAGGCCCTATTTAATCCAAAAATTTGTTACTAGATTCGGTTGGATAGTTAGATCCATCAATACTTGTGAACACTCTACTATGGGTTGAATAAAATCATTTAAGAAGGGCCCATACCAAATAATCTAAGTTTCAATCCACCTAATAACCATAAGAAAAATTCTTATATACTCGTAGAGAAAGAGCTTTTTCTTCCTCCACATATATTCTCAACCATAAAATGAGTAAAAATATGAGAGAAAAATAACAATAAAAAACTAAATGAATGGGTTAAAAAGCTTTATTGAGGAAAAAACTTCTTCCTCCATGAAAGATGAAAGAATCACTCTAACCACAATTATGATTTCACAAGAGATTGAGGGACTCTTTTTTAATAGAAAATTATTATTGATACATAGTATTTTGGGGTGTTAGTCAACATTGAAGAGTTATATATAAATAATGAAAAGGTTAATGTATATGATTGAGAAATTAAGTAATTGTGATGGGAAGTAATAATTAATATTGTCTCCTAATTCTTTAATTATATATGTGAATTTTTTACTTATTTAGATATGAATCTCCAATGATAACAAGTAATAATATTGTCACCCTAATTTCCTTTGAGTAATGCTATTGTGCCAGAGAGCTTTCCCGAATTTGCATTGCCAGCGTTAGCTAGCACTTGAGATGGCAATCTAATAAATCAAGTTAGCCCACATTATCATATTAATATTTATTTATTTTTTAAATAAAAACAAACAATATTACATTTCTGTTGTTGCCGCCGTCTACGACTCATGGGACTGCAATACCCTGTGAAATTTGTGTCAACAAATTCAAATTTACTCAGCGCTAGTTGCGTAGTTCCTTATCTTGAGGCAAACAAAGAATTGGAGGATTCTAATCCAAAACCTAGAAGCACAATTCTAATCCAAACCCGGCATTAATAAATTCAAGAGGTAAAATACGGGGAGTTAAAATACAAGACCATCATGGTGCCAGTATATTAACCGTCGACTTTGAAGTGGACGATCCAGATTTAGTTATTATAGGAGACTTTAAAAATTGTATACTGCCCACAGGTGTTGAGTTTTAAAATTTGAGAAATACAACTTGATCTGTAATTAGTTTGTCAAATTTAATTATCGGTTTAAATTTGCTTGGCTGACACGTGGAGGTAGCTGGCTACCAATTAGATGATTAGCTATCACATGGTCACGCTGTTCATCCCTTCGGTGTCCCACTCACTCTCATGCCCTTTTATTTCTAAGTTTGCCTTTTGTCTCTCTGTCTTTCTTATCCACCTTCTCACTTAGTATTCCTTTGCTCTGCCATTCTCCTCCTCTTCCTTTATAAGGACCAACCCCTCCCTGCCACTTTCATACCTCAAACCACACACCACTCAACACACATCAGAGAGAGAGAGAGAGAGAGAGAGAGAGAAGAAGAAGAAGAAGAATGGTGAAGGAAGTAAGTGAAGAAGGGCAGCAGAGTCAGCATGGGAAAGACTACGTAGACCCTTCACTAGCACCTCTCATCGACATGGCAGAGGTCAAGCTATGGTCCTTCTACAGAGCACTCATCAGCGAGTTCTTATTCTCCCTCATCATCGTTCAATGGCTTGATCTCTTCAATTTAATCCAACTCTACTTCTATTTTCGTGGCCTTAATCAACTAATACCCTAACCTCAACCCAGATTGCACTGCACAAACATCCGCTTTCAAGGAATGGTTGACAAGGCTCGCGCTTGCCGGAGGAAAGCTATCTGCAATGAATCTCTCCTCTTCTTCGACAAGGTTTTGAAAAACGCAAGGCAAAACAACAACACCCACGCGGCTTCTCCTTTATAGCTTGGTTCCTTTCACCAATTGATTAATTAGACTTACGAAGATTGAACAAGATTAACGAACCTTAAGTTTACATCCGCATAACCAGCTTTTCTGCATATATGAGGGTTTCGTAACAAACAAAAATATTTACCTACACACCCTCAAACTCTTTCAAAACTGAAAAATGGGACCAAGACCATCATGGTCCAAAACTGGGTTTGGCCCATTGTAGAACGCTCCTAAATTCAGAAACACATTTTGTAACTTTATGTAAGGACTCCTTTCAACCTTCAAAGCACAGTTTTGATACATTTCGTTGTTTGAACCTCATTTTGGGGAATGGAGATCAAGTGTTGAATAAGGATTATTAAACTCTCAAGTTAACTCTTAATCTTTTATAAGTTTATGATTTTATTATATAAAAATGAATTAACTCAAACATAAATTCTTTTTTTGTCAAATTCATTCGTGTTTAAATAAATTCTAATAAAATTGATAAACTTTTAATTATATAAGCGAGTTTATAAGTCTAAAATTATACTTAATTTTATTCTTCAAATATAAAATATTGATCATTTTTATTGTATACTTTGATTTACTTGTTTATTTTCTACAATATTTATTCATTTTATTCAATTAATTTTATCTATTTGTTATTATTTAATTATGTTTTGTTAAACTACAAGATAATATATGTATGTAATAAAGTATTGTATAAAAATTAAATCATATATTGGACTGTATTTCATAATTTTTTTCATTTATATTATTATAAAGTTATAATTATTCAATATTAATCATAAAAATATTATTTAATTGTATTTAATTACTAAAATATATTTTTTAAATATATAAACTCTTAGGAGTTTATGATTCAAATTTGCTAAGATTTTACGAGTTTGTCTAAACTTTTGAATTTGATAACCTTGTGCTGAACGATGTCTAATGGAATGCAAGAAAATGAATAAGTGCGAGACAACTTGGGGTTGCTTACGAGAATGGTAATAGAGAGAGCACACAAGATTGTTGGGGTTTGAAAGTAGCGCACCAAAGATCAATCCCATCATTAGGGAAGAAAGATTTTGGGTGTGAGAAAATCAACCAGATGGGATGACGATTGAGGAACAGAGTTGAAAGATAAGGAAGAATTAAAAATGAAATTAAGAAAAAAAGGGAGATTGACGTGTAAATTATTGGGCTCCATGTAGTTGTCATATGCAGGGGTGGGCATGGCGTGGTCAAGTAGAAGAACCAAATCAAATTAACAATAAGGTGTCTACACTTAGACATGGCTAATAGTGGATTTTGTAGATTTTGGTGCATTTATCAGCATTTGAGCAAAGATACCGATCTTTCAAGTAAAATTACTAGCATTTTTAGCAAAGTTATCAATGTTTTCAATAAAATTACCAGTATTTTGGACAAAGCCACCAAAACGCTAGTAACTTTATTGAAAATGCTAATAACTTTAAACAAAACGTTAGTAACTTTGCCCAAAATGCTGGCAAATACATAAAAATTCACAAAATATACCATTAGTCATGCCCACCATAGAATTGGCCTGACAAATGAACCAGAAATTAAGTTTAAAAAACCAACCCAAACTGGGCAAAGAATGCTCAAACCTGCTCCAAAATTGATTGAACTAGTTTTAAACAGGTTAAAAAATGTTCAAACTAGGATTGCTATTACACTAAGGATGTGTTGTGCTGTTGGCCTGCTGCATCACCTTTACTCGCGTTGTGTTGTTTACAGTGGTGCTGAATTTACTCCACAAACCCACAACACTTACGCACGGCATTTCATGAATGGTTGTGCGGATATTTACTCCGCAAATCCCAACTGACCGAATGAAAAATATTATGTATACATCTTTTATATTGGATACTGCACTTACTCATATTTCATCCATTATTTGATAGAATGTGGATACAATGTAAGTCGTATCCATACCCCATCTAATAGTAGATGGAGTATGAGTTGATACAGTATCTCATAAAAAATATATACATATATCATAACCTTAGTCAAATTTCTTCGGTTTCTTAATTACTCCCTCAGTTCTAAGCTTACGATTGGGTCCCCCCTATCCCAACAGCACAAGGACAACCAGGAAAACTGGTTTGGTGATTTGTAGTTCACTGAACTAGTTTTCTGGTTTTGTTGACTGCTCTATTTTAATAGTATAATTCGGTTCAGCTTTAAATTGTTTTAAAAAACCTGATTTTTGATGTGTCGTGTTGTTTGGTTAGGAGTTTGGTTTAGTTCAAAAGATTTTCTTAACACCTCTAGCCATATGTGTCAGGAAAAATGAATTATGCCATAGTTTATGGAAGATTAGTATTTTCCATTTCCTATTTACCAATTATTTGCCATAATTTCTTATTGTCGACGGACGTCCCAAAACAAACAACATAAATTGTCCTTAATAAAGCTTGCCCTTGCTTTCATTTTTGTGGACATTAATAGCCAATACATACTATGAAAAACAACTCCTCATAGTTCGTACATGAGCATGATACACTACAGGGCATTAATAGGTTTCATTGAAATTTTATCTCTAATGTACGTGAAACATTTAAATGAGTTAGAAAAGAAGAAGAAAATGAAAATAACATGCAACTATATCTCAGTTACAGGTCAAAAACATATTAAATCATCCCCTGAAACAGTAAAGGACCCACTGAAACTTGATTTAACTCCTCCGCTTTATTTCAATGTCTTGAGCAAAAAGTGGCAAAGATGATAATTAATGTCCTATGCCGGGGCTTGGACCAGAGTCCTGAAGCTGTCGAAGAAATCGGGCATCCTCAGTCCTGGACATGGATTCATGACCTTTCCCATCAGGGCTTGGGCCCGAATGCTTCATTGTCCAAAGAGAAGTTCTTGGAATGGAGCTTGGATTTGTAACCTCAAGTGGCCGAGCTGCATTCCCTGAAAGCAAATGAAGATGAATGCATGATACAAGTAAAACTAAAAGAGCACCAAAACAGAAACACTTCACTTTTCTATCCATCCCCCTCCCAACCCCGTCTAGCTGCCCATTTTAAAACCAGCAAAGATAAGTAATGGTGCATGTGGGCTTTGAAACTACGAGAAAAACCGGGAAAGTGGGCACAACAAGAGCAAATTCATTGGAGCAAGGAGAGAGAGATTGAAAGTGTCTTTTGGCGGTTTATTTGAACAAGTTGGAAGGTAGTGCCAAAGAATGAAAATTATACACTTCGATAAATGAGGCATATAGAAACCGGTACTGTGATCTTGACCTCGGGGCAACACAGTTGATATGATATTTATGTTTCTTATTAATGTAGTTACCCAAAAGCTACTTAACCTTGTTTCATGCATGTGTAATTTCCTGATTTGTAGGTTAGTTTAACCAGTGAGGCCTACAGGAGGGAGGGTTTTAAGCATATATGTCCAAGGCTAGGCTCTCAAGTCTCAACATCAAGTGCCAATTTGGTTGACTAATCTACAGGGCACGGGCAAATCAAAGGAACCACCTAGCTGAGATTATGTGGCTCAACTTTCAATGCGAGCTCCTCTCATAAACTTTTTCACCCAAGGCGACATTTCCTTCTGCTTCACGTTACAAGAACAAAAAATTTTGATAAATCTTTCATACCTTCTTAACATATACGACAACCAAAAATAAATAAATAAATAATATTGAACTTCGTATCTGCACTAACAATCTATATAACATCTCTTAATTATATTTCATACTTGGTACAAATTAAACTACAAAGACTAGCTTCCGAAATTCCTGAATATATTTTCTCGCACCTTGACTTGATAAAATAAATAAGGGGAAGAATCATTGTTTGTTAATTTTTTTCATCTCAAAGAAATAGAAAAATTCAGGACAAGTGGGATCCACCGGTAATTGAATTGAATAATGCATAAAAGGGAATGCTAACCTCACTTTATGTTAAATTTTATTCTTTTAATTGGATTTAAAGGTTTTTCTTTCATCAACTTAAATGAATTTTTTTAGTAGTAGTTGAATATTATATTAACTTTTAATAAGAAACAATATTATTAAATTTTTAAAAGTAAAAATCGACGTCGCTTAATTATGTTTTTATAAAATAAAAATATTACATTATTAATTGTCAATAAAACAATAATATGTGAGAAATAAAATATAGTATTATTTTTACCGTTCCCTACATGTAAATTATAACTTCATCAAACTTATATATAAAGGACTATGTGTCTTTTATTTATTTATTTATTTTTGGTCCCTAAGGAGTAGCCTTTTATTTATAAAAGATTAAATGAGATTATCATACTTTTTCTTTTAATAAATATTTTCTTATTAGGGATAATTCTTTTCAAATATTTGATATTTCAGAGAGTTATATATAATTCTTCTAGTACCAGTTACTTTATACTCTAAGACTCAAATCTAAGATTACTAATTAAGAGAAATGATCACCTACTACTCCAATCGACCATATCTTAGTGAGACTATTATACTTTAATAATGTAATTAGATTCCAACAGACAACTATGATATATGTATACATAATTACCTCTATCAACGAGCCTTTTTATCTCATTCCTCATTCACTTTGCAACAAAATATAGTTCCAGTTCTACTGTTGAAAGTGAAATAATGGTTTTACTCACTCAAAACTTCAGTGTAGATGAAACTTGGAAACGATTAAGTAGGATGTATCGATCATGATAAGTTCTGCCTTCCGCGAGTCAATTTCAGGAATTTTACAGTTCATGTGATAATGCGTTTAGTTTCTTGAAAAGAATTTGGCATATTTTGATAAGTTAAGAAGGAATGGCCAAATACCTGATTCAGTATCTACCCGATATCAGCGTTCATATTACTGGAACGGTATACAATCTATCTTGAGAAGGCATTATAACGACCTCATTTATGGGCTGACAAAAGTTTGGCTCATCCACGTGATTGATTTCACTCAGTTACTTGCATTAGAACAATTTTTAAACTCCTAGCTACTTCTAATATGAATGTCACTGTCTTGCCAATGGTTTCACTGCGTCAGATTTCCAAATTCCCACTACCACATAAATTAAATTTTGTCCAGGTACATAGCCACTTTGTAGAATATAGGAAGCAACCCATATTTTTTTTTTAAAGCATTGAACACCCCGCGTGAGAAACTTGAAAACCTTTTATATATACATGCATCAAAATTAAACTGTCTTGGTGAACCTTAAAGAAGACATTTTATACTCAATATTCTACATCGGAACAACTTTCTGTTTTCATAGGTAGTTCAAGTATGATAGTAAATTTAACTGAAGTTCTAATGTAATCCCTTGCTATGTCAGACCTTGATCATCACTTTGCACGCTAATATATTTGTGGATTAATTCCTACAACACTAGCAGATTGATCAGAGCAGCAAGAAACAAAACTCCATTCGACTGGATGTCCTAAGTTGTTTCTAGAAATAGTACAGATAATTTGCATTGCCTAGCCAGTTACTTTTCCCTTTGCTTGAGGACCTAATTTAATTAGTTGTGCTGATGAACACTTTTGTAAATAGGTAGTACTGGAGTCTACGCGTTGTTTTATGGGCATTGGCACCCTTATATTATCAGTGAATAGTTCAGCTTATATAGGTCAAGATAAACACTTCTCAAGTAGTGTACATACTACATAATTGGCAAAGCCATATATGCCTCCAAGCCTCAATATAACTGGTTCATTTACTTGTAGACACCAACCATATGGTTGGAAGACTACAAGCTTTTGTCTTCTTTCTTGTTCTTCTTATTCACTTCGGGCTAAGCTTCCTACATGGAATGGCTTGGCACTTGACCGTTTTGAATTCATCACATATTCTTCGCTTGGAGGATGAGAGAAAATGAAAAAAAAAAAAATGGGGAAAAAAGTAGATAGAATAAAAAAAAATAATTTTCTCCTATTATTTGGATAAAAATAAAATAAACAGAAAAAATGATATTTTTTTTTATTTTACTTGATTGGCAAAAAAAGTGAAAATAAAGAAAATATGATTATATTAAATAACTTGTTTATCCTTAATCTAATCTAATATAAAGATAGAAATATGGATAAATTTTATATTTCAAACAAATTCTCTCTTCTCCTCTCTCTCCACAAAAAGTTTTTGGTAGATTTCATATCCATTTTTTTTCTTTTCTCCTTTTTCTTCCATATTTAAACAAAAAAAAATCAAAATTCTTCTATTTTATTTTCTCCCATTTTCCTTCTTCCTATTTTCTCAAAAACCAAATACAAGAAAGGTTGTGAGGAATTCAATTGCGGAAGGTCATGGACAATCGAAGATTATTTGAAGACTTGAGGTTACCTACGCTGGGCCTGGCCCCAAAGAAGGGCTTGATCAAGGACCAGGAGGAATCGGATGCCACGTTCACCACCGTTGGAGCTTCATAAGGACAAAAAGTTACCTCTCTTATTCTAAGAATAAAAAAGGTTGAAATATTCCGTAGTGGTTTATTGTCTTGGTCATTATCGCTGTCTTTATTTTCCCCTTTTTTTCTTTCTTCTTTTGGTTGATACAATGTCTTTGTGTTTTTAAAAAGAATGCTTTTGTCATTGTCAATTGTAATTTATGGGTTGAGATCCTAAGCTGTCTCCTAACCCTTCTGAATAATGTAATCTAACAAGTAATGCTTGGTAAAAGTTATGCCCTTCTGCCCATAACAAATATTAAAAAAAAAGGGTTATGCTCTTCTGTTTACATACATCATAGAGCTGCTGTATGTACCTTTGTTTGTTTGTTTGTTTTTTTTTTTTTTTTTTTTTTGGGTGGGGGTGGTAGGTCAAGTGCCTCAACGAGGCTCTTTTTCAGTTACTCATTTGCTACTGTTTGATGAATGCGAGCGTCATCATAATTAGCATAATTAGCAGTATATTAATGCCGTGAAAATATTTTGTTGTCTTTTTTCTATACCTGGTAAAATAATGTATATAATTACCATAAATTTATGTCATAATTATTATCGACTAAAATTGGAGAACTGAGTAACTTTATTTTGCCTTATGTCACAATAAACATATAATAAAAAAATATATTACAAAATATAAGCGTCTACCATTAGCTCTTATATAACATACTAAATATGATCAAAGTGTATTATAAAATTAAACTCTTTAATTAAATTTATATGATATATTATGGTGATGTATATTAATATTTTTTCTTTATTAAATATATGCTTCTAGTGAAAACTGATCATGAAAAGAAGTTCCACTTAGATCGGATGAAAGCAAAGTAGGTGCTTTGTTTTTTTTTTTTTTTTTTTAATTAAAAAAAGCTGATGAAATATTTATGGCTAAGGGAAATGCTATTGCTGTATAATATGGCACCGAATTAAGTTGTTAACGGGGCGGACGGTTGATGATGTGTGGTCAATGGCGATCTGTGGTCGTGAGATATTTTCGGTTGGGGCAGCGTATTCCTTCCACGTTCCACGACTAGCAGTTGCAGCGCTGCGTCACTGAATCGCGCACCTTGCAAATCGTATAATTGTTAGAAAAATACACATTGGTTAAAACATGTGCATATCTACTTATGGGGGGATGCAAACGTTCACTTCCTTCACTCTTTAATTGGATTAAAAAAAAATCCATTCTATCTTTTGTATTTAAGTTGAGTAATAATATTTAATTTAGTAATTAACAGTACTAATCTCATTGATTGTAATTACTAATAGTTTCCCCACCTTTATAATTATATAGAGTTTAATTTTGATGCACTGATAATATAAATTTTTTTATATTATCATTTAATTATATGTTATCATATCAATAAATATTTAACTAACACTTATTATTCCAAAAATTATGCAAATAAGAGCATCTAATTGATTACACTTTCAGTTTATACAAATTAAATTCAATTATATATTTTTCTTATGGATTTAATTTATATATATTGTCAGTATAAAAAAATTTCATATAGATATCTAATAATATATTATTGTATTAGTAAAAGTGTTTGACTCAATCACTCATTATCTTGATATTATAAACACAAGTATATAATTGAATGATAGTATAATTGCACCATTAGTGTATACCGATTAAACTCTTCTCTTTTAATAATTATCAATATTATAAAATTATTATTTATAAAAAATACTTTTTGATAATTTAATATTAGATAAAATCATCTTTACCAGAAATATTATACGAAATCATATAATATCGATTAATAAAGCTCACAATTTAACAAAAGGTGTCCTAGATCCAAAGACAAAAAGTACTCTAACTCAGCTATATATATAAGAAATTATGAGCAATTTAAAGACAAAATAGAAAAGAATACTACAAGAAGTTCAACACAAGGAGGTATAGAGTTTTGTTTTCAGCTCTCTATCTTTTTATGTTAAAAACTTTTTTTTTGGGATAAAATGATCACAAGGTTAAATGGTTTTAAGAAAATTTATAATATCAAGTATTGGTAAGAAGAAGTATTAAAGTTTAAAGGAAATAAGAACAAAGTGAGAAGGGTAGATATTACTTTTTTCAAAATATTGTAATGATATTTTTATTAAATAATATTCTTTTGAATTTTTAGGTGGATTTCTTTTTCTTTTATTGCTTATCATAAAATTAAAAGTAGCTCCATATATGTTTTTAAAACAAAAAAATATAAAATTAATTATTTTTTCTTCTATTTTTTTATTGTTTGAGAAGCTTAAAGATTCAAAATAAACTTGAGATGTATTTTTTTTATATAAAAAATGCATTTTTCCTGAAATCTTAAGTCTTTCATCTCTTCACAAGAGGCATAGCCACTGTCATAACAATTAAAATATTATTGTTAAAATATTATATTATTTTTATTATATGAGCAGATGGAAATGCTAACTTTCACCATTTTGAGTGAAGTTTAGCATCCTTCACTCTTTTATTGGACAAAAATATTTATTTTGCCCTTTCTATTTAAGTTCAATGGCAATATTTAATTTAGTACCAATTGAAAACAGTTACTTCATTAATTCTTGGAACATATTTTATTTCTCATAATACTTATTATTGGAATTATTATTCTTTATCTTTATAATTATCAATTTTTTTATTAACTTCCAACGTCATAAAAATTTATTTAATTTTATTACATAAAACTATTTATCAATATTTTAATTATAAATAAATTGATAATATACTAATTAATATAAAATCATATGGTTTTGACGTGAGAAGTAGATTGTCTATTAAAAATTTTGCACCGGGCGGTGTAAGAGTCCCAAATCTAGTGCAATTTTATCATAATAAAAAAAAATTATTTAATCTTATGAAAAAATAATAAAATTAAAATAATACAATATCATGTCAATTCTATTTTTAAAATATTTTAGAAACTTTAGTTGAGTTTTTTTTATCTGTATTTTTTTTTATCTGTATTAATTACACATACGTGATAAATTATTTTATATTGACTATATATTTAATTAAAAATAAAGAATATAAAATAGTTATGATTCTTTCAAAAGATATATCATGTATAAAAATACTTTCTTGTCCGACAAATTTGTTGATGAGCTTTTGTTCATGTCTTCAATTGTAATTTTATAAGAAAATTATTTTTATATTTATCATACCTAAATAGTTTAATAATTTTTAATTTTGATGAAAGTACTTTTATAAATATACTCAGATATAAAATATTTTTCTTCTTTTGTATCTAACTTTACTTTTGAGAAATTTTTTCTTTTATTTTGGAATTTCCTACTTTATTTATTTCTCTCACTGACTATATTTCACCATGTCTAACTTTATTACGTACAAATACAATTTCTCATGTTACATTGTTACTTATGTGAAAACAAGTAACACAAATATGTCACTAATAAGTTTTTTTTTTTTGGCGGGGGAGGGCTTTGATACTTTTTTCTCTTTTTAATTTTTTTTTTAGATTGAAGTGGGAAAAAAAAAAGCTTAAAAAGTGAGTACTTGCGATGGATTTTTATTATTACTTTTACCATGTCAGTTTTTCATAAATGTTAAGGTCAATGTATCTCAAGACTCTATTGAAGAAAAAATTTTGACTGAGGACTTCCTACTGTATGTATATAAAATAATCTTTAATATATGCATGTAGGTCATATTAAGGGTTTGTTTATTTATTTATTTATTTTTTATTAACCAAAATTGATTAGCGTGTTAACGTAAAAAATATTCACGTAGTAATTTTTCTTCTATTGAAACGTTACCATGCACCGATGGGGGAATGTGTGGGTTAATTAATGTTTAGGAAGAAGACAAGAGAAGTATTTTTATATTTATAAAAATGTAGATTGACTTAAACTCAATTAGGGAATATTTATGAGTTCATTGAATATTTGCATGAATAAAACATTAATTAGATAAGCTAACTTTATTGGCACAATCAGAGTACTTTTGATAATTTATGTTAATTAATAGTTATTGTTAGTTTATGGTCTGATATGTTTCATAACAAAGTTAAACAACTAGAAAAACTAATAATGTTAACATTACATACAAGTAACTGTTAGACGAAATAATATGACGATAAAAACTAACAAAATCTTAACACTTGAGCTTATTAAAAGGTCGTTAAAAATCTTAACAAAATGAAGAAGGATTATTCTTATTAAATGCGGCCGGAACAGAATAAGAATAACCCTTCTTCAATTTTTAATTAACAGCTGCATATGACAGTTTATAATTGGGGAACAATAAAAGGGACATAGAAAGGTCACACAGAAATTGAAGAGAAAATCTAGTATTTGTCATGGAAGAAGAGTGCTTTTTTCTCTATAATTAATTGTGGTCTCACAAAATTTTATATGAGATCTATTTATTATACTATTTATAGAAATTTTATGATTAAAAAATAATCTGAAAGAAAAATTTTGTATTCCGGAGGAGATGGTAGAATTTTTCGAAATTGAATCATGTGGCCACGAGTCTTGATATATATATTGCGTCATACGGCATCCTAAAAGTCAAATCAAAAGATAGGATATTAATATTTAAATGACTTTCGAGTAAATCTAACAGTCTCTCTCCGGTATACATATACACAGCATCCAAAATTTCAGATTATATAAACGACAGACTATTCCACTCTCTTCATCTAAGTCGTTCATTTAGGTATCTAGGAAGTTGAGGTTAGAGAGGCAAAATGGGGTCTGATTCTCTAGTTCATGTCTACCTTGTCTCGTTTCTAGGGCAAGGGCATGTGAACCCTCTTCTGGGGCTAGGGAAGCGCCTGGCCTCAAAGGGTTTACTTGTAACGTTTTGCACACCCGGAGGCTGGGCCAACAGATGAGAAAATCCAGCAACATCTCGGACGAAGCAGCCCCCGTGCCCATGGGCGACAGCTTTGTTAGGTTCGAATCATTCGAAGATAGGTACTGATAATATTTGATTAAATTACTTGGACCCACAATATTATCTTGTTTAGTTGGATAATATTGTTGGCAATCTAAATTTCTAAGGTAATGTAGATTACTATCAATGTGGCAATGTGGATTATCACTAAAGTGGCAATCCTCGCATTATTATTATTATTATTATTATTATTATTATCAATTAATAATAATAATATTATTATTATCAATAAATAATAAATAATAATTATTATTTATTATTATAATTCTTATTATTATTATTAATATTATCATGATTAATTATTAATAATTATTATAATTATTATTATGATTAAATATTAATTATATTAATAATTAATTAATAATAATAATAATACTAATAATTAATAGTTTATTATTATTATTATTATTATTATAACATTGATTTAATGCATATATTATCTAGTAATCTTTTAAATATGTCAAATAGGATAATGTGAATTACCATTTAGATTATCTATATATACCAAATACTACATTTAACATTACTAGTAATTTAAAAAGTGACAATCTTTGTAGTTGGTAATCTATATTACTGATAATTTTAATAGATAATATACCAAATACTACCGTAGGAGCAAGTTTGCCACAGTCGATTCTGTCTGAGCCAGCATCCTTTAGTGGGTCTGTAGATTTGCTTGGGGCCAACCCTAGCACTAAGGCACAAATGGTTTGAGCCTTTGAGGCTTGATCTTTTGCGTCAATCAATAAGAAAGCAAAACTTAAGAGAAAAATATTTTTTAATTGGATAGTGTTATTTGTACTCAATTTTGAAATTCATTTTAAGGGGATACACTAAAGTATCTCTTAATCATTGGTTGAGAGTAGGTTTCATTTTTTCTCAACTAATGATTAATAAACACTTTAGTGTATCATTTAAAATGAGTCCCATACAAATAACATTTTTGTTTTAATTTTTTATTGTATCTCTTTCCTACTCAAATTAATGTCCCCAGTAATTAATGTCTATTATGAATGGATATGGCCAGCTTGTGACTTGCAAGCATGTTTATTTGAATCTCATTACTTGAATTCATTTTTAAGATATAAAATAAAATACATACTCTTAAAATTGGATAGTGATGAGATGCCAAGTATTTTACAAAAGTATTGAAGGGTATCCAAACAACATATGAATCTTGAGAAAGTAAATATTTTGTTTAGCTCAAATGTTAATTGAGCTTTAAAGAAAGAAATTGCAGCAAATTGGGGTACTCAGAGTATTGTGGTGTCAGAGAAATACTTGGGATTGCCTACTTTGGTGGGAAGAGCAAAGAATAGATTATTCCAATCCATCAAAGATAGGGTATGGAAGAGAGCGAAGGGATGGAAGGAGTAGATGTTGTCATTTGGGGATAAGGAGATCCTGATCAAAGTAATAGCTCAAGCCATACCCCAATATTCAATGAGTTGTTTCAAGATACCAAAGTCCTTATGCACAGAGTTGGAAAACATTATGGGCAGATTTTGGTGGGGAAACAACACAGATGATAAAAAAATCCATTGGCCTAGTTGGGATAGATGATGTTGGCCGAAGAAGTATGGAGGGATGGGCTTTAGAGACTTACACTATTTTAACCTTGCTATGCTACCAAAACAAGGTTGGAGGTTGCTGTCTAATCTGGATTCTTTGTGTACTAGGATCTTCAAGGCAAGATATTTCCCTACTTACTTTTTTTTAATGCTCCTCCGTGCTCCAATCCCTCATATACTTGGAAGAGTATTTTAGAGGTGGTTTCTATAGTACCTTTTCAATTTGAAGGGGTTTGAAACTCTTCTTACATGATCCACTAATTTTATAACACGTGTATATAACTTATCCAAGTAACTCAATGACATAGCAAAATTTATAACATTCTTAATGAGGACTATAAAAGTTTTTATTTATTTTTTAATCCTTAAAGATCTTTTTAGCAATAATATAATTAATTATATTATAGAATTAAAAACTTCTCAATTTTTTTCAACTTTTGTTAATCGATCTAGAGTAATTTGATGAACCCTAATTTTTTTTAGCCTTCCC
The DNA here is from genome assembly GCA_031439595.1 of Pterocarpus santalinus. NCBI lineage: Eukaryota > Viridiplantae > Streptophyta > Magnoliopsida > Fabales > Fabaceae > Pterocarpus > Pterocarpus santalinus. The sequence continues at coordinate 320,839 of CM062531.1, forward strand.
AATCCCAAAAACAAATCCTTATCTCACCATTAGCATCTTCCTCTTCAAGAACTTCCACAGCACCTTGTGTCCCCACCAATGCATCTAGGCTCTAGTCCCTTTGAAATCCTTGGTTGCAAATCTTCGTTCCACGACTATGTAAATGGAGAAATGTGTTTTGCATAACCTCACTTGCCTTCCAAGGTTGGTAACCGCACAATTAAGATCCTTAGGTGATGGAGTAGGATGTTGCTGTTAGCATTTCCACTATAACCCCTGTAGAACCATGACTATGTCCGAACCCCAATCGTGCATCACATATTAATTCTGTGTCCAATTTTTTTATTTTTGAAAATTTTGATAAGTTAATTTACCATCAAAATTTCAGAGAAGTAGCCCCAAAATGGTGCGCAAAGATGCAAAAGTAACCTATAATTTAGAGTTGATCATAGGATGGAGATATTGTCCCCTGGAGAGTGCATATTTACTTTTGCACTCAACACCAATTCTTTAACTAATTAAGTCGAAAATTGGAGACTAATCCAAGCAAAATAAAAAGCATGGGTGGACGAATGGAATAAAGAGGGCAAAAAGAAATAAGGAAGAAGCAAGCGGGGGAAGATGGAGAGTACTAAGGAAATTGGGAAATAAAAAAAATTAGGGTTCTTCAAATTGTTATTAGTAAAAGTTGGAAAAGATTAATAAGTTTTTTAAATTTTATTGTTTTAATACATGGATTTAATATTTAATTACATAACTATTAAAATAATCTTTAAGGATTCAAAAACAAATAAAAATTTATATAGTTGTTATTAATAATATTATAAATTTTGCCATGTCATTGAGTTATTTGGATAAATTATATACATATGTCATAAAATTAATGGGCCATGTAAAAAAGGTTTTAAACCCTTTCAAATAGAAGGGTACTATAGAAATCACCTATTTTAGAAAGTAGAACAATCCTGCAGAAGGGGACGTTATGGCGGATACGGAATGACATAACTACCAAAATTTGGGATGATGCGTGGCTACCAAATCAAGCAGATTTTCGGGTTCTAGACCCATCACTGCAGGGGACTTCTTTCATCTTTGTATCCCAGCTTTTGTTGAGTAATGCAAAAAGATGGAATGAAGTCTTGATTGCGGAAACTTTTTCCAGGGAGATAGCAAGGGTTACATGTGATATTCCTCTAGTTACAAGGTAACAAGAGGATGTCATTAGTTGGAGTCATGATCCCAAAGGTCAATTTTCTGTATGGAGTGCATATATGATCGCTTGGGGAGAGAAATTAGAAGTGAGGAAGATCTCTAATGATGCACAGTACCATAATTTTGATATCCTTGCCAATCATCCTAGATTATGGAAGCTGATTTGGGGTGCAGATGTCCCTCCTAAGGTGAAAGTCTTCATGTGGAGAATTGCTAGGAACATTTTACCAACAAAAGATAGATTGGCTACAAAAGGAGGAACATTTTACTAACAACTCTCCCAGGATACAATGAAACCTCTATAAATTTCTTGATTAGCAATGTCAAGAAATTTCCTCATTCTGTTTGAACTTGAAGAATAATATAAAGAACTTGTAATTCTCAAACACTTTCATAATAAACCAAGTAAAATCATTTTAAGTGAGGGATATTTATAGTTGCCGAGAAAGCATGAGAATCACCAATAGTAATGCACAAAGCATTATAGGCTTTACGGAGCCGCATTAGCATGAAACATTACAATTGCTAATTGCTTCTGTTGGGTTCTTAAAAGACATGACTTTTCCTTTGAAAGACATGTCTATTAAGCACCACCACACACAATGTCCACAATAGACTTGCAGAAAGGCCATATAGTTGCAATGTTTCAACGTGAAGTGTCATGAATCTAAAGACACATTGATTAGCTTTAATGTTGCAACCATAGCAACTTAAAGTCTTAAATATGAAACAATGTGTTCCCTTGTTACTATTGCACTGTAGCAATAGCAAGCAATGTGTTCCTCGTACACACAATTATCGTTACCAAACCAACGGTCAAATTCTTTTAAAATGTAAAATATATTACATTGCCCCACTATTTTATAAGTTTAAAAATCGTACAAATTTATGCATAAGAGAATGTATCACTGAGATTAAACATTTTTGTAGTATAAATTTTTAAGGTTCCAACAAAGTTATAGGTGTCTGGTTGATTAAATCTATACTTTTTATGTTAGTACTGAAAGTCACACGCACAAATTGTACCTCTTAACAAGTTCAAGATATTTATGAATTTTAAGCACTTTTATGGCCATGTGTTTATCCGGATTTCATGAATATTTACGAGAATAAAACCTCTAAAATTCTCGATCAGAGTGGCATCACTCCTATATTCACATAGGTGGAATCCTTATGATAAATTATATTATCAATTCATTAAGAGTTTTAACTCACCCTCCTAATTATATATACAACACTAAATCCTATATCTTAGTGTTCCAATTGTTAAATAACTTGTTATTACGCTTTAAACCTTGAAACTAGAGTTCTACTAGAATAAAGTTGGCTTCCCATCATTTAACAACTATAGATTTTATTCTCATTTTAGTAGTAGTCTCATTGATTTTATCCCTTGACAAATCTTTAGTCAATGGGTTTGCTAAATTCCCTTTAGATTTTACATATATGATGGTGATTATACCATCTTCTATTAATTGCCTCACGAACTCATGTCTCAAGCTTATGTGTTTAGACTTTCCATTATAAACCTTGTTATATGCCTGAGACATGGTTGATTCACTATCACAGAAAATTGAAATGGCAGTCATTGGCTGTGGCCACAACTTTATATCATATAACAAATTCCTAAGCCATTCCGCTTCTTTACCTGAGGCTAACAAAGCTATAAACTCAGCCTCCATTATAGAATGTGAAATACATGTTTGTTTCTTTGAGGCCCAACTTATCACTCCACCACCTATGGTGACAATCCATCATAAGGTGGATTTGTTATCACTTAGATTTGTAATCCAACTAGTATCAGAATAACCTTCTAGTACAACGGGATAATCATTATATTGTAATCTTAAGTTTATGATTTTCTTAAGATAACCAAAAACCCTTGCTATAACTTTCCAATGTTGATTACTAGGTTTTCCTATAAACCTTGATAGTTTGCACACAACAAATGCTATATCAGGCCTAGTACAATACATTGCGTACATTAGACTTCCTATAGCACTTGCATATTCTAATTGTGCTATAAGTCTCCGTATGTTTTCTTCTAGTTTGAAATTAGGATCATAGGGTGTATTGGACTTCTTAATTTTAAGATATTCAAACTTTTCCAATACCTTCTTAATATAATGAGATTGACTTAAAGCAAAGCCAATTTCATGCTTATGCACCTTTATACCCAATATCATATCTACTTCATTCAAAACCTTCATCTTGAATTTAGAAGTTAGATATTCCTTTGTTCGACGAATCCCTTCTAAATTCGTCCTGATGATCAACATATCATCAATATATAGACAAATTATTAGTCCATAGTCCTTAGTAAATTTGGAGTATATACATCTATTTGCACTATTATGTGAGAAGCCATTTGATAATACCACAGAATCAAACTTCTCATGCCATTGTTTAGGCACCTATTTTAAGCCATATAAAGACTTCACTAGTTTACAAACTTTCTTTTCATTTCCAGATAGCACATAGCCTTCCGGTTGCCCCATATAAACTTCTTCATTAAGATCTCCATTGAGAAAAGCAGTTTGAACACTCATTTGATATATGTGAAGCTTATGAATGGATGCTAATACTATAAAAGTCCTAATAGAAGTTATTCTTGCCACAGGTGCGTAGGTATCAAAATAATCTAGACCTTCTTTTTGTCTAAACTCTTTAGCTATCAACCTTGCCTTAAATGTTAGTAGTGAACCATCTGTATTATACTTTCTTCTAAATACCCACTTGCATCCTATAGGCTTTGATCTTGGAGGCAAATCAACTAAGACCCGAGTGTTATTAGATAATATTGAGTCCATTTTATCATCCGTTGCTTCTTTTCAAAAAGCAGAGTCTCTACATGCCATAGCCTCTTTGCATATTTGAGGATCACCCTCTATCTTTAACACAATAGGGATCTTATTTATTATAGAATCCCTAATTCCTTCAACCAAAAAAATTATAGCCTGAAAAGAGATAAAATATGGACCCATATCCTTACTTTTTCTCATTCTTTGGCTCCTTTTTGGTTCAACTATTTCATTTTCACATAGAGGTTTATTACTTTGATTTATAATAGTTTCTTGAGAAACTTGATCTATATCCTTTTGGGAATATCCCAAATTAGGGGTTGAATCATTAATGAATTTATTTTCAATAAATTCCACCTCTCTTGATTCAACAACTATATTAGACAATGAGTCCAAAATTCTATATGCCTTAGAATTTTGAGCATATCCTATAAACATGCCTTTTATGGCTCTTGGCCCTAATTTAGTTCTCTTTTGATCAAGAACACGATAAAAGGCTAAACACCCCCTACACTTTCAAATAATTTAAGTTTGATTTTTCTTCCTTTCCATATTTCATAAGGAAAAACCTTTCTATTTCTTGACGGTGTCTTATTATAAATATGACATGCCGTCAATAATGCCTCACCCCAAAGATTGTAAGATAACTTGGCATTTAGCTACATTGAATTAACCATATCCAATAAGATACGGTTCTTGCTCTCCTCTGAACCATTTTGTTGCGGAGTATATGGAGCAGAAGATTCATGCACAATACCATGTAATTCACAAAAAGAATCAAATTCACTAGAAAAATATTCTCGACCTTTATCACTACGAAGAGCTTTTATTTTCTGATCATGCATGTTTTCTACTTCCAACTTATACTTCTTAAATATTTCAAATGCTTCGTCTTTATTTCTTAGCAAATACATATAAGTAAATCTAGAACAATCATCAATAAAGGTTATAAAATACCTTTTATCTCCTCTAGTAATATTACCATTTAATTCACAAATATAACTATGTATTAGTTTTAATAAATGTGTATTTCTTTCAACTTTCGGAAATGATTTCTTAGTAATTTTGAATTGTATGAAAATCTCACATTTCTTATTAAAATTCTTATTACTAAGATTAATGTAGTTATGTTTATGCATATATTCAATTGACTTGTAATTTAAATGTACTAATCTACTATGCCATAAATCACAATAATCAACAACATACACAGAATCATTCACTTCTTTAATATTAAGTTTGAATATGTGTTTTGTACAATATCCTTTTCCTATATACGTGTCATTTTTAAGTGAGATAATTTTATCGGATTCTATTACAATTTTGAATCCTTTCTTACACAAGAGACTAGCAGAAACGAAATTCTTCCTTAGATTGGAACATGAAGTACATTCACGAAGCATAACTTCTTTCCAGATGTAAAGTTCAATTCTACTGTTCCTTTACCATATACTTTAGCCGAGTTGTCATTTTCCATCAACACCTCTCGATTTTTCACTTCTTTATATGTCTTGAATTGATTACGATCATTGCAAACATGAATAGTAGCACCAAAGTCTAACCACCACTCACGTGATCTTCCTTGTGTTGCCATATTGAGTTTTGTGATCATACCAATATGTATGTATTGAACTCCCTTAGTGACCATAGCAACCAAGTCTTTTTCTTCCACTAAGTTGGCCTTGGAACTTGACAATTCTTTTAAGTTATTACCCTTTTTCAAAAGTCAACAATCCTTAATATAATGCCTTTTCTTGTGGCAATGAAAACATGATCTTTGTCTTTTTTTATCTTGCTTATAATCCATAGAGGATTTCTTTCTTTTACCTTTGTTGGCTTTCTCTTCACCAACATGATTTACCTTTGAATTTTGAGAAAGATACACGGCATCACGGTTTTGAGTTTTCTCTTCTATACGTAGATGCCTTAGTAATTTCTCAATGATAAAGTCTTCACCAAGATGTAGGAGTTTCTTCCTATAATCATTCTAAGTTGAAGGCAATTTTGAAATAACTGCTCTAATTTGTAATGTTTCAGGAATAACCACTTGTAGATCATGAAGTCTACCAACTAGAATTTGTAATTTATGAACTTTATCCATAATAGGCACATTATCAACCATACTAAAGTCAAAATACTTTAACAATATAAATTTATCCGTACCTTATCGCTCATTATTGTATTTCTCTTTCAAAGATTTCCAAATCTACAATGGTGATTGAATTGACAGATAAAGATCATAAAGTCTATATGATAAAGTATTGAGAATGTGATCTCGGCATGCAAAAGTATCCTCATCACGCTTTTCTTTAATTTGGCAACTTTTTCTTTTTCTTCCTTGGAAGCATCTTTAGCAGCATTAGGAATTTGAATAGTATTCGGATCAAGCACATAAGCAGAATTGAGCACCGAAAGGAGAAACATTATCTTGTCTTTCCACTGATTAAAATTTATTCCATCAAACCGATCTAGTTTGACAAACTCTTGATTCATAACCCTGAAAGTAGCATTATGATCTTGAGCCATCTTCGAGAGAAAATATATCTCTAAAATTGTTAAGAAAATATGGTGTAGAAGATGAACAAGATTTTGAATATTTTGGTTTCAAGGCTCGAATCACTTCGCTATCTTTAGAGAGATATTCACCCCCACACGTAGTTGCTATTGGGTTGATGATGATACTCCCCCAAAATACAATAAAACCTCTATAAATTTCTTGATTAGCAATGTCAAGAAATTTCTGCACTCTCTTTGAACTTGAAGAATAATATAAAGAACCTATAATTCTCAAACACTCTCATAATACACCAAGTAAAAGTGTTTTAAGTGTTTCATAAGAGGAGTATTTATAGTTGCCGAGAAAGCATGAGGATCACCAACGGTAATGCACAAAGCATTATAGGCTTTACGGAGTAGCATTAACATGAAAAATTACAATTGCTAATAGCTTCTGTTGGGTTCTTAAAAGACGTGACTTTTCCTTTGAAGGACATGTTTATTAAACACCACCACACGTGATATCCACAATAGACTTAAATAAAGGCCATATAGGTGCAATGTTTCAACGTGAAGTGTCATGAATCTAAAGACATATTGATTAGCTTGAATGTTGCAACCGTAGCAACTTAAAGTCTTAAATATGAAACAATGTGTTCCCTTGTTTCAGTATTGCACCGTAGCAATAGCAAGCAATGTGTTTCTCTGCACACACAATTACCGTTACCAAAGCAACGGTCAAATTCTTTTAAAATGTAAAATATATTACAATTTATCTCTTATAGTGTGTTTACCATAAATCCAAATTTTCGGTAAAAATAATACTTTTCTTAGTAAATTATGTTATGTGAATATAATATTTTTTTGAGTCTATACTAATTCACAATTCATCTATCATTAAATGGGACGTAGTTTCAATTAGAGTTTATATCCCATCCAATAATAAATAAAATATGAATCAGTACAATATCTAAAAAATATTATGTGCACGTAACTTTTTTTTTTCTTTCTATAAATATAAAGCAGCTAGCAGGACAGATACGTCTGCAGTTGAAACCGTTAGTTTGCCTGCCACTCTTTTTTTCTCATGGAGAAACTAAAAAAAAACTTGATAGTTCTAAGTGTTTGCGTTTAGGAGCTTATCCAAACAATTATTCTTTCAAAGAAAAGCTATTTCCAAATAAATCTACGATGGTTGAGTGAAAAATGAAAATATACTGTATTCAAAAATTAATAATTATAAACTAAAAAATAATTTATAACCATAAGTAATTTTTTAAAATTTTTTAATCATAAGTAGGCGTTAATTATTTAAAAATTATTATATTTTTATCAAATTAACTTTAAATACAAAATATTATATGATATAAACAAAGAAAAAAATACTTTATCCTCCAAATTATGGGTTATATACACTTTAACCCTTGTATTCTAAAAAGATATAAATCGATCCTTTAAACTTTTTAAATGTATGTTTTAATCAAAATAAGTGTAATATGAATTTTGGGTTAAGTACAAATTGATCCCTTAAAATTTCTAAATGTGCAACTCGACATCCTAAATTCTCTTCGATATGTGCTATTTTTTTAGAGAGTAATTTGAATGTACTAATAATGTAAAAGAGTTTTATACTGTCATCCAATTAAATGTTTCTATTTATATGAATTTTAAGGTAGTGAGTGGTTGGATCAAATAATTTTATCGATATAACAATACATGATTGAATATCTATATAAAACTCTTTTATACGTTATCTTAGCTATAGTATTTAAATATGAATTGATTATTATATAATTGATTATACAAAAAAGTAATTATACAGATAGATAATTATTGAAATAATTTAGGATATATTTATTTGAATTTTTTTTGCAAAAAATACTTTTCTATTAAAAAATATGAATGTTTGTATATCTGTATAATTTTTTTTAAAATAATCAGATTCTCAGAAAAATCTATTTTTAACTTTTTAAAAAAAGTTTAGAAACGTTGAAAAGAGTAATTTTTGAAAAAAAATTAAATTTTAGTATTTTCAATTATATATAAAACTTAAACATTAAAATCACTTTTTATTAAATTAAAACAAACGCGTCTTAAATGCATCCTTAATCTTGTAGCTTTCTCGCACACGAGCTAGATTGTAATTTCTCTTTTACATCGGACTGAAACGTACGATCGAGATTTGAACATGATGACACATCATCTTAAGAGACCAAATAAATACCAGAGATCTGACCAAGGTACGTAAAATAATTCACATCGCGATCCCGGTTAGTACGTAGTGGATGTATCTGAATTCTCCTCGTTCACTTGTATTTGAATTGTATTCCAAAGATGGCGCAGTGGTCCGCGCAGCATATGGTCACGGACTCATGGTTGAAAGTTCCACGACAGCGATTGGTTGGTCAAAATTCTGGGGAGACTGGGTTAGGTTCAAAGCACCCCCCAAAAGCCAAAAAGTCGACCTGTTGGGTGTTGGCTACCTGGCACCCTCCTTACCTTAGAAGTTAGAAGTCTAGAGACGAGAGAGATAGCAGTGGCAGATATCGTGGTATGATATGGCGTTTTGGGAGTTCCGTCCGCTGGACGAGAGGTCGGTGATCGATTACGTGAAGGGCGTCGCCGCCCTGTCCTCCAAACTCGGCAACAGCTTCGATGACTTAACCGTCAAAGAGGTTGGAGATGGCAACCTCAACTTTGTTTTCATTGTCGCCAACTCTGCCGGTTCCTTTGTCATCAAACAGGTAACAAATTAATTAAGGTAACACTGAGTTATGTTGACGTGACGATGATGTTAATTAATTCGGTAATATTATGCTGTGATACTGATACTGATCTGATGCATGCAAGTAACTAAGTAACTGTACTGTAGGCTCTTCCGTACATCCGTAGCATAGGGGAGTCATGGCCAATGACGAGGGACAGAGCATATTTTGAGGCGATGGCGCTGAAAGACGAGGGTGGCTTAAGCCCAGATCATGTCCCGCAGGTCTACCATTTCGACCGTACCATGTCCTTGATCGCCATGCGTTACCTGGAGCCCCCACACATTATCCTCAGGAAAGGCTTGATTGCTGGGATTGAGTACCCACTCTTGGCACAGCACATGGCCCATTTCATGGCCAACACTCTCTTCTTTACATCTCTCCTTTTCCGCTCCACTACCGACCACAAACGGGATGGTATAAAATATGCCTCCTTGCCTTCTCAGTTTTGTCACTTTAATTAATTAAATTTTCCTTAATTTGCTTATTTATTTATCTATGGGTGTATATTGCTAATTGCCTTGCTTACGTACATCTTACATGTCACGCAGTTGCCAAATATTGTGGGAATGTGGCGCTATGCAAGCACACTGAGCAGGTTGTTTTCTCTGACCCTTACAAAATTGCTGAATATAATCGCTGGACTGCCCCTTATCTTGATCACGATGCCGAGGCTATTCGCCAAGACAATCTGCTGAAGCTTGAAGTTGCTGAAATCAAATCCAAGTATTATGACTCCAACATTTTTAACCGTTATTTATTATAATATATGCAGCAGCTCTGTTGTTAGTTAAGATTTTTTCATTCCCGTAGGTTCTCGGAGAGGGCCCAGGCACTAATACATGGAGATCTACATACTAGTTCTGTGATGGTTACTCGTGAATCGACTCAAGTTATTGATCCAGAATTTGCATTTTATGGACCAATGGGTTTTGACATTGGTGCATTCTTGGGAAACTTGATTTTGGCTTTCTTTGCCCAAGACGGGCATGCTGATCAAGTGAATGATCGAAAAGTAGGTCCTCTTCTTTACGTGCCCTCTATGACCCTTATTTAAAACCTTCTATGCATTAGATAGTTATTGTTGTCCATAATCTTTTTATTGTAAAAATTAAAATAAAAATTGTTCACTCTCTATCTAACTTCTATCGCACCCCCCAATTCGGTCAATAACTGGACCCTTGTTAGCCAAATGCATGCCTTGTGTTATAATCAAGAGAAGGAGTTCCTTGGTGTGTATTGAGGAGGTAACGAAATTATACAACGTGAAATCTGAAAAGTTTAGAGATGCTTTACCCAACAGTACTTGGTGGGAACTTACTGTGCTGGCAGTTTTGAATAAGTAGTATATTGGCAGAACTTTCCTTTTAGTATGGATATTGATTTACTTTACAGGATGAATGACATAATGGTATGAGGCATTTAATCATGATTGCTTTTAATTGCTGGAGATTATTAATTAAAGGGGGAAACGGTGATATTCCTTGTCTAAAACAGATGATGTTGTGCAGGCATATAAGGAGTGGATTCTTAAGACAATTGAAGACACTTGGAATCTTTTTAACGATAACTTCATTGCACTTTGGGACGAACACAGAAATGGTGCTGGTGAGGCATACCTTCCAGCAATTTATAACAATCCTGAGGTTCAGCTTCTTGCACAGAAGAGATACATGACAGAGTTGTTTCATGACAGTCTTGGATTTGGTGCAGCCAAAATGATAAGGTGAAAATTTTGTCCTCTAACAGAATTTAATAAAAATACAAATAAAAAAAAAAAAAAAAGACAAGGTGAGACTACAGATTAGATATTCTTATTTTTACTAGAACGATTTCTGTGTTTATGATTTCTGAGATTTTTTTTTCTTTGGGTCCATTGAAAGATTGTTTAATAACAAGCAATGACTATTTAATTTTGCAATCTTCGGCCAAAGTTGGAAAAATAGTGATTAATTGCGAATGTGAAAGTAACAAATCTTTTTTTTTTTTATTAAATTTCGTGAAAGTAACAAAACTTAAACAATAAACGTTTAAAATTATAAGTAATTAGATTTTTAACTTATCATACCGCCTTTAATAATTTAAAATTGTATATTGAGCATATGGAAATCTTATGTTAGACAGCGTGATAAGACTTCACTTTTATTTGTTTGTTCGACAGGAGAATTGTTGGTGTGGCACATGTTGAGGATTTTGAATCTATTACCGATGCTGTTAAGCGGGCTACCTGCGAACGGAAGGCACTTAATTTAGCTAAGATGCTTCTCAAGGATAGAAGGAAATTTGAAGGCATCAATGAAATTATTTCAGTAATTCGGCAATTCTAGTATAGACTTGGTTTGCTATATAGAATTCTCGATATTTCGACCATGTACTGTGATTTCCTCTATTACCTCTCCCAAAGATTTTAATTGGGTGTACCACACTGGTTAACTGTTTCACTGTCAGCAGCATCATGCATAAATGAATGGAGCTTTTCCGTTTCTTCTCATATCTCAATAGATGTTGTTACCAAATAATCGTTAGTTTCTCATTGGTCATTAGCGGTCATGCCCCCATTATTTCTTGCCCAAGTTGTATTATGAGTTTTGTACTCGATACTCAATCATCTATCTGTTAGTGTGTTGTTTTGAGATGCATAAGTTATAAAGCTTTGCACCAGTAAGGCAGAACCATGACTGAGGATTTGAGGGCTGTCCCTGTGGAATTCCGAAATAGAACCCAAGAAAAGTTGATATAAGATGCCAATGAGCTTGTACTTCAATTGGAATCAGTCCAAATCGTTAAGACTTGGGCTGTAATCTGGTGTTAGAGATTCAATCATTCAGGAGGCCCCACATTCCCCCACCAAACCCTGGTGCTTGCACCTCCAATTTAGATAAAAGTGAGAAATAAAATAAAGAATCATATGGGATCTGGGTAGAGCTGTGACCAATGAGCATATAGTTAATGGTCACCTTAGGATAGTTGGTGCGCAGCATTAGGAAAGTCTACTCAATTCTAACTTCTTCCTGAGTACGCAATAGAGGGATCGCAAAATTTAAATAGGAATCTAGTAAACTTATCAGTAATATAATAGTGGATTTTTTTCATCGAAATTTGGACTTCTATGTACGAATTAATTGATAACTAATGGTTTGATGGAAGCTAAATAACTGATGTTAAATTTGTTGTATTAAGTGCTGGACCGATGCAGTTTGAAGGATGTGAATTAGTACAGGTAACCGTTCTTTGATTCTCCTTCTTCAGTGAGATAACTTGGTAAATGTTGAGGTCCGTATGACGTATGAGCAAGAACCTGGTCAAGACAGTATGCAAATATTGATCTAGATCTCAACAATTTTTTATTTAACGAAGCGAACTGCTAACATGAACTGATTGGTGGAGTGGATAACAGAAGAGATACAAATCTAAATTTGTTCCGCCGCAACCTCTGAAGCAGTAAGCTGGGACATTTATTATTATTATTATTAATGTTATTCTCGTTTCTGATGCTGGATAAACTAACAATTGTGGTTGGTAGCATACTTGGCCTTGTAGTCGCTCCACAGCTGAGTAACTGGCTTCCCTAGCAGCTCAGTAAAGTAGTTATCACTGTAGCTGGTCTTCATCTTCTTGTTTAAGTCAGCAACAAACCCATCTTTTATGTTATTGCAGTAGTCTAGAAATCGAGCTGTGACATCGTATCCTTGGTACCAATCATCTCCACGCCCTGGGGGAACCCAGTTTTCTGCTGCATACCCTGCCTTCAGCCTCACAAAATCAGCTATGCCTTCAATGAGCCCTGAAGGAGCCTGGCCATTTGTATCCCACTGCCATACATGGGCCATTTCATGATAGAGTACCCCAGTAATCTCCTTTCTGATATCTCCGGGGTACCTCTCAATGTAGCTTGCACTAACATGGATCTCGCCGTTGCTGTCATATGCGACCCCATCAATGTTTTCAACCACCATGCTGACTTTTTGGACATTTTTCATCTCAGCATCAGTGTTCTGCTGAAAGAGCTTGTGTATGAAGTCTGTGGCAGCGCTCAGTGTATGCTTGGCATAATCTGCGCCTACTTCTCGGTCAAACCGCTTGCTACCAACGCTGGATTCAGCATTGTTGGATGCAGCGTAGTCCACTGCCTTACTGCCATAGACAGCTGCTAGAGTCAATACTAAGCATAGGACGTGCGTATGGTACTGAGCCATTGTTGTTTTAGTTGCGTTTTACACAATTTTGTGGGTGTGCTCTACAGCTTTTATAGGAGGGATTTGGATTCAAAACAGCGAGTACTAAGGAGATGCTGGATGCATGACAATGATCAATTGACAATCAGTGTTTGGTACATAAAGATGGTCACAAAGATGATTCATAACATACATTTGATATTTTTCTGTATTTATATCATTTTCAAAACTGAAAAACTCAACCCACTGGAATGTTCACTCACCTCGTCAAAAGTAAAAAAGCTATATAATGCTGTAAAATACTAAAATCATCTGATTATTTTGGTATCACATCTAAAATAAATGCATCCTAAGAATTTGTGCCAGAGCTAGTGCAATATGTATCCTGTTATTCATAAATCAATCTATCAGCTATTTCATGCAGGGGAAAAAATGCAAATTAAGCGACTAGCTCAGAAGCTTTAGGTGTGTTTGTTTGAAATTATTTGGATAAAATATCATTTTTTGTTAAAAAAATTTATTTTCGTATATTTGGATAATTTTTTAAAAAAATAAAATTTTAAAAAAATTTATTTTAACTTTTTTTTATAAAAATTGAAAAAAGTACTTTTAAAAAGAATTAATTTTCAGTCTTTTCTAATTATATAAATTTAAATTTTAAAATTACTTTTTTTAAAAATTGAAATAAATGTACCGTTAATTTTATCTGATATGAAGAAAGTAAACTTTGCATGCCAAGTCGCTGATGTGTCTGCACGATTAAAGTATTCAAGCATGAGACAACGACTCAAAGATTGTGGCATTCAAATGTTCTCCTTGGACAAAAAATCGACCTTATTTGAACTTAATCAGCATTTTTTAGTGATATTATGCTATTCACGAAATGCATTTGGCCTTATTTGACGCCTATATAAGTGGTGAGCAATTATTTTTAAAAAAGAAAAAAGAAAAAAGAAAAAAGGTGGTGAACAAAGCATAATTTTTGAATGGCTACTTAAGATAATACTTTATTTTCCCCTGACCATGATGCTTTGATCTCTTCATTTCCAGCTTTCTTTGTGGGTTTTATTTATGACGGATTAGATAATAAATGCTGTGATTTTCATATTTGTACTAAAATAATATGACGGTAAGGTAAACGATCATACTTTCCATTATAACCAGTGTGTAGCCATCTGTCGACATTTATTTAGACAACTAGCTCATGTAACGGAAGGCAATATATGTTATCCTTTTTCCGCCCTCTGAATTAACAAGCACTTAGGAAGTTAGGCCTTAGCTAATAAACTGCCCCCTAATTGCTATATTTGGCCTTGTAGTCGTTCCAAAGCTGATCGACAGTCTTCCCAAGAAGCTGAACAAAATATTGGGTGCTGTAACCATCCCTCATCTTCTTGTTGAGTTGTGCGACAAACCCAATTCTAAGAGTGTTACAGTAGTCCAGAAAATAAGCTGTGACATCGTAACCTTGGTCCCATCTCTGGCCCTGCCCTGGTTTTACCCAGTGACTGGGAGCATACCCAGCCTTCAGCCTCACAAAATCTGCTATTCCTTCAATCAACCCCCCGGGAGCCTGCTGTTTCCCATCCCACTGCCATATGTGGGTCATTTCATGATAGAGCACCCCTGTAATCTCCGTTTTCACATTGCCGGAATAGTTTCCAACATAATTTGCGCTGAGATGAATCTCATTGTTGGAGGCATATGCGACCCCATCCATGTCCTCCACAAACAAGCTGACCTTTTGGACGTTTTTCCTGTCACGAAGGGCGTTTTGGTGGAAGACCCTCCACGTGAACTGTGTGGCTGAGTTCAGTGTTTGCTTGGCGTACGCTGCGCCTACTTCATCACGGAAACGCACACCACCACCAGTTGTTAAGGCTGTGTTGCTCACACTGTACTCAACCTCGTGTGTTCCTTGAATGCCTGCTAAAATTACTATTACACACAGGATAACATGCATAATATATTGAGCCATGGCTCTATGTGTAACTAGATTTTTTTTTTCTATTGTCATCAGACAACAATTGTGTTACGGTTTATATAGGAAGATAAATGATAAACAACAGCGACTGGCGCGCTAGCTGGTGGTGCAGTGCTCCTGCGCACGCCTAAGTTAGTGCTTTCGTGGGAATTTTCTTAATTACAAGTATAATATGCTGCACTAATTTTTCACTCGCTTATACAAATTGGGTAGCAGCCTGTGAGAGTTGCTCTTATGAAATATTCTATGCATTGGTTTTGTGTGCGCCAATGACTTTGCAAAGAATAGGCCTATTAATTATTGGAACTTTGACTTCTACTCTCCTTTATAAATCGTGCCATTTATCAAACCTAAGATTTGAATTTATCACAATAGTCTAATGTAATTAAATTGAGATGGATCACAAGCACCATCCTTCTAACCATTTTACTTGGCCGGCCATTATGTATTGGCAATTGAAGGGAAATAAGTCAATAACTCAAATGTACCCACAAAAATTATCCGAATTAATAGAAAATATATTGTAGATTGATGCTAATTACTATTAGTAAAAAGAAATTGAGTATGTTTGTCAATGAGCCATAGCTCAAATAACATCTCTCTTGATCCTTGTGCCAAGGGGTTGTAATGTTGGATGAAGGATTCGAGTTCCGTATACCCATCATTTTTCCCATTCTCCTAACTTTAGTAGGAGCTTCTCAGAACCAAAAAAAAAAAAAAGAAGTTGAGTACAAAAATTTACGAAAATAAGATCGATTAATCTCTTTCTTAGAAAAATGAAAAAAATGATTTATATATGAGTTTAATTGGTATACACTGATAGTATAAAAGAGTTTTATACTGTCAGTATAAAATTCTTTTATATTATCAATGCATGCAAATTAAATTCTTTATACATACCTTTTTTTTCCCTTTCATTAGAAACATTAACTAGTGGTCCAAGGACACTAAATCCCCGCCCCCCCCCCCCCAACAAACAGAAAAAACCAAAAAAAGGTCCCAATTGCAAGAAAGAACTTCACTCTAGCTTGAATTTTAAAACTCAAAATTCGCAGCCGCCGTGGGTTGCATTCAAATCCTAGTTATGCCAACACCAATAAGTGCACATTCACATTCAAGATAACCTAATGATTTAGCATATTTTGTGAAGAAGTTAATTTTGTTTGTCTAAAAAAATTTATACATATATCCAATTATATATGAGTTTAATTGGTATGCACTGACAGTGTAAAATAGTTTTACACTGTCAACCAATAGAAATAGGGGAATGTGAGAAATCATGGTGGGTCCCTCAATATAATGAGTAGTTATTTGTATGAGTTGGCACTTTCCACTATTTCTATTGGTTGACAGTGTAAAACTGTTTTACACTGTCAGTGCATTCAAATTAAATTCATTATATATTGTCAAATTAGTAAGAATATTTAACTCATTTACCCATAAACTTAAAAGTTTTACAAATAAAAGTATGTGATTATATGGTAATGTAAAACTTTTTTATACTGATAGTACATTAAAATTAATCTCATTTATGAATGTGGTAGCAATATTTCGTAAAATATATGTACAACAATTGGTCGAAACAATTCTAAAAGGTTCATAGTGGGATTCTGTATTCAAAAAATAAATAAAATTATAAAACATGATTTCAATATTTTGATTCTAATATTAATTATATTTAGTTTTGATTCAATATTGTTATCAAATTTCTTTACACTATTTTTAATTATTTATCATTAAATGAATAAAAAAACTTAACTATAATAATATTATCAAAAATCTAATTTTATAATCACGTATTAATAAGTTACTAAACGATAATATACAAGATTTTTTACTCACCACGGTGAAGTTAAATTTTTTTAATTTATGGCTATTACCTCAGGTAACATAAAATGGTATCTACAAGTATTAAACTAAATAAATAGTAATTATTTATTATTTATTTAGATAAAATTAATGCAAAAGAAACGGTTACTAACCGTTTGTTATGCAACGGTCACACAACTTTGCCAACGTTGCCATTAGATGGCTCTGTGAAAGCCTGCCGTGAACAACATATAGACATGACCATATGGCCTTTGTTATATGGAGGCATTTGGTAAGGGGGTAGTTATTATTATTATTATTATTATTATTATTATTATTATTTTGCCTGGGAATTGAAAATACTCTCATATTTGATAGAAGATTTGACATAATATTTTTGGAAATATTGCACTTTCGGAAAGAAAAATTCCTTCGAAAATATTGTCATTCCCATGGGAATCTAACAATCTCATGGGAAGAGAATATTTCTTATTATGAAAAAATCAAAATACCCCTATCACCATCCAAAGGCACCCAACCCCACTACCATCCACCGCCCTTGATAGCCGCCCGCCGCTGCCGCCAACTAGCCACCCGTCGCCACCTCTATTAAGGGTATTTTTGGAAATTTATTAAATATTTTTGGAAATTCAATTTACATACTAAACATACATAAAATATCATATCCAAAAAAGTTATTATTAGAAATAACATTCTTGCCAATACTATTCCAATAATAAAAATTCGAATCGGACGCTGTGCCATTGATTGAATTTCAATAGGCTCTTAGATGGGCTTGTTGAGATAGGTCAGAATGAAGCAAATGCCCCTAGTGGAAGGAATATGCCCAGAGGTGGATTAGAGAATAAGTAAATAAGTAAGATCGAAAGGGCAGGGATATCTCTGGGGTAAAGACAAGGAGCCTAGCTAGGTCCCTTCTCACTAATCCGAATCTGCGGAAGAGGAAGAGGCACCCAACATATAAGAATCGGACTAAGAAAAGATGGATCCGTTTAAATGGTTGATGCTTTACTGGTCCCCCGCCTTCTCCTTGATCAAATAGTGTAAGGAGAAAAAAAACCCTCTTCTTTCCCTTTCTTTTTTAGTTATTTCATTCTGTCCGCAAACGTGTCCTATGACTTTAAAGACATGACTTTCCAGATTAGCCATAAAGTAAAAGTCGTGACTTTATATGAACCAATCAGAAGCTATATAGTTGTATTGCTTCAGGTAGGCGTTGGTTCAGAAAGCTTGCAATGCTTCATGTGTGTTGCCAATGCTTCGTGTTGATTCTTCTCGGCAACTTTAAATACCCCACTATCAAACACTTTGGACACTTTTTTATGTGGTGTATGGTGAGAGTGTTTGAGAGTTACAAATTTATAAGTACTCTATTTTATTTCTCAAATTCAAAGAGACTAACGAGATTTCTTGTTATTGCTAAATAAGAAATTAATAAAGGTTTTATTATATTTTGAGGGAGTATCATTATCAACCTAATAGAAACTATGTGTGAGAGTAAATATCTCTCTAAAGAGAGCGAAGTGATTCGTGTTTTGAAATTACAATAATATTCAAATTCTTGAGCATCTTCTATACCGTATTTTCTTAACATAACATTTGTCTCTCTTTATCGCATTCCTATTAAATTTGAGCAATTTGCAAGACGAGTACACTCATCTTCTATCACGAGAAGAAATTGACTGCTGGCATTTAGTTTTTTCTATTAGTGTAGTTAGTTATCTTTCTAGCAGTAAGTTATACCGTTAGTTAGATCTGGTCGTAAAGTTTCCTTTAGTTAGAGCTAGTCGTAAAGTTTCCTTGTTTAGTAAGCTTTAGCAGTTTGTATATAAGCTTAGATACTCATTGTATTCATTTATTCTAAAAGTTCATATTCAATTCTTCAGATCAGAAACTTGAGTTCTCTCCTCCTCACTCTCTCTCGATTTTGGTGATCTTCGATTTCGGAGATCTACCATTGTTACCCTGCCAAGGGAAAAGGAAAAAAAAAAAAACTTAAATCAAGCAATCATTCAACTTTAATGTTTAAATGCTACAAGAAATTGTAGAATTTTAGAATAGCTCAACCTCATGATAGCATATTTGGATTTCTGTTTGAAAGTTTGAAACTATAATTTGATAAAAGTTATAAGAAATCGTTACAAGAGTTTTGGTTGATATTTTTCGACCCTTGCAAAAATTGATTAGTATTAAACCAGAAGAAAACTATTTAGCATATTTTCTACTGATATCGTCGTTGAATTACTTGCATTGTTGAAAGCTTTATATATTACCCAAAAGGTAGACGTAGTACATAATAAACTGAGTGTTGGATTTAATTTTACTACATTGTGAATCTAAATATTTTTATGCTAGATTTTGCTTTTTAATTTGTACTCATTCAAACAGCAGCATATGTGACTTTGAGCATATTTGAAATCTTACTATGAATGAAGATCGAGCTAAAGGAAACTTGTTTATAAAACTAATATTTTTCCTCAAGAAAAAGGGGGCGTCCTTTTTCACTTTTCTTTGCTTGTTTCATATACAATTCTCTTTGCAAGTTTTTTTTGGGTGATAAATTTTGGAACGAGTATATCTTCAAGAGCTTGCGTTATAGCAGCCTTTAGCATATTTAGGCTACAAAAATACAAATGAATGCGTCCATGCATGGTAATTAATGAAGCTCCTTACAGGTTTTTTTTTTTTTTTTTTTTTTTTTTTGGGGTGTGATATCTGAAGTTCCTTAAAGTTAGAGTTGGTTTAGTTGGTGAAGTATATTGGAGTAGATATATAAGGACTTACATTTATGATAAAGTCGCAATCAGCTAGGTAGAGTGAAAGGGTTCAGAAATGAGAGGGAGTAGTTACCTCGTGTTCACTCATAATACATACGACACAGAGGAAAAAGTGTTCAATTGTCGCACTTTTAAACTCAGAAACACAAGGCAAAAGTTGATTCAATATTAAAATCAATACTGTTTCATTGAACACGTAGAACCATATTTTTTTTTCTTTTTACATCATTTTGAAGAGAAACGGTATTTTCTTACAAGAGAAAAGTACATAAAAAATAAATTACTTTGTATAACGTGTTGATTTCGATTTGCTACATTGAACAAAAACAAACAATATATCCCGATCGACTCGTGAGACTGTGGATCACATCCAAGTGTTGCCTTTCCTACATTCCGATGAAACCCTCTATTCTGCTCCTTTGCTTAAGCATTAAACAGAGTTGTCGATGTGCGAGGCTATACATAGGACAGACGAAAAAAAAAAAAAAAAAGTAAAAATGAGTTGATGACATTTTCCTCAATGGCCGCGTCCTCTGTGGCTAGGCCCAGAATAAGCCCGGTTGATTATCGAACTTATGAAGGTAGGAGCTGATTGATCTTTGAGAGGTCTCATGCCCTCAACATTCATGGAGTAGGAGAGCAAGAGGAAGAAGATAAAGAGACAAATGGCATTAAATGCCACCGCAACGGAATAAGAATAACCCTTCTTCATCTTGTTTCTGCTGTATAGCGAGCTGTTAATTAGCTGTTTGGGACTCGAAGATGCACCAAAACAAGGAATATTTCGGAATGGTGTGGTTTGGAGCATGATCAGCAACGATGTAATATATAATGTGTGGGGGGATTAATTAAAAATCGAAGAAAGAAAGAAATGTATGTTCTGTTCTGTTCTGTTCTTTGACTTTAGTTGTTGTGGGCTGATGGCGGAGTTGGAAGGTTGCTTGCTAGTTCAGTGTTTCTTTGAAAATTGAATGCGAAAAAGAATTACTTTGAGTTTTGAAATCAGACTCGGCAAAACAGTATGAAAAAGATAAGTAGAAGGAGAAGATTGTATTTAAAACGTAAAGAGCACGTTTTATTGACTATTGAAGGATTTATGCCTTGTGCGAGATAAAATATTAGGAGTAAGTCAATTAGTCGGACTGTGTGTATAGAAGTTGGTGGATGTAGGCTTTGAATTTGATATATTTTATTTAACTTTTAAAACCTAAGCTACCGAATTCTTTCTTTGACATTGCTATCTGCTTAACCCAAGCTGCCAGTGTATAGAGTTGGATGTTACAATTTGATTATTTTCGTCAAAGCCAAACATGCAGCTATATTTATAATTATCACTTATCACTGTTACAATAGTTTAAGTTTGATTTTCAGTGGAAAAGTTGTTACATCAATACTCAATTATATATTGAGAAACTATTTCTTTTTTTTTTTTTGGTAAAGTTCACTGGTTTACTAAACTCTATTATTGTTTATTAGGAATTTGATTAATCCAATTTAACCAATAGAGGTCCCAAAGGGAATAATAGGTCTCCTAACAAGGATTTTTTTTTCTATTCTTAGGGTTCGAACTTAAGACACTTGATTAAGAGTCCGAAATATTTAGTCACTTCGATCAATCCCACGTTGGTATATTGAGATACTATTTGAAAAATTTGATCTTTCAAGTAACTTTTTTTTTTTTCAGATATTAATACTAACTGAAAACACTTTAAATTTAAACCATTATCAGCCGTAAATTCATTATTGTTTAGTTAAACTTATTTTTCACTATAATTATATAATTGAGTAATCATATAAAAAAATATGATAACCGGTTAACATTAAATTCTTTAATAATTAGATAAGTAATATTATCCGGAAACATATTTAAGACAGAGGGAAGGTGTCTCATTTTTGGAATCATCCCAATGCTAATACTAAATACTCTCAACCTCCTTTTCCATTCCCATTAGTGGACCTTCGCTTCGGTCAATGTCTCGTGCCCGGTTTGCTAATGCCCCACACACCTAGCACCAACCCACGCATGGTCGTAAGCAATTCATCGTTATCAGAAACGATGCAGAAATTGTTTACCTTGTCCATCTTACTTGCGAGACTTGGTTTTGCTTTTCACATTTGCACCAAATCTTAGAAAAGGCTACCAACCAGGCAACTACATTACATCTCCGACCAAATTATTGTATATTTCTTGTTATTCCTTATTCTACTGGTTTTTCATATAATCAAATAAAATATAGTTAGTATGCTTGCACATTTACATTTTGAGCTGAGTTTAGTCCCTCTCTGGCTCCGCAAAAGCATTAGGTAACAAACCCGAAATAAATTTGACCAGAGTTTAAAACTGCCATTTACTCAGAAATCAATAAATCAATTTTGCTGCGTTATTAAGTAGAATTAAAATCATTTTTCAAATTGTCTCAGAAATTTAATCTATAATCAAGTAACCTTCCTATATTCTTCTCGTATTTTCAGTGTATAAGATGAAACCATGTTTTTAGGAACCAAAGCTCAAAATTACGTTTTTTGAATATAATGCATAGCATCCTCACGTCATTTTCCTTAGAAGTTTCACAGCACTGATATATGGTGCGAACAAAGATTAGTATGAGAATTTTAGGAAGCAATGTGACTATTACTAACTGCTTTTCATCACACAAATTTATATTAAAAAATGGAAAAGAAAACTTAAAATATTTTACGGAAATCAAGGGGACTCATTCGTACTTATTTGACGAAAATATCTCGCACCAAACATCTTTTCTCAGTTTATATACAGCAACTCGAGCACTGAACCTATACGACTAACTTCCTGAGACAACCGTGTCACAAACTACGCATTCAAAAGAACTTGTAACATGTGCTGGACCAACTAAACAGATACTAGAAAAAATTGGCAATTGAACAGATGAACTAGCAGGGTATGATTGTCCGTGAATCTTTATTCTTAATTTGAATTGTCTAGTTTTGTGAAAATTTGTATAGAATTAGGAAAGGGTTATTCTTCTTTATTTTAATATATTATAACTCCACTATCATAAGTAACATCTTAAGATTATAGCTAGGAAGTTGTATCGAGGATTAATGCTTGCTTTCCAACTGTGACCAGAGTTATTGACCTTTTTGTAATCTCTCACATGTTCGTTGGATTTATTCATCAATGAAATTCAGTATTTCCAATTGCGAAAAAAAAAAAAGGGGATGAACTGGCATACTCTTAGCATTTTGATGCAGTGATAAAATGATTCCATCTTCGTAACAAAAAAAATTATTGCATCCCCTCAGCGCCTTTCCTCCTGAACGTTTTTCTTAAAAAGAAATTTGCATCTCCAGTATTGCTTAATGAGAAATTGTATCTTAGTTGGTGAAATTGACCAATACCCTTCCATTTTCTGTACACCCAAAACCATCTAAAAGGGAAAGGGAACGAAAAGGATGTAAACTGGTTCTAGATCTCTATCGCTATAAATATCAAAGTCAGTGGTCTAAGCCAAACTCGGCAGTCTGTTTAGGCTTGACTTCCTGAATCTATAGCATATCAATCCATAAGGTCCTTATTCACAAGTGAACCATCTCCCAATGGCCTTCATGTTTAAAAAAATTCTTTGAAGCGAAAAACTAATAAGCGAATGCGTATCTACCGCCATTAAATTGGTTAAAGACCAAATCAATTAGCCAAATTCAATCAGCTGTTCTTCAGAGAATTAATTGTTGGGTCAAATTTCTTCCCTTCACGGTGCTTCCAACCTGATGAAATGGGCACAGTAGCGACCGTAGCAAATTAAAATAGAAAGCGGCAAGAAAGCTACTCTTCGAAGTGGCATGAGACCTGGCGTTAATGCCTAGTTATAGCCGTCAAGTGACATCAAATTTGACTGAAAAATGTATGGTCCCGTATGACTAGCAAGAAATTAAGGTGTGTTTTACATTTTGGTAAACGAAAAAGAAAAATTTATTTTTCCAAGACACTTTTACAGGGAATAACATTTTTCTTACTTCTATCAAAAGTATTTTGCACCCGTCAAACTTTAAACCAAATAGGCACTTCTTGTGCCTTTTGAAAGACTCGGATTCCTTTGATATAAAAATCCTCTCAGGAATTGCAGTCCTTCCATTTCACTGTGACAAACGCTGTCTGTACCCAAAAAAATCTAACATAGTATCAGGTCAAGATACTAGATAAAAAGGATAAGACAGCAAAGTAGAAGCAACCATCTATTTTACAAAAGAAAATATTTGAGAGAAGTCAACACTGCAAATGGAAATACCTGTCAAATATACATAAAATACAAAGAATGAAGTGGCAGGCTGTTTGGGTTATGTGGAAAATACCAGCAAGACAGCTGCATATCAACCCAATGTGGCGATGTCAGCATGATACATTGTAACTGTTGAGAGTTAAATTAGGATCAATAACCAAGATACAAGACATGAAAAAGAATTAAATGAGCTAGAAAGGAGTTATACAGTTCATATTGCATAGCCACAAAGACATACAAGAAACAACTAAATACTAATGTTAATGAAAAGGTTAATATGAGAGGTTTAACATCAAAATGAAGGTCTTGTAGAACCAGGAATGACAAAGAAGGATTCGCACATTTTGAGCAGAACAAAATTATACAATTGTAAATTGGAAACAATGTGACATAAAATTACAAATTTGTCAATAAGATGAATGTTTATTAGTTGATTAGAACTTAGATACAACATCCACTAAAATAAGCACACAGCACTGCAAAAAGTGTCTAGCTATCACATTAGTCAAACATACTTCGCAGAATGCAGTGGCGCATATCATCTGTTGATTTGCGACCTGACCTCTTAAGCTCATAAAGCAAAATCAGTGAATTTTGCTGAAGTCCCCCAAAGTACGAGTTATGAAGTAGACTATTTGAGTGCTACTATGATGGCATAAGCAAGCTCCCTCCATAATTGTCATCAACAGCCGCCTACAAGACATATGAACATGGATAGAGAGGAAAAACAACTCAAAATACTAGCTTCACATGAAAAGGGCATGCACGAAACCCCATTAAAATAGGTGTACTCTTTAAAGCAGTTTCAAGAGATGCAAAGTCAAAGTAGACTTAACATATAAGTTAACTGCAAGTTGCAACTGGAAAAATCAACGGTGCAAAGCCAATAATTATAAAAAGACTACTAATCTCAGGCTAATGTCTCAATAATCGAACTCCACAAGTTATCCTCTCTTTACCTAGTAGTGACAAAACTATACAAGCACTTAAAGTCAGTACACACAAGGTTTTTTATTTTTTATTTTTTCCAATGTCAAACTGGACTTGTCACTTGCTAGCACAAGATTATTAAAGCACTATAGGAGACCAACATACTTAAGGTCGATGGAAAATCAACTAACATACAAGGAACCAATTGTTAACAAAAATTATTAGAGATAGACAAAATAAATTTGAAGATACTCTTCAAATAATCTTGAAAGAGTGATTTTTGTATTTACAAAGAACTAACTAAAATTACCAAATACCCATTTCTTTAAAACATAAATTTTGATATGCACAAACCAGACAGTCACTAAACTTCTATCAGATGCCCCACCATAACCCCAGCATCCACACCCTTTTTTTGGACCCATTTTCATGCACGTGTTGTTTGATTGATAAAAACTCAGTGAAAGAGGAATTTGGCTGAAGCTATACCTGAAGGTATGGAAATACGTTATTATACACTTGTAAGAATAATTGTGACTTTGCTGCAAACCTGAAACCAAATTCTGAGTTAACCCAAATATTGTCAACAAAATAATAATCCAAAAAATCTAGGAAGTAAAATGACTTTGGGCGCACAACCACTGCTTTCACATTATGCATTTTATCAAATACTTGATCATTTTATACATGAAAACACCAAGCTCACATGGATTCACTGGATATGATCCTAAAGATTGTGGCACAGAAACAGACGCAGAAAACAGTATACCAACAATAAACTGACCTCACTCTTAATCCATTCTATCCAGGTCTACTTTAACACAATCCTCATCATTACTAAAGGATGAGACTTAGTCCAAAAAATAACAGAATGGATGCTAATAAAGTTTCTGTAGTGAGATACTAGGGAGAAAATAACATAATTAAGTATGAAAAACAAGAAGCCTTTCAAGACAGTACCATACCAACTTGCAACATTAACATACCTTTTCAGAAGCCGAAAACAAATATAAATCTCTTCAATATCTCTTTCTATCTTCACTTTGATATACTGCTTCAATAGCTCACACATGATGTTAACAGTTTCATCATAAATCTGATGGGCAAGATCTAGCTGGTGAAATTCAGATATACTTTGGTGCAAAACAGAGGATAACTTGCTAGTAAACCCAGATCTGTGATACATTTCTGCAAATTTCTTTAATATTAAGCAACTGCTAGCATTAAACTTGTCAACCCAAAGTGGAGGATTTCCGGCCCAAAGACTGTCTTTCAGAACATGATCAATTGATCCAGGACAATTCTCAGAAGTATTGACACCTAGCAGTTGCTGATGGTTTCCTCTGGGGGCCATGGCAGGATTAGAGGAAAAATCTTGCACCCTGTGTGCAGGAAGCTGCTCAACAATGACAGCTTTCAAATCCTCAGGCAATTGCTGTAACACTGAAGCATCAACTTGACTTAAAGAAGAAGGCAATAAATCATCTTTCGCAAAACTCGAATTGTGAGTAACTTTGGAATAGGGTCCATCCCCTGAACCTGGTAATGTTTCACCTTCCTCTGCTTCATGCTGCAATGCCTGGCAGTAGATCATAACATATATAACTAAACAAAATACTCCTAGAAAAATCACACAATAAATGCAAATAAAAGCAAACAAGACTAAGATTGCTTCCATTTCTAATGACTGTAACTGTGGTATTAATTGCAATAAGCCACCAAATAAACTGACACTAGTCATACTACAAACAAGGAGGATGGATTCAATTCAACCTTATAATTCAATTGACTCCACATGTAAGTCTTCCCTTTTCAGAAAGGAGTGCATATGGAACTGCTAAATTTACAGTTCAAGAAAACCTGACTGTTTTCCAACCCAATAAAATTTCAAACTGATCCATAAAATCTATACGGACCAAAAAGATAACCCACCTAAAAAAAGAGGATCTAAGAAAAAGAAAATTAAATAAAAGTTAACGGGCTTATAAACATGTGTCCGTAAAATTAACAGGTTACAAACAAATCTGTTAAAAAACTAGGATCTAATCAAACCAAAATAATAAGACTAATAAAAATTAATTAAGCCTTGAGAATGATGAAAGATAGGCAGAAGCATGTGCAATAAACAAGTTTTTTTCAAACAAACCAGACTTATCCAGTCTAGTACCACACAGGTTGAAAGGGGGAAAAATTACCTTAATTTCTGATAATAGTTTGTTTTGAGGAATCGGCTCAGAATATGAAAGATCCTCTTCCTTGTATATAGCTGCTAACAAACATAATTTGCATGCATGTGTGACAATTTGAGTATTAGTCTAAATTTCAAAGTAGGAACACTTATGAAACAGAGAAAAGTTTACCTGCTTGATCCAAAATCGAGTTTCCTAAAGAGCTAGCACTCTCACTTGTGCCTTTCCCTTTAGCAATAAAATCAACTAACTTCCCTGCATAAATTTCATTTAATTCTGAAAATACTTCTGGGGGAAGATTCCTTATAACTTCCACATCGAGGTGGCATAAAGGAGGTGGTGTTGAAATTGGGTCACCACTAGCTTGGTTATTCAGTATTTTATCGTCCATTTGAACTGAAGATCCTTGTGAATGACCGGAAGCGCCATCCATATTCTGCTTGTCATGACCTGAAGAAAGAGAAACAACCAGAAGCTACCTTCACATATTCCATCATTACCAAAATCTCAAAATGAAAAAAAAAAAAAAAAGGAGAGAGAGAGAAGAAGAAAGAAATATAAGCTGCATTAAAAATCATGTTCTAATTAATAGCATAACAAATAACCCCTGTTTGACAACAATTTCCATTACCCATAGAATATTTCTGTTTTTCCATCCTTGCAGATCCTGAAGCGAGCCATGATTTCAAAGTATACTTTTCTGTACCTTCACGAAATGAATAATGTTATACAAATAAAAAGGAGAAAAAAAAGTGTAAAGTTCAAAGCCAAGGAAAAGCAGCAAAATTTGTCTGTGCAGGGAGATGGAAAGAGGAGGAATGTCAAGGTTGCAGATCTCATCATAGAAACAAAAGTTTTCATTTAGTTCAGCAGTAAGCATACTCTACAAATTTTGTTGCATACAAAACCAAATAATATATTATTACAGCAAAGCTAAGTTAAACTTCACTCAGAATAATACAGTAAAACAGGCACCTTGCTTAGACGTATCTGCATTTTCAAGTCTGGAAACTTGCAAGCCAATACCTCGAATCTCCTTAACATCTATGTGAAATCAACAAAAGGAGAAGATGACAATGTTTGGATATCTAATAAATCTTTATTGAACAGATATGGATCCCCTGCTAAAAGCTTCGTCTGAAACACTATTTAACATGTTGAGGAAGATAGACCAACATAAATTAGCATATGAAACATAAGCTTCATTCTCATTAAACATCCGATTCGAAATTTGATGATCCAGTATCTGCACTTAAAATTTAGTTTATTACCATTTACAGCTAATAGCTAGAGCTAAAAAATCATGAGCTTACATGAGTTTAAGTGCTTGCATGCGAGCATTTAATTTAGAACATGATAAACAATTGCCAACCTGAAGCCAAGTCTATGACACTTTCAGTATAAAATCAAGGCCAAGATCAACTCTGGTCTGTCAGCAATGCAAGTAAAATTGCATAACTTCTCTAACCACCATCCTTACTATATACCATATTAAACACGACAGTTTAGTTTAAGTTCTTGGCCTTTTCATTAGCAAAAATTGCCAGGAGCTTTTCATTTTTATTTTTTTTTTTAACAACTAGGTGCAGTTTCTCAGAATCAAGCTCGTCAACAACCAATCATCCAAAAGTTTAAGCTGTGAGGTGGAGGTAAATAAATGATTTTATATCTCCAATACAGCCCCTCATGCTGAAGCACTTTGTACTTGAACCGTGGATGAAGCACAGGTCCACTATACCATCTACTGAAACTTTAATTTAATTATGAAGAATGGAAGTGGCAAGGATTGAACCCTAGCTCTTATCCTATGACAATGATCAACTCTTCTAACAGCTTAAGCTATTAGGTATTATACCTCTAAAAATAATTCATCTCCATTACATTCTACCAAGACAATCTACAGTAAAAGGAAACAGAACTTTGTGTACTAGTATATGGGATAAATGCTCTACTATTACTGAAGATAAACCAGAGTCAGTTTTCATGTTTATTTTGTCCCCAAAATTGCAAAGATATTCCATATTTCATTTGAAAGTTGGCTGAATTTATCAATAATGTTGGGTACTGAAATAGATTACATTGTTCTATATCTCTCCAGCTCCGTAACTTCTATCCCTCATTATTTCCACTAACTTTTCTTTCACTGCCTTCACTATCTCACTTTCTATAAAATAATATTCTATTTTCTTTAACTCTCTATTCAGAAGAAGCGGTAGAGAAAGACATAAGAAAACTTCAGGAGAAACCATTAAAAAAGACTTGCTATAAATGGATTTACCGAAAGCTGGTTTTTGACAAAGAAAAATGGTGCCAATTGATCCATGTAGCTAACCCAACCAAATAGGGTTGTTCATTTAACTCTTTTGCTAAAAAAATAAAAGATAAAAGCAAATGTCGAAAAGCATCCAAGCTTTTAAGATAAAACAACACATATCAGACTGTTTAGTTATAGACTTCACTAAAATGACGGAAAACAATCACACCGCAAGATTAAGCAGGCAGGCCAGAGTCAAGTTACCTACGTAAAAGCATCCAAAAAGTTGCTTTACTACTCTTTGTAGTATTTCCACATTATCAGTTGCAAGAGGAATCTGTCATGAGAATATCAACCACAAAATCAGACCTTGAAATAATTAATAACACTTAGAGCAAACATATTATAGTTTAATATACACATTAAACATGATTCAACATTTACCGTTACTGAATGACTCAAATTTTCACAGTCCCCACAGCCCATAAACTTTGCAGGTTCATCAGCATCTTTTCTTCTCTTTTTTATCTAAACCATAAATCCGAAAATATTTACAAATTTCAATTTGGTGTTGACTAAGAAAATATAAGAAACATTATATCGCATGATAGTTTCAAAAATCAAACAGGACATGAAAAGCAGTTCACAAGTTGAAACAGAAAGCTGATACCTGAATAATCTAAAAATTAAATATGTAAAGCTAAATGTAAACTAATACCTTGAGAGTGAAAGTGCGACCCTGTACTCCACAACATTGCAACCGCAATGAGACTTCTTTGCAGAGGTTTATTAGGAAGTGTTCACACTGCGATAACTTTTATGTCAATATTGCGACTGATTCAGTTTCTAAGGTTGTAGCACAAGAGAAACATATACATAGTGTATAAGAATACTGACAGCTTTCATATCTTTGAACCTCACACCCCAATTTACATCAGCGCCAATAGACTTACTTTCCTGCAGAAGTTCAGATAATATTATCATTAAGAAAGTTTGAAATGACACTAAACATGGGCTTATTAGGAAAGACTGATAAGCTTCCACAGTTGGAAAGTTAAAAGTGGTACAGGCCAGCAGCCAATGGCATGATGAGTTTACATCATGTTGTGGGGCATAGCATAACCAATTTCCAAGTTTACAATCAATGATGATGGTATAATTTGTCATATTAACCTGACAATTATATCCTTCAATCCTAGATCACTCTTACAATTTTAGTCAAACATAGACAGGGGCTGCAACAGATTGATGAAAAAAGGATACCTTTTACAACAAATTTGCACATGGCAGGAAGTAAAATGGAAGAAAATACAAGATAAGCAGATATGAAGGATCTCAAATCAAAATAACCCAGCAACCAAGTATAGATTTTAAAGCAAAATATTAAATCAAAATGATGGCGTTTTCCCTACCTGCATGACCCCAACCACCCGGTTATCAATTCCTCTGCTATAATTCCACAGCATTTCCCCTGTTTTCTTTCCATAGTCATTCTGCAGTGAGGCCTGCAGGAACAAAGAAAGAAGGGACACAATCTTGAATTTACAAATGCTTTTCAACTATATGCCCAAAAAGAAAAGTGGAAGATAACTACAGAGTATGCAAGTAAATGAACTAAGCAGCGACAAGAAACAAGTTTGTGCAATGATTATATCCTTGAATAAAGCAGGGTTGTAGTTCTTGAATGTTCTTTGAAATTCTAGCTTCTTTATTTGTTTTTCTCAAAAGAACTACTTATTTTTGATGATTATTGTCTTCTATATAATATGCAAAATTTCAATAAATAAATCGTATTTTCTTCAAAGTTTACATTCTCTTTTATTTAATAAGGGCTCTAAATCCATGTGTCAGACCATGTCCTGCCTGCCCAAACTCAATGCGAAAGAGAAATATCTACGACCAAAGCAAATCCACTGATATCAAACCAAAAGCATTATTAATTGACCTTCAAAAACAGTGACCGAACTTTCAGACTATCGGGAAAAATCAGAAGAAACTATACATCTAGTGAATGAAAAGTAATTTGTAAAACCTTTGAAATCATCCATAACTGTCCACAAGTAAGAACATTCTGCTTCTTCAATTTCTCCTGTAAAGCGTACCCTAGTCCAGGAAGTGCATTAATTGGGAGCTGACTTAAATGATCTTCAACCTGGAAAAGTAAAATTAAATAGGAGAGAAAGGTAATATTGACACATTCTATGCCTCAACTATAATATCAAAATACATAAGCAGTAATAGAAGTAGATTCTCTTGTTCAAGTGAACTGCAACAGCTAGAAATCACAAGTGGCAAGATGAGGTCAATGTCACAATGTTTTCATCAATATCTGGAGAAATAAGGGAATAAGTTGAACGATAAGATGTTATCACTTATCAAAGCCGGACAGTATATATTGAAAACATCCAACATAAATCATCGTGAACTCTTGCCAGTCAACTATAAACAATCACTTTCAGTACATCCACAATACAAGTCAAACCTAGAATTAGCACTTTGGAGGAAAACCAAAGACCTAAAGGGGTTTAATAAAAAGATAATTTCCACATCTAGCAATTAAAAAAAAGGTTATTTCTCATTGAAGTTTTATAAAATACAGAATAATCCACAATAATAAAATATAGACTTACAAGAGCACCAAGTAGCATCAGTACTTTAATATGCAAATATGCAACGATAAGGAGATTTCAGCATAAAATTTATGGCAGAGACACTCTTATGGCTACATAAGATACAGGAGATTTGCTTACAAAGTAGAAAATGCTGGACTTAGTAATATGAGCTACATAATACCTCCATCACACCACAAATATAATATAAAAGATTACAAAAAAAGAAAGGGGACATAAGTTTGGGAATAACATAATACTCCATAACATACATTTTCTGGAGTTATGCAATATTGACCATTTGGTTTTGCAGTCCTAGTAGCAATACGAGCCATAAGCATATTTCCAGCTATACCAGCACTCGCCGTACATCCAGTTGTTGCATAGATCTCTTCCCTAATTGACGAGGCCAAAAGTTCAGGATCTTCAACCTCTGAATCTGTGAAGTCCAAAAATGCTTCATCACAGCTTACAGCCTACATCAAGTAGCAGTTAAAACATTAAGGACAGGCCAACTGACAACTTTAAGCACTTTAAGAATGTCCAACCATAAGAAGACCTGCACTTTGTTGCAACGCTGATGCAATATACTATAAAATTGATCAGCTACCTGCAAATTGTCCAAGTGAAAGATATGTTTGTAAAAATCAATTAAAAAGGCAAAAAAAGGACACAGAACGAAATGGTGAAAAATATAATATTCTGCTTTTTAAGTCATTCAACGATGGACACCCTAACTGCTTCTTACTTCCTCATAAGCTTCAAAGTTGTATGGAAAGATAACAAGATTGGGACAAAGTGCCTTGGCATCCCGAACAAACATACCAGCCCTTATACCTAGCAGCAATAGGAAGCATAAGTTACATTACCAAAAACACAAAAAAATAAAAAATAAAAAACATGGCTGATTGAGTCAAATTGTCATATATAACTTGGCATATAACCAACCATAACTACGAGCTGGGTAGTTCCCAGAGGAAATCTCAGCTGTTCCCTTTGAATTATTTGAGTGACATACAGCTACAGGCTTGTCCAACAACTCAGGGTGGTTCCTAGTAACCACTGAAACAAAAAAGCAGTCCTGGGGCAGCACACACACATATGTATATTTACACAACCTTCTTTCTTAAAAGTCTAAGCCCATAATGTAAGCATTAAACAAAATCCGAGATGGGAGTAAAACAGCTCTCATTCTCAAATCTTAATCTTATATCATCAGCAGGATAAAGTTGACATATTTATCCAAAATCAAAATCAAAATCAAAATCAAAAGAAAATTAGTTAACAACAATAATTTATATCCAACATCCTTGTATGTATGGCTTACCATGTCAACATGGATAACTACTGACTTTCCAGAAATATCAGAGGCATTAATATTAGAAATTTCATTATCAAACCGAGTAGATGAGATGGGAAACCGCTTTCGATAACGATTTCTCCAGGTTCCTATAAAGTGTAGTCGTGAGCTCTGCAAATACCAAACTTCAGTCAGGACATCAAAACATAAAGGCACCATAAGTGTAGATTAAAAGATCGAGAACAATTAAAAAATGCCAGCAATGTTATGATTGTGTGAGACAGGAAAATTGTGAAAGTAAAGTGAGAAGCAGGTCAATATCATATCAGTATATCACAGATAGGTTTACATCCTTATATATGAAACAAGGAGGCCATTATCCCCCTCCCCCCCCCCCCCCCCAACAAAAAAAAAAGGCAAAAAAAAGAAAATTGTGGAAAATTGTATTTATTCCCCTTTACTGATATGGAAAACACAAAATGTACCACGTGGGTTTTCCATCCACCTCATCTATTGAAGTTGAAGACATTATCTTTTGATGCGATAAACAATTATCACTACGTCTTATGTTCAATTTCCCATAAATTTTGCATAATATATATTCAGATGGCTAGTATAACAAGCACATAAAACAGAAAATAAAGGGGCCCAGAAAATTTGCCAACAAGAGAATCACCATTTTGCCAAGCAATATGGAAATCCAAACTTCTTCCAAATTCACTACCTTAAAATAATTTTCTACAAAATTGGGGTCTGTAAGAGTTGAATGACACTGTTTAGAAGGTCTAGCGGCTTCAGAACTTGGAAATTGATGTACATTCCGGTTATCTGAGCAGGGACTACAAACTGATGTAGAAGGTTCTCGATGATTAGGTTCAAGTTCACCTTCAACGTTTCTTTCATTATTAGTTTCAGAATTGCTTGCTTCTGCAAGCTCCTCTTCATCACATGTAACTCTATCACTAGTTGGCTCTTCCATCATAATTGTATTAGTATTATCAGGGACAATATCATTGGATTCATTACTGATTTGCCCGCTAATTTCAACCATCTCCCGAACTTTAGATGCGTGTCTATCCATTGATTGGCCAACCCTCAGAGATGAATCTTCAACATCTGGTTCTACTTGACAAAGGGCATTTGTAAAAGTGTCCTCTGACATTTTGCTACTTTTCAATGCGAAGAAGGCCGACAGTTTTGGTTGGTTACTAGCAAGCAGTTCAAGTCGATAAGGCACCCCTAGCAAAGCAAAATTTGCATCACTTGAGACATGACGACATCACAACCAAAAATTAAAAAAAAATAAAAAAGACATGACAACATAGAAAGATAAATAAAGCATTATCAATTGCCCCCAAAAGAATTAAGTATATAAGCAAACAGATGAAAAAGGTTGACCAGATAGTAACACTTTAATATGTGGACACTGATTACGAAACCATTCAAATAGTCCTACTCTGTTTTCCATCCCCTTATGAAGTTTTGTCACTTTCACTCCATTTTTCCTCCTCCAAAAATACAGGGTAGACATTTTTTGAAAGAAGACGAAATCAATACAAGTGCTTCAAAAATGCAAGAACTTACAGCTCAAGAGTCTCTTAGCAGCAACCGAATCTAAAATCCAAGTGGGTTTTACTACTGGCAGCCCTGCGCTGAAGGCTCTGCATTGGACCATCCAACACTTAAAATTAAGCGATGAAAAAGAGTAGGATGCAAACCTCAAAATTGAAAGGACTTCAATCATACCTGAGGTTCTTAACTTTACTGTCAGGAAGATTACTGCAGATGATATGTGTGACACGATGTCTTGAGAAATAATTCTCAAATCTTCCACCATGCTTTAACATGTAGCCCCGTAGTTCCTATAACATGTTTGTTATTAACGTCACCGTGTCATCCCTTTGTTTTACCCAAAGCTTTGACTAAACAAAAACAAACTACAGCTGATATAAACTTTCAATTTTGTTCCACACTTAAGCCCAAAACAAGGAATGCTAACCTCTACAGAATTGTTATCTAAATTTAATAAGACACACCACCCACACCCTTTCCCCCTTACTGAAATTTCGGCAATCAGGGAGATAAGCAGAATCATAAAAACAAAAGGAAAAAGGATTAACCTGGCAGGAAGGGACAGTGAAACCATCAACAAAAATTGAAACTCCACTGAAAATAGGCTTCAGAGAAGTAAAGCCAGAGGCACTAAAGGAAGATGTGATGGAAGCTTCATTGTCAAACTGGCTGTGAAGTTTCCGATTCTTCTCTGCCATATAACTGCATTTACAGAATCAATAAAACAGTTATAAACAGAGCATTGTGTAACATGTTTACAAATTGAAATTGGTGCGCAGTACCAAAATGCTTAAGAGCATCCACAGCTGTTCGCAATCATCAATAACTTAATTTAACGGAACTAGCACAGTTTATCAAATCAACTCGCCAATTACCTGCCGAAATCAGAGAAGGGGGATTTTCGAGAGGAGGAGAGAGAATTGAAGCCCCAAGCCACGCCTAGCGTTTTCTGGTTGGTGGCCGACGACGTCGTCGTCGTCTTCTTCTTCTTCTTGTTAATATCGGCGCTGTTAGTATTATTAGCGTGATAAGTGGAAGATGAAGAATTAGAGAAACTTCGTTTAGAATTGGGGTTGGAGGAGGTTCTTGCTCCGAAGCCGGAGCCGAAGTCCGAGGCTGAGGCTGAGCGAGACGAATCCAAACTCATCCTGGAATGGAAATCAGCGGAAGATAGCTTCCGTTGCTTCTTCTACGAACAACGCCTTTCAATTACGAACGAAGCGCCACAACCACTCCCCTCGCTCCACTAGTAAGCACCAATGGACGAGAGACAAAGAGATGGGCAATTATAAAACAAACGACAACCGGGAGTCCAAAACGCACTCTCCGTGGAAAGATAAACAACAATAACAATAACAATTTCCAAGTCCAGCCCGCCCTTGTTTAGCAGCGTCTTCTTCATCATTTGTTTATTTAATTTAATTAATTTAATTATTCCCCGGTGAGATTGTAGGAAACTATTCGTGCAATGGAAGCTAGCTCGAATTGACCATTTCATCTACACTCAAACATGGACGAGTGTGCCACCTTGGGCCTGGCCAAGACACGGCCTAAGAACTTTTTGTTACTGTTCCATTTTTTTTCGGATCTGAATGGCCTTGAAACTTAACCCGACCAGAATGTTGGGCCATAACTGGGTCTCATCAAAACCCAACCCAACAAAGCACTTGTGTTGCTACTTGCTAAACTACAAAATAAATTGCACGCGAGGCTGTGGTTCAATGACCACGTCATTGGCCTTGCAAAGAGTGCACCCAAGTTCGAAACTGGCAGAGGCCAGCAGTGGTACAGAATCGTCCCCCCCAAACCAATCCCCCTCCTTGACCAAAAAAAATAAAAAATAAAATAACACAAAATAAATCCAAAACAAGTGAATTAAACCATGTATACCCTGCACTTGAGATACTGGTCTAGTGGAAGATATATTCGCTGCTAAAAGTAGTGCATTTAGATTCAAGCTAGCAGTGTTTAGGAAAGGTAAGAGGAAGCTATAATAGCATTGGATTGTAGGTCAAGTATATAGTGGATCAAGTTGAGATGGGGACCAAAATAGTCCAGGTAATATAAAATTAATAAAAATGAATGAAAATACATTTTTATCCAACTTCCCTTCTTTCTCCCCACTTTTTTCCTCCCTCATCAACTCCTAATCTCCCCCCTTCCCCAATAGTTTCCCCTGCACCCACTTCCAATCCATCTCCTCCGCCACCACCACCACTTTCGCTAATCACCGTTGTCTACATCTCCATGTCGGCCTTCTTCCCTTCCCCAATTCGTAGCACCAGCTTTAGGTTTGGGTGTGCCCCAACCTCAATCACTAGCTTGTACTCAATGGATTGAGTTTGATGTAAGTGACGCCCAGCTGCACCGCTGCCGCTACTTCTCCTCCTCATCATTGTCATCATTGTTGATGTTGCTATCTTCCTCATCCTCCTTGTTGTCGATGTAGTTCCAGTCGAAATTGAACTTGTCGGTGCCAATGGCAGTGGAGTGGATGAGCACGAGGAGGTGGCTGATGGAGAGAGGGGTGGTGGCATGGGTGGAGGGAGGTGGCGGAGTTCTAGAGAGGTTCGTTGAAATGTCTAAACCAAACATTATTTCTTGGAACATTTTGAAGTTAATAAGTTGTTGAAGAATGGTGTGGGTGGGTAGGGGTGAAGAAGAAGAAGCATGGAAATGGAGAGAGGAGCGTAGCTGGTGGAAGGGGATAGAGGGAGGGAGGGAGGAAGGAAGGGGATTATGGCATGGTTAAGAAAACCAAATCGATTCGATCAGGAATCAGACATAGGCCAGTTCAATCATCTCCCTTAAACCACCTGCCTCCAAAATCGGCGAGGAACCAATTAGAACTAGGCAAAACTGGCGAACTGGACCAATTAAATTGGTTAATCGATTTGATTATTTTTTTAAAAAAAATTTGGTCAAAATTGTCATTTCTTTTAAAAAAAGGAAAACAAAAAAAAAAACTCAAGCAAAACAAAAACTTGTTTCTTTTATAACCTTGATTTTTTTGGTATGCTTATTTATTATATACTCTTAAATTAATTTAAAACTGAAAAATTAAAAATGGTTGTTGTGTTGTTTGTGAGCACTTCCCAAAAAAAAAAAATGTAAGTGAAGATTAAAGTAAATAAATTTTGCATATGAGATATTTGATAAAGTGCCCTATATTAAACATTATTTTGTATTGGTTATATTATTATTAATGAATTTCTAATTAATCATATGTATATGTTTATATATTTTATTATACCCGGGTCAAACCCCCTGATAGAAACGGTTGAACCTCTGAATCTTTGAACCAGTACCTTAACCGATTTGATGTCCGGTTTGATTTTCTTAACCTTGGTTATTAGTGAAAGGAAAATGGTAATTTCAAGGCAACTAATGATGGTAAAACAATAATTTTATCATTTTTTTCTATTTAATTTTATCAAGGATCATGAAAGTTTCTAATTGTCATGAACTATGTAAGAATTGGCCACAATGAATACATGGGTTTTTTTCACTAAAATAAAAAATGCCTTATTTTAACATTATTTATCAATTTGTCCTTTTTTCATATATTAGGGAAATCGGCCGTCTAAGCCGATTTCCATGGTACTAGTCTCCTAAAAAAATTTAAAAATAAAAAATGATGATGAATACTTGAATAAAAAAACTATTTAATTGAAAAAGAAAAGCGACAGAGTACTTGATTAGAACGATGATGAATATTTTTTGGGGTTTAAGGTACTATGGACCTTCAATAAATGACAGAGATTTGATCACAGTCATTGAGTTAACCATTCTTGCCAATAATGGCCATGTGCACAAAGTCTACACCACTGAGGTTGAAGTAGGTTCGGTCAAAGGGGCACTCGGGACGCTCATTCGTGAGTACTACCGTCATGGCTTGCCTTGAACATATGGATGAATCTAACCACTTGACTTTGTAGCACGCATTGGATCCTTCTCCATTCATGAGCAGAATTGGACCCGCTGTTGCTACCCGCAGCCTTAATGGCTTCACGTCTACCGATGTGCCATACCCACATGCTCCATCTTCATTCGATAATTACACACACAGACACACATAATGAGTTATAATTATTGACAAAATCTTACTAATCTTACTAATAAGTAATAATATAATAACCACTCATTAATAAATTGACACAACTCTAATATTTAAATTTTAAACACACACACATTTTTATCTATCACGAAAAGAAAAGATCACACTAAATTGATAAAGTGGTTTTGAAAGTATTTTCACAAATCCACCATATTAATTTCATAAACATAA
This sequence comes from Pterocarpus santalinus, assembly GCA_031439595.1. Classification (NCBI taxonomy): domain Eukaryota; kingdom Viridiplantae; phylum Streptophyta; class Magnoliopsida; order Fabales; family Fabaceae; genus Pterocarpus; species Pterocarpus santalinus. Next base: position 360,256 of record CM062531.1, read on the forward strand.
TTTTTTGAAAATTTAAAAATATTATATACACATTACTAAGTACCACTCTCTTTTTTTTTTTCTGAGAAAGAGAATACTAAGTATTAATATATCTCTTTTTTTATGTATTTATTTATATCAATATTCTAATTAGTACAATTAAGGATATGTTTGAAATGGAAAAAAATTAGGGTAAAAAATTTCATGAAATAGCTTAGTAGTAATAACCATGTGACATGAGTATAAGAGTGGAATAACTTAATATTCATTATCATTTTAATCCAATATTCCATCTCTTTTCTTTTCTTTTTTTCTTTTTTTTAGGAAAATGGTAACATGAAAATTGATAAATAGAACAAATTGATAAATAATGTTGAAATAGGATATTTAGGTATATAATAATTTTTTATTTTATTTTAATAAAAAAATCCAAATACATGTGAATTTTATTTCCCAACCTTTGTAATCACTTTGTAGAGAGCTTGCACAATTACTTCTTTTTTTCTTTTATGGTAGGCTAAGGCTGTGGTGCACCGGATAAAGTATGGTATACATCAGGTCCATCATACATCTTAATAATCTAAAATTAATGGACCACATATACCACTAATAGATGTGATGCATGCTAGAGTTCTCTCTCTTTTCCTCCCACCCCTGATTCCACCATTTCCCAAACCCCTAGCTTCGCTGACAATCTTCTTCTCTTCGACGCCACCACCCGCCCTCCGTCACCAGCGCCACCATTGCTCCTGTTGTCATCGAGGCAGCTCATAGCTTGGCCCTTTCCATCTTCTCCTTCCTTGCATAGCAGGAGACATGGAAGCACTGCCATGAGGATTGAAGTAATAGTAAATGCAAATGCCACCACAGCAAGCAATGGTGGCAGCGCGAGGATCATGGTGCATGATGGAGTTGCAGAGAAGATTAACGTTGTTTAAGTTGAAACAGCGGGGGGAGAGAGAGAGAAGTTGGCCGAGGAAAGCCAAGTGGTTGAGGCGGGGCTAGGGTGGTGGTTAGGACGGTGGGTGGTGCTTAGGGGGCATTGACAATAGCGAGAGAAGAGAATGATAGTCAGAAAGGAAAGAAAGGAGTTAATATAGTGCATAAAACTTATTGGTTGTATATATAATCCATTAATTTCAGCCTTTAGATTGAGAAGGTGTACGGGACAACCATCATCAAATCACTTGATGTGTGATACACCATACTTTATCCGATGTACCACAACCTTAGCTTTTATGGTAATAAAGTTTAGTTAGAGAAGAAAGTTTACTTAATTATTTCATATATGTAATTGATCACTGGATTCACCGAATGATGGTTGTAGTTTGGTCTTTTGGGGAATCATATGATAGATTTATGATAAATGTACTTGTTGCCTTGCCTTTATATTTTTCTCGAAGATGTACTAATTCATCTGTCAGAATTATTGGAATTTTGGTGTACAAAGAATGATAATTACTTATTGAACTAAGATTCCATTTTCTTTCAGGCAGAAGGAGGATCACCATGGGTGAATATTTTCCTCCATAAAATTTGTATCTCAAATAAAATTTTAAAAAATGATAAGGGAACTCATTTCTCCTAGGATACTGTACTGTCTCACATCCTATCTGTTATTAGATGGAGTGTAAATTCTACTTGATTTAGGGTTTAGAATTGAGTGAAATCTATATCTCATTCATGATAAATGGGATGTAAGTCAACACTCGATTCCATTATAAATAAGTCTTCCAACATTTCTCTTAAATTTAGGTCCGCTTAAAAGTCATAATGATTACCGCTTGTGACATTTGATGAATACTATATTTAAAAAATTAAAAAAAAAGAGGAATAAAAGAAGAAGAGTAATCATTGTGGAGTGCTTGTGTTTGCATCGGTTACAATTAGAGTGACAGTGAAAGGTTCAGCTTCAGCTTGTGAAGCGAAAAAATAGATCGATCAATGGAAGGCACGAGGGCTGGGCCTCTCAAGATTATTTTCAGGGAAGCTGCGAAGCACTGGACCGATGCGCTTCCCATTGGAAATGGGCGCCTCGGAGCTATGGTTTGGGGCGCTGTCTCCTCCGAAATCATCCAGCTCAACGGTAGTAGACAGCACCGCACCGTATCTTCGTATTTGTAATTGTAGTGCCAGTGCCATTCATGTATATCTGTTTTCTACTATCATGGAATGTAGCTTTGGGTTTTTGCAGAGGATACGCTCTGGACTGGCACGCCTGGCCTCTACACTGATCCTAAAGCGCCGCAAGCACTTTCAATCGTTAGAGACCTCGTTGACCGTCAACAATACTCACAAGCCACTGCCGCTGCTGCTAACTTAACCGGAGTTGCTTCTGAGGTTCCTTCTTCCATCCATACCATTTCAATTGCGCCTCTCTCTCTCTCTCTCTCTCTCTTCAAATGTGGTCCTTGCTTACATTGCCAATCCAAAGTAATTTCAGTTTTTGTTTTAATTCCTCTCTTTGTGTTGCCATGCCAAGGCCTACCAACTTCTTGGTGATATCAAATTGGAATTTGATTATTCCCATCTTACAAGTTCGAGTGGTGAAGAGACTTATCACAGAGAGCTAGACCTACACAGTGCAACGGTGAAAGTGACGTATTCCGTTGGAGATGTACAATTTCAAAGGGAACATTTTGCTTCTTATCCAAATCAAGTCATTGTGACAAAGATTTCTGCAAGTAAACCTGGCACCCTATCATTTACAGTTTCTCTAGACAGCAAGATGTTTCATCAAACTTACATAAATGGCGGCAAGCAGATTATAATGAAAGGAGCGTGCCCTGCTAAAAGGACCTCAGGAGGACTCAATGTAAAGGACAGTCCACAGGGAATTCAATTTTCGGCAGTTCTTGATTTAAGGATTGGTGATAGCAATGGCATGATCAATATTTTGGATGACAAGAACTTAAAGGTCGAGGCTTCAGATTGGGCTGTTTTACTTCTCGTTGCTTCATCTTCCTTCAGTGGGCCATTTACCCCACCTTCAGATTCTACAAAGGATCCGACTTCAGAGTGTTTGAGTACATTGAGCTCAATAAGCAATTTATCATATTCTGATCTTTATGCACATCATTTAAATGACTATCAGGAACTTTTTCACCGAGTATCACTGCAGCTTATGAGAAGCACACAGAGTATGTCAGAAGAAGGGACTTTGGAGTCTCAGAGGCTTATACCATCTGTAGCTGGTCTATATCTTATGGACGGCAGAACAACAGTTCCAACTTCAGAGAGGGTGAAATCATTTCAGACTGATGAAGATCCATCCCTCGTGGAGCTTCTATTTCAATATGGTCGTTATTTGCTCATTTCTTGTTCACGTCCTGGAACTCAGGTGGCAAACCTACAGGGAATCTGGAACAAAGATATTAAGCCAACTTGGGAGTAAGTTTACTTTCTATTTCTTTTCAAATGGACATGCTTTTAATCAAGGTTTGCTAATCTGTTGTTAGATATCAAGATTTATCATGACTCTCTTTTTATTTTCATATTCTTTAGCAACATTTGTTACCCCGTTCATCTGCAAGCCTTGCATCATTTTTATTTTTTTTAATGGAGACTGATAATAGTTGTGTTACTTCCTTTTTTCCCAGTGGGGCTCCTCACTTGAACATCAATGTTGAAATGAACTATTGGCCTTCTCTTCCTTGCAATCTTAGCGAGTGTCAGGAACCCTTGTTTGACTTCATTTCCTTTCTGTCTGTGAATGGCAGTAAAACTGCTAGTGTAAGAATTTTCCATCTATTTACGTTCTTATTTAAGCCTATCTTAATTGACTGAGGATGTATAATTGGACAGACTTCATTGGCATGATGCTGCCTTAAAATAATCCTAAAATTAACACGTAGTACCTGCAAACTGATTATTAGTAGTAAACTTCAGAGAAATGTAGGGTCAAATGCACATGCCAAATGTTTATTTATATGAATCTTTTTCCAAAAATAGTTGCAACGTCATCACCATGTCCAGTTGTATGCTGCAGTTTGCATACGGTGGAGGAAATGCTAGATCACCTTGAAACATCTTGATGTTCTTGAATTTCTCTAATTCATTTGCTGAATGCTGTAGGTGAACTACCAAGCCAATGGCTGGGTTGTACATCATAAATCAGATATATGGGCAAGGACATCAGCAAGTCAAGGTGATGTTGTCTGGGCCTTATGGCCGATGGGTGGAGCATGGCTATGTACTCATCTATGGGAGCACTATGCTTACACAATGGATGCGGTAAGTTTTGAGATAGATTGAAGTTCCTGGTTCAACTGATGAGATACACTAGAGAGGAATAAATTAAATTGAAAAATAGAGCACATACAAAGCTAAGTTGTTCAGAAATCAGTAGCCTTTGGAGAAATTTTTTCAAATTTAGGACGCTGTGCTTTTTTGGGTAATTTGTGCAGAACTACTTTTGATTATAATTTATTTCGGAAAGATTCACTTTGAAAGAATTATGTATGGAAGAAATGAGTTTTATGTTTGGGAATGTGATGGAATAGCTCAGAAAATGTATGAAAAGAATACAGAATGTTCTATTATTTGCTGTTGTTCTTGGCCAATGTGGCTCAAGAATCAGAATCTGTACAAGAAGAGAAACTGGTTTGAGAGGGTCTCTCCTTCCTCTTCCAATGACTTCCTGAATACTCTAGACAATCTTCTCTAACAATTCCCCTCCCTATTTATTCTCCCCTAACCACTTATTCAGTTAGTTACAATTTGGGCTTCTGGCCCACCACCTTTTTGAGCTCTCCTAACATACACTTTCTTTATTAATGGACCTCTATCAGAATGCTTATAGAAAATTTTAGGGAAATAACACTCACCCCTCTTGAGGTTTGTTGAAATGACACTTAACCCCAAACTTTCCAAAAATCAACACTCCACCCCATTTGTATTCAAGAAATTGACAGTCCACCCCACTAGTCATTAAAGAGTTAATGGTGCTGTGACTATAGTAAACCATAGTTAAGAAACAAAGCTAACCATGGTTAGGCCTCCCCTGCTCCAATCCTTCACTATTCTCAGCAAGACTATTGGAAGGGACCTAGCTTATACATTACACAGTGAGACAAAAATTAGAAATTTTAGGAGAAATAAGGTTATTGGCGTATACTGCTTATATGAGTGATCTCTCATTTACTCGCTTTATCAGCTGGAGTTAAAATTGATGACAAGTTGGCTGAGAATAAACAATTTGAGGTGGTTACTGCTGGTGGTGCAATGACAAGGCGCGATGATGGTGGGGGGTGGCAGTTTGGAGGCCTAAATAGTGAGAGATAAAGATTACCCTCTAGGATGATCTTTGTCAACACTTGGGCTTTCCATTATGGATTAATGGCATGATGATCTTGCTGTTGGGTGCAATGTACAATCACAAATCCCAATTGGATGGTGTACAAACCTTGTTGCCCACACCAATTTGAACAATCAAGGCGCAGGGCAAATCAACATTCGATTAAATAGTTCTAAACAACTTCAACTTGCTTTGATTGGCCTCATCCCTTTACTTAAGAAGCTAGTTGGTTAATTGCAGTTCAGACAATGATGATGATGATGATAATGTTAGGTTATGCAAGTTGTAGCACTTGCACAATAGGAGGCAATTACTTTAAGATGGCATCTCTTGCTGGTCGTGTGAAATGAGAGTGATACTAGATTATATTTTCATGTCTTTTATAACGGAAAGTATCTATTATTTGATCACAGTTATTGTAGTTTTCTCCACTCTTTATGAGTTGGTGTTAGATCAATTGGGGGTGGTTGGAGTGTGGCTGCGAAATATAATCTAGGAGTGGAATTTGTCGAGCTTAAGTTGAAAGGGTGGCGGCAAAGAACCTTTTTTGTTTTTGTTTTTTGTTTTTTGTTTTTTTTTTTAAGCATATACTGTAACCCATGGTTAAGTGAGAATATTCTCACTTAACTTTAGTGAAATTTGAGAGTGGGGTGGAGTGTCAATTTTTAACAAGTTTGGGGTGGAGTGTCATTTTTACAAACCTCAAGGTGAGTGAGTGTTATTTACCCAATATTTTATACAAATGATATTCATTTGGATAGTGTTGAGTGTGAAAAATATATAAAATTTAGTTTCAAATATTATTTAATTATCATAAGTAAGGAAGAAATTGGAAAATAATGTATAATATGTGCCAAAATGAATTATGCAAGCTGACATTCAGCCAGAACTAACAAGGGCAAATTTTTCGGATTTGTTCTTTCTAACAGGATTTCCTCAAACATAAAGCATATCCATTATTAGAAGGATGTGTGTCATTCCTGTTGAGCTGGCTGATTGAAGGCAGTGAAGGATACCTTGAAACTAATCCATCAACTTCCCCTGAACATACTTTTATCGCTCCTAATGGTGAGCCTGCTTGTGTGAGCCAGTCATCAACAATGGACATGGCAATCATCAAAGAAGTCTTTTCCATATTTCTTTCTGCTGCTGAGGTAGAGTTGGTAAACTGTTGACTAAAGCATACAAATTATAAAACAGTTCTGATGTTCTTTATAAGTTATCTTTTCAAAACAGGTTATAGGGAGAACCAAGGATAGTATTGTTGGACAAGTTCGTAATGCTCAACCAAGGCTACGCCCTACTAATATTGCTGAGGATGGTTCCATTATGGAATGGGTATTCCTCCCCCCCCCCTCTCTCTCTCTCTCTCTCTCTCTCTCTCTCTCTGTTTTCTTCTTATCTAAGATGTAGAAGGTGCATGTTACTTTGTATCTTGGCTAATTGTAATATTCTAAATTGCTGGATAGATAATGGATTTGCCTGTGGAATGCAGGTGAAAGATTTTAAGGATCCTGATGTGCATCACCGGCACCTTTCTCATCTATTTGGTCTATTCCCAGGGCATACAATTACTTTCGTGGAAACTCCAGCCCTGTCTGAAGCTGCTGCGAAAAGCCTTTATAAACGAGGTTTGCATGAGCTTGGTTAGATTACTTGTTTTTGTTTTGCTGGAATTCTAGATTGAGTTTTCCTTTCTTTATTTGATTTCATATAAACCACATGATTCATGATGGTTACCTGCTGCTTTTCTTGAACAATATTGTATAATGCAGAGATATGTAATGTAAGCCACCAGTGTACTGTTGTCTCATTTCTTATAATGGAAATTGAGATCAGATATTGGCTTGAGTAGAGCACTGGATCTCTTTTGAGTTCATCTTAAAAAGAACTAGCCAAGTGGCACCAAAACACTACAAAGATCTTTTTCATTGCTCCCCAGAAGGGGAAAAAAAAAGAGAGGGAGAGAGAGAAGGAAGAGAAGAGAAAGAGAAGAAGAGAGGAGGGGGGGGGGGGGAAGGAACAAAATTTTGTGCAATATTGCTTAGTCTAAGTCAAATATGCTTATCTGGATAATCCTTGGAAACAGGAGAGGAAGGTCCAGGGTGGTCAACCACATGGAAAACTGCTTGCTGGGCACGTCTTCATAATAGTTCCAATGCATATAAGATGATCAAGCGTTTGATAAACTTGGTGGATCCAGATCATGAGAAACAATTTGAAGGTGGACTTTACAGTAACCTATTTGCTGCACACCCACCATTTCAAATTGATGCTAACTTCGGGTACTTTTTTTGTAACAGTTGTACCTAATCTTCAAATATTTTGCCCAAGTGATACGTTTGTGTCTTTATTTTTCTCCCTTCAGTGGCATTATTATCATCGGCTTGACCAAACTAATTTGCAAATTTGAGAAGTCATTGTAACAATTGATAGGATGGGCCTCTAATTAATGGGCCTTAGGGATTGGAATTAGTTTGTTTGTTAGTTAGTAGGAAGCGTATAAAAGGGTGTTAGAGAGACAGAAAAGGGAGTTGAGAAATTAGTAATTGAGACTTGGGAGTCTAGGAGATCTCTTGAATATTCCTAACTATTGTAGTTTCATATTCAATAATAAACCCTATTCTGATCCTGTTCTTATCAACAACCAAGTATATTCGTTCTAGTCAAGGCTAGAGGAGTTGAATAGCTAGTTTCAAATATTTACTATATGTCTTCATTGCCTAATTTTTCAATGTGATTTTCTGAATCGTTAGAATTCTGTTTTACGCTTCACAATTTCTATGCAATGTCCTCTTAATTCAAGCTGGTTGCACTCGATCCAGAACAGAAGTTTATTATATATAGGCCTTGTAGCACAAATTGGCAGTGATAGATTGAGCACTAACTTAGTATATTTGGGGCGCCAGTTTTTCAGCTGCAGTTGCAGAAATGCTCCTTCAGAGTACCTTGGACGATCTTTTCTTACTTCCTGCTCTTCCACGGGAGAAATGGCCAAATGGTTCGGTGAAAGGCCTGAAGGCTCGTGGAGGAACAACAGTCAGTATATGCTGGAGAGAGGGGGATCTTCAGGAGGTTGGTCTTTGGTCCAAGGACCAAACAAGAACAACTCTGAAAAGAATACACTATAGAGGAACCACGGTCACTGCAAACATGGTGTCTGGCGCCTTCCACAAGTTTGATGGGCAGTTGAAGTGCTTAAACACATTTTCCCTTGCTGAAGTGGCATGTTCTTGAATCTCCATCCTGTCATTAATTTCTTTGTGCATTTACTGCATTGTAACATAAGCAAGTTGTCATCATATGATTTTATGTGAATCTTTTGAAACAAACACTGCTGGATTTACTTATTTAGCATTAACTTTAATGAGCAAGGTCGTATAGGATTGAATTATTCTTGAGTACCAAAAAAAAAAAAAAAGAAACAGTTATTTTGTTGTTTAGAAAAGAACTTAATTGGATGGGATGTACTGTAAAAAGAGTATTATATGTGATGTTAGATAAATTTAAATGAGTTTGACGTATGATATATTGCCGTACAATAATAAATTATTGGATGAAAGTGTAAAATTGTTAGATTTGAGGGTAGGAGCAAAGTGTTCAGACGCAGCTGTAAGATAAAAATATGTTAGTTCCAAACATTAGACCCGTGAGCGATGGCTAAATGCTCGATTGCTATCTTGGGCTGCTCTGAGATTGGTTGATTCAACAATGTCATTGCTTTGGCCAAGACAGTAAGAAGTTTATGCTCAACTACATCATAGAGATAACAGACATGAAGGTTGCTTGTGTAATGCTTCTGTTTTGGCATAGAAACAGAGGCCAGAGGGAATGGATCCTTTCCTGAAAAATGTTCACATGAGATGGAGAGAAAGATAAATATAAAAGTAATAAACAATGATCTAGTCAAAATTTGTAATGTCCAATGTCAATATGTTCATTTCTCTTTTTACATGACCTTCCGTTATGAAATTTCACATTGGATCCATTTCCCAAACGGGAATAGGAATTTGGAAGAATACAATTGGGGCGCATGGCCGCAATCGCCACCTGTCCGGTCTCACCTCACACCTTGCAGTCCCATGTGCATGGTACCCTTTGCCCTTTTTGTCAACATGGCTGGCCATTTGTTGGTTTCACTTCCACCGTACATGAAAAATTGAAAGTAAGCTTCCAAATTTGTTGTAATATTTGTCACTAACCTTGACAAAAGTTAGCCTGGATTGATATAGCGGACAAAAAACTAAACTACAAATACACTAATACCGTTGTGATATCTGTCACTGTAGGCGTGTACATACAAATGGTTCAAATCGTGTTGATATATGTGTCTGGCGGATCTCTAATGATTCATGAGTTTGATCGTTGAAATCACGAAAAATGATTAAAAAAAATAATAATAAAGTTAGAATTTTTGTTAAAATTTGACTTTGTAACATGTTTATTGAATGCTGGATGACTAAATGATTTCTGCGGAAGAGTTATCTCTATTTGTTTTTGTAAAAAACTCTGGCTACTTTTTGTGCTTGTATACGGTATACCGTTGCTCTAAAATCAAATATTGGCTATTTGTTGACCAAGGACTAACCCTGCTCAGTTCTGGATTCGGTTTAACTTGATAATTTTGGTTGAAAAGAACCGGAGTACAATTTGGTTTCATTATTTTACTGAACGTAGCTCGAATTTAAATAAATAAAATCTTCCTTATTGCCACAAAAGTGACCATGAGACTTGACGTAAGCCATGATTCTACCCTAATTTAATCCGGTGATCTGCAATGCAGGACCTGACACTTCCATTCCAGTTGACGGTTCACGAAGCTTAGGCTTGATTGGTTGATGATGAGGTAACAATATTTGCTTCAGAGAGAGAAAGTGTGAGACGAACTACCAACTAAAGCAGGGTACTGTTGAATTTATTTCCCCTTCGCCGACTTTGACGAAGGAAAGAGTAAGTACAAGTGGTTTCTCTAAGGAGCATTGAGAGGGATAAATGGTATGGAAGTATAACCGGTCCTTAATGTACTCCTCCTCCCATTGTAGGTACACATTGTCCACTATAACTTAAGTTTGAAAAGGAGTTATAGGCTACAGCCCCCAACATCAACAAGAAGACACCCATCCGAAGATACTTTTGCTCCACAGGGAACACTACTCGAATTTCTAAATTCACAACTGACCATCCTTTCTGGTTTCCAACTTTTCACCCACATTATTGCCAATAATCTGGATCCCATTTCCCCCCAACAATACATCAAATCAAAGAGCAATGAAAAGCTAAACCAACCCTACCGTAATTCACTGGTCACACTTTGAAGCTTATCGGTCACTTCTTCTTCCCCATCTAAGCTGTACATGTTTCTTACTTTGTTCATTACCTTATTTCCTATATCTTAGATTAGTTGATGAGAACATTGCACTAAATCTTTGTGTAGGCATATGCATGTACAGGTTGTTGTGAGTGGCCAAAGTGGATAAACATGCAGACTCCATTTTAAGAGCCATGGTATCCACCCTAGTCAGAAAAAAGTTTAGATGACATTTGCTGCATAGCCAAGAAAGTTGGAACTTTGTGAGGAGAAAAATGGAAAAGTAGAAAGATGAAAGTGGAGAATCCGAAGCACGACGAGCGCAACAGGGAAGATGACACCAGCATTGTTCCCCGGCACACCAAGCGATACTGGGCGGGGTCGCTGAAATTGGAATCAGATAAAATGGAAAACGTCTAATCTCACTTCCCTTACTGTCTAATACCCGTCCATTTAGTTTTTCTCAAACCTTTAAATGGATTCCAATAAGCCTCTTAATCTATTCAAGCTCCTAGCTTGATCCCCGAAACTCCTCCGAAAATTTAGGGAGAAATGATGATCAAGGAAGATGAAACAACCGTTACATCAGCCAAGGAACAAGCAAGTGAAGCTGAGCATAGGAGTAGGAGGCAGTTTGCCCTCAGGAGATGGAGAGCCGAGCCGTATTCAGAATCAAGACCAAGTAGTAGTAATAGTGGCAAAGTATTTTCGTGCAACTTCTGCATGAGGAAGTTCTTTAGCTCACAAGCATTAGGAGGTCACCAGAACGCCCACAAGAGGGAAAGAGGTGCTGCCAGAAGATATCAGTGTGAGAGGATGATGACAATGATGGGCTTCTCAAGGAACACTCCTATTCCTATTCCTGTTCCGATCTTTCGATCCCTTGGCGTCCAGCCACATTCCCGGGTGCACAAGCCATGCAGACATGCAGCTGCAGCCCCAGTGGCTGCCACTGCCAAATGCAGTTGCAGGGCTTGGAAGGGCATGCACAGCTTTCACGCCTGAGTCTGAGGATCAAAGGGATCTCGTGTGGCCAGGAAGCTTTTGTTTGGAAGCACAACAACCTCAGCCACCAAAGCAGCCACTCAAGCTTGATTTAGACCTCAGACTCTGATAGAGTCTCCTTTTCAGCCTCAGCTGAAGAGCGCATTCGTTAATCTGAGCAGGAAACACAGGTAGGAGACCCTTGAACTTGAACTGGAGGAGTCAATAACTCAACGATGACGCTACTACACAGTCATTTACATACTCATAGTGCATAGTGATTTGTCAAAATTATACAACACGGTTTCTCCTGTCTTGGCTACTCATGTTGCAGCTCCAGAAACCCCTTATGTTTTGTTCCTTGATGTTTGAAATAATTCCTGCCTGCACCAGCGCTTGACATGTTATACATTAATACTGACGAACGAACGCCCCAGTTTGTGCTTCCTAACCTTGAATTTTCTTTCTGTACTTTTAACCAACGTGTTATCTAAGGATAAAATGGAAAGAAGGGGAAAACATTAATTTCATTGAATTTAAATATTCAGTTATAAAAACAAAGAGTTTAATTGGTAGTATAAAATAGTTTTATACTGTCAACTAATAGAAATAGGAAAAAGTGAGAAATTATGGTAGGTCCCTTATTATAATGAGTGGTTATTTGTATGAGTTGATACTTTCTATTATTTTTATTGGCTGACAGTATAAAACTATTTTACACTGTTCATGTATTTAAATTAAATTCAAAAATCAATAGTATTAATCAACTCAAATTTCTTTGAATTTAAATATATTTAATTTTAATTGTTTAAATTAAAATAATTAATCTAAATTAATTCAAATCACTTTTTAATGTCTTCCAAACATAAACTTTGATTCACAAATTAATTTAAATTTTATTTTTCATGATGTCAATCAATTGAAATTAAGTTGTTTAAATTTTTTAATAATTTCAAACAAAAAATTCCTGTTTAGTAATTCCAAACGATCCCTGGTCAATCATGGCCGAGATTTTCTTCGAAATAAATAAGTAATAATTTGGTGGCCAGCGATATCTGACCAAGACATCATGCTTCATTTTCTTTTACTTTTTTGGGTCTGTGGGCGATATGGCTCAATAGGTAAACAAGGCTCGACAGGGCTAACGCCAACAAGTTAGCAAGGCGCGGAAACAAGATTAATTTAATAAAAAGTTTTGCTAACTATTATCGTAAGAATATTGGTTAAGGTTTTAATAATGAAAACTTTTAATCGAAACAATAAAATTTTTAAGTTTCCAATGTATCTTAAGAGCCCTAAACTAATGCGTTAGAAGGTTTTGATTAGAAGGTTCAAAACTTTCCATCATTGACAACCATAACCAGTGCCCGAAGCACTGGTTATCAAAATCCTTTGACAAATGAGACGAATCCGATACGATCAAAAATGAAAAATGTTGGACGTGAAGCTTTTTACCACTGTTTTCAATTTTTCATAAGGCTTCCCTGAATGTCCGCTACGAGTGTTATAGAATATAAATCATGATTAGCCTTCGCATGGTACCATCACTCAATTTCATTACCTTTCTCCAAACGAGGTCATGTTTAAAGTCAAGACATCTGAGGATTCAAGATTCCAAATAATTTATGCTTTCTAATATCCCCATATGTGCACTAGTATGCCTCGAGTGTCAGTGCCGTACATAAGAGAGAAGATGGTTACAACAGCCATGCCAAAATAAAAGATCAACATAAAGTCATTGCATCCTTCAATTCTACTCTCCAACGGTCCCCCAACCCCCGCTTCTTCCATTTCATTCTCGTCGAATGTTAGAGCAGTGTGAAGTATTCATGAAAGTTTGTTTCAATAAAATATGAACAATCCCTTTGCATTCTGGGAATTTGCAGCCATATCATCAAGAGGAAATTACAAGCTTTTGGGTCTGAAGCATGACGATGGGGAGCTTCCCGCTGATGGCGCTTGGATCATTATAAGCACCAGAATCAAAAGGGTGCCCTTTCTGCACCAATCAAGTAGAGGGATAAGTATAATGAGAGAGTCATTCAGCTTTAAATTACAACTAAAATTGTAAATTATAGCTATTCAAAAGCTACTAAGCAAGGAGCAACAAGAGCAATAAATGTAGAAAAGGAAGTTCTAGTCACAGTAAAAATAAAAGCTAATGTAATGAGTTGATTGCTATTAGCCGTCATTGTCATAAGGCTTGACCCTGATGCTTTTTTTGGCTGTACATATTTGAGAGGAAAGTATGAAAAAAATAAGAATTTAATTTAAATGCACTGACAGTGTAAAATAGTTTTACACTATCAACCAATAGAAATAGTGGAAAGTGCCAAATCATACAAACAACTACCCATTATAATGAGGGACCCACCATGATTTTTCACTTTCCCCTATTTCTATTGGTTGACAGTGTAAAACAATTTTACACTGTCAGTGCATACCAATTAAACTCAAAAAATAATTGCAAGATTACATATTTCTTTCTTTCTGTTTATTACAAAATAGACAAGATCAATCAGCAGATTTGAAAGAAAAGCATCTAAAGGAGTCCACTTTTCAAATCTGTCCAAAATGGGCATACTGGATAGAAAAGTGAAGAAAGTATACCTGTTTGTGTGGGATCTGCACGATTTGACCATGTTCGGTATTATTGCATTTACATTCTAAACTTTTTTTTATGATTTTATTGTTTGTGCAAATGTATAGCAGAGATGAAAATACTAAGGTAGATGAATGATCCAATGAAAAAATGTAGTTCGAGTGAAAGATTGACCTACTAGAAAGGGTAGAGAAAGACCTAAGAAAACATTAGGATTTAGTATAAAACCGTTAAAAATAGCCTTCCTCTGAATGGATTTACTGAGAATTGTTTGACAGGGTTCAATGGCCCCAGATTGATTTATGTAGCTAACCCCACTAAAGTTCAACGAGGATAAAATGATCATTTTACAAGCTGGAAATCATTTCCTTTCTGTTATATATCTATCCAACAGAATAAATAAATAGTTTCTTAGATTGTCTTTAATTCAGTAGCTATGCGGTATCACTGCCTTTTTCTAACACTCAACCAGCTACTTATGCCATTCCCCTCAACTACCACACCAACATACTCTTGCTAACCAAAAGTGAGATGTTCAATATATCTATATCGAGTAATTATTAATGTATTGGACTATTACTAAGCCAACAAAGTCTTGGTAATTAGTTCTAGTCTTAGAAATATCAATCAGAAGCCCAATCAACAACGATAAATACTAATTGTTCCAGCTACTTGGCATTGACTTGTATCATGAAGACTTTAAATATAGAAGTAGCTTATCGCTAAAAATTACTATAGCACTCACTTCATGATCTTTACACAGCAAAAGAAGAATATAGAATGGCAGTTGTTTCAAAACAATCCCCAAGTCCCTTATAGACAAGCACCCCCTTCTTTCTTTCTCTGTTTCCAAGTGGCAACAACAGAAAATGAGATTACCATTCTGAATTACCAAAAAGAAAATAGCATGTGCATGCACGGCACAAACTTACTGCAGCCAAAGCTTCAAATGTAGATTCTCTCCAGCAACACTCTCAAAGTATCATAGGATTTGTGATGCCACCAAATACACAATGCATATGAGTTTCTCTCAATCGAATCAACACTCTATCAGCTCTAAGCTGTAACAGTACCAGATCAATCAGTAGAAGTATAACTTTAGGGGAACTAATGTAAAGTAAGTAAAAGTACATATAGATCCTCAACAATAAATTGAATCTTTAGTCTGATCAGCATTTTTTTTCTTTGCATCTCAATAAAATTGTTCTATCAAAAAATTGATCAACAACATGATTTACAAAATCAGCCATAATAATAAGAATAAAATAACCAATCTGCTAAGTGTAGTTTCACTACAAAGACTTGATGAAATTTAGTCCATGAAGATGGAGTAGCTCACCCAGAATCCCAATAGAAGGAACCAAGAATTTGGCATGACTCTCTGTTGAACCAAAAAGTGACATCATCAGTCATCAGCAATCATATTAATCGGCATAAAAAAGATGAACTCCCTTCCGAACAGAAGAAAATAGTCTAGTGATTACCACTTTTACAGTAAGAAGTGATACTCTATTATCTGCAAGCTCATCCTCATATAAGACCACCTGTTCATAATTAGAATTCATTTGTGATGGAAAGCAAATGCCATCAAGGAAAAGGATACGGACAATTTAATAGAGATGAGGGACGTAAACATGAAATGCATTTATTTTGTTTCTGGAATATCCTTAATATAAACAATCCCACGCTGTAGCCTTTATGCAAGTTAATAGCATGGTCAATCTTTTTGTTTTTTTCGAATAGAAAAAGAATTTTTATTAAAAGAGAAAAGAATATACAAAAGAGGATAAGTTATCCTCACATAGATATAAAAGAAACAGCTAAGGCCTTAAGGAATAAGCCATGTAACAACACATGCCGATCCCTCTAAGAACACCATTAAACAGACCACGTGCTGAGCACCAAAAGGATGCCATGCAGAACAGCAAAGGTTTTCTGGTTTCTTTACTTTCACACTTTCTCTTCTTTCAGTTGAGCAAGAGGTTTAGCTTTGTCCACAGAAAGAACTGTATTAAGGTACTCAATTATCACCTCATCATAGAAGAGTATAGGCTCTTTGGATGCCAACGCAACAACATCAATTTGTTCCTTGCAGTCATCCCAAGGGAGATTGCTATTTTCCTCAAAAATATCTCTTCCACTCTACCATACAAAAATTAAACATCTTACGTAACAGCAAAGATAATAACACTGATTTGATTGTCCAGGATTTCTTCCCAAAAAATAATAATAAAATAAAATAAAATAAAAACAAACTACATATGTAGCTTGGCAGAACCTTGTTATACGAAAATCACAGTGTACAAAGTAACTCAAGTAAAAGAAAAATGGCATTTAGGAATTAGGACTGCAGATTCAATCCAGGGAGGAGAAGGGGGGAAGTGCATACCTGATCTTTATCAATCTCAATAGTTCCACTTCCACAATAAGGTGTTGTAAATGTATAGTCGTAATCTACTATTTCCTGCTGAGAGGGTTTGCTGCACCAATTTCCCAAAAGAATGTAAAACCAACCGCGAGATCAATTTGTTAGTGTAAACAAAGCTACATCGATTAGGAAAAAAGCAAGGCTTGAAAGAAGACTTTTATTTATATCCTACTCGTCAAGTGGCATAGATGCAGCAAGCGCATGGAAGTTTCATATTTGAGAAAAATATCATAAAAGCTTAAGAAAGAAAAAGCAATCTAAGCAAGCGCAACAGTTCAAAGAATCCAAATTCCAAAGTGCAAAAAACATAAAAGTGCATAATTGCATCCATCCATGAAGTTGCTGCAGGGACCTGAACGGGCGGCAAGGGTTGGCGTTTCCAGGCACGTAGAGCATCAAATGCATTAAAATGAATTTTGGTGCCACTACTCACGTGTTTTAAACATAGAGAGTTGTCCCCAAAAACCATTTCTGGTAAATGAGATGTCTGAAGCTTCTGTTCCCATCTGCAATGCAAGAAGCAAGGCACGCACATCAAAGCCCTACCTAACTAACAATAATAAAAGTGCATGATGATGATGATGATGATGAGGAGGAGAAGGAGGAGGAGGCAAAATTGTTGTTCCAACAAATCAAATGCATGGATGGATCTAGAAGTAGAATAAGAAATAAGATGAAGTGAAGAATAATTAGTTACTGATGGAGAGCGGAGGAGTTCAATATAAAGTGGTTCCGAGACTCGATCACCCAGCCATGGATGCCAACGCCGCGACGGCCATCGTCCGCGATGAGTTCGGCACCGGCGGCTTTCAACTGTTCGTCGTCAAGCTGCGGCGGTTCCATCCTCAATTCACAAATCAAATCAGCTCTTTCCACTTTCACTTTCAAGTTAGCTAGTTAGCCACCTATCACTCCCACGGCTTTTCTTTCCTTTCGTCATCACCGCACAATTGGTAGGGGTGGCAATTATTTCTCTACTCGCCCCAACTCGGTCAAGTCGGGTGCGGGTTTGGATGTAGGCCGCTTTTATTCTACTCGCATCTCATATATATATATATATATATATATATATATATATATATATATATAATTAATAAGATAAAATTATTTTATAGTGTCAACTAATAAAAATAAAAAAAATTAAAAAATTATATTGAGTCCCTCATTATAATGAATAATTATTTGTGTAAATTAACATTTTTTACTATTTCTATTAGTTAATAGTATAAAACTATTTTATACTGTCAATGTATTTAAATTAAATTATATATATATATATATATAAAAGATTATTTTTTAAAATATTTTTATTATTTTAGAGTTGTATTTAGTTAAAAATAAAGATAAGTATAAAAAAATTTTAATATGTAATTTTTTACATAAAACTAATATATGAGAATTTTTACTTTATTTTTAACTCCCATATCAAATATATCCCTAACACAAATTAAATTTTAAACTAATTTTTACCTCAAAAAATTTAAAATAATTTTTTTAATATTTAAAAGGAGTAATGAATAAGGGCGGATAGAATACGGATTGAGATGGGTTATCTGCGAATAGGATTCGCATTTTAAAAGTCAAAATTTGCGGGTAAAATAATGACAAATTGAGACTTATTTAATAAAATGAGGGGCAAATTTGGGTTGAGTTAAAATCCACCCTAACCCACCCCATTGCCATCCCTAACAATTAGGTTTAAAAGGGCATTCAGACTCAGACCTCAACCAAGGCCACGGATCGAGTAAAATTGTATATATATATATATATATATATATATATATATATATATATATATATATATATATATATATATATATTTGATAATTCGGGTAAACTGCATTCATAATATTAGTATACTTTGTTTGTTTTTTCCTTTATAAACCTTCAAATTATTATTTTGGAATTTGAAATGAAAATTCAAACACACTCTTAATTATTATATTTAGTTTTCTTTTTTTTGTTAACTTATTGCCAGCAAGGTTACTTTAATTTCCGCTCATTATTAAGTGTAAAATGTTAATTTTGACATATTATTAATATAAAATATTTTATATTATCAATCAATTATATATTATTAATTATCAATATATATAGCTTTTAAGATAATTATTATAAAAGTCATATTATAAATAGCATAACAATATATAATTAATTGATAATACCAAAATAAAATTATATCAACAACTTATTAAAATTAATTATTAAAGATAATCTTTTAAGGAAGCCTCGACCTATCCTCTGGCGTAAAAGACACGTCATTGTCCTTGACCACTTTTATTTGATAAAGAAAAACATGCTATTAATACATTAAATTTAAAGTGAGTTCATTCTTTTTGTCATTAAAGATAACATTTTTCTTCCATATTTTGGCCTCAAAAGTAAAATGTTAGATTAAAAAAAAAAAAACTTTAGGATTAGTAATGACAAACTAAAGTGAAGCTGAACAATATTAGTAACGCCTGTCGTACAACTTTACAAGAGCAGCTTAGTAAATAGGTTTATGACGAATGAATGAGTGACAAAACAGTAAACATACTATCCAGCTAATGGGAAAAGCATATTACGTGAAAATAGATGGTTGGATGCTTGGATTTGGTTCTGGAGTAGTGAGGAGTGGCCTGGGCTTCATGGACCATTGTCCCTTGAGTTTGAATTTAAGTCTGTGGTGCGCTTGCAGTATTTCCGTAATGGCACCCAAGAATTTCTCCTTAATTTCGGAACCGATCCTTCCTCTCCCTCGGAGCAGCTTCAAAACCAGATTCTTCAGATTGGCATTGCCATTGCGCAATGGCAAATAAGCCCACAGAGACAGAATTTTCTACATCGGAGTTGAACCATTGACTCCAACTTAAGCTCAACATTCTTTGTACGTTTAGAACCCATCAAACCCACTTGAAAACCACCGCGGTAAGCACAATCACATATCATATTACATTCGCTCTCTTCCCTAACCCCCCTCCCCCCCAATAAAAAAACCAAAAAAAAAAAAAAAACAGTCATAGTGCTTTCTTGGCTTCTTGCTTTTGGCAGTTTGTGTTTATTGGCTTTTTCATTTCTTTTCATTTTTAATTTTGATGGGATCATCAAGACGAGAAGGAAAAAGAATGGTTAGACTTTGTCAAATTGCACTTAATTAATTGTACAAAAAAAATAAAGGGCCATTTTATGCTGAAGATTAAAAAAAAATCTGCACCGTGTTGTTTGTGACATCAATCAATAAAAAGATTATATATAGAGTGGATCATTGTGTGATGTATCATACAACTAATTAGATATGATAGGAAATTAAGATTGTGATTCCATTCGATTGTGACTTATTTGCTAGGAAATTAAGAATGTCTGTCTCTGCTTGTGTCTTGATTGCAGTAGTGATGGAATGGTTCTATGGGTTTGGAATTTTGGGAACTCTAAAGAAGGTGTTTTATTGATATGATTTATAGCCATTTAGGCTTCAGTGATAATTTAAAGTTTGGTTCTACCAGACCATAGAGTTGCAGCAAGAAAAAAGTAGGAAGGATAAAGTGCACGGGGTAGTTGGGGAGATAAAGGAAAATGTAAATGATGTATTATATTTTATCAGTTGTACGGTATATCACACAATATCCCACTCCATATGTAATCCTTTTATTGATTCATGTCACAAACATCAATGTGCATTTTTTTTTTATTTGCACCAGAGAATGCCCCAAAAATGAAAAAAACCATTATCAGAACTTGGCCACATTAGCTACATGCATTTTCAAGAAAATGACCCTTTGCCTATTTAATTTTTTTTTTTAATTTTTATGCATTGACAGTATAAAAGTATCTTTTATCTATGTATTTGTTTTTCTCTTAGTAGATAATTTTTTTACACTGCATCCTTATCTATTTAGAGAGATATCCTTAGAGTATGTTTAGATTGGTGATTTGGGGTGGAGTGTAATGGAAGCCCATTACATACCCTTAGATGCTTTGAGAGTAAAAGAAAGTTTTTTTCTCTAAATCATTCATTTATTAACACTTTTGTAATTATGTTAAAAATAAAGTTATAATAGAAGACAATGATAGTCTACAAAAGCAGACGTATTAAACATTAAATTAAACAAAGCAAAAGTTTTTGCTTACTCTAAAAGTATTGAAGAATTTTTGCTCTATAGAGATAATTCATATTTGCACATGATTCACTCAAAAAATTGTTTTTGGCCAAAATTACGCCAACCCTAATGGAGAGAGAGAGACCATAAAATTTACATGTGCAAACTATTATATTCTAATTTTATTTCACTTGCCGTATTGAATTTGAGATGATATCTCTTATTAAGAAAAGTGTTATTTGTACTTAATTTTTGAATTTATTGTTAATACACAATAAAAGAGGATGACACAAGGTATTAGGAGTTAAAAGGGAAAAAAATTATGGATCCGCTTATGTGAAACCCCGCTTATGTGAAAATCTTTATGTAAATGTAAGATGATCTATTTCCATGTAGACAATATTTTTTTTGTTGTTGTATAGGCAGCATTGTTCTAATAAAAAATTAAAAAAATTGAAATAAAGTAAAATATTCAAAGGCGAAGTCATAAACTAACATATAATAGTGCCATACAAAATAAGTGTCCTCAAATCTCCCAAAGAATGCAAGAAATGTATGTAGTCCAGATACAATGATAAACTCTCACATCCACAAAATAATATATCGAGGCAAATAGCAAAATAATAGCGATTGGAAGGAAAATCTGCGATCCGAGAGAGAGATATATCTAGAGCAGCAAGGAGAGGAGAGCCCATCCGAATACCAAGCTCCGTACCATCTTCTGCAAGGTCAACGACTTCTCTACCCCACTCTGCAATGCCACACAGACAGTTGATTAATTCAGCAGCTCGTGGGTAACTGATACTACTAGAGAAAATTAATGGAATGATAGTAGAGAAGAAAGCTTTAAAGACAATTAGGAAATAGAAAATGGGAAGTGCAATAAATTAATGAATTCAGGACGTGGCATATGTACTAGCAAGAATGGTACGCCCGCAAATAAAGGTTTCCTTGTTAAAAGCAGTGTGTCTTGTATTTGATTAGCCAAATGCGCGGTTAAAAGTTAAAAAGCAGAGATAGAAGTTGCAACAATGATGAGATAGGGCGGAGAAAGAAATAGCTAGTTAGCCTAGGGAGCTATGGGCAGGCTCCATGTATAGATGAGATGACAGGTCAAATATCATACATAACACACAAACAAGCAATAAAACTATAATAAGGGCATGCATGATGCATGATGCATGGCTTAGGGCTTAGGCTTATGAGAAGACGAAGAGAACTTACAAGATCAGAGCCAGCAGGGGAGAGGGAGGAGAGGCTGGGAGCGGGAGCTAGGGACGGAGAGAGGGGTGCCAGTGCAGGGGCTTTGCTCTTCTTCCCCTTGGAAGGAGCCAGGGCCGGAGAAGTGGCCGGAGGAGATGAGGGGGGTGTTGGGGTGAGTGCCGGAGGAGGGACTGCTGGTGGAGGGGTGGCGGGGGTGGGGAAAATGGAGGGGGAGAAGCTGGTGGTGGAGTGGATGGGGCGGGTGGAGGGGATGCAGGGGGAGGGGACGCGGGTGGCGGGGAGCTGAGTGGTGTAGGAGGGGGAGTGGATGCGGGCGGGGGCGAAGACGGAACCGGTGGAGGAGAAGACTGAACTGGTGGGGGAGAAGACTGAACTGGTGGGGGAGAAGCTTGGGGAGTGGTGGTGGGTGGTGTAGGAGGAGCAGGGGTGGTGGTTGGAGTGGGAGGAGCAGGAGAGGAGGGTGGGGAGGTGGATGGAGCTTGGCCTCCGACGCCGGCCACCACAATGCACATCAAGCCCACCAACAAAGGCAAGCGTGTGCCCCTCATCATCATCATCGATCGACTGCAATTCCAACAGAAACAGAAAGAAAGAGAGAGAGATTGAGGTGTGTTACTTAAGACGTTGAGTTATTAAGAGTGTGGATGGATGAGGGAAGGAGGCAGGCAGAGACAACTAGTTTAGTTTAGTTTAGTTTAGTTTGGATCAAAAATGCAAACGAAGGTTCGACCTTATATTGGGGCAGCCTCTTGGCTAAGCTACCAACCGCGCGCATCTGAAGCGTCTGTTGTAGTACGAGCGGAAAGTGATGTTATTTGAGAGGGTTGGGTTGGCTGGGACCCATCATTGCATTGGACCTTCGTGATTTTTATGGTGCCACATGCCACTGTACACCACCATGCAACCCACCTCCACGCCACCCCTCCCCTCCATCTAAATTTACCGCTCTCCTCAATCACTGAAATTTCAATTACAATTCACTTGCTTATGGAAAAGAAAAATGTTTTTCTGAACCCCCAGTCCATAAAAAATCAATGAAATATCATATCTTAATATGAACGTGAC
The DNA here is from genome assembly GCA_031439595.1 of Pterocarpus santalinus. NCBI lineage: Eukaryota > Viridiplantae > Streptophyta > Magnoliopsida > Fabales > Fabaceae > Pterocarpus > Pterocarpus santalinus. The sequence goes on from CM062531.1 coordinate 383,221, forward strand.
TAAATGATGACATATGCCTATATTGACATAAAATAATTATAATATAGTTCGTATCAAATGAAATGTTATATTTAATGTCAAATTCGAATTCTAATGATACAATTGAAATAATTCAATAGCTATTTAACTTTTTTCGTTTGGGTTTACTATAACCAACAAAATAACCTACATAAAAAAGATGGTTTTATAATTTAATATAAAATTTTTAAACATTTTATTCTTATAAAATATTAACAATTTTATTTCTTAACAAGTATGACACTTGTGAGCAAATGTTTTATATAGTTCTTAGAACGAAAACCCATCAAGCATGTAGATCATAGAAGTATAATGAATGCAAATAAAATTAAAGTTTTATTTTAATATATAATATATTAATTAAAAGAATTACGTTATTATTAATTATATATTAATACATTATTGAAAATATTTAACTTTTATAAATAATTACTTTAACATTGATAATACAAAATTGGAATTGATTTAAAATATAAAAAATTTTGAGCTGGTAAAATATTAAAATTGAATCGATAAAAGTATATTTTTTTTCTCTACACTGAAAGTATAATAGTTTCAATTGTCAAAGTTAACCTAATTACCATTCAATGACAACGTTTCTTATTTAGATATCACATGAATATTAAAACAATTATCTTTATGGATTTCGCATCACTTCTCATTTTCGTCTATGGATAATAGTTAGCTGTTTAAGATATGAGATGGGAGAAATTTAGTTTTATGATTTTTACATTATTTTAAAACAAAAGCAGAAAAATGATAGCATGGCTAGCTAACCACCAATATGATTATGAGGACACGTGCTAGTTGTTTGTTTGGACTTAAGCATCTGGTAATATTTAGGATATGTGCAGGAACTAACCCAATCAAACCTACAAATGATGACTTGGTTCAGTTTTGTGGATTGGGTTGGATTTAAAATTAAAGTTTTGTTATTTTAACCTTATTTTGAGACATTAAATGATATATTTACTTTTAAAAAATGTGTAAGATTTAATTAAAATAGTTTGTATTTAAAAAATCTTTAATTCTTTTACGGTGTTCTATTTGATATTATTTTTTTGTTGGATCGTTACTACCACTGTGCTTAAAAGTTTATAAATGTTAAGAAGTGCAGAACTTTATTTCCTTATAGTTTCTCAGAACCGCATCAAGGATAAGGGTTGCACCCATTACAGGCGCCATGGGCCGGGATGTTAAGCCCATCGAATCCTAAGGGTGACGCTGACCAAATAAAGCCAACAATCTTCCCCCCAGTGTCAGCCGGGGGATTCGAACCCATGACCTTACTCTGATACCACTTGTTGGATCGTTAGCTACCACTGTGCTAAAAGCCTATAAGTAAAGGCAAGCAACTTTATTTCCTTATAGCCGTAACCGCATCAAGATAAGCGCCGCACTCCATTACGCGCGTACGTAGGGACGCGTTCTCATCGAATCCTGGGCGCGACGACCAAATAAAGCCAACACTTTTTATATAAAAAGGCACATTTCTCTTGAAATTGCCAGACTCACTGAATTTGGATTGGGTTTGCTAAAACAGAGTAAGGATATGCTTTAAACAGTGATTAGCTTATCCATTTGTAAGTGCATCAGTGCATGTCCCAATTTCTTATGAAGACGATGTTGTGCTACGCGCATCTATAGTTTATCATTATTTATTATTTTAACTATATTTTGAATACAACAACTAAAAATGTTAAGTTGTAAATAGCACAAAACAAAACTTTTTAAAAGTATATATATAAGAATTTCTCTTTACATGATAACTCAAATTCGAAGCTTCAAAATAAATTTGTAAAGTGATAACTGCATGTGGGTCATGGGTCTTCATCAGTTCATTTTGTGCTGGACCTCAACGCATGTGTGATTTGTACGCTACGTTGGTGGCTGCTGGAAAGAAGGCACAGCTAAGAGACTGGTTGTTAAGGTGGATCCGAGGCTGGCCACAAAATCATGTTGGGTCCTACTGAGCTCTCTGTCATAGAGAAACATACAAGTGGTAATATGATATTAATCAATTTGCTAAAAATGATAGAGATCATGTTTTGCGAAATAAATACATATTTATAAAATCATCACTTATTTGGGGATGTGGCCATAGCTTAATGATAAAAGAGCTGCCTCATAATATCACAAGTATTGGGTTCAAATCCCATCTCCACGACTTGGCCCCATCCTTTGACCCCTCCCCCCCAAAAAAAAAAATCAATTATATGAAAACTTACGTCAGAAATATTTTTGCCAAAATTTAAATATTAGAATAACATGATATAGTCATTGATTTTTAAATAAATAAATGAATTATATCATTTTATTTTATTTAATAACAATTATAATTTCTGTTAAAAATTCTAACAAATATGTAGCATTGTTTAAAAAATATTGACAAACCGAGAACGGATAATCATAGCTCAGCATCGGCAATGAGTTACAAGCACAGCCCCATATTATGGTGGGGGCTTCTGCCTTTGCTGTCAATAAACATGATTATTTGGATTCACATGTCTAGTTTGCTTTTGTTTGAATGAAAGCAGATAAACATCAATGGGAACAGTGTTAATTAATGAGGAAAAGTCATTGGCAGAGGAAGACTTTGCTTACAAAGCAATCCAAATTTCATGTCAACTTTGGAAAACATGATTAGCGGTAATTCTTGTCATGCATGCATAGGCTGTATTTATCGTCTTAATGTAGACGCACTAACACAATTTGTACTTATATATCCGAAGGAAGGAGAAGAAAAGAAATAAAACATTATAAGAGTTGAATTTAATGGACAAAAATTAACCTGTTAATTAAATTCTTTCACTAATTATATTTTTCTCCCTCTTGAGCGGCGTCATCAGCAGTTAGTTTGGACTTTCATTTCAGAAGGTTTCTTGCACATCCAAGTATAACTGAATTGCTGCCAAGTGTACACTTTTGTATGTTTCATAACAACCAGGGGATACCCTCTGAAAGGGATTACGTACCGCAACAACCGATCTTCAAAGCAAACTGGATTGATTTTGCCAACTAGAGAAATCATAAACCTCAACTATCAGCACATGAGAAAATTGGTAACTGTTTTTTTCTGGGTATGTTGTTACAACAATGAATGGGGTGATTTAAAAAACAAGCAATGCGTGGTTGGCTTATAAATGTGAATTGCAAAGTTTCAAATATTCTTTCTTTTCTGAGATTATCAAATAAGTAATGCTAACCACACATAAAAATATTAATGAATCTGGTTGCAGCGTCTTTTTGGCTTTTCCATTTTGATGGTGTAAGAAACTAAAAATTTGACAAAGTGGGTCGGAATCAACTCAAAGAGAAAGTAAAGAGGGGCGTTGGTAGGGTTAGCTGGATTAAAGGTCAATACTACTTTGCAATCAGGATGATGCTACTTTTCAACCACCTTTCGTTAGCTGGTTTCTTTCCCTTCGTAGGTTATATTCACGCCATTATTCATCCTCGATCATCGTCAATCAACAGCTAGCCTTCAACAAAGGTACTGGATCTGGATGAAGAAGGAACCTTCCGGTTGCTATGGTAACGGAGACACCCTGGTTTTTATGAGCAATTAAGACATCGTTGTCGGTCAATTTCTTTTTCTTAGTGCTCGTGTTTTTTCCCCCTCCCGTTTAAACCGGAAGCAACTATGAAAAGAGAGAATCTTCTTGTGTATAGGTGGCACAATATTTGGTTACATGCACATCCTTGTTATTGATCCGAATCCAATCATGGTATAAACCCCAAATCTTTGTGGACATAATATTAATCCTTGACAACAAATAATTGGTAACGTAATTTCTGATAATTTTAAAAGTTGGAGACTTTTATCTTGGTAATTCCAAAAATTAGATACTTGTCCTAAACTCACTTGCAATTGTTAAAGACTTTGATGTGTAGTTAAATAATAACTAAGACTTCCTAGCTCCATCACATGTAACATTTTTTAAATGTGTAGTTTGCATAACTTTAAAAAATCCTGAAAATACACACAATTTTGAAATGTTAGGGTTGAGTGTGATAGATTGAAATTTTTTTTTTTCAAGTTATACAAATTATACATTTAAAGGATGCCACATGGAATAAAGTTAAGAAATTTCTAATTATCATTTTACGTTCATTTCAAACTCTTTATCAATTGTCATTTCAAACTCTTTATCAATTGTTGGTGAATTAAGGACTAAGTTGTCTAATTTTCATAATTATCAAAGGCCAAAAGACCAATTATTTTTTATTAAGAATCAATGTATTTATTAAAAATATTGTCAAGAACTGATTTGAGGGTTTATTTTTTATTTATATTAAAAAATAAGATATTAAGAAATTGTTTAAAAAAAAATCAATGGTATAATGATTGTACATATAATTAAATTATGTGTAATTTATAAGAGCGCATAAAAGAGAATTTTCTTCCACTACAAATTGTTACTGGTATTATGCAAAATATTAAATGAGATATACCTAATTGATTTAGTATCAACATGTGATAAGTCGACTCGAGTGAGTAGAATTAGCCTGTTTTGATAGTTCTATTTTATACCTCTATTTTATAACATCTTAAAATAAGAAACAAAAATTTTAAACATATAGCAATTTTAGTAATTAATATTAAAAACTAAAAAAATGCAAACAGGAAACATTTTTATGATTCGTCTCAAAATTTATGATTGTACATTTTATTTAAGTGCAGTCATACTTTATAGGCGTTAAATGCTTCTAATTTAATAAATATAGATAGATAATAAGGATAGATTGATTACAAATATCTAATTCATGCGAAAATCAATATTTGCTGATATGTATAAAATTTGTTAACGAGTATCATAAGAGAGTAAAATAGAAAGTATTAAGTGGGTAGCAATAGCATTTAATATGTTAGGAATTTTAAAAAAAATATTTAATATCTTATTCTTTTAAAATTAGGAGTAACAAGACACAATATTTATTGAATTTTGGTTCTTGTTTAATAATTAGAATATCCAATTATCAACATCTTGAACAAAACCAATACCATATTAATGTCCCCTACACAAATAATCAATGTAGGCTAGCTGAGGATGAATTTATAACTTCTTGGTGGTTTATAAATTCGGGAAAAAATTAAGAGTAGTTTTGACATTTACTTTGAAAGGTACCTGGTTAAAAAAATTGATCAACTTTATCTTGTGACTAAATCATCCCTTTAAGTTCTAGAGGCAAAGAGGCTGGCTTTTATTTTATTGTCTCATAAATATTTAAGGAATGACCATATTCTGAATACTACCTATAAAACAAGATTATCCTATATTTGGCAAAGCATCCACAAGGCTCTAGGTGCTTTGAGAATTGGTTGGGAGTTCTGTGTTCGAGGTGGCAAAAGTTCTGTTTGGTATGATTCCTGGACCTCTTTGGGCCCTCTTTGTGATTTGCTGGATTGTGTCCACATTTCAGATACCGATCTGCAAATCAAAGATATTTGAGTTGATAATCGGTGGTATTTTGAATTGCTAGCTACTTCTGCTCCTTAGCATTTGCATGACTTTCTAGATTCTGTTCCTGGACCAAATGGTTCTAATCATAATGATGGCTGGCTTTGGTTGGCATCAGCGGATGGTCAATATTCAGCCTCTTCTACTTATCTTTGGCTTCTTCAGCGTAGCCGTGCTTGGGATTGCAATGCCAATTGGACTTGGGTGTGGAGGCTGGAAGCATCGAAGAAGGTGAGATTGCTAGTTTGGCTTCTCCTTCATTAGGTGCTACCCTCCAATTCCCTTCGATATAGAAGAGGTTTAGCCACTTCTTCTGCCTGTGGTCGTTGTGATGTCCCTGTAGAAGACAATCTTCATTGTCTTTGAGATTGCCCATTTCTAAGATGATTTGGTCCACTTTGGGTTTTACTATCCATCACGAGTTTGGTTCTTTAGATACTTTTAGTTGGCTGAGGAAGTTTGCTTGCTATCCCCATGGTTCCTTATTCTTAGCGAGGCTTTGGTGGGTTTGGAGGTGGCACATGAATTCTTTGCTGGATGAGGCTGTTTGGACTGCTCAATTTGTTTTGCATCAAGTCTATCATTCCTTTTATGAGTTCCGTACTTTCATTTGCAAAAATATGCTTTTAGCTAGTTTGGGCTCTGTGGTTTGGCAGCTGCCTCCTCCAGGGTGCATTAAGTTAAACGTCAATGGCAGTGTTTGTCAAGCCATGGGGCAAGGTGGCTTTGGTGGGGTGCTTAGATCTGCTGAGGGAGCCTGGATTATATGTTATTCTTGCAAGAGTAGTTCTTTGAATGTGGTTTGCGTTGAGCATGAGGCTTTACGGTTTGGTCTCCTTCTTGCTTGGAAGAAAGGGTATCATGAGATTTATTATGAGTTAGACTCTCTGGAAACTATTTCTCTTATGAATACTCAGTGGATTCATAGAGGTAGCATAAGACTAAGTCACATTCTGGCCTTCGATATCAGTAGTTTGCTGAACAGGGACTAGAGAGTTCAAATCATTCACGTATTTAGATCAGCTAACCAAGTTGTTAATCACATGGCATTGATCACATGGCTAAAATTGGAGCTACACAGGTTGAAGATGTTCATTTGTGGGACTTCTCGTCACTTGCAGTTAGTGATCTTTTATGTGTTGATGCAACCACATAGTGGTCTTTGTTCTATTTTTTCCCCCTTAGTTTACCAAAAACAAAAAAAGGAAAAACAAAAGTGAACATTGAATATTCATCTCAAACCTTAACCATTGATCATTTGTAAAAATCAAATCCAATGGTAGATATTACACAAAACTATTTATAGTGCTCTACATTATGTTTGGAGTTCTTGTACTCCTTCATGTCAACCGGTTATTTGTTTAAAAATTCAAAAAACTAAGGTACATCAAATTAGCATACTATCCTCTCCTTCAACCAGAGTTAGCACTACCTTGATGACTAAGTACCACCACCATATTCCAACCAGCACCACTACTGCTATTGTGTCGCAATGCCATCATCATCACAGTCCTCCTCTTCCTCCACCTCCTTGAAGGGCTGCTGCCGCATCTTCTTCCTTTTCTCATCAACGACCCCGCAATCGCCATGACTAGCTACATAACTAGATCCATACCACACTATTGCCTCACCACCATTGCAACAGACCTGCAAAGTCGCATTGCTGCATGGTCACACTCCATTTGCAGATCTGTGAGCCCTTGATTTGTCGTTAAGGAAGAATTTATGCGTTAATCCGAGAGGGCTTGCAGTTGATGTCGGCTTTCGAGCAGTATGAGAGGTGGGGTTCGCCAGGGTGTTGCCGCAAGGGGTTTATACGTTGCATTTTTTTTGGAGATGAAAAGATTTGAGTATTGATTTTATACACATATATATATATATATATTGGTTGGATTTGCTTGTTTGTGGTGTTTTATGATTTGAATTCTTGGATGGTTTTTGATCAATTATGAATGGTAAATGATTATGAAATGGACAATGAATTTTAAATTTGGTTGAGTGAGATGTTTAATTTTGATCAATTTTGTAGGGTTTTTCCTTAACTTTAAAATGATCAAAATTTTAGTATCAAAATCTATGTTAGACCGACAAAATTCAACTTCGATCAGTTTTGGATGTTCCTCAATTTTGAAATATTTTGAGTTGTCTGCAATATTTGATTTTAAGTTATCCACATACTTAATTTCTATTGCAACGGAGGGAACATGGCAATGACAATAGTCTTTTGAGGTGTGATTTGAAATGGAAATTTGATTTAAGAAGACGAGTAGATAAAGGTGGAAACAGGACAAGTCAGACCAAGCTTTCACCTTAACAAGCCAAGCCTGTATAGTAGTAAATTGGCCTGTGCTTGGCCTGTGGCCTATTATAGAATTTTTTTTTTGGGTCTGAGCCTAAGCTATTCATAAGCCTGACCTGGCCTGTGGCCTGTTTACAAAATAAAAACAGTATATTCCTGTCATTCCGAAAAAAAAAAAAAACCTCAAGCTCTTTCACTATCTTTGGAGACAAATCAATACATGTACAGCGCACATAGAAATCCCCACAATCAATACATGTCCAAAACACACAGAAATCCCCCAAGGCTATTATAAACTAAAAAAAAAAAAAATTATCTGGTTTCACAATAGAAAAAAAAAAGAGAAAAAACTACCTGCAAAGTGACAGATCCACAACCGGTGAGGAAGATTCAGCGATGTAAGAAGCCTCGGCGATGGTGACAAGGTGGTTTGCGATTGGCAGCAGGACATGGAATGCAGCAATAGTAGGATGTGGAACGCAGCAGTAGCACAACGCGGAATGCAGTAGCAGCAGGACACAGATTGTACGATGGCGCCGAGGCTCTTTGCAGTAGGATGTGGAGTGCAAGGCGACGAACAACGGTAAGAGCTTGAGAAGGGGATGGGCGACTGCTAGTGCTAGGGTTCAAAGAAGTGGCAAGAGCAAGAAAGGGAATTGAGTGAAGCCTCGTAGTTGGTTAGATGCTAACTGAGTGAAGAATAAAAATGTTAAGTTTTAAATGTAATAAATAAAAAGATAAAAGTATAGAAAATGCATTATATTACTAGAAGAAACCAGGGGTGTAGTGGCAAGGCAACGTAAGTAGTCAATGGTAAGTAAGTGGGTTCGAATTTTATCTTTAGTGTTTTAGCAATTTATACAATATATGTGTGTATATATAATTTTAACAAGCTCATGCTAGCATGTCAGGCTCGGTAGGCTCTAAATTGAGCTTGGGCCTAGCTTGATAAGAAAAACAGGCTATAAAATAAGCCTGAACCTGGTCCTAATTTTAAATAGGTCAGGTCGAATATAGGCTAGGTTACAGACCCCTAGTAGGCAGCCTAGCCTGTTTTCACCCCTACGGGTAGAATAGTTTTTTTCATCATTATTAAATAAAACAATAAAAAAACCTCTTATAATTAGTATTTTCCGGATGAAAATTGTCCGTTCACTTTTGCTAGGTGAACATTTTAAAAGCCACCAATTTCCTTTTTTTAAATGCCTTTTTTTGTTTATTTTGTCAAGGTGTTTCTTTTTTTTGGTCGTGGTCACATGGGTGTTTAGTTTCTGCATAGTAGAAGTTTGCCTAAGATGAAAGGGATCTTTTTTTTTTTTTGTCACACACGCACCCACCCCATACACACACATATACACACTCACACACCTAGAGAGGGGAGGGGGCTCTGCCCCCAGGAATTGAAACCGCATCCTCTCATATGCAAAGTGTTACAAAAAAGATCTTTTGAACCTTCTTTTTAGGGGGTCTCAAACGCTCCTTTGAACATTATTCTCGGTCATGGGTTCTTTTAATTGTCTTTGTCACTAACTTCAAAGGTTTAACTACGACGACATAGGCCCATGACCAAAAAACTGCGAAAAGTTGGGCCTAAATAATGTTAGGTTGGTCATTACCACAACATGATTAGGGTTCCAATGAAACAGAAAGGCCCAATAACCGAGGCATTGAATGATCACTTTCGACCAAACAAAAAGGTTAGGGTTTCCAATGTTTTAAGGACTGTAGATCGTAAGAACAATCATTAATATGATTATTATCCAGTGATTTGTCAGGGTTGGTTTTCAATTTTTCCCCCCAAAATTAACAAAGTAGCCCAATTCAAACACGGTTGGCAGTGGGCATGTTGGTCAGTTGGTGCCTAGGATGTTTTTGCACTATTTTATACGAGGTTTGAACCAAACGGGGCATCTTTTGGTCTGAAAAATAGCATATTTTTAGAATGGATTTAATTCGAAATAAGTTTTTTGTTTGAAAATTTAAAAATAAGAATGTGTTTGATTACAAAATATCTTTAGATTTAAGTCATATGTATTTAAACACCAATTCAAATTGAATTGAATTAGAATAATTTTGATTTGATTTTTCTTAATGAGATTTGATTTTTATTATGAATTTAATTTATATATATGTCAGTGTAAAATAATTTTACACATACATCCAATCATATATTATCACATTAGTAAAAATATTTGACTCAATCATCCATTATTTTAAAATTTTTATAAACACAAATATGTGATTAAATGACAGTGTACAATACATATCAATTAAACTCTTTTATTATAATTTTTTGAATTGAGAAATTTTCCTTTCTGAATATGTTGCGCATTCAAGTAAATTAAATACAGAAATTCTTGAATTAAATTTGTATTGTCTTTGTTATTTATAAATTATTTCAAAATTGAAATTGTATGATAAATATTAGAATTTAATTTATATATACTGACAGTGTAAAATAGTTTTACACTGTCAGTCAATAGAAACAGTGGAAAGTGACAACTCATACAAATAACCACCCATTATAATGAAGAATCCATCATGATTTCTCATCTTCCCCTATTTCTATTAGTTGATAATGTAAAACTATTTTACACTGTCAGTGCATACCAATTAAACTCTAAATATTAAATAAAAGTTTATTTAAATGCAATGAATTCAATTCTACAAAAATCTAAAACACTCACATGAAAAAAAAGAACCTAAAATACTTATTTGTTTTTATCTCAAAAAAACTATGGTGATTTGTAAGGTTTGAGTTTTGCGGTTCCAATTCTAATACTGAAAAATAAATAAATTTGCTGCTTTGAATTTTGATATTAAAAAGGCTTTTTCACATAAATAAAACAAAAAAAAATAATTAAATACAAAAATGTCCTGTTTCATCTTTTTTTTTTTTAAAATGTCCTGATTTGGGTTTGTATGTAAATCGTGTGAGGCTGGAATGATTTATAAATGAACAGAAATCGTGACAGCCTCACACAATTTATGGCCTCGAAAACTCTCAACCAGAAATCGTGGGAGGCTACCATGATTTCTGGTTTCCCTATAAAAGCAAAATCGTGTGAGGACTGTTCATTCATTTAGAAATCATGAGAGAGCCATTTGCAGAGAAATCATGAGAGGCGAGTGAAGGAGAGATAAAAACAGGAATTTCTGCAGAAATGGCACAAAATAATTTACGCCGGTTAGATGAAGTTTCACTTATTTCTGCGCATCTGCATGAAAAGGTACTTGTCTACATATCTATATTTTAATTTAGTTATATTCAATATTAATAAAAGAATATTTGTTTATTTTAGTTTAGATTAGTATAAAAAATATTTGGTTAGTTTAGTTTAGGGTTACTATTAGTTTAGATTAGTGAAAAAAAAATTTAGTTAGCTTAATTTAGTTTTGGTTAGTTTAGTAAAGTAATCATTTGTTATATAAATATTTATATGTTAATCAAAACTTTAGTTTATAGATTTATTTTAATCATTTTTAGTGTATTTAATATTATTTATTTTTTATTGATATTACAAGGAAAATAAATGTAAGTTAATTTAAATTTTATAAATTTTAATTAAGATTATTATTTTAAGGTTTAGTTTAATATATTTAAGTTAATTATAGATAATTTTGTTGTTATTATATTATAAAGTTTAATTTTAATATTTATTTAACTTATTATAGTGTTAGTGTTATGAAGTTTAATTTAATTAATATATTTTTAATAAATATAGTTTACTGCCTTTAGTTTGAGATAATTTAATTTAGTTTTGTTTGAGTTTTTGAATACGAATGATATTATGTTCATGCTTTTACAGCCATCTCGAGTGTTGACCGCTAGGCGTCGCCGCATACCTGCGCCACATCCTCTTATGGAGCCATACTTGAGGCAGACAAGCTTATAGTATGTAGCTCAGGTCCCATATTATGAGTACGATAACGCACTGATCAACGCGTTTGTGGAGCGTTGGCGACTGGAGACCCACACGTTCCATCTTCCATACGGAGAGTGCACCATCACGTTAGAGGATGTTGCCTATCAGCTAGGGCTGCGGGTTAATGGACAGGCAGTTAGCGGATGCATGGAATCGTGGGGCAGGTATCATGGCAGAGATATATGGACCATATGTTATGATTTATTTGGCACAGTGCCAAGTTTAGACGAGCGAGATGGATATTCAGTATTTCTATCTTGGTTCAGTACCACATTTTGTGATTTGCAAGCAGATGCACATGCGGAGACAGTTATATATCACACTCGAGCTTATATTATGATGATGTTTGGGGGTTTTTTGATGGCGGATAAGTCAGGGTCCAGAGTTTATTTGAGGTGGCTGCCACTATTGCACGATTTTGAGTATTTAGAGAGCTTTAGTTGGGGGTCTACAGTGCTTGCGACTCTATATCACAATCTTTGCCGCACTACCAATATTAGAGTGAGCGATATTTTTGGGTGCTTGGCCCTTTTACAGTCATGGATTTAGTTCAAAATCTTACCATTAAGACCTCCTCCAGCTGAGCTCACTTTTCCACTTGTTGCGAGGTATAGTTATGAAAAAATAAATTAATTTTACATTTTTTTACCTTTCATATTTGAATATCGTTAAGATTAATGCTTTAATTTGTTCCAGGTGGAGGGATTATTGTTGCACCTCTGACAACCACAAGAGACGGTTGCTGGCATTACGGAGAAAGCTTGACGATTTGACCATCACCAGGGTAAGAAGCATTCAGTTACCTTACTTACATGTTGCTTTTGAATTTGTTACTTTTAAATTGATTGAATTGTTGTTAAACATTGCAGTTTAGGTGGACTCCGTACTAGGACCTAGATGTAGCCCAGATTACACCGGACTTTGTTTTTCGGGATTCCCCGCTTTGGCCATCAATCACAGCCTTGATCTGCTTCACTATGATTGAGTTCCAGCAGCCGGATCGTGTTATTCGACAGTTTGGAGGACAGCAGCCTATACCAGTTGAGCTGCTGAACCTTGAAAGGGTTCACAACAAGGATGCTCGTAGGGCAGATTATTGGTGGCCTGACCAGTACAGGGCATATTATGATTTTTGGGATGCACGGGCAAACCAGGTAGTTCGATTTCAGGTTTCTTCCGACGATCGCCCATCAGCTTAGTACATGAGATAGTACTCGAGTGTTGCGTGAAGGTTTTTATGTTCAGATCGAGTTCTTCGTGATCCTCAACGGGTTAAGATGCCTCGAGATGTTCCTGAGGACATTTCACCAGTGCCTACTGTGGCCTTTCTAGCTCATGCTCCAGATCGCCGTCGATGGGAGCGCCGTTTACACTTCGGGACACGTGCTAGCCATCGCAGAGATGACGACGACGACGATGATGATGATGATGATGATTATGCAGATCCTTGCCAGTTTGGTGATGATGATGATGATCAGCATCATAGGCACTCTCACTCTTCCGCTAACGGTCCGAATTGGTAGCCCATGCCTGAGTATGGTACATCCAGCCAGGGACATTTGAGGGCCACCATGATGGGGGGTTCTAGTTTGCAAATGATGGGGGTCCTAGTCAGCAGTATATGGCCGGGCCTAGTTCCTAGTTGTTATCCAGTCCTGGCCAGCAGTTTAGTCCCGGTGTAGGTGCGATGTGTGCTGAGCTTGAGGCTTTCCTAAATGCTTCGATGGGTACACCTACTTGAGATGAGACAGTGCCATCAGATGTGTATAGACCATCGTTGGATGGTATTGATCTAAATGTGAACTCATCTACACCAGTGCCTTCTTATCAAGGCTCGTATGGATTTGATTTACTTAGCGAGACTTCGCCATCAGCATTCACAGTTGGTCAGATTGACCAGGAGGCTCAACAAGTTCAGCACAGAGAGTCGGTGCAGGACTAGGAGCAGCAGGGAGAGCTTGAGCTAGGGTCGAAGTCGGAGTACGATCATGGGAGGGGTCGGCCTATGCAGGAGATTCGTCCTCATCAGTGCCACACAGGTTGTCATTTACTGGCCCCACGACAGGATAGACGAGACTAGATGTCTGTGTATGATGTACATAATGTTGACTTGCATATGGATATTCTGTATTTCAAACCCGTATATATAATTATTTTCTACTTATTTAGATTCTAATATTTTGTTTATGGCAGATGAATAAATAACTTATATATAGAATATGTTAAAAAGTAACAAACTCTAATTGGATATAGTCTAAGTGCATATTTATGTTAAAAAAACACAATCGAAATTACATTATCTAAGCATTTGGAAAATTAACAACAGTCGAATAACAAATCAAAATCAACAATACGAAACTAAAAAAATAATACACAATAGCTGGAAATTAATTGCCTTCACTAGGTTAGCTGGAGGATGAAGAAGGTTTAGTAGGGCATTTTCGTCTTGTGTGACCCTCTTGTCTGCACAAGTCACACCGTTTCGATTGCCTGGAATTGACAGCATCCATTTCATTATGGATTCTAGTTGAAATTGGACGTCCTTTATCTGCTTGTCCTAATTGTGGACGTATTCGAGGTCCACTGTACTCAAGCCAATAAGCTGCATTTGCAATAGCTGAGAATTCCATTCTGTATATATTAAATACAGTATGCATGTGATAAACATCATCAACAAAGGAGCCCCAATCAAGATATGCATATGCACACGCAGCAAATACATGACGACAAGAGTAATGAAGTGCATGAAAATATCCACAATCACATGAATGATCTGACAGTCTCACTCTATAACTTCCTTGACTATAGTTCCCTATTCGTGCATGCTCCTCCACCACAAAAGACTCATTTGCTCGAGAGAATGCAGAAATAGTCATGGAGCCTATTTCTTGCCTGTTGATTTCAATTGCTCGCAACAAGGCTTGTGAAAACACTTTTCCGCTTGCAAGCTGGGCCTCTGCTGCCTTCCCTTTCTTCACAAGCAATGCTGCAAGACGGAAATAGGTAGACTTCACCAAAGTTGTAATTGGAAGATTGCGTGTGCTTTTAAGAACAATATTAATGCACTCTGACAAATTCGTTGTCATATGCCCAAACCTCCGGCCCTCATCAATATGTTGTGCCCACTTTTCAATGAAAATTTTGTCTATCCAATCACACATAGCTGGATTCTCATCTCTCAACAAGCCACGATAATAAACATACTTTCGGCGGGTCTTTGAATAGGCCGCATTCATCAGAGCTCGCTATGCATCTTTGCTCTTGAAAGCTAGAGCAAAGTTTAAAATGATGTGTCGTATAAAATATGCATGATGGGCTTGTGGAGGATGCCACCCATTGTCATCGGCATTTAAAGTAGCTTTGATAGCACCATGCCTATTAGAAATAATGAGAATACCCTCCTGGGGAGTCACATATTGCCGAAGATTAGTCAAGAAGAATAACCATGCTTCTCTTGTCTCCCCCTCAACCACGGCAAATGCAATTGGCAGAATATTGGAGTTACCATATTGAGCAATTGCCATTAATAGTGTTCCACTATACTTCCCATACAAGTGCGTACCATCAACTATAACCAGTGGCTTGCAGTATTTAAATGGTTCAATACATGGAGCAAATGTCCAGAATAAACGATGAAACATTATACAACTATGATCAACAAAATTTCCTACATAGTATGGTTGAGTCACCGATTGAATAATTGTACCTGGATTAAATGCCTGCAACCCTTGTAGCCATTTCGGAAGTTCATTATAAGACTCTTCCCAATCACCGAAAATCTTACCAATGGCCTTCTGCTTGGCGAGCCAAACCTTCCTATACGAAGTTTTGAATCCATACTTTACCTCCACTGACCCTTGCAAAACTTTAATAGAAATTGTTGGATCAGCTTGCACCATGGAGAATATGTTGGCACATATAACATTAGTATCTAATTTAGAATGGTCCTGTGAAAACGATGCAGACAAATACGTATGTGGTCCATTATACTTCCGAATTTCCCACACTACTTTTTTTTTGGCGATAAGTCACACGTATGCTTCAACTGCATCCATTTCCAAACTGCTTACATTTGCCATGATATTTTATATGATCAGATTCTAGGACCTTGTACTCAACTGATCTTCGAATACTGTAAATTTTAACAGCAAATAATACAGCTTCCTTATCAGAAAATTGTTGCCCAATTTTCCAACTCATTTTCTCCTGCCTCACCCAAAATATCACCACTATCTATCATGCCTCCAATCCCTAAAAATGGACTCTCATGCATGGTTTCTAAATTTAAAGAATCATAATGAGACACATGTGCATATGATTGAGAATGAGAATGGGAACCAAATCGAGATTGGCTGCTCCATGGTTGGCTCTGAGTTGCAGGCACTGCCTCCCTATCCTTGTCACTATCGCTATCATCTGGTATTACATCTGGCTCATCTTCTTCATCTCCATTATCGACAATAAAGTCATAACGTGCAATAAGACTATGCTGCGAAAGTGGTGCTGCTATTTCCATTGCAAACTATGCAAAACTTGGCTCGCCTATCAAATCATCCACATCTTCTACATTAACATCTTGGATCTGCACAGGACTTTGCGATGCCATTGCAAAGGTAGGTGAACGTTCGACCAGTGATAATGCAACAGATGCTGGATCGGGAGCAGATCCTCCGAAGCTTAAAGCTGAGTCTTGTAAAACAATGAATAGCTCTATAATGCGAATCTCCGGAAATTGAGCACGGCAATCAAACATCACCCGATATCTTCATCACAGCTGATCTCAAGACTGTTGTACCGAATCAGATCCTTCCCAACTGCTATAGGCAACCTGTACACCATTTGTGTTATATGCTTGTTATTTTGTTGGCACAACTTTTGCAATATTTTGCTCTGCAGCTCCAGTAAAGTAATAGAAGGATGAATATTCAGACAAACTGAGTTTAAACTGCAAAATATTACTCCCTCATTTGTATTTATGATTTCACCATTATGATGAACAAGAATGTAAAATTTCTCCATCTATCACTCAAATTTTTGGGAGAAGACATATTCTTCTTGCTGGAAAATAATATTGGATGGTTGAAAATGACATTGGACGGTAGAAGTTGAGTATATATGGTGGAGGATTTGTACGAAAATCGTATGAGATTCACACGATTTACATACATCGACCAGAAATCGTGGGAGGATGTCACGATTTCTGTGGGAGCCAATTGAACAGAGATCGTGTCACCTTGGCACGATTTTTGTTCAATTGGCTCCCACAGAAATCGTGACACCCTCCCACGATTTCTGTTCATTTATAAATCATTCCAGCCTCATATGATTTACATGCAAACTCAAATCAGGACATTTTCCAAAAAAAAGACGAAACAAGATATTTTCATATTTAATTACTTTTTTGTTTTATTTACGTGAAAAAAGCCTATTAAAAATCAGAGGTGAAGGGAAGGAAGAAGGATAGATTGGTTATTTAAAAAGGTGAGAGGGCTACTAGTATATAAGGGCAAGGACAGAAGGAGGGTTTCTTTTCGTTTGGTTTTGTGTGAGAGAAGAGAGAGAGAGAGAGAGAGTGTGAGACTCACTCGGTGCCTGTTTTGTGCTGTGTAGTATCTTCACTTATCCTTTTGGCTCATCATCGGAGATGGCAGCGTCTCTGGGATTGTTCTCCGCAATGACCTCTGTGGCCGCTGAAACGCCGTCGGCGTCGGCGCTCACTCTGAGGCCTGTGCCTGTGCATGTACATGTGCAGGTGCAGCCTCCGAAGGGGAAGCTGCGCGTGGTGAGAGCGGTGACGTCAGCGACGGTGTCGGAGCCTCCTTCGACCCCAAAGGTGAGAGGTATAATGAAGCCCCGCAAAATCACTCCCGAGATGCAAGCCATCTGCGGCGTTTCAGAGATTTCTCGAACCCAAGCTCTCAAGCAGATTTGGGCCTACATCAAGGACAACAATCTTCAGGTTTCCTCTTTCATACTCCTCCCTCCCTTCCCTCTTTCTCGGATTTTCTTTTTCCTATTTTTCATTTTTATTTTTAGAAGTTCTGGATAAGTGGTTTTTTTTTTAATTTATTTATATCCTCTGTGTGTGTGCGCGCGTGCGCGCTTGGCCCTTCCCTTTCCCTCAACCAAAAACATGATATGTTGTCTTTGAAATCCTTAAGGTAAGGGTTGCATACATGGCTTGTGCCAGTAACGCTTCTGTTTTGCAAATACCCAAATAATTTTTAGTCATTATTCATGTAGAGTTGTAATCTCTTCTCTTGGCCCTTCCGGATGGCTTCATGATTTTGACTCCTCTTTCTGCTTAGCTTATTGCTCAGTGTCCTTGTGCACTCATAGTGCTACTATTTGTCGATATTATTTAGTTCTGCACAGCTTTATGACTGCTCTGTTTCAGTATTCATTAGGGTTGGCCTTTATTTTTTGGTCTCTGTTTCTGTTATATTTGCTTCTCACTCTTTTAATATCGCTATTTTGAAAAATGTATATCTATGTAGCTCAATGTTGGCGAGTACATTGTGTATTTGGTATTGCCAAGTTTCTTATTCTTGTATCTGCTTTCTATTTCTCCTTTCAATCTACTAGTACTCAAATTAGGAAGCTGCATGGCCCAACTCGTTGTTCTTAGCCCTAGAATTGGTCGAACTTACACCGTTTTCAATACAGTTTACATTACAATGAACTTTCTCCTATCTATGTGACTTGAAGATGCATCCTACAATGTGATGTGTTCATTTGTTAGATGTTTATTTGGGAATATATATATATATATATATATATATATATATATATATATATATATATATATATATATATCTTCAGTTGATTCATAATGATGAATTGGTAATTGTATATTGTCTGTTTGCTTGTTTATTATTAATTTTCTCAAGTGGCTTCTAACACACGATGAGGGCTGCAGCATGACTGTTGTAACTAACTTAGAACTTCACCCAAGATTTGGTCCTTTCTTAGTACTAAAAAAGCTAGTTGCTACAAGGCTGCAAGATCCTTGACAGTGACAAAAGTAATTACATTACTGTTGGAATTTGATGTGTCTGACCCTTTCAAAACCTTGGGGGAAAATTTTTTGCAATGATCTCCACTCATTGTGTTTAGCTTTGTTGCACTTATGCTAGAAAGACCTATAACTATTAATCTGTTTTGGCATGAACCATTAGCTTATCTGCTATTACCTTTCTAATAGTTTGATTTGCCCAACCTTTTGGAATTTGGTGAACATGCAACTCTGTTAAGCTGATATTATAATGGTTGATGATGAGTGCTTCTATGGTCAATTTTTGAGCCATCTAAAGTTTCTGTGATTAATATGCTAGTGACAAGCGCAATGAGGAGGTTCTTGCTAGGTTTCTGAGGAGGTTCTTGCTTGCACAAGCGCAATGTGAAATACTTAATACTTCCGAGTCATGCATAAATTTGGATGTTTTCTATGATATTTTCTCAATCTATAGTCCATGATTTTGATATGCTGTCCTGCATTTACAAAATAGATTCGTTTTATTAAGCTGTTGCTTCTACTTCTGATAGGACCCTGAAAACAAGAAGATTATAATTTGTGATGAAAAGCTGAAGAGGGTATTTGCAGGGAGAGACCAAGTTGGCATGCTTGAGATTGCTGGATTGATTAGCCCTCACTTCCTTAAATGACAGCAGCAAGTGCCACTGGGTGTGAAGTTTGCAAATTACTCATGAAAGTAGTTGTTTGTATGCAGGTCATGTTTTGGTGTATGAAACAATTATATCCTGCGACATAGTTGCTATAGTTTTTTAAGTACTCGGAGTACAGAATTAGCTTTGCTGAAGAGTTTCGTTTTGAGTGATGTAGGCTCTTCAACAAGCGTTAGTAACTACCCTTAGGTTTTTATTGGACATCTTAAAATATATTATGCTGCTTTGCTCTCCTTATAATACCGATTTCCCTTCTTGGACCGACGATGTGGCCTCCGGTCAATGGTACTGGTTTCGTAGCAGAGGAATTTGGTAATCAGCAGCACCCATTGAGAAAGATGAGATGGTTATATTACGAGTTAAGCTATGCGCTCGTGGGAAACATTCCATGTCTGATATGGGTAGGTGTTATATGACGTATGGGTAGCTTTTCACGACTATTCGAGCACGTCCAAATCGATTTTTCTTGAGAGCTTCTGCTTGGCGTCTGGTTTGGCGGCTTCTTTTGGAGTCTGGAGGTGTTAAGATTTGGTAATTAATCTCCTCTCTTTAGGTCATTCTCCAATAAGAATGCGATCTCGAGTCTGCTTCCTTTACAAAACCCCAGAATGTGATTTTACTTAGTCCAATTAAAGTGGGGAGGCTTGTTTCAATGGGTCTAGATCTGCATGGTGCTTGTTGTGCCCTGCACAGGACGAGCAATTTTTGAAATTGAATATATCATACTAGCCCTTCGTTTGGAATGATAAAATAAGATAAAATAGAATTTAATTGTATTAGTAATTAAATTTAATTATATCATAATTTAAATTTTTATGTTTGGTATAAATTAGTAAATTATATAATTGAATTTATTAATATTATTTGGAATATATAAAAAAATAAATTGAATTTTTTACTTTGATTATTTTATCCCCTTATTAATATCACCCTTTAAGAAGAGAAAGAGAAATATTATTGGAGTTGAGGGTGTTTTTGATATATCACGTTTTAATATTAAATTTATTAGATTAGGAATTGTAAATCAAATTTATTTTGATTTGATTTATTTTTGAATTTTTTTAAAGAATTGAATTTTATTTAAATTTTAATTTTATGCCATTAGTTGATTTCAAACTAAAGAATAGAATTCAATTTCTTGAATGAATTTAATTCTAAAATTTTTCAAATAGACTGTATAAAAAAAAAAAAAAACCAGGGGGGCGTGGGTGGAAATTGAATTTGTTGAGCGGGCAGTACCTGTGGTTTATTCGCACCTAATTTGTTGGAGACATGGGCTTGAATGACAAAGAAAGAATAACGTTCGGGGTGAATCCCGTGCTATTATATTTGGAAAGAGTAGAATATGTTTTTGGTACAGGAGACAGTAGATAATGAAGAATAAAAAGCAAATAAGGGAATTCATTTTGAATGCCTATGGATATGTCAGTCTAGATGTGTTGGTTTCAAGCCTAAATGAGCAAGGCCAGTAGCCACTTCGTTTGGGGGAAATTCTATAGTACTCCCAGTCCCACCGGCAAGTTTGAAAATCTTATGTGACACTTCTAGAATGCTGATAAAATTATTCTTACTGAGTAGCATTTTTCTAAGAAGGTTGACTCAGTCGTGAGACTCATTCCAAGTTGCTGAAAGCATTACTGTTTGCCCGAATTCCACGACAGTAAACTCAGCTTGAAATTTTGGTGGCGATATTATTATTGATTTATGTTTGGAATTCATTATAAAAAATTAATTTGCTGATAATTTTTCTTTTTTTTAGAATACAAATCGAATTGATTATATATTTGGAAGTCATGGTGGAAATGGGAGGGCTCAAGTTATGGCTGCAGTTCCACTTCAAGGTCATCAATAGACATCCGATGCCAACACGAATTTGCGCCGTTTACGAAACGCATCCACGGCTCAATTGCCCATCCCACAGCTCTTGTCAGCTGGTGAGTCATCAACGCTTATCTCGTACCCGCGATTCATCACAATTCACAAACACGGGAAGGACAGCAGTACCAGGAGCGACCCAATTGATATAATATACACAAAATCAAAAAATGAAACTTCCGTACTATACATACGGTCAACTGCATCATCAAGAATCTATGAGCAACTTCTAGCCAAGTATATTAGCTTTTGCATACTCTCTTCTCTCTCTCTCTCTCTCTCTCTCTCTCTCAAGAATTCCCTTCTTTTTACTAACAATATTAATCTCAATCTATTAATTATTTTGATCCAAAACAGGGCCATTGCGCGGTTCTCTGAAACCATTTGACTCTTTAGGCAACTGTAGCGAGCATACTTTGTTCTGCTTCATCCTCATTAAGGGAGTAAATATCAACAGGGGCAGTTGTACAGCCAGCAGCACTCTGCTTAAATCTTCCATTAGAGGAGCCCTTGTAGTGATCAAGATAGATCACAATAACAGTGATATCATCATGAAAATGCCGTCTTGTTCCCTTGTCCATTTTCTTTATGTCATCATATCTCATCTCCTTTTTCTTAGCAGCTTCCTCAAGAGCAGCTCTCACCAATCTCTTGGCAATTCCCTGCAAGTACCAGAAGAAAAACAATAAACCAAAGTCTTCGTCAGAATCTCCAAATTCATTATTAATTAATGATTATATTCATTCCACCCCACAAGCAACGCACGACACTCACGGCTCTCGGATATTTGTAAACAATCTCAACTGCTGCTTCATCACTTAATTGTTCCCAAAGGCCATCTGATGCAAATATGAGGAACAAATCTTGTGGCTCAAGGTCCCTAATGATGATTGAGGGTTCAGCTGTCATTACAGGGCGATTCAAAGGAATGGGAGCTCCAAATTGCGGAAAAACCGGGGCTCTGTAAAAATCAGGCCTCTTTAGATACGCATCACCAATTGACCTTGACACCTGCAAAACCAAAGCTGTTCAGATCAACTGCCCACACCCCATTTATCTGCAGTTATTCGGGTCTCAGTAAAAAAGATTGTCATATTCAGTTTTACTTTACATCAATAGAACGAGAGCAGGCATTTATATTACGCAAGGCAAGAGATCCTGGATTCGAGCCTTGAGTTTTCATCAATTAAAGGATAGCCCACGTACTATATCAAATTCATTTATACAATTAACGGATTTCTTTTACTCTTTTTTCTGGGTTAGATTGGTGGTGTAAGCAGCTTGGTGGGGAAGAGGGAAAAATGGCCCGGCGAAGGCATTGAACCTCTGACACAGATATCAACATCACGCCCAACCTAAGTCTTAAAGGCCCAGGCATGTAGCAATTGAGCTACAGTCTCCTTTCCTTGCTAGTGCTCAGTATAGAAAATTTGAGTGGACAGGAAAGGAAAGGAAAGGAATGGAAGGAATGGATGAATGGCATGGTGTAGTCCAGGTACAATGGCAATGGCACATTGATTTATTGTCTTTCCCTTTCTCTCAAATCTCCTTGAGCAGGGGATTGGGAGATAAGAAAACGTTATTTTTCTTGCCAACTGCCATCTTATATATTTTCATGAATTGCATCCGATGCTATTGCTAGTTTGCTACAATCAGAGACAAATATTTGGCTTGGCTAGATTGTATTGTGATCACATACTATAGGAGAGTAATATAAATAAATACTAAATAGTACTGGTGTATCCATGTATATTCAATTCAACATGAAATAAAAAGCAAGTAGATATGAGTGAGCGAATGGTAAAGTGAGGAAGAGGATACAAGAGAAGAGAGTAACGAAGGAAAAGGTAACAAGAAGAAGTTGATAGATAGGATATATAACCTGGATAATGCCCTTAATCCTCCAGACACCATGGATATGAACGACAATGTGGGAATCATCAGGATGAAGAGCTTCAACCTCCTTCCTGATCTCCTCGACACCCACATTGTGATCCACTGACAAGCGCTGAGCCACCACCGAGGCTGAGTTGCTTCTTCCTCTTCTGCCAAGGACTGCTCTGGAGTCTCCAAGGTTGGCAACATACAACACATTGTTGGAAATAGCGCCAACAAGGCAGCAGGATCCTACGCAACCAATCTGGGGGCTTACGCCCAAAGAACCCTTCACCAGCCGCAAGAACTCCTCCTCTGTCGCACTGAACGCCTTTCTTATCACTTCCGCCGATACTCCCCCTTCCTCACTCGCCATTTCTACAATCATTTCATTTCATCACAAACAAAACAAAACACAACACCAGTGAGTGTGAGCCACTATTATTGACTATTGACTAGTATTGAGTAATCACATCACGCGTTACAACAACAACTACAACTATAACACTACAACCACACCACAATTCTCAATTAAGATTAAGAGAAGCAGAAATCAGCAAGGAAAGAGTATTGAGTTTTCAAGTTAGAAGAGCAAGTTAATCAATTACTGTGCAAATAAGGTAAGAGACGGTCGTTGACGAATCTAGAAGCTTGGGGGCCGCCATGGCCGTCGTATACGCCGATGTAGGTGGCGGAAGGGGAAGTCAACACTTGACTCTGATCCTCCAGACACAAGTTGGCTTGAGCCACGGCCATCGAAAACTCGCCGGAGAGGTCTCTGTGCCACACGAGAGAGTCGCTGGCGGAGCCCCACCTTCCAAAGCAACGCTCCAGCGCCCGCCACCACGAACGCAGCATCATCTTCTTCTTCTTCTTCTTCTTCTTGTGTATGAGTATGACACACTATATATGATACGATTGCGAAGAGCAGAGTAACAGTATAATTGAATTTTTGAGAGTGAGAATGATGGTTGATATTGTTATTTATTAGGAAATTAATCAAAGTGAGGGGTGGAGGAGGCAGGGGCAGGGCTATTATGGTAAGGTAAGGTGAGCAATACCGCGTCAAGGAATAGGAAATTAGGAGTAGAAACAGGAACCCAACAGCGTAAACAAGCACTGTCTGACTTCTCTATGAAACATTCACAACGCTTTTTATACTTCACGCGCCAATTCAAACTAAGCATCTTCTTTCTTTCCTTCTTTCTTCTTTCGCTTCTAAAATTGTTTTCAAACCAAAAACCATCTTTGCATACCACGGTACCATGGACACTAATTCATCATAATTTCTCATCACTTTAAATTTAAGAATTCAATTATTTTATTGTAAATATATTTTTAAGATATTATAAATATACATTATTTTAATTTTAGGTCTTCTATTTTTTTTTTTTACTTTTAGTTTCTTTTTTTTAATATTATATTTTCAATACTACCATTAATTAATATTGTTAAGTGATGATATTTATAAAGATTAAAAAAATTATTAAAATATTTATAAGGATTAAATATATATTCTAAAATATTTATAAGGGCTAAAATTTACATAAGGTAATGACTAAAAATATAATATTAAAAGAATTTAATTTTGATAAGTGTAAAAAAAATCTTATATAAATATCTAATTATATATTGTCATATTAGCACAAATATTTGACTCAACTACCTACTACATTAAAAGGTTTACAAATATAAGCATTTGATTGAATGATGATGTAAAATTTTTTTATACTATAAATATATTAAAATTAAACTTATATTGACAAAATTAGAGATCAAAATTAGGGATAGCAAAAAAATCCGTTTAAGGAGGTATTCGCGGGGATTACCTGCAATGGGGATGGGGATTGGGGGATATCCCTATTTAGTTAATGGAGGCAGGGATGAAGGATGAGATCCTCGCCGCATGAGGACCCATGAAATCTCCGTATAAATATAAAATTATTCAAATACCTTTATATATATATAACTACATGAAATTACATTTTGTTCACTTC
Source organism: Pterocarpus santalinus (assembly GCA_031439595.1). Taxonomy (NCBI): domain Eukaryota; kingdom Viridiplantae; phylum Streptophyta; class Magnoliopsida; order Fabales; family Fabaceae; genus Pterocarpus; species Pterocarpus santalinus. The sequence goes on from CM062531.1 coordinate 408,359, forward strand.
ATTTTCTCCATTACCGTTTTACTTCTCTATAAGAGTATGACTATGGCTTCTTTCTTTCTACCCCCAATATGAAGTGACTTGTTAAAATTTTTATTTGGAATTTGGATATTTGAGTTTTTGTAATATGAATATTTTTATTTTGTGATTTGGATATTTATATTGTGTCTTACAAATTTGCAATTATGTATTTTACTTGTAATTTAAATTGTGTTGGATAATGGTATAAAATATATATAATTATGAGTGTTTTATCTAGACTCAATAGTATTTTCTTTTAATTTTTTTTTAGTTTTTCTTATAGAAACCCGCGAATATTTCGGGGATCCGATTCCCAATGAGGAACGAGGAGTGAGGACCCACGACGGGGATGTAGACGGGGATGGGGGGCAAAATCCTAAATGGGGACGGGATGAGGGCATATCCCCGCTCCTATAGAAACCCATTGCCATCCCTAATCAAAATCCAAAAAACTTTTAAACAGATTAAAATCAAAACAATCTATATTTGTAAGGATTAAAAACATATTTTGTGTGGAGGCAAAATTTTATCTCTTATAAATTTTGCCTATAAATCATAAGTTTAAAGTTGCTTACACATGAAAATATAAACATACATTTAATTATTGTAACTGATTTGGTATCAACTGAAATGTTTATTCTTGATATATATTACACATTATTTAAAAATTACAATTTTATATAATACTTCTGGTAGTACATTTGTTTGTAATTTAATCATATATAATTGGATAAAAATATAAGTGAATAAAAATTAAATTCTTTTTGTTTATTATCTTTAATATATTTGAGTTTCATTATGATTTATTCTGAGTCGGAAATTTATTACGTTTTTATACTATGTATTTATACATCATTAGAGAAAGTTTGACAAAATTATGATTATAGTTAAACTCTTTTAATATCTTAGTGATAATATAAAAAATTGCGCCGTCAGTGGATTAATTTTAAACTTCATGTGTTTAATCAAATAAAGTATAGCATATATATATATATATTGGCAAATCAATTGACATTTTAAAGTTGCTTTAAAGTTGCCCCCTACATTGTCATGTTTTATTCATAAGAATAGATTAGCTATCTTAACTGTTGATCATCCAAGATTTTTAAACTTAATATTCAAAATAGATGGCAATTAATTAGCTACAGCATGCAAATGACCATACAAGGTAATCAATTAAAACATAATATATGATACACAAATTGAATCATTATTGTTACATTGATTTTATAATTAAAATTAAGATTTAGACATTTAATTGTATTATTTGAAAATGCATAAGAATCTATTATAAACCAAAGTGTGATTAGTTTGTCATCTTAGAGGCAGATGAGAAATGGTGAGGGTTGAGCAACATTCGGTAACGTTCCTTGTGCCATCGTCCACGGACCTTTAATTTTCCTCTAATTGAAGAAGGCGTCTCTGTTCCGTGGCGCTTTGTCACTTTGTGCCTGTAATTAGTGTAGCCCGATGTAGAAACTAGAAAGAAAGTTGCCAACCATTAATTAAACCAGAGTAGCTGTACACAGTTGAGTTGACTTGAGGATTTTGTAGCTATCCTCGAAGTTCGAAGTTTGTTTTCGTCCTAACCTTAACGCGGCATCATAAATTGCATCAATGGTCCAAACTTTGAAACAAAACCTCGCACTTTTTTAAGTCAACAAAACCTTGCATTGAATATTACGTAATATAATCCATTAATCCCTTTGATTAGATTGACCAGAATTCTCAGACCCCAAGCGCAAGCTAAAATGACCTTCACTCCAGGAGAGATTCGACGGCTCATGCTGAGCATTCATTTTGCTCGAGACTAATTTTTCATTTAAGTACAAGTTAATTCTACAAAATATTTTTAATGGATTTCTAAGTCGAACATTGGATCCATTTTTTTTTTTTTGGGTCGTGGAACATTAGATCAAATTAACCACATGAAAGTTCATAGCTGAGCCTTCTTGTCGTTTAATTTTCAAGTGTAAAGTTTTGTAAGCTTCATTGAGATGCTCGAGAGTGATGAATAATTGGTCTATTTGATAAAGTAAGAATAAAATAAAATACAAGGGTGTTGAACTGTTGATTACCAAATTAAACTTTTTGTTAATATACGAGACCAAACTAAACTAATCGTAATTAAAAATCCATCAGAAAATTGAAAGTGAACAAAATCAGAATTCTGTTTGATTTTATCTATTTGTTTCTTTGTATAAACTAATTATTGGTTTAGCTTGATTTTTTATTTTTATTTATTTATTGCAGTGATCTAAAACAAAACTGAAACATACGTATGTATACGTTTTGCCTATAATTTAAATATTTATAATTTTTTAGATTTTGATTTACTATTGTCCTGAGTTCATACCAATTCATACTACTTCTAATAGGACTTTTAGGAAGACTTACTGTTAATTAAGTCATTGATTTGTTTAACTTGACTAACTTTTTTAACTTTTTTGAAAACCCAAATCAAAACGAGTTGGGAACACCTTTAATTTGACGGATACCATCAACACGTACATTTAGTAATGAGTTTTGCTTTCCATGATCCTTCCGCGAAAGCTACATCCATCCTTCTATCTATCACAATCACAAGTCACTACCAAATGTCTCTTCTCTGTTTCTTTCTTTTTTGTTTTTGGGTTCTGAAGTCACAACCAAATCTTAATATAATGAAGTTACTAGGTCCGGAATTCAAGTAAATCTTGCAACCCCCCCCCCTCCCCAAAAAAAAAACGAAAAAAAAAACAACAACCACCAAAGGACAAGGAAGCCAAAAAAAAAAAAAAAAAAGAAGAAGAGAATCGCTTTCTTTTGACTATTGAAGAGAGTACTTTTGGCTTGGCAACACTTTCTTTCTAGTTCCAGTACCATACCAAATTTAACATTGCTACTATTGTTATTGTAACGGATGACTGCGTACGCGTGTTTGGATTAGAGTTTGCAAAATTGAATTTAAAATAAAGTAATTTATATTTGAGTATCTTTATTTAAAAAGTGATTTTGATTGAATTAATATTATTTAAATAGCGTTGGTTAAAATTACTTTCTACATATGTAATTATTAAAAAAGATATAAATATAAAAGACATATAAAATATACAAACACAAACCATTTGATATTTTAAGGATATAATAATAATAATATTATACATGTAGAAACATTGAACGAGGAGTTCACCAATTTCGAAGCAAGAATTTTTCGCTTCTGCCTGGACCTAGGTTGGGGGAGGTAAATATGTTGAACTAACGCCACTAAAAAATTTCCAAACAAAAGGGTGCAGCGTTCGATGGAAAATTAACTTGCGTTTGTGCGTCAAACGCAAAAACAAACACGCTTGGTTATTGGATTATAAAAAACAATATTATTTATATTCATTTAATATAAACACATTAGAAAAAAAAAGACATAAATGTGGTGGCAATATCATTTTTTTTTTTCAACATTCACCACCTTATATCTTTCTCTTTTACTATATATTTATAATGAATCCATAACATGACTAAAAACAACATTTTCAATTATTCAATTACACAATCATAATGAACTGCCATTCATTAGGCCATCTACTTTTGCAGTGCTGCGTCATCTTACAACCCCAATAAGAACCCCTCTGTGAGGTGGGTAAGACATGTTGCATATCGTTGGAACAATTATTATGCGACAAGAAAAATGATAGACGAAGTCCACTAGAAGCACATTCGATCAGTACAAAGCATTCATGGTAAGCTTTTCAGATTCATAATTATTACTGATGATACGCATCCATGGTGCATGCAGCGAGGGTGATCAAAGCATTTTATTGCATGTTGTGATCAGGTATTGGTTTTCAATTAACTAAAGAAGTTAATGTGGGGCACTGATTGTTGTGAAAATAGTCTTTGATGAAAGAAAATTTACACTACGTAATATCAAAGAAGAATATCTATAGTAAGAAAATAATGATATTACAAAGAAGAATTCTCTACAAATTCTTATCTCTCACAAATCTTTTCTCTTCAAATGATTAAATCCTTATGTTTTCACTAAATAATGAATGTTACAAATCCTTTGCACATATATATTAAAAAACAAGCTAAACAATTATAGGAAAAGAAAAATTCTCATCCTTAACTATCTGTGAATAGTTTACATTAACTAAACTATTAAATATTTTATGGTTTATATTCTTTCACTAATAATATAAATTCTTATTCAAATCACGCATAACAAATCTCTACCTCGGCTTGAATTACTTAAGCCATTTCGTTTCCACCTTCTATTTGTGCTGCTCCACCAGTTTTCAGTGTCAAATACCACTTGTGATGCCAACTAAATCTAAACAGCGTTTGAACGTTATCAATGGAAAAGCTTTTATCATTATGTTTGTTGGGTTATCAAAAGTAGCAATCTTCTCTACCAACACATCACCTCGTGTTGTGACATCATGAATGAAATGCATCCTAAGATATATCTTTGTCCTTTCGTGATACATCTAGTTCTTAGTTAAGTGAATTCCACTTTGACCATCACAAAACATCATAATGTTCTTTTGACTTACACCAAGATCATCAACAAGACCTTTAAGCCATAAAGCTTCTTTCACTGCTTTTGTAGCTACCATATACTCCACCTCTGTAGTTGACAAGGCAACAATGGATTGTAAAGTCGCATGCCAATTGATAGCACTACCTCCGAGAGTGAAAATATAATCAGTCAAGGACCTCCTATGATCAAGATCACCTGCATAATCTGAATCACAAAATCTAGTGACATAACCAATAACTCCGTTTGTTCCTCTGCCAAACACTAAACCAATGTCAGTTGAACCTTTCAAATATCTAAGAATGCACTTCATAGCTTGCCAGTAAGCTTTCCTTGACTTAGCCATATAACGACTAATAACACTCACCACATGTGCAATATCTGGTCTAATACAAACCATGGCGTACATCAAACTTCCAACTTCATTAGAGTAAGGCACTCGAGACATGAACTCCTCTTCCTCTTCTATTTGTGGTGACATTTTTGTAGATAACTTGAAATGAGTTGCGAAAGGTGTACTAACTACTTTTACATTTTGCACTCCAAATCTATCTAGAAATTTCTCAGCATAGCTCTTTTGAGATAAACACAACCTTCCAGCTTTTCGATCTCATATGATCTCCATACCAAGAATTCTTTTTGCCAAATCCAAATCCTTCATCTCAAATTCACCTTTTAATTGTGCCTTCACCTTGTTGATCTCAGTTGGATACTTACATGCAATTAGCATATCATCAACATAAAAAGCAAATATATGTAAGAGTCATCAGACATTTTCCTATGATGAACACAACTATAATATTCACTTCATATATACCCAATGTTAATCATAAACGAGTCAAATCATTTATACCACTGCCTTGGTGACAGCTTCAAGTCATACAAAGACTTCTTTAATAGACACACATGGTCTTCTTTTCCTATTGTAACAAACCCCTCTAGTTGTTACATATAAATTCTTACCTCCAAATCATCATGGAGAAAGATTGTCTTCACATCTAGTTGCTCTAACTCCAAGTCATGCAAAGACACCAAGGCAAAAAAGCACTCAAATGGAACTATGCTTCACAACAGGGGGAAAAACTTCATTAAAGTCAATACCTTGTCTTTGTGTAAAGCCTTTTGCTACAAGTCTTGCTTTGAACCTTATTCCATCTTTCTTCTTAAATTTCCACTTGCAACCCATAATCTTTTGATCAACTGGTTTCTCAACAAGCTCCCAAGTCTTATTCTTATGGAGGGATTCAAGCTTTTCTTTTATGGCACCACTCCACTATGACGCTTCATCACAATTAACTGATCATGGAATAAACAAGGTTCCCATTTAGCAATGCTTTCTACCATGTTGATTGCAAAAGCAACAAAATCGTCATACTTTTGAGGTGGTCTAATTTGTTTTCTTGGCTTATCTCTAGCCAATGACTTTGTTGATGTGAGCTCTCCATGTATCTCCTTTGGTTTCTATTTAAGAGTCTCAATTTCAAGCTCCACCTTTTTACTAGGACCATGAACTTCAACTTTATTACCACGATCCTCATGTGCTCTTGGGTTAAATATCACTATCTTATCCAAGGTCACGTCTCTACTAATGTCCCACAGCCTGTACCCTTTTACACGATCTTGATGACCCAAAAATATGCATTTCTTAGCTCTTAGCTCCAGCTTCCCTTCATTAACATGAGCATAAGCTGGACACCCAAATACACGCAAAATTGAATAATTTGTTGTAGACTCTGACCACATTTCTTTTGGAGTCATGCAATTAATAGCTGTAGAAGGAGATCTATTCACCAAATAACATGCTATATTAACTGTCTCGTCCAAAACTGCTAAGGCAAGCCTGCATTTGATAGCATGCAATGAGCGCTTTCAGGCAATGTCCTATTCATTTGTTTTGCCATGCCATTTTGTTGTGGTGTATGCCTCATGATTATATGACGAGCTATTCCTTCATTTGCACAAAACTCATTGAACTCATTGTTGCAAAATTCTAATCCATTGTCTATACTAAGTCGTTTTACCTTTTTCTCCATCTATTTCTACACTAGAGATTTTCATTGCTTGAACTTGAAGAATACATCACTCTTCTGTTTCAATACATAAATCCAAACTTTTCATGAATAATCATCAATGAAAGTTAACATGTACCTTGCTCCATTGTGAGAAGGAACACTTGATAGGCCCTTTAGGTCTAAATGGATATAATCAGGAGTCTCCCATGTTCTGTGAACTCTAGTGCTGAATTTATTTTCCATAAACACTATACTCATAAAAATCTAACTTCCCAGTCCGATGTCCACTAAGCAAGCCTCTCTTGCTAGCTCATTTATTCCACACTCACTTATATGACCTAACCTCATGCCACAAATGAGTTTGGTCAAGATTTGAAATAGATGAAATTGTGACTACACTTACCACCATGCTGCCTTGCAAGATATATAATCTATTCTTTAACTTTCCCCTCATAACCGTTAAGGCACCTCTAGAAAACTCTTAAGACTCCACCTTTAGCTCGGTATGTACAACTAAGAGAGTCTACAGTGCCCAAAGAAATTAGATTCTTGCGGAATTTGAGCACATACGTCCCATCGGTTAATGTTCTCACAATACCATCAACCATCTTGATTTGCACCGTACCTTTACCAACTATGCTTCAAGCACCATCATCCCTATCAGAACTTTGCCACTGTCAATCTCTTGGAACATGACAAACCAATCGCTATTAGGTGTCATGTGGAAAGTAAATGTTGAATCAAGAATTTAATTATCATCATTAGATAAGACAAAGAGAATATTTCCACCATTTGATTCTTCTGAGGCCACGACTGCTCCGCCAAACTCTGAAGTACTCATTTTGTTTTTCTTAAGTTCTGGGCAGTTTTTTTTTTCTAGTGCCCTTCTTTATAACAATTATGAAATTTGTTATTGTTCCTATTTTTGTTGCGTGACTTAGACCTCCCTTTTTCGAAATTCTTCTTCCTTTCCTTTATTCTTCCTCTTACCATTAGACCATCACCTAAGCTAGTACCACTATATGAATCAGTAATTCACCTTTTCAATTCCCAACATTGTAAGGCCATTTTCACTTCCTCCATGGACAGTGAACTCCTACCAAAAATTATTGTGTTTACAAAATTGTCATAAGTTCTTGGCAGAGAACTAAGAATAAGAACAACTTGGTCCTCGTCATCAACCAAAACATTAATATTTTTCAAACCAAGAACAATTTGGTTGAAATTATCAATATGTTCATGAATGGACTCACCTTCATGCATTTGCATGGCACATAACTGTTTCTTTAGGAAGAGATGATTATGGAAAGACTTTGTCATGTATCGACTTTCAAGCTTTGCCCAAAGCTTATCGGTTGTCTTTTCTCCTAAAATGTCATCACCTAGCGATAACAATATTGCATTATGTGCCTTTTTCATTATTGCTTTCTTCTGTGTAGATGTCAGATTTGCTGGTAACTTTGCTTTTCCTTCCAACGCCAACTCACATTCTTGTTGCATGAAGAGAGCAAACATCTTTACTTACCACAGGTTGAAGTTATCTTTTGCTCGTAAATTTCTCAATATCAAACTTTGTAGATGCCACGGCTTTGATGCCAATTTGTTGTGAAAATAGCCTTTGACGAAAGAAAAAATTTATACTATGCAATATCAAAGAAGAATATCTATAATAAGAAAAGGACAATATTACAAAGAAGAATTGTCTACGAATGCTTATCTCTTTAAAAGATGAAATCCTTATGTTTTCACTGAATAATGAATGTTACAAATCTTTTACACCCATATATACTAAAAAACATGCTAAATAATTATAAGTAAAGAAAAATTCTCATTATTAACCGTCTACATGAATGGTTTACATTAACTAAACCACTAAATATTTTATGGTTTACATTCTTTTACTAATAATAGTAATTCTTATTCAAGCTTTGATATGATTAAGGTTATGTGTGGCTTAAATAAGAATTACTATTATTAATAAAAGAGTATAAACCATAAAACATTTAATGGTTAAGTTAATCTAAACCATTCATATGGATGGTTAAGGATGAGAATTTTTTTTTACCTATAATTGTTTAGCTTTTTTTTAGTATATATGAGTGCAAAGGATTTGTTACATTCATTGTTTAATAAAAACATAAGAATTTAATCCTTTGAAGAGAAGAGATTTATGAGAGATAAGAATTCGTAGAGAATTCTTCTTTGTAATATTGTTTTTTTCTTACTATAGATATTCTTTTTTGATTTTGCATAGTGTAAATTTTCTTTCGTCAAATTCTATTTTCACAACAAATTGGTATCAGAGCCATGACACCTACAAAGTTTGATGTTAAGAAATTTACGGGCAAAAATAACTTTAACCTATGGCAGGTGAAGATGCTCGCTTTCCTCACACAATAAGAATATGAGTTGGCGTTGGAAAGAGAAGCAAAGTTGCCAGCTAATCTAACATCTGCACAGAAGAAGGCAATAATGAAAAGGGCACATAGTGCAATATTGTTATCGCTAGGTGATGAAGTTTTAGGAAAAGCCTCTGAAGAAAAGATAGCTGACAAGTTTTAGGCAAAGCTAGAAAGTCGATACATGACAAAGTCTCTCCATTATCGTCTTTGCCTGAAGAAACAATTATATACCATGCAAATGCATGAAGGTGAGTCCACTCATAAACCTATTGATAATTTCAACCAAATTGTTCTTAGTTTAAAAAAATTGATGTTGCAGTTGATGATGAAGACCAAGCTGTTCTTCTTCTTAGTTCGTTGCCAAGAACTTATGATAATTTTGTAGACACAATAATTTTTTATAAGAGTTCATTGTCCATGGAGGAAGTGAAAATGGCCTTACAATCTTAGGAATTGAAAAGGCAAATTATTGATTTATAGGTGGTACTAGCTCAGTGAGGGTGTAATGGTAAGAAGAATAATGGAGAAAAAGAAGAAGAGTCTCCAAAAAAGAAGGTCTAAGTCATGCAACAAAAATAGGAACAATAATAGATGTCATAATTGTCATAGAGAAGGGCATTGAAGGAAAAACTGCTCGGAACTCAGGAAAGACAAAACGAGTACTTCAGAGTTTAATGGAGCAACCATGGCCTTAGAAGAATCAAATGGTGGAAATATTCTCTTTGTTTTATCTAACGTCAATGATGATGACTGGATTCTTGATTCAGCATGTACTTTCCACATAACACCTAACAGAGATTGGTTTGTCACATTCCAAGAGATTGATGGTGACAAAGTTCTAAAAGGGAATGATGGTGCTTATAGCATAGTTGGTAAAGATACAGTGCAAATCAAGACAGTTGATGGTATTATGAGAACACTAATCGATGTGAGGTATGTGCCTAAACTTCGCAAGAATCTAATTTCTTTGAGCACTTTAAACTCTCTTGGTTGTACATATCGAGCTGAAGGTGGAGTCTTAAGAGTTTCTAGAGGTGCCTTAACGATTATGAGGGAAAAGTTGAAAAATGAACTATATATCTTGCAAGGCAGCATGGTGATAGTTGCAGTCATAATTTCTTCTATTTCAGATCTTGACCAAGCTCATTTGTCGCATAAGAGGTTAGGTCATATGAGTGAGCGTGGAATAGATGAGCTCAGCAAAAGAGGCTTGCTTAGTGGACATCAAACTAGGAAGTTAGATTTTTGCGAGCACTGTGTTTATGGAAAACAATGTGGAGTAAAATTCAGCACTAGAGTTCACAGGGCACGAGGAACTCTTGATTATATCCATTCAGACCTATGGGCCTTATTAAGTGTTCCTTCTCATGGTGGAAAAAGGTACATGTTAACATTCATTGATAATTATTCACAGAAAGTTTGGATTTAAGTATTTAAACAAAATAGCGATGTATTCTTCAAGTTCAACCAATGGAAATCTCTAGTGGAGAAGTAGATGGAGAAAAAGGAAAAATGACTCAGAACAGATAATGGGTTAGGATTTTGTAACAATGAGTTCAATGAGTTCTGTGCAAATGAAGGAATAGCCCACCATAAAATCGTGAGGCGTACACCACAACAAAATGGTGTGGCAGAAAGAATGAGTAGGACTTTGCTTGAAAGAGCTCGTTGCATGTTCTCAAATGCAAGCTTGCCTAAGTAGTTTTGGGCGGAGACAGTTAATATTGCATGTTATTTGGTGAACAAATCTCTTTCTACTATTGATTGCATGAGTCCAAAAGAAATATGGTCAAGCTCTACAACAAATTATTCAATTTTGCATGTATTTGGGTGTCCAGTTTATGCTCATGTTAATGAAGGGAAGTTGGAGCCAAGAGCCAAGAAATACATATTTTTGGGTTATCAAGATAGTATAAAAGGGTATAGGCTATGGAACCTGAGGAATCAAAGCTTATGATTAGTAGAGACATGATCTTTGATGAGATAGCTATACTTAACCCAAGATCACATGAAGATCATGATAATAAAGTTGAAGTTCATGGTGCTAGCAAAAAGGTGGAGCTTGAAATTGAGACTTTTAAATAGAAACTAGAGGAGATACATAAAGAGGTCACATCAATAGAGTCTGAGTATTCATTGGCTAGAGATAGACCAAGGAGACAAATTAGACTACCTCAAAGGTATGACAATTTTGTTGCTTTTGCTCTCAACATGGTAGAAAGCATTAATGAATAGGAACTAAGTTCATTCCATGAGGTAGTTAATTGTGATGAAGTGTCACAGTGGATTGGTGCCATGAAAGAAGAGCTTGAATCCCTCCATAAGAATCAAACTTGGGAGCTTGTTGAGAAACTAGTTGATCAAAAGATTATGGGTTGCAAGTGGGTATTTAAGAAGAAAGAAGGAATAAGGTTCAAAGCAAGACTTGTAGCAAAAGGCTTTACACGAGGACAAGGTATTGACTTTAATGAAGTTTTTCCCTCTGTTGTGTAGCATAGTGCCATTCGAGTGCTTTTTGCCTTGGTGTCTCTAGAGTAGCTAAATGTGAAGACAACCTTTCTCCATGGTGATTTGGAGGAAAGAATTTATATGCAATAATTGAGGGGTTTGTTGCAACAGGAAAAGAAAACCATGTGTGTCTATTAAAGAAGTCTTTATACGACTTGAAGTAGTCACCAAGGCAGTGTATAAATGATTTGACTCGTTTATGATAACAGTGGGTATATACAAAGTGAATATGATAGTTGTGTTTATCATAGGAAACTGGCTGATGGCTCCTATATTTATTTGCTTCTTTATGTTGATGATATGCTAATTGCATGTAAGTATCCAATTGAGATCAACAAGGTGAAGGCACAGTTAAGTGGTGAATTTAAGATGAAAGATTTGGGTCTGGCCAAAAAAAATCTTGGTATGGAGATCATATGAGATCGAAAAGCTGGAAGGTTGTGTTTATCTCAAAAGAGTTATATTAAGAAAGTTCTAGAGAGATTTGGAATGCAAAATGCAAAAACAATTAGTACACCTTTTGCAACTCATTTCAAGTTATCTAAAAAAATGTCACCACAAACAGAAGAGGAAAAGGAGTTCATGTCTCGAGTTCCTTACTCTAATGCGATTGGAAGTTTGATATACGCCATGGTTTGTACAAGAGCAGATATTGCACATGCAGTGAGTGTTGTTAGTCATTATATGGCTAATCCAGGGGAAGCTCATTGGTAAGCTATGAAGTGGATTCTTAGATATTTGAAGGGTTCAACAGACATTGGTTAGTGTTTGGTAGAGGAACAAATGGAGTTATTGGTCATGGATTTTGTGATTATTGGTCATATCAAGTAGAAGGTTCTTGACTGGTTATATTTTCACTCTCAGAGGTAGTGCTATCAGTTGGCGTGCGACTTTACAATCCACTGTTGCCCTATCAACAACAGAGGTGGAGTATATGATAGCTATAGAAGCGGTGAAAGAAGCTTTATGGCTTAAAGGTCTTGTTGGTGATCATGGTTTAAGTCAAAAGGACATTATGGTATTTTGTGACAGTTAGATCGCAATTCACTTAACCAAGAACTAGATGTATCACGAAAGGACAAAGCATATTGATGTCAGAATGCATTTCATTCGTGATGTCACAACATGAGGTGATGTGTTGGTAGAGAAGATTGCTACTTCTAATAATCCAGCAAACATAATGACAAAAGCTCTTCCATCAGTAAAGTTCAAATACTGTTTAGATTTAGTTGGCATTATAAGTGCTACTTGACACTAAAAACTGGTGGAGCAACATAGGTAGAAGGTGAAAGTGAAATGGCTTAAGGAATTCAAGCAAAGGTAGAAATATGTTATGTGTGGCTTGAATAAGAATTACTATTATTAGTAAAAGAATATAAACTATAAAACATTTAATGGCTTAGTTAATGTAAACCATTCATACCAGTGGTTAAGGATGAGAATTTTTCTTTATCTATAATTGTTTAGCTTGTCTTTTAGTATATATAAGCGCAAAGGACTTGTAATATTCATTATTCAATGAAAATATAAGAATTTAATCCTTTGAAGAGAAGAGATTTGTGAGAGATAAGAATTCATAAAGAATTCTTTATTGTAATATTGTTCTTTTCTTATTATAGAAATTCTTCTTTAATATGGCATAATGTAAATTTTCTTTCGTCAAAAACTATTTTCACAACACATTCTGTGGTTCCAAACCCTTGCTTTTTATTTTCTGTGTGATAATTAAACACTTGATATACACTATTAAAAGTGCTCCCTGAAATGGATTAAAGGAATATCTATTTTTTCGCCAAATAAAGAAATTATTGTCTATCTAAATCGTAAAGTTTATCTATAAAAAAATCTTGAACTTTTCTTTCTGCCAAATTGTGTTTAATGGCTAAGCATAGTGGGAATATATGTCATATTGCTGCGTTTCCTCTTCATCACTTGTGGAAGTGTCTGTTTCCCTTCTGCCTTGTGTAAAATGCGTGTCAGAATAGACATCATGGAGTCCCAACTCTCAACTAATGTCTTCTTTTTCTTTTTAGCTTAAAGAAATTAGCAGCATGGATCAATTAATGAATTAGCCATGTAGCTTAAATGCATAACGGAAACTTAAGAAGGCTACTATGGGAGTTTATGGAAAATCCAAAACGAGTCATATATTCTTCTAGAGTTCTAGTAACAACTCTCCTATACATGCATAAAGGTAGTTATACAAATTTTTTAATGATAAATAAAATAAAACAAATCAATCAATTTATTTTTTGTTGGTGAATATTGTTTTGCTATTCACATATTCAAATTTATACACCAAACTACGTAATATATATTAATCACCATAATAGATAATATATAATACTAGGCACTATGTAACTTAGTTAATTATCATATCCGATACATTACCAGTTATTTTTTGCGCTCTAATGAAAAAACAGAGCATAAAGTGCTATTGGGCCAGTTATCGATTTATAGTGATTTGCTAATATCAATCTGTGCCATTCATTACTAAATGATTGATATTAATTGTTATTAAGAGATTTGTCAATATCAATGATTATTATAGTATAATGGTTGAATTAATGTATAACGTGTTCACCAAAGAAAGAAAATGATATACTGTTTTGAACAAGAAAACCCATCACAGATTATTTTCAGACGCAATTGTAATTCGTAAGAATTTTTTTTTACAAACTTAAGAAACGCAAGATATATCAATCACACAAGGTCTCTTTAAATTATATTATTTTTAAATGGCAAAATTAATTCTTAAACCATATATTTGATATATTAATAATATAAAAAAATTTTATACTTATATCCAATCAAATATTCTCATATACATGACTTTTTGAAATAGTGGATATAAGAATCAATATGTTAGTTGATGTGATAACATATAATTGAATAATAGTGTATTAAAATTAAACTCATATATTATTAACACAATATCTTGTAATATGTCCCCGCAATTGGTAGTGGATTGTTCTAACTTCACCAGAAGTCTCGAATTTGAGCTGTGAATATGCGGTTACATTTAAACTCGAAATAGAGAACTTTGCCATCCAACTACTCTTACCTAACTTGAGTAGAATTATCTCTAATAAAAAAAATATATATAGTTTCAACAAAAGAAAATGTGAAATGCAGGAGATATATTGTGACAAAATGCAACCAAGTGAATAGAAAAACGAGTACCAATGCACAATAAGCAATGAATTTAATTTTAACATACTATCAGTATAAAAATATTTTACATAATATCTAATAATATATTATCATATTAATAAAGGTATTTGATTTAATCTTTCACTATTTAAAAAATCTTATAAATAAAAATATATAATTAAATGATAATATAAAATATTTTTATGTTATTAATATATCAAAATTAATGTAATAAGCAATATATTAAGTGAAAATGGAAAACTAATGAAGAATTGAAAGTAGACGTCAAAAAATATATAAATAAATAAAAAAATTGAAAGGACCGTTAGCGGTGAGTGGGTAACGGCTATTTCCATTTTTTCATTTTTCCTCAAGGTTGAAAGAAAAGAGGGTTCCCTGTGTCTCTCACACACACGAAAACAGAAGCGGCAGCAAATTCTGGTTGATTTTGGTGTTTGCATATTCCCTCTTTTATTCTACATCCAAACATCCATCCAATTCCTTATTGCTCCAAATTTTGTGTTATCGCATGGATCTCATTCATGGCTGCTTGGACTCGGATTGCATGTCTGCGTCACAGACTCACGCTCACACTCGCACTCGCACTCACGCTCACACCCTTCAACAACACGAATCAAGCCCCACGCCCTCCCTCTCTCTCAATTCCAATTCCAATTCCAGCAAGGCAAGCAACCCTTCTATTCTTTTCTTTCGCTTTTTAATGCAGTTTCACCATACGTGTGATTCGTATCGTAGGGTATGAATAAATACTCATATCTGTTTAGCGTTGATAATTTAGTATTTACCGATTCAAGACCCTTCAAATTTAATTGATTATCACGGACTCTGAGGCTGTCGCAGCGGACTTGACCTATATCATGAAATTTCATAGATGAGTAAATATACTTGGGAATTTACTTGAAGAATTTCACTTTCGGTGGTTTTTGCAGAACAAAATGGCGGCAGAGAGTAGTGGGCGAACAACATCAAATGCTCCCAACAGTAACAAGGTCACGCCACAAATAAAAATTAGAAAGCCTCCTCGTCGTAAAACTTCTCCCATTAACTGGTTCCCGCGCAAAAAAGTCGATTCTTACTTGAATAGAAAGATTAAGATGCTGCAGGTAATGTTCCTATCCTATGTTACACTCAACCCTCAGAATTAAAGAAATCTTTGTCATTCTTATCCACTCCGTTTGTTACTTCCTGATTCTAACCCTAAGATGCTAGCTAGGGCTAATTCAAATTCATGTATGTGACTAATTTCAGGAAGTAGATGGTATGAATTTGACACTTGATCAGACTCTAGGCAGTTCTAATCCACATTACTCGAGAGTACTGAGAGAAAAAATGGCAGCAAGAGAAGCTGCAAACAAGGCAATGGAGGCTCGAAGGGCTGCATTGGTGGAAGCCTCTTGGTGTCGTATTTTACGAGCTGCCAGGTAACATGTCATGTGTGGCATGTTCTTTTGTTTCTTTCATGGTCATACCTACGTTTTACACTTTGCCATGTTGGTGTTTTCCAGGATTCCTAGTGATGATGCTGAGGCTCAACTCTCGAAGGCAGAAAAGTGTGCAGTGGAAGCTTTTGAGGCAGCCCAGTCTATGGGAGTTGTCATGTATGACTTGCCAAATTGCCCTAGGAAGCATTGTCAAATTGAGACATCCTCTGTTAATGGAGAAGGATCATCCACCCATACTGTTACTGCATCTTTTGAAACTGCATTTGAGGTGGACAAGGAAGTAGCCGCAGCCGTCAAAGCTGCATTTGTCAGGCTTGCAAACTGCCCTTCCGTTAGTAAAGATGAATTCAGAGAACTGCTGAGAAAAATCAGTGAAAACCCGGATGCGGATGACAAGAATCAGGACTTATCTGAGTTCTTTTCAGAGTATGAGTCTGAATCTGGATCCGAACTTGATTCAGTCTCTCAAAAGGGTGATTTTGCCTCTCAACACCCGGACTCGAATATGCCACTCCCTATGACCACAAGTCATAGGAAAAGCAGGAGGAGACAGTCTCTTGACAAATTCAACAGATTAAAGCTTGTGGACATGATGCTTGAGAGGCTGAAATGTTTGCAAGAAGATGAACTTTCGTCACTTGCTACTATAGTTGCAACTTGTGGTTTAAACGCCGCCTTGGCTGAAGTGCACAATACCAAGCTGCACAATCCAAGTTCTGCTACTGATCATACCTCCTCTTCGACTCTTAATTTTCCAGCAAGAAGAATGTCACTGCTGGCATCAGGAAAGAAGCAAGTTGGGACCGAACTACCAAGTCTAGACAAGTTTTTGGTGAAGCACATGACAAAACTTGAGAGAGAGGTTCAGGAGGCCAAGAATAAGAGAAGGAATGAGGCAGAATCAGACAAGGATAAGTCTCAAAAATCTGTTGATGGAACTCCATCTGAGACTATACCTGACTTGGGAAGTATTCTTGTGAGGAATTATTCAAAATTTGAGAAAGACATTAATGACGCAAAGATTAAGTCCAGAAAGGAAATGTCAGCGGTTCAAAGTGACATGCCAAACCATCAAAAGGATTATGCAGAAGTACCCAGCTTGGACAAGTTCTTAGTGAAACACGTCTCAAGACTAGAAAAGGAAGTTCAAGAAGCCAGAAACAGAACTATCAATGAAGGTAAAAGTGTGAAGATTGGAGTTGATCTAGGATCTTCCGGTGGAATGAATTCAAGTTTCTGTTATGATGAAGCATCGGAAGGGAAAGAAAACATAAACGCAAACAAGGAGATTAATATGAATTCTGAGACAGAGGAAAAAGACTGTAAATTGAACAGAGGTATATCTCCGTCGGATGGTGCAAATGATGTGATTGAGGAGAACAAAGGTGGCGTGGACAAGATTATGATAAAGCCTATGCACAGATTGGAAAGAGAGAAGATGCAGGCCTTGTCCCTGGGAGGCCATGCAGAAAAATATAGACAAAGGAATCAAGCAGTAACTGGTGTTACAGATTGTCAGGGCCTGGATAAAATTTTAGTAAAGCATGTCTCCAGGCTGGAGAAGGAGAAACTGAGGTTCAACTCAGATGAAGAAAGAGTTGAAGTTAAAAGAGATCCTGGAAACATCCATTTGGATGCAAATGTAGAAGGCGGTCTGGACCACATTTTAGTGAAACATAAATCCAGACTTGAGCGGGAAAAGATGGCTGCTGCTCAGCAGCAGGAGAATCCTGTTAGTCTCTCTATGGCTCGTCGAGAAGCAAGGGAGAGGGAGTTGCAACAAGCTTGGGGAGGATTGAGCTTAGGAAACTCCATTAAGCCTCATCTCTCTAAGCTTGAACGAGACAAGGTCAGTCTTAGTTTTGCTTGACATTTTTCACACGTTGAACCTGTGATATACTGTAGTTGCAAAAAGGCTAGCTATTTTTCTGTTGTTGACTCTGTCCAATATGTTTGGTTTTCTTTCATTCCTTTTTTTTTTTTTTCTTCTTCTAGGCTGCCTGGATTAAAGCTGAAGAGGAGGAAAGGAGGCAGGCGATGAAGGCAATCTGACAGTTTTTTCAGCCCCATACAACTCCTTAATTCATTACTATGTTAATAAAAATGTGCCTTGAGCCCATCCACGCAATTCCTTTCTTCATTTGTGTTCATAAAAATGTGCCTAGATCTCCATTGTCTATTTTCTCTTCTTGATTGTACTTCAGTTTCTGACTAATTGCGACCGCTCCATGTATGGACCATACAGGTTGTATTTGGTTCAACAAACATACTAGCCATCTTAGAGTGATACATGACCATTATTCATTTAATTTTTATTGGATATGTTCACTTTATTTCATGTATCATAATATAATATCATAAGGTCACATGTTTAAACTTTATTTCCATCTGTATACCAAAAATATAATATAATATAATAATTTTATTAATTTTATACTTATTTAGATTTTTATTAAATACTACAAATAGTGCCAGTTTAGATTCATGTCTTGCATAATAGGCTTAAGTTTCTCTAGACAAAATAAAGGAGACAATTGTTAGAAAGATCTCTTAATTGTGCAATATTTAAAGATAGAAACAAATTATTTATTTAAAAAAAACCTATTCTCACTTCCAAATTTATCTTTTCTAGTAAAATAGTATTTTAGAAAACTATAAATTATTGTTGCACAACTCACTTAATTTTTTTTTATCATTACTATATATTTTGACCTCATTTTTTTTTCATTTTTTTATACATTATGAATGAATCACATTTTTCAATATAAATGGGTTAAATGGATACACAGATCCTTATTATATTTTGAGAATTTTGAATTAGATCCCTATATTTTAAAAGTTTAGAATTGGATCCCTGACACTTTTATAAACTTTTAATTGAGTCCCTATACTTATAGAAAGGTTAACTCCCTATTAAATGTGATGAAGTGGCAAATGGTTTGATGACAAGGACAAGTATCAATATTTAGGGTTACTTATGTCAATATATTTAATTGAGTTTAATTAATATGTATTGACAGTATAAAATAGTTTTATATTATCAACCAATAGAAATAGGAAAAAGTGAGAAATCATGGTGGATCTCTCATTATAATGGGTGGTTATTTGTATGAATTGGCATTTTCCACTATTTCTATTGGTTTACAATGTAAAACTATTTTACACTGTCAATGTATTTAAATTAAATTCTATTTAATTAAGTATTGTTTGACTTTGACTCATCATCTCAATGTTACTGTTTTGGTTTGGGATTTCTTCATCTATCCTATTATCTCTTTCCCCAAACCATGTCATTCTTTTTATGTATTTGCCACTTTATCTCTTTGTAAACTAACACCCAATTAGAGGAGGGGGGAGGGGGAAGGGAGGCAGGTTACTTGTAAAGCACATTGATGTGTTTTCCACCTTTTATTTTTTTGAGTAATAATATGTCCTCTTAAAGAGTTGTGTTGTTTGGACGTGTAAAAACAGACGTGTTTGACATATTACCAACTTTTTTTATAGTTACCAACTTTTTAAACTAAAATTATCAACTTATTTGGTTAAGTTATTAATTGGTTGCAGCATAATATTATAGGATATTTTGCATTCAACTAATTGGTAATTGAGAAAAAAATTTGATATTTGTACACTGCAACTAATTAGTAACTTAATAAAAAAAATTGGTAACTGAAAAAAAAATATTGGTACCGTGTCGAAAATACGCCCCAAGTACATGTTCAAATAACATTATTGCCTCATAAAATATTCTTCTAACAATTCTCCTAATTACTAAAGATGGAAAATATTGAATGATTTGCAAATGCATTTATTATCTTGAAAACATAAAAATAATTCATTATTTTCCTTATTAAAAAATTAGGAAAATAGTCAGGAAGATATTTTAAGAGAATATATCATTAATTTTCTTTTCACTTCTACTTAACACATGACTTACTCATTTAAAAGAGTAAATATCGATACTTGCATATCCCATCAAATTGTTGGCCACTTCATCTCATCTAATAGCGAGTTAATGTTTTTATAAGTATATGGATCTAATTAGAAATTTATAAAATATATTTGGACCCAATTAGAAACTTATAAGAATATAGAGACCCAATTCTAAACTTTTAAAATGTAAGAACCTAATTCAAAATCTCCAAAAAATATAAGGACTTATATATCTATTTTACCATGTAAATGTGGTGAACCACCTTGTATAATTTTTCCTTTGATAAGAATTTCTATAAATATTATTATAAAAGTACTCGTTTGAACATTATCACAATTAATAATTTTTTAACAATTATCTTTCCTAATATTCATGTTACTTGAAACTAACATTATTATTGTGTAACATAAAAATATTTTTTTAAAAAGAAAAACCTTACGAAAAGAGTGTAAAAAGGAAAAGAAAAAGCAAAAAAGTAAGTTGACTAGGCGTTTGACGGCAACATTTTAGTGGCTTTAAGCATTTTCCAATAAAATAAGACAATAAAAGTAGGCTTCTAGAATGCTTCTGGAGGGGCCCTCCTCCGCTGTGTGTGAATAAAGTGTGGCAAAGCGAGAGCGATGGATGGAGTGGGTGATTGCTGCCTCCTCTATTAATATTAATATTAATATTAATATTGCTTTTGGTTCACTTTGTTGTGTGATTTGTGCCGCGGTGGGGGTGGGAGTGAGAGTGGTATAGAGATGGGAGGAGGGAATGGGCAGAAGGCCAAGATGGCTCGCGAGAAGCATGTGGAGAAGCAAAAAGCTGTTAAGGGTTCGTACTTTCCATTCCATTCCATTCTTCTTTTTCTCACTTCATCCCATCCCTTTCAATTTCAGCACTGGATTGATGTCTTTGTGTTATGTGTTGTGTAGGAAGCCAGCTAGAGTCCAACAAGAAGGCCATGACCATCCAGGTACTGCTTCTGTTCTCTCCTTCCATCTTTTTACTTTTATTCGCACATCACATCACCAACACATCCATGCCCATTTCTATTCTTCATAACTCCCATCTGGACAATAACTACGTTTGTTTTATAGATTGCTTTTCATCTACGCTTGACTTGATTGTTTTTTCAGCTTAATAGTAATACTTCAATGTTTTGAATATGCAGTCCTGTGGTAATTAATTACTCTTCGGTTCTCTACATTGATTCCCTATAACCCAATCATCTCTGCTTGTATAAGTTATTTGCTTTCTGTATTACTATCATTATTTGAAGAAGAAGTTGGAGATTGATCTTCGTTGGTTTGCTTTCTAGATCATATAGGTTTAGTATAATATAATTAATTGAAATTTCTCTGCACTACTGTAGCTCTTATCAATACCTCTCTTTAACAGCAATTGCTTAAACTCAAACTGTCATCCAATATTTTAGTTTCTTCATCACTCATTTGCGGAAATTATCAACTAACTCATGGCTTTTTTGAAGTGGACCTCCATCTTCTGAGCCAACTTTACATTAATTCTGGAGTCTGTCCTACTGATCTTTTCTCGTCTTTCATGGTCCCATTTGGAAAATTATTAATCTTTTGTTGACTATAATGATTTTGTTTTGTCCCTGTAGTACACTGCGTTTTTGGATTGTGCGACTCTTCTGCATATTTATGTAGTTAGATTTGTTGAGGTACAAGGGTCCTAATTGGGTATCAATCCTGCATCGTCTAGCGCGTTTATATGAAATGTAATTGATATTATCGATAGCAGATATCATTGTCTGTGTTGCTACCTTTAACATCACATTTATTTTAGGAAATACTTTTAACAGAACAGTTCGGAATTCCTTTTTGTTGTCAGTTTCCCTTTCTTCTCAATCTGCAATGATATGCGAGGATTGTGTGCTTCCATATTTTTTTTTTTGTTTGGTACTAAGACTAATTAGTTTTCTATTCAATTTCAATAAGATCTCCAATTTTTGTTTGTGACGAAGGGGCATTTTCTATTCTCATTATGTCCAGTTTGGTGGTTGTTATTTCCATTTTCAAATGATGAGAAAAATTAACGAATGCTACAGCCCTGTCCTCGTTCTTCTTAATGTTGTGGCGTACTTGTGTTGGATATAATTTATATATAAAATCCATTTACATAGGTTATGATGACTAAATCTTTTCTTCTTGTCATAACTTGTTGCTGGTTTCTAAATTGATAAAACTCGGGGACCCTGGCTGGATAATGAATGCAGTGCAAGGTGTGCATGCAAACATTCATATGTACCACATCTGAAGTTAAGTGCCGGGAACATGCTGAAGCAAAGCACCCAAAGGCTGATCTTTATACTTGTTTTCCGCATCTTAAAAAGTGACTATTACATTGCAAAACAAGAACTTGTGGATTGAGATTTGTACAACGTATCTATGATAGACTTTGCTTGTGTGCTTATTAATGAAGCGATATCTATTCAAGAAATACTTATGCCATTTGAGTACTAATTGGGAGTGTTAATTGGGTGGCGAAAAGTGTAGCAATGATAATAGGGGATGTATATAGACGAGTGTTAGAATGCGTTGTCTTCCACTAGGCTGCTTTCTATCTCCTCATTTAAGCTTCTGCCGACCACTACTATTATTATACAAATGCCCCACCCCACCCTCTTGAACATGGCAATTTTGACTCCAGAAGGCCATTATCGAATCATGCAGTCAAACTCACTTGCCGTATTTATGAAGATGCATTCGACGGCTTAGATTTGGTATTCGGTCCATTTGGACATAGGTTCTGCTCTGCGTTGTGGCCTATAATGTGGATGAGCTTCCATAGTAAATATGCTGCTATAGGACTAATTTTTCATTAAGACCCTGTTTTATATATTATATATATAGGTTTGATAGTGTAAGTTATATATTCTTTTATGTACGAGAATAATGGATAGCTTAAGTGCGTTGTTTCTACTTCTTGCATGAAAATGTACTTTTTTGATTAAAAAAATGTTTCTTAAGTTTTTTAATCCCCCGGTTATTTGGTTAAATTTATTAAACAAATAAAAAAGCATAAAATAATCAGTTTGATGTTTTTATTTTAAAGTAAATAAGGAGCTGTTTTTTTTTTATTTTATTATGAGAAACAATAGAAGAAAGACAAAGTTATCCTAAAATTTAGAAGCAACTTTTTATTTTCATAAAAATATTCTTACAATTATTTTTAAAAAGGCAATGTCTATCATTTTAACATTCTTTTCTGTTTCTTTAAACTTTAATCCTTTATTTTATCCATGCTTGATAGTAATTTTTTTAAAAAGCGTTTATGTTTATTATCATTTTATCCAAAAAAAATAAAAAATAAAAAATAGTTATATAATGAAATTTTATACATTCTCGTATTGAATTATCACATATAGTTATTTCTCTTTATTTTGTAGTTGAATTTCTTGTTACTTTTTATTGATGAATATTCAAAGTTATCGAATATAAATATAAGTAAATTAAAGTACTCTGTATTTATGTATTTGTTAGATATTTTTTATTAATTTAAAGTTGTTTTTTACTATACATTTAATTAAGTTGTTTTTAATTAAAAATATAAAGAATATAAAATAATTATGAATCTTTTAATAGATTTACCATGTAAAATAAAATATAATTTTAATCAAATCTGATCTCAATTGCAATTTCATAATATTTATATTCATCGTATCTAAATAATTTAACAAAGTTATAACTTTGGTTTAAAAAATTTTCTGCTTTTAATGTTGTGTTTGGATAAATTTTTTAGAATAGTACTTTTAAGCCAATACTTGCAATTTTTTTATTAATTTTTCTTTAAAAAAATTTGATTTTTTTTAATATTTTTAAACTTATCCAAACAAAATACATAAACATCAAAAGTAATTGTTTTTAATTAAAGAAGCAAAAATAAATAGATCCAATATTAAACTTTTGAAAATGCATATATTTTGATAGCACCAAAAAAACCTTAAAAAAAAATGCAATGCGGTGTGGTAGATAACTAACAAGCTGGTGGCTGATTTAGAAGAGACAGTATTAGATGAGTTATGTAGAGGTGGAGGATTAGTTGACATGCAAGTAAGGATTAATTAACAATTTAATTTAGTGGTGATCGATGGTGGGTAAAGTAGACCATAAGTTGCGCAAGGTCAAGCAAGGGAACTTGTGCGACTAAACACTCATGTGCACAGTTGGAGACAGCTTCCAAGTGTGTGTGTGTGTGAGTCTGATGATTCCCAAACCACACGACACGGTCAGGTCAGGTACAGCCAGCATCACCCACTTTCATAAATCCTAACTGTTCCTTCGTAAGTGCTCCTACTGTGCCTTTCACGTTCCCACTATCACGGGGGTGCGTGCATGGGCCCTACACAAACACAACCAATACAATGCAATGCTTGACTTGACTTTTCTTTTGTTTCATCTTCCCCATATTCAATTGGCCCATGCTTGACGCTCTCTTCTATTCTCTTCTCTTCTCTTCTCTTCCATTCAATATGAATCCAATCGAATCGAATCTCACGTCATGTCTGCCCCTCTATTTTGACTTGGCCTCGCCTAACTCTTGCTTTTTCCAATTCCAACCACTGACCTGACCTCCTTCCTCCTTTTTCTTCTTCTTCTTCTTCTTCTTCTCTTTCACCTCTTCCTCTCTCTCCTTCATTTTTCTCTCTTCCTTCCAAGTTCCAACCTATCCCTTTCCTCTCTCTTTCTCTCTTATACGAAGGAGAAGTAAGAATGACTCCTTTCGCTTCCCTCTCTCTGTTATTTCTCCTTCTCCATTGTCCCCTCCCCTCCCTCTCAACCAACGCTGAAGGTATGCCCCACTCACTATTTATTTTCATTTTCTCTGGATCCACCCTTCGCATCTTCAATTCTTAATATTCCCATTTCTATGTACAAATCAGTCGTTTCGTATGTGTGTGTGTGTGTGTATATATAGTGCTTAACAAAATTAGATATTTCTTCCTTTTGGTTGGATTTCCAATTCATATATAATTTGATATGTTGCAAATATAGTCATGAGCTGATGTCGTTGTCGTTGTAGGAAATGCTCTGCAAGCTTTGAGAAGCAGGCTCTCTGATCCCAACAACGTGCTGCAGAGCTGGGACCCAACTCTGGTTAATTCCTGTACTTGGTTCCATGTTACCTGTGACTCCAACAATCGTGTCATTCGCTTGTAAGATTCCCCGTCTTCTTTTTATTCCTATTTTTCAGTTTCTTAGTTATAGTAAGTAACTGGGTTTAGGGCTAGGCTTCTAAATTCTAATCACATGTCTATTCTTTGAATTTCAGAGACTTGGGCAATTCTAACATTTCTGGAACCTTGGGCCCAGAGCTTGGCCAGCTGCGCCACCTCCAATACCTGTACCCCACCCCTTCCCTTCCCTTCCCTTCCCTTACCTTACTTAATTTAATTTTGAAACCATGTATGTACCTTTTGACATTATATTTTGGGGAGTACTAAATTATGGACCATTCCTCTCATCTCTTACTGGGAACAAGAACAAACAAACGTTCTACTTTTGTCTAATCCAATATGCTCCGAGTTTTTCCTTTCTTCATTTTTGTTTTTTGGTCATTTTCCGGAAACCAGGTGAGAGATCCTAAAATTCTTCATTGCAGGGAGCTCTATAGGAATAACATAAGAGGGGAGATTCCTGAGGAAGTTGGTAACTTGAAGAACCTTATTAGTATGGATTTGTATGGTAACAAATTGGAAGGGAAAATCCCAAAGTCATTTGGCAAGTTGAAGTCGCTTAAATTCCTGTGAGCATGTTTATGTTGATTAGTCAAAAACTTTTAGCAGTTGAATTCTTGAATTGAATAATGTGAATTGCTTTCTCTTTCGCTTACCCCTTTGCTCGGATCAAACAGACGGCTAAACAACAACAGGCTGACTGGATCAATCCCGCGAGAACTCGCTCATCTTAAAAATCTAAAAGTCTTGTAAGTTCCTCTTTCTAGTCTTTTCTTCTTATGATTTTTTGATTCTTCATTTTTAATTGATTTATCAGCTGATTTGAAACCCTGATGGTGCAGTGATGTTTCTAATAATGATCTCTGTGGAACAATACCAGTGGATGGCAACTTCGGATCTTTCCCATCGGAAAGGTACAGTAAAACTGTTGTAATTGTTAACCCATCAGTCTTGTCGTTATAGCATGTGGTTTGCAATTCAATGACCTATATATATCATTATCAAGCATGTCCTCATAAATATGCTAGTTGAAATTTAGAACTTAGAACGCTGTTTCTTACGTCACAAACATGTCCTCAAAATCTCAGATCTAAGCAGTAGATGCCAACCAAGACCAATTCCATTACCCATGACCACCACCATATACACCACGGTTCTGTAATTCTGTTGAATTTTAATATGAAAGCCCACAAAATATCAAGAGCCTTCAGTTAATATATTTGCAAAGCATCTTGCTTCTTTGAATCTTGACATTTTTTATTCGAAGCTGGACCGATTTAGATTTCTTGCTACTGTTAGACTTACTATCTATTTCTCCAACTCTCGTTTCAGTTTTGAAAACAACAGACTCAATGGCCCAGAGCTGAAAGGACTGGTTCCTTATGATTTTGGATGCTGAAGAAAGGTAGAATTTGCCTATCGTCCTCAGGCAAAAGTGAAGAGGCTTTCTGTGCCTGCCACAAAATGAATCTGAAATTGTCACACTTGTACGTCGATATATCGAATAAATAAGATGATAGTAGCATCTGCACACAGCTTCTGACTGGGATGAAATTAGCATTTATCATAGAGCCATTAGTTCAACCAAAAAATAAAATAAAATTAAAAAAAATGCCTGTTATACTCATCATCATCAATTTGAAGGGAAAGAAAGAGACATATCTGTCTTAAAAAGTATATTATTTTATTTCCAATCCGTCGAGATTATATTGTGTCAAAAAGAAAACCCGTTTAAATTGATCTGTTTGGCAAAGTAAGAAACATATTTGTCTTAAGTATACCATTGCTTGAAAGAAATAAACTTACAATCAAGCACAATCATACATTTGGCACTCCCAAATTTTTTTGATTTTGTAAATTCCGCTCACGTTTGCAAAATTTTGCGGGTTTTAAAAATAACAGACAAGCGGAACGAGAGAAAGCCAAAATTTCAAAGGTTTGTGATCAAATTTGAAAATTTTAAGCAGCGATGATCACAAGCAAGAGAAAACAAATCTGAGATTTTAGAACATCATTTGTTTACCCCAATTTCGTTTTGTTGAATTTTCTAGCAGTTTAACATTAAAATGAAATGCAACCATTACTAGAATTTATTTTTAACTGTAAAATTAGCTGGTCATTATAATGACTGTCAATATTTTAAAAGACCAAAACACCTAAATTAATTGCATGCTATGTGTAGGACATAAAAATTAATTAGTAACGTAAAGAAAGAATATGATGGATGTGAATATCATGACGGCAAGAATAATCAAGAATATCAAGTCTCTTTTAACAATTCATCAAAAGAGTTGGACTGAATAAATGATTGTTGTTTCGATCAAGTTAATGCATGATTAAATAGTTCTACAATAAAATGTTACACTAAAAGTGAATTAAATTCAAATCTCTCACCAAAATTAAGCATAAAAAAACTAGCCAACTATCATTCTTTGTATAATTCAAAAGGAAAAGAACCATAAAGGTTTGAGAGAGAGAGAGAGAGAGAGAGAGAGAGAGAGAGAGAGTTTAGAAAAGATGAGAAATTAAGAACTGAAAATTATCATTATGAATTTGATGCACTGTACAATCCTTTTATATAGGGAGCATGCACGAACATCAATTGTCATGCCCCTGCAGCTTATAGAACGATATCTCCTATAACTGCCACCAACGGTCACTAACTAACTTAACTAACTAGCAAGCTCCAGCTTATCATAACTAACTGCCTCGGATTCCCTTTTCTGCTGATATGTAATGAAAGGAAACTGTTTAATCAAAATTTGTATGATACCATGTGACAAATGACCTAATTTGTAATGCCAAAGTTCTGTTGCTGGGATGGAAGGACTGGTGAAGGTATGAGCTCGAGTGTGTAGAGAGTTAATGTAGCTACTTTCTTGAGCTGCAGTATCCAAATAATACAGGCCATTTCATTCCCTACCCAAACCAATCATCTTCTAAGACTGAGTATCTTGCACAAGGCATTGCTTCTTGGTGAAAGTTAGTGAACAACTGAGGGAGTCTGACAATTTGGAAATTGATATTAAGTTGAAACTAAAGTCTGGAATATATAACACATTACTCAAGACAAAGGTTTTGGAAAAACAGACTATACCTGCATATTCAGCTAAAACAATATGACTATTTGGCAACTTGACTTGAATAGGTTTAATTCAAGAATAAGATACAAAAGAGGTCAAAGAGGAGCATATATGATATGTGGCTTCAGAATCAAATATCCAAGTGTGTGGTGAAATGAAAGGAAAGCAACAGAGAACAAACACTTTACCAGAGTTGTGATCTGAAGGTTGTGCACATGTAGGTTGGGAAACTGTGGTAATGTGAGAGGCTGAGACTTGATTTGATGTGATGGAAGGTTGACTGTGCAAGTTCGCTTGTTGAAGCAAGGTCACTAATGTCTTATACTGTTCTTGAGTCAAACTAGAACCTGATTGTTGAGAAACTTCACCCTTCGAGGCAGTATCCTCTTCATTGGCTTTCATGTCTGCATTTTTTTTCTCGAAAAACATTGTGTGCAGAAGATCCATTCCTGAATTTGAAGTGTAGAGGGAATCCATGTTTCCTATAGCACACATCCACAGTATGTCCAACCTTTCCACAATATGTACAGACTTTATTAGCATTGGCACCTCTGCCTCTGCCATAGCCTCTGGTGCTAATAGCAGCTGCATTGATCATAATTTTTGACTCATCCTGATACTGCATACCACCAAAGACTGACTTCTCCTGCTGCAAAATCTTAGAGAAAGCTTGATTCATAGTAAGAAATGGATCTGTTTGCAGAATCTGAAGCTTGATCTGAGAATATTGTTCATCTAAGCCATTTAGAAATTTCACAACATACTCCTACTGCTTGAACTGCCTGGCGTTTCTCATTGCTTCACAACTACATTGAACTGGACAAGAGCAGAAAGGAATCGGTCTATAGTTTTCCAATTCCTCCCAAAATGCTTTCAATTCAGTGTGGTATTCAGTCACTGTTAATGTTCCCTGCTTGAATCCATCAAATTCCTTCATCAATTCTGCAATTCTCACCATATCTCCTCTAGAGAACTTCTCTTTCAGATCTTTCCACACATCCGATGCCAATTCTAGTGCATCGACACTCCTAGCTATTGAAGGTGAAATGGAGTGCATTAACCAATTATGAACCATATTGTCACACCTATCCCAAGCATCAAATAGAGGATGAAACTTATCTAGCTTAGAAATCGAACCATTGACAAATTTGAACTTATTCTTTGAGATCAAAGCTCTTTTCATGGATCTAGCCCAGGTATGATAGTTAGAACCAGTAAAAATGCAAGAAACTAGCACCTGATTAGGACTCTCATTTGGATGAAGAAAGTAAAGGTTCTGTGATGGATCTTGATACTGATTCTAATTCTGCATCTGCACATTCTGGTTTGCACCAGTTCCTTGATTCTGGTTTGCAGCACTAGTAGTTGCACCTTGATGTGTGTTCCTCGCCATTGTTGGATCGATGCGCAACAAAGCTCTTTTCAGAGCTCTGATACCATCAAAAGGAAAAGAACCATATAGGTTCGAGAGAGAGAATTTAGAAAAGCTGAGAAATTAAGAACTGAGAATTATCATTATGAATTTGATGCACTGTACAATCCTTTTATATAGGGAGCATGCAGGTACATCAATTGTCATGCCCTTGCAGCTTACAGAACGATATCTCCTATAACTGCCACCAACGGTCACTAATCAACTTAACTAAATAGCAAGTTCCAGGTCATCATAACTAACTACCTCGGATTCCCTTTTCTGCTGATGGTTTAATAATAATTGATAGTAATACAATATGTTAAAACGATTATGGTACAACACAAAGACAAGATGTGGTCATGCCGCGTTCAGCCATCCCCCAACTCTACCTCTATTGTTTAAATTTTAGTTTTTCTCCGTGTACTGAAACTAATTGGCTCCAGCATAACAGAAAACCACACCCCTTTCTTGCCACCTCAGTAGTGCTTGCGAAGGCAAAAATGTTTAACATGCTTATGTGAATTGTGAACCTGTCAAACTGCTAGAAATTATGTCAAATCAATATCCTGCTAGTTTGGTTTAGAATCACTTTGCATTAAAGACAGTTCTTCTTCCACACTATCAGATGGTGAGCTCACAAGAAGCTCGACATCTTTATTTTCTTGGTCAACCAGCTCCAAAACAGCTGAATGGCATTGCTGCCAGCCATTGGAAGATAAGGAAGGAGTTTCTGTTTCAAATAGCATCCAATTCTTACACTTGGCTTGAACCAAGATAGGGTACAGTATAAACCCCACGAGAATTACTGCCCCACTCACAAAAAAGGTTCTCAAAGAAGCCAAGCACATCACAAGAATGAGCAACAAAGAAGGAGGCAGGCAAAGCATGGCCGCCCAAAATGTTCCCAAGGGAACTCTATAAGGTCTATGCAGATTTGGCTTCTTCAGTCTCAAAGTTATAAAAGCTGCAAACTCAAGAAGCATTCCCACAGCATATAAGAAATTGAGGAACTCCAAGATTTCCTGAAAGCTCATCCATGACAAGAAGATAACTCCAGTAGCAGAGAACAAAATGCTAACAGTGGGCGTTCCATTCTTAGACCTAGAAGGCGAATAGTACAACAAAAACTGTTAGATCGTTGAAACTTCCCACTCAAGCAATTATTATATTTACTAAAAGTTCATCTTGCGCTCACAGCTATGTCTAAATGCAAAGATTTTAAAGACACCGCAAAGTCACTCCTTAGGAAAATCCCTCAGAGATTCCTCCCATTCTAGAAAACAAATAACCTTCCTAGAAGTATAGATGGCATAATTGTTGTTTATATATGAGCTAATTAAAGGGAAGATACTAAATAAGTATTTTTCCCATTGATAGATAAAAGCGGTTATGATAATTGTATTCGACTCCTATAGTTTTTTTCGGAAAAGAGAAAGAGGAGACTGAGGATGCATTCACACAGTTATTATACTACTAAGAAGGGAAGCATTGAGATGAGATGAAAGATTTCTGACCTTACAGCAAATACAGCTGGAAGCATTCCGATTTTGCTCATCCCTAGAAGTTGAAAAGCATCACTACTCATTTCTGCTTCAAACAAGCCCAGGTTAGACATGGCAGCAGCCGCCTGAATCCACAGTTTCAGCCAAAAGCCACCAATTAACACTCCCACTTCTGCAAAATAACCATCTGTCCACTCACTGGGCAAGGATCTCAAAGCACCTGTTCCAGCAAGTAGTGGAATCAAATAGGAGGAGATCACCAAAACAAGTCCTCCAAGAAGTGCTTTTGGGAACGTTTTACTGGGATCTTCAACCTCTCCTGAAAGGGTACTTGCCTTATCCCAGTAATTTAAATTCCAGAACATACTGTTGAAGTATCCTCGCCAGTCCACCTTCTTAAGATCTGCAACAAGCCACCGCCTAGGCCTAATTTGCGGAATGGAAAGAATTCCCATTATGAGGAATGGGAAGAGTGAGAAAGTGGCAAGCAGAACAGCAGAAAAGCCAACAATGTGAAGGCCTCTGTAATTCAAGTAAGTTAGTGAAGCGGTGATCCCTAGAAGGGCAGGGATTCGAGCAATCATTCGGTCAAACATTGGCAAGGAACGTTTCAAATAATCGAGGAACAAAACCGGGTAAAGAGCATTGTCCATGACCCCACTGAACCATTTCCAAAATCCTTCCTGAAACCCCCAGAAAGGTCCAAAAGCTGAGGATATCCAAATAACATATCCACCGTTTTCAGGGAAGCTTGTGGCAAGTTCGGCTGTAACCAGAGCTTCTGGTATGCTCCAGATTAGAGGGAAGATCAAGAATCCAAGCAAGGACAAGAGAGGGCCACCTCCAGCCCTGACCGAATCCTCCAATCCAAAAGGACCCCCAGACACCTCGTAGAAGATTAGAGCTATGAGAGGCAACAGTGTTAGCTTTGGATTGGATTTCTTCACATCACTGACCATTCCCTCTTCACCCATCAGCAGACAGGTGAGGTGATTCAAGTTTGAAACTTTGTGACACCCCTAGCAGAATCAAACACGTGACATAGCAGACCGGATTGTGCCTTCCCTTATGTGCAGACTCGTTTCAAAGCCAATCCTTCTCTTAACCGAATAAATAAAGGCCGAAAGCAGATGCCGTCATGACATGAGAAAGTGCATATTGACATTGACAAGGGCTACGGAAGAAGTGCGCCTAGCTCTTCCTGCATCTTGCTTCACCATGAAAATGTTGCAAAGCATTGAGGACCAGAGCTGTAGGATAATTATAAATAACGAAACATCAGGAGAAGGAAAAACATAGAATAGGATGCTGTCAAGTTCAGCTTAGACTAACCCCTTTTTGCGGAGATAGATACAGGGCCTGCTCCAGTAGAGATCTGTTCCCAGCCCAAGCTTAAGTTTGCATCACATCGCACCATACAACTTGACTCTTTGTTCTTGTTCTATATTTATTCTACAAACGCGTTCAACGCGCTGCCGGTGCAAATGGGAGATAATATTTATATTCTTTTTCAAAGAATTATGTTTTGTCTTAATTTTTACGCACCTACACATTAAACTGATGACACATATTAATTTTTTAGTAGCTTGCTCTTGTTCGCGTAAGATAGACCATGTTTTGAAGTTTTGACAGACATCGTCAAATGGATGAGGCCATTGCTTGAGAAGATGTATTATTTATATATAATTCACTTCGTGCTCTAAATTGATATACTATTTATCCATATTAAATGAGTATGAGAACTAGTCTAAATGAGAATTATATATCTATCCAATGATAAATTGATAATATGTCGGCTCAGAATATGAGATGGACTATATCAAAATATAATTTTTTTTGTTTATGTCTTGTTGTAAGGGTTCAACAGATAAGATTAAAAGTAGAATTAAAAAAAAACTACAAAGTGAAAAAGAAAGACTAAATTATCATAATAAAATAACTCAGTATATTTATAAAATAATAGTAAATTATTGAGATAAAATTTCTTCAAAATAAATTTATCTTTAAAATAAGAAAGCGAAAGAAATAAATAAAATACACTACAAACATAACTCAAAACTAAAGGTGAATATCCTCGCTTTCGAGCAACTTTTCCAAATTGTTATTCTCTTTTGTCATTCAAGAGCAATGATGTCAGATCATACTCAAATAATCATTATATTCTCGTTTATCACCGTGTACCTAATCAAGCTGATAATAAATTTTCTCTGGTAAATACTGATACATTGAATAGTTTCTAGTATCTCCGAAAAGTCCGATGAATATAACGATTCCGTTAAAATTCCTCGCAATTCATTACGTTGGTAAACTTCTTTAACTTGTGCCATGTGTAGAATACAAATTGCCTTATTAGTATCTTACGATGGCAAGTGCAAGCATGACGGGCAATTTATGAGTAATACAAGCGACGGATTCTCTCAACAAGCGCTGCCACAACTCAGTGTTATATGAACCAGCATCTGTCATATACATCCAGGCCATTCACAGGTCATGGTAGGGTGAGTATCAGCCCTCAGGTATCTGATTCAGAATATAATCTTTGCTCAAATACTTAATCAAAAGATATGCTGAAGGAGTCATCTAAACTATAAAATAACAGGCTGAGACTCAAAAGACATGGCCTAGTAGTCCACATACAGAATGAAAAGTCTAACACAGCAAGATAAGTATTGAACTTTGAAGCAAGAGCTAAGGGAGAAATACAGGGAAGACTTGATTCATACTCTTGTGATCTGTCGGCGACACCATTTTTCCCAAGAATGCAGACAACAAACTCTACAATTATAAATAGCATTAATACCTTTCTAATCAACTGTTTTAGTTTGAGGGACGCAAAATTCAGAAGGACATGCTCACTAAATTCAAATTTCAAATGGTTATATCTCATCCAATGGGTAGTACTTCTTTTGCAATGGTACAAACTAAAAAGTAAACAGAACTCAACTATCAAACTACATCCAATGCAAGAACCATACCCCAACCATAACAAACTTGAGCAGAGACATGCGATGCTAACTTGGAGAAAATAGAGTTGTGAAAGCATCAGAACCTAAGGAAGCTAAAGATAACTTAATTTTCATAGAAACTAACACAAATCTTACTGAGGAAACCTCAGGCACTATATCATAAGACCATAATCTCACTAATTTATCATAACGGTATAGGAGTCTCACTGGACCAGTGTTGTGGTTTGCAAATCATCAAGCTAAGGCTACAAACTGCAAATATTAAGTGACAAACAAGGTGCAACCAGAGCATGAAAAAGTGAAAGAAACACCGGAATTGACTAAGCCAAATTTTCCACTTGTTGATGTGTAATTTCAAATTAGTAAAACATGCCCAATCAATAGACTAGATACTCTTCAAATCAACTGGTATTTTAGGAGATACTACTTCAAATAGTCTGATAATTTACATTTCCCTTAAAATGGCTTATCCAAATGTAGAATTGATAGATCCCGGACCCACAGTATGGAAATATAAAACTAATAACCCATAGACTCTGGACCTCAACTTCTACGTGATGCTTCAGGCTTCAGCTTGATTATCTCCAACAGAAGGATGTTGATTTGCTCGAAGTGGTGGAGCCTCGCCAAATTTCAATATGTAGGCTACTTCATATACAGGACGCAGTTGCGGAATCACTTGCGCATCCAAGTAAGCATCACAGGAGAAACACCAGACTGATAGATCACTATTTTGAGGGGGAAAAAGAAAAAAACATTAATGGGAACAGCACAAGCACTAGATCCATGGAGAAAATTTGCATGTCAATTGTCGAAGAACACAAAAACATGTCAATTACCTGAAGCTGAGTGCCACAGAATGGTTTGTCTCCTGAGAATGCTGGAGCATATGCTTATTCACAAACCGGCTACACAGCACGTCCTTACATGACAAACACAGCCAGTTTTCATTCGGGTGTTGGCACCTGAAAAGTTTAATCCGATTGGAGATTAGAGAACAGCCTTGGTTTTATGCAGAACACAGATCTTATTTTGACAAAATTATTAAAATGCTTTTATGTGATGAAGGTTTGTATGGCATCCAAAGGGTTTGGTACCTCTTAATTTTTTACTATTGGATTCCCTATTTGCAGTTCATTCAATCACTGCCAACTGAGCAGAAAGATCAAACCTTTGAGGGTGTATGATGATGGCATTTCAAATTACTTCCTCTGTTTCATAATATCTATCAGTTTAACTATTTGCATAGCCATTAAGAAATCTAAAATCAAAGATTGGTAGTAAAAATGTTTACCAGAACATCCTTATTTAATAACTAATTTATGGTATTATATTTCATTGTTTATTGTGCTTAGAATTGTGTAGAGGGTATATTTGAAAACTTCATAATAAATGTCTTATAGAAATATGAGAAAGACAAATAATATGAACCAAAAAAATTTACCTAAAGTGACAGATATTCTGAATCAGAGGGCAAAATTAATAAATATAATAAAAGGACACACACACTTGAGTGTAAGACATTTGTGATAAATGAAAGGTTTATACTCAAGTCAAGACTAGATTTCGATGCTATGATGAGCCAAAATGTTAAATTGGGAACAGGGAGCAAGTGATAGAAAAAGCGAACCTGTAGCAGGGAGTATGAGGGGTTGGAATGTGGGCAAGATCGGGAGATAAGGAGGCGAGGTGATCACATGAAGTTCGAGCTTCTACCCAACCTGATTCAGACCCGTAGATTAAGTCGTAATCTTCTTCTTCACATAAACGTTCCTGATCATCATCATCATCATCATATTCATATTCATGGCACAATCAGGAGTAGATATATAAGATAAGGCTCACGGCACGGCATCATTAGAAAAAATGGGGGAAAAAGTAAAAGACCCCTATTCATACCTGGAATGTTAAGATGAAATGTTTTGTGTGAGTTGGTTTGATTTATTCATGTGAATGAAGAAAGTAGTGGCAGTGGTAGTGTAGACAGAATAAGAATGGATAATATAATAGTAATACCGACCGGTGGAACTGGAGAAGAAGAGGAAGCCATGATGATGATGATGATGATTGCTTGCTTGCTTGCTTGCTGATGCTGCCAGTGCTAACCCCAACACCAACCTCACCTTAGTCAACATTCACCCTTAATTTCCCTTTCCTACATATGTGCTCATTTTCTCCCTTTGTTGTTAGGTGACGTTTGGTATGAGTATAAATAATATTTGATTAAATTATCTATATTTATAATATTATTTTATTTAATTGAATAATAGTATTAATAATTTAAATTTTTAAGATAATTTAAATTATTATTAATATAATAATATGAATTATCCTCTTAAAATATGATAATATGAATTATCATAAATATGATAATTCTATTATTATTATTATTATTGTTATTATTATTTTTATTTTTATTATTAATTATTAAAAAAAAATATTATTATTAATTATTATTATTATTATTAAATATTATTTAGTAATAATTATTAATCAAATTAACAATCATAATAATAATTAATTTTTTAATTAATAATTATTAACTATTTATTATTATTATTATTATTATTATTATTATTATTATTATTATTAGTTTAATATATATATTACATAATAATTTTTTTTGTATATCAAATAAGGTTATATAAATTGTCACTTAGATTATCTATACATATTAAATATTATATTTAATATTATAAAAAATTTAAATTATGACAATCTATTTAAATGGTAATCTAAATTACTGATAATCTTAATAGGTAATGTATCGAATACCTACTTATTCTATTCTCTGCGAAATGTCGTAACACTATTTTTTTTTTTTTGAACATCGGAAAATGCCGTAGCTTTCTCTTACGGCTTACGACTAAGATGTAGCCAGTACGTGGCCTACTGGCCCGCTAACCTAATTACGGACTGGCCCATTCAGATTACATTGGACTTGGGTTCAGCAAAAAGCTCGATATTTTATATTATGTATTCATTATATATATATATATATATATATATATATATAACAAATTTGTTACTTTGTTAATTATAACTTCATTTTTCTAATCACATCAGTATAATTATTATAATTACAATAATTGATATATATTGATAGTATAAAATAATTTTATACTAACAATTAATAAAAATATTAAAAAGTGAGAAATCATAGTAGGCCCTCGTTATAATAAATGATTATTTATATGAGTTGACACTTTTTATTATTTTTATAAATTGATAATATAAAATTATTTTATACTATCAATATATTTAAGTTAAATTATTTTTTAAACCAAACATGACTAAAATATTGGCAATATTACGTGGATAAAACACACACAATGTCAATAAAAATATCCAATGAAACACAAAAAAAATTCAAACCAACTCCTTTAAAGATTTCCAAAAGCTCAACTACCAAAGATGTTTAGCAAATATATGAAAATGCAAAATCTTGAATTTAAGAGAAGAGTAAAATTGGTTGAATGACCAATAGATGACTTATATTGAATTTCAAAAATAAATATTGTCAACTATGGAATATAATCCAAATTGGAAATTTTTTTCACAATCAAATCATGATTTGTTTTTCAAATTGCATGCTAAATAGATAATGTTTTTTATTCCAGTATTTAAACAACATTACTTTAAAATAATTTTATTTTTTAAAATAACTGTATGATTATTTTTAATTAACTAATTAATTAATATTTTGAGTATGATTAATTTATCTAAGAGAAAATATATTTTTTTTTCCCGTGTTTATGTTGTTTGCTTATTGAATTTTTAAAAAAAAAAAAACTGTTTTTCACTTTTAAAGATCGAAAACCAAACACGCCCTAGGGTTGTGAGGCTACTATATATGTTAAGATTCGGGGCTTATTCCGCACATTCTGATTCTCCTCTGCGACTGCGTGCTAGGGTTTGTGTATTTCGCCTTCGCCGAGGAGCAAATAGAAGTGATGGGTCACTCCAACGTGTGGAACTCTCATCCCAAGAACTATGGTCCTGGTTCTCGCACCTGGTATGTCATATCACTCCGCTCTAGCTGATGAGCTCGTTCTGTATGATCAAGTTGAGCCATTTTTTGGTTGTTTCTCCTCAATTTCTTGTTAGATGATTATCAATGCTTTTGCTTTTTCTTTGAACCCTTTCTTCTGATCCCATATGTAAGATGGTTGAATAATTGCTGTACTTATTCTAACCCCCCCCCCTCTTTTTTTTAACTTTGTTGTTGGAGTAAAATGAAAATTTCAACGCCACTCAACGGGGGGTGGGGATTTAAATGGTTACGTTTTCCTTTGAGATGAGTTATGCTATGCATCAGTATATGGACTGGATTTGAGTAGTTTCTAAAAATTATGTGAGGATGCACGTGGATTAGTGGTTTAGCAACTTTCTGAAACTGTTAGTGGTTAGTGTGAAGATGCCGAATCTGTCTTGATGTAGCTGTAATCTGTGTATGCTGGCCCAAGTTATGATCTTGTTCAATTTGATTTGATATCGCCATGTTTCTGTCTAATTGCTTATAAAAGGATATTGTACTTTGTTGCTTTTTTTTAATGATATTATGATTTTATTTTCTCTATGGTGAGAAAGAATTTTATTTTACCGTAAGACACTATAGCGTCTTCTTATTTGCCGGATAAGACTTGGTTACTTCTTCTTGTTCTGTACACTGTTTACATTGATAACCATGAAAGATGCTCTTGTAATGAGCCTCGTTGGCAGTTCTTTTTCTAACATTTTTGCCTTATTTTCAAACTTCTTTTGGGCTATACTGCATTCTTTTTTCACCTTTTTTTTTTTTGTGGCAGAGTCAATTCCTACGTGAATGTCATTAGTTTTGTATTATAAAACTAAAGTTATTTTTTTTTTGTGAGTTTTGTTTAGACTGTTATATTTTAGATATTCTAAGAAGACAGACAAATGATTTGATTTAATGCTGCATTGGAATTATAGAACGCTAGCTACTTGTACTTGATATTGTATGATTTTTTTAGATGAGATTTGATGATTGTGAATGGTGTTTACTCATCTGGCCTGTTTTGCAGCCGTGTGTGTGGGAACCCTCACGGCTTGATCAGGAAGTATGGGCTTATGTGTTGCAGGCAGTGCTTCCGTAGCAACGCCAAGGAAATTGGCTTCATTAAGGTAAGTATTTGGATGCGCTCTGGTGCAGTTTTCTAATGAATCCAAATTTTTGAATGTGGAATCTCATTACCTCTCTCTCTTTTTTTTTTTTTTTTTGGTTTGTGTTGCAGTATCGCTGAAGAGCTAGTGTACAACCTGCCCCACCGGTTTGAGATTCTTGCATTTTGGATGGTGATGGTGTGGGGATGTTATTTGTCTGAAGGAACTTGAGAATTTTTGTGGCATTTACTTAAGTAAATTATCAAACTTAAGTTTTGGAACTAAGAATATTTTTATTTCTTATATAAATTGTTTTGATTGAGCTATCTACATGTTTGACTGGGATCCATTAGTCATTCTTCGATTTTATATTAATTGAATGAATGCGACTTCTTATGTAATGTCCGCTCATTTTAAGTTTTTTCCCCAATACTTTTGCCCATCACTACCCTAACTATTTACTGTTTGAGTAAATATCTCAAGTGCCAATCCAAAAATCAAATTCCAAGATTCCATTAACATTCGGTTTCAAGCATTAGTAACCTCGAGTAAAAATATAATTATACGGACATTTTTGAGCCAAACAATCTTGTGCCACATTTATTTTGGGTGTGTCGATAGTTAAATAACAGAAAAGTTTTATTTTTGGCGGGGTTGAAGTGGAAAGGAGAAGCAATGTTGGAAATCCTTGGTACAGAGGCAAGGTCATTCTCTTGAGTTTGTAATCACTTCCGAAGCCAACTGTTTTACTACTTATAAACGGATATCTTGCAATGGGTATGTTACTTTTGTAAACTAATAACCCCATCGAGTGACAGTTATGTTACATTCCTTCAAAGAACTTTGCCTGCCTCATCATTCCATGATAAATTTGGCATGTATTCGTTGGTCAAA
The DNA here is from genome assembly GCA_031439595.1 of Pterocarpus santalinus. Taxonomy (NCBI): domain Eukaryota; kingdom Viridiplantae; phylum Streptophyta; class Magnoliopsida; order Fabales; family Fabaceae; genus Pterocarpus; species Pterocarpus santalinus. Next base: position 448,533 of record CM062531.1, read on the forward strand.
CAATATATCCGTATCTTTTGTCTTGTAATGCTGAATGGGAGATTACAGTCAGGTGGATTATCTTAACTGAAGTGGGATTCATCATAGATTATTATTAATCACTAGTTTAATAGTTAATATTATTTGGCAATCGCGATCTACGCCAAAATTTTGATTTCACCTCTGCTCGCCACGGTCGAAGAGAGAGGGGATGAAAAAAGCAACTAGAAGAAAGGTCTAAATCGGACTGGGCGATCAGTGTCCCTTACTATGATGTTTTCCTTTGGATTCTTCGCTAGCTCCTGAAGTAGCTTGTTGATTGGGGCAGGAGTATAGTTTGTGAGGAGCCTTCGATCTAATTCATATTCGATTTAATTTGGCTTAGTCTGTTTACTAAATAATCTCAGCCTAAATTTTTTAAAAAGCTTTTTTAATTAAATAGAAAATATTATAGGTTATAAAAAAAAGCTTATTAGATCCAATAGGTTGACTTATTTATGCTACATTATTATTATTATATAAATTCTAATCATAATAGAAATTTTATAACCTGTTTTAAATGCATTTTTTGGCATATTTAAAAGTTTTTTTTATACCCAATGGGGCCTTAGACCCAGAACAAAAAACTACACATCAACAATTCGGGAATACGTTGTCTCATGGAGGTCAGCCAAAAAATCCAAAGAAATACAGGTTGTCAAAATTTTAAGAATAGATTTTTTGATTTATTTAAAAATTTTATAATCAAATAGATTTTTAAACAGACTTTTGGGTTAGGTCAGATTTTTATTAAGGCCTTAAAAAGAGCTTACATCAAGTAATAGGTCCAAATTTAGACTGCATATTTATAATATAAGTTAGATCCGATTGAGTTAAAATTTAATCTAACCTACTTCCATCTTTACTTGTTGAGGTGGATAAATATTGTGGTATAACTAGTTATCAACTGCAGGCAACATATGAAACTCAAAGTTCGTTATAACTGGTAGAATGTGAGTTTGGACCACTTGAGCATGTTTGTAGAGATTTGTCACTGGTCCCGGGCGGATGCTAAAGTTATTGTGCTTGTGGTACCATATTTCACTATTTAAAGCGCACGCTCCTCACAAGCGAAAGGAGTGCGTTTCAACGGATCAGAAGTATTGTTCCCAAATGCTTCAATATAGATAATGATTTTGAACAGAAGAGTTATCCCAGTTTAATCAGAGTTCAGGGTTCCACCCTTCGAACTATCTCATAGAGCCCCTCAAATTAGAATCACCGAGTCTGTGACAACTGACAACAGTAAAGAATCATTTTTTTGCCCGAGCCGATTGATTAAATAATGAGACAGCGACGCCCTGTGCCTATGAAACATACACAGTCTAACATAAAACACTAGATGCTTTCAGATCAAATAGCAGCAAGCACAGTCAAAGGACAGGGGAAAGAAAAAGGGAGCTGTCAAATATTTGTGTGAATATATTACCATTATATACTTTTATCTAAATCGAATGCTTAAACATTTAATCAAACTGCAGGATGGTGATATTAAGAAATACGACGGGTTAAAAACTTGCAGTGAGTGGTGATCATGGAGAGGACAGAAAGAGATGTGGCATCTTATTGTAGCTTTAATAATAAATTGATTATAGCTTGGCTTGCAAAAATCACGATTAGGCAATATTGCCATTGTGGCAGATAATGCTTAACCTTTTTGGCATGTTATTGATAGCGTCAACAACTATACTTACTTGCTTTGGAGCTCCTTTCATGAAGTTTAGCTCATTCATCTCTTTCCCCATGAAGTAATCACTCTATCTCGCGCCATTTGGAGTGGCAAATCTCACTATATACACACAAATAATAATAATAATAATAATAATACACGTGAAAGCAGGAGACATCGGAGTCTTGTACAGTGGTGAAGCACTTAAATGTATTCTTCCTGTTATAAAATTCTAATATAAGGAGACAGGCTACTCCTTATACGGATAAATTAATATTTAATGTTTCACAACAACGTGCAAGAGACAGCCATCTTGTTCTTAGGGCTGAAATAGCTACAGTAAGACAAAAGATCAAATTTGTTAGTTGTGAGTTGAATCCCGTGACCGGCGGCTAATTACTAGACTAGCAAATTAGCAAGCTGCTTATGGAGTATTGGAAATGTAAAAGGTAAGAAAGGAAAACAAGTGCAATATAGTAAAAGAATATCGTCTGTGTGTACATAAATAAATGTTATTCCATTTGTTTCAATTTATTCATTAATTTAAATAATTTGATACAATCTTAAATTAATACATTTGAATACAATTGTACCAAAATATATCAAATTATCGAAATTAATAGTAAATTGAATTGGAAGGAGTACTCTCTTTTATCCGTGTACTTATAATAATGGAAAACTATAGTTTTGCATGATAAGTCCACAGTAGAAGTGAATACAATTTGTATATTTGGCAAGAAGGGATGAGGAGAAAAAGAAAGAAAATAACTAATAATTGGACTGAATCCAACTGAGATATATATGCTTAATTTTCATTTTGACTTCTTTTCATTTTCATTCCAAATTTCTTTTACCGAAAGATTGCTCGATGACAACTTGCCAAGCTGCTGACCGAACTAGCGACCTAAGAAGCAGCTCCGGGAAAATAATGTCGCACTAATAAGTCTCCAACAAAAGCATAGCTGGAAGCATATAGTGGGTTTACGTATCGGATGTGAACTAACTCTTCTTGAAATAAACCTTATCCCAACTAATCCAATTTAATTTTATTACTTCAATTTAGAGTTTTTAGGTTCACTAAGTTAATCCAATCCGACAAACACCCATATAAATGCAAACTTAAATATGTAATTACCATCGACGGCACGTGTGCATTGATAGTGAGAAACTTGTTACTGTTTTGTTTTTGCTGTTAACTTATGGGAGGCTTCTTTTTTTTTTTGGGGGGCTTCTCTTAAGAAAACGATTGGAAAAAAGAAATTACACTTCATATATATATTTATGGAAGGAAAATTAAGGTAGAGGAGCGACCATTCATCCATTTTAGAGATGGAAGAAACAAGCAATTGCATTTTGAGGAGGGGAAGAAAATAAAAAATATAGAAGAAGCAGCAGGTTAGTAAAATAAAGCGCCATTAGATTAACATAACGTTCGTCCAAAAGATTCACAAAAACCAAAACTGAGAAGCTCAGCTACGAAATACTCTCTAGTCGACACTCTCAAATCTCAGAATTGTGGAGCAGCATTTCTTCGACTGTTGCTCTCAAGTACTGAATCTCGGAATTCGTTGATCTGGAGAAAGCAGGGGTTTGGGGGTTGTGGACGAAAGAAGACCCTTAAGTGAGAGTGAGAGAGGCAATGTGAACGAAATCTCAAACACCTATAATGGTGGCTGCCATTTCACAAGCAGCCCAACAACAAGAACAAGAAGAAGCGCAGCAAGAGCAGGAGGCATGGAGGGCACCACTGCTAACGTCAGAGAAAGGCAATGGCAGCCTCAACCCAAAACCATCAAGGCCCAAGGCCAGGCAAGTCTCCTCCAGGTACATGTCTCCCTCTCCGTCTCGCTCTTCCACTTCAACCTCTTCCTCTCGTCGATTTCCCTCCCCACTCCTTTCACGCTCCGCCAATTCCACCTCCCCCAAGCGCTCCCAATCGGTGGACCGCTGCCGACCCGCCACTCCCCGACCCATGACGCCCACCCCCGATTCCAAGCAAAGCAATGCGGCTCAAGTATCTGCAGCTGCCAAGCTTCTGGTGACTTCTACTCGGAGCTTGTCGGTTTCGTTTCAAGGAGAGGCCTTTCCCCTCCCCATTAGCAAGAGCAAGGCCCCCACCCCTGAGCGCCGGAGGCCCACTCCTCTTCGGGGAGCTGCAGATCACCTGGAGAACTCGAGGACCGTGGAGCAGCAGCGGTGGCCGGCTCGGACCCGCCCCTCCGATTCCCTGTCAAGGAGTATGGATTGTAGCAGTGACAGGAAGAAGCTTATTGGTAATGGATTTGGGGATGTGCAGCGCTCAATGACTGTGAATGATGATGGAAGAAGGTTAAGTTTGAGTTTGGATTTGAGCAAAGCTGAGTCGTTGAAGGGTGCTCCGCAGTGCCCGGATGGGAGTTCAGCAAGCGAGTCTTGTTTGGCTTCTGATCTCACCACCGCATCTGACACTGAAACCGTTTCCTCCTGTAGCACGTCAGGAGCAGGAGCACAAGACTGTGCTGTTGGTGTTGGTGTTGGTGTTGGGGCTGCTAAGGGGACGAGTGCACCTCGTGGCATTGCCGTTTCTGCCAAGTTTTGGCAGGAGACCAATAGCAGGCTGCGACGCTTGCAGGATCCAGGTTCACCCTTGTTAAAAAGCCCTGCTTCAAGAACCACTGTCCCTGTCTCTGTCCCTGTCCCAACCAAGGCTACTCACTTAAAGAGGTACAACACTGATGGCCAGGTGTTGTCCCCTCGAACTATGGCATCCCCAGTCAGGGGAAATGCTCGTCCTGCATCACCAAGTAAGCTTTGGGCATCTGTCGCGTCGTCGCCATCAAGGGGTATTTCTATTTCTAGCCCAGCTCGGGTGAGAAGTGCAGTTGCCAGCTCCATCAATAGTAATTCTAGTAATACACCTTCGATTCTTAGTTTCTCTGCTGATATTAGGAGAGGGAAGATTGGGGAGGATCGGATATTCTATGCACATACATTGAGGCTTCTATATAACCGGTATATGCAGTGGCGGCTTGTGAATGCAAGGGCAGATGCTACCTTTATGGTTCAGAAACTGAATGCGGAGGTATGGTTAACACGTCTGAAGTCGCACCGTGTGTAATGCTTTATTATGGTTTTTATTTCTTGTAATTACTATGAATATCTCGAATTGTGTCATATTGAATGCTCATATACAGTAAAGCGTTTTGTGGAGTGGTTCCTATCAAATGGATCTTCATCGTACTTGGAACATTCTTATAATTTGCTTTGGAATGGGTTACCAATTTATAATTTGAGAAACCCTGTGCTAGTAGTTTAGGATTGCCAAAAGATTTGAGCATATTACTGATCACATGATCTAGGTTGAGTAAGCATTTGGGCAAAGATGGATGTTCATTATGCATGTCTTGGATTGACTAAAGAACGTGATACTGATAATTCAGTACTCTTATCTCCAACATTCTTGATCATGTTAATGCATGATGACTCTACAAGGCCCTTCTGTACATAACCATACAAGTCCATTTTTTATATCTATTCTATTTATTTTTGCATGTTTATGACTAATTACTACCGTCTATTCATGCTTAACTTTTCTTCAGAAGCTTGAAGGTTCTTTCTGCATTGAATTTAGGAAATTGGTAAATCATTCACAAATTGAAGAGTACTGTTTTATCTTCTGCTCAAGAGTCAGCAGAAATAGTTGGTGGAAATTATCTAAGTATTTCCTGGAGTAAGAAGATACCTGGTGGCATAGCTCGATGTGCTATCATGTTGACCTTGAGTCAGGTTCTTACATCATTGTTAGGCTCTAGAATCTGCTAGTCTTAGTGACATTCAATAAAGTGATTTATGTCTTTCGGGTTTTGGATTACATCGACAATGTTCTAAATCATTCATCATGCGAGGCAGTCATTCTTTATTCGAAGCTTGTGTTGTCCGCACTTTGGTTTGTAGTTGCATATCTAATTTCGTGTGTTGTGAATAAGAGCACTCCTACAATAGTCAGGATGACAATGGCTGTGTCATTGTCAGTACTACATGGTAATGTACTGGAAGCTAAATGATTTTCGTTGTATCAGAGACATTTGTGGAATGCATGGGTAATGATCTCAGAACTCCGGCATTCAATCATACTTAAAAGAATCAAGCTGCTATTGCTGAGGCAAAAGTTGAAGCTAACTTCCATCCTAAAGGGACAGGTAAGATTCAGAGCTTTTATTTTGAATTAGTACCTCTTGTGCCATGCATGTACTTCATGAAAGGTGAAAACAAAATTCAAATTGTTCTTCTGCAACAATGGTTTTTTTTTTTTCCCAAAAAAAAGCTTGTTGAATGTTGATGTGCCTGTTAATACCTTAATGTAAAGTATGGTGTTCAATAATATATTGTGACAACTCTTACCTCCAGGCATATTATTCTAAAAGGATTGTACTTTATGTTTACGTCAGAGTTACAATCAACAATGCATTTATTTGATCTGCTAATTATGTCGTTGTTGTTTTTATTATTATTAGAGTAAATACTCAAATTAGCCCTCTAAAGATTTTGGACATCAATTTGGTCCCTTCATGTTTAAAATAGACAACAATATAATCCTTAAATTGTTAGTTATTTACTTATTTTATACTATGAAGAACCAAATTGACGTGAAAAATCTTTGAAAGACTAATTTGATGTCTTGCATATCTTTTGAGGACTAATTTGAGCCCTTTACCATCATCATCATCATCATCATTATTATTATTATTATTATTTGTCATAATTGAAGTGCGTTGTACGTGGTCATAGATGCCTTACTTGGAAGGGTGGGCCCTTCTAGATGGAGATCACTCCAGTTCTTTGCTTGGAGCTACTGAGGCTTTGAGGGCTAGTACTCTCCGTCTTCCAGTAGTTGAAAAAGCAATAGTATGTACTACTTTCTTTTCTTTCTTACTTACTATTTTTCAAATAAAAATTCACTATTCTGAAATAGATTGTCAAAGGTTAAACTGTTACTCTTTATCAGGCCAATGTACCAAACCTAAAGGATGCTGTGGGGTCAGCAGTTGATGTGATGCAGGCAATGTCATCCTCAATCCACACTCTTTCATCAAAGGTTATTCTTTTTATTTTCTTCTGTTTGTGCTTTTACAGTATGGTGCATTGTTCCTTTAGATTAATGTCTTTTTTTTTTTTTTTTGTTGTGTGTTTTCTGTGAAACTTCAATTGTCATCTTAGCTGTGTGTATAAGGCAGTAATGCAACCAATATGTTTAGCGTTTATCCTCATCTACCATAAATTTCTTATAATCATTCTTTTAAGCGTTCTACCGTAGGCCACTTATGGCATGCCTCTTCATACATGGCAAAGAAGTAGGGCTTGGGTTATAAACTACCTTAGGTTCAAATTATTAATTTCTTTATGTTACCAAAGCATAACTTTGCACTTCTGGTAGTATATCTAAAAATGCGTTTTTAGCAGGTGGAAGAAACTAACTCCTTAGTGGTGGAACTTGTAAAGTTGACTGCAAAGGAAAGGTTTTTACTTGAGCAATGCAAAGATTTTTTGTCATCGTTAGCGGCTATGCAGGTAATCAATCATGTTTGTCTGAAGCTCTCTCTCCCTACTTTCAATATCAGTATTCTTAATTGTTAGTCTATATTAAACAATTCTGGCAGGTCAAGGATTGTAGCTTAAGAACGCAAATATTACAGCTTTGTCATGTACTACCAGCTGCCTGACAACACGTGTAGAACTGATCTTCTTTGACTACTCACTCGTAATGCTAACAATACTCCCACACCTTTACTTTCCAAGGGGTGGAGGTAACACAGAAGGTAACAAGGATGGAATGCAATTAAACTTTGATTTTTGGCCTTCGTTTGACCGTTTTGAGACCTGCAGTAGTCTTGTATGTCTCCGTGTGTAGTATATCTTTGTCTGTGAAATTACAAATTACAGAGAAAAAAAGGGTGGCATTTTCTCACTAATTAGTTGGTTGTATACAATTACCTTGTCCTTCGAGGAAAAGCCGGTGTCTGTGTATATATCTATATGTAATCAACTAATCATTGTTTAATAGGTAGTCTGTTACCAATCTTCATTTGATCCTGGTACATGCTCTGCTGCTTCCATTGTTTTCTTATTATACTTTTAGAATATGCTTCGTTCAGCTTTTGCCCCAACCATTGTTTTTGAGTTCCAAAAGCTAAACCAAACATACTATTAGTCTTTTAGCTATTACGGGCATGATTTTGCATGGTGGCAGAACGATTATTTGTGCTGACCGTCATATTGGTAGTTGCTGGGAGAACAGATGATTGAAGATGAGTTGTTGGTGTTCCTCAATGTAAATAATTGAAACATGATCATTATGACAGAAAAAAAAAAAAAAAAAAAAAAGGCTCAGAATCATCCTGTCTTTTGCAATATCCCTTTAAACTACGTTTTTGAAGCGATGTTGGGTATTTTGATCAGAAGTATGCCGAAACGCGCTCTTTTTTTTTTTAATTTTTGGGTCAAAACCGCCAAACCGCACCCTTTTTTTTTATTTTTTTTGTGCCAACACTCTTTAAGTACGTGGAATGCAACCAAGGAGGGGAGAGGGCAAACCAAAGCCGACATTACCAACGATATTTAAAGAAGCAAAAGGCCCAACCCCCGCCACTATTGGATGCCCACTGACATTGCAATTTTCTAGAGATTTTGCGAGGTCATGACCAAGAAAATATGGAAAAAGGATTTTGTGAGGTCCCATACATTCGGGGTGTTCAGTGTGCGCTTTATTATCTATATTAAATAAAATCCCAGCAAAAAATATTTAGGAATAACAGAAACTTTCATCCATTAATGATTTGTGTCTATGCACCTATAATTTTTCATATAAAACCTTCATAAAATCCTCAAAAATATTAAAAGATTGGCTTATAGATTTCTATCCATTACTTAACGTTCAGTCCAAAATTTCTCAAGCATTTTAAATTTTTTTGGAATATTTTGTGAGAATCAATCACGTGCATCTGAATTTGGTCATAATCATTTTCGGGAGTAATTTGGGCGACAAGTTAAAATTTGTTATATATATATATATATATATAAAGAACCGCCAACAATGGATAGGTTGCCTCTTCGAAGAACTCAAGGGCCAGTAGCAGTCCTGAATCGTATGTACGTCACATGCTTTGCCTGCTGTTCCCATTGCCTGATATCAATTCAACGAGGAAGAAGATGCACATCCATGAGCTATGGTATTTGTATTAAAATTATTTTAATCTTTGTATTGACTCATTTTTATTTATTATTAGATAAAATATAAAATCTAAATTAAGTGAAATCTATGTCTTATCAAATAGTGGATAGAAGTAAGACAATATAAAAGTCAAAAAAAATTTAATACAGATAATATTTTTCCATACAAAATCATCCCTTTTATAATCGGTACTGTTGGAAAGATTCAGTTGTGTATGTTCATCCTCCTTTCAAGTTGCAACCCGTTTCAAACGAATCAAGGCTCATACTTTGAGGGTAAACAAATACTCTCATATATGACTCTGCATGAAGAGCTTCTCACAACTAATTTGGACATTTTTACAGAATAGCATTTGCAGATATCAAATTTAAAAGCAAGAAATAGAGGTAGCGGCAGGTTGGTTCTAACTTTGTCACTGAAAATGTACATAAGTGACGGTTCTAATACGGAAAGGGAATGTAATAATAACAAATATCATTTTCATGCTCATCGCCATCATCCTCACGGCAATTTTTTAATTATAGCTGTTATGATTGCTACTAAGATATATTATTTGTGTTTTTTTTTTTTAATAAAAAAACAATTTGTAGTATTTTAATATAGATTCTATAACAATCTATCTAACTACATTTTATGTTATATTCTTGATGGCGGGATCTGAATCATCCACAACAAGATGGAACGAAGAAATGAAAAAGGGTTTTGTAGGGCACACAGTAAAAAAGGCTATTAAATAATATTTAAATTTTTAAGATACTTATATTTATATTTAATGAAATTTATTTTTAATTTCTTAACCCATGTAAGGATCCTTGAAATAAAAATACAAGAAAGGCAAATGGTAGCTCAGGGGGCTAGGAATATTTGACAAATTAATACCCCGATAATAACAATAATAATAATAATGGGCAAAGAAGTATTGTCAGAAGAAGAGTGTAAGGAGGTTGGATTCAGAAGCAGAGTGGGGTGCGGTACTCGCCAAGGTGGTGGTGTGTGAATCCTCCTCCGAGGGTGTGGGCGCTCGTTGGCGTTGCTTCTCATCATCATCTTCCTCACAACTTCCACTCTCTATCACCACCGCTCTCTCCGCTGAGCCTCCACCAGTGGCAGGCTTTCTCTCGGGCATCCGTGATCGCTTATGGTGATGGTGATGATCAGAGTATTCAAAGGCAAAGCCATCCATATCCATGACCATGACCATGAACTGAGGCAATGGAGTCAAGGCCCCGCCTCCACCTCCGAGAACTTTCTCGACCCCCATCTGGCAGAGGCGCCAGTTCCCCGTCCACAGCAGCCCCACTGCTCCATTTACTGGGTTTATGCTACGCCCCACTGCTTCATACATCAGTGACCGAAACATAGCTGCATGCCAATCCCATTTTTAATTATTCCATTCATTAATATAAAGAATTATTAGTTTATACGTCTTTCTTATGTACGCCTATATATTACTATGTCACTCACTAGCTACTTAAAATATGCATATGACCTTAATTACATGATTCTTGTTTATTATCTATCTCTGGCAAGCAATTTGAACAATTAAATAGTACTAGTAACACAAGAAATATGAAAAGCTTATGATACAAATAGAATCGAATTCATGACCTCCCAGATTTTGGGTCTTAATTGAGAAAATGGTCCGGGAACACCATATAATTATATTTTCGGACTAATTATGTAAGTGTATTTTAGATAAATCTCACCACTAACACATAATTTTATGCAAAATACACTTATATAATTAGTTGATAGTACAGTCACATGCTGCTTTTAGACTATGTAAGTATTTCTCTTTAATTGATCTCCAAGTATGTATCATCCCATGCCATCTATGCATGCATCAGATCAGATACACATACACATAGACACATACATACCAGATCTTTGATCGGCGGGTACGGAGGAAAGGAAAGACATGAGGGTGGCACGGCCGAAGAACTTGGCGACGAAGAGGGTGGCGTGACCCTGCGCTTGTGGGCTCTCTATCCACTGCAGGCATTGTCTCAGCATGCACTCATCGCTGCAACCTTTTCGGAGGACACGGCAACCGTTGCAGCTCATCTTCCTACGACTCGATATATGTATATGTATCCACCACACCTTATACTATACAATTACTATATGGTTGGTGAGTATCTTGAAAAACAGAAAACTGCTGCAAGCTTTGGACTTCAATGTGTGTAGATGGAGGAAGGAAAGTGAGTTGAGGCCTATATGTATGTGGTATTATATAGAAAGGGGTGAGAATAGAGCGTGGTGCATGTCATGTCACGTAGTGGGAATCTGCATATGTCATCAACTAATTAACCATTAATGTTCACTTTAATTTATTATTGTACAACCATGGTTGAGTTACCAACGGGCAGGGGCAGGGTCAAGCTGGTGATAGCTACTATGCATGCTTCCAAAGAAATGGGTGAGAGCGGCTCTGGTTCTCCGCAATTGTTACAAAGATCCCTCCATCCATGGATTCCTCATCTCCACATATATCTACTATCATTCTTTTTCAATTCGACAATTCCCAGCTTGGATACTTCTAAAATGAAGTCTTTATTGTTCTCATGAGAGATTATTCAGTAAACTTCAATATGCAAGGTTTATTTTTAATTATTTGTCTTCATTTGAATGTTTTCATAAATATAGCATGATGTAATACATTTAATTGAAAAAATAAAATTACAAAAAAATTAATAGCTCAACTAATAGACTAAAAAATTAAATACATGACATCCAGGTTCAAAATTATACATATACAGTTCATACACCCACGATTATTATAATATATCTTATAATCCCTCAAAAATGGGGGTTCTAAACAATTAAAGTGATATAAAAATGATACAATGATATACGGATTGCGTGAGTGTGAGGCTTGGTGATGCACAAGGATGAGATGAGAATGATTTAAACTAGCATAGGCATAGAAGTTATAGCCAGAAGTTGGATACGTGGCGTCTTTATCCAAAATGGACCACAATTCCACACAAATAAAATGCGTTTAGCGCATATTCCAATATAATTAACGTGTTTGTGGAGAATGGGATTCCAACTAGGTTAATCTTTAGCAGCTAAGACTTCGGCTTTATATGCTTCTGAATGTGGTTAGAGGTAAGACTCCACCATGGTATCAAATTCTTTAATTTTGCGGGGGCTAGCTGCCCCCAATATATCTCCTACCTAATTATTATTACTATCATTAATTAAGTTTAGTTAGGCCCTATCCCTCTGCTTAGATGGTAAAAGAAAATGGAACGGAAAAAAAGAAATTAAGAAAATAGAAAAAATAAAAAAAAGTTTATTCTCCTTCCTATTGTATGAATAAAAAAAAATAAAGAAAAATAAATTTATTTGATTGGAGACAAAAAATACAAAGAAAAAAAATATATTTATATTAAATTATATTTTTAATCTTATATAATATAATATAAATATTTTTTTAGATTTTATATATAAGGTATAATAATAATTTTACATAAACTTTCTCTCTTATTTTAATTTTCTCACCTATTATAGGAAGAAAAATTTTTTATAGATCCCATTACTAATATTTTTTTTCTCTCCTATTTTCTTCTCATATCCAAACAGAATAAAATATCAAAATCTTTCTATTTCTTTCTTTTCCTTTCCCCCCTGAAACAAGCAAAGGGATATACATGCACAGGTCAAAGGCAAGACAGAGGGACTGTTCTAGGTGCCTCTTCACATCCGGCACAAACTTCCCATGCGTCCCTTCAATACATTAGGAAGACAAATAGGATTTGGGAAAATTGGGCATATACTTTTGCTCGCTCCCTTTCCATCAATTAGAATTTTTGTTTGATTTCAAGTCTCAGTTGAAGAAACCCTCCGTGCTAGTACATCACTGACTGATTTCGGTTATCATAATTGCTAAATGTTTTCTTTATCATTTTGTTTGTTTATATAAGAAAACCATCTTATGGCCCTGATTGAATCATTGCCACTCCTATGTAATAAACGCTTACCTATTGAAGTTTTTTTTTTTTTTTTTGATTTAATGCTTGTTCCTACAAGTGTATCATTGATTTAAAGTTTGGATAGCTCCAAAGAAGCTGACCTCCCTTTGACAGAAACGAAGTGTAGAAAAGTACAATTTCCATATCATTAGTACAACTAATTGAAGTTAACAGCTAGGTTATCAAATGCTTCTTTAGCATATTTAACTATTGGTTTCGTGAAAGCTAATATTTATTTATGTATAGAGCTTGATTAAACTTGCTGCCGCGGCACAATTACGTGGCCTAAGGAGAGTAGTAACATTGATTTTATTTATCTTATTGATTAATAATCTGCCGTACTAAGACGGGTGTGACGTTAATTGGTGCCGGATTACTATTATCAACGCTCGTGACGTGCATTTTGAAGCATGTCTCTGTAGATTTTAGGTGAGCAATTTAGTTTCTTTCGATGATTGCTAGATAAATAACTCCGTTGGTTGAATTGCAATTTGAAACTCTCTCCTGCCACTTGTGAGTATTGTCCTTGTTCAGCGGGGTTGAGTTGAGTTTTTTGTTTTTATCTGAACTCTCTATTTTGGAAGCCTCACTTTGGATTCGACTTGTACCTATTATTCTGCACCATTGTGAAACGTTAAAGAAAATGAATCTTAAAGAATCAACAGCTGATCGTTAAATTATGTACAAACGTAAGTACTCTTTGGTATTTTAAACAGCTGGCTTAACTTCCAGTTAAAACAATGAAGCACGAGCTTGCAAATAGGGCTTCATCGGATTGGATTAAATTGATAGCATAAAAATTGGATAATGATGTATGGTACGAAAGGAAATTCGCACATTGTATACGAATAGTTGTATCTTCAGAGTATAATTGTTTAATGCACCAGCTTCCATATTTTTCGCCGTTATTCATTGATTTTCTTCCCAATGATATGTTGTCAGTTATATTCGTAGTGTGTTCGTGCACATTGCTTTCACGCTACATAGCAGTGCTCATAAAAATTTAAAGTAAATTGATAAATTTGGTTATAATCAATATCCATAATCACATCACTTTAAGTTAAAATTAAATCAAACTAATTAGTGTTAATTTAATTTTTGGATTTTTAATTTTTTTTAAAACCTGAAATTCAAACACTAAACTTATCACTCGATCAGTTATTCTTTTTTATTTATTTTTAAACTTTCAAAGTTTTAAACTTAAATTTAGCAATTAAATCACTCTTTATCTTATTTTTCACATTTCTTTAAGATATTTACTTAGTTAAACTACAATTAAGGAAAAAAAATTTCATCATGCATAATTCAATCTCTTCCTTTTCTTCTTTAGTTTAATTATTACCAAACACGTCTTAATTGTATTTGTACCTCCAAACATTAATTTTTTAAAAATATAATATAGAATAATTAATTACAGTTCTTTTTCTTGGGTCAACGATCAATCTAAGGTCTGGGCGATATCAGGTACCCATTCGAGTTGTGGGCTTACATGTTGCTTTTACTTGCAAATGAAAATGGCCGCTTGGGGCCTCATGCCATTGGCTAACGCCACAACCTCTGTGGCCCAATACCGTCCACTTTCACCCTCTTTTTTTTTTCCGGTCAATATTTTGACCCTTTCACGCCACAGAAGGACGCAGACCAATAAAGTGTCATGGAAGGACCAAAGGTGAAAGACCAAAAATAAAAGAGGGGGGGGGGGAATTTCGACCCAAAAAAGGGCAAATGAATGCGCCTTTTTTTTTCTGACTTGAATAATAATGCAACACCAAAGAATAATACTACAACTCACACACATATTTGGACTTTAAATATCTTTTTTGTCTAAATTACTAGTATTTAGGGTTTATTGAATTATAATTAATTTAGTTTAAGTCATATTAACTCGCTATCAAGGTAAAACTCATATAATGCTAGACTTTAAATATTACTCAATTAAATTGTAGTGAATAAAATTAATATCTCCTAAAATGTGATCGCACTATGTAAATTATAATGTTATTATGCATGCAATATTTTTATAGTGAACTCCGTCTAACACAAAACTATATGTGGTCATATGCCCAGCTGTCCCAGTCTACGTGAACTTGTGTTAAACTTTTTCACAAATGATCCTTTTAGGGAGTAGAAATTATGCAATTATTCCTTGAGAAAGTATTGCTATCGAAATAGCGATCACCAGAAAAAACAAAACAAAAGTAATTGCCAAAGCAAAGAATTCGCATCGCTTTCAACGTTGGCTTATTATTCCAATGCACCAACACTCTTTCCACTTGCTAATAGTAGTAAACCTTAATAAACTACATGAAATCAAAACAACTGCTTGATAAAACAATGTTATCTGTATAATTAAAAAGAGAAAAGGCAACTGGGGCATACAGCAATAGAAATCAACGCAAAATTTTTTATGTGGACCAAATTCATTAAACTTTGTGATCGTCGTATTTGACCTGATATTCTTTTGTTTGCCACTTGCAAGCATTTAGGCCAACTGGGTATCCACTTGGAGCCCAAAAATAACCTGCTTCACAGTCACAGTGGAGCTAACAGAGTACTCTGCTTGCCTCGTCATTTCCGCGAAATGCCTCTGTCACTGCCCACCAAGCAAGGTGAGGTGATCATGGCCCATGGCCGAGAGTCTAAAAAAGGAAAGGGGAAAAAAAACAAACCAGAGAACATATTCAAGATTAGTAGATTATACGTAGTGATTTACTGATAAATTAAACTAAACTTGGGGCTCAAAAATTCAGCTGCTCAAATCATAAAACCAGATGCATATCAGAATGGTTAATGTTGGAGGAGAGGCGGCTAACTGAATTTTCTATTTTTTTTTTTCTTTGGCTTTTTTGTCCTTGATCTGGTAGTTGTTTTTTGTTGAATTAATCGCCCGATTAAATTATACTAGTATTAAAAAAAATCAACAATGAGACAACTTAGTCAGAGAGCTCAGGTTGCATATATCACTTCAAAAGAAAAACGTCCATGAGTGTACGGATTAACTGAAACGATGTGAAAGTGATTAGAAGGTTAACATCAAATTAGAAACTTGGACTTTTTTTCGGTTTTCGCTTCACTTAACAGCTTGAGATGTTTAATTAATTAATCCAGTGATTTTTTATCTTATTGTTACTCAGTGATACTGTATGCATGGATTGGGATTGTTAATGTACGTATTTCTACTTGAAGAAAGTTGAATGAAGAATTATTCGTATAGAGATTGGCCCGTCATGAACATTGATATATGCTAAAATATAATACTTTGACAAAGGAACAACATTACCGTCAAATGAAGTAAATGCTGATAATAAAGGAACTTGAATTACTTAAAATGTGCTCTCGTCCTGAAAATTATGTGACATGGAAATTTAAACAGCCGAAAGAAGATGACCGAAAACGAAGTTGATTAACAAAATGAAAATGGTACAGATGAATGCACTAAAGTGCTATTACTTACCCGTTTCTCATGCTTTTCTTTGACGCCTTCATTCGTTTTCAAATCCACATCTTATTTCCTTTGAGTTCTGTATCGAGATTAATTTAATCAAAATTATTGATCATGTTTTGGTTTCTTGAGGAGGTAATAGTACTGTGGACACTTTTTTTTTTTTTTATTTTGAAAAAAAAGAAACTCACTAATCTACTACTGCTATGTTTATTTTCTGAGGAAAGCAAAAGGATAAATCCACGCACGGGTTTGGTTCATTTTACCTCCCTCACGCAAAGGACACAAATTCCTACTTGTACTTCTTATATCGACGCCTTAGGAGTTAGCACAAATTTTTCTTTTACAAGTGGTATAACAGTTCAATGAAGCAATCATATCGTCATGCATGGTTAGGAATATCCAATAGATATAAGGAATATTGTTACACGCCGATTTTCAAACTTTGCTTGCTCTAAACCCATTTGCTACATTCAGAAGCTACCCGATCTCGCTGAAAACTTTCTAGTAGGAA
Source organism: Pterocarpus santalinus (assembly GCA_031439595.1). Lineage (NCBI taxonomy): Eukaryota > Viridiplantae > Streptophyta > Magnoliopsida > Fabales > Fabaceae > Pterocarpus > Pterocarpus santalinus. The sequence goes on from CM062531.1 coordinate 465,360, forward strand.
AAAAAAATAAAGAAAAACAAGGAAATATAAAGAACCAACCATGTTTAAGTGTTGGCAGCCAGAAGCTATTTTCCAAAAAGGACATTCCGTTATAATTATTTTGCCTTGCTAAGTTAATTAAGGAAAGAAAAGAACAGTAACATATTTGGACTAGCATATATTAAAAATGTTAAGGAAGGCCGTGTTTGGAGGAACCGACTTTAACAACACGGCAAGCATAACATTCACACTCCTTCAAGTCACAACTTCTTGCTTAAGACCAACGATCTGGCTTGCATTATAGCCACATAACGCCTATGGTTGCTTTGCCATTCAAAAACTTGGAAAATTTTGCTCATTACTCAATTAACGTAGCTTAATTTGAATGCATCATTTATCATTACAAAATACAATGATGAAGCATTCCCCCACACGGCTAGGCACAGAGAGAATTCGGTCAGAAGAGAAACATTAAACAGAGCCCATTACAATTAAACCCTCTTTGCCCATTTTTTTTTTCCCCTCAATATTAGTTTTTTTTTTTTTTTGGTCGAACTCAATGATAGGTGTTTGAATGTAATAGATTAATAGTCTAATTTCTCGAAAAAAAAATGATATATCATTCTAAAACATCATTCTAACAATCATTCTAATTATTAAATATGGAAAATATTGAATGTTTTTACAAATATATAATATCCATTATTTTTCTTGTTTAAAAATTAGAAGAATAATTTGGAGGGGATGTCATTACTTTTTCTCGAATACTTTAAAAGTTATTTATATAGTAACGTTTTACATAAAAGAATATTAAATATTTTTTTATATTTATAAGATATTAAATCCATTTTTTATTTAATGCTTTTTTTATTAAATATTAATAGAATTATTAAGAATATATTTTACGGGGATATAGTAGCAAAACTCTTTGCATCTATAAATCTAATATTAGAGATTCTATGCGGACTCGTAATTAATTAGTGGGTGCATAGAATTTGCCAACACAAGATAAAGGGGTTGCAAATTCGGTATAATGACACCAACATGTGCATTGAAGACAGGAACCACGTGGAAGGGTTTCGGTTCAACCCAACTTAGCCGTCGCCATTAGCCTAACACGTCAATGCCCGATTAATTGTATGTTTGCTGCTTTCACTAGTCTGGCTTCTATTTCCTACCCTTTTCACTCAAAATGTGAGACATGGGACCTTGCATTAGGAAGGAAATAACTTGTTTCTAAGTCTTATTTTCTTCTTAGTCTCACCATTCACCTCTTGTCACTCGAAAGATATGTATTTGAAAAAAATTAAAATAAAAACTTAAAGACAAATATTAATTATGTGTAACTTATGTTCCAAGTTCATCAATTATGTATAAGTTATGTTCTAAGTGACAAAAGGTAAACAGTGGAATAGAGAAGGAGCCAGGATTTGGAGAGAGATAATTTTCATCCTTGATTGATGATTATATTGGATTTACCATAAAGCGGATAGTAGCTAATGAGCTTTAATTAATTTCCAATATGCTGAAACTTCAATGATCAGTTCATTTAAGCCATCAAAATGACTTAAAAATAATTAAACAACCATCTATGGGTAGATTCCTGCTGTCCGTACATTGTTCACGCGGCAGTGGATTCTTCCTTTTCACTTAGAAAATTAGTTGGGTCCAAGAAAAACCCCACCATTTGATTATTGATTATATATGGGATGTGATTAGAAAAGACTTTGACGTAATCCAACTCTCAGTGGTCAGTCAGTTATCATTTCAGCGCCACCCGCCATTGATGGACTTGGACTTGGTACATGTTTTGTTGTCTCGGTGAAACGTCGATGAGTGGATTAAATGAATTGGCAAACATTATTATTTGCAATTGCATACTTTCAACGGAGTAGCCCCAAAATGGAAATGTCTTTTCTGGGTAAACTTACCCCCCTCCAAAACAAAAGTTACCTACTAGTTATTACTAGATTGTAAGTTGGTTATTGTAAAAGATAGGGGTGGAACTTATAGAAAAAATTTACATTTAAATTTAATAATGAATTATCACATCATTGAAAATTTAATGATTGCTCATGTATAAGGTAAATAATATAAACAAAGATAGAAAACTCTCTATTTTATTGTTTTTTTTTCCCCAATAAATCTTATTTTTTAAGGCAAAAGAAGACAAGAAGTTAGCTTGTCATAAAACAGTTAAGTAAATGGAGACGTATATGATGGGAATTAACATATCTGCATATGTTGAGCAAAATAGAAAGAAAAAACGACGAGATTAAATTGACGAGAGAGAATTACAGTGGAAATTAAAAGGAATGAAGAAATGTGTCGGTACAAAGAATGGAGCAAATTAACGTAATAATAATCGGCAATTACAAAAAAGAAGAAGAGAATACAGTAAATGAATATATAAATGAGTGGGTGGGCGTGCAGTGCGGTACTGTAGCGGAAATTGAATGAATTCAGTGTGAGGAAGGTACAGTCAAAAACAAGGGAGGGTTGTTGGGTGTTAGGGGTAAGGGGCTTTGGACCTCTTGTTCGGCGGCTGTGAGGGAGAAGGAAAGGGGCGGGGGCAGATTTAGGTCAAAGGAAAAGGAACGGTGAGTGGAGGTGGAGGTGGAGGTGGAGGTGGAGGTGCCTTCATAGTGGCATCGTTTGTGGCCGCCGAGGGCCTGCCCGGTGGGGAAAGCCTTGTGGCAGATGGAGCACTCGTGCAGTCCAGCGGCGGCGGGGGCGTTGTCCTTGTCCTTGTCCTTGTCGGAGGACCTGCGGTGGCTGGCCTTGTGGCCCCCGAGTGCTTGGTAAGAGGGAAACGCCTTGTTGCACACGCTGCACCTGTAACTCTGACTCTGACTCCCAGACACTGACTCATGACACAGCTTGTTCTTGTTATTGTTATTGGTAGCGATAGGTTGACGTTGTGGTTGTGGTTGGGTGCCGCCGCTGTGGGCGAGCATGATGAGGCAGAGAGCCAGGTACTCTTCTTCTGTGGCTGCGGCTGTGACTGTGGGATTCGATGGCATCTCCTCCACACGGGGGCGTTTGGAACGCCTCCTCTTGGCCCATGCCTCAACCTCAACCTCAACCTCAACCTCTGCCTCCTCATCTTGTTCGCACCGGAATGGCGTGCTTGCTGCTCTGCTGCCAGAATTCAGAGCTTTTAAAGCCATTACTAATTTACAAACTCAGATACAGATAGAAAAAAAGAGTGAAGGAGGGAGTGGTTTAATTTGTAACCTGTGCCTGCGAGAGGTGAGAAGATGTATGTAACCTGTGTGTGAATATGAGATATGAGCTGTGAGGAAGCTTGTTTATATTTATTTATATCTATAGAGTGAGTGGGTTGTAAGGTAAAATGAATGACTGAATAAAATAAAGATAGTAGGAAATAGGGATGAGTTGGTGCCTTGACGGGGAGAGTGAAGTAGTTATATTATGCTTTAGCTACAACAAGGGGAAGGGGTGTAGATTGGATAGCAGCATGACTTTTTCCAGGTCAAAAATATTGTGTTACATGATACGTCTGCGTTTTTGTTTTTGTTTTTGTTTTTTGTTTTTTTACATACCTAGTTGGCACTGATGGTTTTGAATTATGAAACGGTAAGAGGGGTGGAGTGACCGCGTGTTAAATACGATTTATTTGTTGAATAGAATAAAAATGGATGCGAACAAAGCGCTCAGAGCCTTGGGCTGCACTGTTTTACGATTGTTAAAATATTCCTCTTTTCTTTTTTCTTCTTCCGTATTGTTGTTGCTAGATGCCATGGAAAATTTTCATTTAGTATTTTCTTCATTCTTGTATCATTACAATTGTAAATAAACTAAGCGTTATTATATCGAAACTTGGTATTAAAAAAAAAAAAAGAAGAAATCAATTTATGAGAATCGAGGTAAAATTCACTTGTGCAATTGCCCATATATAATTATACAGCCAAACTATAAATAAATAATTCGCTTCAATTTTAACATTTAACTAAAGCAGCAAATAGTTACACCCCCACTTAATAAAACTATTGCATTATTTTCACATTCTTTTTCTGACTATATGCATGGGTTTACTTTGTAATTATAGCTTCAAACAGTCAAAATCAATATAATATATATACTTCAGGTAATATCATCTACGTCGTCGTTTTGTTAATTCTTAATTTGTTACAGTTAGTAAAATATACCCAAATCTGAATCACCAAATAGAAAAAAGTATATATCTCCAGATCTTTAATTCCTTGTCTATTATTCGTGGTATGCTTCTTCGTGGCGATTACAGCAAATGTGCGTTTGCGTCAGCTCTTGGGTCACGATTCTCTTCTTGCTGGTCACGTCAATTTGTGTTTGAACCAATTTTCTTTGCCCCTTATTTTCTTCAAGAAAAAACAAGAGGGATTATAAGATTTGCTTTTATAACATCACAAAGCTAAATAATTAATAAGCGAAAAAAAAATCCTACCCAATAACACTAACTTTAAATAAACTGTTTTTATATGACATTTTAATTAGCTTTTATGGTTTAAATTTTTGGGGCATTAATACTAAGCTCTATAATTATATGAATAAAAATAATATAGTTTAATTCTTTAATTTGATGACGATAATAACACGCAGTTTTATTATCTTACAAATAACTGAAAATAGGATTGTTATATTTTCTTAAATAAATCTCTTATATATTATTAGATGTTAAAACTAGTATATATTAATGAAATATTAAATTTAATATCATAAAAATTGAAAAGTAATTACTAATTTTAAGTAATTGAGAAGTATTTAAAACTATTTAGAAATACAAAATTATATTTAAAAGCGATAGAATTTGGTAAATAGACATATATTAACCACCCATGCAACATTTAAAAAAGTTTTGAGTAGATTACATTCTATTCGTCTAGAGATGTCATTATGATACTATTCTTTCATCTATTTTGAAAATATATACTCTTCTTTTTTGAAATATGAAAATATATTAAACTTTGATTTATTTTTATTTTTCCCATTAAACTTATATTATCTTGTGTTTATTATATCAAAATACCTTTCATTAACAATTATACATATAAAAATCTTTTTGTTACAAAGTAAAAGGTATGTGACTCTCTCTCTCTCTCTCTCTCTCTCTCTCTCTCTCTCTCGCACTCACACACACATACACACACATTTGTAATAAGAATAAAATTATTATTATATTAAGAGAATAAATTATTAATAATAAAAATAGTTTGAGGTGATTATTTAAAAAATTAAGATTACGTACTTTTTAACATATTTGTAATATTTTTATATTGTAATATGTGATAATTAATGTTAATTACTATATGAATTTTGATAACTTTTTGTATGATTTTATTGAGAAAATAAATTGTGAATTCCATTTTTTTGAGAAAATTCCATATTAAATTTTATATTTTTAAAACTATTAAAAGATAATTAAATAATCTTAATAAATATAATGACATTAATATTAGCATATTAATTTTTAAGAATTTATAACAATAAAATAATTTTAATAATGCGAAATGATGAATAACTAAAGTAATAATAAATATTTCAAAGAAAATATTAACCATAATTAATAAAATATTTAAAATTTATATTTTAAAAATTGAAAAAGGACAATAAAGAAATATAATTTACTCAAAAAAAATTCTTTGTTCCTTAGAAAAGCGCGGGCGTTGAGCACTCCACGAGAAGTCGCTTGCAATTGGTGACACGTGGCAGTTAACATCTCAACTCGACTTAGATGTCCGTACTTCCGGATGTTCCGGATAACCGATAACCGACAACTAGTTGATCACGACAATCATTAATCATCCACCACTTCAGTGATCCCACTCCCACCGAATCCTACTGCAACGCAAGCCCACACCTGCAAAAACTTGAGCAACAGTTCGATCTCTACGTCATGGTAAGTATCCGCTCCACTCGTTTATAACCATCTTTTAAGGTTTTGATATGGTATAGATTTAGAAATTATAAAATTGTATAAATATAAAAAATTAAACTATTTTGATAAAATTATTTTTTTAAAATTATGAAATATTTATTGCAAGTAAATAAGTAAATAAAAATAAGAATAAAATTAAAAAAATCAATTAATACTGTTTTAAAATTTTTAAATAATAGATAATTATGGATAAAATAATTTTATTAAAAGAATAATTATAAGTGAATGGGAGAGTATATATATTTTTAACTTAAACCAATATTTTAAATTTATTATTTTCTAGCTAACCGACACGAGTTGATACATATTATTATAAAATTAAGATTCTTTTAATATTAATTTTTTATATTTTTAAATCACAAACTTAAAATTTTGTTTAGCGAGATCAAGTTTAATTGTTTTCAAAAAAATAAAAAATAAAAATAAAACGTTTTCCTCAATAATTACTAAAATTTTACATAACTAATAAGATATATAAAGATTTTATTAAGAAAATATATCACTACTCAAAACATAAATTCTGCCATCTATTATCGAAATATCTTTTTTTTTTTGAATTTTTTTGGTATTATTATTATTATTATATTAAAATTAAAATTTAATTTAAATATATTAATTATATAAAATTATTTTATACTGTTAATCAATAGAAATAATAAAAAATATCAACTCACACAAATAATTATCTATTATAATAAAAAATTCATCAAAATTTTTTATTTTTTTTATTTTTATTAACTGACAGTAATAGTATCAATGTATATTAATCAACCTCTTAAAATTATTGAAAAAAGTATGCATGTATCTGATCTGAACGCGTGCTTCCCGTCCTTATGTTATAGAAAGCTGACATGTCGCCACGTGGAAAGCACTAGATGCTTCACCCTGCCACGTTTCCGGTTCAGTTCCAAGACTTGTCTCCAGCCACCCTTCAACTCACGTGTACTCCATCTTGCAGTTCTCTTGTCTGGTGTCCTTTATTTTCCTTTCATTCTTTTTTCAAACAAAAAAAAATTATGATGCCATGACCCGTAAATTAAATAAGAATTTAATTTAAATACACTGACAGTGTAAAATAGTTTTATACTGTCAACCAATAGAAATGGTAGAAAGTGTCAATTCATCCAAATAACTACCCATTATAATGAGGGACCCACCATAAATTCTCACTTTCCTCTATTTCTATTGGTTGACAGTGTAAAACTATTTTACACTGTCAGTGCATACCAATTAAACTCATTAAATAAATCGTGAATTTTGTGGATTTTGTGTATATTATATAAAGTTATTAGTATTTTTAATAAAATTACTAGTATTTTGAGTAAAATTATCAATGTATGATATAAAATTATTAGTATTTTTATTAAAATTACAAATGCTTTGGGATAAAATTATTCCTGTATTATATAAAGTTACTAGCCTTTTAAAAAATTATCAATGATAATTTTGGACAAATTTATCAGTATATTATATAATTACTACTTACGTTGATAACTATATCCAATATGCTAGTAATTTTTGGGCAAAGTTATGTATTATATAAAGTTGGTCACTGTATAATATGCTAATAATTTTATTGAAAATATTGATAATTTTATATAATATATTGATAATTTTGTACCAAATTCACAATTTTTCAAGTGTACCATATCAATTTCCCATATTTAATTGCCAATAGACAATCAAAGATTAAGGTTTCTTTAATTTTGTTTTTATAATAATGAAATAAGGAAAGGCTAGGGTGAAAGTATACCAACCTGACCTTTTTCCAGTCAGAACGCACCACAACCCCGATCGGATTTCAACTTTTTAGTTTATTTGAGGCTTTTTGACACACCTACATTACTTTTACAAACAATTTACTATCTTATCATCCTTTACAAACTTAATTCGTGTCTATAGTTATTTTTGCCAAGGTGGAATTTTTAATATTTTCTGTCTAAGTCAAATGGTGCTATCCTAATCAGCACCAACATGCAACCTTTGACTGACGAGACAGGACTAGCACAGGCGAGAAAATGGCGCTGATCGAGGACGCGCCACCAAGCCTGCTTCTCTGCAACACTGCACCACTGTGACCAAGTTGACGTGACGGGATAGGATGGCGCTTCTCCAACCAGCGCCGCCTCAGGGAGCTGCCACCTGTCCCCATGCATGGCGCTGCATCAAGATGCGCCAACTTGTGCCACTTCTCCCCCTTCCGCCTTCACCCCCATACGCAAACGCCTTCACCCCCATAAGCAGACGCTGCCTTTGCATTTTGTTTTGCTTTCTGCTTTCTGCTTTTGTTTCCTCCTCCATGGTACTCTTCATCCTCATACCTTTCCTCTTGTCATCCTCATACCTTTCCTCTTATCATTCTCAAATGTTATTTTTTTTCAGTTCAAATATATTTGTTAGACAATTTATTTGATTATTTTGTTCAAGTCAAGAATTCCTATAAAGGTAATTTAAATTTTATTTATTACTCATAAATTATAATTAATTTATTTTCGATTCATAAATATAATAATGCTATGAATTTATTTTTTTATTAAGAAAAATAGCCTTTGATAAATTTAATTTAAAGATTTTTTTAAAAAAATTATAATAACTTATAGTTCATTTTCATATTAGCGTTCTGCATATTTATATATCTATACATATAATTTTTTTTACAGATGGCATCTAGCTCTTCTTCTTCATCACGTGTTATTCGTCCTGGACCAGAAGATGCGTCATTGTTAACAATGCAAGAAACACACATTTCACAGTATGTTTGGAAAGGACATCCTGATCGAGTATTGGTTGTTAGAGGAAAATCCTCTATTCGTAGCAGGACCGAGCAAATTCCTAATGAGATTATTCCGTACTTGGAATAGGCAGAATTTCTTGAAGTTGCAAAGCTCGAATTTTTCCAAATTGAGCATACATTGATATCTGCTCTAGTAGAGCGTTGGAGGCCAAAGATACATACATTTCATTTACCTCCGGGGGAATGCACAATTACGCTGCAAGATATTGCAGTCCAAACTGGTCTTCGTATTGATGGGATGGCAGTTACTGGCAATACTTCTGGTCCGTGGCAACCCATTCTCCAAGAATTGTTAAGCATAACTCCCCCACAAAATACTTTTCATGGTCATCGACTGAAAATGGCATGGTTAAATACTCACTTTAATAATATAAATGATCATATTGGCAATGAGGTCCAGATTTAGCGATTTGCTCGAGCATATATTTTGCGGTTGATGGGGTCACTTCTATTTCCAGATCATTCTGGAAACTTAGTACCCTTAAGACTTCTACCATTTTTACAGGATTTTACCATGGTTGGGCAATACAGGTGGGGATCAATAGTGCTCTCTTATTTATATTGCGAGCTTTGTAAGTGTATGGATTATAATCGACGTGAGATTGGAGGCATGGCTGTATTGGTTCAGCTATAAGCATGGGATAGATTACCATCAATTGCCCCAACTCATCCACAGGAGATTGCTAACTCCCCACGTGGTGCTAGGTATGACTTTTTTCCTTCTTTTTTTTTTTGGTAATAAGTTTTCTGTTAAATAATCATTATATGTTTATAATATTTGATTGAATATGTTAAATAACAGATAGATAGGTGGTAGAACTTTTATAGCTGTACGACGAGACTTGCTATACTGTCGTCATAGACTTGATCGGTTAAAACGAAAAGATGTAAGAATTTCTTATTGATGTCTTTATAATTCTCGTCATATTCACTTTATAAAATTTTTAATATTAATTATTGTTATTTTGCATATTGTGTGGGAACCCTATGTTGAAATTTATGCATCACTTCCACCTATATGCCTTGATGGGTCTCATGTTTGGAGAGCTGTTGTCCCACTTATATTTTTTCATATCGTGGAGTGGCATCAACCAGATCGAGTGATGCGTCAATTTGGTTTACAGCAGTATATTCCAGACCCACCGCGTCAGCCAGAACAACTCCATGATCTTACTCTGCGCAGCAAGAAAAGTGATAATTGGATGCTCTTATATGCTTCAGTTATCCAAATGTGGCATGATAGGGCACAATATCTAGTAATTAGTGATCAACAGATGGAGTTATTAAGTGAGAATGATCCTTACATGACGTGGTATTCAAGGCACACACATCGCTGGATCAGTAGGGATGGTACATGCAGAAGGCAGATAGTAAGTACTATTACTTTTTTTTTTATTAAATTATGTTGTGTTATTATCATTTCTATATAATCTTCATATCTACTTGAATAGCACAATCAATTGGAGCGGATGCATCATTTGTCCTTTATTAACGACTCAAGCTTTTCAATGGATGATGTTAGAGATGTGACAGCTGAGTTATTGCAGCAGTTTGAGGAATTAAACAAGGTCACTGAACCTGCGGTAGCTCATGTTGAACAACAGCCTCTTGCACAACCTGATGTGAATGTGGCAATACCCCCAACTTGGGTGGAAGCTCAAGGACTTCAGCAGCGCAGAAGGCGAGAGGTGACAGAGGTTCATACTCTTCCTCCACTTCCTAAACGTGCTCACGGCGAATATTTTTTTCCATTAGCAACATCAGCCAACCGCATGGATTCAGGTCCTGAAAAAAGTTATTATTGGCCACCTCAACATCAAACAACAGCAGGAGCATCCTCTTCACATGCTACATATCATTCATATGGTTCAGATGAGGCGTATGCCCCTTCCGCTTCGAGTCCATCACAATTCACACCACCTGTGTACGTGCCACCAGAGTTTACACCTACTGCACCTATAGGGATAATGGATTTCTTATCACATGAAACCGTTTACATCCCACCTGGTGTAAATGTTGTTTCTTCACAGGGTATTGACTTGAATGAAGATTTTTTATTTGTAGCTGACCCTGAGGATGGTGCAGCTGATGTGAGAAGAAACCCACATCATAGAGCGAGAGATAGGCGATGTGGTTGTATATTATCGCCTAACTCTCCACATGATTAATTATGGATATATCTTCTTGTTTATTTGCGCAAATTTTTAATGTAAATATATGTGTATGATGTATATATTCTATAAATTTTAATCTATTTATCTCAACAATTTTATGCATGTGTTCTTTAAAGTTTTTTTCTTAAAAAATCTTAAAACTTGTAATTATTATTATTTAAAATAAGTCTTCAATAATATGTTAATAAATTAATTTTTCTGCTCCTTATTTGTTCACTTATTTACTATAAAAGAATTTTTTCTAAAGTTACGTTTGTATCAATTTTTAATGTGATAATTTATTTTATGAAATCATGTAAAAAAATAGAAAAAGAGTAAAATAAAGTGTTTTATTTTTAATGTCATACTTTATTTTGATTGTGTGCATTGCAATCTCTAGCAATTGGAAACCTATAAGTAAGGCTTGAAATAGTTTGATGAGATTGAAGCTTCAATTTGGCAGCAATCTTTTTTTTAATGTATTATAACTGGTACCTTTATCTATTTTAATTGATCTTTTATTTCCTTCAAAAGTGCATCCTTGTGGCCCATCAAATTTTCTACCATTCCAATAAATAAATATAATAAAATTACTCTTTTTTTTTAACTAAATTAAAAAAGAAAAGAAATACAACAATTACACATAAACAAAAATTGGAATTAAAACATACAAAATAAAAAAATTCAAAAATTATATTTTATAGAAACTAAAAATTGGGAAATTTAATAAAACTTTCAAAGAGAAATAAAAATTTTAAACGGAAGTTTCGCATAAAAATTTTAAAGTAAAACAGATTGATGGATGCTGAATAGGGGAGGGGGGGATTTAAGCTAAAAGTTGGCGCAATTTCATGTGGCGTCACGTGAGGATGGCGCTCTTTCAAGCTGCGCCAAGTGAGCTGGGTGGCGTCACTCCATCCTGCGCCATCTGTGCTGCCTACTCTCTTGTCATGTCACTCCCTCTCCTATCATGTTACTCAGATTTTGTCCGTGGTGCACGAGTTTGGTGCATTTTCATCTTGCGCCATGCTACACTTCCAATTCAAAAACAACCGTAGACGGTGAAATAGTTTGAAGACAACTTTAATTCAGTATATAGTATGTAAAAGTACGTCACTTTGGTCAAAAAGCCGTTTGTTTGATGTTAACCCCATTCAATCACCAAGCAGGGAAATTTGACATGATTTATAGTTTTATACAATATTGACCGAGCAAAGCTGAAAACAATGAACTTAATCTTTAATTGTCTAAATTGACAAATAAATTAAAACTGAGGAATATACTATATAACAGAGATACTTAGATGATAAAAGGAATGCGATAGTACCTATAACTATAGTCTACAGTAAGGCCGCTGAAGTCATGCCTCGCATATAATCACTCGTCAATCTCATGTACATATCTTAATACAAAAAATAATCGTACTCAAGTTGGACAAAACTTTTATAAGTCGTTGAAACTCTTTTTATCAAATTTTACCATAACTATATGTGTAGAATCCAGATTTAACATATTTGATTAAGCTAGGATAGCATTTGATGGTTGTTGACCTATGTGTTCATTGGTAAATAAGTTTTTTATATAGTTGTACATAATGATGCAACTTGCATAATTTATTTGAAGAATTGCATATCATGGATACTAATGAATAAAAGGAAGAGGTTATTTTCGTGCCCATAATTACATGCAATAATCTTAGGGTGTTTGATTTTAAAAATCATTTTTAGCTTTTATTTATTTTTTAATATTAATTATAAAAACTGTCATAATGAAGGAAACGGTAAAAAAGTTTTTTCAATATTTTATTTACAAAATCTTAAAAATAGAATAAAAAATAAAACGAACAGAAGTTTGTAGCTGTTAGGAATTGAATACACAATTGACTTCTCGTTGATCTAACAAATGTCCTTCTTTTTTTTTTTCGAAATCACAGATATTTTTCTACCAATAACAATTCTATTTGAGTTGGATAGAATCTTTATAGATAGCCAAAATTTTCCTTTTCAAATTTTAACATAACTCTTATATATATATATATCAACAACGATAAAGAACAATATATTTATTTAACTACTGATATTTATTTTCAGTGATTCAAATTGTATTGATAATTTATGACCTTTATCATTATAATAAATGTAAAATTAATTTATTTATCCTCCATCATTTATATTTTACAGTGTTATATTAAATTAGTGCTGCATAAATATATAATTCAATTTGTAATTTAAACTGTATAATTATATTTTTATTCTTTTTTGGGTACATATTTTTTATTCTATTCAATATAATTCATATAATCAAGGTTATATTTGAAGTTGTTGATTTTTATTTGCATAAATATTCATTTTGGTTCGGTAAACTACAAATATTATTAATTTAGTTATTATCTACTGATAAATATATTAAAATAATATATATTTTCAAATTCTAATATAAATTAATTTAATTCTTGACATTACTTATGGTTATTAGAAGACCACACTCATAACATTTAATACAATAAAAATGAAGCTTCTGGAAACTAGCTAGAATACATGTTCAGTCGGCTTATCAACTCATTTTGCCGTGGTCATAACAAGCTCGTTTAGTACATAACTTTCCTTTCAAAGGCAATCCAGAAGTTTCTATCGAATTTTCTTTTAAAAACAAAAAGAAAATTCTTTTATCCCTTTTTTATTTTTTTCTGGTCTAAATTTTTGTTTTTATCCCTGAAAAAGTCTTTGTCATACTTTTTGCAGTCAAAGTTCTATTTTTAGCGTCTTCTTATTATCTTTCAGTTCAGTTTTATTGTTAATTTTTTATTTTTTATTCATTTATTTATTTATTGGGATTCAATCTTTCAGTTCAGTTTTACTTACATCATCCAAGACATTAAATACTTTATTAGAAATTTTCAGGTAACTAAATACAATAATGCTGTTCGTGGACGTCTACAATAATGCTATTCGCGGACATCTACATGCCTAATCCCTTACATATATTCCCGTTTTCCATGTGTGTAAGAAATCCTATTTGAGAGATTTGATAGTAAATGACTTTCTTTAATTTTAAACATATAGTTTTTAATTTTTAGTGGAATTTTAAACATAGTTAAACTCTAGTGTTTAGTCGTAAAATCATAAAAGTTTAGGTTCATAGATTAAGTCAATTTGTTTTGAATCTCGAACTTTGTGAACTCGATTAATTGGATAAATTTGAATAAATTCATAATCCACTATTTCAATTAAAACTTGGTCTCTGAAACATCAACATACAATATTTCACAATTAACACTCTAATTTAGAGTTCTCAAAATTGAATATCTTAACATCTTACTTAGTCTATTTTGATTTTAAACATCATAAAATTTTAACCTAATATTTTATTTATAATTATAATTTATATTTCATACTTTATGATTTGTACTTTTTTTTATTATAAAGTCCTAGGTAAAATCTTAACATATGCTTAATCTATTATAAATTTATTTTACATTTAAATATTATATTTTTTTTCTTATTATTATGAAAATCTTAAAAAAACTTGCAAGATTGACTTCGTTAATTTTAATATATACATATTTTTTTTTTTTTTGCCGAAATCTCATATATCCTCATACTGCATACTTGAGCCAAACGAGAGCACCACGAGCAACCAAAGTTCTTGCTCTCAAGTTATAAATTTTAACGCACCTACGTACCAAAAGCTTAAAGCCAAAACCTCCATTTAAGCTGCAACAACTCAATAGATGACTATTATAGGTTTTTCTTAAAAGTCAAATATTAGTTTCTATTAAAAGAAAAATGGAAGAAAATACAGAATAATCCAGAATCGGATTAAGTTTGTATAACTGATCTTTATTTATTTATTTATTTATTTTAGATCACGCGCCTTTTTTTTTTCACTGAAAAAAAAAGTAGCCGGTTTCTAGTTTAGCAAACACTACATAAAAATCCTCAAGGGAAGGCATGCATTTCTGCTAGTGCTGGAGAGATGTACGAGAGAAGCTCTGCAATCCTGGTTTTATCAATTTCATTTTACTTCCTGCCCCCAAAAAAAAAAATTCATTTTACTTTACAAACATAGCAAGTTAACAGCCTTCATTAGTTTGGGAAACTGGACAAAACAAAACAGAAAAGCCTAATCTAACCGCAGCTTGTAGCCTTGTACCTAGAAATTAGCTAGTGCTTCGCAATTAAGTTTACATCTCACTTTTGGTGTTCACAAAAGTAAACAGTAGAGATGGCATAGAAAATAACTATTTTCAAATTTACTATCAAGAATCAGTGAATCACGCTGGGGGATTGGCATAGACTTTGGGTTTTGGCTTGACCTCTATCTCGTTTACACTGCGGACGTAGATGGCATCTTGTTCATGGCTGCAAAAGAAATGGACAACATGTTAAAACTAGTCCAGAGAGGGTAAGACGTGAGAGAAGGAAAGGAGAGGAAGAACTTACGGTTTAGGCCCCTCTTCAAATGTGTAGCTTGATGCAATAGCCAGGAGGCGTCCATCTCTACTAAATGAAAGTGCAGCAATACTAGTTGGATATTTTGAGTACTGGAAGAAGAAATGGCAATTTAGTAATTGAATGCAGTATCATATGGAAAAATGTGACCTCTCAAATTACACAAGGCATAAAGGAAAGAAACCTGGTACAGCCTCTTCTTGTTGTTTCCGTCCCATACATTAACATAACCGTCACAACCTCCTGTTGCAAATGTACCATATCTGCAGGAACAATTTTTATAGAGCATTTTGTTAATCATTATTCTGCCAATGCATGAGTTGGTAATTCTAACATGTTCAATTCGTCCAGTTTCAGATTCCATTTTTCATCTTTGGTGCATTGAGTGATACAATGGTACTGATACAGAAAAACCTAGAGAAACAATTAATCAAGCATCTTCAAGTTAGATACTCATTTTGATTCATCAATATAAACAACTTGGTTAATTAAATATTGCAGATGCCAAGAATATCCATAATATCTCAAGTCAGTTTTTCACACCGTGACTCTTGGGGTACTGAGTTCCACAATTAATCATGATCACATCACCATTCTGCTCTCATGTGACCAATCTTTCCCTGCTTAATTTCCCAAACCTCATAGTCATGCCAATCGATATTATGTATGAAAGGAACTGTCACACTATCAGTTTTGCAAAAATTAAAGAAAAAAGGTTTGCTTTTGGTACAACAATGAGAGATTTCTCCTTTCCTGACCCAATTATTGTAGTAATCTCAGTTGGTAATCATTCTTTGGATCCAGAGAAAATAAATAGCTCATATCCAGATGTTAATTTCATTGCCTACCTTATTGGCTTAAACACGACCTGTTTTAACCCTCTATAGCATGCCTTACTAATTTAGGAGACAATAAAATTCAGTAGAGAAAAAGCTCTAAAATACTTACATGGGGTGGAATGCCATAGCATTGACAGGATAGACGATGTCCCTTCCAGCTTCAGACTTTCTGTGACACTTAAAAGCATATCTGCAAGTAGTTTAGAAGCCATTAACATAAGAAGATTGATGAACAGACGCTATTTCATATGTGCAGATGACGGGCATGAGGTGCAAAATATTCATTTCACAGTCTTGGAAATGGCAAGCATAGAGAGATAAAAATCTATACTTTTTTGCCTGGCTAGCCTCAGATAGGTCAAAGAATTCCATTGCAACCCGCCCCTCAACAGAACTAAGTGCATATCCTGCAAAATGTAATTATATAAGAATTCACTACATCAAATATATAGGCTAATAAACACAATACAAAAAACAGTGTCATCTCTGGAATCTGTTATGCTACATAAACAATGTAATTTAATAATGATCTTGAAGTTGCACAACACAGTTTCCTCGTTGAATCAATTTCTGGTGCTATAAACAATACTCAAAGCACAAAGCATAAGCAAACATAGAACAGCGATTGACAAAGATTGCTGACAAGATTTTTGAAACAAAATTAAAGTGCAAACCTTAAATTTTACACATTATTCCTCAATGCACAGAAGCTAAAGTTATACCTGTTCCGTTTGGGTAACAGCGAACACATCTGGTTTGGTATTTCAATGAAGATTCCCTTCGCTGCTCAGGTTGAGACATGTTCCTCAAATCATAAACATTGACATGTCTTCCAGCTGTCGCTACAACTAGCCGATGTCCCACAAGAGATAGAGAGTAAACACGCTCAGGTTGTGGATATGTCCCAACGAGAGTGCGCTCTTGCCCGCTTGCACCTCTAGGGTCCCAACATTTTAGGGTTTTGTCCCAACTGCCAGTGATCAGTTGGCCTATAACAATGGATAAGAGACAATAAAAGATTGAAGTTACCAGTGATCAATTGCTCTGTGAGAAAATGAGTGTATTGAAGCTACAAATCTTGACATTGTCAGATACAAGTTAGGAACGACAATTCCTCTAAAAGGGGATGGTATTAAAATATTCAGATTATAGTTAAGAAAGATCACTAAAGGACATATACAGCCTAACACATTATCATTCATTGTTTTCAGTTTCAATAATGGTTGACAATCATCAAGGCACTTTTCAGGTTCAGGAGATGCTACCCTTATGTTATTCATTCCAATGAACATCACCCAGCAATGCCTTGAAAAGATATAGTGAGCAGAGATGTTTTAGACAAGAAGTGCTTATCTAAACGTTCATGATCAATACCAAAACCAGTGAAGCTCTCTATCAAGTTAAGCAATTGAGTATTTAACTGTCAATCAAACACCAAAACCAGATATCACGTAGCAGTTATAGAAAGGCTTGGTGCTCTGAGAGGAATGTATATTATTGTAATGTTTATGTTTATGTTTATATCATGAAATGAACCTATAATAACTAGTCCACACACTGCAAGAACAGAATTAGCCTTGGCAGGGCAGCACGTCTTTTATTAATAACCCAGAAAAATAATAAATAGATGAAGACAGTGAAAGCAGAGTAAGGGACCGGCAGCATAGGAGTACTCGACACAGCGAACAGGTGCATCGTGCCTTCCCAGAATATCCTCCTTATTGGAGCTGAACACGAGCCTGTAAACGCAAAAGAAAAGAGTTTAAGGAAATGGAATCTGAAGTAGTAGAAGAGATGATAGGTTGGATCTGCACTGCAATCTGCAAATGCAATGAGAAAGACAGACCGCCTGACGGTGTTATCAGCGGCGGCACTGAATCCGGAAGAATCGTCATGGAAGCAGCAGTCAAGGACGGGTCCGCCGTGCATGAACTCTCCTCTCAGCACATTGGCGCTGGCGTCGTACAACCGAACGGTCTGTTCCATTCCATTGAAATCTCAACTCAAAGTAAGCCAGGTAACAAGTTCAAATGTCACTAGCTAATACGTGAAGGTGAATGTGAATGTGAAGAGCACACAAACCTTATCCCATGAGGAGACGAGCAGGTGATCACTGTGGTTGGAGAACCGTAGGTTTGATATGCCGTCCGACGGAGGATTCGACAGCTCTCGCCCCGACGCCGCCGGTGGGACCACAGATGCCATGCCTCTCTGCTTCTGGTTCTGATTCTAGGGTTGCGAACTTGGTTTCAAAATTTTGAACTGACGACGCGGAGGGAAGGGAGATCCGTTAATTCTTATTTGAACAAGCGCCGAGCCTCTTTGTTGTTCACTATTACTACACTTTTCCTTTCCAGATATTCAATTCAATTCAGTTCATTTCAAATTCATACTTCATAGTTCATACTTATACTCACGCTAACTTCCCCCTTTAGGCTGTGATAGGATGAGTTGGCCAGCGAGGGAGGGAAGCCAATGGCCATTTATTGCTTTCTTTTTCTGGTCTAACAGCCACTGTCCTTCACCATGGGCCCAAAACACATTCATCCCAGGCCCACAAAGGATTTTACCCATCTTTCAAACGTGGCCTGTTTTCTGTCTGTGCAACTTTCTGTTTTTTTTTTTTTTTTTGCATTTCTCACCAAAAAATGATTTCTTTTTGTGTCCCCTCCTCCCCGTTATTATTGAATTGAATTGAATTGAATTAAATAAAATAAATTAAATTAAAAGACAAAAAGTAAATTGAATGAAACGGACCTGAAATGGGAGTGAGCTAAGGCTATTGCCTGTTGTCTACTGAAGGCAGCGAATGTAATTTGTAGTATGAATATCGTACCCAAAAATTTGGATTGTTATGGTTATGGTAATAGCAATAGCAATAGGGATAGCCGAATGAAATTGAATTTAATTTTATTAATAATTGAATTCAATTTTATTGGTAATTAAATTTTTATATTTGAAATAAATGAATAAATTATAAAATTAAATTCATTTACATTGTTTGGAATACATATAAAAATGAAATGAATTATTTATCTTAACTATTTTACCTTTTATTAATTGATAGAGGAGAGAAAGAAGGAGAAAAATATTAATAAGATTGGGGATATTCTAAATATTTTATTCTTAGTATTAATTCCATTATACTAGGAATTACAAATCAAACTAATTTTAGTCTGATTTACTTTTGACTTTTTTAAAGGAACTGAATTCCTTTGAAATTTAATTCTATGTTATTAATTGATATCAAACTAAGGAATAGAATTCAATTTATTGAATTGCAAGGCTTTCCAACACATGCTATTCAAATTCCTGAACTGAGCTGAAGCTAGGTAGCATATATCATTCCATTCCTTCCCTTCCCTTCCATGCAAATGCAATGGTGGTTTGCAAATGTCGCAAGGTTTCCCCTCTTTCTCTTTAGTTGTTCTTTTCATATCCAAGCCCTCAATGCGCTTCCGCAATTATGCTAGACTAGATTTGTTTGTAGATCGAATTGGTATCAATAATGCATAAATTCAAATGAATCATGTACCCCCTTGTGCTCTACATTTCATTTCCTTTCATTTTATTGTTCTGCAAGTGCAAATGCAAATGCAAATGCAGCTGCATATGTGTGTGTGCTTGCGGGGTTACAACTTACAAGTGCCTCGCTTAGGGCGCCATCACTCATCATAGTTGTTGACCGTGTTTTTCGTCTATCTACCTTAGAATGAACTAACGGTATGTGGTGGGTTTTGTCGGGTGTTTAGGCTACTAAGCTATACTATTTCGTCCACAAAGTTCCTGTCTGCAGAGAATGTATCTACTTCCCTGACCACCAAATCTGTGTGGTAAATTTTTCTCTTCGCCTTCCTCCTTATTTCTTAGTTTCACTCTGTGCTTCTATCATGATACTACACTTTAATTTGACAACAACTCTTGGCTTTTGTTTAAGGATCAGAACAGTAAACAAAATAACACACAAAAAAATCAACAATGAATCTTGTATGGTATACATTAGTATTTTCAGTTCCTTTTCCCTTTTCTTCCCCTTCTTTCCTTTCCTTCTCCGCTGGGCCTTTGTCACCTTCCTTCCTCTATCGTTTGCCTCACGATCTGCCGTTTTTTGTTCGAGATCTGCCATCGCCAGCCCAGCCCCATCCTTCTCCTTCTTCCTTTCCTTCTCTTCCCTTCCTTTGCTTCTCCGTTGCAGCCACCTTCATCCTTCCTTGTTCAGTTCCTTTTCCCCTTCCTTCTCCTTCTTTCCTTTCCTTCTCTGCCGGGCCTTCGTCACCTTCTTTCCTGCATCGTTTGTCTCATGATCCGCCTTTTTCTGTTCGAGATCCACCATTGCAGCCCCTAACTTTTCTTCCCGTTCGAGATTCGCTGCACCCCGCCACCAGCCTTACTTTTTTCATTTGATCCCAGCCAGCCTCGCCACCAGTCCACCCACCAGCCTAGCTAGCCCCGCCACTATCCCTCCTGTTGCCTTTTTCCGTTTCCTTTTTTCTTTTTCCTTTTTTCATTGGTTATGCATTTTTTGATTTGATAATTTTTCCTTTCTTTTTCCTTTTTCTGTTGATTGTTTGCTGGATAATTTATTGGAGACTTTTGCTGGACTATGCTGGATTGGTCGTAATTTTTTCTGGACTATGCTAGATAATTTTTGCTAAATTGTGCTTGATTGATTGTAATTTGCTTTGATTTGATAATTTGGTTTTGATTGATAATTTAGTTTGGATTGATTTGTATTGTGTTGGACTGATATTTGGTAATTTGGTTTGGACTGTTTGGTTATTTATCTTGGATTGTATTGACTGTTTTGTGTTTATGTGGACTGTTTTGTTATTTTTTTGTTACTAAAGTTGTTGAATATAATTACTATTTTAGATGAAACATGACAGGAAAGAGATTTCTTCACTTTGGTCCCCATTAGTGATAAAAACTTATATAGACATAATGGTTGAAGAGGTTAACAAAGGGAATATAAGAAATAATATATTTACTTCTAAAGTATGGCAAGCCATATTGCAAACACTGAACACAAAAACTGGACATGCATTTGACGTGAAACAAATTAAGCAAAAGTTTAATAAGTTAAGGCAACAACATACTACACTTTCTTATCTGCTACAACAAACTGGATTTGGATGAAATATAGAAACTAATATTATTACTGCTACAGAGGAAGTTTGGTCAACCTACCTTCAAGTAGACAACAAATAGCTCTTAACATTTTTATTGTTATATATATTTATTTACATATTTATTAGATTTAGGATATATTATTTATTTATTTTCCTTATAGGCACACTCTAATGCTACACTATTTAAGAGGAAAGGATTGAGCATTACAAATTATTGGAAGTGATTTTTAATAAAAGTAGTGCAACTGGGATACTTCATCATTCGTCTACTCAAGTCCACCTAATATAGATGATGAAAATGAGCTGAAAAATGAATACTTGCATGGTGGGATTCACATAAATTTAGATGATGATGATGAGGAGGAAGAGGATAGCCCAATAATAGAGAGAGTCATCCATAGCGGTAAAAGGATAATTAAAGTTCAAGATCGCAAGGCAAGGAAAGAGCATAAGAACCTTCAAGTGGGGGATGCACTTCAAGCATAGATTGAATCATATAAGTTGAAAGCAGAAGCATTTGTAGAGGCATCTAAATTGAAGGCTGAAGCTTCATTGGCTAGAGCTAAAAAGTATAGGGCTAGGAGTATGAAAGTCACTAGTTCTGCAGCTACATCATCTGAATACACTATAGCTAAATGTGTAATTGAACTTAATGAGATGGAAAATATCTCAAATGACTCCTACATGAAGGCGGTGGAGAAATTTAAAGATCTTGATTATGGAGAGGCCTTTTTAAACATGACCAGTGATAGGAAAAAGGCATGGATTGATAGACTTGTGTGACTGTTTTGTACTTTGGCTTTGTACTTATGTATGACTTTTGTTGTTGGTTTGTACTTTGACTTCACATTTATGTATGACTTGTGTTGTTAGTTTGTACTTATGTATGACTACATATTTATTTTATTGTTGGTTTGTCCTTTGAGCTACTTTAAAATTATTTATTTAAATGCATGTATGTCTAATGACAGGTTTTATTATGATGGAAATAAATAATTATCCTTCAGGCAGGGATAGTATCTCAACAGATACTTTTGAAAGGTCTTCATCCTCATCTGATTCTAGTAATGATGATTCTGAATTTGTTGAATTATTGATACTTAACCTTATTAATGATTATGAGTATAAATTTTACAATAAAGTTCCTATTAGAATATCTGCACTAAGCAATCAAAAATTTGTTAGTGAGCTTTTGAAAGAGTCTGAAATAGTTTCCTATGAATTATTACGTATGGAGAAGGCATGTTATATTAATTTGTGCAATGAACTGAGGAGTAAAAATTATCTACAAGACTCGAGAGAAGTGTTTTTAGAAGAACAAGTGGCAATGTTTTTATTTATCATTGGGCATAATGTGCGTCACAGAGTAGTAGCAGATCGATTTCAACATTCTACTCAAACTGTTTCTCACTATTTCAAAAATGTTTTAAGAGTAATTTGTCGTTTAGGTAAAAAAATCATAAGACAAGAGTCCATAGAGCTGTCTGATCATATAAAAAATAATTCAAAATATTACCCATGATTCAAATTTTGTTCTTTTTTGTCACTTATTTTATGTTATATGGTGCATTGAATTATTTTCTTTTGTCAAATTGATATGTTTTTTGCAGGCATGTTTGTATCAGAATTATATAGGAGCAATTGATGGAACACATATAAGTGCATGGATTCCAGCTGATCAACAGACATCATGTAGAAGTAGAAAAACAACCATCACACAAAATGTTATGTGCATATGTGACTTCAATATGCTATTCACATATGTGTATTCAGGTTGGGAAGATAGTACTCATGATTCAAAAGTTTTTTTGGATATACTTACTAATCAAAATGCAAACTTTCCTCGGCCTCCTGAAGGTGATATATCTTTATCTAATAGAATAATTATTCATTATTATATAATGATATTGTTAATTTACATACTTGTCAAAATTAATGTTCGCTCATTGATTTAGGTTTATTTTATCTAGTGGATTCTGGTTACCCATATATTGGAGGCTTTCGTTCACCTTATAGAGGTGAACGATACCATGCACAAGAGTTTTATGGTCAAAGTAGATAAGTTAGACCTGTTAAGGAATTGTTTAATTTTAAGCACTCATTTTTTAGGATGACGATTGAGCGTTGTTTTGGAGTATTAAAAGCAAGATTCCCCATTTTAAAGCTAATGCCACTATACAAGGCTTCAAGACAATGCCTTATTGTCATAGCTTGTTGTGCAATTCATAATTATGTGCGTAGGTGGGGAATTCGTGATAGATTGTTTAGAGAATGAGAGAATATGGATCCTTCTAAAATTGAAACTCAAAATGGCAACATAGATTTGGAGGTGACTTTCAATAATGACAACATAGCAAGATTAACTGATGAAGTTGCAAAGGAAATGGCAAGGCATCATAACCAAATTGCAAATTAAATGTGGCAACAAGAACATAATACATAGTATATAAATAGATTTATGAATATAAAAATGTATCAAGTTATATTAAGATATCTGTTAAGACTTTATGATCATATTATGTATCAAAATTATTATTACATTCAATTATGTTATTATATGTTTGCAACTTTTAAAAAAATTTTGCCAAACAAGTTCTTGTTTTATTACTTTTAAAACTTGTTTTTAAAAACAATCATCCAAACGGATTTTCTATTTTTCACCACTAAAAAACTGTTTTTAGAACAAAGTTATCATACAGATTTTTTTGTTCCTTTATTTTTAAAAATTGAACTTAAAAACAACTTTATAAACAATTTTTGAAAACTAAAAAACAAAACACTTTCAAACAAGTCCTAAATTTCTTGATTATTGAGATGTAAATAGAAACTCATGCAAGGAGATTTGTCTTAGGAACATTTTCTTGCAAGTAATGTGCGGTCAAATACAAA
Organism: Pterocarpus santalinus; assembly: GCA_031439595.1. Classification (NCBI taxonomy): domain Eukaryota; kingdom Viridiplantae; phylum Streptophyta; class Magnoliopsida; order Fabales; family Fabaceae; genus Pterocarpus; species Pterocarpus santalinus. The sequence goes on from CM062531.1 coordinate 489,532, forward strand.
TGCAATGTGTTTCAAAAACTAATGCTCTATTATCTACAACTTGTGAATTGTTGTATTTATATTGTAATCATGCAATCAATTTTTAGAGCTTCCTTCAGCCACTTTTGTGTAAAATTCCCCCCTTTCTTTTGGATGTCTAATTGTGGCCAAATAATGCATGCATTATTAAAGCGTGAAAGATTCAGGATCCCATCTTCATTCCAAGTTGAAGGAAGCTATCGTGCAGGTGAAGTATGGAATGGGTAGTCTTTGTTGAAGTCACTTCTTTACCATTTATGAGAAAATTCTAGAGTGGCTTTCTCGACATGAATAGAACAACCTTTTGGTCATAAATTGAAGTTTTCTATTGCCGGTGTAGTTTATTGATGGAACATTTAACATTAGAGAGTCACTAGCCAGAAATCAACAGCGACGGTACTATAGTGGGTTTACTCTGTATAAATTTGATATCTTTTAAGCATGGACACTTCAAAGTCTACTAGTTTCTCTTTCATGCCGTCTCATTTTTTTGTTCAAGAACTTCGTGGATCACCATTGAAGAGATGATGTTTAAGGCTACCATATACCACATGAAATGCTCATTCAAAGCATCATCTCTTGTTTTCAAATCAAAGAAGACTGCTCAGTTTTTGTGCTGTGCCACTAATCTATATTGTAGCCTTAAATTGTGTGCATATTGCTGTAAAAAACTTTCCCTTTGTTTTAGTTTTTTAATTATATAAATGTACATGAGCATATTTATTTTTTGGCAATAATGGAGTGGATATTTTTCTTGTCACCTGAAGTGACTCACTTTTGCTCTTTCCTTTTGTTAATATTATATTTTTAATATTTTTTTTCCCTTTTTTCCACAGACTGGTATGGAAAAGAATCTCTTTGGTAATCACCCAGTTTCATTGCCACTGACAGATTCCCGTAATCCTCCACCTGCTTTTGCTTCAGATCCTTTGATTAGAAGGGAAAATCATGCAAACTCAGACTCAATAGAAGGATACTCAGATGCTACTGGAGCAAAACTTTCTAAAATTTCAGTGACTGATATTGTGGAGCTAGAAAGTCCTAATTCTGCAGGAAATTTCATGAAAGGCTCAAGTCCAACTTGTGTAAGATGATTTTACTCACAGTTACTGCATCTAGAATAAAAGTAAAACACTTTTTCAGTCATTCAATGATACAAGTATCATCATTTTGGTGGTTGAAAGATTTATGTCACCAATTTAGTCTCTTGATAATGCAAAATGTCATCATTTTGGTCCTTTGTTGTCAGGTTGAGAGAAATGGAGTCTCAATTTAAGGTCTAATTTGATGACATTTTGCATCATTGAGGGATTAAATTGATGACACTTTGCATTATTGAAGGACCAAATTGATATTAAAAATCTTCAAGGGACCAAAGTAATGACATATTGCATTATTGGGAGACTGAATTGGTGACATAAATCTTTCAAGGACCAAAATGAGCTTGTATAGTTGGAGCACAAAAATAAGGGTTTACTTAGTAATTTTTTTTGGTACACATTGTGTTTGCATGAATGCTTTTCTTAAGTAGGTCTGAGATTTTCTGTTTCTTGTACCAATATGAGTTGTATCATCTTTCATACATTTGGCATTTTATCTCATATAATTGTGTTCTTCTTTCAAATATTCAGTCTGGTGCTACCACAAGGAAGGTTTCACTCCACATTGACCGACAAAATTCTGAAGTCTCATACTATGCTGACAATGAAGATGGGAATCATAAAAAGCATACAAGAAGAGGTGATATAATCTTTTTTGAATTTCTAGATTTTTTTTTTTTTTCTAATATCCAACATAATCATAAAATCTTATTTCTAGACTTCATCTTTTAATGTGATTGAAAACTATTAGCCTTCTGGTTTGAATTGACTTCGTGCAGAAGCTTATCTAGCTGAATTTATTAATTCAAACTTCATCTTTGAAAGTGTTGGTCCATTCCGACATAAGTTTCTTAAAGCATTGCTTCCTTTCTGGTCTAGTGCTTTACCTACTCTGCCAGTGACTGCACCCCCTAGAAAGGATGCGTCCAATGCAACTGAAACCTCAGAAGGCCGTATGCGGCATCAAAGATCGTCAAGGATGGACCCAAGGAAAATTCTTCTCCTGATTGCAATAATGTATATCTCTTGCTTCTGTTCCTTTTTAATGTATATTTCTACCAAAGTAGGAAATGCAGAACAGAAGAGATTAAAAATCAGGGATCTGAATGTTTTGTAATTAAAGTTATTTCTTGATTTACTGACAATGGCTACTGACTAATGAGGAATAATATTTAGGGTAAATGGGGAGAAACACTGAACAAGTCAGATATCCCTGGGTTTAAGTTTTTGTCAGTTAATCCTTTTACCTCATTATCCAAGATGCACTTGTTGACCATTCTCTTCTTCCCCTCAGAAGAGAGATTGTAATCATAGCACAGATATTGAGGCTCTTAATTTCACTGTTATATAGAAAAAGCTATTATATGAAGTTTCAGATGTATAGACCAACAGTCTATAATTGATGGATCTACTGTGCTCATATGCAGGGCGTGCATGGCAACTATGGGTATATTGTATTACAGACTAGTGCAACGTGGTCCAGGTGAGGAGCTTCTTAATGATGAATAAAGATGAGTGCAATGCTCTGAAAGTTCAGGGGATGCTCAGTGCCGCCTATTTTCTATATCGCTAGTGTTTCTGCTACTAATCTGTTTGGCTCCTATATTTGGACCAGTTGCTGTTTTTGGTAAACATACAAGTTGCTGGTAGATGGTGTTTATTTGAATACAGCTGATAGTGATGTGTTACATAAAATCCTCGCATCTTTGCCCTTGGCCCTCAGTTTTGGTGCTCCTATATTTGGAATGTAATTGCGGAATCAGGTTTTAATACATATTGTTTGCAATTATCTTCAATCCTCAAACCTTCAAGATCAATTTGCGCCAACCAATTCTATTATAAGTCCCACATTATTGCCAAGCCCCGTTTATCTGTAATTGCTCTGAACCTCTGTTTCCTGAAATCAAGTCCTTTGAGGGCATCAAGACTTTGTTAGATCTTAATTATGGGCAATTATGATTCGGATCTTTTCATACGGATGAAGTCAATCGGTAGTAGTCCATTAATTATTTATATTTCTCGAGTATAAATGGAGTACTTACTGATCGAACTTTCCCGTTCAAGCAATTAAACAAGTCGAGCTTCTTCTACAATAGCACTCTTTCTGATTAATAGGCATCCAAAGAAAGAAATTGGAGTCTGCTGAGCAGATTTCTGAAGAATGGAGTTCTCTACTGGAGGGTACACAGCTGAGGAAGCTGACTTTATGAACCAGTTGCTTGGTAACTGCTCAGTCCCACAACATCTCCATGGAGATTTAAAGTTGGGAACTCCGTCTGCATATTGGCCTGGCTATGAATTGGTGACAATAGTGAGTGTGACAGGAAACAATAACAGTTCATATTTTCCTGCAGAAGCTCCTAATATTAATTTTGTGTGTTCTTTACAAGTGAGCAGCTCCAGTGCAGATGGTAGTAAATTAGTAATATCTTTCCCACTGCTAGTGCTGGTAAACTACTCCAACAATCCAGCAACCAACTTTGGCCACGTGTCACGGGGTTTTACCTTGGAGGATTCCGAGTTCAGCCTATATAGCATGCAATGCAAGGGAATTACAGGAAACAGATAAATGAAAACATGGATCTAGAGTTAGGTCCAGACACATGGACAGCGATTCTTGCTGGCAAGAATTTGCAGGCTCACGGGGAATGTGAAAAACTAGTTTCTGAACCAGACAAGGATAAAAGTCATGAAACCAGAACCCTGGAAAATTCAGGAAAAAGATCCAAGAGCTCAGTAGAGGTAGAATAACACAAAGCATAACTCCTCTAAATATTTCACTTTCTACTGCTTTTTTCTGGTGATACAAATTATGATGTATGTGTGATTCTGTAAGTCCTCTGTGCCATGCAGGGCATTCAATCAACCTATCCCGACTTACAAATTTATGATACCATGTTGGTTACTTGCTTTCCATGTAACCAAGGATTTGCTCTTACAAGGTTTTCCTTTTACAGTGCACAGAGAAGAAGAGAAAGAATAATTGAAAGGTTGAGAATTCTACAAAACCTTGTCCCCAGTGGAACAAAGGTAGCCTTCTCAATGGCGATCACACTGTTGTTAATTAAACAACTGGTTAAGATACTGAACTTCTGACATTTGCTTCCCTTGTGAACTGCAGGTGGACATCAGTGCCATGCTTGAGGAAGCTCTCCGATATGTGAAGTTTTTACAACTCCAAATCAGGGTAACCAAATGAGGATCCTTCTTACTCTGCATCTTAATTTTAGCTCACTGCAAAAACTTTCCATGTTACATCTTTGGACAGACAGTGAATGATCATCATTTTCCCATGTCCATTTAACAGCTTCTGAGCTCTGAAGATCAGTGGATGTCCGCTCCCACTGCTTACAATGGAATGAACATTGGACTAGAACCAAACATCACACCAACCAAACAACCAAAGCGAATGCATAGGCATAGAAAAGCAATACAAGAGGACCCTGCCATTTAAGAAACCAGTGTGCCATTTGTGTGCTGTTTTATGTCGTATTTTCACAAGCATATATATAGTAATCCGCATTTTCCTATTATCCTAAGGAAGTACGGAATTAATTAAAAAGCGAATTTTATGTATTTCCCAATCATGAGGTACCAATCCGAGTTGACTTCTTGACGAGAATTATCTCTGATTTCACTAACCTCATGTCAATGGCATCTAATGTTCTAGATTCTGAAAGAAATACAAAATTGGGATTTTAACGAACAAATGCCATTTTGTCAACTAGTAACCGAAACACATTTCACATCTTGAATTCAATTTTATGCAGCCTCCACAGATTAAAATGGCTCCTAAGTTCATGAGGAAATTTGCATTTGACCCTTCAAAAGAGGAGGAGGAGGGACGGGGAAGAAGAGAGAAAAAAAAAAAAAAAGGAAGAAGAGGAGAGAGAAAAGAGAAGAAGAGAGAGAAGAGAAAGAGTTGGGGGGGGGGGGGGGGGAGGAGAGCCGGAGAACAACCCCACGAAGCAATGGAAATAACATTCGAATGTTAACATGGATGTACTAGAGCAAAGCACGATAAGTTACAACCTTGTGCGTGGAACAACACACGTCTCGTAAACATAAATCCTCCAATGTTGTGAAATATCTCAGTCCGCCCCTCCAAATATACAACATGCAACATTCCCAAACCAAAAATAAAACGCAGGACAACATTCTCATTCTCAACGCCCAGGGTTCAGCTTGGCTCAAAAGGGGCACATGAAACGCCACACCCATGAGATCCCAAGAGGGTAACCTATTTCGTTCATGCTCTTTGATCACTGACATGATTGGGCACTTCTCCTTGGCTGTCCAAGGGCATATATTGCGCCATGATAGCTCTGATTTCGGAATCCATGTATTGCTGCAAATCAAAACCACCAACAAAAATACCATCAAATGTAAATCACGAATGAAATATCACTTGGCCACTTTATTTGGCTCATTTTTCAGTCATAAACAGGGAATGTCGTGCAACTGAGCACGCTATAGGCTATAAAAATTTAGTATTGATAAATTTACCAAACTGAAACAATCCAACGGATCTTACCCTTATTCTATATTTGTAAACAAGGAATGCCCCGCCAGCAGCCATAACTACGCCAATTAAAATGACCCAAAAAGCGGCCCAGGCAGATCTTCCCTCACTGGCGGTTTTACCTGTAGATTATCCAGCAGGGGACATGTAAACAAGCATTACAACAAGCACATAGTTGCAAGTAAAAATGTCTAGCACATTTAACTCACTTATGCAGGTATCATGGTCCTTGATATACAGAAGACCCCCAGCACAAGTGCAGTCATAGCTGCCCCAAGTATTCTGGCAGCTACATTCAGGACACTGACAAGCTCTCTTCTCCTTGCATTCATCAATGTCTGTAAAGATGAAACAAGAGAAGTTCAACTTCAGATATTCATTTTTTTTTTTTTTTAAATTTCAGTTATGCAGAAAACATTCACTATGTATCATCCAGTTCACAATGCTTGTTCAAATCAAACCCCAAGGACAAAAATGACTCCAACAGCTACTTCACTGGTGACAAGTTATGCGTGTGTTTGTTTGAGCTTAGCAAAAATATGCTTAACTATTTTTTAAAGTATTTTTTATTTTTTCAGAAGCTACACTACTTATGAGAAAACACTAAAACAACTATTTTTTGGGGTTTTAGCATTTTTTTTTTTTTTGGTTAAAACTTATCTAATTATCTTCACTTTTTTATACATGTCTTTTAATTAAGAAAGCACTGTTTTCTTCAAAATTCAAACAAATAGTCCTAATTCGCATTTTATCTACGTATAATTTTCATAGAACCCACCATTTGACCTACTAAGATTGCAATATACCCTCTCTAATTAAACAGAGGACGTTACATATTAAGGATAGAAGAATAAGACAATTTTGACCTAACCTAGGTTGCAGCATTAAGTACTAATGTAGTCTAACCGTCAAAGTATTAACAGAAAACCATGGATCCCATTAATATTTCAGAAATATTTATACAATACATTCAAGAATGAACATATGCATTCACACTTGATAAAAGTATTAAAAACAGCATCCAGAATTCTATTCATGGTGTGCATTGTATTTAGTATTAACCATGCTGATCTAGGCAACTCATCAAGCTGAGACAATTTGCTCCGGGAAAAGAAACAGTAACAGAAAAAATGATATCATTATCCCTCACCTTCACAATTTTTGACACCATCACCTCTAAACCCTGCAGGACACTGACATTTGACCCCTCCATTATCCTGTTCCCACATCAGCAACAATTTATGTATTAATTTACATTTTAATATGGGGTTTACAAACCAGTAAAATTTCAGCCATTAAAATGTTAAAAAATTATTTGAGACAAAATAAGCTGAATGGAGTTGGGTCAAGAAACATAATAGTTACTAACCGAACATGCAGAAAATGCATGTCCATTCCGAGCATCATGCCAACAGCCTCCATTATTTATCTTGCAACGCCCAGCTCCACTAGCTGCAAAGGCAGAATAAACTAGTTAAACAAAACTATAAATGCACTTGGAAACATACAAAAAAAAGAATTGTAGATGTCCTACAACTAAAGGATTGTCACACCATGCTACAAACATCAAAGAAGTGAAGGAAATTAACATGGAATAGTAATAGTACACCCTCTTAAAAGTACATTTATGCAGACAGAAATGTAAAATTTAAAGCTTTTTAACCTTCACAAGTTGTGTAACCATCTCCTTTGAACTGCACACCATCAACCAGGGGGCACTCACATACTCGCCCACGGAATGTATCCTGAGCAGATATACACATACTTAATAACATAGAAAATTATTAATCATATTGCTCTCTTAGATTGTTGTTTACACACAGATATATTACCTTGCAAGCAGTGATGTTAGCTGCTTTATCCTGCCAACAACCACCATTGGATGTGAGGCACTCATTTGTCTCCATATCTGCCCAGAAAAGTTTGCCACTCCAAAAGAATCAGGTCCAGAACAAACAAGTCTACAAAGTATATTTCTCTTGTATCAAAAGACAGTAAACATTTACCGTTGCTCAAACAAACAGCTGGTTCAGTAGTTTCCTCAAACCCAGCACAAACAGCCTTTAGAACAGCAACTTTCTCCAATTTTCCTGGAAAAATATCCTTTTAGAATTGGAAGTCCAGATCACTACCTATCACACAATCATGCAGTGTACAAACCTCGATATTGTCGATTATTGACAACAAGAGTAGGCAATATGGTGACATCACCCCGTGATCCCTTCCCAATCTACAGAAACTAGTTTTGTTAAACATCTATATATAATTATACTGATAAAATCAATTAAAATCATAACATTAACTAATAGCATTAGCAACGAAAAAGACAAAACCTGGGCATTTTGTTCTTGTTTCAAAACAGGATTGTCAGAATCAGCATCTGGATCTCCCATGCACTTTTCAATCTTGTTAATATCAAGACCTGTACGAATAAACATATTTGATAGTCATTATCAGCAACCATAAGAAAACACAATAAGCAATGATGATTCACTCACCCAGTGATCTAATGACAGCATCTGCACATTCCTTATTGTACTTTTTCTCCTTCATTGGGCATCTAATTTGAAAATCAGTGACATAGTCCCACCAGACCCAAGGCTTTGCAGTTTCATTTGCCACCTTGAAAACACATAGCTGCCTTAAATTTTCAATAACCACATCTCTCCCATCATAACCTGTGCTGAAGTCCTGCTCCGGATCTGGAGCGCAATACCTTCCATGATTTATGCACTGGGACTTGCACTGTTTGCTTAATGTGAATGCCTGTGGACAGTACCAAGTTATATAATGGGGTGTAAACTGAGTGTAGCCACCTTTCTCTAGTATCTGCGCTGCACCCTTGAAATCCTTGACAAAGTCCATCAACATATCACATTTAACTCCACATTCATCATTGCTGTTGGTCCATAACTCATACTCCACACGATCATCTGGGTGTGGGACAGCCTCTCTCCAATCAAGATTTACATTGACCATATCACCACCACTTATGGCATCCTTTAATTTTTCACCAAAAGCTTTTCCAATGAGAGCAGATGGTATTGTTATGTTCTCTATGTATTTCGCAGATGATCCATCCTCTTCAGGTGTGTCCATAGTTATTAAAGGTTCGTCAACATCATCTGCAACAAGCACAGCAGAAGCTCCAGCCTTCTGGGCATTCCAGACCTTCAAAGCAAAGAAGCAATCTGCAAAGGAATGCGCAGAAGCACAAAGAACACCCACATGAGATAACATCAAACAAACATAAACACTTCTATTCACATACCAAGCCATTCAAATAAACTAATGGCGCAAGGCAACTTTTGATTTTTCTACCCTAAAAAAAAAAAAAAAAAAAAGAGTTTAAAGCCTAGCATCCGACCATTTGATGAGTTAACCCAAATTAATTAGAGAATAATTCTATGTGCACAGAACAATCAAGCTACGCTCTAACATAAAGAAGCATATTCTGCATGAAACAAAGAGCAACCCAATGGAACTAAAACTGACGAAAGCAGCCAACTTTGGCTCAGTAACTAATAACATGCAGAATGAAATTATAATAATAAAAAAAGAGGTGAGGAAAACGAGCTTCAAAATTGAAAACTGCTCTGAATTAATAAAGAGCTAGCTCAAAATAAACCAAAAAAAGAAAAAAGCATGGTGAACCTTAAGATGAAAGAAGAAAATAGTGGCAGCAAAAAGAATCTCACTTCCGCGATCCAGTAAAACGACGGTGGGGAGAGCACCAGGCCTCGATTTGAAGGAAATCCCAAACTCATCGAACTCTTTGCAGCCCTTCTTGTTGTCCTTTGGGTACACCACGTTCCCGGCCATGCTACCTCCGTACTGAGGTATCCCAAAGTTGCCAATCGCGCTGTCGTGCGTGCCTCTGATTTTGTCCGGCGACGTCACCCTCAAGCTGTTCTTCTCCACCACGAATCTCGCCATCGACAGTGGCAGCAGAAACCCTAGAATCAAACACAGTGGCCATCTCCACAGCTGCATTTTTTTTTTCCGGGAAGTTGCGGTTACCCCCACCCACACAGGGATCGACAACCTTAAAAGGGGTTTGCCGTGGCGATCAAATTATGGATAAAAATTGGAGCTTTATTCTCTCAGAGTTTCTTTCTAGTTGGAATTTTGTTTGACAAATAGTAACAAGTGACCAATTCAGAAAATCCAGTCGTGTGTGTGTGTGTGTGTGTGTGTGTGTGTGTGTTGAGCGTCGAGTGTTGAGTGTTGAGAGCGACAGTCCCCAGAGGAGACAATCCACACTTACTTAACCATCCACTTCTAATTTAATTTTAATTTTAATGCTTGGTCCCACACCACTGGCCGAGCTGATAATAAACTTTTTTTTTCATAGAGATAAACCTATATTTATTTATTATCAAAACTATAACTAGAAAGCGAAATATAATTATTAAAAAACATTTTTTTTAAGAATAAACATCAGTTCTTCACAAATTGAGAAGATCACACACAGTAAACAAACAAATAAATAAATAAAATCATACGGAACACATGGGCCAGATCGAGCAAGAATAAAACTTTTTTTTCTTTATACACCGGAGATATGAGAATAGAGTCCATCATAAAATGGTTATTATTTGAAAAAATAAATTAAAACTCCTTTTCTTTCTTCTTAGAAAAAAATAAGAGACTAGAGTGGTTCTTAAAGTAGTATCTATTAGCAAAACATAAAAAATGGAATACCAATATCAGATGCCCAAAGCAGTTGCCATCGAGCGCACAGGTTAATTGAGGTTGTTCTTTTGGGTTTGAATTTTGAATACACAATTGTATTAAATTTTAAAAGAGAGCGTTTTATAATCTAAACCCTAAACCTTAAAATTGGTTCCGATAAGAGAATGAACGTGGCTTTGACAAGGAAAAAGAAGTGCTGAAGGCATTTACAGATTGAGTTTCCGCTAATGCCCAAAAGTGTTGTGTCAGGAACGAGTTTCCATGATATATCTTTATTGGTAGATGGCCTAATAAGGAAAAAATGAGAAACAAAATATTTTTGTTTTTCCCCTTTTTGTTAAAGGAGTGGATTTAAAAGTTTTATGTACCAGCAAAATAAGGGTTTTCATTAAAAAAAAATTCTTGTTAGAGGAACTCTCGATAGAATATTGTTTGATGAGTTTAATTTCATAACAATCTCTTTAAACTTCAACTAATTTAAATTAAGTCAAATTAATTTATTATAAAGATAAAATAATAATGGTATTAATTTATTTTATTTACAAGATTTAAATTCAAAATCTATTTAAAAATAAATAAATATCAAACAACTTAAAATAAATAAGCACCAGTTAATTTTAGATTAGTATTAATCAAATGCAAATCAGATGCCTATATCAAGGATGCATGGCTAACTTGTCTCTTAAATATTTAATTGTTTGTTATTTATTTAATTAAAGCGATTAATTTTTATATAGTAATAATATAAAAAATGTACTAGCAATCAATATAATTATAAAAAAATAATAAATAATGGTGGATAATTATTTACTTTAATTTGAGATTTTATTGTAATTATATTTGTTAACAGTGAAAAAAAATTGTGTTGTCAATAGATTAAAATTAAATTCAAAAATTAATTCCTTAATTAAATCCAGAAAACGTTTCCCTGCTAAAAGAAAATGCAGAAAACGTTTTCAATTTAGCTGAGTTAAAATAAGAGCAATAGGCTGGACACATTTGAGCCAGTACTCATTTGACAAGTGCACTCAATGACTCACTCGGACCAATCCAATGGAAACACGAGTTTTGTATATCTTTTTATGGAGGAAGCTTTTGACCGAAAAAAAAAATGGAGGAATCTTAGTATATATTTAATTTATTCATTTTGTATTTGTTTATTGCAACTGCATAAGATAAATTTTAATTGTGAAGTTCATAAAGTAAATATAAATTGAACCTATATAAAAAGAATATTAATTTCGTACATATATTATTTATTAATTATATTAATTTCTGTGCAATAATAAAACTAAATAGCGGTATTTCATGGTGGGAAAAAAAAAATGCAAATTATATATCTATGGCATTAATCACGTGGTTTTATCTGTCTATATCAGCACCGTAAAGTGGTCCACAAAAGCAACGGCCTGAATGGTTTTGTCAGCAAGTTAGGGTGTAGACTGAAGAGGTCTCGGAGATAGTTTTTTTAAAAATAAAAATAAAAACTTAGATAAATTTGGCATTAGCCGCTCTAGCAGGATCAGGCAAAATCCCAAACCGAAAAAATCAAAAATTAAATGCAATTGAAAAACCATACCCCCATACACGACCAAATCGAGAAGAGAGCAGGAAGACAGAAATTAATGAGGAAGAAAAATTATAGCTCATTAATATTTTGTTCCCTGTCTTTCTTTCTTTAAATATAGGCATGAATGAAAGTACAAATGTATCTCTATGACCTTGGCAGTTGGTTATCTATTAATCCAGATTTTAAGGCATGGTTGCACTTGGAATTTTGAAGTGGCGGTCGATGTGGGATTCACATGAAGGATTTGCAAAGAAAAACCTCAACAACCTAGGAAATGGCAATTAATAGTTTTTCCGTGACCCTTGCACATACAGCACGATGAAAATATAACTTCGTAGTGTTGCTCGTCACTTTATTTTATTTTATTTTATTTTATTTTTTAAAATAATAAAGGTATGCCTGGTACAGCCTACCGAATAAAAAAAATAAAGGCATGCCTAGTACATTAAAAGAAAAGAAAAAAAAAAGAGACTACCTAAAATGGGTGAGGGAAAAGTTTAACATTAAAAACTAAATACTGTCAGCAACAAGTGTATTAGGTAAGCCTATTGAACGACATTAAGGAACAATTTAAATTTAGCATCATAAATTTGTGTGCATAGCGAATTTGATTTGATTGAATTTGCCTGACATTTAATCATAACTCTTCAGGTATGTTCCAAAGCCATGGCAGTTCTTTCAACATTCTGCAAGAGGACAGCATATATTGTCTCCCACCCTTCCACATGCTTCTAATTCAGATTCTCCAACGCGGGAGCCATCTTTGCGTCCAGCCATCATATCTAACCAGTCATTCACCTTCTTAATTTGGCGCATCATTTCAGCTACTTCATAATCTGATTTAGGTATGGCTTTGCTTTGAAACTCATCGAAGTAGTTCTCAATGTGAGCCAAAAACCATTTTTTACCTTAATCCTGCAAACTACTAGCGAGCTTATCAGCGGCATTTACAGCACTTCCCTTTGCCCAATCCGATGGACTGCGCTCAGTTGTCAACCCACTGTGCGTCTCGATATTATTCTTATTCATGCTAATCAGGGTCGTGCCCTTTGGTTTGTGGCCCAGTTTTGTGCTGGATTTTTCAGTTTCGTCTGTTGCCTGCATGGAAACAGCATTAAGGGGAAAAATAGGACCAAGATCAGATGTTATAGCCACTTCGATCTAGGAAGTTTCATTTTCCTTTCTCTCCAATGCCATTTTCAGTGCTTCGATGACCGAACAAGGGCTACTTGGAAGACCATCTTTCTCTGTTCTTGGAATTGGAGTACTACAGTTTAATGAGTGAAGAATTAATAGGGTCTGACTCATGTCATTTGAAGGTTGAAGAAAGTATCAACTGATGGATGCTGATTATTTGCCTTGGCCAAATTGAATCTTTTGAGTATGTGCTGGGAAGAATGAAAACTACTAACAAGGTTGGTACTGGGTGGCAATTACAGCCTAGACTTCCTATGAATGTTCATTTTATTACGAAAAGATCATGAATTCATCAATTGTGAATCCTGAAGATGGGTCGTAGGAGAGGAATTGCATACCTTAAGCATTTAAAAACTCTCTTAGCAGCAGAGGCTTCTTGAAGAACATTCACTGCAGCAAGCACAGCTGCTTCTCTGAGCCTCAAGACCTCCTGTGATTATAAATGGTAATTTACAATCTACGCAGTACGTATATGCATATACACAATTCATTTTTGCATGATACCTTGCCATGCTTCTCTAAGATTGAGGGGGAAGGAACATATGTCCAGAAAATCTTTGTTTCTTCCATCTTAGTATCGTTGACTACACCGAGCATTTTCGTTGCATGTCATGACTCATGTCATAATCAGGTTCCACGTTGGGTTTGCTTTGGACCTGGATTGGCCACCCAAGGCGGGTGTATTATGGACTTACGCAAGGCATGGCCCAAACAAAATTTTATTTCTTCTTAAAAACTGGAAAATTGCGTCCATGGATTTTATATACTTTTTTCATACAACAATGTCATAAAAGCAAAGCCAGTTGTTCAAGGTAACTAAACACTCTGCATATCGTAATTCTAAGTCAAGAGACCTTGATTCACCATATAATGCCGAAAACCTGGCTTAACATTCGACAATGGGGTTTATTGAACCCACCAACCGGAACTAACATGCATCAATTGGAATGAGTTATGAGTTAAGGTTGAGTTTCAAAACCTCTAACCGAACTAATTTGGGTTGGTTTTGAGTAAGCCCTTGTTTTGAAAAAACTCCTCTGTATTAACAGCAAACAAAAAATACCGACAAACAAATTGTAAACAAAATGAAGAACGTAATTTTGAATATTTTTTTATTATAAATTACACCCACTTTTTTAAAAATTTATTGATATTATATTTAGACACTTTTAGATTTTAAGATGTAACAAAAATATCAATTATACCCTTGCTCTCCTCTCTCTCTCTCTCTCTCTTCCTCTTCCTCTCCCTCTCTCTCTCTGCCCTTCTCACACTTCCCTCTTATTCCCTTCTCTCTCTCTTTGCATCAGTAGCCATCACAAACCGCATATAAGAAAAGCCCATAAAGAGCCTCTCACTTCCTCTTATTCTCTTCTTTCCCATCAACCATAGCCACAAACAACCTTAATATGGTAAAATTTTGAAGTTTTTTTTTTTAAATGATGATGGGTTCTATTAGAAATCGAACAAAAGTCTACACTAACTGCGTGATGCCTGATGTTATGGCTGTAAACCAAAAAAAAAAAAAAAAAAAGGGAAATTACGAGCTTTCACAAAAGAAAAATGAAAATTACCAGTCCTTTACGAATTCCTTCAACTAGTTTTAGTGAAACATATATTTATTAAATAGTATATATTACTATAATCAATAATATGTAATTTTGGTTCTCTGCAACGAGAGATTTTGATTGCAAAATAGGATTTTTCTAATGTAATTTGCCGACTCGCAGCTCGCCTATGAACAATATTCCACTGACAGCTTACCAAATTATTTGAAGAAGCATTGGGAGGAGGTTGTAGAGAGAGAATGTGTTGTTCAATTTCCAAACTTGCCTTTGATCTGCAGTGTCTTTTTGCTTTCTCATAATCATCTTGCTTTATTCAGGATTTGAACGTCTCCAGAAAGATTGGAGATGTTAAAGTTGAAGGCGGTTTATACATCCTCAGACCTTCTCCTAATTCAAAGCCAACTATTCTTCATCCCTTTGTTAACCAATCCCATGCAAATAGTACACTTTCACATTCTTCTATATGGCATCAAAGACTAGGGCATTTGTCCCTTGATAGATTGCAAATAATGAATAAAGGTTTCTTTCTGTTTTAATAGATATAACTGACATTTGTGTTGTTTGTCATTTCTCTAGACAAAAGCAATGACCTTTTCCATCTAATTCTACTCATAGTAGTAATATTTTTTATTTTGTGCATATGGATATATGGGGGCCTGTTGCTGCGCCCTCTATGCATGGTTATAGATACTTCCTAACTATTGTAGATGACTATAGCAGATTTACTCGGATATATCTTATGAAATCTAAAGCTAAAACTTCCTCACTAGTTAAGAACTTCTTCTACCTAGTTGAAAACCAATTTCAGACTTCCATTAAATTTGTCAGAACAGATAATAGACCTGAATTCCTCCTAAGAACTTTCTATACATCAAAAGTGGTTCTTCACCAAGCCTCTTGGGTAGCCACACTACAACAAAATGCCGTGGTTCAAAGAAAACACCAACACTTACTCAATATCACTAGAGCATTACTCTTTCAAGCTAATTTACCTAAGCTTTTCTGGTCTTTTGCTGCACCAAAAACCACCTTATTTATCCATGCTGAGAGTTTTTGGCTCTCTTTGTTTTGCATCCACATTAACAAACAATAGATCCAAACTAGATTTTAGAGCTAGGAAATGCATTTCTTTACGACACAAACCTGGAACTAAGGGCTACATTTTATTTGAGTTGCAATCTAGGGAGACTTTTGTCTCTAGACATATTATCTTTCATGAAAATAATTTTTCCTTCCATTCTATTCAACACAACCTTGACCCTGAACCAGTGTCATATACCACACCCATTATTCCTCTGCCTAATCATAACTCAATCACCCCAACTGATTACACACCACCTCCTATTGTAGCGGCTATTATTAATCCTACTTGTGCTCCTCAAAATCAATTACCTACTAGACAGCCTCCAAGAATCAGGAGGGTCCCATCTTACTTACAAGATATTCAGGTCCCATCTTACTTACAAGATATTCACCATAACCTGCCTTCATTTGCTGCAACTCAATCTTCAGAGAGACAAGTTAATTCAGTAGTAAGATATCCTTTATCTTCTATTTTATCTTATAATTCCCTATCTCCAAACTACAAATCCTTCATCCTTAACATCTCTAGCGCCATCGAACCAAAGAGCTATTCACAGGCTAGGAAGGATGAATGCTAGCAACAAGCCATGAAAGCAGAAATTGACACTTTAGAGAGGCACCACGCATGGAAACTAGTTGACCTTCCCCTGGAAAGACCCCAATCCGAATTAAATACAAACAAGATAGATCAATAGATAGATACAAGGCTCGACTAGTAGCCAAAGGCTTCACACAAGTGGAAGGAGTAGGTTACATACAAACATCCTCACGTGTGGCCAAAATGACCATTCTGAGAACTCTCCTTGTTGTTGCTTCTACTAAGAAATGGTTCATTCATCAACTTGATGTTGATAGTGCTTTTCTACATGGCACACTTCAAGAGGAAGTTTACATGTCTCTCCCCCAAGGACTCCATTCTTCAAATCCAAACCAAGTTTGCTATCTTCAGAAATCTCTATATGGCCTAAAGCAAGCTAGTAGAGAATGGTTTTCCACTCTAAGTTCTGCTTTACAGTCCTAAACTACCAATAATGTTCCTATGACTCCACTCTTCTTATCAAGATTAATGACAACTCCTTCACTACCCTGTTGATGTATGTGGATGATGTTGTCCTCACTGGCAGCAACCTTGATGAAATCACTGCTATCAAATAGTTCCTTCATTCAAAATTCAGAATCAAGGACATTGGGAAATTAAAATATTTCCTTGTTTTAGAAATAGCAAGAACCTCCCATGGAATTTTCCTTACTCAAAGGAAGTATGCCCTTGAACTTCTTGAGGATTCTGGTTTGCTAGCAGCAAAACCAGCATCCACTCCCATGGATGGCTCTACAAAACTTTGCAGAGATGCTGGCCAGCCTCTTATTAATATAGCAGGCTATAGAAGACTCATAGGTCGCTTACTTTACCTCACAACAACAAGGCCTGACATTGCCTTTGCTGTCCAACAACTAAGTCAATTTATTTCTACTCTTATCGATATTTATCAGAAAGCTGCAATCCGAGTTTTGCATTACATAAAAAATTCCCCAGGCCAAGGACTATATTTCCCTATAGACTCAGACCTTAAGCTGAGAGCCTTTAGTGACTTTGATTGGGGTGGCTGCCTTGATACTAGAAGATCTATCACAGGTTTTGCATATTTCTTGGGAACTCCCTCATCTCTTGGAAGTCCAAGAAACAAACAACAATATCAAGATTCTACACTGAAGCCAAATACAAGCCTCTTGCTGCCACAGTTTGTGAAATTCAATGGCTAACCTTCCTTCTTAAGGACATCCACACTGCTGCATCGCTTCCAGTTTTTCTTTATTATGACAATAATTCTGCCATACACATTACTCATAATCCTTCATTTCATGAGAGAACCAAGCACATAGAGCTTGATTGTCCCCTGGTCAAAGAGAAATTACAAACTGGTTTAATACATCTCCCTCCCATATCCACCAAGCTCCAACTTGCTCACATCATGACTAAGCTGCTGCATCCTGGTCCTTTTCAGAGCATTCTCTCCAACCTGGGAGTTCTAAACATCCACTCTCCAGCTTGCCGAGGGGTAAACACCCTAGGCCCAAGTCCACCACAATGGTCCAACACAAATTAAACCACTTGATTAGTTACATAGTTAATTAAGTAACCAAGTTAGTTGTCTTGCAATCAATGCAGTGAGTTTGTTACATGTCACTTTCAATTAGTTGTCACGTTCCCTCCTTAGCACCTGTAACTCTCCCTCTTCCTCCATCTGTATATATACGTGTAACTCAAGTACAATCAATAAGATTTCTTATTTTCATCATTCAAAAGTCTTATTGTGTGTCTTATGTCAAAATTTGGGAAGAGGTGGGAAGAGTCCAAAATTGGACACAGATGAGATTGGAGATGGTGGTGTGGTGACGGTTGGTTGACAAAAGGTAACGGCACTGGATGGTGGGCGGTATTCAAATAGAAATAGAGCATAGAATTAAGAGTATAAAAGTAATTTTATATATTTTAGTCACATGCAACTGATATATAAAGGGTGTCTGTGTATGGACTTTTAAACAATTAAAGGAATCAAATGTCAACTTAAAAACTAAGAGGATTTAAATATAATATTGATAGACTTAACAGAGGTTGATATAATTTATTATTATTATTTTTTTAATGTAAGTTTGAAATAGTTTATCCACCCCTTTTTCCTAAGCTCCAATTTAATCTTACCTTTTTGGGCCTAGTCCAATTTTTTTTTTTTTTTTTTGTGTTAGAATCCAAATGTTATTTTGAGTAAACATCTAGTTATATTTACCCATGTGGATTAGCTAAGCATTTACAATAACAAATATATGAATGCAATGATATATATTTTAAAATTTTATTTCATTCTAGTAATATATTATTGTATAAAATAAAGTTAAGCAAAAATATTTAATTAACATAGGTATTGAAATACAACCAATTAAACAAATTATATATCGCATTTTAATAGTAATAATATGTGCAATATATATGTTTCGAGTCATCCATTTGAGGCACTAAAATTTGTAACAAAATCATTTTATGACAAAATTTTTTAACCATGCAAGTATCGTTATCTTAAATAAGATTTTAATTAGAACATGTGACATATAATTTATTAATATAGAAGTTATTTATTATAAGAATAAAAATATATAAATATAATTTATTAATATAAATTTAATATGAATTGATAAAAATGAAAAGATAGCTAAACTATTACTCATGTAATGTATATGTTTACATCCCTAGCGCTATATATAGGTTTGATATCATCCATATCAGTTATTAGTATTAGTAAGACTGAATACAAAGTTCTTTAGTCCTATAACTATCATAGTTTTAAAAATAACTTTAATATGAGTTTATAGCATAAATTGTAAAACATTCTGAAATTCTCATCCCTTAAATTTTTTTGAGTCGTTAAATCCAAGATATTTTTATTAATAAAAACTTTCATATCCTGTAAGAACTAAAAATATCTAATTAAATAAAGTTAAAAATGTACAATTGAAGTGTTGAAAATTTCTTAAAAATAATTAATAATAATAATTCAAATTGTTTTCATTTAGTTTAATTCAAATTTTGCTTTATGTCGCCACATCTCCCTCCTCTTTCATGAATTGATTGAATTCTCATGTAACTCCACCGTTAGCTTTCCCTTTGAGTTAACATTCGAATAATATCTCCTAATATTATACTACTTAATAATCAAATACAATTTTTAAACAAATACGTGTAAATAAATTTTAGTTGCATGCACTAGTTCGAAAGCTTAAGGTAGTGTTTGGAATGATTTAAAAGATGAGCATGAATCTAAACATAATAGGAGAAAAGGAAAAAATCTGAATCAAAATGTTTCATGACAATAAGAAAATCAAAACCCAACGAGAAAATGAGAAGCCAATAAGGATATCACCATACTTTAAATCTACTTATATGAGATATGAAATTATCCATAAAGTAAAGGTAACACTAAATTAATCGAATGAAATATGAATATATGAAACGTTTATAATAATAAATATAAGTATAAATATATAGATCATTATCTTATAAACTCATGACAAACAGGAACATGAGTATAAATATATAAGCCAACATAAATGATTCATGATAACCAAATCAACATGAACATTAGTAAAAATATATGAGACGGTACAAATAATTCATGATAACCAAATCGGTATGAACATGAGTACAAATATGACGCATAGGTAAAATTAATGATATCAGTAACAGTGAAAAGGAAAAAATCAGTACCTAAATCATTCTTCATAATAAAGAAATAAGAAGCCAATAAGGACACAAACAATTGAACATCTTTTGACGTGACAATAAGAAGCATGTTCTCTATAATAAGGAAATCACAATCACATACCATAAATCTAATTATATCAGGTATGAAAATATCCAGCAAGTAAAGGTAACATTAAGTAAATTCAATCAAATACGAATATGTCAAATTAAAAATCAATGTCAACACGAATATATACGTATCAGGCAAAAAAGATAAAAATCATCATCAAAACTAAATCACTATGAACATGAGTATACTTAAAATAGGTAGAATTAAAATTCATGATATTAATAACGGTGAAGAGGAAAGAATTGAAGGAATTTTAATGCCCTTGGATCGAGATTTGATTTTGATTATGGCATGATAATCAAGAACAAAATCAAGAGCAAAATAGGTGCGACAGAACCTGATTCAATTGATGAAGAATGATCGATCCAAAGTTATATTCCGATCCTTGATTCTGGATAAACAAGAAAGGAATTGGCCAAGAAAGGCCAGAGAAAGAGAAGAGCTCCTCCTATTCCCTAGAGAACCAAAGGGAGCGTTCTGTTTCAATGGGGCCACAGCGTCTATATATAGAGTTAGGAGGAGGGGCCTCTTCCTGTGTCAGAAAAGTGATATACCAAGCCATTCATTATAGCAAGGCCTATACACACAGAGACATATAACAATATCCACCAATGAGCAGTACATAGGCCCAATAACAACAATAATAACAATAATTTGGGCTTTAACAATTAGTTTTAATCAATTTTGATACTCAGTTAATTTGGATTTAAGATTAAAATGCAATTTAATTTATGTAAGTCCACAAAATTTCCAACAATCTCCCACTTGGACGACATAAATCAAATCCTTACAAAACAATTTCCTACAATATAATGTCAAAATTGAGCTCGCACTCTTAACCAAATGGTCTGATATGGGAAACAAGCACTTAACAATGCAAAGAATCATACTTGAAGGAGTATTGACATCATATATGTGAGATACTCATCTCCCACCAAATAAATGGTAGTACATAAGCCAATGGGAATGCATAATATAATAACATGCCGATAGATTATCAAAGTGCAATTCCTAATAAATGGCTATAGCATCCACCCCAGATACTTTATGAGATCTAATAAATCTCATCACAATATGAAATAGGTCCAAAATATCTCTAATATTTGCCATATCAACATAAGTATGCACAATAATATATGGCAACATAAGTATCCGCCCAAGATGCTCTCTGAGATTCAACAAAATATCTCAGCATAACAAAATTGAGACTAGGTCCAATATATCTCAATAATAATGTCATTATACAAAATTGCATAAACAATTAAGCAGCATAAATTTTAATGGCATTAAAAATAGTATGAGGTCACAATAAACCTACAGAGTAACTCTCACTAACCCAAAATGTCAAAGGAACCTCAATATACCCATAAGGGTTATAATATCAACAATAAAACCTTTGGCAGCTAACCATCAATTAGGGGATCAACAACAGTAAGTTCTGTAGGAATATACTCGAGAAGAACCTCCAGTCTACCATGAATTGCCATATAATCACAAAAAAATGCAAATTAATATGTGGCACAATATCTCCCACTAATCCAATATATCAAACAATATAAATGATCCCATTAGAGACCATAAGATTTCAATATACTCTAATGGTATAATAATAAATAGTGGGATAAGCAATAGTTTTGTGGTAGAATACTCAATGTGAGTTTGAAACTCATCACTATTCTCTCTAACAATAAAAGTACAAATAAAGTGAATTACAAAAATGAAGAGTTAACAAAACTTTCAACCATAAGATTTCACAAAATTGACTTCACATACTCTGTTTATATAATTGACGAGATCGTAAATATCTTTAACACTTTAAAACAAATATCCTCTCTCTGTGTAATCGCAAATTTAGACAACAACCAAATTATAAGGGCATAGCAAAATTAATATGCTAACCAAAGTATTTTAGACCTATATATGGCCATTAATAAGGATATAGCAAAATTATAGAGTCTCTAACTCCCACTATAGCAATAATTTTTATATAAATGGGAGTAACATTATATTCTAAGAGACTCAAAATGTCCTCAATATAGGTCTCAAAATAATAGCACAACAACAGCCCAAAAAAAGGGAAAAGAGAAGACTTTACATTAAAATATCATGATTTATTCATATAATAAAATTGGTTTTCTCATGTTCAATCAATTGGACAATAATTGAATTAAAGACTTTGTATCATTGCAATCCTATCGAAGGGTTTCGGATCACAATACACAAGTCTCTTGCACTTGATAGAGTCTTCTCTATCACATAATGATTATATCAAATAATATCACATCGAAGGATATGTCCATTATCTACCTAACCCAACAATATTCACAATCCATAAATAATTTAATTCAACATAAATAAGCTTCACCATAGGTTAAAGCAAAATTTACAAAATATGGGATTACTTCAAACACTCAATTAATAAATGGAGCCTCATGTAATTGCAATATCCTTTTAGAGTTTCAAAATTTAACATATGAGTAGACTCCAATAAACAATAAAATCATGCCTCTAAAGTTAGTATCGAGAGGATACTGAAAACCTTAGGACACAATTTTCAAATCATTAAGGATTATGTCAATAAAGACAAACTGAAAGATAAGTTCATTATCAATGTTATTCTCAATACAACATAAGCAACAATATTTAAAATGTTCACAAAGAGAAAGTATAGCACAGCCAAAATAGTAGAATGACCAAAATTTTAAATTTATCAAATAAATACCCACAATATTGAAAATAATTCGTTTGAAATTTCACAAACTAAGCACAAACGAATATATAATAAATAATAAATTGTGAGCTAAATTCTGCATTCAAAATCAAAATACACATGGCTGTCAACTTGTGGAGCAAAAGAGAGATTTTCAAAATTTAGATTATTTCTCTCGTTTATAATGGTGAACCACATCACCAAAAAATAATTTTCTCTTCATGGAAAGTGGGATTTTTAGCCAAAATCAATAATACTTGACTATCACAAATTTTGTGCTTAAACAACAAATACTTTGTAGAAAATAATATTTTAAAAATCTATAATATGCTCTAATATTTAGGCATATATTTAATTTGGATTAAATCCAAATTCAAACTTTGATTTATGCAAATTTATTCTGATTTATGCAAGTCCACAAATACCAACACTCTTTTACTTGAACTGCATAAATCATATTCTCAAAATTTTAAATAAAAAAAGCCATTATTTCATATAAAATAGGAGTGTGTAGCAAAATCATGTTCTAGAATTTTAGAAAATAATTCTCAAAATAATTTTGCACAAAATTATTCACAAAATTAGCATTTATCACAATTGGTCCCATGAAGATGAGTTCACAATCATAAAAAATGCCCAACAATGTTATCAAAATATTCCAGAAATTAACTCTCAGAGTAATACTGCATAAAATCACATAATTACAAAATTTCAATGTTTCATAATCAATATAAACAATAGAGGTGCCCAAAATTTATTTCAATATTCAAAATATTCTAACTCTGAGAGTGCACAAATTATGACATGCCCAGATACATTATAATTATCCACAAAATTTTTTAGAATAAAATTAGAGGAATATCATATGATTTTAAACAATTTAATTTCTGGAAAATTCAAAATAATTTATTTGATGCCCAAAATTTCATTAATTCTCAAAACAATAGTCTTAATATTTCTTGAACTACAATTCTCAGAATAATATTGCACAATATTCAACAATAGTGGTATCTCATAATTTTAATGTGCAATAAAATAAACATAAGGAGCTCAAAATTATTTTAATATGCAAAACATATTGACTCTGAGAGTATGCTTAACACAATATGCTCAAGAATAGCACAAATGTGAACACAAATTTTCAGGCCAAAATTCGGAGTGTACCATATAATTTTGAGCATTTTAAATTTGAAATAAATTCAAATAAATATTTTTAATGCTAAAAAAAATTCACCAATAATTTTATTTTTTTGAAAATACCAAACTTGCAAATTTTGGTGAATTTTGGGTCACGTTTGAGCCTACCACACGTGGGCTTTGCACTGCAACTATTCATCGTCCCCTACCATGGGACATGTCAGAAAACGAGTTCAACAACCAACGATACAGCGAAATGGGTCAAAGAGGATATCTCCCTCATTCAGCCTCCGTTTGACGCGTTCTTGGTGTCTATGAACTCGTGAGAGAGAGAGAGAGCTACAAAACCCATGTCATAGTTTGAAGAACCAGGGTTAATATTTTTTGGGCTTGCTCCAAGAAGGACTGCATGGGTATTTGCGATTTTTCGTGATTTTCTCCCTTGAATCTCAATGCAAATTCATGTTCTTAGTCTCTAAGTTTGTGGTGATGTGCTCTACAAAATCCATATAGATTTCGAACCCAAATCGGTCTAGATTACTAAACTGGAATTTCGATCAAAGTTTTAGGTTCTTACTGTTTTTATTTGATTTCTCTTTCAATCCAGTCTCAAATCACTCAATAACCAGCTCAATAAATTCACAACAACATGAACAACAATAATCCTCAACAAATTTTGAAATTAATCGGCTCAAAATTAAAATCCAAAATTGAGTTCGTAATGTATTTAAACTCAACCACTTTAAATACCCAATCTCACCCCAAAACACAATTAGCAGCCATAATCAAAGATCAAACAGGGCTCTGATACCACTTGAAGGAATTTTAATGCCCTTGGATCAAGATTTGATTTCGATTATGGCATGAAAATTAAGAACAAAATCAAGAGCAGAATAGGTGCAAGAGAATCTGGTTCAATCGATGAAGAACGATCGATCAAAAGCTGTTTTCCGTTCCTTGATTCTGGATAAACAAGAAAGGCCAGAGGGAGAGAAGAGCTCCTCCTATTCGCTAGAGAGCCAAATGGAGCATTTTGTTTCAATGGGGCCACAACGCGTATATATAGGGTTAGAAGAAGGGGCCTCTCCCTGTGCCAGAAAAATGATATGTCAAACCACCCATTATAGCAAGGCCCATATACACAGACATATATAACAATATCCACCAATGAGCAGTACGTAGGCCCAATAACAACAATAATTATAATAATTTAGATTTCAACAATTAGCTTTAATCAATTTTGACATTCAATTAATCCGAATTTAAGATTAAAATGCAATTTGATTTATATAAGTCCACAAAATTTCCAACAAGAATTAGTACATAAATCATGCATGACAATAAAGAAATAAGAAGCTGCTAAGGATATAAACAAATGAACATCTTTAAACATGACAATAAGAAAGAAGATAATCAAACTGAAAATCAATTTCAAATGCATCAACATACTAAGATTGAAGAAGAAATGAAAAAAGTTAAAACCTTTAAACATCAGAAAGCCAAGAAAGAATAAAATCCAACAAAGAAATTTGTTAAAAAGCAAGAACAATAAAAAAATTCAAAGAGAAAAGAATAAAGTTCAAACCTTCGAACTACCAAGCGCAACAAAGAAAAAAAAATCAAAGTAATAAAATCTTCACATGCAACAACAGTATAATAATCAACAAATCAACCCAAAAAAAAGGTGAAACCTTTTTCCATCAAAATACAAGATGAAGAAGAAGAAAAATAAAAAAAGAAGACGGAGAAATATGAAAAAGAATGCAAGAGAACATAAGTAGAAAAACAAAGCAAAAATAAAAATCGCTAAATAAAAATGGATTATGAAAAACTGCACCTTTTCTACTCCAGACAAAAAGTCCCAAAGCAGAAATATAGAATAAAATCAGATGAGATACAACAATGCTATAATGTATCACTTCAAAGCAAAAGAAGAATATTGCACCCTAACGTGATGGAATAAGAGAAGAGAAAGCCCAATCCATGTCGGTTAGAATGTTAGAGTTGAAAATTAGATGAGAGAATGTAGAATATACGGGGAACAGAGAAACTAAGCAAACAGGAAAAATAAATGGAGTATGTGGAAAGACAAAAAGTTAGTAACTAGAATAGGGAGGTAAAAGATGCGAGTTCTGTGGTGCACCACTCAAATTATGATGTGTGGTGCACCATTTAAAAAATGAGAGTATATGGTGGAAGTCGACCCATCAACACCGTTTGAAATTGTCTTTAATAGCAATGTGCGGTAAGGATTAAAATAGGTTATCGACCTTGATGTAAAGCCTTTTCTTTTTTCCCCCATTTTTGGTAATTAAACCCACCAAGGAACTGACGGAGAATTAAGTGGCGACAAATGAGTAGAGGATGAGCGAGGTTGACAAATAACAGGACTAGCGTGCGAAGGTGAAGGTGATGCGGAAGAGCCTTATGGAATCTCAGAGTTCCAAGGCTCTGTGGAGCTCAATTTTGAAACTTCTCAGGAATATGGGATACAACCCTTTATTGGCTCCATTTTGAACCCTTAGCTTTGTGCTCAAATGATGAACCCATTTTCTGACTTTGGAATCATGTCATGCTAGTAATTAGTAAATCCTAGTTGATTCAAGATTTTCTTTCCTGAGTTTTGGGCTAATTTTAAATTTTGGGTTTGAGAGGAATAGGGGTTTGAGTGTTCTAGTTGCTCTCAAATTTGGGGTTTTGAGCTTGTATTTTGGTGATTTGAGGATTTTGAGTGATACTCCATGATAACTCTTACTTCAATTGGTGCATTCTGGATGTAAAAAGTTGAGATATGTTTTGGTAGTATGGGGAGCTAAATCAGTGTGCACTTGGTGTTTTATTTGAGAATGATTGAGATTGATTCAGGTTATTATTGTTTCTTAGGCCCTCCAACTAGCAAATGAGCCTTTAAGTGAACATTAGCAGCATCTTGAACTGTCAACAACATGGCTTGCATTGTAGAGATCAAGCAAAGAAAGTCAAAAGCTTTCGAGAAGGACACAATGGTTAAAAAGACCAAGAAATCAAGCAATCGGAGCAACCAAAGTCGGAGCTTGTCGGAGCTGTGACAGTCAAGCTTGATCGGAGCAACCCTTCATCGGAGCTTGTCAAAGTGACGAGGGGTTGTTTCAAACCAGTGTGTGTGGTAGAATGTGCGAGGTGAGAGTTAATTTTAGAAGTAAAATAAAATATAATATACATACAATTTGGGAGTTATCGACAATCACTGTTTCAAACAGGGTCAACTTCCATGTTGCACTCATTTTTTAAATGGTGCACTACACATTATAGCTTAATTGGTGCACCATAGAACTGAACATAAAATATATGGTGAATAGAAAACATAAAAAGCTTCTTCAATAAGCATGCTTTTACATTTTCAAAAAGCTTCTCAGAAAAGCATGCTACTCAAGGGAAAGCACCAAGGCATTTACACTTTGTTTGGATATAAAAAGAAAATGGGAGGAAAGAAAATGGAAAGAAAAAAATAAAGAGAAGAGAAAATGAAGAGAAAAATATATTTTCTCTCTTATTGTTTGGATAAAAAGAAAATAGAAGGAAAAATGGGAAGAAAAAAATAAAAAATATGTAAAATGATATATATATCCTTATTATATAATAAAGTATAAATATATTATTTTTACTTAAATTTTAAACTATTTTTGTAAATTACATTATCAAATAATTTTATAATAAATATTAATTAAAAATTAATTTACTAATATCAAAATTTGATTTGAAAATATTTTTAAATAAAAATGTCATTTTTAATCAAATATAGTAACTGATTTTTTTTTTTATATAAAAAAGAAGAAGTTAATTTAATCATGGTCATAAAAAAAGATAGTAAAAGCTTGATATGGTCAAATATAATGTTGTTAGTATTCAACGAGTTTTGGCGTAGTGACATGTTGTTATTTGAGTATCAATTTTTTTCTTGAGATTAGATTCCCAAGTAGGGGATGTAATGGTCATTTGGCTAGTTTATTCCTTTATTAGGTAGTTTTTTTCATATCAATGAGATGAAAAGATACTGGTGGACTCTATACATGGTTTTCTTCTTTCTCCCCGTTTTCATTTGTAAACCAAACGGGAGAAAACAACATAATCATCCCCTTTTTCTTTCCATCATTTTTTTTCCTTCCAAAATTGGTTGTTCCAAACGATGGGGTAAGAAACAAAAATAAAAAAAGAAATAAATTACGATTGGTTGAAAGAAATGACTAAAAATTTGAGTAGGAAAATAGATATATCTTGCTTTTAAGATCTTAAAACATATTTTTGAGAGTCCAAAATTTTTTAAATAAAGTGCTTCAAATAAAAAATCTGATTATTGCACGTAAAAAATTCGTGAAATTAGATTTTAAGATTTAATTTAGTAAATTTTAATTTATATGACTTTTAATCATTTTTCTTTTAGCCAATGAGCTTAATTTAAATGGTATCTTCCTTAATTCTTGTACTAAGGGTTTACAATATTGGCTCAGGAGTTAGATCACCTCATGTCCACTATTTCCTCCATCCCCTTAGCTCTATTAGGAACCCTTTAGAAAAAAAAAATATTTGTAACTTTTTAAAGTTAAAATTTTAAAATTAAACTTTTTATTTATGGAAAACATAATTCACATGCAATTGATTAATTAAAATTCATGCTTAAATTGTAAAATTACATTGCTATAAAAAATAATAAATATCTAATTTCATATTATGACTATTAAATTTTTAAATTTTATAGTTTGAATTTAATTTTTACTCATTAACAGTGTCATAATTTTCTATATTGTTATCTAATTATAAATTATCACATCAATAAATAGAATTGACTGTCATATCTACTATTCCATAAATCATGCAAATAGAGGTATATGATCAGATGATAATATAAAGTAAAATTTTAAAGAATTTAGTGTATCAAAATTAAACTAAAATATAAAAATTTAAATATTTAATATTTAAAATGTAAAGCTTTAGATATTTGGGGAAAACATGATTCATGAGATCAAATTTTAAGATTTTTAAGAATAAATTTTATAAATCTTAAATTTTACGAATTTTAATCATATTTTTAATTTTAACTATATTTTAAATATTTACAAATTTTTAAATTTAAGTGTTTAAGATTTAAAGTGTTATTTATGGAAAAAAATAGATACAATTAATTAATAAAATTTCATGTATAAACGGTAAAATCACATTAAATTAGGAAATAAAAAAAATCCAATTTTAAAGTATGAATATCAAACTTTTAACATTTAAAGTTTTAATTATTGAAAGGATAATCCATGTATCAACTAAAATTTTTTAAAATTTAAAAGTTCACTAAAAAATTTAAAATTTAAAATTTTCAAGTCTTTAACTGTAAAATTGCATTGCGGTCTAAACTTTTTATTACCATATATATCATATCTGTATGAATGTATAATGTATAATTTTAGAGTATGAATATGAAAAGGCTGAAAATAAGAAAACATGTTCAAAAGCACAAATTTTATGACATCCATTTATAATTTGATTTACATTCTTCCATATTTAATTTATAAATAGAAAGGAAACTAAATGCATATATGGAAAAACGTGAAAATCCAAAACATGTGACTTATTGAAGACTACTCAAAAAAGGAATGAAGACTGCCAACAACACGGTAACTGCCCAGCCAATGTGCTCCATGAAGTGGGCAAATTTTTAGCGGCAAAACAATGACTTGTAGCGCTGGTTGATATAAAATATTTGCATGATTGGAGAGTACTGTACGTTTATATTTTTTTATCAATTATGTAAATATATTTTGTATAGAACTCATCATTAACACATAATTTGATATAAAATATATTTATATAATTAATTAAAAATTTAGATATATAATACTCCTAGATCATGTAAGCATTTCTTCATTTTTAAACCCACTACTTTATCAATTGTGTTTGATATATGTATAGTTGATTGATCTTGTTGACTCCAAAGAGAAAATAAATAAATAATTGCGCTAGAGGAAGGGTTTGAACCTTCGACCTTGTGGTTAACAGCCACACGCTCTAACCAACTGAGCTACTCCAGCTCTGTACTTGGAATCTGAAAAGTACTAAAAGATCATCTCTGATAGATTATGCTATAGTACTTGGATACACAATATATTTGACCGAGCATGCCAATTCACCTCATAGGCCATAGCATGTGACAGACTGTAAAATCGGATCCAAATTGCGCCAGTAACTACTACAGATAACATTCAGAGTCTGAGATTCAAGGGTGATGACTTCAATTACCCCCCATTCCCCCCCCCCCCCCCCCCCGACCGAGGGGGAGCCCCCACAAAAATAAAAGTTGAAAACCAAAATGTGTAATTCTATTTGGAGAATGAAGTTATCAGAGGATGATTACACATGTGAGGGGGGCATCTTGACCATTTCTTTTTACAGAGAAGGTTCAACTGCTCCCCTCAGGCTCCTATAATTGCCAAACTACGGGGCACAAGACCTTAGTGGGATGATATTCGAATGTAACAAAAATACCAACTAAAACCACATCTTACAATATGTACATGGAACAAACAGCAAAGCCTAAAGCACGCATTATCCCCCTCCTCCTCATCCATATCATCCTCATCCATGCTTGGTTGGTCCATTCCCGCCGCCTAGCAAGCTCGCCCTCACCTGCACCCGTGCGTTTCATGCTACTTCCTATTTCCCATCGAATTTCTAAATATTTTTTTACCCTTCTATTTTATTGTTTTTCTGGTGTAATTTCAATGAATATTGGTCCTTCTAAATTTCCAAAGCCATTTTCAGGCAACTGTTGGTCCCGCAACATATATGAGGGGCTTGAACCCATATGGAGGAAGGGAAGCAAAACCAAGGTGGGGGTCAGTTCCAGCTACATGTCATTCAAAGTGCAATCAATGCAGGCCATGTGTGCCAGTTGAGGTGTCAATCAGAACAATGGAAATGGAAGAGAATGAGTACTATCCGATAGCTTGGAGGTGCATGTGCCACAGCAACATATTTTCACCCTAGGGCAACATTTTCATTTTAGTTTTATATTTATATTTGAGTAAAATTACATTTTAATCTCTCAAAGATTTTTATTTTAATAATTTAATCCTTAAAAATTAAATATATATATTTTAGCCATTGAAAAATTTTAGTTTCAGTATTTTAGTCTTTAAAAAATTAAAAAAGTATATGGATTTAATTTTCTTGTGACTAAAATATATGTATTTATTATCCTAAAGACTAAAGTGTTAAAACAAAAAAATTTCAGAGATTAAATCGTACATATTTAATCTTTTAAATAATAAAATATTAAAATAAAAATCTTTTTAGAGACTAAAATATAGATTTACACTTTATATTTATATTATGGCTAGTTCATTTCAGTTTATATTACCAAGTGTAATCCCCAATCCAGTTTTCTTTCAACAAACGTTAATGACACTTTTCAATTCATCACTGATGAGATCACAGATAATACTATACTTGATCTTAGCCAAAAGGCTTTCCATTGCTTGAAAAGCAAACATTTCTAAGCAAAGACGACAAGGAACTTGAAGTGGCACTAGGCTCCTCTGCGATGGAGCTATGGGGGGCAGTTTTATAATTTAAAATGTTAGGGTGTGTTTTTTGTTATTATTATTATTATTATTATTTTTTGTGGTGAGAAAGTTTAAACAAAGATAAGCATTGGTATTTCAGTAGGGGCAGAAAAGACTCCCAACCTCTTCTAGGAGAAATTACATATTGTACCACAAACGAGATTATCAAATCAGCCTGCAGAATGCCAAATAACTTATTAATGTAAGTTAAAGAATAGTCAACCTCTTGGCTTTTGTTAAAATGTTTAAGAAATTTTGAGGCCAAATAAATTCAAACACAATGATCGGTTTTAACGGTTTATATTAAATTAATGCCACCCAATACTGAAAATTAACATCATAATAAAGTCAATAACATAATAAACCACGATGAGCCCCCTCAAATTTCAAATTTGATCTACTGAGTACGACTGCTATGGAATAATAGAAAATAGGCTAGATACAAGGTAAATATGAAAAGAGAAAAGTCGTTAGTTCGTCGAAACTCAGTAAAACTCACGTGATTCTTATTTTAAGATAAATTTGTGTGCAAATTATAGATTATAGATAAGGTTACAGCACTTGGCTGCTGCCTTGTGCTTGTTTGCTTCTCGCATGGCATGATTGTCAAAAATATGCTTTTTTGAAAGTGGAGATGAGCTGTTGAGCTTAATCTTACTTACTAGGCATCATGCCATGGCCGCCTGCGGAAAGTCAAAAGGTCCTGTCGCATTACCCTTGAATATTCCAACAACATACGGTGATTTCAACTTCAAAGTTTTCAAATGCCCATTGTATGTTCCGTATCAAGCAAAAGTAGTTAATCCACAGATTATAATTCAATATTCAAATTACCAAGTGAGTTTACTCAAAGACCCCTCAATACAATTTTCCTCTTCTTGGAAGTAAATTATTTTGCAGCATCCACGTATTAAATCTATATATTTAAAAATAAGTTTAACTGAGTGAAAGATATATTTTTTTTCTTTTTTGTTTTTAACATTTTGTCTCCTAATGAGACGTATTTAAAATTATCTTGATTATTACTAGTATAAGGACGTGAACGTCATTTTACACAAAACAAATGAAGCCGTCAACCTCTCTCATAGTCATAGCCATTCCTGGTCAAAGACCAAGATATAGCATTGGCTAGCAGTATAAATAGATGCCTTAGCAACGACAAGGAATCCAAAAACCAAAGTTGAATTAGTTGAAGGCTTTCAATATTCATAGAAAAAGATTGTGAGCGTGAGAGAAAGAAGAGAGAAAAAAAAGAAGCAGATTAAGGAAGGAAGGAAGGAAGCAAGCAATGGAAGGATTGATTCCATATATCATTGATGCCATCAGGGACAGGAAGCAAAAGCCTCGCCGCAGGACCTTCTCCCGTTCCGATAGCTCAAACCGAAGCTACCATTTACTGTTGGGATCCGATTCCTTCAATGGATCCTCCCACAGAAAAGGCAGATCCGATTTCCAGCCACCCGTTTCTGAGTTGTTGGAGCAGCGCTATGGTGTGGTCAGCCCCAGAGGCCTTGTGTCTGCTGCTCCCAATGCCAATGCTGCAATCACTGCTTCTCATGCTGCCAACAACATCCGCAAACGTTCCCTTCAAACATCCTGAGGGCATCAAGCTTGTTTTTCCATTTTACTTTTCTCTTGGGGTCAAACCTTATATTATGTATAATGTAATGTTCTTTAATTTTATTCATATGTTTAAGATGTGGTGGGCCACTATCATCCGCAATATTAGAGTACTTTTGTAAGCTAATCCTTGTAAGTTCAAATGTAATTAATACCACTCGCTTTAATTATTGGGTGTTTTTTGTTTGAATAGAAGCA
This sequence comes from Pterocarpus santalinus, assembly GCA_031439595.1. Taxonomy (NCBI): domain Eukaryota; kingdom Viridiplantae; phylum Streptophyta; class Magnoliopsida; order Fabales; family Fabaceae; genus Pterocarpus; species Pterocarpus santalinus. The sequence continues at coordinate 522,903 of CM062531.1, forward strand.
CGTATCTCGTTTATATTCTCCATTGTACTCATATTAATTATTAATTATTAATTATTTATATAGGTTGCTATTTTCGTTGTCATATTCTAATTAATTATTAGTCTAGAGGTTGGACGATAAAGCAAAGCAGAGGGAGAAGAAATGGAGAAACAAAATGAAAAAATTATTTTGATGTGTGTGGCTGCCAGTTTGGTTTTTTGTGTTTGGTTTTGGGGCATCGTTTGTCTCTTTGGTGGGTTGTCCTCCAGCCTAGTGTTGGGAGGCCCTTTGGAATGGTAGGTGGCCTTTGCCGTGGTTTGTTTTGGGTCCGTCCTCGTGGCTTTTTGGCTTTTTGGTAGCCTGTGCTGTTTGGGTGTTCTGCTGTGATCTATTTAGTTGATTTGATATCTTTTCTCTTATTTGTTGTTTTCTTTTGTGTTTTAGTTTGTCTACGTGTGTTTCTCTCCTTAGAGGAGAGTTTGAGCGCTTTTGAACTTATGGAAAAGAATGAAAAAATTATTTTGAACATTATATATTTTTGTGAATATTGTTTTGCAAATTATAAATTTTGGAACTAAAAAAAGAGAGCACTAAAGTTAAAGCATAGTAAAAATTTGTGTGAAGCCAAATTATCTTAAAATTTATTATTGTATTTTTAAAGGAGGAAAGAGTTATGCTCTTAAATTGAAAATCGAGAAAGGTTCAGGACTGAAAAAATTAATTTAATCAATAATTCATTACGTGCTTTGTATTGTACATACACGTTTACAAATAAATTAATAATATAAGCGCAGCCAATGACCGACAAAGGTTTTTTTTTTTTTTTTTTTTCATGTTTTGGTCATGAATGACCAACGAAGTTGGAAATTCGATCTTACCACAAGAACAAAAAAAAAGGGGGCCCGAAATCCAACCAATACTGGGTTCGGGTTTGACCCGAATGCTTCAGGCCCCAGAGGCCAGGGGCAAAGTTTCGGGGAATGGGCACTTGGCACACAAACACACGGAGAGAGCACAAGTGGGAGGAGAAGGAGAAGTTGGTGTAGCAGCAGAGTAGCAGTAGCAGAATGGGAATCCGATCGGTGTTCGATGCCGGCGACATGAGAAGGGAATTGGAGAGATGTGGTGTTGACCCAAAGTTCCTTCCAATCGTGTGGAAGCATGTCATCCTCAATCTGAAGCAACACGGCGAATGGGACTGGCACAAACACGTACCGTCTTTGCCTTCAGCAGCTTACTCTTTGCTTCGTTCCAACTTCAAAATCCCTCTCTCTTCCTCCCTCCACTCTGTTTTCCACTCTGCTGATAACCTTACCTCCAAGCTCCTCATCAAGCTCCATGTACACTCTTCACTTTAATTATTTAATTATTATAACATGTGCAAATGTGCTAAATTTCTTTTCTTTTTCCAGTTGCCAATTTTGGGTTTTTTTTTCTTTTAATTTTTTTTTTACCGAAAGCTTTTTTTGTAGAGGATAAGGGTTTTTGTATTGGAAAATTTGGATTCTAGGGTCTACATTTTTTAAGTTGGAGAAGAAGGGAGAGCGAAATCTGTGGCAAAGAAAAATTGGCGTTCTTGAAAAGTGTGAAGATGTTTGATTCGTCCTAACTTCTACCTGATAGTTGATACCAAAGATAATGATGAAAGTTACCCCTGATTGTGTATTACAGTAGGCTTTCAGCTTACATGTTTCTTGTTTGTGAATCTCTGTTGATGCTGGAGTCCAAATTACACTCTGAGTTAACTGTTCTTATGAGCTTGTAATGTTTTCTCAAATCTCAAACTGTGTCTTGTTCTCTGCTCATTAGTCACTGGAATTAACTTGTGATTCAACGCATGCTGCTTTATCTTGTGTGATAATGTAAGCATAGATCATTTTAACCACAAATGATTTTTTATTTGCGTTTTCTATGATCAGAATGGAGCTTTTGTGGAGGCTGTGATAATGAGGTATGATACTCGTTTGGGCAAATATTGTGGTAAACCCCGTCCCGGTGGTCTAAGAGCAACTTTGTGTATATCATCTCAGGTTTTCTAACCCCAATCCCTTTTTATTTTTCGGTTTTTCCCTCTTATTGAATTGAGTTTTGATGATGAATCTATTTCTTTTTCACCGGAGCTTTTTCTTGCTCTTGGGTTGGCATGACTAAAATGCAAATGCCTCCATTTTCTGCAGGTTGGTTGTAAAATGGGTTGCAAGTTCTGTGCGACTGGAAGCATGGGATTCAAAAATAACTTATCATCTGGAGAAATTGTGGAACAATTGGTTCACGCCTCTAATTTTTCACAAATCCGTAATGTTGTCTTCATGGTAATTATTTTTTACCCCTAGTATTTTTTTATGTCTAGAGGCAATCTTTTTGTATCTGTGCATGAAGGGTGGTTTTCTTGTTTGTGATAAAATATCAATTCTGCATTTTGTGCACTGAAGCAAAAGATTTAATTGTCATATTCTTCCTTTTATCACAACAACGTATGATTTACTATTTATCTGAAAAGCTTGAATTTTTTTGGCTGATTCTCATTGATAGGATCTAATCTTATCTAATCACTTGTATTGATGCATGCTTGCACAAATTATTGGAGAACCAGATGCATTTATTCCTTGTATGTTCGTATACATTAACAACATTTTGGCAAAATAATAAGGGAAAAGAAAATAGTTCCTGTCTGATTATCTTGCAAAGTAGTGTAAGAATTGCTGATCATTTATCAATTGAACGACTAAATATGTGAATATTATTGATATCCTGTCAACTCTAATTTGGGGTTGCATCCTCTGGTATCTAACAAATGTTTTAATGAAATACTAACAAACCCACAACTTCTTTACAAATTATCATTATTGTTTCCTCGTTATTCCCCTGCCATTCCCCCCACCCGTCCCCCAACAGCTATTCTACTATTCTAAAGCTGTAATAAATGTCACATGTGTCGCAGTAATAGCAATTAATACCTATTTTGTGGCTTAGTCAACTACTTTCTTGCAGGGAATGGGAGAGCCTCTGAACAACTATTCTGCTGTGGTAGAATCTGTTCGAGTGATGACTGGATCACCATTTCAATTGTCACTGAAAAGGATTACCATCTCAACGGTAGATATATTTGCTATGACTTGCATTGTTTTCTTCTATTTTTTTATTTTATTTTTTTATTTCTGACCTAAACTAGCTTTCAAAAATCTTGTGTTTTATTCCATTAGGTGGGTTCTGTACTTCATGCAAAAAACTCGGGATTGAACTGAACAATACATGCTATCTACTTCCTTTATGAGAGTAGTAGTGTTTATTGATGACAACCCAGCTAAAGCATTCCTCTGTATTAAGCATATTGGTTATTGTTTTAGTAAAATCTAATACTTGCCTAAGGTTCTAAAACAGATTTTATGTATAGTGAGAGTCTGGGACATGTCTTTGCTCTGTCTGTTGTTAAGTCATTTCTTTTAAAAAAAGGTTCTTGAATGACAGAATTTCGTGGCTTATGAAGGGTATATTTGCATCTTTAATAGGTTGGCATCATTCATGCTATCAACAAACTTCATAATGATCTGCCTGGCTTGAACTTGGCAGTCTCACTGCATGCACCAGCTCAAGACATTCGTTGCCAGATAATGCCTGCTGCTCGTGCTTTTCCTTTGCAAAAACTGATGGATTCACTTCAAGAGTATCAAAAGAACAGGTAATCACGCTTGTTCATATTATTTCTGGTTTTATGTAATCCTTCTTTTCTTTTTTTATTTCCTCCTTAGCATTGTGAACAATTTCAGTGATTTTGGGTCTTTAATATTTCATCCTTAACAGTCAGCAGAAAATATTAATTGAGTACATAATGCTTGATGGGGTGAATGATGAAGAGCAGCATGCCCACCAATTGGGAGAACTGCTGGAGACATTTCAAGTGGTAAACACTCAAACGTCTATGCTCTGCTCTAACATAATTCCGTTGGCTTAGTTTTTCTCCACGATGTAAACACTGGTGAATGTTGGTGTCTCTTGGGAATTCTATGACCATGAATGATCAATCTGATATATGGCATTCACATGTTCGGAAACATAAGTATTAATTAAGGGATATAAAACTTGTTTACTAACGTAATAAACAGAGCTAGCTTTGGGAGGATGGGTTACCGTTGGTATATGAGTAGTTGTATTTTTTTTCAGGGGGCATGTGGTAACTGGTCAGTTGTAGCATTTATTATGTACATTTCTTCACGTTATCTAGTTTCATATCTTGCTGTATGCTAATTGTTTCTCTCTGTTTATTCCTTAACATAATGGTCATTCCCAGCTTCGCAATAATATTAACCATTTGCATATCGTCTGAATTATCGCGCAGGTAGTGAATTTGATACCTTTCAACTCTATTGGTACGTTGAGTCAATTCAAACCTACTAGTGAGGAGAAAGTCTCAATATTTCAGAAAATTCTTCGGGGTACCTATAATATTCGAACAACAGTTCGGAAGCAGATGGGTCAGGACATAAGTGGTGCATGTGGACAGTTGGTGGTTAACTTACCTGACAAGTCTCGTGGAAATGCCGAACCTCTAACGGACATTGAAGATCTTGTTATTTGATATGCGTTAAATTTAATTCTTGAGCTGAATTTTTTTTCCCCTTATTTATGTATTGTTTCCAAATTTTGGTTCTATAGAAGCCAAGGTGCATTGGGTAAAGCACAACGAAGACGCTTGATGTGAGTGTTCTTTGGTCTTTGGTCCGCCAAATTTTGTACAGGAATACTGTCATGCACTCATTTCTCAATGCATATGTAAATGTAATGACTATGTTCGCAACTTTGCATAACCGTAAAACATGGATGCTGAATTCGAATTTTAAGTGATTTTAGGGCCTGTTTAGAACACTTAATAATATAAAATTTGATAAGATAAAAGTTGATAGTATAATATCTGATTGTATATGACTTGATCAAAATTTAATATTATGTAGTGTTTGATATGTTATTGTATGAAATATTATATAATATAATTAAAAAAAGAGATTATAATAAATATAATTTTTGAATATTAAATTTAAAATTTAATATAATTGTTTAAATATTTATTATAATTATTTTTTATTATATATAAATATAATTTTATATCAAAAATTATTTATTTATTTTTAATAGTTTTTCATAATATAAAAAGTTAGAGAGAGAGAGAGTTTTTATAAATTAAAATTTAAGTAAATTTAATATTATATTTTTATATTTTATTATATTTTTTATTATAGATAATTAAATTTATATTAAATATAACATATTTTATTAATAAATTTTTTATTCTTATATTTTTATATTAGTTTGAATAGTTATTTTATAATTATTTTTTTAAAAAAAATTTATTTTTTATTAAATAATAATATTTTTTATTTATATGATTTTTTTATTTTTTATTATTTATTTATTTATTAATTTTTTTAAAATAAAACATTAAAAAAATGAAAAAGTAAAAGAACCCTTATACGTCAACAGCTAATCAGGCCTAATACAATCTCCCTAGGCTAGATTAAGTTATCAATCATTTTGACGTATAAGCTGATGAATAAATTTATACAATACATTGACTGCACCAAACAATACATAAAGTCATAATTTATTATATTATTTTATCCTATCATACCTAATCCAGCATACCAAACACACCCTTACTTAAATTTATTTGATAATAATACTACATACAGAAAATTTAAAGCAGAACTTTGTATTTTTACTAAAATTATTATATTTATCTTTAGATTTGTAAGGGTTACAATTACACTTACGCATGATTTGTATGCCGTCCAATGTTGGTGCATATACTGTATTCTTCTGTTCCTCTGAAAGTTGTCTCCACGTTGAGTACCCTCTCTTAGGAAAGCAATAACTTGGAGTCGTAACTGCTAGCACATATAAAATTAGCCAAAATGAAAATCTTAGACGGCTTGCTAGTTGTGACCCAAACAAAAAGTTTCGACAACTAACAACAAGAACAGGTAATATAAGCATTAGGGTAACATATTGCTGTGTGTTCCAATGAAGCCGGGAGCATATTTCCGATTTCAAAACCAGTCCGCCTAAGAACAGTCAAACTATGCTGAAACTAAAAGTAGATGCGCCCAACAGAATCCCTAGCATGCTGAAATTGGTGATAGCTTGATATCATGAACAGATTCAGCAACTCAGAGCTGCGCGTGCTTGTATATAGCACAATGTATAACTGAGGAAAAGGAACATGGAGATAGGTTAATGAAGTACTCATCTCTAGAAGTTGTCCAATAAACCTCGTCCATACAATGATTTCCAAAGCAACCTTAACGAGCTTAGAAAATACTGGTTGCTGCTTGCTATTATGAAGCCAAGAGTGCTTCCAGCTTTGCAATCTGGTCATCTTCATTCTGTGGATTGGGAACCTTATTAACCTCTTGATACAAATCATGTTTCCACTTCTCAGTTCGAGTCCTACTAGGACGATAACCTTGTCTTCCATTAAATTTATCTCGTCCCCTGTAATTGCTATTGCCACCATTACCCCCATACCTTCCCCTTAATGGAAAACTCTCTCTCCTAGCTTCACCCTTGTTCGGTGCTCTGTCATCTGCAAATTGCTTCTCAGGTCTGTCCAAATGCTGTGGGTTGCTGCTTCTTTTCTCCCTCCTTTCATTCTTTTCTGGAGGGTAGTTGATCTGGCTTGACTTCACTGCTACTGTTACAGCTGGATTAGCATCTCCTGAATCCACTGGAATCTTCTTCTCCCTAAATGCCGGTCTTTTCCTCATGGTAGGAGGTGGATCATCTTTCCTTTCAGAAAAACTGTCTCTACTCTGTGAAGTAGGATTATCAGGTTTAGCTTGTGATTTTTCATCTCTCTGCTCCCGACTGGGACTTGTATCTGCCCTTTCATTATGCTGATTCTTCGAGTCCTTCCACCATCCACGCTCTTGAATAAAAACAAATTAATTAGATTCTTTCCGGTGAACAACTAAGTTGGTATGTTATATTTGCACTTGTTGCAAAGAACCCACAAGTAGCTCACAATATTTGTGAGTCAAGTGGGAGAAATTCCAATTCAGTTCTTTTATCAGTTAATTTAGTTTCTCAACCACGTTTTGTAACAAATAATTTAAATCACACTACTGCTGAAAAACCATTTTTTTCCTGCTTAAGATGCAAGCAACGTTGCACTTGTGTGACTAGAGTCAATCCAATAGTCATACATACACATGATTGTGTCATATAACAATAAAAAGTTGAAAACAATGACAAATATATACCCAAAAATTAATATGGAAACTCACCACCAGATTGCCTTTGACCAAAGCTTTGACCAACCTGCCCAGCACTACCTCGTTCATCATGCTGATATAAAACATGCATAGGCAAGCCTAAGGTGGTTATATTTATACGGAGGCACTTGAAGGCATGGGGCTGAACATGAATCCCACTACATCACCCCAGAAAAATAGTTTGCATACACTGAATAATAATCAAGCATACAAAAGAAATGTAAATCTGTAGTTGAAAAAGAACCTCCTACTCATCTTGAAAATGAGTATCAAGGAATTTTCTTTCATATGGAAATACAAGTGATGATAAATTATCCAACTCCTTAAAAGCTAGGGGTTGTAAGAACCATTTTTAACAATTATTATGTCTAACAGTAAAGGATTTGATATATTCTGCTTGCATAATTAACTATGCAAGTATCAATTATTCGTGCAATACGAAACCCCCATAGAAAACTTAATTATAATCTTCTGTTAACATTTTTAGCTAATACTTCACCTATTATAGCCTTATTAGATAGCAGTCTTCTTGAATAAGTAACTTGCCACCCACCACATGTAGTAGAGAAACACAGAAAAAGGGCGAAGCCAAGTATTTTCATTAGGACTGAAAAGTGGCAAATGAAATTACTTACAACCTCTGCCTGACATAAATACAAAGCAGAAGTCAGCATTTATTATGTTTTTCTCCCAGTCCTCCCAATATAACCACTGTTCAGTAGCCACAAGATGATTGATTGAATGCAATCGAAGGAAATATAATAACTGAGGACACAAGTTAATCACTCGGGGGGAAATTTTTTTCCATAATGGCTAAGCTAGTAATCTGAGTCTAATGCACTTCTCTTCTTCAAGAATATGATAGATCATGGATTTTAAAAGGAAGCAGGTGACTGAAGAGTCAATTGAAAAGGACCAAGCAAGCGACAAAAAAAGAGAGTTAAAGGGGGCAATAACTAATATTTAGAAACATTTCCTATGCGTAACATTTGTACAATACATGAAAATAAGAGAGAGATCTTGGTACTTGAGTGGGATCAGGTGCATGTTTGGGTGCTTCATTATGATCACTTGGTTTCTTATCTGTGTCTTTGTGCACAGCCGCAGATTCTTGCTTAGAATGATGAGCTAAAGGGGCTTCAGGAAGTAAGGTGTCATTCAGGTGGCGACGGTTTCTCCGGTCCCGACCCATATGGCCTCCATTTTCTAGATTAGCAGCACCTGGTACTCTGTCTCTGCCTCTATCTCGTTCATGTTTTTCATCCCTTCTATATCTCTTGGGGCTAGAACCAGCAGTAAGTATTCGTAAGACATAAGTGGCCAAATCCCCAGAATGAACAAGAAACCATGGCATCTTAATAGAATGCATCCAACACACAGTTGACATTTCAAACTAAGAACCAATAACCTAACCCATACAACGGCTGAGGCGTTACTCCTGAAGACCAAACAACTACAATTACAAGTAAGATCCAGTAGTTTGTGTTGTGGCTCAAACTGACGAGGGAGAAAGCTAAAAGGATTGTGCACATTTTCATCAAACTCCACTAGAATGAATATATAAGGCAGGCTTGTCGAGAAATAATAAGAAAAAAGCTTCAAGAGGAATATGGCATTCAATTCAAAGTTGACACTAGGTAAGCAATTGGATGACGAAAGCGCAACAAGATGGGATATGATGAAGTAATAGGAAAAGAAAGGAAAGGAGAGTCAGAGTGTAGAGACAGACAGACAGACCTTGATTCTCGATCGAAGAATCTAGAATGGCGTCGTTTGGAATCGGAATCACGACGAGACATTGCCTTCCCTTCCTTTTCTGCTCTATCCTCAGCTCACAGGCACAGCTCAAAGAAGAAGAAAACAATCAAGAGTGAGGTTAGGTTAGGTTAGGCTAGGGCTTAAGCAAAGCGACAGGCTTGATGACTTGGTCAGCGTTCCCACGTTTTATCCACAGTGTCAGTAACGGATACGACAGATGGGCATTGCGTTTTCAGATGCCACACCAGCCGTAGGATCTTCATGCTCAACGTCAATGCCCCCAACTCCACCCCACACGTGTGCGCGTCCGCAATCTCAATTTCTTTTGTGGATAACATATCTTATTTTTTCCGGAACAAATTATGATTTACAAGACAAACATATTTTATTATTATTTTTTTATGTGAATATTTTACTATTGTTTTTGTTTTTGAGTTTAATTGGTTCGTATATATAAAACAATTTTATACTATAAACCAATAAAAATATGAATTTCGTTTTTAGTAAAACCGTATTGGTGACCAGTCGCTTCAACTTGAAGATGCTGTATGTATAGCTTAAAGCAGATTGTGAACGGATGACAAAACTCGCGTCACACGATGGAGACTATTTTATTCATCATCAACGTTCATATTACAACCTAATTTACAAATAGGATAAATAACAAGTTACGGGGAAGGGTACACAGTGTACAATAAGTGCCAGATGTTGAGTTATGCTGCACAAAACTCTATACAGAACACAATTATAACTTGGAAACTTTTTATTACTCCTTAAGAAAAAAACAATCAATGGGTCTATAACTGCCTTTTTTCTGGGACAACTTTTGCTTCTTGGATTTGCCTTGTCTAGTGATTCGATCCTTCTGATCCCGACTGAAAGAACATAGACTAATCAAATTAAATTAAAAACTTAAGCAAAAATGTGAAGACAGACTCTTACCAAATTAATATTTATTACTTCATTGCAATTGTAAAAAACACAGCAAACATACGCCGGGTGTACAAAACAAAGATTTTTTACCTTTGACTCAGAACAGATGTCCTTTGGTGAATCCTCGATTCTTCCTTTTGAAGCTTTTCGGCAAGATGAAAATCAGAGTGCTCTAATCTTTCCCCAACAAAACTTGGAGGCAGTTCTACTCCACAAAGCGAACATTTGTAGTCATTCAACCACAACATTGTCATTTCCTGGCAAGAATTAAGTGGCTCATCCTCCAAGAGATTAGACCCATTATGTACATTAGCGTCCTCAAACTGTCCCTCAAATGAAAAGGTTGATCCTACCACTTCTTTAACTCCACTGTAGTTAGAACACGAAGCATCGTTGCCAGTTTGCGCCTGGTAAATATAGCAGAAAGCATAAATAGCAATCACGTGAAAAGATGAGCATTGTCTACAATCACCCAAATCAATGATTCTATTTCTGAAATTGATGTATATTCCAGCTACGCGTCAACTTAAAAGAAGAAAAGAGAGAAAGAGGGGATTTATATATATACCTCCTCTGCACCGTCACTTTTCCAGACAGCGCAACTTTGGCAATCTACATCTGATGACTGATTCCCATCAAAAGGATCTCCGCAGTCATGGGGACATGTCTGCTGGCTGTCAATGGAAAGTTCAGTTTCTGTATCACTGACAAAGTCGTGATCTGCAACATCCGGAAAAGAACAGTTCCTATTGGCATCTACTGAAGTAATGAAGTTGGTAATGGTCTTCTGTTTAGGATCAGATGTAGGACCACCACACTTGTCTCCATCAAAGTGTGACACTCTAAGGCCTAGGAGGAGAAGAAAAATTGTTATGCTCCGACACAGATAAGGCACAAATGTAAAATCTCTCGTGGTCTACATCTCTAAACTGTTAGCGCCCTCTTATCTTGGCCTTGAGCATATCTTAATATTGTCAACAATAATAAACCTAGCAGAAAGCCAGAAAGCCAGAAACACAGACCTATCAATCTTATTGAAATAGGAAGTTCAGCTTTTAGCAGCTTTGAAGCATGCTTCAAGATATCCTCACTCGAGCTGATGTACTTTTGTAGAGTCACGGCTCTGGTCCGAACCTGTAGATTGTGCATTTAATTTATTAGCACTTGCAAGAGAAGTGCAGTATGACAGTAAAATGAGGGTGACAATAACATACCACAAAAGGGGCTTAAAACTAAAATAAAGAAAATTTAAGAAAGCATAATATCCTTGTTCTCTAAAATAAAGAACGATTAACAAATCATGAACATTGCAATTCAATAAGTGACCTCTTTTTTTTTTCTTTTTTTTTTTTTTCAATAAAGCTTTGTCTACAGAGGAGAATAACCAAGCTACAGAATTGTTCTTGAACAGTGTTAGGAACAAAGGTAAGATAAAACAGAGTCAAGACATCTGTAGTACCTCAAAAGAAGAAGTTTTCAGTTTAAGAGTCAATGTTCGGCCACGCAAACCCTCTTTTTGCATGTCTGTGGACAGCATTTCAGCAAGCTCCGCTGCAAACACAAGCTTTGCATGACTCATATGTTGACGAGTTTACATAATTTGAGTCTTATCTATTTCAGAAACTCAGCATGTCATAGTTATAAGCTAAACTTTTCGGAAAGCAATGCATATGTATTGAATTTAAGGCTGCAACGCAAACCAACTGAATGCCGGATGTTCCGAGTTTCAACTTAGGAGATTCTCCAAATTCCAACTAAGTAGAACTTTTGATGAAAACATAGAAAATTTGAAATTCAAGAAAATTCCCAGAAGATAAAAATAATAGACATGAAAGATACCCAATCTTTTATACAAGCGCACTTCATCTTCGGTGGCAGAAAATGTTCTTTCATTACTAATACTTTTCCGAAATCTTACTTCGGGAGAATCTGTCTTCCCAAGACCTAAACCCACAGAGTAAAAAAAATCTGCAGCAAATTGACAAAAAGTCACATGCTAATAAATGATTCACAGAATCAATTTGAAATGAAACATATTATTATGGTTGGAAAACCATAGGGTAGAGACTAAATATACGATCTTGCCAAAAATAGTAGTAGAAAACAGAAGCTAGAATATTTTAAATAGATGTCAGAATGGTTTGAAAAAAACTTGTACAAACTCCAGTCAAACTGCCATGTAAATGTAAGAAATCTCTATGGGACAGTAACAGAAAATATAACGCCATACTGGTTTTGCATGTTAATTACGGAAACAACAAGACCTAAACAGACAGCTAACCTGCTGTTGACTGAGAGAAAAGAGCACAGAGGAAGCTAGCCTTCTCCAGCATCTGCTCACAAGTGTTAATTCCAAAAACACCCTTCAAAATATGTTCAGTGACCTTACCAATGCCCCCAATCTGTCAACAGTATTCATCATTATTAATCAGAAAGGCTTCTCTTTCAAAGATATATAATATAAAACAGTCCTGCTCACAACTAGACACAAAACCAATAATTTGCAATTGGAAAACACAATAAACTTAAACATACCTTTCTGATAGGAAGGGAGGATATGAAGGTTGTAACAGCCATGCAGTCATTTGGTAAAACATACTGTCCATTTGGCTTGTTAATATCTGAGCAAACCTACATGAGAGTAAAATGCCAATGTTATAAAGTCACTGCATGAAATTTGCTCAAAAGATCAAAAAATACACTCTCTCTCTACTACTTTCTAGTTTCTATAAAACAAGAAGAGAAAGTATTACTGATGCCTCCAGTTCACAATTATAAACCATGGGCCAGGGGAAACAATGAAACAGTGAAAGTTTATGTGTAATCACTTCATCAAAGAATGAAAAACCATCAAAACTAGAAGGTAGTTCCTTAATAATTATCCTTCTCAATACATTTCATTTAAAAAGTAAAAATAAAAAGAATGATAAGGTGTTTCAAAAGTTCTACTTCAACAAATGGGCAGATAACATAGCAATGGGAAAGATATTTGGCAAATGGCATCCAGAACCTTAGCAAGTAAGCGATTGGGTGCCACTCCAGCACTGCATGTGAGACCAGTCTCTTCATAAACACTAGCTCTGAGTTCTTCGGCAATCTACAAATTCCAAATTTACGAGAAATTTAATACATTTAAAGGCCTTTTACTGGTAATTTAATTCAATGTCTCAACTTACTTCTTCACTTTTGACATTCCTTTCTTTGCAAACTTCAGTTATATCAAGGTATGCTTCATCAAGGCTAGCAGCCATAAAATTGGGATCATACCTCCGAAAAACTGGCAACAGTTAATGCATATTAAGCTACCATCAGTAACTTAGAGGAAAATCTGCAATCTAAAATCAATCATTACAAAGAATAATACCTTCTCTGGTCAAGTCACTGTAATAAGTATACTTCTTGAAATCTGTTGGGACAAATATTAATTCTGGACATAGTTTACGTGCAATGAACCCAGGCATGGCAGCACGAACCCCAAATTTCCTGGCCTATATAAAGACCAAATCAGGATTGGAACGGGAAATCCATGATACAGTAGAGTTAATGCAGATTAATTTTTCAGATATCCATCAGATCAATTCAGGTTCTAGAATACTCAAAAACAACATCAAGTTTATAATGTATCAACATAATAAACCTCGTAATTGGCTGTGGATATCATAGACATGCTACCAACGGCCATTGGCTTGCCCTTTAGTGTAGGGTTACTTAAAGTCTCAACTGCTGCATAGAAAGCATCCATATCTACATGTAACCAAATCCTTGAAAGATCCCGTGAAGCTTCTAGCTCAAGGATTCTTTGGTCAGCCATCTGCCATTGGAAAAAATACTTCCAAATTAATGCATATTATCTTGAAAACTTCACAGTACAGAACTACTGAACAGTGACAAGTTAAGCTGCCTATATTTAGGACTCAAGATCCATGAGTTTGAACATTTAAACAAAGCAAAAAATTGACTTTCAGTCAGCTCATTATTGCATTATTAATAAAATGGAATCGGTTGGTTGATAAACGTACCCACAAACAACACTTCATTTCGTTAAGAATAAGGAAAAAAAAAAAAAACAGTGAATAAAACTGATGGGTTCAAGAATTTTCCTATAACTACAAAGGAGTGTCACAGTTAACAATGAACTGAAAAGAGCAATTCTATCCCTTTGCTTATCACAAAAAATAAAGCCTCCTAGTGAGAAACATATATACAAGTGTTTGATGATTATGTATACCTTACCTTCTGATAATTGGATAAGTCTGCTTGTGTGAGCTTAGCACACTGAGTTCGAAGGTTGTCGATCCTCTGCCTAATAAAAGCCTCCTTGCGTTCCTCGTTCTGAAAATACTTGGATCCTTTGCTCATTTCATACACTATCCTTTGCACTTTCTCCTTGTCAACCCCATCCATTCCTTAACAAATAACAACAAACGTACATACATCAAATATCACTCAGTCAAGGATAGTATCAACTATCAACCAAATTAAGTTATAGTTGGTGTTTTTGCAAAGGCAAAGGCAAAGGGCATTTGGATTGAAATCGGTCTTTCAATGGGAAATTACAAAACGGAATATATATATATATATTAAACACCGAAATTTGAGATAAGAGCGGTAGGCTGGGCTGGGAACATATGCAAAGGAAAAAAGATAAGGACCTGCTTTGGCGGTTGTGTAAACAGTATGGTAGGACTGCCATGGACGACCACCGTCGCCGTTGGTTTCGGTTCCCTCCATCGCCACTCGCCAGAGAATGCTGTTGCTGTTGCTTTTCGTCTCTGCGTAATAACACACACGACATGACTCCAATAACCCAAACGCTCTGGATCGACCAATTCATCTTTGGGCCATCCGTCCTTCGTCCCTTCTCAAATACCAAAAGCCCAACAAATTCTACCCAACAAAAAAAAAACATAAACCGATTCTATGCTGCCGCCGCCGCCACCACCACCACCAACACCAACAACAACAACGATAATAATAATTCTCCCACTTCGGCTTCATTGATTATGCGTTTTTTTCTTAATTTCTTATAAAAATAGAAATTGTTTTTGGTGAATTATAAAAATAGATGTTAAAGTAATTGATTAGTTGTTTATGAGGAAAAAAAATAGATTTGGGATTAATTGATTTTTATTCTTCGTTGGAATCAAGTTTCTAACTCTAATTTTAACTTGAGTATATATAAATTAAAGATATTAATTTTGAAATTAATTTTAATACACCGTTAGTATAAAAAAGTTTTATACAGATACACAACTACATATTGATCATTCAACAAAAATATTTAATTCAACCATTATGATAATTACCCAATATGATTTGTCATTTTTCTCACATTTTATTGACTAACAGTGTAAAATTATTTTTTATTGTCAGTACAAAAAAATTAATCTCATAAAACATATTTATAAACTATACTTACAAATAAATTTTGTCATAAGTAAAATGTTATTGAATATGTACTATAAAAAATTTTCCTTCCAACTTTCTCATCACCATTAATCGACTTCCCCTTCACATAGCTCACATAGTGTCTTCTTCCACTTATTCACCTATGTCCTAACTTATTCCCATGCCCTCATCCCCAAATCTTGCCTAACCCCAATACTTCTGAAAAATGTACCTTGCTTAATTTCATAAAGAGCTAGTTAATACTCCTTCTATTTTGATTTAACCAAAATGATATATTTGAGAATCAATGTATTTGGATACAATCCAGAGACATTGATTTTCAAATATATCACTTTGATCAAACTGACAAATATATTGAAACAGAGAAAGTATGAAATAGTGTGTTCAAGTAGTAAATATAAATTAAAAAAAACATAAAATGAAAATTAAAATGTGACCAAATGAAGTACCTAAAATGAAACAATAGCTTTATGTATAATAATAATAATAATATAGATTATAATCTTCATAACTATTAATTTAATATTTAAATTTGAATAATCCAAATATGAAATACATTTATCAACAAATGTGTTATAGCCTAAGGATCAAGCCCAATACTAAATGGACTTTAAGGACCAAATAAGGAGGCATAAATCAGAAGCCTTTGAGTGATAACACTTACCACTTGGCTTGTGGGAGCAAGTTTTGGGGGATTCTCATTATCCTCTCAGTTACTTCCTCCACTCCCTCAGAGACAGGAATGAGAGGATTCAATGTGGGATCCAAATCCTATGAAAGGCAATTTTTGCGCCTACCTGTTTTTCAAATTATGACCATATATGCACATTGGGTGGGGAGTTAAGGTAAGTAACCAATCCCAATTCACTTAATATCTTTACTACACTTTTTGACTTGGGTATCAAGAGTCCTTACAAATACACGTCCATCGTCCTGAGATGAGAACCACATTAGTAGCATGTCTTTCCACCCATCATTCATAAGGTAATATGGATATCCTATTTCCCAAATTCGGACAAAATGTAATGTAATTTTTTTTATAAGACCACAAAATATCTTTACATATATATTTGAATTGCCAACAAGACTAATTATTATTTGACAATGAGAGCATAAAGGTTATGTAGTTATTTTATAATAGTTGCTTTTATAAGATTTGAACTCATGTTCTCTTAATAAATTGTCAATGTTTTTTATTATCTTAATCAAGTCTTTGTCAAAAAATTTAATGTAAATATAACTTAGTAGAATATTAAATTTCCTTCAACCTTATTATGAACATATTGAGAATCTTATTATAATATAATTTTGGGTAAAACCTTACTTTCGTCCTTGAAAGGTATAGGTATTACCACGTTCATTTTTCACATACTATTGTCACTAAATAAGTCCCTCAAATATCCAAAATGTTACTATATTGATTTTTATGGAGGAGTAAAGTAATGGCACAAAAGAGTGATCAAATCTATTGATTAGACTTAATTTATGTAAAATACATATTTGAAATCAATAAATCACATACATTATATCATCTTATATTGTTATATCATAAATAATTTAATTTGAATGCATTAATAATTTTAAAAAAATTCAATCATATTTTGTTATATTAATAAATATGATTAAATTTTACACTCATTACTTAAAATAATCATATAAAATAAAATATAATTAATTAATTATATAAATATTTTTATATTATGAGTGTATTTATATTAGATTCTATCATAAATATATTTCATTCTTATAATAATTATTTAAAAAGTTTTATGGATAATATTATATAATTGATTAATTATATAAGATATTTTTTAATAACAGTTTATCAAAATTTAAATCTAAAAGTATTGTGTAAATAACAAAATATATAAAAATATTTGTTGAAGCAGGCGATGCTTTTAGTATGATCACTAGTGCGTGTCGTATCACTCGAGGCACACGGATTAATGAGGGAAAGGAATATCCGCAGGGCAAGGCTGTCCATATCATTGCTCATTTTTCGGTACAACCAAATTTTGTATTATTAGTCGATGCGAATTTAAGAATCTATCAAATCATCATAGTTAACTATGAAAATTTTTTGTATATTTCTAGATCATTACATAAATTTTGTTCACACTTAATTATAGAATAATATTTTATATAAAAATATAAATTAATAATAAATTATATTTTAAAATATTATTTTATTATTAATTATGAGTACATTTACAAAAAACTTTATAAATATTTAAAATTTTTTCATTAATTACTCACTATAATAATTATTTACTATATTAATTGATAGTATAAAATTATTTTACATTATTTATGTATAAAAATTAAACTCAAAACTAAATAAATAAAAAGTAAACCACCAAAAATAAATAAAAACTAATTAACTCATTTAAAAAATAATTAGAATTTAATTTGTATACACTAATAATATAAAATTTTTTTACATTATCAATCGATCATATCTTATCCTATCAATAAATATGATTAAGTCTCATACCCATTACTTGAAATATCATATAAATAGAATAATATAATTAATTGAGTATGTAAAATTTTTTTATACTATTAATATATCCAAATTAACCTTGAGTAATTAACACATTAAATTATTAAATTTAATCTAAATTGCGTAAATATTAACTCAGCCATGTAATTTTCTTCAAAATAGAATAATAAAATTTATTTTTATTAAATTTAATTTTAATAATATCTAATATCAAAATTTATAAAAGATTTAGACTTTGTTTGGTTGAGAAAAAATTGAAAGAAATGAGTGAAAAAGAAAAGAAATAAGAAAAAAAGATATTAATTTCTTTTTTTGATTATGATAGGAAGTATGTGAGAAAAAAATAAATAATGATAAGTAGTGAGTGAGATCCACTAATATTCCTTTCCCCCACATTTGGACGGAAAATCATTGAAGAAGGGAGGAATTTTTTCATATTTCAATAATGCCCACATCCAAAAATAAAAGAATCAAGCCCTAACCCCCCACCCTGTTTGCGTCTTCGAAGAAAGAGAGCACTGCCCATCGCCACTGTTTGCGCCGCGTCCTCCCATTGCCGCCTGCGCGGGCTCCTCTGTGTGGTTAACTAGTATGGCGCGCGGTATGTGTGTGTGACACTCTCTTCACCCTGCATCACACGTGTCAACTATGTATGCCACCACGTCCATGACCAGATGGCTTTGATGCGGCAGTCAACACTGGATAGTAGTTGTTCCTCATTAGATTCAACATATTTAAAAAAAAAAAAATCTGTGAAATTAAATCTATTTTCTTTAAATATGTAAGTAAAAAAAGTTTATTTTTGAAGTAATTAATAATTATAAATATAATAAAGAGTTTAATTGATATGCACTGATACTGTAAAATAATTTTATACTTTCAATCAATAAAAATAGGAAAAAATGAGAAATTATAGGTCCCTCATTGTAATGGATGGTTATTTGTATGAGTTGGCACTTTCTACTATTTCTATTGGCTGACAGTATAAAATTATTTACACTATCAGTATATTTAAATTAGATTCTATAACAAATAATTTTTTATTTTTTTATTTTAAAAACAAGTTTACCATTTTTTTTTGAAAAAAAAAAAGCCTCTTTACGGCATATATTTTAGATGAATTCAACATTTTCAGCTCATTGGATTCTTTAGAGATAAAAATAGAACCGGCAAGAGGTGTTGCTAGTGGCCGTTTGTACATTTCTATTAAATGCAATGAATTCTTTAAAAAGTGTTTGGTATACCAAAAATTTATTAACATTCATTTTAAATATATGTAAGATATTAATTATAAAATAATTTAATTTTCTTATATTATTAATATAATTTTTATAATATGAAATAATTTTTATTTTAAGTAACTTAAAAAAATTTATTTTATTAATATTTATTTGATTTAATAAATTTATATTATTTTAAATTTATTAAATTAAAAATAGTTAAATTTTCTGTTTAACATTAATTAATATAATTATTAAATATAAATTAAAAATATAAATGTACATATTTTTATATACATATAGAAAGTCAATTTTTATTATATTTATTTATATTATTTTGATATATAAATTTATAATAAAATTATATTAACTTTTATATTTCCACTAATTTTTTATATAACACCATATTTATAATTAGAATAACTTTTTATAATAATATAAGAGTAAAATTATCATTTGGTATCATTAATTTTTCTTTTCTTTGATTTTTCTACACAAATAAATAAAAAAAATTATTTTGCTATTTTTTTTCATTTTTTTCATCCAAATATATTTGTAAAAAATAAAAAAAATTCACTCAATTTGTTTCTCCCAAATTCTTTCCTCTTTTTTTTCTTTTCTTTGCTAGAGTGTGTTTGGATAAGAAATTTTTAGCCAAAAAATTATTTTTAAATAAAAAATTATTGTTGATATATTTAAATAAGTTTTTTTAAAATATTTATTTTCAATTTTTTTAATTATATAAAAAATTTTAGTTTTGTAATAAAGTAACACTGGAGAATTTTCCTTGTCTGTTTGGAGCGAAGATTTAGGTGAATTTTCCTTGTTTTCACAGGTAGGGAGGCAGGCATGATGCCACGTGGGTGATAGCCCCCGCCTCGTACAGCAATGCAGCCAACATTGCATTGCACTATTGCACAGAAAGAGAGAGAGAGAGAGAGAGAGAGAGAGAGAGAGACGGGTACGGTGTTGCTGCACCATGACTATGAGCATGAATGAATGAGCAGTGACCACCAAATACCAATGAAATGTCGCTTTCAACCTGTCCTGTCCTTTCCTTTGTCTACCCCATCCATTCAAAAACAAACGGTCACCCTCTTCACTCACTCCCCACCGTTCATTCAGTCACTTCGTTACCATTACCACCTTTCTTTTCTTCCTTCTCCTTCCCCTCTTTTTTTATTTTTCCCTTCCCTTAATTATATAATTACTTTATATTTTTCCCCCTCAGCCTCACTTTGATGTCCTTTTTTAATCCCCAGATAAAAATAAAAATAATTAAAAAAAAAAAAAGGAATCTTAGGAGGAGTTTTCACCTTTCTTTCCGATTCAAAACGGAAATGATTGGCACGGCAACTGTGGGGAGACCAAAGCTGGGAACATGTTCCGCTCTTCGTCTTGAAACGCCGTCGTATCCCAAGCTAGGGTTCTTAAACCTCAACCATCCTCATTCTCATTCTCCTGCTCATGCTCCTTCTCTCCTCGTCACCTTCAGATCCAGGGATTTGCTGCAAATGAAAGCCTCCGACAGCTCCAATCAGGTGGGCCTCAATGTCGGTGGCGACCAAATTCTAGCCAATGGCAATGGCCATGCCGCCAGATCCGGTAACCTTTCCTTTCCAATCCAGAAGCGGGGTACATGAAAAACACTGTAGCTTATGATATGGGCATGCACTGAGATTGCAAGGAGCAAAGACTTTCAATCCAATGTATTTTCTGTGGAATTCATCATATAGAAAGTTATGCATTACATGCATAAGCATCATACATGGGCTATGAGATAATTCTAACTTACAGCTATTAATACTACGAATGTTTTAGTTATTTACTTGGTTAGAATCTAATGTTACCTGCCATTTTGCATTTTCCAATGTTAATGCCACTGTTCTTGTTGGTCAAGTTTCGGTTTAGTTAGTTAGTTCTATAGCTTCCTGATGCGCTTATCAATCAGGGACAGATATAAGCCAATTATCTACCATTGGAAATTCAACAAATATTCAATGGCACAGCTGTTCCGTCCAAAAAGATGATAGGCAGAAATTACTAGATCAAAAAGGATGCGTCATATGGATCACTGGTCTCAGTGGCTCTGGTTTGTGCTCTGTCCCTCTTAATTTTCTTGATTTTATGTATTTTTTTGAACTAATAGTTACACGCTAATCACATTTTCATTGCTAATATAGGGCTTTTTGTTGACCTGTTGATTTTACAATAAATTCACTGATCTCCATTTAGCTATGCGAAATGTCACCATTTTAGTTGATGACGGTGCTGCCATACAATTCATTCCTTGTGAAATTCATCAACAAAATTAATATTTTTAATTGTGTTGTCTCGTTCCTACATTCTACTGTTCCTCTTCAATTTGCCTGTTTATTATATTGGGTATATCTTATGTGTAGGTTGTTTTTGTTATACTATGTTGAAGTTGTGAAGGAAGTTCTACTACCAAAAGAAAAGGACCAAGGAAATGCGTCCAATGCCCAGTCTTGACAAGAATAATTTTGTTTCTGATTTTAATGGTTTTAATATATTTTCTTACTGATTTATATAAACGTGCACATAATGTTATAACATTTATAAAGATAAATCATGAATAAGTTATAATATTACACAATTTACAGGGAAAAGCACGATGGCTTGTGCTTTAAGTCGAATCTTGCATCAGAGGGGGAAGTTGTCTTACGTTCTTGATGGGGACAATGTCAGGCATGGCTTGAATAAAGACCTTGGATTTAAAGCCGAAGACCGTGCAGAGAATATAAGGAGAATTGGTGAGTTGTGTCTGTTGCTTGTTCTTTCGTGGGGTTGCCATAGAACCGCTTTGTGACAATTGGAATGTTATCTGGTTGTTGTGCAAGTTTGGAAATCACTAGTTAAATATCAACTACACATACATGATTTTTCCTTTGTTTGTTGATTTGTCCTTTGTTATTCCATCCAGGTGAGGTAGCTAAGCTATTTGCTGATGCTGGAGTTATTTGCATTGCAAGCTTGATTTCTCCCTATAGAAGAGATCGGGATGCCTGCCGTGCGCTGTTGCCAAATGGAGATTTTATTGAGGTAATTCCTTCTTGTGACCGGTATTTGATCTACATTATTTACATAACTGATTTAACATTGCAGGTTTTCATGGATGTGCCATTACGTATCTGTGAAGCAAGAGATCCCAAGGGCCTTTACAAGCTTGCACGTGCTGGAAAGATCAAAGGTAGTCTTGCTCAGCCTTTTCTAGACTTCACTTTTGATTCTTTCTTTTCATCATGCATATACGATTGTTATTACTATTATTATTGACTATTAGAGTGTTTCCAGGCTTTACAGGGATCGATGATCCTTATGAGGCACCAATTAATTCTGAGGTATGTATCCTGTTTTGATATTAATAGACTACTGTTGGTTGACTTATTGGACACGCGTGTAAACTGACATTTGTATTTGTAAACAAGTGGTCCAATTCAGAAATTTTGTTGCAATTAAATATTTCTTTATTTCTTTATTTTACTAATTTTGTTGCAATTAAAAGGAATTCTTAAGAGGCATATGGTATGTGAGGAGGTTAGCAAGGCCATTATTGCTAAATAAACTTGAGATGGATATGCATTTCAAGTCTGCACCTATTATTTCACTGTTTATATGCCTGAATTTCAACTGGTTTCTTCTTTCACTTCTTGTTAATATATTTTGTAAACAAAAATTCTTTGTTTAACTTCAGTATAATAATTCCATGTAGCCAACCCCATATAATGGCTCTCAAGCTTAGATGTTGTTGTAGTATAATAAATTAATAATTCCATATACCCTTACAAAAATTAGTGCCATGCATTTTATTTTTGAACTTTTATCTTTCTGCTATCACAAGAAAATTATTGGAAAATATTTTAAGCTTTCCCTCTCTTTTCAAATAATCAGATAGTGCTAAAACATGGAGAACCATGTGCTTCCCCTGCTGAGATGGCAGAAAAAGTGGCCGTTTACTTGGAGGACAAAGGGTACCTACGGGCGTAAGATGGTGGTGCTCTTACGTTCAACCACCAAAATTTTGACTGTGCTTTGCTTAACTACCAGCTTTTGCCGCAGCGGTGAAGTGATCAATTAATTAATTAATGCTACCGTTTACTCCTTGCCTCCTCCCTCTCCAGAATTTTAGCCTATAATCTTAATTAATTGTAAATGATCTTATGAAATTTGATACGGATTTATACTTTTTACAGCCACAACTCCCTTTTGTAAATATCCTTTTCCAGCAACTGTGTCTAATGTATTTATAAATAAATGTAACATTGTTGCTTGTACTGTTTATGTATGATAATTGGAATTTCTGCTAGCTAATCTGAAGTCTGAAGACTCTGAACAACATATTTATTTTGTTCTTGGACATGTGGAGTTAAGACCTTTGTTATCCGGTCCATGAACCGTGAATTCGTGATGTTTATCACGGGAAATTTATCATGTATATTCAAACTGAAACCACCTTCATTCATGTATTTGCCTACTACAAGGAAGCAAGTTGTGACGCCGAAGTAGGCAAGTAGCTGCCTCGGGAGTTATGTAACTCGAAAGCATGGTGACGCAAATTCCATCAAGCTGTTGGTGCGGTTCGCCGGTTCCCTCTATAAGTCAATCATAAGGTTAGCTGTAATCCAAAAATGTATGTTACATTTTCATCCACAAGAAAACTATCATTTAGTTACTATGTCAAATTAAGTAGAAATAAAATATTATATTTCACCCAAAATAATTAAAAAATATTCAACGACGATATTAGCCTTACAAATATGACAAACGTGGCATTCTATTGTTGCTGAGAATACAGGGCGAGTATTTGCATAGAAGTAATCGGCGCATCCTTTCTTTTTTGGGTGATTGGGATGGTGCTGAAGCCTAAAAGCCAAAGAAATGTGATTATTAACCGAGGAAAGGCAACACGACAAAATAAAACCTTGAACATCCTTGAGAATTAATAAATGAACAAATCGGGGCATTCCGAGAATCGAACTCGGGACCTCTCGCACCCAAAGCGAGAATCATACCACTAGACCAAATGCCCATATTGACAAGGTGCATTTTAAGTACTAACAAACCATGTCTTATTTCTGTTACCACAGAGGAAACTACAACCCAACAAGTTGTGAATGACATTCGACCTTCAACAAAATATATGTGGAATACACGTATGATTTGCTTTTCTGATGTATATGCAGAATATTTTTCCACAAAAAATGAGAGATAACATTAAGGATAAGAGTCTAATCATATCAGATCATCAATGAAGGACACAGGCATTTCTAACCAATCCAACTCCCTAACATCATGCCGACCTCATCTAATACGCATATAATTCGCATAGTTGATCTTTCTATGTTGAAATGGGACTTCAACTTCCTACTATTTCTTTCTTAACTCTTCTCTTCTTCTTTTTTTGATAAAAAAGAAACACTAAACTTTTTTCTGTGGCATTCTCGTCACTAGGACGACCAAAATACGGAAACCAGAGAGCTCGACTGATAATGCGGTGATATCCCTGCAACTTTTCTTTCTAGTGTGATATATCATATTAAGTACACAACAATTCTTCTGGATTTTGATTCTTTCTATATAATTACAACAGTTGAATATGTTTGAGCAACATTTTTTCTGCTGCGCAGTATGGATAATTTGTTACAGCAAATTCGTAATTTTCATTGGTTTCATTAGTTACTTTAATCTTTCTGATTCTTTTTTCTGTTTTACTGACATCAAACCGGAGAAGGATAACTTCGACAGAATGCTAAGTTACTCTCAATCACGTTCTTGAGCACCAGAGACAAATGTGTGGGGTGCAGAAAGATGGTCGATCGTAAAACTTATGAATAGTTCTTGGTCATAAAACTATTGCATCACGAACATAAACACGAAAATAATAAATATATAAAAATCAAATTGAAGTAATCAGATAGCGACACAAAAGATGTATGGCGTATCTTGGGCAAGCAAGAAGTGCTGATTAAAGCTGTGGCTCGAGTTATTTCAACCTATATGATGATGGTTATAAACAATAAACTTGTCAACATGCGCCAATATCATATAAGGACATATTCTCATCTCTTGCCCTCGCCTAAAAATTCTATTAAGCTGTCTCTCCCTATCTGAATTTATGTACACATAAACACCCTGGTCAGATCGAGCCCTCAATATGCAGCTGTAAATACAAAGCACCAACCATACCATTAAGGAACATCACACCAGTAACCACAATATCACACACGGAACAGGTCTAACAATCTTGGTTATCACCATCCCTCAACATCTGAGCTGCAAAAATCAAAAGCTCTACCATCTCAAGCCCTGCAGCAGAAACAGTATCTATCTTCTCATCACTGCATTCTAGATGCCCAGTGTCACTGCCTGCATTGTCTCCCATGTAACCAACATCTGCCTCCACTGACCAACTGATGGGTAAGGAGCTGCCAAGTGCAGTCTTTACAAGTTTTGCTTCATGGATAATGTCATTGAGGACTTCCGAAACACTGGAAACTGTACCTTCAGATGCCAGAGACTCCTTGGTCTAATAACCATATCAAGCAAGCAACCGATATTAGTACATTTCAGCTTTCAAGTTTCAAATACTAAACATGATAAGATTGCTAGGTCAAAAAATCTTATTTACTTCTCCAAAACAAGCAAACCCGCCAGGAGGAGACCTCCCTTCTCCACTCTGAAAAATTTTAACAACTGTTGAACAAAATATTATTATACCTTAAAAAGAGAGAGACGAAGCCTATGAATCAATGAAGTTAAATGCTCCATGCTTTCCATGCTTTCCTTAAGAGTTGCATTTTCAATCTTCATTCTGATAAACAGATTATGTAAGCAGATTATGTAAGTAAACAGAAGTATGAAATGAAACACTATTTATCGAGGTGATATCTTCAAACGAGTCAAATAGATTTGATATATGCCTAAATTACTCATCCACAATCATCCATTGATTCAATAAATTCAGAATAACTGACTCCCAAAATCAACACTTGCCTTGCAAAATCCATACTGCTGGACCTCTGGTTGAGGAAATTTCTTTCATTATTTGGATTACTGTCAACTTCACTGCCACTAACATCAAGTGGGCCAATCCATCGTCTTAAATATGTTTTCTTCAGCAAGTTTCTCAAACTTCCATCTCTTTCACGAGTAACAAGCTTCCCTTCTCCAATGCGAACCACAGCTTTTCCGTGTTTAGTCTCATGACCCAATTTTCTGCACATGCATTACAGCAAATTTTGATTAGGCATGCAAGATTAGAGAAAGGGAAACAGCTCACTTATTTCATAAATCTATTGTATTGCTTCATTTGGCATGCAAAACAAAAAATACCAACAGAGTAATGACAGGGAAAGTGGTACAGTTGGAAGAACAGTCAAAACCAGCTAGATATCATTAAAATTATATAGAACAATAAGTTCCTTAAAAAAAAAAAAAAAAAAAGCTTTGTACTTTCAGTTTTCTGAAGGTACTTGTATGCATTATTTTGTACCCAAAAAAACTAGTATACTATTTTCCGTGGTGTTCTTCACATGTTGTTCAGTTGTTGAATATGAGGACAATCAAATCAATAACTTAAAATATACTTGTCAACAACTAGTGACAACAACACTCGTTAGTGGCTTAATGCAAGTTTATCCTTCAAAATGACACAGATCATGATAATAAAGATACTGCTGTTTTCAATCAATGCTTTTCTGTTGATGAAAAAGATATAGATGCTTGGAAAAAAACTCACAACAAAATAACGAGAGCAGAGAGTAACTGAGTAACAATATACAATGATGCAAAAATATTTATAGCCATCACGAGAAAGAAATCATACTCCAGTAGTAACTGATGCTCCTGCTTTAATTGTGCCAATTCCATGAGAGCTTTCACCTTTTCATTAGTAACCTGAATTAAAAAATAACAACTTATAAATCAAAAACCATATTTGGAAACAATGGATAATATCAAGGATCCTTGCACATGTGGTTTTAAATTATGATTCACTAATCCACAATTCAGAGGCATAGGGTGTTATTAATTACATTATTGAAGAAAAAATTACAAAATGAAAATAACAGAAGAAAAGAAAATGAGATAGTAAACAAATATCGAGATATTGCAAACATGCTACTAAGTTTCTTCTCAGACCAACATTGTATTTATGGACAACTTAACACAACCATAAATCATTTTCTGAACTCTACTAGCACCAAAATCTACTAGCATCTCAATATTCCAAGTGTCTGAAGCAAAGATGTGACAGACAATTACCTGCACCAAATTCCTCTGAAGTTCTTCAGTCTTTCTTTGCAGGGCTGCATTCACATTTCTCTCCAATAGATGTCTTTCCTCCTGCTGTGATAAGAGCAATAGTGCATCAACCTGAAAGATATAGCATGGTAAATATTAGAACGCTAAATTACCATAAATCAGAAGCACAAATACTTAGGTCATTGAAAAAGTTATGAAGAAAAAAGAAAACCAAATACATGGAGATCAAAAAAAGATGTGAAGATGGTGTAAAGACCTTTTCTTGCAAAGCAAGTGCTAGAGCATCAGATGTATCACCTTTTCCACCAGCTTCTACTTCCACCAAGCTAGGATCATTCCTCTGTAATAGAGTAATGAAAAAGCATAATGAATACCAAGGAATGCATCTTATAACAGTCAACACAAATCAATGAAATAAAGCCAGACTTATCAGAAGATCGGAACACTTTTTATAAGGAAGAGCACTGCCATTGTTACACCATCGGGATTAACTCATCTAAATTCCCAAAGAGTAAGTCCTCCACATAAACCTCTTAATTGCACTATATTCAGTAATGTAATCATTATCAATAGAATGCATTGTAACAGCTCTACGAAAACCCATTGCATTCTTTACCACTGGGTTGGCTGACACAATTTCAGCCTGAAAGTAGTCAAGCTAGAACCATTACAGCCCAGAGTGACTGGCCCGGTTTCAGCCTAAAAGTGATTGGGCTGGCCAGACATATTCATTTCCTGTGATGTTCTGTCATTCCGTTTCATCTACCTCTCTTCTTCTCAATTCTGCTGTTTCTATTTATAATACCTCTTAGAAATGAGTGAGTTTAACTCAACTCCAAAAGCCAACTCATGAGGAGAAGGTTGCCGAATTACTTTTAAAGGGTATCTGAGACATAACTCTTGCCGATGTGGGAATAATAATACCATAACACTATTGTTAGATATAAAACTATTTATGTGTCTTTACCTAACAGCTTAAACTCTTGGGGGAGATGGTTTGACATTGTGTCAGAGCCTTTATGACAGAGTCTTTCAGAGCTCAATCCTTGTTGCCCCTATTCTTCTAAATAAAAGTTAAATTTTAGCATAAGGTTAGATGGATTTGTGCATTGTCCACGCTTCAAATGAACACTTATGTGAGTGGGCATATAAGATATAAAATAATTCATGTGCCTATATCTAACAACTTAAGATTTGGGAGAGATGATTTATGATAGAGATTCTCAAATGGTTGACTCTTCAAGTTGAGTATGTTGTTGTAATTTGAATAGTATTAAATAAATCAAATTCTTTTATTGCGGTATGCACTATTAATTTTAGCCCTACAAACCACCAATCGATATAAGTACACTATTTGCTATTAACAAAAAAGATATGTCCCTTTGAGAAAGGGATGCAGCATTAGCATGCAGTTTCTAACCTTGGACTCTGAGACAGGTTTAGATTGAGGGCTTATATGCACATCCCGACATTCATGATCTTCTAGTTCTGCATCTCTTCGAGGGGTCAAATATGGTACGGTACTCTGATCAAAACTCCTGACTCTTTCATCAATCACATTGATTATGGATTTAATACTTGATTCCCCATCATTGAGTAAATTCATAATATGTTCCCTATACTGAGAATGATAATGTTTTAAGTCTGCTATGCCATTATCAATCACTTTGTCCACAGAAATCTGCAATCGAGTCATCAGAACTCAAAATAAGAAAACCGTTTAAAGTGATTTTTTTTGCTTTTAAATTTTAAAATAAAAGCACTCACTTGTTTCTTTTCCAGTACATTGACTCTCTTCTTCAAATGATTTTCAATTTCCAAGCCCTAAGGTATCCAAAACAGGAAAAGAATAACCACTGATTGAAAAATAAGGCTAACAAAGCAAAGATAACAAAGGTAAACTAGATCATACCACCCTTAGTTTATGTTGAAGATAATCTACAGAGTTCCTCAGTGTCTCCAGCTGTTCTTCTAATGCACTCTGTCTGAGAAATAGTTATTCACAACATGTACAGAATATAGAATCTCAACACAATAATTTAAGCTTTATTTTCTTATGTTTAGCACCCCAAGCATGTAACAATCATTCATCTGTCAGCAACAGAATCTAGGAGAACGCCAAATCAAAGTTATTTTAAAAGGGTGTAGAGAGTCATAGCATGTGTCATAAAGGAAACCATACTGAATAACCAGCATAAGCGAGGAAACAGAATAATCAAGGAAACAGGATACCGGGGTTTCGAAATCTTACAATGTATTTAGAGGTGGAAGCATCATTAAAACTCCACATCTCATCAGGGTCATGCAAAAGACATGTACATTTATCATCCCAACTTGTATCTTCAAATTCTTCTAGAGAACCTTGCCTGATCTGAAGGAACTTATCAATTACCTGTAAATTGATAACAAGTATAGTGAGAAAGGCCATTAAGCCAAAATAAATATGGAGCCTGTCATAGACAATCAACCTAGGAGAACAAAAATCATATGCCAGCTGAATGCAAAAGACTAGTATATACATATTCACACACAGCAAACATAGATATTGAGTATTATTTTATCTGAAATAAATAAATAAATAAATCTTGTAAAAGTAACCTTGACATGCTTTAACCAGCACTCTCCAAAATATGCTTTATACCAATAAAGATTTCAACAGCATTGAAAATATTATTTCAGAATTTAAGTTAGTAAATAGCATAGCTAACCAGTGAAAAAATTTCATTAATGTATTCTTAGATCGGTTAGATGCTGAAACAAATATTTTGTTATATATTGCATAATGAAGAAATTAATAAGAAATGTGTAGAACAACCCGCTTTGGACTATTATTCTTCTGTATCCTTAGAAACCATAGGATAGGCTATGGAGTGAATAGCACAGGAAATCAAACAGAGAGACAGAGAGAGAGGAACAGAGAAAATAGTACCTTCTTGAAATTTTCACTCTGCTCTATCTGCTTTGCTAGATCAATCTGCAGAGCATCATTAATCTCCTTCAGTTTAAGACAATCTGAGGTGAGCTCCTCCACCCTGTATGCAAGATAGATTGCACGGAATTAAAAAGAAAAAAGAAAAAATCCCAGGTAAACCAAGTCCTACATATATAAAAACAACGTAACACATAACAGTGGCATAAGCAATCATACAATGTGCACACAAGTTTCACATTTTCAATCTTGCTTAAGAAGTTACCATGAAAACATGTTTCATTCTTGACCTCTATGATGTTCAGAATACCTTTTGTGGATGCCATTTATTTGTTGTGACATTATCTCCTCCTTTTCCTTGGCCTTTTCAGCCTGTTAGTACCATGTAGAATGCTCAGAATATCTACTAGCAGAAAAGTAAGAAGTACATAGAACAGTGAAGATGATTTTTTTCTAATGAAAATGGCGACTATAACAACCTCAATTATTGCATGATCCCTTTCAGCAAAAGCAGCAGCTACACAACCCTGGAAAAATTTAACCTGCTTCTCTGCTTCCATATTCTGGAGATATAAATTTGTCAGTAAGTCAGTTAATCATGTTATTGCTCATGTACGTTTAAGTCAAAGTATATATAAAAACCATAAACCTGACAACGAAGAAAAACAAGTTATTCTTTTGATAAACAATAGCACTTGCTCAAGCGAGCAACTTATAAATTGATTAAGAACTCTTTCCATCGTGTTCTTGCCATAAGCCATTGCAAAATTTTCAACCTAGACATTCAAGTATAAAAATTTTAGATGAATGAATGTAGAAACTAATATCTGTCGGTATCTAACAACTTTCCACAAGTTGCCGAAGCAGTATAACTGATCCACAATGCAATATCTATGTTAGAGTGTATAACAAGTGGAGTATAATAGTAAAGGGAGGGGGAGAGAGAGCAGAGACCTTGGAAACCTCGGTGCTGTGTAGATCTGCCAGTTGAGTCTGAATACAGTAAAGTAAGCAAGTAAACAAAATGGAAGGAATTAGTTAAGCAACAAACACAAAAAGTTCAATTACCCACTTTAATTCTATAAGCCTCTGAAAGCTCCTCTTGTAAATTTATATTGTCTCTAGTACAAGCAGCCAACTTCTTTTTCAAGCTCTCAATCTCCTGCTCCAATCCAGCTGTCCTAATTGGACATGAATTTCAATATAATGGGTACTCTATGTTGGCCTTAATATAACAGATACTCATTGTACATAGATTGCCTATTGACATAGGAAAATGAATAGATACCTTTGAAAATGCATTCGAGTAGCCACAGCGAGGTAGCCAGGCCCAGCTTGCTGCATGCATAACTGTTCAATATCTTTGCGTAATTCATCACGCTCTACAAAACCATATACTCTGTAAGTTCAATGTGTACAGTTATTGAATTTAAAGCCAAATAAAAGAAATTACAAAACAGCCAAATAAAAGCATATGGTACCTAGAACTAGGAGCACATATTACAACTTAAAGAAGAGCCATCTGTATAATGATTTTCTGAAGTGTCATTTATTATATGCTAGGTATGAAAGAACTAGGGGTAAGGAATGAAGCAACCAAAGGAAGGAGGCTTTCCCTGTTTTGGTATTGCAGAAAGTGAGGAATTCAGGGCGTGATATGGTTGTAGGCCCCAAAGTTTCTGCATTGGGAATTTGGGATAGTTAATCAATTCAATATTGGTTTCGGTGTTCTTACTAAACCTACTGTACATTGTAAGAGAGTTAACTTAACTAGTACAGGTAAAAGAAAAATGCACATACATACCCTGTTCAAGTTGTTGGATCCGAGCCAACAATGACTCATTATTCGTACTCTCAGCCATTCTGGAAGAACAAAGGTATCACCATCAAACCAATTAGCTTGAGAGGGAAAAAACTCAATCCTTGTCAAAACCCGATGCTCAAAGTTAAAGCACTTAGCAATGTAAAGTATATACATAAAAGATTCACAGGGTGAATGAAACCACGTGGAAAGGACCACTATTGCATCAGACAAGCTAACTACATAAAGCCTTCAATTCCTATGAGGAAGTAACAAATGTCAACAATGTTTCCCATACAATAAACCCATGCCTTTAGTTACTCTTCAAGCCCTTCCATTCCCTCCCTTCCCCTCCAAAACCTCAACTCGTAAACACACTCTTAAGATCAAAGTGAAAACCACCCATCAAATTTCACCACACAACTAAATGGCACATGATGGAATGTGCGCGTAGCGAGCTCCATTTGTCTCAAATTATGCTTAGGGGGTAGAGAGGGGGTGTCAAAGTCAGAACACAAATTCTGTTAATTTCTCGTGAAAGCAGAAATTCGACGAAGAAGCGGAACCCACCTTCTTTCATCCAACAGATATGCGAGAGGAAAAGCAAAAGGTTAAACCCAAAAGCAAATCAAAGCTTATTACAAAATCGGTAGCAAAATTGCGAATGTATATGTATGATAATAACATCAAACAAACTATGTATACGAAGAAGAGACAGGACAAGGAGGTAACCTGAAGGTTTGCAGCGAGGAAATTAAAAAGCGCAAAACAATTCAATTCGAATTAACAAAAGCTGAGATGAAACCGTCACTCCACGAAGCGAATCGAATCGAACTGCTCTCTCTGGAACGCAGGGCACCCAAGCTGAAATTCTATGAACTCCGATATCACAAATGGAAGTCAGACACCATTCTTGCATTATTACTAACGCCAACCCCCAACACAACACGACCACTTGGGTTAGGAATTGGGATTTCGCGATATACACTGTTTCATATTTTCCCACATTATTTTATTTGCAGTTTTCAAATAATAATATGGTTTTAACGTATATGCATGTCAGTTAAAAAAAAAAAAATTATATAAATATCTAATTATATATTATTATATTTTAATTTATATATATTGATAATATATAATTTTTTATATTATTATTTAATTATATATTTTCATATTGATAAATATGTATAACCTTTACATTCATTATTTTAAAAATCATATAAATAGAAAAATATAATTAAATAATAATATAAAATAATTTTTATATTATTAGTACATATAAATTGAATTTATATTATTATATTAATAAAAATATTTAATTTAATTATTTATTATTTTAATAATCTTATAATTATTATTATTTTATTAAATGATGATATAAAATTTTATATTATTAATATAAGACAATTAAACTCAATAATATTAATCCTATTCATTCATTCATAGATTTAATTTATATACATTAAGTGTTTGGTATAGGAGTAAAAATAGAATAATATTTGTCACATCATAAATGTAATATTATATATATAATTTTTAAAATTATTATTATTATTGTAAAAATTAAATATTTTAAATAACTATATATTAAAATTGAATCTTTAATTATACTTAAACTCGTCTATTTTTAATGTTGGATATTTTTTTTTTGGTGTTTTCCAATTTATATGAAAATGGAATTTCTATTCTTCGAAAGTAATTTAATTTGAATAATGAAAAGAACTATTAGTAAAGAGAAACTCTACAGTTTGGAATTGGCTAGGCTATGAGTTGAGTTTTTTTTTTCTTGGTCTTACGGGAGTAGAGATTTTAGGAGGAGATGGGGAGGAGGAATCATATGCTTATAGGATGTTAAGTAGGATTGTGTTCTCATTATTGGTAGAATAGAAGGATTTGCCATTAATTATTATTTAAAATTAAAATATCACTTTATAAATGGTCATATCATAATCTTACTTAATACTTTATGAATATTTAATAAATTTTCCATAGAATGGGAGACTTGAACACAAATATGGAGCTTAGGAGTAACTCTAGAAGTGCAAAGTGTCGCTGGGACTAATCAAGGGGTGGATCTACTTAGGCAGACTTGGGAGCATATGCTCTCACATAACCTTGAGATTTTTTTTAGTAGTATATAGGTACACATATTTTTTATTTTTTTTATTTTAATAAATTTGATCCCCATACTATGATAAAAATTCTATAAAATTGCTTGTTATATTTATAAACTATCTTAGACTTCATTACCTAAATTTTCTGGATCTGTCATTAAACTAATCATTGTTTGTGACGTAATAATAAAAGAAAGACAAATGCTTGACAGAAACCTTTTAAAGCTGTAAAATATCTTTTTTTTTTAATTTAAAATTTATGTGGGATCAAAATTAGAAACAAAGTCAATCTCTTTTATTGGATAAAAGAATCCCATTTTTATCTCATTTTCAATATTTTTATGACACATTAAATAGATAGCACTTATGTGTTAGAGATGTTCTAAGAGACACACAATTTAACCGCTCCGCCTTAAACCACTTCTACCTACACATGGAGTGCGGAACAAAGATGATAAACAAACCCACCCCAACCCCGATCTTTTTTACCCGTTTTTTTTGGGTCATCTTCAGCTTGGGCCAAGGTGTGGGCCAATTCCATTATTTCAGTAAGACTTCGTTCTTCTAATAGCAAGTTCCAAAGTTGTTGACAAAACAATTTTGAAGTTCGAGTTTTAAATGTTTAATATTTTTAACAAAATTTTATAAATATTTAAAGATTTAATTTATATGTATTGATAGTGTAAAAACTGTCATCTAATCACATTCTCCTATTCGCATGACTTTTGGAGTAGTGAGGGTAAAGGTCATGCATGTTTGTTTATATGGTAGCATATGATTAGATAACAATGTAAAAAAATTTTGCACTATTTGTGCATATAAATTAAATCCAATATTTAAAGTCCTCATGAGTTTAATTTAGTCTAATTTTATCTTGATTGACTTTTTCATTGCATCACTATTTTAGATTCAAACTTATCTTAATAATGATTCAATGTGTATTTAAATTTCCATTTAAAACTCTAAAATCATGTAACTTGTACAAAATGTGACATGAGCCTCATCTGAAGATATAATAAGCATGATTTTAAGAACTCAAACTCAGTTAAATTATTTATATAAAATTAATACACCAAGTACTAATAAGATATTATTATGAGTGAAGAGAGTTTAGGTCTCTTAAACATAAGATCTTAGTTTGATTTTTGAATTTATGTGTATAGAAAAACATTGCTTGAGTCCTCCTCAAGCACCTAACTGTACATGTTACTAAAACGTCAAAAAAAAAAAAAAAAAAAAGACTTGACTCGCACTAGCCTT
Organism: Pterocarpus santalinus; assembly: GCA_031439595.1. Lineage (NCBI taxonomy): Eukaryota > Viridiplantae > Streptophyta > Magnoliopsida > Fabales > Fabaceae > Pterocarpus > Pterocarpus santalinus. Next base: position 558,357 of record CM062531.1, read on the forward strand.
TGGTTTTGTTAACCCACCAACCCATTACTTTTTTCTCTTTTTTTTTCAAATAACATTGAGTTTAGACATATTTTTAGGGAGGCTAATGGTTATGCTGATAAGTTAACGAAAAATGAGGCATAGGTTACCTTTGGGACTTATCTTTTATGATAAAATATTAGCTTATATTTCCGTGGAATATCTGACAGATCCTACAGCAAGAAATGCCTATACTAGATTTGTTCAAGTTTACTGTTTAGTTTCTTTGGGCCTTCAACCCATTGTTCATACAAAAGATTATCAAAAAATTACTTTAACATCTTTGTTGTTTTAGCTAGGCCTCCTAATCGATAAAAAATATATTAAATCAAATAAATTTAATGGTCAAAATGCTTAAATTGCATTAAAAATGGTCAAAATGTTTAAATGGGATAGAAAACTCTAAATAATTAAGAAAGAAATGAGAAATTAATAATCCCATTTTTAATAAATATTTAACAAACTCATTTAAATCACAAATCAAATAGGTAGTGTTTGGAGTTATTAAGTTTTAGAATTGATTTGAATTGAATTGAATTGATTTGATTTATAAGTTAATTTTATATTTGGAATGGCTTCATAAAAATAGAATTTGAATTAATTTGAAAATAAATTATTATATTTATAATATATTTGATTGTGTTTGAAATGACTAAAAATAGAATTGATTTAATTTGATTTAAATTATACTTAAACTTTAAAACGAAACCAATTCCTATCAAATCTTCTCAATTTCGATAGAATTTTAAATATAAAAGAATGAAATTCCATAAAAATTAAAAATTAATTTATTTTTATTTTTAAAACATCCAAATACAATATTTGATTTTTAAATTAAATTATTTCTATTTTTTTTCATTCCAAACACATTCATAATTCAAGCATGAAAATTCACATTTAAGCATATCTACAAAATATATGATCTTAAACGTTAAACAACCCAACCTAACACTGACTTGTTTAGTCAATTGTAGCCCCACCCCCCCTCTCTCTCTCTCTCTCTCTCTCTCTCTCTCTCTCCCCTTCTTCCTCCTCCTTTTTCTCTTTCTTCAAAAGACACTCAGCTAGAACTGAGAAGAAACACCTAATCAAAGGGCGAGCCAGTGGTGAGTACATGAGGAGATTGACGTCTTGAAAATTGTTTTTGCAGGTATTATAACCTATGAATTCTTTTTTACAATAGATAATTAACATTATTTGCAGCAAGTGCAAAGCCTTTGAAGGTGCAACTTTCGGTAAAAAAACATAATTCTTCCTAGGCAAAGACAAAAGAATCAATACAATTTTCATAACAAACTAGGCTGTCGACAAAGATTTGTAGGCAATTGCAGCTGAACCCATTTTCATGTTTTCTTTCAGTCGCTCATTTGTCCAGCTTCCGGGTGTGGGTCTCCCTGAACAACTCCTCCTAAGTCAGCGACCTACTCATCGTTTTCTCCAACAAATCGAATAATTAAAAATAGAAAAGGAAATAATCGAGAGGATTAGGCTGTTTATGCTTTATTATGGCAGTGAGGTAGATGAGAACCACGAAAGAACTAGGAGATGTGAATGATGCAGTTTAACATTTGGAAGTAGCAGTTCATATTATTTAATAAAAATAGGCAATCAACAAGGAAAGGGAAAAAAATAGAACTAAGAAAAATATTCATTAAGCTCAACGCTAAAACACACTATAATCCAATTTGTGCAAAGTAATGTCTTCTCAGAAGCACACATCCAATAGGCAGCAGCAACAGAGAGCAGCCAAACTGCACCAATTTACAAAATTTGAACACATTAATGTCAGTATAGAAGACAATTGAACATAAAAATTTCATATATATAAAGCTATGATGTTTATGTTTACCTAATAAAAAGACTAAAATACTCAACAACGAAATAAATAATTTTGGTACATACATATTTGACATTTTCACAACCTAGTTGAGGAGCCATACTTTCCTCCTCTATGGATGAAGAGTAAATTTTTTCACATAGCACGTGAACCCTTAATTTTTTTTTGGAAAAATGAGAGAAACAAAGGAAAAAACAATTAAGGGTTAAGATGATATTACAGAGAAAGAATCAATTTTCTTTATAGAAGATACAAGAATTTTTCCCTAACTAAAATGTCCTTTCATGCGTAATAAAAAGAAAACTAGAAAGTGAAAGTTATTCACTCTTAAATAATTTAGCATGGCTCACAAATAATGTATTTTATTAATTGAAGAGTGATTAACTTCTTAATTTATTATTTTAGAGACAAACTTCCTTGAGAGTAACTCTAATCTTAATAATATCTAATGCTCGCTGTCCTCCGGAATAGAAGATTTTAACAAAAGCTCATGTGTCTTTCTATTATTTTCTTTCCTTTTTAACTTCTAATCAATTTTGAAAAATTAAGAACACTATAAATGAAATATGTTAAATTTCTATTTGATCACTTAAACTTTTCTATTTGGACGTAACTTTATGTGTCAAAATATATTTAGGTGTACAGAACATCGTCGCTTTTTTTCTTTAAAAAAAAAAAGTAGAAGAGAAATGCTGTGTTCATAAATCATAGTATTATGAACAAAAATAGAAAAAATAATGAAGTGAATGTAAAATGAGGGAAACATGACATGAGGGCGTAGCCAAAAAAAGAAAGCCTAGGCTGGAGTACCTAACAAACATGGTGTGCCCACACCACGCAAGTACTCATCCTCCTCCAGTTGGAATGCCGTGCGTGACGGAGACTCCAAGGAAGGAATGAGAATTTAACTAAACGCTTACGCTTCATCCTCCGCACTAATCTATTATCTATAGCTCTAATCAATTAATCATGCGTAATGCAAATTGGTGCGCCCACTGAGTCGACTCGCAAAAGGAGCCGATCTGATTCACCAGAACGATTCAAATTCAAATGTCAGAGAGAGAGAGAGAGGGACTGACCAGCCTTCCAAGCAACCAGGGCCCGATGAATGATTATGTTGAGGAGGCGGAGGCTGAGGGTACTGAGGTGCGTACGGCGGAGGATACCCCTGTGCCGGGTACGGTGGCGGAGGATACCCTTGCGGTGGGTATCCCGGCGGCGGATACCCTTGCGGTGGGTAGGCCGGCGGCGGATAACCTTGATCCTTTCCGTACCCCTCCGGCGGATAACCTATACATCCACAGATTCAAAAAAATCACAATCTCAGATTCCATTCCAAGGATCCCTTAATCCCCCCCCCCAAAAAAATTGCAAACCCATCACATAAGATAATAAAACACATTGATTCAATCGATCGACAGGCAGAGAAAGTTAAAAAAATAAAAAAGAAGAAGAAAATAAAAAGAAGGAATGGGTGAGGTGAGAGAAAGAGGAGGGACCTTGCGGCGGCGGAACTCCGACGGGCGGCTGCTGTTGGTTGTAACTCATCGTAGGTTGTGTTGTCCGTTGCGGTTGAAGGTTGTGGTGTGTGTGTGTGTGTATGTGTCTGTGTCTGTTTTATTGCACTGCATGTGGACATTTATTTATTCATGTGACGGAGATGATGAATCGGATTGTTGCCAACGACTTAACCACTTCTCCCGATCATGACACGTCATAGATTGCAATAAATAGTTTCCTCATCAACGGCCAACACGCGATCAACCTAACTTGTTAACAGAAAATTCTTATATACACAGTAGAGGAAATGGAATTTTTACGTCTCAATCCTTAGAGCCTGTTTGGCTTGTCCATTTTGTATTTCCATTTTCAATAAAAATGAAAAAATACATGAAAATATGTTTGGTTGTGATCATTGAGAAATTATTTCACGAAAATATTTCCTAAAAACATCATAAAACAGGAAACATCGATTTTACGTTTTCATTGTTTTCATTATCAAATGCTGAAAATATTGCAACTTAAAAATACGATGACATAAGCGTAATTATAATGTTATCTGTTTTTTATTCTCGAAGACACCATCTTTGACCCCTATTGTTACTGAATGAAAAACACATTTCTCTTTTTGAAATACTTCCCCATAACCCATCTCTTATCCTAAGCTGCCATCACCCCTGCCATCTCGCCGCTCACTTCCTTCCACGCCACCATCTTCATCCTTCACCTTCCTCATCGAAACTCAGTTTCATTGGCCTGACTTAGCCGAAAACTACCACCACCACCACCACAACATCAGTCCTTGAACTACCACCGCCGTAGCATCGAGACCGCACCTAGCCCAACTGCCCCACCAACCAATAGGACCACGACACACCGTCGAGCCACCCAAAACCTGCACCACGAAGCCATCATCACTAGCCACCAACCACCATCGAACCACCCATCTCTACCACAAACAACACCACCATCTTCCTCTAGCTGTTGTTGAACTGGGTAGTCGACGATGAAGGTCATGGCTGCGAAAGCAAGGCAGTGTGGTGGGACATGGTGGCTAGGAGGTGCTCCATTGTTGGGGGGTTCAAAACTCATCCGAATTAAAGGAATGGTGTATCTCAATCAGAATGACATCACCCCTTTCCACCGAGCAATCGACTGTGCCACCATCGGTGTATGCAGCTTGTGAGGAGCGAGTATCATCCAGGTATGGCTTATGCATTTGGTATTTTCCATTTCCATTTTGACCTCTTTTTTCTTTTTTCTACGATTTTGTGGTGAGTTAATGGGGGAAAATGAGGTTTACAGTGGTAAATTGGTGATAATTTCAGTTTTGCACGTAGAAATTATGGTTATTGATGTTATTTTTGGTTTAAATTGTGGCAGGTAAAGTGTTTGGACCACTACAAGTACTGACAAGGTACATGAAGTAGCAACTAAGCCTGTAATGAAGGCTGCAATAGAAGGCATCAAGGGTATGAGATGTTACTGTCTGATTCAAGATTATTGCAATGGGAATGTGATGTTGTAACAATGTTTGATTTAGATTCAACTGATGCATCTAGGTAGATAAACTAGATCGCAATAGTTAATATATACTGGTTTAGCGTTAAAGTGGTTATTGGAGCTAGCTGAGTTTGGAAGATAACATGTAGTAAACATCGTAGGAACCATGGCTGCGTTTAGAGTGCTCTATCACCTCTTCACTCACCAAACACACACACACACACACACACACACACACACACACACACAAAGAATATTAACGAGTGCGAGACATTGATATATGGAGGATACAAAGAAGAAAACAAAGAGGGTCTATGCTCTGGTGATAAAAGGGTTACAAATCTATGGCTCTATTTTGTAATATATATTGTATTGTAGATTGTAGACTTTGGTGTAATTTTAGAATATGGGAATGTACACTCTGAGGCTACATTTGATTTGCTGACTATGTAATAGGCACAATGTGTCCTCATATTAAAGCTATAAAAACAATACAAAAATCAATACAATTTGTAAGTGCATGTGTAAAACTCGGTATTGGTGGTGGTATGCATGTTGTCTCTGGTATTTGCAATGATTTCTTTAGAAATTTGGAATTTCAAGAGTTCAAACTTCTTTTTGTATCTGCGATTGAGAGCCACGACATTAAAACCCTGCATAGAAGCATATAATAGTTTTGTTGTGTTGAGTTCTGCTATCTTGATCAAATTAAATGTAAAGTAGAGATGTTTGATGTCTCTCAATGGAAGTGTACGAGGACATAGGAAACCCGTACTTAATATGGCAAAGGAAATAATAGTTTGGAATTTATTCGGTAATATCGAATAATGTCGTAAATAAAATGCATAATGTATAATAGTTATTTTGGTTAATTATGTCTCTGTTCAGTTAAAGTTTCATTTCTAGTATTTAATTATATAATAATTTATAATGATAATAAAATTACTTAAAAATGAACAATTTGTTTTCTTTTTAATCTTAAAATTTTATAGAGTTATTTTATTTTAATAAATATTTTTAAATTTATCTCAAATTGGCAAATAATAAAGTTCATCTAAATGTGTAAAAAATATATATAATATTTTCATTATTTAATAATAAATATAATTTTATTATGTCAAATTTGATTTTAAAAATGTATTTTAAAAATAAACAAACCAAACATATTTTCATTATTTTTTCTTTTTGAAAATAGATAAACCAAACGCATTTTTTAAATTCAGGAAATTTGAAAATAAAAATTCTTTTCAAAAAATCAAAATAGGAAATGAAAATAGGAAATATTTTCATAAACTAAACGCACCCTTAATTTTTTTCTGTCTTCCCTGCTCTCTCATTTTTTTAAAGAAAAATCAATAATAAATATGTAATATATATATATATATATATATAAAATAGATCAACTCTTCCGCCGAAAAGGATGAAAGCATGACTTCTCGTTAACTATCAATCCGTCATCTTATTCGTTTATTATATCGATCTGTGGGACCCTATACTTGTCAAATAAACTGTACTAACACGCCTTCTACCTTGAAACAATGGTTACCATGTGTCAATTAACATATTGTAAGCATTATTTAATAAACGTATCATATAATATTTTTCAATTTAATAAAAAATTTAATTTAGATGTATTATTTAATCATATTTTATTATATTAATAAATATAAATAAATTTTATATTTATTATTTAAATAATTATATAAATAAAAAATATAATTAATTGATTATATAGAAATCTTTTATATTATTAATATATCAAAATTAAATTATTTAATAAATCTAAACTATTAGATCAGCTAGTGGACCTTGTTGTATTTTCTTTTTTTTTTAATTAAAATACTTATTGCAATTCTGAACAGGTTGTTTGGCAGCTTTTCAAAAATAAATATTTAAGTATAATATTATATTTAAAATAAATAATGTTTGATAATTAATCATTTCAATTTTTATTTAAATCAAATTTAAGTTTAAACTAATTTTGAAAAATAAATTTTAAGTTAATTTTTTCTGATATTATTTTTTTTATCTTATAAACTTAACATATAAATTGTAACTCATTTTAAAATTTTTTATTTTTATATAAATTAATAAAACTAATTATATTATATACTATATTAAATTAATTTTTTAGGTTAACAGTTCGCAGAGTCCAAGACGAACCAATTTTTATTTATTTAAAAAAAATCCACATCAAATCCAAATTTATAGTTCGACAACCCATCTAGGGAATCATTTTTTTAATCCAATTTTTGTTAAAAAATATAATATTTTTGATAAAATTTAAAAAACATAGTATTTTTTCTTTCTATTTCCTTTTCTCTCTTCTTTCTTCCATTCTTCTCTCTCTTCTCTCTTCTATTTCTCTCTCCTCTCTCTCGCTGTCACTTATACACACACATACAAAGCACATGAGACAAAAAAATAAAATAAAAAAAGGAATATGGCTGAAAGCATGCTAGATTATTTTTTTATTTTTATTTTTTTCAATTCGTTAATACCCACAACGAATTCATTTTTTACCTTTTTTTAGTGAAATCCATCCTCATTTTTTGTGGAGTCTCTAAAAATATGATATTTTTCTAATTTTTTCAAAAAATTTATATTCTATTAATTATTTTACCAAAATTTCACATATTAAAAAAAAAAGTCCAATGAATCATTTTTTATATGGAATTTTGCGAAAATATAAAAAAGTGCAGTATTTTTAACAAAATTTAAAAAATATAATATTTTTTTATCTTCTTTTTTCTTCTATCCTTTTTTTTTAATTTTTCTCTCTCATCTCTCTTCCTTTCTTCTTTCTCCTCCCTCTTCTTTTTCTCTCCCCTCTCTCTTTTCTGTCACTTACACACACACACACATATAGAGCACACAAGATGAAATAATAATAATAATAATAATAATAATAATAAATGGAATTTGGTTAACAGTAGTATGCTGGATTCCTTTTCTTTCTTTTTTTTTTTTTGGCAATCTGTTAATCTGAGTAATGGATTCACTTTTTATCTTTTTTGGGAAATTCATTTGTATTTTTTGGGAATTCTTTTAAAATATCATATCTTCCTTTTTATTAAAAAAAAAAACCCATATTCCACTAATTACTCTACCAAAATTCAGCACGTTCTGTTTCCTTTTTTTTTTTTTTTTTGGTTTGGCAATTTAGATTTCATCATAATATATTTTATATGAATTTCATGTTGGAGATAAAAAAAAGTATTTATAAATTTTCATAAAATAATAGAAACTTTTAAAATAATAAATCACTCAGACCAAACGAGTTAATTTTTCATATATTAAGAACCGATCGGTTTACTTTTAATTGGAGAACCTAATCAAGCCAAACTATTCTTTATCAGTTTGGTTTAATTCAGTGCAATCGATTTCTTTTTATCAAACATTTGTTTTCAAATATTTTTCCTTTTATGATTCAATTAGTAATAATTTTGTTTGCGATTTTTTAAATCTATTTGTTATTATGAAGAGAAATGAATACGAGAAAAAGAAATCAGAGAATAAGTGCTACATTTTTCTTTATTTAATATCACCTACTAAAAAAAATACATAAAAACAAAAAGTTCCATAAAATTTGGTGAAACCTAAAAAATAAGAAAACAATTGTCACTGTAACTCCTTTCCTCCCCTCTTATTCATGGCAAACGTAGGAAGAAATTCATCCTTCCCTTCTTTTTTTTTTTTTTTTTAATTATTTCCTTTCAATACTGAAGTAACCAACCCACCGTAAACAAGAGCACAGCCAATGTATAAAGGTGACAAATTAAGCTTAAATGTTTTATATAAATAATAATAAGTAAAATATAACAATTCATAAATATGTAAAAAAATAAGATATATAATTTATAAGTATAGTTCATTAATTTGATTTAAACAATTATTTGAAAAATAAAAAAATGAAATTAATAAATTCTGTTTAGTTTTCATTTTTCCAATTGGCTGTTTGATTTAGATTAGTTGGTCACTTGACCCAAACCTATATTGGGGTGGCAATGAGCGAGTTGAGATGGATTTTAGCTCAATCCAAAAAACAAGCCTCAACCTACCTCTACTAAACCTATGAATTTTGAAATTCAAAACTTGAATCCTATCCACAGATAATCCATCTCAACTCATACTCTACTCGTTCCTGCCTGCTATCTTTTTTAAATACCTAAAAACTTATTTTAAATTTTTTTTAGATGAATATTATTTTAAAATTTAATTTGTACTTAGGGTGTGTTTGGTATGAAGTAAAAAATTACATAGATTAATTTTATATGAAAAATTACATATTAAGCTAATTTATGAAAATTTATCTCAATTTTTACTCTCATACCAAACATACCCTTAGAGTGGTGGAAATATTAAAAAAAATCTTTTATATATAAATTATATATCTTAAAATTTACATTATATATATATATGCGATGTGGATAGGACAGGGGCGGGTTTACGACCTTACTCACACCTACTCGCCCGGGACAGGGCGGGTACCCACAAATCGGGTTCTAATTGCCACATCTACACGTATGTGTCTTACAACTTTTAGTACTTGTTTGATTTACAGTTTGAGGTTCCCAAACTTAATTTCCATGGAGTGAAATTTAGATTATATAATAACAATTGCGTTTGGCTTCATTTCCTATAATCCGCACTTCACTTTCCGATTTCCAAACTCAAGTTTGGTGAAAAGTAAATTTGGTGTTACTTTCCATTTTCCATTCATCAACTTGTGAAACATTTTTATCATGAGACCTCTTACTACTCTTCCACCTACCTCTCACTTAAAATTATATCAGGTCCTTTTTAGCAATTATGTCTCTACAAATGATTTTGTTTTATTTCATTCAAACAAAAATAATTTTCTTAAACTTACTTTTAAAATATCAAAACTAAACAAAAATTAATTCTTCCAATTTCAATTTCTTTAAAAGTAATTATTTGAATTTAATTATTTCAAAAGTAATTTTCTCAAAAGTTAAATTAAATGAACCCTTACTTATTTCCTGTGTGCCGACTACATCAATCTTTTTTTTTTTCTTTTTTCCTTATTTGCGTTATTGTTTAACTGTGCTTATATTAGTTTGCAGTGTAACACCCATTTATAGTAAAGCTAATGACACAACTTTGTATAGAAAGTTTAAAGTTAAATATTAATATATATAGGTACAGCACAGAGTTCAAGAGTAGGGGTAAAGTTTTGCTCGCCATAAGCTAAATATTATTAGGTTAAATTAAGAAATTACAATTTATTTAAGTATAATTCCAATACGTTTCTCAAAGCTGGAGGAGTCTACCTTCCTCTAGGGTATTACTTGACTAATCTGAAATCACCAGAAATAGAATGAGAATTGAAAATTCTCAATAGATAATAAAGAGTTCTAAAACATTTGAACTATAGTGGTTTTAGCTATATTTTAGCACGGAAATCTACACGACTACTGTATTGTAATCTCATTACATTACGTATAAGCAAATAATACTTCATAATATTATGAGCAATAAATAAAGAATTATATGTGATACAATACATAATGCGATAAGCATTTAAATATACAATAAGAAGGCAAGCAGATGCACTTAATGATTCGATTGATATGCCAAAATGTGTTTTATTGGCTATCATTGTTGGCCTGGCCATGTGAATAAATTGCACATTTCGATGTGGTTCTTGAAAGTTCCATTATTGGATGTAGCTGATTCTTTTTGTTCTCTCTTTGGTATCAAAACCCAACACAAGTGGAAAGCACGCCTTCAGAAGGCCATGGCTTACTTATGTGTAATGTTAGATTTTAAATTGTGAATCATGCATGGAGCTTTATTGGTTAAGAATTAATTAAGTGAGGATTATATAAGTGCAATAATTTCTGTCGTTGCTTTAAGATGCAGCGTTAGATTTGTTATTGTAATTTTTTGCTTAATTCATTGATGGTAACTTTGGTGTATTTTATTAACTTATCTAATAAGTGATATCAGAGCTGTTAGTTTGGCTTATTGAAAGACAGTGGTTGATTGTTGCCTAGGTTTGGTACCAACCCATATTAAAGCATTGACCAAAACTCAAGTTTAGGTTCCCCATGAATATTCAAAAAGACATCCACTATAAAATGAGTATACTAATATTGGGACTTACAGTTAAAGTGAGAATGTTAGACTTTTGAATGTAAATGATAAAGTTTCATATTAGTTAATAATAGATTAAGTAAAGAATATATAAGTGTGAAGACTGAAAAACTCATTACTTTAAATTTTTGGGTTAAGATGATATGTTAATTTTGGTGTTAATTTTGTTATCATGATTTTTTGCTCAAAGCATTAGTAATGATCTCCCCAAATTCTAGATTTCCCCTTCACCTACCTAACATGTAAAACATGGGGGTTATTTGCCAAACAATCCTTATATTTGTGTATTAGTGTGCGTGTAATTCTTTTGTACGCTCAATTTTTGAAGGGTACCTTTATCTTGCAAGAGTTAATGAATAATAGCAAATCACATGTTATATCTTTTAGAAATAAAAATATGAAAAATGTTTTCAAGTTTATGAATTCATAATTAAATGTTAGCCACTCATTAGTAAAAAATATTAGTATTATTTCAATCTCAACCAAAGGGGTGAGACACGGTGGTAAGTAGGTAGCTATTAGCCTCCTCCGAGAATTGGGGTGGGATAAGGTAATAGAGAGCAACTCTCTGGTGGACAGTGGGTATAATGGTGTTTAGGTTATTAGATGAGCATGCTCTCCATTATTGTTGTCAAGGATATTTATGATAGTAATACCATAAATGTAGAATCCATCAAGGAGTTGATTTGGGGATCTAATTAGGATAATAATGGTGTGATTTTTGTTTTTTCTGTTTTTTGTTTTTTTTTTGGGGGGGGGGGGGGGGAGTATTCCTACATGAATAATCGAATTTGGATAAAATAATATTGAGATGGACGAGTGCTGAGTAGTCACGTTAGCCGATGTGAGTCAATAAACTAAATGGACAGGTGAATTTAGTGCTCCAAAGAGCTACTAGCTTGGTGACTTAGTATCCCAAATAGATCACAAGCATCCCAACATCGAGCTCTGATAGATGAAAGAGACTTGGGCTAGGTGTGTTTATGTGTGTAGGTCGAGAGATCAACAGGATAGGTCATATATCTCAAGATCCTAAATGAAGCACAAATTTCCTAGCCTTGAGCACTTAAGGAGCAAAGAGGCTCAACTAAATTTATTTGTGCGTGCAAGTGGAGAGGTCGAGGATAGGCTGGGTATTTTGATATCTCATATGGAGGGACTTATAATGTTAAATGAATGATTTCTAAGTATTAATAAACACGAAATCTGGTTCAACAACAGTCAATGAGAACAAAGTTACATAGAATGTTTTCCTAAATTAACACTAGGATTGAAATTGTAGAAACTACACTTTTTTTTTTTTGGGTCACGTAGGAATTTAGGTTCGAATATTAATTTGACTTTATTTTAACTTTTATCCTGCTCCACTACGAGAGGCCGGATCGGCAATGGGTTCAATTTGGGCATGCGATGGGTTACCGAGCAAAGCAACGGAATGGAACGGAACTTCAGATTAATATTCATTCGGTTTACAATAATGAGCGTCTCTTTAGCCCATTGGTGATGATCTCTCGCGTTAACTAGCAACTGCTTTTGTGGCCATGTGAGTGATGTGATTGTGAGGGTGAATCTGTAGTGGTCCTCGAACACCTAAAGCCAAGGCACTGGTGTTGGAGTGTGGGCTGTGGGGTGAGGCCTTCAGTGCTAAGGTCTGTTAACGTAATACTTCACTCTAGTCTTAAGTCTTTGGGGTTGAAGTTGAAGACAACTACCAGACAATAACATCGCGCACTTCCATTGCCAAGGTCACACAAGCAAGCAAGTATTCCGGAAAACGCAATGGGCACCCACTCCTGCTTCAATCTGTATTGTTCTGAGACTATTCAACTCTGAACACGTGAATTATTTCATAGGCAGTCAAATATGTATATACCTGACCTCTTTGTTTCATTTTTCTTATTTTTTAAATAAAAAGACCAGAGTTATGGTTAAAAGTTTTATAAATAATGGAAGGAAATGACTCTTAATAGAATAGAAAAAAGAAATACAAGGACTGAAGTGGAAGGGATCATGCCATTCTTATATTTGGATGTTTAACATATTTAATGAGGGAGGGGAAGGAAATTATATCTCATTTTCTCCTTAAGCCCCCAATTTGGAAGATGAAAAAATGGAGAGTTTGAATAACAAGGTGTCCCTCCATTGCCATCCCACTTCTTTCTTTGAAATCACTTCCAAACACACCTTTAGCAAGATGAGCCACACACTTCCTTGCCATTCCTTCCATCATCCTCCATCCAAACATAGCATATAAGTTAATGTAGTTACGCAGTGATCTATACTTGACGTACAAATTGTTCCAAAATTTGGAAATACATAATACATTATACATTGACTTACTTGGGTGCTTTATTTTACTTCCAGCTTCTACATCTAGCGGATATGCGCAACTAATTTGTGAGGTTTTTGATCGTGAAAGCTTGCCGATTGTGTGAGTAGTTAACAATTTAACATGTTTCTCCTTCCTTGTCGTATATCGTCTATGGAAATGGGGAGAACTGAAGTTTTGTACGATTGGGAAATGGGGGCCAAGCGAAGCTGCTAGATCGGTTAAGTGACATAAATTAAAAGCCGAGCTATGGTCTCTGATCCAGCTATTTGAAGTTGACCCATTCGAAGGGGACTAGGTCAAAATAGCCATGGGCTCGATGCTGTTGAGAAGCCCCATATAAATGGTGGCCCATATGAGCTGGATTTGATCTGGGTGCCTTGGCAGTTTACATACATGCCCCCGAGGGGAATTAAAGTGAAGGTAAAGTATGAGAAATTTCCAATTATTATGCCCTTGATTGGGAAAGTTCCACAAGGACATGTTTGATGTTAACACCAGCTTTAGATATTAGATTTGTTTGCACTGCCCTCTGGACATAAATAATGAGCGATCCAAGGGGAAAACTGCACATGCATTTTGAATGTTTTATTCCTCTTTTAACATTCTTTCTACTCAAGTGGTCTCTAGCCAGGTAGCCATGCACGTACTAATCTATAGTGGGGTGTAGTAGCATTATTATTCAAGCTTTTAGGCTCTAGGGCCCTAGGGCTGCTCCCTCGTGTATTCTATCCCTTCCCTCACCAACCCAAATGACAAAGACCGTACCGATCTTAACATTGATGGATTAATAGTAAATCATTTAACCAAACATTTAAAAGTGTGATAGATTAATATCGTTTTTAACCAAACTTTGACCATTTCGGTCCCTTATTAACTTTTAATATCGATGACGGGTAGCTCGACCTTTTACTGGTTGGCTGGTTCGATCTATATTGGGTTGATATCTAAATAAGTAAATATGTAAAATAATTAATGAAACGTATTAAAAGTTATGCATCTGATGGAGCACACGGCTGAGTATTTATAATAACTTAATGAGAGTTATCTAAATATTTATATTTTGGATCTGACTTACAAGCGCAACATCTATGCTTCAACTTAACATTCATCTAATAATCATTTGCTATTAAAAAAAAAGAAATAAAGAAAGAAAAAAGACAAATATAATAGTAAATGTGTGATTATATAATAATTTCATCTGGCACTCGATTCGTTCTTCCCCCTTAATAAAATTTCTAAATATAATGAAATTTTAGAGCATTGCATATGTAATCCATATCTACTTTTTCCCATAAAGAATTCAATCCCATATGCGAGGAATTGTACATGTTTCATATGGGTCAGAATGTTTACATTTCGGAAAGTAATTCAAAACGTTTTTTTTTTTTTTTTAAATATTTAAACTGTTTTGATTCTTTTTTTTTTTTTTTTTGACGTTTGCAGTATAAGTTATTGTTACAGGATGAGTGGATTACTAGAGAATGGAATGTAATAAATAATAGCTGCTAATAGTTAGGGGTGGGGTATGAATAACTCTTGTAAATTTATTAAATTGAAACTTTAAATCAAGTATTTGTGAAAAGAGTTTTGCAGTTATAGCAATTCAATATTCATTGGTATCCTACTCGTGGAATCAGTCTCACATAAACTTTTTATACCAATGATAATAACAATAATCTGGATGAAATTTTATTACTGAATTAATTTCAAGCACCGACTCTATCTATAAATTGAATTAATTAAATGTGCAAAAATTTAAATTCTAATGGATTATTCTCTGCAGTATGAAAATGAACTCTTTATTTTTTATTTTTGTTTTTCAATGGACGACTCTTACTCTTTCTATTGTTCTCCTGCAAACTTGGATGTATTTACTTCACTTTATGGATGAGTTAAGTAGACTTCTGTCTTTTCTTTCTTCGGTTCTTTTATTAAAGTTTAAAAATGGTCTTCAAGCATTTTTTAAAGTGTACAACAAATTATCTTCAAGCTAAGTATACCTTAGCACTATACCCTTCTTTGACCATCAACACGTGCATAACACCTTTTAAGATAAGAATCGTAGCTCAAATTGTAAAAATGATATTAACGGGATATTCCTTGATTGCCAAATCGATTCTCAATAAAAATAGAGGTTATAACTAGACTTTTCTAAGGTAATAGGTTTTGATATTTCATAGTGAAGGAATTAATTTTACATAGTTTCATTAACTGAAAAGATATAAAATTGATATAACAGTAATTTAAGTTATCAAATGTATTACATCTAAAATACATACGAACATCTTGGTGTTAACAGAAGGTTTTTACAAATGACAGTTTTAAATTCAACTTTACAAGATGGGTTTAGATACAAGTGCGCGTGCACGTGCAGACATGTGTTTGAATATGTGGAAGCCCGCATATGAATATTATGCACACGTGCCCACATGCCTCTGTGAATCCTAGTAGAGTAAATTCTTGAAAAGGAGAGAAGGATTGTGAATGTGATTGCATGTGGATTCATAAAATCCCAGTCAACTGCACTGTGCCCCAAAAAATTTTTACAGTCTCCATTGCTGTAGTTCTGCCAAAAGCCATTTTTATTTGTATTTTTTTCCTCATTGCATGCATAGTTATAGAATCTCTTCTTTCTTTTTCTTCGTCTCTCATACACACAGACAGAAAATAAAATGGTTGGTGGTGGTGGTGTTTTTATTTGGGGGATGAGACTGACACAAAAAACAACCGGCACATTTTGCTCTGCAATGTGAATAAATGGCAGTGCAAACTATAAAAGAGGGTTATGTTTCCATGGAGTCATTCTTTAATCGTCACACATGGTGGGCACAGAAAAAGAAAACCGAAGCACAGGGATACTGAACAATATGTGCTGTTTATGTCCAGAACAGCATAATTCCTTTCCACATTTGAACAATAAATCAGATTTATGGTTGTACTAAATGAAACCCATTTTATAAGGACCACTCCTTCTCCAACTAGTTAATATTGTTCTCAACTACAAACAACACCCTTTGCTAATGCTAATCATAACTTAATAGTAATATCTCCTCCCAAATTGGGACAATATAATGGGTGTACAGAGAGAGAGAGAGAGAGAGAGAGAGGCGTTACTGCTCAAGGGATAGGTGTCCATACACTGTGGAAGGGGAAATGGACGTGTACCCGGTTATGCTAAGCGGGTACACAGTGCCTCGCTGTCTAGCATGTGAAGGGATTGTGGATTACCCTCTCTCTCTCTCTCTCTCTCTCTCTCTTACATGCACCCACTATAACCCACCCAACTGGCAGTTTTGATTCATTCACATAGAAAGGCGAATGGGAGGAAAGTCAGGACAAAACTAGTCTAGGATTTGAGTCCCGATTCTCTTGGTTATCTCCACCACCTATCCACTCTCTCAATTTTTATCCAACTCGGTGAACACCCAACAACAACCTAGCTAAACTAAACTAGACACAAACACATTGCCACGCAGTTAATAATAAACACTTTTTATCCTTTTACCACTACTCTCTCATCATAAATTGGACACACTCCTATACTATATAGTACAAACCAGAAAAACACCCCACTTTAGATTTTCTTTGAGCAGCGACAGCCTAAGGAAGATGAATGCCTTGACTTCAGAATGCAGTAGCGGATGTGAGTCTGGTTGGACTCTATACCTTGAACACTCTTTCCTCAACCAGAACGCTTCACGTAGAGGTACTCACTTTGTGAGTGAAGAAGATGACGGATTCTATGACGAAGACAAAGACAAAAATGCTAAAAGTGTGGACGCTGGGGAAGAGGACTTGTCCATGGTTTCTGATGCTTCTTCGGGGCCTCCACATTTACCAGAAGACGAGTCTTACTTCAATGCACAAGATAATGGGTGCTTCTATTCTGCATCTAGGGCAGCAAAAGTGGCCCAGAGAAGTAAAAAGAGGCAGAAAGTGAAAGAAAACCGACACCTTGAAGATCAACACTTGCCTTCTTTTCTTGACGACACTGCTAGCTCTCCTGTCTTTGACTTCTCCATGGTCAGTTTGAGGATGCCTTGCTCTATTTCATTTTTTCGGTACTAAAATAATCGATAGTTTTTGGTGATCTATCTTACTCATGCGGCTTTTGACAATTTTTCAGAACAATGTTACCGTGATCAACCGACAAACTTCGACAGAGAGTATGCTAGATTACTCACAAGGTTTCTCTGCAACTTATTTTGAGGTACTTGGCTTGTTTCTTTCCCTTTGTTTTTTTCAATAAATTTTTTCTGCTTGAAGATTTTACACTTGGTTTGAAGTCATATATAAAATCATTTGTGTTCTTGCAGGGGAGATCTTCGTTGCAAGACTACTGTGGTTTTTTACAACCATCTTTATCAGAAAGTGAAGTTCATAGCAACAAGTAAGCAATTGCTTTTTCTGTACACTGGAAGAAAACTTTAATAGTTTAATGGTAACGAAAGCGCTATAGCAGCAGCAGTTTAAATTTTCATTTGTGACCATTCAGTTGCATTTTGTGAGCATTTTTATTTGTCATTTGTTGATCATTCAATTGCATTCTATGTTCAGCAGATGGTACGGTGGAAAAGGGACGGGAATGATATAAAGATCAGTTCAGTTCTACTCATGCCTACCTCTGCTAACGAACTTGTTGCAGAGGAAGTTACTGAGATCGATGAGGGCGGAGAATCATGGATGGTGTAGAAGGAATTTGATCTCAAAAGGGATTTTGTTACTTCGTTTTCTTTTCTCTTCTCTTTTAGCTGTCAAAGCAGTGCGAAACAACCTGAAAGGAAAATTTAGAAATAAACTTTATTTTTATCTCTTTCATAATTTAATTCTCTTGTCAATGAATAGTGTATACATGATAAGTAAGTTAGGCAGGCTCTGCATAAGCGTGGTTAATCCTGGTTTTTGATGAAGCCCCATGCTCAGTTTATATCAGCAAAGCAGCACTTGCCAAACAAATAATTAAATATTTAATTCTTCTACACCAATATCCTCCAAAAATGAAATGACCAAAGCCTATGTTTTTCTTTTCTGGGTCTGAAAAAATTAACCCCACTATGAAATGCATACAAATTTTCCACATCAAGAGCTATAGTTGCAACTTGCAAATGCCTAGTTAGGTTTGAGTAGAGTATATCTTGTGTCCGCATTCGAAATTCATGGGAGCAGAGGTACCTGCTTTCAGTGCTTTGGAAATGCTAAACTTCTTTAACAGACAAATGCAACCTCGGGCTTGACGTTATGTTCCACAGTTTTCTTGTATGGTATAGATCTCAGCTACTCACAAAATAATTCTCTTAAGTATGTCCCAACGAATACTGTGGTATAGAAGATAGCAGTAATATGCTCCAATACAGAAAATTGTTATTAGAACTTATAGTTACACGTCTAAAAATGCTAAAGAAGCTCCAAAAAAATTAACGGATTAATCCAAAAAAGCGCGTTACTAAGAGAGGAAGATGGCATCTATCATGAATTAAATTATGCACTTAGTAATGCAATTGGACGGTTTTCCTGTTACTCATAAATCTATCTTTTTAGTGAAGCTAGACAAAATTATATGCTGCCCCCTAAATCTTTAGATACTGGATGCACAGAAAATTCACATAAAGGCTATATCATCCTCGTTGATTAGGTAGGATTTCTTTATATTTGCATTCGGATCTTTATATTAGTAGCTGCGAATAAATTAAGAAATAAAGGGCTTAACCATTAATAAGGACAAGGCAGTCATGCACGTTGGGAAGAGTTCAGAATAGGCTTCATTTATTCTGAAAGTTCTAATGTTTCCTATTAACTTAAAGATTAAGGCCTAATCTGTTTCCATAAGGATAAAAGATGATGAAGAAGGTTATGAGGTATGGGCAATTACGATCGTGTACAAAGACGAGGAGGAAATGCCAATTTTGGTGTTGGAATATTTCATATGCATCTCTTTAACTCTTTTCTAAGCTCAGGAGATCCTGCCTGAGATCTTCCTGACCCAGAGGAACATGCCCCATTTTGTTTAGTATGTCAACTTTATCTCGTTTGGACGGATCCCTATTTTAAAATATCATATATGATGTTTGTTTATGTAGGTTTGCGCCCTCCAAGTCCGTCCGCTTGGAAGCTGTCATAGGACTTGATGTCATGCACAATTATGTGTCTTGCTTTGGTTTTTTTTTTTTTTTTTATTCCTTCCCTTATTCCAAGTCAGTTCCTGTTCATATTAAAAAATGCAGTATGTGAGGCCAGAAAAGGTTCGAAAAAGCTAAAGGAAAGATTGCCATTTGAGAATTTAGGACGTCAAAATAAAAATCTCTGCGCACGTTTGTTTTCTTATAAAACTTAATTGAAAGTTCGGCAATGGGAGTCTTTGATGCAGTAGTAAATAAAACAAAAGGCTAAAAATCATAGAGGGAGCTAACCGCGGAGACAAATCACTCTCATAAACTTCTAGATAAATAAATAAATTTAAACGTGAAGATGGTCATTGCCTAGCTGCATTCCATCAAATTGGATAAGAATCATCTAAAAGGGGTATGGGAAAAACATCTCTGCCCTTCCAACCACCGCCCAAACCAAACCCCTCTATCCCTGTTACAGAGAGGAGATAGGGAAGGGACTTGGTTGCTTCCCAAAACATGCTTCATGTTTGCTCTTACATTTCTGTGACCATTGCCAATTTAGTTTGGATGTTCCCATTTCCCATGACAACACTTCCTGCATCTCTGCGGGCTGTATAAGCTATCTGCCAAGGACACGAATGAATGTGGTAAAAACTGAAAACTACAAGACGATAACAATACACCAAAACTAGAAAATGATTTGACTAGCGGTGAGTAAACTCCTCACGTCTACAAAATCGCTACAACTTGTGTTATGTTATGGGTTTCTGCACAGTGTTTCATTTCTCCCATACTTTCTAATACACTAGCATTAGCAAACCTAATCCAAGTAAGCAGCGACTTAAGCCGTAACCAAAATACTAATTAACTTTTTGCCCACAGAAAAGAAGAGGCACTGAAAAGTTCAATAGGCAGATTCATGTCAAAGTCAGATACTCACCTGAACTTAAATCCTACAACAAGAATTCTTTACAAAAGCCACACTTCAAGTCAAAGGAATTTTAGTTCCTTCAAAGTGCAGGCTATTAGTTTGGAATCTCGCAACAAATTTTTACTGTTCGAAATTGGACTTCACATGTAGGATGCAGACTGTTCCCCTATGATCTTGTATTTGCGGACTAGATGAAATAAAATACTACAGTTTGTGCCGTTGGATGGACTGTGTGACTCACGAGGCTTGATAGAATTCGTAAAAGAAATATAGACAAAGCTGAAGGTAGATACATAAATGCAGATAGAACAAGTCACTACTGAATTGACAAAAAATATCTCCATGTGGACCCAGGAATAGGATAAAGGAAATTCAACAGAGTTCCTTCCTGAAGTCACGTTGATCCCCTAAACACGAAGGACTATGCCAAACTGATCCAAAGTCAGGGACACACTATGCAAATCTAAAGTAACGTGATGGGAGATCTGATGGAGATGCAAGTCACGTAATGTCAATGACAGCAATGTGACTACAAAGGAGTTCCCAAACCACAATTCAAGCAATGCATGTGAACAAAGAATGCATATAGTGAACCTAAAAGTAATGTTTGACCACCACAACCTAACTAATCAGTAGTTCAGTTACTTAGATTTTGATGCGGTTGACGGGTGACTTTCAGGACTCAATCTGCCAAAAACTTTCTTGCCCCTTAAGTCATTTCAATCCTGTGAAATTGGTCTATCTTATCAGTGACACATCTTGCAAGAAAGAAACTACCTCCATATCCTGATATGATATCCCAAGAGAACTCATATCAGAAAAGAAGCCCCAGAAGGATGGAATTGTTGGAGTCAATGAAGTTTTCGAGGTCCAATTTACTGTTGCAAAATGTGAGGCCAACGTTGATAAATTTAGGGTTTATGTTCAACTAATGTTACAAGGATTATTAAGGATAAATTATTCAACGAGAGAGAAAATCAATTTTTCCCTTAAAATATTCCCATTTTACTCTTCAACTAATTAAAGCCATTGATTAGACAATTTCCATATTTATAGGGTAAAGACTAGCAGCTGGAGTGATGTTTTTATCATTCTGACACATGGAATGGAGATAACCTTCCAGCCAGGGTAAATAATGCCCGTCAGTGACGACAAATTAAGTTGTCCGATGTCCTTGTCTGGGAAATGAATTAATGAATCTTTTCATGTATATGTAAATTTTTACAATTAATCAAGACAATAAAACTTCAAAAGTACATGAGAAATCTAATCAATAATAAAAAAATTACATATAATCAAGTCATGTACAATTTTCATGAGAGGATTCATCCTCCCCTTTTGTTTTCTTTGGTCTGTAGGGTAAGGTTGCTTACTCAAATACACGAATGATCTTGAAAATTTAAGAACAAGAAAGCATTATGACAAGAGTAATGAATCTGCACATAGGCTGTCCGCACAAACTGTAAGGTGAAACAAAGATGTTAATTGTTATCCAATGGTTTGAATAATAGAAGTTCGAGAGTTTGTTTAGTTCAAGTATCATTTTCCCTGCATCAGTTCTTCAGGGGCTCATCGTCAATGCAAAGGCTTTCAATTGTTCAAGGATATTCTGATCCCCACGGACATAAAGCCATAAACAGACATATTGCCAAGGTCCCAGTTTTTAATAACCAGAATAGCATCAAAAATAGTGCCGGCCAGAAGACCATAATGGTCTACAAACCCCAAGTCTATAATATTATTGGAAAATGCAGCATGCGTACATTTCGTATTTAGAATATCTGTCCACAGAAAAATGTGCAAAACGAACAAAGTAGTCGAAGGATCACAAATATAGAAGGAGTACCAGATACAGTAGCAGTCTCGTGTTAGAATTTCTAGCACATCAACAAGAAGTAATTTTCGTATTACATTACATTTCTATATGGAACAGAACAGGGCACCCAGCTACTCCAGCAAGCGTTTGTGCTTACACCAGGCAATGGCAACCACATACAAGAAAATGGTTCCAGCAGTGCCGCCACCAACAGTCCACAGGAAATCCCGGCTCCCGGTAACTTTTTTATCAAATAGCTCAATGTGAATATTCATGCCAAAAACACCAGCCACAACGACAAAGGCACTCACTACCAGAGTTGCTGTGGTCAACATGACTCCCATTTGGAGGAGATGGTTCTGTTTGTCATCCAGCATAATGTTGATGTAATCCTCTGTGTCGTCAACGTACTCCCTTAGCTTGAACACGACAACCAAAACAAATAAGTAGTAGTAACAACAGAGAAGTCAATTTCATCATTATCATAACATGTCAAACTATAGTAGAATAGAACCTTATCAGACCAGAAACGTTAGTTAATTTTGTTTTAAGCTTTTATTTGAAAAGATCATAACCTAAACTACTGAGACACAAGGCTTGCCTGTTCCACCTTACTGGCCATTTTCCCCAGCTTAATGACCATTCCCAAAATATAGGAGAAGTTGGCCTCGAGATTTTAAATTAGATGTGAGAACTGTTCTTCAGTCTCATACATACATGCTTGTGCCTTTTGCAAGCGATATGAAATGAAATCCTATCAATCCAAGGCCTGTATTAGAAACCAGAAATCCCTCTCAATAATTCTTGGAAGTGGGAACAGTTGCTCATTTTATGGATTCTCCTCCAACATCTTATTCATATATGATGACTCTTAACAGCATCATTCGAATAAGTTCAGCATCATTCGAATAGGTTCTCATTAGCATAAATATTTTTAATTTCCAAATTGTAACTGCTACATTTCTGGTGGAACGTGTTGGATTCTTCTGGGTACTTTTTGAGGCAAAAACTAGTAAGACAGGGTGATAAAAAAAGGATAAAAGCCCATGACAGAGAGTGAAAGGGATGAAATGAAACTGCATACCGTAGACAGCTTGTTGAGTGTGCCATCGATTTGCACAAAGTATGCTTCCAAGAGCATCTCAAGCTCCTCTACATCGAGATGCTTGGTTGTAGCACTGTAGGTAGTGCTAGCACGGGTTCCATGGCTGTCCCTGACAGTGCCAAGTAATAACTTGGCAGCATTTTGATGATCTTCATAACTTGTAGCAGTCCCACCAGCTTCTAATGATATTTCAGGAGGAATGCTAAACAATTGAAAAAAAATAATAATAATAAATTGAAAAAATGTGGGGAAGAAAGTTAATCTGGCAAGAGGTATGAGCACAAACAAAAATGATGTACGCGCCTGTCATCAATATCTGGTTGAAGAGGTTGATTATCCATGTCATCCTCATCATCATTGATGGATGAGGCAGAAGAACTTTCAAGCTGCTGTTGAACTAACTTGTCCGTGAGATACATCTCAGCCATATCTTCATCATCATCCAGCAAGTGTTCTAATTCATCCCTTACCTGTAGATAACCGTGTTTTTTGCAACATAAATCAAAAGTATTCCACATGAAGTGCACCAATAATAAACGGAATTATTGGAAGAGAGCTGAAGTAAACAATGAACCTTTTGAACACGACCAGTAATGGCAACTAAGCGGCTCTTAATTTGACGAACGCGTTCCAAATTGAGAGTACTGATCTTTGAAGTGAGCTTGTCCAAGGCAGGATGAGCTTCCTGTTCCAACGTTTTGGCCTGCCAATAACAGATTACATAAAATCAACAAGAGAACAAAAAGCTATTTTTGAATAAACAGAGAGGGGAAGAAGAGAAGAGAAGAGAAGAGAAGAGAAAGAGGACCTCATTTTCTAAGACGCTGCAAGCAGCCTCAAGGCATGCCTCGAGTGCGACAAACTCGAATGGGAGAACCTTCATTCCATCCCGATTCTGGAGATCTTGCTTAGCTTGCGCTCTGACTTGTTCCCCAACGGGATCTTGATCCTGTGGGGGACTAACAGCCCTCGATCGGGGTTCTTGCAAGTCGTAGAATTTAGTCCAGTTGGAATCATCATCACCACCGCCAGCTCCCTCCTGCGAAAAAAAAAAAAGAAAAACACAATACAATAAATAGGAAGTAAGATGAAAAGGAACATCATGGGAATTGAATAGAATAGAATAGCGGAGGAAAGTTGGGAAGCTGACCTGAGGGTGGTGGGCGGTGGTGGAGGCTTGGTGGTGGCGGAGGATCCTGGAGTGGAGCTCGTCGACGAAAGGGGTGACGGAAGGGTCGCGGGAGTTGAGGAGGAGGACCTCGTGGGCGGTGATGATGGCTTTGATGTGCTCCAAGTTGATGACGATGGCCCTCTCACGGCCCAGCACGGTGGAGGGGTAGGAGAGGAGAGGGTCGAGGATACGGAGGTCGCGGGCGGGGAGGCCGGTGCGGCGCATGATGGCGTGCTTGCCGGCCTCCACCACCTGCTTCTGCCCCGTGGCGTCCAAGAGCAGCCATGCCCTCACCCCCGTCCCCTTCTTCCTGCTAATCGGATTCGGAGGCCCCCCAACTCCAACCCCATCAGCCTGAGCCTGAGCCCTCATATTCACGAGATGGCTCACTCACTTGTTCATTCAATTCCCTATGGCTAAAGGCTTTTTGGCTATGGCTTATGGCTGCTATTCGCAAAGACAACTCGATTCAATCCAAGCTCACCCCTTCTTTCCAGTTTCCATCTCCATAATATTCCTTTGACTTTGCTTTTATTAGCTTACATGTCTTTTTTTTTTTATCGATTTATTTTTGTTACTCTTTCGCCCATTTATTCCTCATTCGTCCATTCCATTTTAGGCAATTTTCTACACCCCCACTGATTTAATTATCAAATCATGATCATATATTCTCATATTATTATTGGTTGTCCTCGATTTATAACCTTTTTTAATTCACTCTTGTTTTAAATGTCTTTGCATTATCACTGTAAATCACTTCCCATTCTTTTAATGAATATTACTAATATTTTTATGGTTTTTAAATTGTATCTTCTTAACAATCTCCTTATTTATTAGTTGACACTATCGTTATAGTACGCGTTTTAGTTTTCAAGTGTACACCTTTATAAGCTATTATTACAAAATTATAGATTCTCATATCAATATATCATTAACTATGTTTGATTTACTTATTTTATCTTATCGGCAGTATATGCTATGCACCACCTTAAAGCTTAGTTTAGTATTGCTGTGACTTTTTAAAAGCTGCTGAACTCTCTCGATTCTCTAAAAGCTGTTTAAAAAGTTATAGTAGTATCATTTGATAAAATAATATAAAAATTACCCTCAATAAGTAGAAGCCATAAAAGTAGTATTTGGTAAAATTATTTTTAATATTTGAAATGACTATAATGATTATAAATATAAAAGAGAATAATTTCTATTTTTAATATTATTAAATAAAGTAAAATTATATTAGTCTTTTAAATTTTGAAGAACACAAGTCAGATCCAAAAAGCACCCCATGAGGGCTTATGAGAGCATCCGACTCTCAAAAATCAAAAGCAAAAGCACTCCAGTTTTTCGATTTACCAAACAGAAAAAATTGACTTATACTTTTCATAAGTTAAAGTACCCTTTGAAGAGCATTACTAAACTAGACCTAAGTTTGATGCTTGATGCACCGGGTCAAATCTGAGAGTGAAGATTTGTAGTATATGTATATAATCAATTATTGCAATACATCTTAAAATTTCTCTCTATTCACCTCCAACCCACCAACGTATGCTCCGACGAGGCAGTGGCAATGCATGTGACTAAGACCCACAAGCATGCCATCACCATCCCTACTGCCACTATCGTCTTCATCACGAAGGCTGCTGTCATCCTCGTCATCGAGGTTGTTCTCAGGTCGTCATCGAGATTGGATGTCGGAGGTGAGATGCGAAGGAGCCACTGGATGACGAAACGGTCATCGAGGTCAAACGTCAGAACACAATCTTGCGAAACTTGATGGTGGTGGCGACGGGCAGGTCGTTATTGAGGCCGCGAACGCCGCTAGATCCACCACGCGAAGTGGGGCTCATCTCCTTTCTGCGACATAGGCTTTGGCAATGAGCTCATTCTGATTTTGCTAGACCAACTTCGGGGAGCATTATCGACGACAATTGAAACACAAGCCGTGCTTGGCTAGAAAAGTGGCCGAAGAGTGATGACAGATGGATTTGGTGGGAAGAAAGATAGAGATTTTACGATGCATTATAGTAAATAGGTGTATTAATACACCACCATCCGATCTCTATTGTACTACAAGGTGCATTATGCACCATAGCATTCAAGATGCGCTGCCTTCTCTTAAATGATTATTAGTTTGAAACCTTTTATATTATCATCACTCTAAGCTATTGAAAGAAGAAGAAGTATGAAATCTCCTAGAGGTTTTTTCACTCTTTTAAAATAAAAAAATATTATTTACGTATATACACTGTTTCAACATAATTTTTGAAAATGTCCTCTTTTTTTATATTGTGGATAAATCGATTTAGGTTGCATTGATTTATCAACGAATACCGATACAAGAAAATCGATTTAAGTTGAATCGATTTATATACTATTTGAATGAACAATGTATAAATGGATTTCAGTTAAATCGATTTATACATTATTCATATGAATAGTATATAAATCGATTTAAGTTAAATTAATTTATATACTATTCATATGAACGGTGTATAAATTTGATTTATTTATAATAAAATAAATTTATAAATTATTTATTTTATTAATTTAGAATTAGAATAAGATAATTAATAATTTAAGATAATAAATTTTTTATAATGGTAATTAATTAAAAAATTATAAATAATTTTTTAAATTTAATTATTATTAATTTTAATATTTTAGTCTCAATATTATTTTTTAGCTAAAAAATTTATATATTTGAGTTGTCATTAGATTAGCTTAGGGTATATTTGCATGAAATGAGTTTTGGCATGCATCGCAGAACTGCATACTATTTTAAAAAAAGAAATCATTAATTACTTACTTGATATGATATGATTTAAAAGTATATAATTTATAAAAATAATAAAATATATATATAGTATTCTTTTTAATTAATGTTATGCAATATTATTATAATTTTTGCATAAAAACTAAAAATTAGTTAATTTTTTATTAATGTTATTTTTATACTAATTATTGTATAATTTATTTTTACTTTACAAAATTTTATTTTACATTTTTCTAATTTTATTGATTTGCTTAATAATTTTTGTAAGGACTTGCAGAAAATCAAGGAACAAGAATAGAAAAGAAGAAAAAAAGTAGAGATAGAATAACAAAAACAAAAATAAATGAGATGGTGAAAAGGAAGAGTAGGAAGGTATTCCTCACCTTATCAGATGTCATCCCTTCTCAAAAATATATATATATATATATGTCCTTAGAAATATGCAATCTTGTTTTATCCTTGAACTTGAAGGGAAGTATAAAAGAATGTAAAAAAAAATAAAGTATACAAACAGTGTATAAATCTTATTATAAACAAAGTATATAAATTTTATTTTATTATAAATAAATCAAATTACACAATGTATAAATCCATTTGAATCCAATCGATTTATACATTGTGTATTATAATAAAATAAAATTTATAAATTATTTATTTTATTAATTTAGAATTAGAATAAAATAATTAATAATTTAAGTTAATAAATTTTTTATAATAATAATTAATTAAAAATTGTAAATAGTTTATTTATTTAATTATTATTAATTTTAATATTTTAGGCTCAATATTATTTTTTATTGAAAAAAATTTAGATATTTAAGTTACCATTAAATTAGCTCAGAATATATTTGCATGATGTGAATTTTTGGTATACATCACTAAACTGCAAAAATATGCAACTCTTGCTGTAAAGAAGCATTCTAGAGTGTGATGATGTACTCTCGAATTGAGATGGCATCTTAGGACGCCATTGCCACTCAAAATTAGGAATCTTTGATACATGTCAAAATCCCACATTACGTAAATATATCCTAAGCTAATTTAATAGTAACTCAAATATCTAATTTTTTCACTAAAAAATAAAATTGAGACTAAAATATTAAAATTAATAATAATTAAATTGAAAAATTATTTATAATTTTTTAATTAATTATCATTATAAAAATTTATTAACTTAAATTATTAATTATCTTATTCTAATTCTAAATTAACAAAATAAATAATTTATAAATCTTATTTTGTTATAAATAAATTAAATTTATACATTGTTTATTCAAACGGTGTATAAATCGATTCAGCTTAAATCAATTTTCTTATATCGGTACCGCTAATAAATCGATGCAACTTAAATCGATTTATCTATAATCCAGAAAAAGAGGATATTTTTTAAAATAATATTGAAACTATGTATATATTTAAATAATATTTTTTAAAATTTTAAAAGAGTAAAAAAGCCATCCCCTATATATCAAATATTTTAACATTTGATATCTTAAAAATAAAAAGTAAATCATTTTCAAAACATAATTGGACAATATTTTTAAAGGATTATACATTTTTATAAGTTCAATTTATTTAAATCGTTTATTCTTAATTTATAATATAATAATTATATGATAAGTTTTTATTTTTAATTTCCATTATATTATTACTATCAAATTATATATTGACATATTAAATAATATTTTGTTTTTCAAGTACTTGAGTAATATAACTAATTTAATAACGATAATAAAAAATATTAAATAATAATACTTTAAGTCAATTATGTGAAGAAAGAAAATTCAATATATATATATATATATATATATATATATATATATATATATATATATATGTTGGAATTGAGAGCTTTATAATTTAATATTTATTTTTTTAATTGAATATTCAAAATTGTTATTTGTACAATCAGAGACGACTTGAGAGGAGGCAAACAACGGCCTCACCCCTTATCTTTTTTTTTTAGTTATATATCTATATAAAATTAAGAAATATAAAAATATGTACATTTAAGTTTATACACATATAATTAAAAAACACAAAGGATTTATTATACTTTCATTTATATTTTTTTTAGACACACTTAGACGTACGTTTATTAGTTTCTTTTAAATAAATCAGTTGGTTCATTAGATAAAATTTAAAAAGTTGTGATAAAAATCCCTTAATATAATTACTTTAAGTGAATTGTTCTATACATTTTATATATTAATTTACAACCAAATTTAAAAAGTGAGTTTGTAGTAAAGATGAGACGATGCACAAAGCAATAAAAGATTGCTAAAACTCTCAAGTAACTATTTGTAACTTAAAATGTACAAAAAAGAAAAAACTATTTTTGATTTGCAATTTAGAATTTGCAAGCAAAATGCAATTTAAAATCTTTGGTTGAACCTCACAATTGTGTAGGTAATTGTTTGTAATAGCAAGCAATCATCTTTATTCATCTTCTAACTTATATTAAAATGAGGACTACTAAAAAATTTAACACATTTTATTATTGACAAATTTTATGATTTAATGTCCTGCCCAACTTTGATGAAAATATGATATATATGTAAAATATGTTTTATTAGCACATATTATAGTATTTATCAGTTAATATGATTAATATTTTCAGCCCATCCTTGAGGACAAAGAATTAATCAGTATATATTAAGAGTATATATATATGTATGTACTGGTGAATGGGCATTTATTGAGTGACACATGAATGACAAATTTTTTAAGTACAGATAGCAAATCTCTTTAATATTACATCAAATCACCTCTATATTTATTAAGAAAAATATTTGGGGAACGTATCTTTTATGACGCAATACGAGACGTATACCGAAAAAGTGAATAAAACGATAAAAATATTTAGATGATGGATCCCACATAATTATTATTACTTTTATTCATTTTTTTTATCCAAAAACTTACCAACATATTATTTAAGACGTTAGTAAGTTTTTTTTAACATTGCAACGCTGGTAAATTTTTGAATAAAAAAATTGAAAAAAAAATAACAATAATTATGTGTGATCCATCATTCAAATATTTTTATTCTTTTTCTCACCTTTCAGTATATGTTGCATATATGTCCACTATTTTTGCGTCGTCCTATGAATCTCTTTTATTAAACGTAAGGCACCCCCTTTTTGGTACACTTTGTTGACTCCTTTTTTGGTCTCTTCTAAGAAAAAACTCCAACTATTGTTGACTTCTGATAAGATTTTATAAAGGAAATAGTAAATATAGTGAAAGATTTTATTTTTATTTCCACTATCTTTTTTATAAAATCTTGAAAAATAAAAAATAAAAATAGAAATCACTTTTTTTTGTTTTCATTTCTTATATTTTTTATTATTCAAGATTTTTTGAAAAAATAATAAAAATAATATTTTTTTTATTTTTTATTTTTATTATTTCCTTCATAAAATCCTAAAAATAGAAAATGAAAAGAGAAACCAAATTTAAGTTTCCAATACATACCTTAAGTTTTTAGATTAGTTTTACAGTGTACTAATTTATATATGGTGTGTGGTGCACCATATAAAATTTGATGTTGTAACATGAACCTTTACTTCATCCAAACTGCTCCTTGGACCACTTTAATATCCGATGGTGAGACTAAAAAATGGTAACACTATATAAATATCAACCAAAAGAAAGGATCACCAACCTTTAGTCAACATCTCCTCCCTCGTCATCCACCCCCAGCCTTTGCTCGCACCCAATGCCCTTCCGCCAGCACCCATCGTGGATTTCCAATCTTTCTCTTTGGACTCCGGTGGCTGCTCGCACAGTTGGACACACAGGTAACTTTATCCCAGATTTGCAGTCGCAAGTCTTCTTCGCTGTCTCCAACCAAAACCCACCTCCAAGCCTTAGAGCTCTCGTTGTCACCGTCAAGCTTCAACTCCTAGATCTGCGAATAGGGCTTTTAACTAATTAATAAAAACTGTTAGGGAATAGAATCAATTATTGATCAATTACAGGTAGTTAGGGACTAGTTAGAGATTGTTATATATAACTCTTGTACACATCATACTATAAATACTCTACATGTGCATTACACAGTAACACTAGTAATGATACAGACTCATTTTCCCAGCACTCTCTAGATCGCTCTCTGTGTGTGGTTGTTCTGTTTCGTGGTTGCTCAACATGGTATCACAGAGCCACCTCTTTTTTTCGATCCATGGTTTCTGAAGCTTCATCTTCTACTTCCATGGTGACCTTGATAGCTTCCCCTGCTTCTTCCTTGGATTCTTCCCTTGCATTCTTTTCCACAAAGTTCTCTATTCCAATTTCTTTTAAGCTAGCTGATGACAACTTTCTTCTATGGCAACAAGAAGCGATCGCTACAAACAAGGGCCATCGACTCCAATCACATCTTTGAAACGATCTCATTCCTCTTATGTACCTCGATGGTACTGATGAAGTCCTAGGTAACCTTAAACCTAATCCTGAATTTGAAAATTGGGAACAACAAGACAATGTATTGCTTTCTTGGCTTCTTGCATTGTTAAGCAAATCTGTGAGGGTGAGAATGTTTAGTTGTGTCTACTCGTATCAAGTTTAGGAAAAGATCGAGAAATTTTTTGCTTCGCAAACCTGCGCGAAGGTTACTCAGCTCAAGCTTCAATTGAGAAGTATCAAGAAAGGTAATTCAATGAACTCTTATCTTCTTGAAATCAAGAAAATGGTTGATCAGCTTATTGCAGTAGGAGCTTTAGTTTCAACTGAAGAACATATTCAAGCAATCTTGAATGGCTTATCTTCCGATTACACACCCTTGGTCACCTCGATAATTTCTTGTTTGGATCCATATTCTGCTGAGGAAATGGAGGCTCTACTTCTTGTTGTTGAAGCTCGTATTGAACATTGTCACCAACAAGAACTCGTGTCCTGGGGGTTTCCTAATCAGATTCAAGCGCACTATGCTCAGTCTCAAGGTCGAGGTAGAGGATTTGCCCAATCTGAGGGAGATCGTGGTCATGGCAATCCTGGTTTTTGAGGTCGTGGACGCTTTGGCAGAAAAGGGGGTCGTCATTCCTTTGGTTACAATAATTATGGGTCTTAGCAGTTTGGCCCACAACAGTTTGGTTCCCAGCCTCCGTGTCAAGTTTGCAACAAGTATGGACATTCAGCATTGGACTGCTATCACCGATTTAATCCCACTTTTCAAGCTCCAGCTCCTCAGGCGCCAACACCAACTCGTGCGGCACTTAATCCTACTCCTCAGGCTTATTTGGCTGAACCTGCCTCTCTTGCATCTCCTCCGCGCTCTAGTCACTCTCAAGCTCTGGTTGCCATGCCCTCAACTGTATATGATCCTCTCTGGTATCCAGATTCAGGTGCCTCCAATCACCTGACCCCAAATCCCACTAATCTTAGTATGAAGCATCCTTATGAAGGCTCTAATCGTGTTCAAGTAGGCAATGGATCATGTATAAGCATTTTGCATACATGGCATTCTAAATTATACTCACAAGCCTATAATAAATCCTTTGTCTTAAGGAATTTGTTACATGTCCCTGGTTTAATAAAGAATTTAATCAGTGTCTCCCAATTTGTAAAACAGAACAGAGTCTTTTTTTAATTCCATGCTGATATCTGTTATGGAAAATGCCAGGACTCCAAGGAGATTCTTCTCTGAGGTTTTACTAGAGATGGACTATATGCCTTTCCAGATCTGTAGCCAAGCAACCATGCTCCACAGCAATCTAGGTCTATTGTTACTTCACATGTTCCTACTGCTTTACATTCCTTTAGGATAGGCACCACTAAAAGTGGTGGCAATACTTTTTTTCTTTGGCATAGTAGACTTCGGCATCCCTCAAGCCCTGTAGTCCATAGAGTGTTGCAACATTGTAAGATACCTTGTGATGTGAATAAAGTCTCTCAAGTGTGTGACTCTTGTTGTATGGGAAAGCATCATCAATTACCTTTTCTCACTTCAAACACTGTATATACTGAACCATTAGCTCTTGTATTTTGTGATATTTGGGGTCCCTCACCACTACCCTCTAAGTCCGGTGCCAGATATTACCTCACGTTTTTAGATGCTGCAGCTAGATTCATTTGGATTTATTTTCTTAACCAAAAATCCCAAGCCCTATCTGTATTTCAACAGTTCAAAACCATGGTTGAAAACCAGCTCCAAAGGACCATCAAATCTGTACAAACTGACAATGTAAAGGAATTCTTATCTTTCACCAAGTTTTTTCTCACTCATGGCATCACCCATAGGTGTATTTGCCCTTACACTCACGAGCAAAATGTTAGCATAGAGCATAAACATAGACACATTACTACTACTGGCCTTACCTTATTAGCCCATGCCTCCCTACCTACTTCCTTTTGGGAAGAAGCCTTTCACACAGTTGTATATCTCATCAACCTCCTTGGAAACTTTTCTCCCTTTCAGAAGCTATATGCCAAACCACCTGATTACACATTTCTTCGACCATTTGGTTGTGCTTGTTTCCCATTATTAAGGCCCTATTCACATCATAAATTGGATCTCAGATCTGAGAAATGCATTTTTCTGGGTTATTCTAATAATTACCATGGTTACAAGTGTCTAGCTAAGTCTGGAAAGATCTATATGTCTCGACATGTTATCTTTGATGAGTTTTCTTTTCCATATTCTGAATTATTCTCTAACTCTGCAGCTTCCTAGTCTGAACAACCTAGCACTAGCATTCCCAGTATTCCTCTCATCTCTTTTATAAATGCCCCTCATGCATATGCTCCTACCACTCATTCCTCCATTATTTTGCCCACTGCTTCTAACCTGGACAGGTTTAATGATGTGCCCACTGAGGAGCCGCATGCATTTGCTGCACCAGCGGTTGCATCTGATGCTGCCCCCTCCGCTGGTGTCCCTAATCTTCCACCCAAGACAATGACTACTAATGACTCAACTAAACTCTATCGAAGGAAACAGATTTTACTGCCTGTTGCTGTTGCTGCTCAAAAGGCATCTGCTGTTAGTAATGCTCATTCTATGGAATATAATCCAGATGGTTCCATCAATAAGTACAAAGCTTGGTTGGTGGCCAAGGGCTTCTATCAAAAAGAAAGTTTTGATTTTCATGAGACATTTAGCCCTGTTGGCAAGCCTACTACTATCCGGGTTGTACTTACAATTGCAGTATCCAAAGGATGGCCAATACGCCAAATGGACTTCAATAATGCTTTTCTAAATGGTGATCTCTAAGAATCAGTATACATGACTCAGCCAGAGGGATTTATAGCTGGTGATAAATCTTTGGTTTGCAGACTGAACAAGGCTCTTTATGGGCTGAAGCAAGCCCCTCATGCTTGGTTTGAGAAGCTACAGCATACATTTCACTATCTTGGTTTCTATTTAGCCAAAAGTGATTCCTTCCATTTTATCTTTGCGACTGACACTCATATCCTCTATGTCTTGGTTTATGTTGATGATGTTATCATCACAGGCTCCTCCTCCACTGCCATAGCCCAACTCATCTCCTCACTTAATGCTACTTTCTCCTTCAAGGACCTAGGCACCCTTCATTACTTTCTTGGCATTGAAGCCAACCCACTCCCTTTGGGTGGACTTCATCTTTCCCAAGCTAAGTATATCTCTGATCTGCTTCTAAAAGCCAAAATGACTGACTGCAACCCTTCACCCATGCCTATGACCCCTGGCCTTAAGCTCTCCAAACATGGAGATGATGTCTTTGATGATGCTACCCTTTATAGATCAATTGTGAGTACTCTTCAATATGCCACTATAACTAGGCCTGATATTGCATTCTATGTCAACAAGGTTTGTCAGTTCATGCACCGGCCACTTCTTAATCACTGGCAAGCAGTAAAACGCATTTTGAAGTACCTCCAAGGAACACTTCATTATGGCTTAATCCTGCAATCGTGCCCCTCTTTGGATCTCTTCGCCTTTTGTGATGCAGATTGGGGCTCAGACCTTGATGATAGGTGTTCAACCACTGGGTTTGGTATCTACCTTGGTGGCAATCTAGTTTCCTAGATGTCAAAGAAACAAGCATCTGTTTCACGGTCCAGTACAAAAGCGAAATACCGCAGTCTGGCAGCAACTGTCTCTGAACTCATTTGGTTAAAGTCTCTCTTACTTGAGCTTCATCTCCTTGTCTCCAAAGCCCCTGCTATCCACTATGACAATTTGAGTGCCATAATGATGACTGCTAATCCCATACTTCACCATCGCTCAAAGCATTTTAAGCTAGACTTACACTTTGTCAGAGAAAATGTCCTAAACAAGGCTATTTTGGTCAATCATATACCCTCTCATGAGCAAGCTGCGGATGTGCTCACCAAAGCGGTCTCTTCTTCTCAATTTCCCTATTTCAAATCCAAACTCAGAGTTGGGACTTCCTTCTTTTGAGTTTGAGGGGGTGTTAGGGAATAGAATTAGTTATTGATCAGTTACAGGTAGTTAGGGACTGGTTAGAGATTGTTACATATAACTTTTGTGCACATCATATTATAAATACTCTACATATGTATTACACAGTAACACTAGTAATGATACAAATTCGTTTTCTCAACACTCTCTAGATCTCTCTCTCTCTCTCTGTGGTTGTTCTGTTTCGTGGTTGCCCAACAAAAACTAAATCTCTGATCAAATCAACTTGCTTAACACATTTTAGCTAATTAATAAAACTAAATCTCTAATCAAATCAACTAACTTAACATGTCATTATAGAAATTGGTATAAACTATATCTGTTTTGTGCCCTAATGGTATAGACTCGCAATTGGAGTTATTGGTATAACATGTTTTTGGTTGAAGCACATGCAATTAAGCAACTGAGATGTTGAGTTATTTGCACTTTCCATTGCTCTCTCTGCGTGTTATCGCCTTTTGTTTTTTATTTGCACCACGGTAATCTCAAGCACGGCAGTGGGTACAAAGAAGGTGTTGGTCTCTAGTTTTGCATTTTAATTGCATTTTTTATTTGCATTTACTCGCATTTCTAAAGTGTGGTTAAATGACAAGCTGAGCAACTCCTCCCCTACTTCCTAGTCAAAGTTAAATAGGGTGTGGTGCATCATATTTAAGCTGGTCAACCATATAATTAGCTAAACTTTTAGTGCAAATAAGTGAAAATACATTTAAAAAAAATTACCTATTAAAATAAGTGAAAATATATAACCAAATATAATAAATCTAAATATATATAACAAAAGTTCAATATAAATATCAAATCTTTTAATAAATACAACAATTATAAGTCTCAATTTGTATAAATTTTAAAAAATATCCATGAGTCTTCGAAGTTTTCAAGAAAGCATATCTAAATCAAAAAGCTTTCAAGAAAACATATATAAGTTATAATAGTTTTCAATAAAGCATACATAAGTTCTAAAGACATAACAAACTACATGAGCCAGTTGAAGTCATGGGTTGACGTAATTCTGACTTCACTGTTAATCTTTTCAAGATTTTAGCTATTATCACATATAGATGGTTTGAGTAGGATCATATGGGTTGAAAGTTTTTAAACCCATAATCTGCTCTATACCTCATGGATTAAAAATTTTTTAGCCAATCTAAACCCGTCAACCCAATCCAAGCCAACACGCATTTTGTGGGTTGGATTATGTTAAAACCCATGAGTTCATGGGTTAACTCAATCCAATGGATACCCCTATCAATACCCTAGAAAACCCTTCTAAGATAGATCTAAAAGAAAATTTTTACTGATGAAGTAGTACATCTGCATTAATTTATCATTTTTCCAATGTGAGATAAAAGGATATGCAATTAATGACCCATTTTTACTATCGATTCAAGGTAATTTTTACTTTAACCCTTTTAATGTAGATTTGGGATACTTTTTCACTCAAAGTTGTAAGTATCATATATTTTTTTTCTAATAATTAATTAAATTATTGTATATATAATATATAAATAATGATACATAAACCCTTTGCATTATTTTGTTATTAAATAAGCATGTATAAGACAAATACGTGACTACCATGTTTATCACAAATTGCACTTCAGTGCATGATTCAAGCAAAATAGCCATCTTATAATATAATTTGTTTTATACATTGTCTTTAAAAGATATTGGATTGGGAATATATCATTTCAATTGAAAATTTCACATGACTTTATTATATATTAATTCTCACTATTGATTAGATGCTTTTATGGGTCCCATACTTAGCTCCACTTTCCTAATTAATAGTGAAAATTAATACATAGTAAGGTCAATGAGATTTTTAATTGAGATGATCAATTTCTGATTGGATTTATGAAATAATATTAAAATATTTTTTTAGGTTTTGATATTTCCAAAATATTTAATATTTATTTAATTACATTATATTTTTAATGTATTTTAGTTAAAAAAGATTTTTTCTTAAAAAAAATCTAGTGGACGGAAACTAACGTAAAACACTTTTTTTTTAGCTAGAGCAAGTGTCAACAACGTGAAGGAAAGGTCGATTAATTGGTTTTTTATTAAAACATTTTTTTTTCACCTTTTAGACATTATTAGATAAATATCATGATTTCCTATATAAACAATGATGTGCATATTATTGGAATTCAAATTTTGTTTTACTTTTTAATTTTTTTTTAGCGCTCCCCCCTCCCTAATTAAAGTTAAATAACAGGAGTGTTTCTAAAAGTCCAAGCCAATACTCGAAGGGACAATGCAAATACGTCCGACGGTTTGCCTCATGAAGAGCCAATTCTTTAGCGAAGGAGTAGCAAAGCTTTCAAATTAAATCCTTAATTAAAAAGGAATGATATATTTAAAAATACATTTGGACTTAAAACTGATAGACCGAAAAAATGCGTGAAGGATGCTTTTATATATTTATTTAAGGAGTCTCATTATTTAAATTTATTTTCCCTATATTAAATGTGAGCCCAACTTTACGTGGGATTTCAATGATGCAGATTGGATCAAAACACTTTATGTTAAAAAAGCTTTTAATTAGTTTAAGGCATTCCATTTAATATTTTGTTTTTATGTTAAAAAAAGAAATCTGTTTAAGTGGAGAGAGACATGGAAAAAAATAAAAATAAAAATTTAGATGGTGGATACACATACGTAGATAGACATTGCCTGATTTATTTAAAAATTAAGTTATATTATTTATACGTACTTCTTTAATATTAAATATAATATTTTTCTCACATAAATATATATAATTTTTTTTTTTATTTCAACACATGAATATTTTAATACTCATCAACCCTTAAATTTTTTTACTATATTTATACCAAATAATATCTCGCTTTCAGAATAGCGTTGGCTGGTATGATTCGCATACCAAGAAAAGAAGTGGAACGGGCAAGTGACGTATTTGTTGAACGTTTCTATGTACTGTATGAGATCAAACTTCGAGAGTTTTAGGCCTAGCACATTCAATAGCGGATTAGTTGCTAAGCCTGCGACTTGACTATCCGAATGCCATGGTTGCCAAGCATTCGCCACAGAGAGATTCAGGGATCTTATCCATTATTGAGTGCCCACGTATGACAACTACGATTATAGGCAGCTAAAACATGGCATTGGACTTGGCTTTCTCAAAAAGTCATGGATTTGGGCTACGGATATTGTACTGGCAACCTAAAATTAAATGCAATGAGCCAATGACTATCAAATAATAATTAACATGATCAATGTTTAGCCACATAACTTGCTTGGAAGAAGATCTTTGAGGACAAAAGAAATAACCTACGTCCAGGAGTATTTGTTTAGTCCAAATGTTGTGAAAATCCCGTCAAAGTTTTGGACATTAAAGATATGTTTCTGAATTGAGATTTTAGAAGGGAAGAGAAGAAAGGGAAGGATTTAAAGAGTCACAAACATGCCCTAAAACACAATGGACCTGTACTAAAGCAGAAAATATTGAGTACTTGTGCAAGTACTCACATAGTAGACTTGTTCATGTTCAAACCCACGCATTCATGGAGGTCATCCGCTCCAGTCACCCGCTGGAGTGAACGCTAGAGCGTTTAATTAAGCATATTAATTAGTCACTATTTAAGAACTATTCTATAGGTTTAGATTGACGTTCGTGAAGCTTCTAAATCTTAATGACGGCTTTACATATTCGTGTCACACCATGAGTGACATATTACATTATTTATTCACTATGCAATGCTGCTCACTTTTAGGAAGAAATAGATAAGTTTGGTAGTCGATCTAACCAATTATCAGCAAGAAAGGTTTTGTTGGAAGAGTATAGCCAACTGCAGTATTCACGTCTCTGATAGTCTATGTTTCTTATAACTAAGATTTAATGATACTTTGCTGTGAAATTTGCAAGTCGATTAATTATCCACTGTCCCTTAAGCCGTCAGTATTTTGGTTCCATTCAAACACAGAAATCGACCTTGATCCGCTAGCTCGCTTAATTATATACTCGCCATCTTGTTGCAGATTTGAGTTGCACCCATGGTACTCACGTAACTGCGTTTACTTCTATTAAGATAAAGCATTAGGTCTCATTGTGTAAATTTAATTACCTACGTCGAAAGTAATCTCGATTTCTAAGATGAAAATGTAATTCAACCCTAAACCAGAATAGTTTGCCAGAAAAAGGAAAAAGAATAGTTTGCTAAAAACGCCCATGACAAATTCTGCATATGAGATGAAAATCATGGGTGGGAAAAAAGAAAATAAAGTATCCTCTCGACCCTATTTTGTCACATAACTTGGAAGTATAAAATTCAAACAATTTTTTTTATCTCCATGTATTTTTTGTTTTGAATATTTATGTGAGAATTCCTCTTATAAAAATTTCAAATAACTCGAATTTATGTAATTAATACTTAATAACAAGGGTGGAAATATATCAAACGACTCGTCGAGAACCTTTAACGTAACCTATAAATAAGTCAGATCAAGACTTTTTAAAAAGTTTATTAGGCCTAATAAACTGGCTTATTTATATTATATTATTATTGTTATATAAATTATATAAATTAAATTATATTATTAGTTCAAAATTTTAATGATAATATAAACTTTTTGATCTATTTAAAAATAGACATTTTGACATATATAGAAAACTTGTTAGTCTATTTAACAATATATTTTTAATCTATTTAAGAAAATACTTTCGTAATCTTTTTTAAAATTTTATTATTAAGTAGGCCTTTAAAATTTCAATTAACTTTCAAGCTAAACTAAATTTTTAAAAAAGGCCTAATTAAGCTTATTAAAAAAGAAAAAAAAAACTAAGTACAATAATAGATCCAAGTTTTGGCGATATATTTAAAATATATGCCAGGTCCATTTAACCTAAAATCTAGGCCAATCTAGCCTACTTCCCCGACCCCTACCTAAGAATATCCCTCAAAAAATAAGTTTTGGATACAACTAAATAATTATTCACAAATTTATCAATGATAAACAATTTAAAATTTTAATTATATTAATTAGAGATTTATAAATAGTTCTATATTTAATATGATCTTCAGTAAAAACTTTTTATGCTTGAGGCAGAGATAATATATAAATTTATTTTGTGCTAAAATTATTTGTTTTACTTTACCAATATAATGCTATTAATGAAAACGGTTTTTATTACTATGAATGGCTGAGAGTCAATTATGGTTGAGGAGGGGGAAAGTTGAGAAAAATAATATATAATGAAAAAATGTAACAATTCTTCTGTTTTTTACTTTCATGAATCATTTTAACAATTAGCTTAATGTTTATTAATAATTTTATTTGGAGTAAGCATTTATTTTTAATTTGTTCTATAACAATACAAGTGTTATTATTTTAGTCTTTAAAAAATTTATGTCATCTCATAATAACAATATAAAATGTCAACACTTTAATCCCTTCTAGGTTTTGGCATCAATTAAATCTTTCAATAATGTAAAGTGTTATCAATTTAATTCTTCAATCATATATACAAAATATTACTTGGTTGTTCTCTAAATTAAATTTTCATTACTCTCATTTCTCACTTTGATAAAGAATAACCAAAAGTGATCATATGTTGTATTATTGAGAGAATGAATTGATATAAATTATTCGCGGATTAAAATGATCATGCATGCATCTCTAAACAAATACAAAGTTTATGTACCCCAAAAAAAGGAAAATATACAAAGTTTTACTCTTTTAACGTGTTGGTTACATTGGTCCAGCTATAGTTTTGGAGCATGGCATGGTCCATCATTCATTACCACTAGATTTTATTTCAATGGTTTAGGTCTAAAAATACAATAATTAAATAAAATTATAAAATAAAATAATAATTTTAAAATTAAAAATAACAACTTTTAAATTATCAAATTACCCATAAATTCTTTACCCTTGTCTTTCCTCCCCACCACAACGACCACCGTCATGTTCTCTCTACTAGCTTCATCTCTATCTTCCTCCTAATGTCTCTAATTTGAAAAACATATCCATCCATCAACGACTAGGAAAAAAAAAAAAAAAAACATACACGCACCAAAAAGGAAATTACAAGCGATTCATAATAATAAACCAAGAAAGGAGTGGTATTCATGAACACGGGCAAATCATAAATTATGAGATGTTTATGGCATGCGGCTGGTATTCATAAACACGGGTAAGTCATGATTCACCACCAGTTGGTTGCAATTCACAATTGGTGGAACTTGGTATGGAACCACCATCGGTAATGCGTCAGCTTGATGGACGAATGGTAGAACTTGATTTGGCATCAGATTCTGGTCCTGCATGGCCAAAAGCGATTCTTCATTTGATACCATGTGGAAACGAAAATCTGGAAACCAGAGAGCAGAGAGATTTACCCAACATCTACTGCAATGTTTCTACTTGTTGTTGTGGTGGTTAATAGCGTTGGGCTCGGCAATGGCGATGACACTGGCGGGGCAAGCAATGGCGGCGGTGCCAATGGCTGGAGGCAGTGGGCCGGCGGTACCTGGAAGAGAGTGGGTAAAGGAGGAGAGGTGGGTGATTGGAAGGAGAAATTAAAATTTAAAGAGGGTTCATTTAGTAATTTCAGTGTAACAATGTAAGGACCTTTTTGTCCTTCATCCTCTTTTAATTATATAAGGCAGTTTTGTTTTCTTGACAAAAAAAAAAAAAAAAAAAACAACAAATAAGTACAAAATAAGATCTCATGCCGTCACGCCTCCCGTCGATTGTCGAAGTAGACGATGACGCAGACAGAAAGTCCTAGGGACTAGGGCGTACCATTTAAAAAAACAGGGTTAGGTGCAGGGTATCATTAGCCACTTGAGGTTGAATCGTCCTGTTTTCCTATTAATTAACCAGAACAGTCTCTATTTTGGATTTAGTAAACAAATGCAGTTGGAGAACTGGAAAAAATTTAGTTTTCCGTAGTAGAGTCTTAAGCTCTGTTTGGACGTGGTAATAAAACGACAGACAAAAAAGAAAAAATAAATAAAATATATTTTTATTTTTATTATTTAGATGAAGAGAAAATAAAAAATTAGAGAAAATAAGTATTATTCAATAAGTATTGGTTGTATGAGAATTAAACCTCTCTCTATTATAAATTATACAATAAGTATTCTATGAAAATATATTATTTAATGTTGCAAGTGAGGGGATGCAGGCGAATTGCTGCCTGCCGCTGCGAGGTGCTTGGCTATGTTGCAAGCGAGACGGCAGAGATGCTGCCTGGTGAAGTGGAATGGGAGTAGAAGATGAAAAAAAAAAAAAAATGAAAAAAAGGGGTCACGGGATTATATTAACAAGTGATTTAAAACCATTTTAGATGTTAACAAAATCAATGGTGAAGATTGGGAGTAAGTCTTTAAATTTATATTTGAAGTAAATGGATCTATATATATAAAGCACAAAAAACATACAAAAATTTAATAGGCAAGGTTGCCAAATTAATAACACACAAAATAAATGAATAATTTGTATTCTTATTCAAATTAAAACTTTATTAAAAGAGTTTGATTTCATCGATAAAAAGAGTTTGATTTTAAAATAATGTAAGAATGATTTAATAAACAAAACCTTTGATCTAAAATACTAGTATATGAAATTTATTTGATTCTAATTAATTTGATTCAACCTGATTGGCTCACTATTTGAGATATTACTTAAGAAGAAAATATACCAAATCATTTAAATCAAGTAAATGTTGTTGATAAACTAAACTTTAACAAGGGTCTATTCATTACTCTATCCTTAAGTCCATATGATTTTGTGAAAATAGATACTTCATTATTTAACTTAGATTATGTTTGGATGTTTTTAATGAGTGGAATTAAATGAAATGGAATAAAATGGATTTGTATTTAATAAAATAAAATGGAATATGGAGAAGTTTTCACTCTACTATTTAAAAATGTAATTCAATAAAATGAAATAGTAAGAATGTTAAGTTGTTTACTCTTATTTTATTTTAATTCATTTTGCATAAATTAAAGAAGAAGAAAAAGAATGATATGGGATGGAATGAAATGGAATAAGTTTTATCTAATATCATTTCATTTTATTATATTTTAAATTATTCAAACAATAAAATTTAATACTACTTCACTCTATCTCACCACTTTCAATCAATACAATTATAAACTTCAACTGATGTATAATTTAGGTTTCAAATGTGAGCCCTACGGCCTATTTGTTTTAAATCTTTCTCAACGAAAAAATAAAAATTTGACTTTCGGAAGTACTTTTGGTTTAAGCAAATTTTTAGTTACTTCTACTACAAGGGTCAAATGTCAAGAAGCCAAATTATTCCTTTGTGTTTGGTTCTGCCGGATCCTAATGCGAACTGATACTATGGTGAAGGAAGAGAACTGTTCCTTCTTGCAAAAGTGTAATGGAAATCAAGAAGATCGCGATGACGGTGCAAAACAAATATGCGGTGGTTCTTTTAGAATCTAGACAACAAGCACTTAAATACTTGGACCAGTATCAATTCCGTCGAAAAAAAAACTAGCTCGTTCAGTGAGTTATTAACTCAGAATATCTCATACATGAACTCAGGGGGAAAAGAAGTCCTTCCTACACTGATGGCGAATCCGTCATTGCTGTGAAAGTAATTATTTGGTAATGGAGGAACACTAGCCTTTTTTATTAGCAGGATC
Organism: Pterocarpus santalinus; assembly: GCA_031439595.1. Lineage (NCBI taxonomy): Eukaryota > Viridiplantae > Streptophyta > Magnoliopsida > Fabales > Fabaceae > Pterocarpus > Pterocarpus santalinus. The sequence goes on from CM062531.1 coordinate 602,622, forward strand.
AAGCTCACTCAGAAAAGCACGAAAGGTGGTGGCAGGTACGGTACCTAAAGAAAGTAATAAGCAAACCACCTGCGAATCATGTTAAAGCAGTCCTTGGGCATGTACTCTGCAGCTGTGTGACCTCCTCCCTACACAAACCACATGCGTATATATCTCATCAGACTTTACTACTGTTCCATTAATTTATTAGAAAATCAGAATAGCTGGAATTCTGATTAGCTGAATTGGGTTTGGGGTGGTCAATGATTTCCTTGCCTTTACAGTAGCAAATGTTATACTGTACTTTTCCTTTCTGTACGTCTCCGTGTAACTGCGAAAGAATATCACAATTGAATCCCCTGTTGTTGAGAATTTTATTAATCGGTAACCAAATATTGCGTGAAGCTACAAATTAACCAGAAAAGTATTGTTACAAACCCTGCAACTTGTCCATCGACAAACCATGGTCTCCACTGATCATCAGAAGTAACAGTCAAATTCAGAGATTGTATCCACTCCTCGGTGCCCACATATGGAACACGCAGATCATGATCGCCACTGTGCCATGAGTAGCAAACTTGTGCTTGTCAGAAATACAAACTAGTGAGCATTCACATGCGCTATATACATATAAAAGAGAATGTCCTAGCCTTTACCTGTAAATGATAGCTCTAAGGTCTTCGCTGGTGGAGTGCCGGTAATAATCAAGGCTACTTATTATGTCACGCACACATGATAAGTTTTTATTACACATCTCCCACACTTTTATGGTTCCCTCATTTCACAGCAGATAAATATGTGATCTTAGGGAAAGTGAAAGTGATTAGAATCTAGATAATCTTGTTAACTTACTTACATTTATAACGTGCAGAGCTTCTTGCACTTCTTTGTCATTAGCCCAGATGTTTTCGAGCAAATAGTTATAATCCTATCCAACAAACGCATCAAGGTATTTTTATAAAGAATTTGAGAAAAATTAAAGCAAAAGGAAACGAATTTCAAACGGGGAAACTTATAATCAAAGAGACAAAGACCAATATAGCACATTTCGTGTGGTTTTTTTCGTTGCTAACAGGATCAAATATGTGCTAGATTGGTCTTTTATTGTATTTGATTACCCTGCACCATTGCCTATTAGGATTAACTTCTAAAAAGAGTGCTTCTGAGGCATTAACCCCAGCATTGCTTGAACCCCAGTTAAGCATGTTCGGCTTTGCATAGGGCCTACACTTTGGTTCCAGTATCATGGGACCTTTTATGTCTTGCAGGCACTGCAAATGTAAATGTTGTATGCTTTAATATCCATACTTACATGAAACTGAAACATGTGATTTAGTACTTTAACGTATTCAATTTTATCAGAATCATCGTCACCATATTGACTGTGTCAAGACTCTCAAGGCATCCAACATCACTTATATTCGGGCGAGCATATTCTCCTTTACAAGAAGGTTTAGTTTCCTTGAAAAATATAGGGGATTAAAAAATGCGGTTTGAGTAAGCAATGCTGAGAAAAATATAGCATTTATTTGGAAGTGATGAATTCTTTATAAATAAAAGAAAGAAAAATTACCTCATAGAGTTCATCAGGTAGAAGTACAACTCTGTGGGCAAACTTAATTCTTCAGTTTATATCATATTCAATATCAGTTAATGGATTTCATAGAACGTAAACCTGCATCAAAATTCAGAAGTCATTCATTATTTAATTTGCAGGAGAGAAAAGAGGACAAAATACTAGAAAGAAAGTCGAATAATGTAATTTAAAAAGAAAACACGAAAGGAAAATGGAAAAGAAAGCAATATATACTTCGAGATTGATTGGTGGCGAGTTTCCAGCTTTGTTACCTACAATTAAACAATAAGAGAAATTCTAAGAAAGATGACATGAGAAAAAAAAAAAAAAAAAAAAAAAAAACAACAACAACAACTAAGCACATCTGTAAGTTGATTGAAATTCAAACACACTACAACCGTTAAGAATCGTCGGAAGGAACTTCATTAAACTTAATTTACCATCAGAAATTTTCTTGACAATAACTGGAACTGTGATTCCGTTATAAGAATCACCAGCAATGTAGACAGGATTTGTTCGAAACTCAGGGTGAGCCAGAAGCCACTGCATGATCATTAGATTGTAACTCAAATAAACTCAATCGTTTTATATCCATTATATATTTCAGGAAGATTCATTGAATAATAAGCTCACCTTTCTCAGAAACATATTAATGTCTGTAGTTGATTTTGTATCACTAGAGTTGTATCCTGATGAAGTTTTTGCATACGAAAATCCAGTGCCAACAGGTGCACCCAAGAAAATAATGTTGGCAACCTAAGAACATCAAGAAAGATCAAATCTTACATTCATCCATGATTCTTCTGATTATTATTTTTTGAGTAAATATCATCCTAATAGTTTAAAGTTGATATCAATTTAGTCCTAAAATAATTTTTGACGTTAATTTAGTTTTAATATTTTGAATTTTAACATTAATTTAGTTATATACTGATAATATGACAGAGGATTTGATTTTAAGAAAAAATAGTTAAGACTAAAATAATATCAAAGTTTAAAGTGTTAAGAGTAAATTGAAGACAAAATTTAAAGTGATACAACTAAATTGATGCCAAAGTTTTTTTCAAAATCAAATTGATGTTAACTTCAAAATATTAAGATAAAATTAATATTAATTTTTTTTTATGATCCAATTAATATTAACTTTAAAATATTAAGAATAAAATGATTATTTAATCTTATTTTTTTCAACATATATATCTGGTGAAATGCAAAACATGATGAAGGAACCCCATACCTTCGTCCATGAGTGTTCTTTCTTTTAACACTAAAACTGGTTTGTGTCCCCCACTAGTAACTTTCGTAATCGAAACCCATTGGGCCTATAAACAAGGGGAGCGAAAGTTGCCAATCATGCTGTGGAAAGAATGCTTTATTTATTTTAAAGTGAATTCTCAAATGGTTCCTATCATTTTTATATAAAAAAAATTAGGCCCTAAGAAAATAAAAATAGTTAATTGTCCCTAATAATCCTTCCATCTTTTCAATAAATATTATGACGTAGCCAATTAAATAGTTAATATTATACCATTATTTTTCATTCTATCATCTTAGTCAGTCCGATTTATTAAAACATCATTTTTGGTATATTCCCAAATTAATATATTAAATTTTATATTTTAATATAATATGCAAATAAGAGAAGTATTATCGAAATGCTATTATTTTAGTAAATCGAAATAGTCAGGATGATAGGATGACAAATAATGATATCATGACAACTATTTTATGGGTCACATCATAATCTTTAACTGAAAAATTTGATGAAGAGGCTAAATTATTTAATATTTTAGAAGCTTATGGATTAATTTATCAATTTATTTTTATTTAAGATTAACTTGCCCAAATTTTAAAAGGTTAAAAATTAATTTATCAGTTTATTTTTGTTATAAACTAATTTTTTCTATATGAAAATCAAAAGGGACCACTTATGGAGTTTGCTCTATGTTCTATTTCGGATTGACCAAAAAAAAAAAAATTCTATTGTATTGTTTCAACTGTTTCTGATTATTCAACTTGATCAATAAACTACAACGCCATATTTACAACAGTTAAAAATTATAAAATCTTCTTGAATTCAGATAGAAATGCAATGCTGTATCATTCAAATGGAATCATGTAAAGTGCGAGCAATAATCACTCATATAAAATTAAAAGAAATAATTTATTTATCTAAAGTGTATTGTAAATGCCCATCTTCGATATACATACCTTGGGTTTATTAAAAAAAAAAAGGAAGAAAATCTAAAATGCATGCTTGGTTCTATTACTACTTTTATAATTTCGTTCTCTAGAAAAACTCGCAATCAAATCAACTTCTGGTCAACAACCTTGCCTTTTGTCTATTAAGGGCATTAAGAACAGGGGATAAAATTTTCCCTAGAGCAAGCCATTTTGATTTAGAGATTCTTGCATGAATATAGTTTTAATATCTCGTATTTAGATATGCTCACAGTAAAAGTAAGTCCTATCAATTTTACTCAAGATATATTCATTTGCTTTTGGCTTTGTAAATTTTATTGCAAATGTGTCTAAACTTAGATTTATTTCCAGGGACGGATCCACATTTAAAAGGCTAGGGCGTATGCTTCCACCAAGATTTTAGAATTTTTTTGACAAGTATGTAGTTATGTATATAATTTTACCCTCATTATTCATTAAATTTGACCCCACATTAACATATAAATTGAGATTGACCTCTAAATATAATTATGTAAAACTTCTTGTTATACTTATGTATTATCTTTGTCTTCGATACCTAAATTTTCTATATCCCTTACTGTTTGTATCCATACAAGAATTTTTTGATCTGCCTTTTGATTTTATTATGTAAGTTTGAGGCTTTTGACTTGTAGTTGCAGAGGAGCAAAACAATTTCATACACGGTACCATACAGAGCTGAGCAACCAGGACCTCCAGTAAGCCAAAGCACAAGTGGATCATCTGCTGGATCTCCCTCCGACTGAATGAAGTAATAAAATAGCTGAACCTCATCTAGTTCGCCTACTCCATTGTACCTGAGTTTATGTGGTAAGTTCAACTAACTGTTCATATTATATGTTTTAGAATTCATGATTAAGTGTATATAAGAATTAATCAAGGATACTGACCCAGTCTCAAGTAGGAAAGGTAGCTCACCGGCGGAAGCCCGTTAAGCTCTCGACAATATTGGCATCTGATGCAACTGAGTTGGATAGAGCCAATAGGAGAATGAAGCCCCAAAAGATTATGATGCAGTTGCTGTGCGTAGCCATGTGGTAGTGGAACAGATAAGCTGTCAGCGATGCCTTTGCTGCTTCCATAGCTCGCTGATTTAGCTTCAGTATCTCACTCGACAACAGTCTAAAATGGTTTGGTTTTGCTTGCTCGGGAGAATAAGAGCAGCTTCGGTTGTTTTTTATACATGTTAACAGACAATAATGAGGATGAGACATTTGAAGCTGCTCGAACTGGAGTTGGTCACGTTTTTATCCTTATTAATAGTAACCAACTCGTACTGGGTGAAAAACTATTTTTGTTGTCAATCTATATATGATTAAGGTGAACAGAAGGTCGCTGTGCTTAAAATTCTAGTGCTGGTGCGGGTGCAGCTACCCTTCAATAGTGGGAGCTGAGGTTGCAGCAACGGTCACAGTAAGCACTGGGAATTCTATTTACCTACAACAAATTTTCTGTCTAAAGCATACGTTTGATTTTGTTAGGTAAAAATCAAGAAGAATTTAATACCGCTGAATAATGAGCAAAAGGTATTTCTCTTTTATGCGGTTAAACGAAGAGAAAATTATATAAAAATAAAGAATATTAGAGTTGGATTAAAATATATAGTAAAACAAATTATAATAAGGTAAAATAACATACGCACCCTTATTATAATAAAAAATAAGCACGTTATTTTCATTTAATTTTTGAATACTTTTTTTATAAATTACATAAATAAATATTTTATAATAAACATTAATTAAGAAATTTAATTTATTAACATTTAAATTATTTAATTTATTACAAAATTATTTTTTAAAATAAAAATAAATGTAATATAAATTTAATACATGATATTTTTTATATATAAAAATTATCTAAATTTCAATCTTTAGTATATTTTTATTTTTACTAAAACTGTCCCATTTTTAAATAAATAATATTGTTGCATTTTTTTTTTATCAAATATAATCCTTTTATTCAGCATTTACTTTTATGTCTTTTTATCTATTTCCAAAACTTTCTCATTTTTCTTCACATCCAAGCAAATTATTAAAAATAAAAATCATAGACACATGCATGTGAGGAACCATACGTGTCATGGATTTAGAGTACCTAAAATTATTACACTCGATCCACTAAAATAATAACATGTACAAATTATAATCATACGTGCTATTAGTTTTTTTTTTTTTTTTTTGGAGTAACATACGTGTTAGTAGATTAATTTTAATACATTAGATAAAATAAAATTTAGATTGCATATCACCCATACGCTAAACCTTTTGCTGTGTAACATGGTGCGTACAGGTAAATTTACTCGTTGAAAACAAGGGACCCGAGACAAGATTGGCCCTAATTCCAAGGTTTGGACATGATAGATAACCTTGTTTTTTTAGCTGCTTGGTGTATAATACTTCTGTATATAGGTTCTATGATTTTTGGGATTACATTGGTGTGACGCTCGGTTGAAAAAAAAAATCCATTGCAATGAATTTTTTTTTTTTTTTACTTAAATGAGAAAAAAAAATTGTTCCTTTTTCTTTTGGTCAATTAAAAAATTGTTCTTTAATTGCAAAGTTGTTCCTTCTTTCAGTGTATTTTTTTTTTTTTCGGATCAAGCTATATTCAGGTTCCCGACTTCGTTGGTTCCACCCCACTTTTATTTTGGGTACCGAGCTCCGAGTTAGAAAGCTACAGAAAAGAGAAGTGGGCCAACAAGAAAGGCCCACAGATCGGTGGTAGGGAAACCCCGAAAACAGCGGCAGCCCAAGTATAGGTACGGGCCCGAAATGGCTTTAATTGTAGCCATAGCCAATGCCAGCAAGTAATGCACAAAATACGCACAAGACAAACAAACCAACCCCCCCCCCCCGGGCCAACCAAAAAAAAAAAAACAAAAAAAAAAAGAAAAGAAAACAAGAAAAACAAGGGTTCGTACAAAGGCTTTAAGCCCGCACCTCCGATCCTGTATTTTTTGGCTGGGGTTAGGGTTGAGGCTGTAAACTACTAAACTATGTCTTCCGAATTCTACAACAAAATTTGCAGGAAATAAGAGTACGAAGAGAAGACTGCAAAAAGTAAAGACATTTGATCGAAATTACATAGTAGAAAGGTGTTGTTAATTTACATTTAGATGAAACCTAACCCTAATTGAGAGAATGTGGTCACTGGTCAGAATTTCCATCTCCTTCATAGCCGCCTCCCAAAGCACAGATTTTGTTCCAGATTTGCTCAGAGAGGGGGACAACCGAAAGCCTAGGCTGCCTGAAGAGAGTGAAGTCCTTCAAGTCTGGATCCCCTTTCATCTCCTTCAAGTCCACCGGCCTCCTCATCTCCCCCACTGCCTTCACGTCCACAGCGCCGCCCTCCCCCTCCGTGTACCACTCGCGGACGACGGTGACGACGCCGACGACACGGCGGGCCTTGGCGCCCGAGTGGTAGAAGAAGCAGAGATCGTTGAGGGACATGGACTTGAGATACTTCTGAGCCTGCTTGTTCTTGACGCCATCCCACTTGCTTATGCCTCCGTTGGCCGCTTGGTCCTCCCACGACCAATCCGATGCTTCTGTCTTCAGAAGAAACATCTTTTTCTCCTTTTCGCTTCCCTTTCCCATTTCTCTCTCCCTCCTCATGAATGAATGAGGCTTCCTGCTCTTTCCACTCCCTTATAACCCGGACCCGTATCTCCAATGGGTTTCGGGCCGGTTTCACGGTTCATGTTCATGTTAAATTCCAAGATAAATAAATAAATAAATAAATAAAATAAAATCATCTTTACATTACATAAAAACTTGATAAAAGTGATTCTATCTATCCATTTAGGAAACGTTTACGTTGCTCCATGGATCACCCATGATCCAGGATTTTATAACCATTAAATAGTTAAAAATTTAATCTGACGGTCATAATGCAATGAGATATTTTAGAGTAATAATATAGAGGAGAGGACTATCATGGACTACAGGTCAACTAATAAGGTGGTGTCTAACATACACTTCAGAGTCAAAGGTGCACCACGCACTAATTGATCCAACGCTCAAGATCTGCTAGTGTATCCATGAAGCAAATAAGTGATAACACATTGTAAAGTTTTTCATTCTTCATTAATTATTATATACTGATAGTATAAAATTATACTGGTAATATAAAATAATTTTACACTGTCAGTGTAATCAAAAAATTTTATCAGTGTAATTTCACGTAAAATTATACTGGTAATATAAAATAATTTTATACTATCAATGTAATCAAAAAATTTTATCAGTATAATTTTAATTATCATACACTGACAGTGTAAAATTACACTGACAGTATAAAATAATTTTACACTGTCAGTATAATCAAAAAATTTTATTAGTGTAATTTCATATAAAATTATACTGATAATATAAAATAATTTTACACTGTCAGTGTAATTAAAAAATTTTATCAGTGTAATTTCACGTAAAATTATACTAGCAATATAAAATAATTTTACACTGTTAGTATAATCAAAAAATTTTATCAGTATAATTTTAATTATCATACACTGACAGTGTAAAATTACACTGACAGTATAAAATAATTTTACACTGTCAGTATAATCAAAAAATTTTATCAGTGTAATTTCACATAAAATTATATTGGTAATATAAAATAATTTTATACTGTCTGTGTAATCAAAAAATTTTATCAATGTAATTTCACGTAAAATTATATTGGCAATATAAAATAATTTTACACTGTCAGTATAATCAAAAAATTTTATTAGTATAATTTTAATTATCATACACTGACAGTATAAAATTACACTGATAGTATAAAATAACTTTACACTGCAGTGTAATAAAAAAAATTTGTCAGTGTAAGAGAAATTAATGTGTTTCACTTATATCAGGTGTATCAAAACACCTTCTATTCTATCTTTTGGATCAAGGTGGTGCATGATGCACCTTGCTTCTTGAGATGCACCATAAAATACACACATATTTCAAAACCTAATACTGGTTGGTGACTGGCAAAAATACTGGATCATGGGTGATCCATGGAGCAACGTAAACACTTCCATCTATTTATTTATTTTATTGCAAAGTAATCCAAGTAATCCTATTTATAGAATGCCATGACACATCCAATGCTTGTTCAATCAAATCAAGCACATCAATCCAAGTGATACAATCAATTCATCAAGTGCATCAATCCCAACGTCACGTATTAAGGGCAAAGAACAGTATGACCTTTTCTGGCATAATGATAGGATAATAGTATTGCTCCACTCAATTTTAACTAATCAAAGTTGAGGAGAAGATATTACTATGTCTTGTTCATTTCTTGGGTTAAAATGTCAAATTCTAGAAGCAAAAATGAACACATATTGCTTGATGACAGCGAAAAGAACCGGCAGTCCCAAGGCATCCTAGTCAAAACTTGTAACTGCGAATTTGATCGAGATGTTTTTCATGATATAAATTCAACAGCACATTCTGTACGTCAAATTTCGTGTGTCAACAAAAGTTCAAATCGCATAGAAGCGTCCGCAGTTAGATTTTAAAGTTGCAATTTTCTCGTAACTAATCCACCAAGAAAAAGAGGCCTTTCATCATAGTGCTCACAGAGTCAGCTGAGAGGCATGCCACCAATATAAAGGTGTCAACTCTCAAAATAATGCTTGTAGGCCAACCCCATTATCTTGTTACTGTTGGTAGACCATTCCACAATGGAGAACACTCAAGTACACAGGAGCCTTTAATGATTTTCAGGTCAACGTCTGGGATCCATATGCTTTTCATTTCTTGTACTTTGTGGATCTTATGAAGGCTGCATTAGGTCGACGCTTATTTACAGGAACAACTTTAATCTTTCGAACATAACATAATACACAGCAGGAATTTTGTATGGACATTCTATAGTAAGGTGTACTAAAAATGAAAAATTCAGTGCTTAAAAAAAAAAAAAAAGTTTACAAAAACTCTTCAAAAAGAAGTTGCCGTTTCAGTTACCAAAAACCAAGCTAGAATTTTCTATTGCTCTGTGCACTAAAAGAAAGATGTCTTCCTCTTGACACCCGTACCAAGAGACAAGAATAGCTGAGGAAAAGGAGAAACACATGCGTATATCACTATGTTGAGTTGCTAGAAGAGTGTGGTTTTGGATCTGTGCTTCATAAAACAGGCCATTTTAGCTGTAAAATATACACAAGTAGATAGACCGGAAGGTTACTGCGACAACTTATGAACAAATTCCACCTGTTTAGGTCTATGATAAACTAGTTTATTTTATCTAGAAGAATTGATTACGTAAATTTCTGTTTGTCCTCCCTTCACAGCACAGAAGTTAGAAAAAAAAAAAAAAAAAGGTAATGGGAGGAATTTAGTAAAATTTTTGTAAGAATAATCGCGGCATGGTCATTTACACCAGTTTGTTGAATTAGTGCAATAATAATTCATTTTCTTTGAATAGTAATAACGGACAAATAGTAACTTAACACTCAAGATTGATTATAAGCTAAAAATTGAAACAATTTAAAACTTTGAAGCTTTTGTCTGTCTATGCCTCCACACAAAAAGTTATTATTCACTTTGGAAATCAAAACGACTTTCGGTTCATTTTGTTGGTTTTATGCCAAACAAGTTGAAAACTTTACAGCCGATGCTTAGCTTCATCATGAAAGATTCCATTCTATTTTTTTCTGCCCAAGTTTCCATAATGTTGTGCTGATGTCTGAAGTCCGAATCTCAAGATTATGGCACTAGGAGAGTGAAGTTGGGGGGATAACAAAATAAATGTCCACATTTATTTCCACCAAAATCAATATACATTGGTTTACATTATGAAATTAACAGTAGTGCATCTATCGGTATTCAGCAAAGAAAAAAAAAACACTCCTGCCTGCAACTGCTAGACGTGAAAACTCGATGACTGAACTAACTCTTTAAAAGTAAAAGGCCCATATAGAAGCTACTGCTTGTACATAAAATTACAACAGGGGTAACACAGCCCGTATTTCTTGAGAGAACCACAATGGATTTCATGGGTTTTGCTTCTGTGTGTAGATATAGTCTGTGTGGGCTGCAAGTGTTCTTCTCATCAAGCATTCTTCTTCGTCCATGCCTTCACAAGTTTCCTCCACGTTGGCGTTCTCTTCCAAAACCTTCAAGCATATAAGAGCAGATGATTCGTAATTGAACAAGACAAAAGAAAAGTGTATGTTATGCAATTGGCTAATTGCAGTGATTCAGAAGAGTAGATGAATGAAGCAAACTCACCCCATGTTGAATGTTGTTTGGAACATCAAAGGAGGAAGCAGGGCTTGGTCTGCCTGCATATGTGAGGGATAAGAAGAGAAAGAAGAAGGCTGCCATGCAAACGCTGACCTTTGTCATTCTTTGCTTTCTACAACAGCCAAGGGCCAAATACTATGCCTGCCTGCCACACAGCCAGAGTTGGTATCGATTTATAGACACCGTGTGGAATTACGAGGGGCAAGAATGTAACTTTAGTCTTTGGATTCTCACTTGTATAAAAGTAATTATAAAGTATAATAAAATCAATTAACATGTAAGGTTTCATATATAGAAAAAGAAATGGAATGTTCAATATCAGACAACGAATAAATAATCGCAGACTGGCGTGACTAAATGCTAGGCGCATTCATTGAAAAATTAGTGATTCTGTTCATAGTCAGTAGTTGTGACCGACATTCGGCCACAAGGGACTAACTCTCCATTCTTTATCCCAAGTGAGGCCTGAAGGGTAAAAGGAGATATACAATAAATAAAAAGCTACAACTCTTTTTACTATTAAATTTGGCTATGGTTATATTATTATTTATTTTTATATATTAACACTGCATGTTACTTTTTAAAATTATTAAATCTATATATGAGATGTCCACTTTACATTAAACTATTGATTCAGAAAGCAGGTTAGCAAGGGTTTAGAGGACTCAAGAAAAGATCAGTCTAAATGAGAGAAACCGTGAACTTTATATTGTCATTTACTCATTATAACTTAAATTTGATATAGCTCTGTCTGTTATACCTCAATTATGCGCGTCCTGCAAATAGATGAAGTCCGTTTCTAGTATTACCTAAATTCTTCAACTTATTTGGTGAGTTCACTGCCAACTGGGCTTCCTTGATCCGAGATTGAGGGTTGAAATAAATATTGCCTTATTCAATCATCACAATGGTCGACAAAAAGGAAATTTTTAATGTGACACTTTGGTGGCTGAGGAATACCCTTGGAATCTAAGTTGCTTTGAATTTGTCAAATGATATTTAATGGCTTCTCACAAACAGTCTAAAAGTAGCTAGGTTCAAGTGCAAAGATATGGCATTCTGTTACGGAGTGGTCCCAGATATTACGAGATACGACAGTGTTATTCTTGATTTATCCTTATCTCTTGAAAGATTAGGATTTGCTTAATGGCTCTGTGACCTCACCTTATTTTGTTAACAATCATGAAGTGTATAAAAATGGGGAAGCAAGTTTGAAATATAAAATAGGTCAGAATGATTTTTTGTTGCTCATGAAATGATGATATTTAGGCATGCTTAAGGGGGAAGCCCATACTCACAAGAGGCAATGCCGGTGGACCTCAGGCGTGAGGGATTACTGTATTCTGTATATATATGAGCCTAAATTGACAGCCGTCATATCATGATATCTTTTACTCCAATGAGTGAAGGGAAACATTTGCAGCTTCAAGCAACGGGAGGGCACAAATGGTGGACACTTCTTTCGCATTGATTAGATCGTTGCTGCTGGTGGGGGTGGATGGCTTAAAAGCAGAACGAGAAAAGTTAAGAATCGGCATGACATTTGGAAATGGAAGGAGCTTTTCATTTATTACTCAGCTTTTGAATCTCTAGTGCAATCAAACTCAGTATCTAGTTTTGTATCTTCACGAGCTTCTACTTAATAGGAATATCGTTTTTTATATTTATGAATGTGGTTGGGGTTTGTTGGCTACATGGACGGTGGCTCTTACAGAAAGATGGTATTTCTGGATTAAAAATTGAGTTCACACTTCACTGTCAACCTTCCCTCAGCTCTCTGGTAATGGATTTGGATTTGTATCCTAGTGTATTCAACCTCCAGTAGAGATGTTACAGTTGGAACAACCAACCAACCCTTTGCATGAACAGAGAAAGTTCTATAATTGAACTTGCGGGACCTAAAGATTTTCAGATAGATTAAGGTGATCTATACATAATGTTAAAATATGTCTACAACTAAAAGTAAATGATACGATGAGAAAGGTTATAGAAAAGACTAGTAACGGTCATACTGTTGAATACTTGAAGCCACTTAAGAGAAACAAAACAGATGACTTAGTGCATTAAATTCAGGGGATAGATTCAGAAATGTGCCGAAGAACTCTTCCATAATGAAAAGAATCCAGTTTGCTTGCTTAGCACCTACTTTACACATGGAAAATGATTTTGATACAGAGTTTTTCTCAAACTTAAATTTATACCTACCTTTTTCAGGAAAAAGGAAAGAGAAAAAGTATATATCTAAAAGTATGTTATGTTAGGAAAATATTGATATAAAAGATTATCAAGAATTTGAATATTATTATGGTTTTAAGGTACGGGTCATTTTGCTATATTTAGAAAAATATTTACCCCCACATAAAATTGCTATCGGATTGATGATAATATTTTCTCAAGATATAATGAAATTTTTATAAATTTCTTGATTAGCAATAACAAAAAAAAAATTCACTTTCTTTAAACTTGAAAATTAAGATAAGACTTATAAAATTTTTAGAACATTTAAACTCATATAATACACAAAATAAAAGTAAGTTAATGGTATGGTGGTGAGGATTATTTATAAACAAATACACGACTTTTATGGAAGTTCATATATGTCCGTGACTAGTTACAACTCTTGGCAATGGTTGTGTCCCTTTAATATTGCAAAGTTTATTTATGTAACCGTGTGGCTAATGCAACATTGCAATGGTTGAGTCACTTCAATAGAAACATGATGTTTCAATTGCAACCTTGCAAATCGTAAGCCATCAGTTGCACTTTTTCAAATAGATACATTGATATAAGGCACCATTCTGTGATTTTCACGGCAATTGAATTCTGGCCAAGCAAGTCTATTGGAATCCTTTCAAGTAAGTAGTCCAAGCATTGCAACTAGTGAACAATAAAGGCAGACAGTAACCACAAGTTGCAACCACCCTTAAATTGTATCAATTCCAAGTGATCATGTCATTTAATTCCAATGATCATGAATATTTGTAAAATATACTTCATGCTATTCTTATTTTATTATATAAAAAAATGTAGAACTAACACCAACCCTGTTTTTTTTTTTTTTTTTTTTTTTTTTTTTGGGGTCTGCATATCACCCGTTAGACAAATTGCCGTCCAAAGCATCTATGCCACTTACGATTCAGTGTACTTGACATTTTGACCTGACGTGTTAGAGACCCACATCCTTGATGGCAATTGTAACGGATCCTCAGCTTCTAATAAGCGAAGAGAAGAGGATCAGATTGAATCACGATGTCATTGTTTAGCAGGGTCATGCTCCTGTGTATATCTCTTTAAATATCTATCGGTGGATATCTGAGATGGATAAATAATAGAGAGATATGTGGCCTACTTGATTTTTTTGCTTATCTGAGGTGGCTGGTCTTAAACTTGCTTGGTTAGATTCTAAAAACATTTTATGTGAGTCTTAATTAACACCACAAACTAAATTAAGTTAATTTTTTTGAAAAAAATTAGAAATGAAACATAAATCCTAAAAGAATAGGAACAGCAACAAGATTCGAGCACCACCACCCCCACCGGAAACAACATCCAAGCCAGAAGCCACCGCTGGTGATGGCAGCATCTTCGACGATCCTTCTCTGGCGCCTCCGCTCGATATCGCGACTCGCTTCCCCTACGCGGATATGTACAACTTCATCTTCTTCTCGAATGTTCCATGAAATCGATTTCAGGTCCTCCCCGCTCTTCTTTCTTTCGTTCCTTTGGGTCAAATCACCACGAGATCTGAAGCTTCATTAACTCACTGAGCCACTCACCAATTCTTCTTCATTGATTCAGTGTAATAGAGACTGTTCTTGTGTGCGTGTTGCGTTTGTGTATCATATGATTATATTTTTAAATTAATTATATTATATAAAATATATTTATATAATTAATAAAGGGTATAATTTTGTAATACATTCGAATCATACAAATATTTTTTTTAAAATAACCCCTAGCTTTACATGTGTCAACCTTACGTAAAAACCCTTCCCCCCCCCCACCCCAAAAGTTTTTCTTTTGCTCTTATTTAACATTTTTTAACCTTCTCCTAATGTGTTAGGTTGAACATATGATCATTGGACAAAATCCTGCACCCAATGATCACATTTGATTAAAGGATGTTGTTAATACAGTCAAGGATCAATATAATTCTTGAATTTAAATCATTAAATTTTTTATATAATATTTTTTATATAATAAAATAATTATTAATAAATTTTTTTATAAGCAAGATTTAAAGAATATTTTGATTTATAATTTATTAAAGACCCTATTAAAACTTACACCACATTAAAACTTACCTTTAATTAGATATCAAAAGAGCATGAGTCAAACTTATATCCTCCTTGGGAATTCGAAGCGTGTCTTGACCTGGAATATAATTGGGAGAATGAGAGAGAAAAGAAGGGAACAAAAATCAATGATAAGATTTGTTTTGTAGAATATAAAGTTAATTACTATCGGGAGGAGATAAAATTTTTTCAAACAGCATAACTTTTTCTTTTTTCTTTATCTTTTAGTCTTTTCATTTTTCAATTTATAATAATTATAACATATATTTATAGTTAAAAAAATGTTATTTAAAATCTTATTCAACTAAATCAAGTTGCATCACATTTTTATTGGATTGTGAAAACGATATATATAAAATAAAATTACCTTATACAGTATATATGTGAGAGTAAAATTCTGTTAGATAAAACTTAAATTAAAAGTATTAATTATTTAATTAATTCAAAAAAGTCAGTTTAATTAAGATAATCATTGCTTATAAGAACTACAAAATAATAAATTAGTACTATAAATATTATATAGAAAATCTCAATTTATCTTTCAAATTCATATATTTTACTACAAATTCAATAAAATAGTCCTTTTTCTAATGAATTTTGAAAGTTATATTTAAATTTTTTAATTTAGTTTAACGCTTTCTTATTTTAATACTTCTGTAATTTTATACTTTTTTTTTTGGCTTTTAAGAAGTCATTATGTTGTAATACAATTCCCAATTATATGAAGTTAGTATTTTTATTATTTTTGTAATTTATTAAATAAATTATATGATATGATTAGAATATAATATAGAAATTTATATTAATTTTGAGATTCTAAACTTATATGGTAAATGTTATATGAATGCTACAATATGTATAGTATAGTCTAAATATAAAACAAATCAT
This sequence comes from Pterocarpus santalinus, assembly GCA_031439595.1. Classification (NCBI taxonomy): domain Eukaryota; kingdom Viridiplantae; phylum Streptophyta; class Magnoliopsida; order Fabales; family Fabaceae; genus Pterocarpus; species Pterocarpus santalinus. Next base: position 618,821 of record CM062531.1, read on the forward strand.
GAATTTGTGTATAATGATTTACTTAGAGTGCTGACGATTTTACTTTAATTAAGTGAATTTTGAAAAAATATATATTATAATTTTAAAATTAATATGAACTTTGAATTTGTCTCATTTTTTAATTGCAAAAATTAAACAAGTAATAATGTACAGGAAAATAAAATTAAAAGTATGTAAAATATAATATAAAATAATCTAACTAAAAAATTGCAAATTGATATCCTTGTAAAACTATTTATATTTTCAACAATGAATTATCATAAGAAATGAATTACTCTTTCAATAATGAGTTGATATATGAAATGATATATGATTTTTTTTTTGGGTCAAATTACTCTACTTGAGGCTAAAGAAATGAAAGGTTGAGAAAAATGCAATGATTTTTTGTTTTTTGTTTTTATTTTGCTTTGAATTGTTCAATCCACTCTTAAGAACTGAAAGTAGATATCATTTTAAAATCAATGAAACTTTCAATAATGAGTTGTTATACAGAATATTTCTTTAAGATTTTCTCTTTAATATTACTTTACTATAAGATTGAAGGAAGAAGAGGAAAACTGAATGATTTTATTATTTTGTAGTTGCTCTATTTCAGTTAAAAATTGGAAACAAATATCTGTATAAAATGAATTATACCTATTAATAATGAGTTGTTATATAGAAGAATTTGATAAAACTTTTGCTTTCAAATTATGTTAATAGGAGGATAAAGAAATGGGATAGATATGAAAATGAAATTAATTTTTTTGGGTTGGTCTATTCTTACTTTGATATTTGAGGTAGACATCTTTATAGAACGATTAAGCTTTTAATAATGAGTTGTTATTTGGAGTGCTTTTGAGGAATTTTTTATTTAAAATTTATTTACTATGCTAAAGAAAGAAGATGGAGAGAGAAAATGAATTAATTTATTTTAGTTGTTTGGTTCTCTCTTAAAAATTGAAAGTACATATACTTCTTGAATGAATTACATTTTTAATAACAATTTATAAAATGATTTAAAATTACTTTACTACAAAGCTGATGAAATGTGAGTGAGATAGAAATAAAATGATTTTTTTAATTGTTCCATCACAACTTAAAAATTGGAAGTAGATATCTATATAAGAGAATCATACTTTCAATAATGAGTTGCTATATTAAATGATTTTCTAGAATTTTCTCTTTAAAATTAACCATTTTTAAATTATACTTTTCATTTTTATAATTACTTTCTTTTAATTTTATAACAATTTTAATTATTCCTTAAGTTATTTTATATGAGATTAATTTTAATATATCATCAATTTAAAAAATTTTATATTATTATTTAATCATGTGATACAATATTTGTGACTTTTAATACGAGTTTTACTACTATTTATTAAACTTATACTCTATAATAAAAGCCCAACAATGACTTATTGTATTTAATTTATTACATATATTATACAATACTCATCCCTTGCATAGTAAAGGTTCACACACTAGCAAGATAATAGAACAAAGGTGAGCATAATTAGATGTGATGATTCCTTTTTGGTTAAAATATAACTTTAGTCCTTGTATCTAATATCATTTTTTTCATGTATTCCCCTATACAAAAAAGGTTTTTAAATAAGTTTTTAAGCATGCAATTATTTGGAAAAAGTTTGTATTGTCAATAGAAGTTCTACTTTCATAAATCTTATGTGGTTAACAGAGAATGATTTAATTATTTTACTTGCTTGAATGACTATAATGTGGCAAATACTTGATAATTGAACATATATTGAAACCAGATGATACTCTACTAACCACATATAGAGTTCATAGAATTATAACTCCAATTGACTATAAGGACTTATTTGTAAACAATTACATGTGTGGAAACTTATTTAAAAACATTTTTTTTATGTAAGGACTAAACTTAAAATTATGATATATATATATATATATATATATATATATATATATATATATATATATATATATATATATATATATAATGGTTGCCATTAGTTCAATAAGTGAGCATTTACTATTCATCTTATAGAAGCTCATAAAACTAATGCATTAATCTTAGAAATTGTTGATATATTATTAAAAAATAAAATAATAAATAAAGTAAACTTTTTTCAGCATATAAATACATTATTAATATAATATTGATTCATATATATTGATTAAAAAATGTTAATTTCAAAATAATTCTTAGAGTTAATATCCTTTTAATTCTAATATTTTGGTTGATATCTGTTTAGTCTTGAGTCCACTTTAACAACAATTTTGTTTTATACTTTAAATCTTTACATCAATTTCATAATTTTATCAAAATCATTAGCAACTTTTGCTACGATTAATCTTATTTGGTATATTAATGCACTGCTATATTATTTATTTATCTTCTTAGCTAATAAGACGAGACAGTTTCCACCTCATCAACTTGAAATTATTGATGTCAAAATTTAAAATATTAAGACTAAGTTGATATAAAAAATTTTTAGGACCAAACTAATATCAACTTCTAAACATTAATACTAAAAACAATATTTACTCTATTTTTTGACAAAAAAATTTGAATGATCTTTTTGATTAAAAATTATTAATATATCATGGAAAAAATAAAACAATAAATAAGTTAAACTTTATTCAATATATAAATTGATTGTTATAATAAAAAAAATAGAAGGAAAAGAGGCCCGTGCATTTGCACGTGTACCTTGCTAGTTTTTTCTGTTACAGGGCTGCAAATTGGGGGGGATTGATGAGCGAAAGGTTTATTTAAATGTCATAATTTCAGCTTAAATCAAGAATTGAGCACATATTTGACTTTCTCCCCCCTCCTCTCTTCTCTTCCCTTTTTTTTTATGAGTAAAATACCCTTAACATCCTTAAGATATCAAAAAATAACATTTTACTCCATTTGTTTATAAAATATACACTTCACCCCAATCTATTAAGAATGTGTTTAGATTGATTTTTATAGAAAAAAAGCATTTTTTTTTAAAAAGTGTTTTTTATATGTTTTTAAGTGTAGTTAATACTTGTAAAAAAAGTTAATTTGCCAAAATTTAAAAATTAGTAACACCCAACCTCTAAAAAATGTAAAAGCAAAAGTCTTTTTTAATAAAAAGTTTGTTTGCTTAAAATTTTAGAAGAAGTACTTTTTTCAAATTATAATAGAGTGAGAACAAGAGTAAAAAGAGAGTGGTGTTTTTAAAAAAATTTAGAGTAAAATACATTCAACTCCTTTGAGATATTAAGAAATAACACTTCATCCCATTTGTTTATAAAATATACACTTCACCCCAATATATTAAAAATATGTTTGGATTGATTTTTATAGAAAAAAGTATTTTTTTTTTTTTTGAAAAAAGTGTTTTCTATATATTTTTAAGTGTAGTTAATACTTGTAAAAAAAGTTAATTTGCCAAAATTTAAAAATTAGTAATACCCAACCTCTAAAAAATTTAGAAGCAAAAGTCTTTTTTAATAAAAGATTTGTTTGCTTAAGATTTTAAAAGAAGTACTTTTTTTTTAAAATTATAATAGAGTGAGAACAAGAGTGAAAAGAGAGTAGTATTTTAAAAAAAATTTAAGAATAAAAGTATAATAGAATGAAAAGGTAGTAATTTCTAAATTTAAAAAATAAAATTATTTCTTATATTCATTTTTCTTCTAAGAGAAGCAGATCTCTATATCTTCTAAAAAAAGCTAAAAACAACTTATGTTTTGCTTCTTTTTTTTTTTTTAGAAGCACAAAAAATGTTAAGAATTTTATAAGTAATTTTTTTTAAAAAAAATTGGGAAAAAATTACATTTGTTGTGCTAGAGAAGAACAAATAAATACACTCAAAATTATCTTTGTACTTCTACTTTTTCTTTTAAAGCTAAGTATTGCTAACTTTAAAAAAAATGGTAAACTGACTTTTTTCTATAAGTATTTTTTTTCAAAAGTTGTATCCAAATAAATTTTTTAAAACTTATAAAAGCACTTTTTCAAACAAAAAAAATCAAAAAAGTTTTTTTTACCCCTAAAAAATAAAGAAAAAACCCAATTTAAACACATTTTTAGTAGATTAGGGTGTAGTGTATATTTTATAAATAAATGGGGTGGAATGTTATTTCTTGATACTTCAAGAGGGTTAAGTGTATTTTACTCTTTTTATTTGTAAGGAATGGATGGTGCTATTTATACACTATTTTTTGAAAAAATTATTCTTACGCTTTTTTTTTAGATAACAAAATAACGAATACTTCTCAACGTACATTTATTTTCTCTTTCCTTTTTTTTGTGCGTTTTTTTTTTTCACTTTCTTTGGCTTTAAATAAATAACAATAGGTGTGACAAAATGATGTGTGAGAATCAATTCTTTTTCCGTAGCAAAGTGTGCACGCTTTTTAAATATCTATGTTATCTCAGAACTTATCCCAGAAAATGCCTCGCAAGGATAAATTCTTGCTGTCAAATATATGAAAAAAAAAAGGAGAAATAAAAAGCGGAGAACAAAGGAGAGTAGGAGGGGAGGAAGAAATAAGCCAAACCAAAGTTGCCAACAAGAGCCCCGATTATTTGTCCCAACGTTCCAAAAATACCTTGGTTTCTGTTTGTCTTAAGCCTCATTATTTACCTTCTTTTGATCAGACATTATTGATCAAACAGTATTCCTTACCTTCAGCTTCATACTTTGTCTTTGCCATTAAAAATGGTGAGATCGTTTTATAAATTGCATTTTGTAAAAGTTTAGCCAGCCTATCATTAGTATGGGCTAACGAAGGTTGGGAGTCGGGACATAGCATTCCTTTGGCCCAACATAATGTCTTCTTATCAAAAGCAACACAATAATGCTGACCCAAAAAAACTAAATAAATAAAAAAATAAAAATAACACAATAATAAAAGAAGCAGTCAGGGTGCAGATCATAATGAGGGATTGTGTTGACATTTTATCAGCTCATACACAGGTTGTAGATCAACTTATTCACCACATAATTTGTTTTTAAATTTTTAAAACCTTTCCCAGGATCCTAAAAAATGAGGAAAAAAAATTTACTTAATATAGTGCATGGATACTACTTAATTATGAATTTCCTTAGTGTTGTTTGCGTCCCATTTGGCAGTCGGTGGGACTCAATTCCACATTATGTTGTGTTTCGATCTGGACATGATCATAGGTTAACAGTAAAGTCCGTGGCAATTGGCAAACAAGTAGTACAAAACCTTGTGAAGTTGTGATACTCTTTGTCCCCCGCGATCCACTTCCTGTCATTGCAGCTCCTTATCAATATGAAGCGTAATGCCAACACACTTGTTGCCGTAAAGAATCAGGTTTGGTAAAGGGAAGTCAAGTGGATGAAATCAGTTAGATATTAGGTGATGAAGTATGCAAGAAGTCAAGTGGTTTGATCATATCGATTATTAATATCAAAGTTCGGTTTTGATTAATACTTGCTTAAACAGAATTCAACAGTTTAAAACCATAAGCGGTCATGACTCTTGGACTAATAATGAGTCCCAATATTTACATATCAAATGGAAATATCAATGCCCACATTTGACAAATACGTATCAATGCCTAGGTTAAAAATTATGGTGTCTCCATATTGATGTCTAACAAATTGATTTAAAAAACATTTCTCTAAACTAGCATAGCAGAAAGATGATATTTATCTCAGTTATGATGAAAGGCTCTCACGAAGTAATATAGAAATGAACATAGAATAGGAGATAAAGACCGAGGTCAGGCATGCCAATGACAATGAGCGTACCACCACGGCGCCATCTACGGTGCTCTTCGCTGGTCAAGGAGCATAGTGCACCTTGCAATCTGATGGTGAGATTGTGAGGTGCATCGATGTACCAATCATCTGTGATGTATTGTAGTAATATCTAATTTTAAGAAAATTTAAAAATATAATTAAATATATTTTAAAAAATAATTATTATATACTGACAATGTAAAATTATACTAACAGTATAAAATAATTTTACACGGTCAATGTAATCAAAAAATTTTATCAGTATAATTTTACTCTGTCAGTGTAATTTTATACTATTAATGTATAAAAATTAATTTTTAAAAATTATAAAAATTTTATCAGTATAATTTTAGTTTATCAATATAATTTTATATTACCTATCAGTGTAATATTACACTGATAGCATAAAATTATTTTATATTATCAGTATAATTTTATACTATCAGTATATAAAAATTAATTTCTAAAATATATTTAATTATATTTTTTAATTTTTTAAAAATTAATATATTATTATAATGTACTATAAATAATTGATATATCGATACATCTCATAAATCTTTATCATACGATGTGCCACAGTCACAAGGTGCAGTAAACACCTTGGACCGCGAAGCTTACATAAGATGGCGCCACAAGAAGCCAACTCTGGAGGTGGTGAATGATTATGATTCGGCTTCAGATGTCAGAGACAGCTGAATACTGGGAAGTATTCACCCTGAAAGGAAGGACAAACATTTTCTTAAGGCTAACGCAAAATGGTACCGCCTGCAGAAAAAGGTTGGCAAAGGAGATTTCAGATATCTTGTTTCTTTAACTTCCCAATTTTTTTTTCCCCTTTACAGCACTTCAAATGTTTTCTTTTAAGGCTGACTTCTGTTTATTTGTTGACGTGAGCTTGCTCGTACAGACCCAACAATGTACCTCACAACTTTTTTCCCCCAGTAATAATTGCTTACCAAGAAGATCATAAAATAAATGATAAAGGGCCTGGGAATGTTCCCTTTTATAGTTTTCAAATAACTCACTTTGCTCGCCTTTGAAGGCTAAGCCCTCCTTTAACTAGTTAGGAAACAATGTATTGGATGCCCAAACATGACGTCCCCATGTCTATAACTTATATCACCCATGCTCGGGCCAAAGGAATAAAGTAATATGTATGTTGCTCATTGCAAGACCCACCCACATGATCAATTTTACATCTACATTCCGAAATAGTATTATGATTTTAGAAAAGGAAACAGAGAAGGACATGACAGAGTGATAAAGGGAAGGGCCTTCCTCATATACGAAGGCAGATACTAAAAGATCGACATAAAAGCGTATAAGCAGGAAGAAACCAAAGCAATCAAGAGATTGCATACATCAAACATGTTGACGCCACTAATCAATTGCTAGGTTGCCAAGCTTTAGCTTTCTGTTGCCTCAGTCAATTACAATATTTGGTGTAAATGAGGGTCGCTTCCCCACTCCACCAACCCCTTGCTTTATTGCTCTCCCTCTTCCGCTCCTCCCTCCAACGACATCAGATTTCTCTGCACTCCAACTCTACAAGACAGGCATGATCTCTTAGCTTCGACTTGCCACTCCTGCCCCATCTTTCTTCAAGAAGTCTCATATTCAGAGCTTAAACATCTTTTCTTTCCTATCACTTTTCATTCCTTCAATGGATGTTTCCAAGCAACAGTATGCAAAAACACTAAATGAACATCTCCAACAACAACAAGAGCCATTTTCGTTGCAAAATTACATCATTGAAAGAAGTTACATGTTCAAGAACTGCAACTCTGATAGAAGCGACATTCATGGTCTTTATTCAGCCAAGAATCTGAAGGGGTCGATCAAACATGATTTACACAAGATAAGGAAAAGGTTCTTACATGCTACAGGCACCCTAAGATCATTACTTTACAAGTTCATTCCCACGGTTGACAACCAGGAGTTCTCAATCTGGGATGAAGAGCACAATAGTGATCGATATTATGTGCGTGAAGTAATTGCGGACACGCAGGCAACTCAACAAACGGACGAGCTTTTTTCAATGAAAAGATTAGCTGCATCTGATTACTTTACTAACAGCTACGATGAGGGGAAAGTCTTGCCCTATGAACATGATAGCTCAACTCTTATGAACATGTTTCAGACATTCGCACTTCCCAAATTGAGAAGATCAGAGGTAAGGTATTCTTTTGTGAAATCACAACAGTAAACAACAATAGGAAATTCATACTCACATCGTGTTAGCGTATATGTATGCAACCGCTACTTCATTACCGTAATATAAATTGGGCAAGCTCACTCTTAAGCTAACAGGTTGATACAGGTTACAAACCATATTGGATAAGCTCAAAAGAGATCAAGCAGCAGCACAACAGAGGATCAGAATGGAAAGAACCATTACCCAGTGCAGGTTCGACACTTCCACCAAAATCAGAAGGGAAAAAAGATAGTATTAATCACCCATTTGTTAAGTTTAACAAGCATTCTTTTTTCATTGTAATGAACTAATGGTGCAGTGTGTCACTTAAAAGGCCCAGAAGCCCCGGTAAATTCTCTTCCGACATCATCTCAGAAAGTTGTTAGAGACCCCGTGCTCTCTACCTATGTGAGAAAGCTTCTAGTGAACTCAAATATTCTGAAATTGAGGCGAACCAAAAAAGACAAACTACAGGAGATGGTTGGGACAACTTCGCCATGCAGAAGAAACATGAGGGTTCTGCAGAAGAGGGAGCAGCTACCGTTTGAGTGCGTAGAAAAAGGCAGAGAGTTTTATTTAAATGAAGGTAAAAGTCTTTCAATCAAAGCAGATTCAGGGTCAGAAGGCCTTCCAAGTGTTACGCATGAGCATTTTAGCTTCTTAGAGAAACAATATAGAGACGTTAGAAAGATCACCCAGCTGTTGTATACAGAATCCTCAGTTACTTCCGAAGAGTGGAAAAACTTCCAGATAGTAAATGGGGAGGAGATACAATTGCAGATTGGAGATGCTATCTTTGATGACCTTGTCAGGGAATTAATTGATTTATTTTAGTTTAAATAAAATTGACCATGCTCATAGAAAGCATAGTTAGCATACTCGCTTGTGAGGCTTTGTTTCCAAAATCAGGTGCAATTAACACCACCATTGAATTGATTAATGAGCCTTGGAGATTTTAGATGCACCTCATTTTGAGGACAATCACTGGAAATTTCATTCTTATGCTTTATCACTTCTCATTCATAATATTCAAAGTTGACATTTCAAAATTAACGTACATAGGATGGTTGGGAACAAATAGTGTGCATTATTATTATTTTGTTTAATTTTAAATATACTCATTAATTTGCTTTTTCCTTTGCAGCCTTTCATGTTCTGTTTCCTCCTTTGTTACTGGGGTACTCGTGGCATGTCAATAATTGATGACAGGGGCCATATTTCTTCAAAATGCATATACGGTTTTTTTTTTTTTTTCCCCGGTCAGAGTATATACGTTGACCTTCATGTGGCAGACTGCAGATTGCAGCATGACATTTTGTTTTTTGGGGTCAAAGTAACATGGCATCACAACATGAGGAAAATTTAAAAATAGAAATAGTAGTTGGGCCTATGAAGGATTCGCGTTGTTTTAGAGCAGCCCACATTTTTGTTGGGCTTAGTTTGGTAAGCCTATTAAATTCAATCCATTTTAACAGTACCTAAGTTCCTGTTGCAATGTGGATGAGGCCAGAGCTCAGTGACAACAGAGCAGCCTTGGAATACTATATGGAAGGAGTTAATTCCGGCTGACCTCCCCCACCCCCCTCCCTCCCCTTTTCTGCCCCCGGGGATGGGGGCCCGCCCCCCCAAAAAAAAATAAATCAAAAACTAAAAGTCCGATACTTTAAATAAGTTTAGACAGTAATTAAAATGGTGTGTTTTTATTTAAGTGTTGATGGATCTAAATTCATATTATAGATGTTTTTTTAATAATAACAAATGGCTAGCCTTCAACATGAAAGGATGTTCATCCTTTAACAAATTATTTATAATAATATTATGCGTATTATGCCTGTCATTGTTTAGGGTATATATATATATTGTCAAACTCATAACAAAAACTAATAATTTTTTTTTGTGAGAATTAGAAATACATAATAAATCGAAAGTATCCAAGTTGAATCTACATTCATGTATGTACATTGTACATAAAAAAAATATAAAAATCATTTGTCTTTCAATTACCACATTAGTTGAATATAGAGTTGGAAGTAAATCAAGTCAGTTTATGAGTTATTTCTAGTTCAGTTTATTAATAACTTAATAAGTTAGACTTGTGAATTCATGAGTTAAGCTTAAGCTAGAAATTTGAGCTCGTTTATTATATAAGCTAAATTTGAGCTTATTATGTTCGAATTATTAGCTTGTGAACTAGCTCGATATATATATATATATATATATGTATAAAATTATATTTTGTTATTATTGTTACTATAATTATTATATATATATGTATAAAATTATATTTTGTTATTATTGTTACTATAATTATTATTGTTGTTGTTAACATTATATTTTTATCACTAAATATCATATAACTTATTAAGCTAAAAAGACTTAAAATATACCTAACTTGAACAATCTCGAGCTTGATGAGCTTTTGACGAGTTGAGCTCGAGCCTAGAAATTAGGCTTATTTTCAGCTTGAGTTCGTGCTCGAGTTCAGCCTATTATTAACGAGTCAAGCCTGAGCTATTTCAAACTTGGGCTAGGCTCGACAATTTCAGCCCTAATTAAATACTCCATTTAATTCCATCAATTTCGTATTGTAATGATTATTTATGTAATTTTAAGAATTAATTTAAAGTAAGAATAATATTGATAGCGTAATTTAATACTATATTTTTATAAGCCTTAACACTAACGTGATGTAATTAAAATCTACAAATACAATGTAAATGAGGTGCTTGTTTTGGTGAAATTCACACACTTTACTTCACCATGAATTAGTGATGTGGGCAAATGGAAAACTAACATGCGGATAGTGAAACCAAAAATAAATCAAACCTCATTAACATGGTTTTAAGGATTAGTGAACGATTAACTTTTGAAATCAAAAATAAAAATACAAAAAACCTAGTGTAAAACTGAACCCCATCTTTTGTCTCTATGTTCACTCCTTCTTGCACTAACACCCTCACAATAACAACCCATTTTTTGACCACCCCGCTTTCCTCCTCCACTTCTCCCCTGCGCTGTTGCCACCGCCACATCTCCACTGCCACCATCGATGCTTTCTTCATAGTGCCCCTCTAGCCTTTCTCGGCTCATGGCACTCCGTCATCGCTGCCGCCGTCGACCCCTTGTCCATGCTTCTCCTTCGACCACCACTATAGAAGAACTTGTTGCCACTTTCCACAGCATCTTTGGCATAATAAAACCCAACGGGGATGTGGATTGGGCGGCACGACCGATGAAGAAGCTCTCTATCTCAAACAAATCGAAGCATGCAACGATGGTTCGTGGCTACAAGTGGGCTCCAACGAAAAAGCTAATGGGAAGAGATTAGCACCTTTATGTGCCAAGAATAGAGTGGGTGGTTTTTTTTTTTTTTTGAAATTTAACTTAAAACAAATGATTTTAACACAACAATTAGCATCTTCATTAATATTCATTTTTGGAAACAAAAGATGGTTCAAATTTTGTTAAGGATCCAGATAAAATGTTAGCTTCTCTTGGAAAGTGATGCTGTAAGGGATGAAATCCCAAGGAAGTCTAAAACAGAGCATGCAAAATCCTTTTTGAATGCCAATTCAAAGGGATTGCATTTAAGCAGAAGTACATAAAATTCTATTTCAAGGCAAATAAGTTCAAATGCAAGCGATTCTTTTCATTGTTCATCTTCTAAGCGCATGTCTGGGAGCACTGTGAGGGGGCTTAGAATCAATTTTGGACTATCAAAATCAATTCTAATAAGTTTTTGTGTTGTTTGGTTTAATACTTTCAAAATCAATTTTTTTTTTAGAATTGATTATAAGAGAAGTAAATTTTTTTATTTTTATTTTTTGTCAGAATCATTTTTAGAGAAATTACTAAATATAAATTACTTTTCCTCAAAATCAATTCTACAAAAATAAAATCAAACACATCATAAAGCATTTTTGGTAATCAAACTGTTGTTCATATACTTGGAATGGAGGGTAAAAGAGGGAGAAGGGGGCACTTCCGCCCTGTGTTTTTATTTTTGGTTGGTTTCAGAAGTTATGTAAAACGGTGCACTTCATAAATCTTTTAAACCATATTAATGAAGTTTAACTTATTTTGGTCCCACTATCCACATATTGGTTTTTTTTTTTTATTTATCCACGTCACCGCATCACGGTGAAGCAAGATGTGTGAGCTTCACCTGGTAATTCTCCCGTAAACGAGTATTGGTGTCCCTGTCCCCATCAAAATCCCAGACCACACGGAGAGTGCCTGTGTGGGCTCTTGAGGCATTTGTCGCTGACTTGGTTGGCTTGCCACCTGTAAACTTCTCCAACCTTCTGGACTTTGCCACCGTCTCCCTCTCCATCTCCATCACCCGCAAGTACAAGTACTCCCATCATCCTAGTATAATATGATCATCTCCCTTTTGCTGACCGTCTTCTCAACTCAGCATATATCTCCAATGGCAACTCTTTCAGGTCTTTCCTATTCTTCTTCCTTCACTTCTTCATTCAACGCTTCCACCCCAAACAGGAGGAGCACCTTCGTTTTTCCACTCAGCCACTCACTTCGACCAAAGACCCACCTTTCCCTTTCTTTCTTCTCCAAACACGCTTCTCTGAAATCCCTCAAGTCCTCCCTCAAAGAAGACGACCCCGAAACCGACTCCTCATCCTCCTCCCCCTCTTCCTCTTCTACTACGGTTGCTGTTACTCCTGAGAATCCCAGCAATGAGAGCCACAAAGAAGATCAACCTGTCACTGTCACCGAAAGCAAGGAAGAAGACCCCGAGGAGAAGGAGAAGGAGAAACAACAGGAAATGGATTGGAAGACGGACGAGGAGTTTAAGAATTTCATGGGCAACCCTTCTATCGAAGCCGCCATCAAGCTTGAGAAGAAGAGGGCTGATAGGAAGCTCAAGCAGCTTGACAGGGAAAGCAATGGTAACCCACTTGTGGGTCTCTTCAACAGGTTAGTGCGTGATAATTTGATTAGGGAAAGGGAGAGGTTGGAAAAAGCAGAGGAAACTTTCAGGGCTCTTGATCTTAACAAGGTAAATTAATAAATCATCATCATGCTCTTTTCTTCCTCTTTTATATATATAGTAATCATGTTAGTTGGAGTTCAATATCAGACATGACTGACTTTGGTGTTTCTGATGTGACGTAATGCAGTTGAAGAGTTGCTTTGGATTTGACACGTTTTTTGCAACTGATGTTCGAAGATTTGGAGATGGAGGCATTTTCATTGGGAATTTGAGGAGACCCATTGATGAGGTCATCCCCAAGTTGGAGAAGAAGCTCTCTGATGCAGCAGGCCGGGAGGTTGTGGTATGGTTCATGGAAGAAAAAACAAATGACATTACCAAGCAGGTACTTTTCTATGAACTTAATATCTAACTTAGCAACCTATGTTATATTGTATGATATTATATGAATTGTTTTGTTTTGTGCATTATATCTGATTGCTGGAGATACAGTCTGCTAACCACATGAATGCTTAATAAATGCTTGGTGGTTTCTTGGTCAGTTTTGCAGTTCTACAGCATGAAGTCATGAACTCTCACAGTTACATATTACACATGCTTTAATTGCAAAGTTACGACTTTACAATGCTTGGAGTGCTCAGCGGTCTGAATGATTAAATGATTGCTTTGTAATTGGAGTTGATCTTCCCGTTAAATGTGTCTGTCGTGTACTCATGTTGCATACAATTGATTGATTACATGCATCTTGTCACATACAAATACAGTGCTCCTTTATTATTATTATTTGGCTTTATACGGGTTTTGCTAGAATGGCCATTGATAAAAGTAATATACATTCAGGCCTGTGTGGTGCAACCCAAAGCAGAAATAGATCTCCAATTTGAGTCAACTAAGCTGAGTACTCCTTTGGGCTACTTTAGTGCAATTGCATTATCTGTTACTACCTTTGGAACAATTGCTTTGATGAGTGGCTTCTTCCTCAAACCTGATGCTACATTTGATGAGTATCTAGCTAATGTTGCACCTTTATTTGGTGGATTCTTATCTATTCTGGGAGTTTCCGAGGTAAGTTATTTTTTAAGATTTCTACCTCTAATTCTGATGCACAAGGATCTTCTGCATTTGTTTTTTATCTGCAGAGAATCTCAGCCATTCAAAATGGTCTTTTGTATGATAATTTAAAAAAAAAAAAAAAAAAAAAACACAATTTGATGATGATGACCTTTGGATTAAATGCAGAGGATCCAGTTCTGATTCTGATTTACCTTGCCCAATGATAAACTTCTTCTAACTACTAGATAACTTGTATATCTTTTAATTAGCAAGAGAGTGCACAAAAAGCAGGTCAGAGGAAACTTTGTAAAGCTTCTTGGTACATGATTTTGTAGCTTACTGGATAGACGACAGTATCTTTAAGGGAACGTCTAGAGTTACAGTGGACAATGGGTGTATATGTCCATTCATGCTAATTATCTCATAAAAATTCATGCAAATTATCTCATGACTGTCGTATTTGATTTTCAATTTATTCTATGGATGTATTCTTTTAATGGTGTAGATAGCCACGAGGTTAACAGCAGCTCGTTATGGTGTCAAACTCAGCCCCTCTTTCCTGGTTCCGTCTAATTGGACAGGGTGCTTAGGAGTGATGAATAATTATGAATCCCTCCTTCCGAACAAGAAAGCTCTTTTTGATATTCCTGTAGCCCGTACAGCTAGTGCATATTTGACTTCATTAGTGCTTGTGGTTGCTGCATTCGTGGCTGATGGAAGCTTTAATGGCGGTGATAATGCATTGTGAGTATACTACCTTCTCCAAAAGCACTACTCTTTCCTAATTAATGTTTTCTTCATCGGTCAAAAAGAAAAGGAAAGGAAAATAATCTTGATTAATCATTTAAAGTAAAATTGCTTGGAACGACAACCTTAAGAAGTTATGATTAACAAATACCTTTATCTATGATACATGGTGAAGAAATATATGGCTATAAAATGTATTTTTGTGTATAAGTTGAAAATGGCATACGGTCTGTGCGTTACAATTATGCAACCAACATGCACAATGGACTTCGTTTCTCATGACTTTTATTTATTTTCAGGTACATACGGCCTCAGTTTTTCTATAACAACCCCTTGCTTTCTTTCGTCCAATTAGTTATTGGACCTTACACGGATGATCTTGGAAATGTGTTGCCGTATGCTGTAGAAGGTGTTGGAGTTCCTGTCGATCCGCTTGCATTTGCCGGGCTTTTAGGTGTGCTTGTTGTCCATCTTCTTTGAAAAGAACGATCCTAACATGCTAGTCTAAGCCTATTTGGGTGAGAAGCTGGTTGGAAATACAAGACACTTATTTATCTGGACAATTTCGTGCTTGTGCAGGGATGGTGGTGACTTCTTTGAACTTGTTGCCATGCGGGAGACTAGAAGGAGGCCGAATTGCTCAAGCCATGTTTGGCAGAAGCACCGCTACGCTGTTATCTTTCGCCACTTCATTGTTGCTTGGTATTGGTGGCCTGAGTGGTAGTGTTCTGTGTTTGGCATGGGGATTGTTTGCGACCTTCTTTCGGGGCGGAGAAGAGATACCCGCAAAGGACGAGATCACCCCTCTAGGGGAAAGTAGATTTGCTTGGGGTATTGTCCTTGGCCTTATCTGTTTCCTCACCCTTTTCCCCAATGTTGGAGGCACATTCTCCAGTTCATTCCTCAGTGGTCCTTTTTTCAGGGGCGACATGTAGATCATCTCTATGACAGACTCTGTGTATATGTATTTCGCATCTGACATCGCAACTAAGGTGTGGTTGTGTACTGTCTTTAGTTATGGTCTAAGTTGGTTGATGATTAATTGATATTAAATCTGTGTTATTAAATTTTGATTTTATGATTAAGATTTTATTTTTTTAATAGTATTTATAATCTTATTTTACGCTCATCAAAATTTTATATTTAAAATTTTATTGTGACTAGGTAGGATTAATAATTTAATATTATTAAAAATAAATTAAAATAATTATTATATTATATTATATGATATCATATATTTATATTTTAAAATAATATTATAATTTTTCATATTTTTAATATCAAAAATTTTATTTAATACTTGTATTAAATAATTACATAACCAATTTTAGGTTTTTTCACTCTCATTAACAGCTATTTTTATTTCTTAAAATAAAAATTTTTAATTTTAAAATAATTTATGCTTTTATAAAATATATTTTTGGTTAGAAATCAAATTTATTTTTTTAAATAAAATTAAATATATTTTTAATCAACTAAATTAAATATATTTGATGAGATTTTTTATTTGATATATAATTAGTATATTGATTTTAAAAAAATATAATTTTTTTAAAAAATTTAATATCTATTAATGGTTCAAAATTATTTTAGATGTTCATATAATTTTTTAGGTGAGTTAATTAAAAATTATTAATTTTTTTTTAAAATTAAAATTTGGTCTCATCCACTATTTTTTTGTTTACAATATTCATCTATTATTAATTTGGATAAAAAATGGAGATACTTCACAACAGACACTACCTCACAACTAAATATCTTTGTCAGTCGATTTCTGTAATTTGGATCAAAGGCGACGTTTGCAATGTTCCAGACTTTTTCCTGATACTCTAGTATATCAGTATTTTACAGCCATTGAGATATTAATAAATATAATGCAACGGCTTGGACACAAGAAAGTAAATGTAACGTAATAATGCAGAACAACTGACCATCAGTACACCTTCGATCAACAGGTAAATGATTTATAGATTAAAATTTGCCACATTTTGTAATTAGGTTAGGAGGCACCATGAGTTGATGTTTTGGTTTTTCTGCCATTATCTTTCGAAGCTACTGTAGGCTTTTAATGACTTCCAGGCTCTTTTTTTTTTTTTTTTTGCCCTTTTAAACAAAAGGTAATGTATTTGATATAAAAGATTTTACAAAATTCAACATTAATGTTTACATATTAAAAGGAATTAAGCAAATAGTTTAATTTGTATTTTTATAAATTTATATAATTATTTTATTTTTTTAAATTTAAATCCGTGCAAATAGTTAAATAAATATTGAAGTTTGTATAATCGTGTCATTTAATTTTTTCTGCCTATAGAAAAGTATGTTATGTATTTTTTTTTCATTTAAATTTTTTTAACAAAAAAGGTATAGTGCTCTGAGTTTTTAACTATGATAGTGTTATAAAAATCATATATTTTAAATTGTGTGACTTTATAATACTAACGGGTTACCAGCCAAATCCACCACCACTCCCAGTCGGAGCAGCACCGTATCATCAAAAACCAAAACTTTGCCCAAAGGCAAAATTTCAACGAAAAAGGAGAGAACCAGAAAATCGATTATTGGAAAGATCTATAGTCTGAAGGTTGGGAATGGTTCCAAGCTCCGGTGGGATTGGCCCTAAGATATTGTTGTTATGCAATAACACTTGTCGAGGATTTGTTAGATTTTCAATTGTTGCAGTGACAGATCCAGACAGAGATTTGGCTCGGAGCTCCCAGGTGTACAATCGCGAAACAGAGAAGCGACGCACTGTTGATGTCCTCTTCAATAGATCTAAAAATGTCACTGTTGTGATTTTCCCTTTAATAGTGGGCTAATTTGTCATTTCACTCTGCCACAAATATGTCACCGTTTGGGTACCGAACAAAAACTGGTACACTGGTGTGGCAAGAATGGGCATGGAACATTGCAAAAGCCGCCACAAACAAAACAAGGTAATTATGTATATTAATTTTACTGCTTTCACTACAATACCCAATAGTAATTGTAATCATAGCTCACGTTATATGTTGAATCCAGTGTTCTACATGTCCCGGCCATCACTTAACCCTCCTCCCTCTAAGGAAAATGACTTAATTTGTGATAACTTTACTTATTTATTTCTAATGAACTAGTACATTTTTTTCTTTGCCTTTAGGATATCTCTATAGAAATGGATATGAGAATAATTTTTCAGGTATTGTAATGAGTAAGAGATTTGTTCAACAATTGGTTTTTTTTATAGTTTGAATTTTAGTTCTGTTTTTTGAGGGTACAACTCTTTCATTGGTACATCAAATTAGTAAATTTTAATGATAGATATTTGACATCATATTCAAACTACAAGAAATTTAAGGTGTGTTTGTATTTCTGTTTGAAATTTTAACACGATGATTTGGACAAAAATTATGAGAGAAATTTTTGTTCAAACTACGATTTAGAGATTTTTAAACAGAAAAATAAACATGCTATTACTAGTTGGGACTAGCCTGGCTATGCAACTTTTGTTACCTAGATTATTTCTTTTAAGAACACTAACACCTTCTCACAAGAATTAATCCTTTTTTTATCTAGAAAAACGGTTAAATACTGCACTTAAAACATTCTATGTAAATAATGGTTATGATAGCATGTATGGCATAGTTTAGATTTCATTTTAAAATTAAATTTGAGGTTTACATGTCACGTTATTCCCAGTTGCCTCCTCTGCCCTTTGTTTGGGTAGTTACTGGTTAAGTAGTACTGAGATTTGCTCCGGGAGACAACAAAAGGAGTTATGTCAGTCTCAGCCACGAATACGCTTACTCTTAAATTTCCTCCGGCTTTACCTCGCTTTCGCACCCTTCACTTTCCCAATCCCAAATTTTCTGTTTCCTTTGGTGCATGCCGAATCGTCCATCCTCCTCACCAAGCTTCTTCTAGTCAACAACGCGTCTTCAGTTTCGCTCAGGTTTTGGATCGCACTTTCCTTTCAATTCGACTTTTATATGATTTGCGCTTTTCTGTTATAAATTGCAATCGAATTTGTGTCAGGGCGGCGGTAGTTTCGTGAATGATCCCCGCGCGAGGAGGCGTCCAGTCAGCTGGCAAGAAGAAGAAGAGGAAGAGGACGACGAAGAAAACGATGAGGAGGATCGGAGTTTGGATCTGTTGGTGAGGTTCGTTGACAATGTCTTCAAGAAG
Source organism: Pterocarpus santalinus (assembly GCA_031439595.1). NCBI lineage: Eukaryota > Viridiplantae > Streptophyta > Magnoliopsida > Fabales > Fabaceae > Pterocarpus > Pterocarpus santalinus. The sequence continues at coordinate 637,656 of CM062531.1, forward strand.
CTCTCAAAGAGAGCCAGGAAAGCAGTTAGATCTGTTCTCCCTGTCCCCATCTCCGCCAACCTGGTACGACCCATCTTCATCTATATCCATTGCTGAAACTGTTCAAGGCAATACTTGGACCATTCCATCTTTCCTTATAACAGTACAATTTTTTTTTTTTCCCTTTTTTTTCACATCACTTGTCTTCCGTTTTTCATGCCCAACTTCTAGCCTTGGTTGGAAAACTGCATTCATCTATATTTCCTCTAGTGTGGCAGTGGTCATCCGCATAAAATGGTGAATGGGTTTCTCTAAGTCCTTATATTCTGTGAATTGGATATGTTCCTCTTACTTAGGGTTCCGCTACAGGAATTTATGATTGTTTTTCAAGTCTGACAGAGAATATGCAAATGCGGATATTATTATTGTCATTATTATTTATTTTGGGGATTAAACGTATCTTATAATACAGGTGGGATTTTCTGTAAACGGGATCCTGGTGCTGGCATTCTTGTGGATTTTGAAGGCTTTTCTTGCGGTATTGTTTTCATTCATTTAAAATGCGCTTGAAAATTGTTATCAATCATTACAGAATGCCTTTCCTAGATTGCTCATAACATGTTTTTCTATTTACAATCAGCTTATTTCTTTGGCGTATTTATTAATGCTTTTGGGAACCTGCATGATTACAGTTATGACTTACGAGTTTGTTACATATCAATATTCTATGCAGATAGCATTTTGTGACTTTTACCTGTTTAGCTGTTTTCAACCTTTGTTTTTGATGCTGTTATTACTGAGCAGTGAAGGTTCTGCATTGCATTATCTTTTGTTCTACTAATGTCAAAGCACCATAAAGAAAGATCTTAAAAACTTGGTTTGAGATGTAAAAAGGTGGCCTTGTTCACAAGGCTTCCGACATTGTGGGGTTTAAGGAAGGTTGGATGTATACAACCTTGTCCTTGTAAGTGAAAAGGGTGTTTTCTTCACTATGATCATACCTGGTCATAAAACAACAAAACAAATGTCGCAGCAAGACTCACCCTCAAATGCTGGGGTTGAGGACTCAAGGTTAGCCTTACAATCACAGGGAACATGGTTTTCCTACAGGCTCCAAGTCCATGTCTAACAACTATGACTACCAGAAGAAAACTTGCAGCATACCCTTCTGAAATTTATCTCCAGGCAGCATTTGGGTGCATTATTGAACGGAATCTGAATTTGGTTGCTCTTTTTCTTACACTTTACTTGATTTCCATAGAGCACAAAAAAAATAAAAAAATCTAAGTGCTTAGCTATGTCAAATCTCTTGCCACACTTGCAGTAAAAAAAAAAAGAAAAAGAAAAAAAAAAGACAAGGTAGGATACCAATGGTTCTGTGATCTCAGCGCAAAATTGATGTCTAAAATAAAATGTGGCACCAGCTTATGAGTTGTTAAACTGTAATGATGATGATTTAGTCAATTGACTTTTGGTAGGGAGTGAAAAAACATGTTTCTTGTTGGAGACTCCTAATTGCTTGGGATTTTTGCTTAGTATTCATTGATTTTGGTACTGATACATTTAGTTAATTCTGTGCAGGTGGTGTGCACCCTTGGAAGTGTAGTGTTCGTAAGCATCTTATTAATCCGTGGGATATGGTCTGGTGTTAGTTTCTTACAAGAAAGCCGAAATCGAAAGGTGGATGAACTTGATTTAGAGCCCCATGCATGGAATGGTGTGCAGCCTGTGACTTGAATTGTTCTTTGCCGAGCCACAAATGCGACTTGTTACTTTCTTCTGAAAGACAGGGATATCGTACTAAGGAAATACTTGACACACTAGAAACTTTACACTGCTAGTCTGCTAAAATGCAAAAAGATGCATTTTTTGCTCCAATTCTGAGTGGCTGTGAATAAAGAATATGGTAGCTGCCGATCAAAATTCGTCTGAAATATTTGTAGTTTGTGTACAAATTGTATGTTTACAAGTGCAATAATATATGTATTTTCTCCCCTTTTATTTGTTTGGATGGGAAGAGAAGGGAAAATGAGAGGAAAAAAAAATGGAAAAAAAGGAAAAGGGAGAGAAAAGAAGATGAAGAAAAAAGTGTATTTTTCTTTCTATTATTTGATTGAGAAGAAAAAAGAGAGAAAAGAAAATATAAATATTTAGAAACGACTTTTATGCCATTACATTTTCTAATTAAATAAGAGTGTGAGGGTAACATAGTAGATTTGGCATCTTATGTTATCATTCTCACGATGAGGACAAAACTTTTTGCATGGAATCCACTTGCCGTTTTCTTTCTCTTTTTTTCTTTGGTCATCCGAACACGAAATATTCTATTTTCTTGCCATTTTCTTTCCCTCTTTTCTTTACTCTTCTCCCTATATAAACTATCATGTCAAGAAAAAGGAGAGGCATTTGATCGTGACATCCAATGATCAATAGCATATTTAGTTTTAGAGAAGGAATAAAACGGTTCACTTTATATGGCATATTGTGTTAATTCATCACTCATCCATTATTGGATAAAGTGTGGACCCAATTTAAGTGGAGTTTACATCCCATCCAATGGTGGTTGAATAGTGAGCCAATACGATATTCTACAAAAAATAAGTCTCCTCAATATTTCTCTTAATTTTATGTTTGAAAATCTCAAAATTATAGTTTTAGCATTAACTTTTATCCCATCTATGATTTTAGGATTCTAATTAAAAAATCAAATATGTTACAAGTTTACGAGAGATAAAATATTCCATTTACAGTTAGCAAATTTACGATATAATTTACAAGATATATCCTTTAAAACTCATGAATATAAGTGCACTTCATTGGCATCTTTTTTTTGAGTTAAAAAAATTAATCAATTAAATTATAAATTTTAAAAATGTGAAAAACAGAAATAAAAAATAAAAATAAAAAGTTCACTTCTTTTTGTTTAAAGTAATCTTAATTGTCTTGAGAAAAAGTGAAAAAAAAAAAAATCAGATAACTCTATTTTATTATTATCTTTTATATGTAATTTGTCTCATTCCCATAAAACCTATACATTCCAGTACAAAAAAAATACGGCGCGGCATTGTGTGATACGCGAGGAAGGGACATAATAAATAGGGCGCTGAAGGGGCTGGTTTGGGGCAAGAGGCAGAGCAGGCGGCAAGGGAAAACCTTTTGAGGATCTCAGGTAGGTATGTCATCCCCCTTTCTCGCTTGCTTTTCCTTTCTCTGTTTTCAAACATTCTTTGTTTTCAATCCCCTCCAAAAACTCAAAATTCACCATAAACAGAAGCGATAAGTTTAGCATCATCATCCCACTCCCAGAACATAATCTTAATTTCAACTCAGCGAACCCTCTCTGTGTGCCGCCTACCACCCAACCGACGACGTCACCTTCTCTCTCCAACAACAACCTTAACTCCTCCCACCAACCTAAAAGATCCCTATCTCTTCTTCAGTCAAGACGGCCCCCTAACTGTACAAGTTTCTCCACTAGCACCGCGCAATCCCGTACAGTCTTTTACTTCTATATATATATATATATATATATCGTCAGTTTCAGATCTTTTGCCATTTAGAATAATCTCTCCGCTTCATGTTTAAATTTTAATGATTCCATATTTTACGTTATTGCTTGACCCACGATTTGGTAGAATATGTTATGTTTGCATCTTGTGTTTTTTGCTCTGCCTAATTTTGTATCTCATCCTCTGCATATCAAGCTCATGCTTCAAATTTTTTACAGTTAGTACCTTCAGTTTCTTCAATTGTTAAACAATTTGGGAATCCATAAAGGTGTTTCATTTGGTATATGTGGGTCGGAGAGGAAAAAAAAAAAAGGATTAATTTAAAACGACTTTTTACGTCAACCATTCATCTTGCTGTAGCTTACTTTGCAGTGAAATGCTATTTGGTTGGAAGTGTGTGTTTTGAATTAAAGTTTGGAATTGATTTTACAAATTTAATTTTGATTAGAATTAAGTTAAGTCTAACTGATTTATGTTTGAAAATATTTATCTAAAATTGATATTGATACTGTAAGGGTGTGTTTATTTGAGATTATTTTGGTAAAAATAATTTTTTTCATAAAATAAAAATTAATTTTTGTATGTTTGGATAAATTTTTAAAAATAATAATATTCTCAAAAAAATTAATTTTTAATTTTTTTCAATTATATATAAAATTTAAACTTTAAAATCACTTTTTTAAAATGTTAAAACAAACACATCCTAAATATTATTTAGATAATGTTGATAAAAATCACTTTTCATTGGTTAAATTAAAAGCAAATTCATTTTAAAAATTTAACGATAAAGAAATTGTCAAAGAAATAATATCTTTTACAATTAAAGTTTATTCGAACATTATAGAATCGAATCACTTTTAAACAATACTCTTAGTGAAGCTAGGGGAATGGGGGAAATGATGGATATTTAAGGATCAAATCTCTGATCTAATACCAACAGTTTCTTAGCACACAGACTAAGGAAATACCACTTAAGCTACAACTCATTAGCAAGTAATGAATTAGTACTTCCACGTTTAAATGATTTTTTCTTTCCTCCAATTTCCTGGGATTCTTTCCAGAAAATTCCTGCATTCCCACTGGAAATGAAAGTAGGATAGTATACTTCTTTTTCTTTGGATTGCCGCATTTTAATTTCCAAATCTCAAGTCAAAATATTCTTATATAATTCCAAGTCAAGGACTGCCAAGGTGTATTCCTCTTCTATTGCTGAGGCACACATGACATGACTGTTCCTCTCTAAACCATTAACTGTGTGTCTGTGCAGGTTGTGGCAGTAACAAGAACAAAGTAAAGATGATTCTTCTCAAACACATTGTGCCTGCAGCTCAGAACAACATAGACGCTAAATTTATACTTTTGGAGAAAGGTAGGACAACAGTGGAAGGGCAAAATAAGATATGCATGGCACTAGTAGCTGATGAAACTGCAGCTGTTCATTTTCAGCTTTGGGGAGATGAGTGTGATGTTTTTGAGGCTGGTGACATCATTTATCTGACAAGTGGCATCTTCTCCTACCAGCGCAACAACCTTTTACTGAGGGCAGGCAAGAGAGGCAAGTTAGAGAAGATAGCAGAGTTTACTATGTCTTATGTTGAGGCGCCAAACATGAGTGAGATTCGTTGGATTCCTGACCCAAATAATTCTAGGAAGTATATCCAGGAGCATGTAATATCTCCCCACTCACGCATTTTTCCTCCCATGATGTGATGCGCATTTTTACTTGCTGCAGAATTTACACCCTCGGCCCTACAGCTTGTTCATGATAACCCTACCTTTGTTGAAGCTCCATTTTCACTAGGCTATTTCTAAATGGAACGCATTCTCTCTCTCTCTCTCTCTCTCTCTCTCTCTCTCTTATTTTTTTTAATTATTATTATTATTTATACTTTTTTATGGAATGGAATCTTTGAAAATTGCCAGTGGTGGCTCTGGTTTTCTTCCTGTTGGAGCGTCTCTCTCTTGATTATGGCAAGAAATAACCTTCATCAATTCTATCTACCTTCAATTTTAAGTTATATATATTGTGACCAATGTTGCTTCTAATGGGCTTCAATCTTAATGTAAGTTCTATATATCATATGTGCAAGATGCGAAGGGCAGGTCTAGAGAATTGTGTCAATGTATAAGAATGCCATTAATGACAGGCTCTTTCTTGGTGATATATTACAAAAGGAAATAAATCAACAGAGGCTAAGAAAACAGATATTTGTTATATGGAACTAGATTCCTAAGAGTTAAGTATGTAAAATGTTGCCTTTAATTTAGCCGGGGTGCCATCTTTGATATCCTTTCATCTTCCAGGAGTTCATAAGGATCTACATATTGCGGGCGTGATAGGTGCATCTTGCTTGCATTGTCGACAAATGTTGGTCCAAAATACTGCAACAGGATACTAAAAGATCAAACTCAGCTCTCAAAAGAAAAATGGTCAGATTAAGGTCACCAAGAGATTAATTAACAAGAAACAACATTTCAATATAAAAGTTACTGATTCAAGGGCAAGATGTTTTACACTATGAAGTCATGCCGTATAAAGTTTGTTGCCTAGTATTGGATTCAAAACTACAGGGAAGATGGGGTAAATGTAAAAAAGTTTACGAGCTTCAGCATTATGAAATAAGGTGGTTGCTCGTAAGAATTTAATGCACAATTATACTCTATGAATTTAGGGTTTGTTAGTTTACCAGGCAACAAATACAAGGTACACGGACATACAAATTAACATGACCTAGTTGATCAAATTAAATAGAACAAAGATGAGGGAGGAGTGAACCAACTACAATTATCACTGACATACTGAAACTATTAATCAATAGCCTTCAGTTCAAACGGCTTTCCATCCTAATTAAAAAATAAAAGTGGATGTTGAGACTAGGTTTAAACATGTCAGCTTTCGAATTATAGTTAAATTCCGCACTCCGTAGGTCTAGTCCTGTTCATCAGATTGTTATTTTAGTTTAACAACAAAAAGCTAAATAGTTGAAAGTGAAAACAGGGTATCATTGTACAAATGAGATGGCCAAGATACTATCGACATTACTTAACGTGCAAAAAAATAGTCAAATACGACAACTAAAAAGAAAAACCACTACGCATCAATTGAAAGTAAAATAGTAGCTTACAAAGTAGAGAGCAGAAACAGATGCAACAGTTACGAGGATCAATGGCCAAAATCCCAAGAAGAATGTTCCTCCAAGCGTCAACAAAACTTTAGCCCGAGGGATCAAGCCCTGAAATAGATAAATATATCAAGTGACTTTCAGTAACTTCACCCCAAAATAAAGCACGTTAATTAGATCTTACTTCAATATGCTAGTATTAAACTATCAAATGTGATTTAGCAGAAGAGGACATATGTGATCAACATATCAATTTATCATTAATCTTCAATAAATTATGCAGCGGTACAATTGCTGCCAGCCTATCATCAATCTTCAATGCCAAAAGGAAAAAAAACGGACGAACATATACACTGACTTGACAGAGAAAGGACATTGCATATGCATCATCTCTGTTATCATGACCATCATTATTACTACAACAATTAAGTACGAGCGTGTTATATTTTCTCCAGAATTGACAAACTATAGAATTGGGTGCTTCTGTTACTCATCAATTAAATATAAAGCTATCTCTACTTGATGACAAATAAAACACTACAGAATGTTTCAGGTATGACAATGAAGTAGCATACTTGTTGCCAATAATAAATGAGTTCAGCAAAAAAGACTTTGGCACGAGTTAACTGATATTTGATATATTATTTAATTTAAGAAATGTGAAGACAAGAATCAACCTCAAGACGTTCGCTGTTGAGGGCCATAGATCGCTCCCTCTGATTGTCTAGACTCCTCTCAACATTGGTTGACACAGAATTTCTGTTTTGGAAGGGTCTACGTCTATCTTCTTCATTCAAGTATATTTCTTCTTCATCTACTCCAAAGTCGCTTTGCTTGTAATCTTCAAGCAATGAGGTAGGGGTCATACCTCTCCTCTTCAATTCCTTCATAAATAATGATTCTGGCGGTTCTTCCCCTGACAATACAACTATCAGCCACCAACATCAAAAGCATAGCAGGGGTTGTGATATTTTACTTTGACAAACAACAAAACTTATAAATTGGGAAGCAACACAATATTACAATTCTGGACATGCAATTATGCTTCTCATTAGAGAACCCAAGTATAAGCTGAAAAAAGGTTATAGCCAAAAAAAGGGGAAAAAAAAAAAGTTGCCATTTTTTTGGTTTTCAGTATCTTTAGCTCCACAGCGGACCCTGAACCTGATGTTAGATTTAGAAACACCGAAAGTTTGTAACTTTGGCACCCTTTTATATAAATAGGAGTGTGGGGAATTGGACGTCGATTTTCTGGGAAAACTGGATTGAGAAAGAGAAAGTGAAGAGAGGGTGGGTTTCAGAACTTGCAAGGAAGCCATAACTAACAAGCACAACACCTAAAAGAGAGATTTCATTGACACCAAATTGACGAAACAGGCTTTGGAGAGAGAAATAGAGACAGAGAGAGAAAGAAAGAAAGGAAATCTCCGTTCTTCTAGAGGGAGGCAGGAAGGAAAACAGCAGCAGTAGCGGGACAAGCGCATCTTAGCATCAGGGCACAAGGACTGGCTAATGTGGGCGGAACATGGTCCCAGCTTGTGGCTAGAATTCGCGCATTTGCGGTTAGAGGCTCGTGCATACGGCTACAGGATAAAACAAAAACAAAAAGGAAAAATAGATTTTCTTTAAGGGTTATGTTATTTGTATATACCCAAAATCCAAACATCCCAACACCCTCTCTCAGTTTTTTCTTTCTCCATCAATCATTTTCCTCTTTTCACTTTCTTTTACAATTTTTTTTTCTCTTTTCTATCTCTGAATGTCCAAGGTGTCTACCTACCCCAGTGGTACAAAAAACATTTCTCTTTCTTTAAAGGAACGTTATTCTTTTTTCTTATTATTTTTCTTGGCTGATGAGAACAACATTTCATTTCTGTAACACAAATTCTGATCATTCTGTTGCTTACACAACAACCTCAGAGAATTATGATGTTGCATTACTTATTATAAAATAAAAACAAAAATGCCGTTGTCAGAAATTCAAAACGCTGTTCTCTTCTTCTGTCCTTTTCTTTTGGGTTAAATTTTATATATACTCGTTGGGTTTATCTTCTCCTGACAGAAATGCATCGTTATCTCTACATTACTATAAAATAACAAAATTTGTGGTTTTAACTGGATTTTAAATTTTTAAATTATCACGTGAGCCGGTTCTAGTGCATACATCATATTATACAACGCCTGCCTCTGAACTCTGAAGATCCTATTGGATATGAAGCATCGCTAAAATTAAAATTTAACAGTTTGTTTGGCAATCCGGTTGACATGCATGTGCTTTTACCTTGCTCATTATCTTTTGGTACAATACCACACTTTTATATTTCCTTATTTTATTTCTCAGAGGTTAACAGCATGCTTAGTAAAAGAAAATATGATTTTCTTCTTCTAAGAAAATGTGAAAATTGGAAATACAGAATACAGCGGATCTCGGAAGCAAGTTCAAGACATTTTCAATTGATTCACTTACTCAATTTTCGACCACTAACCTTTCAATAGTAGACTAGCAGGCAGTCTCTGATTGATAATTTCTCTTCCATACCTATTGCCCATATGATTCATAAAAATATGATGGAAAGAAAGTGCTTGGGATTAAATTTGTCTGTAAGCTTGTAAGCAAAGTAGGCGCCATTGTAGCATTCCATAGTTGCTCAACGCAAGCAACTCCATTCCTCGTGTGATTCATAATAATAGTCATATTAAATATACTTGCAATAAACTTAAGTAAAATGGGCATGACATTAAGTAAATTGATTAATACTCACCTCTCAAAGTCGGTTCTTGAGATCAACACAAACTTCTAGCCTAGGCATACTAAAAATAAAATGAAATCTATCTATACTCTGTCGCATAAGTATAATACAATACACAACCCGCCAAGCCTAGAAAATAGAGAGACATGTGTCCCTGCAATGGCCTAGGTGATTTTTGGGATTCTAGATAATGGTCTTCACCTGAATTGACTGGAAAGCCATTGGAGTTGCACGTGTTGGAGCAACATCTGATACCACTAGAACAACATCTCGATGGGTGATCAGCCCCTTAGATTTCATAAACTCGATGGATTTTGAGATGTTGGATTCTGCATCATCTGACAAGTCAACCTGGAAGGGTACAACACCCCAATGCAAGTTCAGCGCCATACGGGTACTTTCGTCATTCGTGAAAGCAAATATTGGAGGATTTGGACGGTTGCGTGATAGAAGCGATGCCATGTATCCATGCTTTGTGTATACAAAGATGGCATCAACACCAAGGTTGTTGGCTGCAGACATGCACAAATAAGTATATTTTAATTACAATTTTCGAGCCACTCTTCAGATTTCACAAGAACAAAATTGACTCTTTAATCAGAAGTTGCAACAAGAAGAATATGAAATTACCCATTTCAACAGCACAACTGCATATCTGCTCAGCAGTGCGATCCGGTAATGATACTCCAAGTTGATGGTGAATGAGAAGACTTTGCCTGTTTTCCTCCCTAGCCCAAGATTCCATTCTAGTGCTGGTCATATCTAGGACTGCCAGAGCTTTCTGTCCATATGATCCAATAGCTGACTCACCAGACAACATCAAAGCATCGGCACACTGTCGAACTGCTTCAGAAACATCTGCTACCTTGTTGCATAAAACCAAATAGTATCATATCAATCTGAGATGATGTCTGCGCAACCAAATTGATAATAGTCACCCTGGTTGTACAATTTGATTTACCTCAGCACGTGTTGGTGTTGGATATTCAACCATTGACTCAAGAAGCTGAGAAGCTACAATCACTGGCTTGTTTAATTGTCTGCAAATGTAAATTATATCCTCTTGGACTGAAGGAATCTGTTCGAGCGGTATTTCTACACCAAGGTCACCACGAGCCACCATGATTCCATCAGAAGCTTGTACTATTTCCTTCAGATTATGAAGGGATTCTAAGCTCTCTATCTTCGCCAATACTTTAATGGATCTGCAACGATCATTTATCATTTCATGATATTCCAATCAGAAGAGATTAGGAAAATTCGTGCTAAATTGAGATTCGAGGGAACTGGCGAAGCATTTTTATTGCTGAACACATATTGATGTTTTAGACAATTTGAGGCAGCAAACTGTTGAATAGATATGTTGTTAACAACAGAACTATCATCCAGCAGTGACAGCAGGGAAACTGACCACCAATATTAATAACTCAAACTATTCTATGCATTTCTTAACAGGAGCTTAATCTAGGAAATCGTGCGGAACATGCCAATTTCTCGTAAGATTATCAAAACCTCAAGCTTATGAGGCTAGTAACAGTTGCAACCTAAATGATATCAAATAGAAAATGAAAAATGTCACATCAGATTGATAATGACAGTCAGTGACATGAATGATGTATGTTGAGTAATGCACACCAGGGTGTTTTCATAGGAATTAAATGGGTACACAAACATCGATGGATCTAATTTCCCCCTCTTGACAAATTCCTAGCCAGTAGCCAGTAGCATGACATTTTGTTTAAGAACTCAAGAGGAGTGATTCGTTATATGGATAAAACTGCAGAAATGACCCTTCGGTGAATTTGAGGTTCCTTACTTGGTTGATTTCGCAGAGAGGTAGTTCTTTAGATGCTCAACAGAATCAGCGTGATTGACAAAGGACAACGCAAAAAAGTCAACTCCCTCGGACATACCAAAATCAATGTCAGCCCAATCCTGTGGATTAAACAATCTGAATTTATGAGACGAACATATAAGCAAATGATTTTAATCTTTTAGCTATTATTCAAAGAAATGGTTAAAAAAACATAGTTCACACGGATAAAAACTTTTGTTTACACTAGTTACAGTAATCGAGAATAAGAAATGCTCGGTTCTGAAGAGTAGAAGCTGCGACATAAAATACCTTTGTGGATAGAGTAGGGAGCTCGTAATTCCTGCGCACAAGCTTTCCATCTCTCCAGAAACTAAATTTAGCTCCAGGTAGGAAAAGACCAGGATCTATGCACTTACAATGCAAATCATTTCCAGTCTTTTCAACGACCACAAAGCATGCCATTCCACCATCAATAACAACTTCATCACCCACTTCAATTCCTGATAATCATTAATTAAACTAAGTTCAGTGTTCACCCCAATATGCACCAGTAATGAAATTTAGAGTGAAAGAAAGGGAAGGTTTGCTTGTTACACTCGATTAACAAAATATCAGCACCTTCAGAAAAGCCTTTATAGTTTGCTTGAACAGTAAATGGACGAGAACCCTCAAAATGTTCAGCAGTAAACCGCCAAATTGAATCTTCCTGATATATAAACAAGAACAGACATTTGTTACGAGGGTTGAATGCTTCAAAATTCAATTAGGCAAATTGTAACGAGTCCCTTTCCCAAGCTAATAGGAGCTGAATGCACGAGAGATGGAAGATACACATGTCAAACTTACCTCCACTTTAACAGAGGAAGGAGCACCATGATCAACAACATAGATCTGACTACCCTCAGTATCAATCATCACAGAAACAGAGAAGCCTTTTTCCTCATTCAACTTGTTGATCTTCCTGATGACATCACGGTGCCATTCCCTGGTGCCATGGCACATGTTGAGCCTGGCAACGTTCATTCCTCCCAATGCCAACTTCTCTAGATCCTCCAATGAGGAGCACGCAGGCCCAATTGTGCACACAAGCTTCGTCTTCCTCAACCCCATAAACCCCTTCTCTCTCAAACCCTCTTCTGCAACCACATCCATCCCAAAAGTTCCCTCCAAAACCCTTGGATAAACCTTACTCTTCATTCCCTCCTCCGAACCCACTTGCACAGCTGCACGAACCTTGATCCCAACATTTCTCTTCCATTTATGTCTGTTATTAAAATATGGGATGCCAATGCCACAAACCCCATTTTTTCTGAAACCAACTGGACGGTTTCCAGCAACAGCAAATTGGGAAACAAGACTTAGATCGAGTGCAGCCGCAGCCATAGTGACTCACAGAGAGTGTAGGCAAGCTCGTTTTTGGTTGGAAGAAACAAGCTCAAAATCTATAATGTGGAACTAAAAGTTTCGAACTTTGCCACAATGCGGATGTGAGTTTGAGGGGATTTCGTCGTAAACTCCGCCCAAGGTTTGTACTTTGGTTGCAGGCAATTAGAAAACGTTTACTTTGGTTGGTTGGTTGGTTGGTTGGTAGGTGCCAGACCACAAAGCAAAGAAGTGCCACGCTTCAAAGTGTACCGCACTAATAACCTTTTTTTTTTTTTTTACCTCGTGCGAATCATTCAAACTCCTTGTCATTAGACCAATTTTAATAATTTACTAATTATTCCTTCCACTTTATAATACGTGATTCTAACATTTACATAAAAATTAAGAAAATTAATAAATTAATTCAGTCAACAAAATTAATAAATTAAGATAATAATACTAAAAAGTAAATTAATTTTTATAAAGATTTGGTTTTCATATTTTTTATATAATTATTTAATTATATATTACCAAATCATTAAAAATAATTCAAGACCTAATAAATCAAATAATTCAAATGACTCTTCAAACTAATGAATTTATGACTCCCGAATATCTAATTGATTTATTAATTTGTTATAGTATATTCCATTTTTCTAAGACAAATAACACAGTAGTTGTTATCGTTTTACTATAATTTTACATGAACTTCTTTGACTGATCCTTTATTTCGACCATTATAGCATGTATGTTGCGCAAGATAGAAGGGACATGATTACATGTCATCCGCACTTTCCTATGGCTTGTCATTGGTAGACTGCTTTAGGTTCGAAGCTTCATATTGGCAACTAAGCACAAGGATTGTGCTTATTGAGAGTTAACCCAACGCCTTATGACACAAGTTGGCTATAGCCATGAGTAGCTTAAAATTTTTTTAAAAAATAACCTTTCCTGTTTCCAATCATTTCTAATTAAAAAGATGTGAAAGTGCCTAACTTTTATAGTAATTATTAAATAAGAAGTCACATATTACAAAATATTTGTATTAATAATATATTAAAATTAATCTCATTTTCTAAAGTTATCTTATATTAAAATTATAATTATTTATATTCTTATTTACTTTATTATTAAGTATAATTAATATAAAAATAAAATTTTAATGACCAATGCTAAACAAAATTGAGTGAGTAATTTTTTAAAAAATAAATAAAATTAAAAACTAACAATTAGTATTTCTTATCAAATAAATAACTAGAATTTTTTAATATTAAAGTGAACACAATTTAAAACTAACAAAAGAATTGAGAATGAAAATGAAAGATCTCATTAAATCACTAGGAATTACAGCTTATATAGACGATGAGTGTCATAGCAACAAGTATAAACGATTATAACTAACACTAACTGACACGTGTCATTCGTAACTAACTAATTTATACGTGATTAAGATAAATAATCTAGTCACTAAGAAGAACTATCTTCATTAGAGTGTATTACCCTCCCGCAAGTTGGAACCAGGATGCTTAACATCCCCAGCATGGATGTGATGGAGAGGAGGCAAGGGATGCAGAGGCTTCTTGAAAATATCCGCAAGTTGTAGGTTGGAGGAGATGGGGAGTAGATGCACCAATCTTAAAGCAATCTTCTCGCAAATGAGATGACAATCCATCTCTATATACTTGGTTCTCTCATGCAAGGAGGGGTTGTGGGCCAACTTGATAGCAGATTGGCTATCATGGTAGAGGGGGATGGGCAAAGAGAGGGGTTAATGGAGATCATGCAGTAGATACTGGATCCATTGCAACTCATATGCTGTGGTTGCCAAAGGAGAGAGGCTTAGAATGATACCATAACAAGAGAATTGAGAGTGAAAATGAAGATCTCATTGGATCACTGGGAATTACTACTTATATAAATGATGAATGTGACAGCAATTGATACAAATGGTTATAACTAATACTAAGTGATACATGTCATTTCTAACTAACTAACTTACACATGATTGAAATAAATGAAGAGAAAAATAATTTATACATATCTATCGTTGGCATATTTTGACACCCTCGCTCTATTTCTCTTCATCTCTCTTCTCTTCCCTCTTGTTTTTTCATTTTATCCTTTTTTTTTTATTTTTTTTTTTTAATTTTGTGAGTGGATATCTAATTAGACATACTTAAAGATATGTACAAATAACACTCCTCATAAATAAAGTTAGTCACTAAGAAAAACTATCTTCATTAGGGTGTATTAAAAACATAAAAAAATTTAAAATGACTCATATTAAGAAGGGAAGGAGTAAATACTAAATGGGAATTGCTACATTTAATATTGTCACCGACCAGTCTCTAATAAAAATACTTGTATACTCTAATGTGCGCCGGCGGTGTGTTGTGCTGCAGAGCTTGAGTCACTTCCTACTCCTCCCGGTGCCCTCACTGGTCCCAGACTCTGATCCTGATAGTGATACCCATTTGAGTCTGAGGCCTGAGGGTTGTCGGGTCGAGGTTTGAAAATTTTACTTTAGAGCCATTTATATTGTTTTACTGTTGTAGCGCATTTTTATACAAACAAGAGGGCACAAAATCATAGAATTGTTTGGAATTGCTATAAGCGCGAGCACGTGAGTCTCGCGCATTGACTGTTGGCATCTCAACGGCACAAGGTCTGGACGTAGTCCCCACTTCACAGCTAACTCAAGCACTATATGCATTGCCCTTCCAAGGAAGTGGCAGGTCTTGGTGACTATTCCTTATTCATAACGGTGACTATTCCTTCTCGTGGACGCACAGTTTGTATGCTCTATGTTGGTATCTAAATCACAATAAAATAATATCGATGTTGACAAATGATGCTTATCTTCTAATCCCATTAATTAGAATAATAAATTAATATACGTTATTTCTTTATGTTATATATGAAACACCCGATAAATTAGTTTCTAAACCAACTCTGTTTTTAGCTTCTTCCGCTTATAGCGCCCAATTTCTCTTACAAAGACAACTAACCTGTTTTCATTTTTCAGTGACCTCTTAGCTTTAGCCGATGCCGATGCCAATGCTAGTCATCACTCTATCAGCAACTTGCAGTTTCAAATTTATATCTTCTTAAATAGTAACGAGCTTGATGTTAGCTACTTTGAAAAAACTCGAATATGCATATGCTCTCTACCACTATATCAAATTATCCAACTGTACATTTCCCATAAACCCCGATGACGAAATCATGGCAAATTATTATAAAAGCATTAATGTTCACCATCACAACTAACGGACATCGTCAGCATGACACAACTTTTTCGAGATTATAATTTCATTCAACTACTCTTGTTCTGGCTGCATGCCAAATCTTCAGAGAAGGGAAATTGTATATTTTCATCTTCGTCACTTAAAAGCTACTTTTTTAATGTAAAATTAAACTATTTTTCTACCATTATTTTAACGGAACAAGAACTTAAAATTGGGTAACACTGTACTCTTAATTTTCGTTTACAGTAAACTTGGTGTCGACCTGGTTCATATCTACTTATATATCCACGTTTATATATTATGTGTCTGTGTAAGTATATTTATGCCTATCCAATACCTCAAATGATTCCCATTTCTCAGCCCTGAATCATTGCAAACATAAACGACAAGGATCAATACAAAATTTGGTTCTAAAGCGTTTTCACTAGTGCTGCCACTAGGACACAGTCACGAGGGGGTTTTAAGCTCATCCAAAAGCCAGATTTGCACAAAGGGATAATACTGAAGAGAACTGTCCAAAAGGACAGAAAGCCTTTACAAAATGTGGAAGATAAGTTTGACGCAAAAACGTGTTGATCATACTGATGTTGAGTAAACTAATAAAAAGTGGATACATTTGGAGCATGTGAGTATGTGAAGAACATGGATCACGTTGCTTCTTCCATCTTTTTGTCAAAGGACTAGCGTGTTTGATCCTGATCGATGCACTATTTTTGCCACGAGATTAAAACTGGGTCCATAACTAGTACTTGCAGGTGATCAGTAGAATAAGCTGAGATTGAGAGTGTCGTTTTCTGGGCATCCTTGTGCACTTGAATCCGACATATAAACGGAGGGGAAATTTAATGTCACTGGGTCAGTGGTTTCTTGTTACCTCAAACTATTTAGAGTTGAAAATGTTAGTTATGAGAATGCAAATCTCTAGTCGCATCACTCAGGACCCCGATTGCTTGGAAAGATCAAGCTTTTAAGTCTGAACTTCAATTTTCTTCTTTTTTTGGTTTTTCTTGTTTTATGGAAAGGGGAAACACTAGGGATGAATCGACTTACTTGATGTTGATCTTAAGCACATATAGGAGAGACTTTTACATGGCCCAACTACCCGCAAAGTTAGATGTGTCGGCACCAAAAATTTGACTCTCTTATATACTCAACTGAAATGAATGAGAATTAGTGGCAGGTAATGAAGTGTTTGATCCCCCAGATCACGCATTTACTTGGCCTTACTCCCAGCATATTCTCAGACTCCCCTGCAAATATTCCTCACTGTTGGCCAATGAAAAATGAACTTTGACTGAAGGGGTAAACCTAAGTTAGGCCCCTAAGTTAAACCACATGAATTATCCATAAAACACTTGCCAATATCAGTTATTGGAAAACTCAATATTTTTTATCCAAAAGACAAGAAAAAAGCATTGAATATTCGGACAGGAGATTTACTATGAAACTCCAATATGAAATATGAAAAAAATATTTTGAGATCCAAAACTTAATAGGAATTAAAGATCAAATCACGCTTTCCTCAAAAAAAAAAAAAAAGGATTATTACCACATGTTTCACCCAAATAAAATTTCAACACGAGGATAATAAAGGTGGAGATCATCTTGCACGTAATACACCTTTAAATGAAGAGTTTTTAAACTTTTGGAAGATGCCACATAAAACGTAAAGCCAAAATACTATTTTAGTCCTAATAAAAATTTTGGGAAATTAATTAATTCTTCAAGATATAAAAATTTATAGGTTGTTCTTCGTTATTTAAAAACTAAACATATTAATCTTTTGTAGAGAAATTTTAAAAATTTTTTTATTGTACAAATTTTTACAGAAAAATTAATAAGCCTCTTTTTGTCAAAAATAAATTCCTTAATTAAAAAAGGAGAAAGGGTAAAATGGAGAAAGGGTAAAAGCATAAGAGCTTCCGAACAAATCTTATATGTGCATGTCACTGTCCTGGCAATACACAATCGTTTCTCACTCTCTGCAACCTGCATATTCCTCACGAAATCCACACACACTCCTCTCTCTCTCTCTCTCTCTCTCTCTCTGACACTTGATCCAGACTCAACTCAAGATTATATCCAAACAACTTGAACATTTAGAGGCCCATCACACAAGAATCTCTCTGCTTGCGTGATTTTGCAAATTTCATTTCCACGTGGATTGAGATTTATCGCCGGCGATTCCGAAGGCGAATAAAAGCGAAATCCAAACGACGACGAAGAACGAACCAAAAAGAATCGATTTTTGGATTAGGGTTTTTTTCGGGTGGGTGCGGGCATGAGGTTGAACGGAGAAATCTCCCACGGAGAAGGAGAGGAAGAAGAAGAGAAAGAAGTGGGTTCTTCGCAGAAAGTGGTGGTTGGTTACGCCTTGACGTCCAAGAAGAAGAAGAGCTTTCTGCGGCCAAAGTTTCTTGGCCTTGCAAGGTACGTAATTGTAGCCATTTTGTTTTCTCAACATTGTAGCGTTGGCATCTGCAACAGCTTCCACATGCATATTCATGTGCCTCTGATGCCTTGTTTCAAAATTCCCAGAAAGGGGTTTGATCGTTAATTTTTATTTTTCTGTGATTTTTTTCACGTTAGTCTATTTGTGGATAGTGGAGCAGAAATTTTGCACCTTGGCTGTCACTTTCCTGTGTTGAACCCGGGGGCAACTGTTTTTTCTCCCAGAGTTGTTACATTGATTGATTTTTCTTCTTCTTAATGTTATTGTCTTTCTCCATTCTATTTTAAATGAGAATATTCCACCATATATGCCCCCTCCCTTCCTTTGGATTTGTCAACGATGAGAATTCAAGGTCAAATATTAGTACCGTGCTCTTTATTCTATATATTTAAATTAATGCTAATTTATTTCCCCATCCTTGCTTATCCTGAATGGTAATTCACATTCTTGTCCGTAAATTTTTTTATTCTGTGAGTCGAATTCACACAAAAGATTGCTGCCAACTGGTGATCATTACTGTAGCAAATAGTTGTTTCTTAGTTCATACACACACATGATATTTTCCTTTTTTGTTTAATATATGGTTTTTAAATTTATGCATACCGTGAATTATATTTGGCTGTCAGTTGGTATTAAAAGAAATTTATATTAATAAGCTATCTTAGAATGTGCTACTAATTTTTGACACCCGCAATACTGATCCTTAAATGTTGCTATGTATAATATAGGAACAAGGGGATATTCTTTATTGCCATTGATCTAAACAAGCCGCTGTTAGAACAAGGTCCTTTTGATGTTGTCTTGCATAAGGTTTGTGAAAGTTTTCATTTTCTCTTATACTACGTACTACCTACTACTTCCTACTTCCTCTTCTTCTTCTTCTTCTTCTTTTTAAATATAAAAAAGATTTGACTTATAGTTTTGCCACCATCTGTGTCTGTCATACTTTCACTATTTTAATTTTAACAATTACTTCTGTTTTGTGTTCTGTGTATCATAATCTGACAGTCTATTTGTTATTTACAGTTGTCAGGAAAAGAGTGGCGTGAGGTTATTGAGGTTTGTGAACTCCAAATACTTCTACCCACTTTCACATTGTCCTAGCAAACTTGTGCTGTTATGATCGCTGGTATACCCATTGGTGGCATTGCATGAAATCATTAGCATCTGTTAATACTGTTAAAGTGTGAAATAGTGATGATTGGCTGGACAACCTAATCTTCTGGATTCTTAAAAACTTATTATTGTCTGACATAATTTGCAGAGTTCTTGCTCTCCTCATCATGAATCATGATCAGATAGTTGAAATCAGTCCCTCAAGTATTGAAACAAGTGAGGATTTACTCTTATGATTAATCTAAATAACTTGATTAGGCATTGGTGGACTTTATTGCCAACAGAAAAAACTCTTATTTCCCTAGGACTAATAGAAAAGAGGAGTACTGCTGATTCCATAGATTGAACACATTCGTAATCTCATTTTCTTGTAACATTTTATCTGCTTTCCCTTTTCAACAATCAAAATGTTTGCTTCTGTTACTTGGGAATTCTATTTCTGTAAATTGATTGCATTGCCTTATTATATCATTAGTTATATCAGAATGGCGAAATATAATTTCCTTTAAAGGGATAAAATGTGAAGTTGGCGGTTTGTTTAGGTGTTTCATTTTGGTCATCCTTTTCTCACTGTCATATATCGTTCATAAGTTGGATGCCCTGAAATCTCGGCAATGGCACCTTTGCCAATTATCTCGGTATTGAGAACATAGAACATTTTGGTCTTGGTACCAAACCTTTTTTGGTACATATGTTCATGGCTGACTGAAAGTATATAAGTGGTGATTATGTCATGCTTTCTGATTAGTATGTGTGAAATTTGTATTTTTCATGAGACTGATTGTACCTTTTTACTTGTCATTTTATTTTTGAAGGAATATAGGGAAAAACATCCTGAAGTGACCATCGTTGATCCTCCGGATGCAATTCAACGTTTACACAACCGCCAATCCATGCTACAAGATGTGGCAGACCTAAACTTATCTGATTGCTATGGTAACTTGTTTACTACAATTGACTTCGTTTTACTGCAGTTGATTATAGTTAAAAGCACTTGATCTGATAATTTTGGGATTGTCTGTTCGTATCTCTAAGCTAAGTATTAGAATCAAGGTATTTTATCTAATATACCAATAATTATTTGCTTTCCATTTTCCAATGTTTTAAACTGAAACTATTTCTGATGCAGTAAATTAGGTTTGTTCATTGGCTCACTGGTGATTGAATTATTTCATAACTTTTGACTTTTAGGCAAGGTTGGGGTTCCACAACAATTGGTTGTAACAAAAAATCCATCTACTATCCCTTACGAAGTCACTAAGGCTGGGATGACATTACCGTTAGGTATTTGTCTTTATTTAATTTTCTTTTTGTGGTCCTTACTTTCTTTCATTTCGCTTATTACTTATCATTTTAGCCATGTTTGATTGGCGTGCATGTAGCCAACTTCTGCATTGCTGCAGTCTTGGATGTTGTTGCATGAGATGCTTTGTAAATTTGATTGGGCCCAAAGAACTTGGCTTTATATATGTTGGATAATCTGTTTTGAAGATGCTATGTTTTATTAGCTGAAGATTAAATGCTATATATCAGAAACAAACCGATCAGGGTCAACAGAAAAGCAATGAAAATCCATAAATATGACAGTTGACTTTGGATTTTTCATTGCTGTTATGTTTACCCCAATTGGTTTGTTTCAGATATACTATCATCTCTCCTGTAGTATTTACTGGGGTGTATATTGACATATTGACATATTAATTTTTTCAATTTCAGTTGCAAAACCACTAGTTGTGGATGGAAGTGCAAAGTCACATGAACTATTTCTTGCATACGATGAATTTTCTCTTTCAGAGCTGGAACCTCCACTTGTTCTGCAAGAGTTTGTCAATCATGGTTTGTGAATTGATCCATACACGATAATCCTTTTTGTGTAATTCTTATTGTTTGTCAATTATGGTTTTTTTTTTTTTTTTTTTTTGGGGGGGGGGGGTGTTGTAACGTTGCAGGTGGTCTTCTCTTTAAGATTTATATTGTTGGGGAAACCAT
The DNA here is from genome assembly GCA_031439595.1 of Pterocarpus santalinus. NCBI lineage: Eukaryota > Viridiplantae > Streptophyta > Magnoliopsida > Fabales > Fabaceae > Pterocarpus > Pterocarpus santalinus. The sequence continues at coordinate 659,002 of CM062531.1, forward strand.
CAAGGTTGTGAGGCGTTTTTCTCTGCCTAATATCAGTAAACATGAGCTAACTAAAGTTGATGGTTTATTCCGGTTTCCAAGAGTTTCGTGTGCAGCAGCGTCTGCAGATGATGCTGATCTGGATCCTAATATTGCTGGTAAGACTTATAAAACTTCTTCCTCGTTCCCCCACCAGAGGAAAGTTTACTTCATTATGAACTAGTGTTTTATGAGCCAATTGATGTGAACAGTCCTTTTTAAAGCTTTCTAAAGAGGTACTGCATGGTTGAGATGTATTAACTCGGTTGCGGTAACTACACTCTGTTCCTCCTCTAACTTTCATGAGGCTTTGGTGTAGTTTGGTGACTGGGTTGGCACATGCATGTAACTATCTGCTTCCAAGTATAGTTGTAACTAGCAGCATCTTTCAACTTACCGTGACACTTGTTGTTGCAGAACATCCACCAAGACCTTTATTGGAGAGGCTTGCAAGGGAGCTCCGTCGTAGATTGGTATTTTCTGTTACTATTTATTTCATTCTATAATCACTTTTCACCTCTTGACATTATACTAAAACTAAATTGCATCACCATTTCTAGGGACTCCACTTGTTCAACATAGATATGATCCGGGAACATGGGACCAAGGATGTGTTTTATGTCATTGATATCAATTACTTTCCTGGCAAGTATAAATTCTGTTTAAGCAAGTTTCAGAGTTTCTGATTGTGTTGGTGCATAGATTGCATTGCAAGCGTTGTCACTGTCCCAGAAATTCCCCTATCCCAAGAATATAATTGAATTTGAATGCAGATATTTAAATTATCTTGCTCTGTATTTGTCAGTGTCAGGATTATACCAGCAAATGGAAATTTTATTATTTTAAGAAACTTATTGAAGTCGCAAGAATTTGTCTTTTAAATTCCCATGATCTCAAGTCATACACATTTCATACAGAAATGGCAGGATTAGAATTGCTGTGACTGTTAAAGCTACATGCCATTTGAAATCTCCAGATTTTCACTCTGGGTCAACTATAGTGCATAGTGCATAGTGCATAGTGCATACACATTCAGAATTTTGACACTGATGTTATGCGTTCATACACTGGTTTTTTTTCTTTTGGTTATTTGTTGTAGATCAGACTCTCTCTTTTTGTGTGTTAGCCTGTCAATAATTTCTTGGTCCATTTCTAGGCGAAGCACATGTTGCATATGCTGCTAGCCTGCTATGCTATACTGTTTGAACATCATGCTCTTTTATCCTCTGCAGGGTATGGAAAAATGCCAGACTATGAGCACGTATTTACAGATTTCCTACTTAGCCTAGTGCAGAGCAAGTGTAAGAAGAAACCTGGCGTTTAAACCGAGTCAAGTGAAGTGAATAAATCTGAGTAATATTCTAGTTTTGACATGTTTATTCAGAAACCGGTATGGATTATCAGTGATGCCTCTTCAAATGTACGAAATGGGTTCTCATAATCATGGCTGTCTAATCTCATTTTATCTCCTCGCTGGCTCTCTCTCTCTCATTGAGCAAATGCCTTTGTTGCAAGTTAATATATGTTTATCCAAAATTAATATATGGATGTTAATTCTGTGGAGTCTTGAATTATCTTATCAAAATTGATTATTTTATTCCACTGGACAACTATAAGCTCTTTCTTAGATGTAAACAGATGGTACAGCAGTCCTTTCTATTGTGATTTGTTTTCGGAAAGTCAAAGAAGTCTTAATATAAATTTATCATTTATATTATTTGTAAAATGATTTTACAAATATTTTTATAGTTTCAAATATAGATTTTATTTAATGAAATTTCATTTTGTAATGTTCTAGCAATTGTGATTGAATAATCCACAATATCAATTTTTGTTAATTCCTGTGTCATTTGTCTTTTAAATGCTCTTCTCAAAATTAAAGTGAAATACCATTGACGTTTATTTATTGTAACTTCCATAATTTTATAAGAACGGCTTAACAGCAAGCCGAAGAAATATCATACGACTGAAATCAATAGCTTCGCACCTTTCTCCCGAAAACATCTTTATTTTTGTCTTTGAAAATTAGGTAAAGTTAAACTAAAATACAGCTCGAATAACTGATCATCCAAAATTCAGCTTAAGGTAACCATTTTCAATCGGCCTGAACCGAACACCAAGTGCCTAGAACAAACGCTAAAACGATATCAACATAGCTTAACATGGTAAGCATTAACTAGAAAATATCTCAATGAATCTTCATTGTAAGGCTTCATTTATAACGACGAAAGTCTTGTCTACTCAAATTTACGTTAAAACGCGGGGAAACCTGACATACCACAAGACTGTTCTACGGAGGACAGGTCAACCAGCTTGTTGAATTTCAAGATGACACAGTCACTGCACCCAAGAAGCGGATGCTATATTGGTATAGCGTAGCAAGAGCGCAGATTCCAAAGCCCATTTCGCTTGCAAGCTGTGCATGCCATTAACCATGTAAGGTATAAGTGAATATCGTCGACATTTTCCTGAATTACAGGTTGCTTCTAAGCAGAACGAAGCTTCTTAAGAATCACAAATTTTATAATTCACTAGATTCCACATTAATGTAGGCTCTGGTTCATCGTATTTACGACTAGAGGACATCAGAAAGCTATAAAAACAGATTCCACCTTCAAACCACAAATTGCTCTCCCGATAAGATTGAGCACCTGTGTAATTACGATTCATGCTTGACGTTTCTGCTTCGTATGTCTAATCCACTACAGTTTTTTATGTCTATCTGATACCAAAATAATGTTAAAAAATTACCTCATCACTACAATGCCGTAGTTACAATATGTATACACAAAACAACGGAAACAAAATATTTACAGAGACCCGGTTGAAATGTGGTCAGAACTACAAAAAGGACTAAAGCATGAGCGTGCTATACTCCAATTTTATTTACTGGGTATCAGGAGACAAATAGCTGTATATATCATACATAAATATGTGAATAGGGAGGGAGAAAAAAAAAAAAGAGAAGAGAGAGGGGAGAGAGATAAAGAGGAGAAAAAGAGAGAGAGGGGGGGTGCTGACTTCCTAGTACCCATGGCGAGTCTTCACTATGTACAGGTTATATACAATATTTACTGTTCCCTGGAGATTCACCAGAAAGGGCACCACCTGAAATCAAAAGAGAAAACATGGTAACCTAGAAGCTATAATTCGCTGAAGCAATGAGGATTATTTGATCGTAAACTTCAATATCACATCAAAGATAAGGTTACAAAGATTCTGTTGATCTCATCTAGGAGAGTAAAAATTAAAGGAGGGTGAGAAAGAAGGCTGCTAAGCCAATTTATCACAACAGAACAGCAATCTAAATTTAGAATCAGTCAAAGTGGAGCACACCCATTTCTTAATTTTCTCATAATTGGCCCATACACCATAACAGTCGTGCCAAAAAGGATAGTTAATGTTGTCAAAGTTCCAGAACATTAAAAGCTTGGCCTGTATATGCATTAGTAAAAATTTGACATTTACTCAAATCAAAACCACAGGAGTTAAGAGATCATACCCAACGTAATTTTGGCACAAATTTTCATGTGAGGTAGCCTGTACAATTAACTTTTGAACTTGCAATTTCACAGATAAAGCATGATCTACTTCACGAGTGTCCCCAGAAATTAAGCCGCTATGGTCCACGGCATGCTGAAGAGAGCTGTTCAACACTGAAGAACAAGTTGAAAAATCCCGTCCTGTAAGTTTATTACTCATGCGAGCCATGACAACCACGGCACGCTCATTCAGAACCTCATTGGCATCACCAAGTTGGTTAACAGCCTATACGTGCATGTACATATAACAAGCTGTCATTAATCAATAACAAGCAACAAAATAAAACTGTACGGAGTCCAAGATTCGTGAATAAGTTCCGTTACCTGAAGAAGTTCCCTTTCACGTGCACCACGCTGAGGATGGGGAAGCTCTCTAGGTGGGGCAGATTCTTCAGTATTTACAACAGGTGGTACATGATTGCTGGTAAGCATAGACATTTGTGGAACTTCAGTGAAGTTAAAAAGACGCCAATTTATGAGAGGATCATGTACAAAGGCCTGGATGCAGGAAGAGCAAATCATCAACTTAAATATTCAATTATTCTGAGATTATGGGTTTTAGGTAGGAGAGGAGGAAAAGAGAGAATAAAGATTGAATGAATAACATTCTGATGTGATGTGATGTAATACAAGAGACAAAAATACTAATCCCTATTTATAATAGTACTACACTCCTAATCCTAATTAATTAAGGAAATAATCATGAAATACAAAAAATATGAAAACCAATCCTAAGAGATCACCTACTATTTGATATTCTAAGTGTTGAGATTGTGATCAGATTTATTTATAATATAGATATCAAATAGGGTAAATTGTTTCCTTTATTAGAGATTTTAATTATGTGCAAAGATTTGATTTTCGGTGTATATAACATTCAGCGGCTGAGGAGTTTTTTCCTCAAGCAATTCATCAACACCATTCTCTTAAGATGGTATCGAGAGCCAGGTTCTTGTGTCTAAGCCCAGCCGCCACTTTCCGGCTACACCCATTCACCACCAGTGATCGTCCAAGTAAGGCCGGAATCCATCTCAAAACCTCTAGATCGGCCCGTCCATAGAGAGCCGTCACCAGAACCATTGCCACGCGCCCAGAGAGTCAGAGAAGCTCGTCGATGAGTGAGAGCCACGCCGCCTTCTTGACCTTCGTTTGTGCTGCTTTCAACACTGTTTGACTCGCCGGCCTTTCCTGGTTCTATTTGGAGGGTCGATGGTCAGGTTCTGACACTCTTTCTTGGTTGCATAGCTTCGCCTCCTTCCTTTGTTTTCTGGTCCTGTTTCTTATGCGTACAGAATGTCGTCCTCAACCACTTCAAACACCCCAAAAGTTGAAGCCAACTCCTTAGGTCATAAAGAGTCCTCCAGTAGTGTTCCCATCACATCTGCATTCTCAAGAACTCCCACAATCACATCAGAGAAATTGAATGGAAAGAATTTTTTAGCTTGGTCTGTCTCAGTTGAATTATGATTCTTAGGACAAAAGGCTCTCTGATCATCTCACTACATCTGCCTCTGATGTTCCCCAAGAAAAGAGAAGTCAGTGGGAAAGGTTTGATTACCAATTGTGCGCTCTATTATGGCAATCAGTGGAGCCTACAATCCTAGTTAATCTGAGCTCTTTTAAAACATGTTCCTATTTTGGAAGAAGACTCAAAGTCTATTTGCTAATGATATCCAACGCTCATATGATTCAGCTCAAAAGTTGGCATCTCTTAAGTAGTCAAATTATGATATGACAGAGTTTGTTACTCAGGCACAAGCAACTGTGAATGAGTTAAAAATGTTTTTGCAAGCTAATTACCATGAAGCTTTGAAGACAAAGCTGGATAATTTGTATATTGTGCTGGTTCTTCGTGCCATCCACCCTGATTTTGAGCATATTTGTGATCAGATCCTAACTGGTCAAACGGTTCCTACTATGGAAGATCTGATTACTCGACTTTTGAGGTTCTCTCCACCTAAAGTTGCCAACTTATGTTTAAATATAGCTGAAGTGTCTGCTATGCTGACCGCTTTAGGATCTCGTGGTGGACGTGGAGGTCGAGGGGGGCCGCGAAGGCCATCCCCAATGTTCCTACTACAAATAGCAAGGGCATACCCAGGACACTCGTTATTCACTTCACGGATTCCCGAAGAAACCAGTCAATATTGTTCAGTTTGAGCCCAGTCAAGAGAAAGAAAAGAAGGTTGATTTTTTGTTAGGCAAACAACCCATTGCTATTTCAGAAACATAATTCCAAGAGTACCTTCAATTGCAGGCAGCCAAGTAGAATCAAGCTCCCATCGCCATAATTGCTCACACAGGTAATCCCACAGTTTGTATCTCTCATTCTAGTAATAGTCCAAGTCCTTGGATAATTGATTCGGGTGCCTCTGACGATGTAGCTGTTTACAAATCCCTTTTTACCCCTCTTTCTACAACTGTCCTTCCTAAATTGATCACTTTGGTAGATGGTTCTAAAGTCCTTACTAAAAGGGTTGGTCATGTTTTTTAAATCAGTTTTGTTTACACCAGAATGTCCTTTCAATCTCATTTCTCTTAGTCAGCTTACTCGCTCTGTTAATTGTTTTGTCACCTTTAATTCTAATTCTAATTGTCTTGTCACAATGACTTTACTATCTCAAGTCAACTCCATTCATGGTTTGTGCGGCTACTGAGTCTCCTGGCCTTCTTCATAACTGCTTAGGTCATCCTAGTTTGTCGAAGCTTCAAAAGATGATGCCTAGTTATGCCAGGTTAGAGTCTTTGGATTGTGAGTCATGTCAATTTGAAAAGCATGTTAGGCCTTCTTTCAAGAATCGTGATAAAGGTCAAATTGAGTCATCTCCTTTTTCTCTTATTCATTCTGATACATGGGGTCCTAGTCGTGTCGCTACTTCTTTAGGTCTTAAGTATTTTGTTACATTTATTGATGATTTTTCTTGATTTGTACTTGGTTATTTTTAATGAAAGAATGGTATGAACTTTTTTTCATCTTTACATCTTTTTTCCACTAAAATTCAAACTCAATTTGGCAAAATTATTAAGATCTCATGGCATTTTGTATCAATCTACTTGTCCTCATACACCCCAACAAAAAAGGGTTGCGGAAAGGAAAAATAGACATCTCATTAAAACTCATGTACTTTATCGTTGCATGCTAATATGCCTTCGCATTTTTTGGGGGATGCAGTCTTAACTGCTTGTTATTTAGTTAATCGCATGTCTTTTTTTTGTTTAGAATAACCAAGTGCCTCACTCAATTTTGCTTCCTAAGGGTCCTTTGTATCAGGCTCCCCACATGTGTTCGGGTGTACTCATGGTTGCCAGGAGTGCGTTCTTGCACGTAGGAACGCACGATCCTACGCTTTTGGAAGCCTTCAGGGTGCTCGGATCCCGTCTTCGGCACGGACTTGACGGAACGTGGTGGGAGCGCCGTGCAAGAGCGTAGAAGTGCTAGGATCGTGCGATCCTAGCGAGCTGGGCGCTCCCCTCCACCCATCTTCGTTCGATCTCTCTCTCGCTTACTCAATGTCTCTCTCACACTTGAACTCATGCTATCTCTCAAGCGGCAACCGTTTCTGCCTTTCTCACGTAGTCGTTGGTTGTCGCGCCATCTCCGGCCGCCTCGTCACCGCCGATCTCACTGCCAACGACGTCTGTCTTCACCTCTTTGCCTCTTCGGTGGTCTAGGGTGTGTTGGGTCCCTGCTACATGAAGAAAGAGAGGGTTCCAGTGAAGGGGGAGAGAGAGAAAGAAAGATAGAGAGAGAGGGAAAGGGACGGTGGGTGAGAGAGGGAGAGTGAGAGTGAGACCAAGGAAGAGGGAGGAAAAGTGAAAAGTAATGAGAGGAAGTGAAGTGAAGAAGCAGAGGCAGCGAATAAAAAGGAGAACAGGGGAAGGAAAAAAAAAATCAAGAGGGATTTAGTGTGTAACACACTAATGAAAGTGTTGGGTGGTCTTTTCCTTCTTTCTTTGTTCTTTTATTTTTTTCCTTCTCTTTTTTATTTTTTATTTTTTATTTTTTTAAGATCATTTTTTTTTTGTATATAAAGGGGTGTTTAGCAAAGCTTTTAGTTGAAGATCATTTATGACATATAAATTTAATATAATTAGTAATTTTTAAATTTGAAGCTGTAATTTGGGATTTTATATATATATAGTTGTCTACTCTAGTAGGAACTTACGTTCCGTGCTACGATCCTGCGTTTTACGCTCCTGTATCTCCCTTCCGTTCCTACGTAGGATCTTGCTCCTGACAACCTTAGGTGTACTTGCTTTGATCATGACCTTTCTCTTGGTTAAGATCAGTTGTCTGCTAAGGCTATTAAAGGTATTTTTCTTGGGTATTTTAGGCAACAAAAAGGGTATCGGTGTTATTCTCCTATTACTTCTCGTCGGTATATCTTTGCTGATGTTGCCTTTTTTGAAGATACACCATACTTCACCTCTCTAGTTGAGCTTGATGTTGTGTCTGAAGTCCTTCCTGTTCCATGTTTTGATCAACCTATGTTATCTTTGTAGGAACCATCAGTAAGACCCAAAGACTCCTCAGTTGTCTTACCTGAGATTGTCTTACCTGAGACCATTTCTCACAACCCACCACAACGATCTTTGATCACCTATCACCATTGATCACAGGCGAATGCAGAGCTTGAGGTGGTAAAGCATTCTAGTGAATCATGTCTTACTCCGTTAGAGTCTCATACTATGGACCTGTCAATGCCTATTGATAACCTTCCTATTGCTCTTCACAAAGGTACCCGCTCTACTAGAAATCCTCATCCAATCTATAATTTCTTGAGTTTTCATCGTTTATCCCCACCATATTATGCCTTTGTTTCCACCTTGTCTTTTGTTTCCATTCCTAAGTGTGTCAGTGAGGCACTCTCATCCAAGATGGCGACAAGTTATGATTGACGAGATGTTTGCTCTCGAGCACAGTGGTACGTGGGACTTGGTTCTGCTTTCTCTTGGGAAAATTGTTGTTGGATGTCAATGGGCGTATATTATTAAAATTGGCCCTAATGGTAATATTTACCGCCTCAAAGCCCGATTGGTTGCTAAGGGTTACACTCAGACTTATGGTCTTGATTACAGTGATACTTTTTCTCCGGTGGCTAAAATTGCTTCTGTCCACATTTTCCTTTCCATGGCAGCCATAAGTCATTGGTCGTTCTATCAATTGGATATTAAAAATGCCTTCGTTCATGGGGACCTTGATGAAGAAATATACATAGGGCAACCACCTAGGTTTGTTGCTCAGGGGAAGTCAGGATTGGTTTGCAAACTGCGACATTCTCTTTGTGGGCTGAAACAATCCCCAAGAGCTTGGTTTGGCAAATTCAGTGTTGTTGTTCAAGAGTTTGGCCTGAAACGGAGTAAAGTTGATCATTCAGTGTTTTATCAGCATACTTCATCGAGTCAATATATTTTGGGTTTAAGGTTTAGGGTTAGGGTCAATTTATTTAGTTTATGTGGATGACCTAGTCATTGCAGGTAATGATCATGAGGGGATATCTCGGTTTAAGAAACATTTGTTTCATCGCTTTCAGACTAAGGATTTTTGGGAAAACTCAAGTACTTTCTTGGTATTGAGGTGGCTCAATCCAAGAGTGGTGTTGCTATATCACAAAGGAAGTATGCTCTTGATATATTGGAAGAGATAGGAATGCTAAATTGCAAACCTATTGACAGTCCTATGGATCCTAACAACAAATTACTGCCAAATCAAGGAGAGCGATATCCTAATCCAGGTAGATATCGGAGACTTGTAGAGAAGCTAAACTATCTCACTATTACTAGACCTGATATTTCATATTCTGTTAGTGTAGTGAGTCAGTTTATGCAGTCCCCATGTAATGATTATTGGGATGCTGTGATGTGGATTTTGAGATATATCAAGAAGGCACCTAGTCAAGGATTGTTATATGAAGATAATGGAAATACATAGGTCATGGGATATTGTGATGCAGATTGGGCTGGATCCCCTGTTGATAGGGGTTCTACCTTTGGGTATTGTGTCTTGGTGAAAATTTTGTATCTTGGAAGAGCAAGAAACAAAATGTTGTTGCTCGATCTAGTGCAGAGGCAGAGTATCGATCCATGGCAGCAGCCACTTGTAAGCTAATATGAATTAAATACCGACTCCTAGAGTTAAAAGTTTAGGACAGTTGCACAAACGAAATTGTATTGTGACAATCAAGCGGCACTTCATACTGCTTCCAATCTAGTGTTTCATTAGAGAACTAAACACATAGAAGTTGATTGTCATTTCATTGCAGAGAAGGTTATATACAAGGAGATTGTCACTTGAGTTTGTTAACTCTAATGATCAATTGACTAATATTTTCACAAAGTCTCTCAGAGGGCCTCGGAGTGATTATATTTATGGCACGCTTGGTGCATATGATTTATATGCCTTGAGGAGGAATGTTGAGATTATGATCAGATTTGTTTATAACATAGACATCAATTAAGGATATGTAAATATTTATAAATATCAATTAGGGTAAATTGTTTCCTTTATTAGATATTGTACTTATGAAAGATTTGATTCTCAATGTATATAATATTCAATGGCCGAGGAATTTTTTCTTCAAGCAATTTGTCGAAACCATTCTCTTAAGACTAAGATATGATAGAGTTATTGTATGATACTTTATTATTTCTAATACTTATTATTTCTAACACTCCCCAAGTTAAAGCTTACTAAGCTTTAAGCTTTTTACAATTAAACACTCGAACAATGAGAATTATAGTTGGCAAGACTGGGATAGCCGAAGACGAATAGGCCAGACTAGGACAACTACAGACGAACCAAGCTAGACTGGGACTGCCGGAGACGAATTGAGCCAATCTAGGCCTGTCGGAGACAGAACAGGTTTAGACTGGGACTACCGCTCAACAAGGCCAGATTAGAGGGAACAAACTGAGTTGATCAGAAACAAGAAATGGGACTGATGTTCAGTCAGACAAAGCAAGACAATGAAGCTTGAGATGTTGAAACAACACCACATAAAGACAAACATAGACAATGGTGTCGATAATGAAGACCCACTTTGAAAAAGTGGTCAAAAACAACATGCGACTCTGGATTTGGATTGAGATAGAGCTGGCGAGCAAGGATGTCATGCAAAGAAGAACGAACAACACCAGACCTACAAAATCACATATATGAAATGCAAACCCAACTTACCAGATCTGAAATATTGGTACCCACTATTGAAGAAGTGGTCGAAACAGTTGAGCAACCTTAGATCTAGGCTTAGAGGACAAGGGCGAGCAAGGTGGGCAAGCTGGTGGCTAGATGCGCTACCACGCGTTGTAAAAGTGAACAATGTTGCAAACAACCGCAATGGTGCGTGTGTGGCCCAAACGAGGCAAGCGAGAAGGAGGCGAGTTTGATGGTAGTGTCGCCGATCGGAAAATAGGCCAAAAAAAAAAATTGCCGACAGAGGATAATAGCTATGAACAGTGGAGGCACGTGTTGAGGAGCGTCAAAGGCCGGATCTAGACGTGGCTGCCTAGGGTTGGCCGTGCAAACGATGGCGAGTAAAACGGTGGGGTCATTAGCCAAAAAGAATGTTGGAGAAGATGCTGGAAGTGAATAGTGGCTATTTGGAAACAGTGGCGATAGAAAAACATGGACTTTGAAGGCCTGAATGTCTCAAAACATACTAAATAATAATCATAATAATAATTGAGTTCTAAATTGTATTTAGGAACTCAGCAGCGGAACACTGACAGGACTGGCCATGGAGGATGGTACCGCTCTGATACCAAGTTGAGATTATGGGTTTTAGGTAGGAGAGGAGGAAAAGAGAGAATAAAGACTGCATGAATAACATTCTAATGTAATGTGATGTGATACAAGAGACAAAAATACTAATCCCTATTTATAATAGTACTGCACCCCTAATCCTAATTAATTAAGGAAATAATCATGAAATAAAAATAAATATGAAAACCAATCCTAAGATATCTGCTACGATACTCTCTGATATTCTAAGATATGATAGAGATATTGTATGATACTCATTATTTCTAACATGTTAGAATATAAAACTATTCATGTACCTCTACCTAACAGCTTAAACTTTTGGGGGAGAGAGAGTTAATGATAGACAAACAACTGGAGATGGTTTTGAGTAACATCCTCACATGTAACACAAATTTAACATCTGTAGTTAGAGCGGCGTCCTTTCAAAAGCAACAAATGACGATAAAGCACTAGTAAAGCTCAATTACTAACCAGAGGCAAAGTATTTACCTTCCACCAATCTTTCTTCTTTACTGTTCATCCTGTCCTACTTCTTTCTTCACCTTTATATACAGTATTCATTATTATTCTTATTATTATTATCAACATCATCATCATCATCATCATCATCTAATATCATTGCAAAGGTACCAAAGAAAAACTGCGCAGCAACATTTAAGAAGAAAAACTTCTACCACTTCTTGGTTCCTCAATTAGCTTTGTGTGTGTGTGTGTGTGTGTGTGTGTGAGAGAGAGAGAGAGAGAGAGAGATACATTCATTCACCAGAAATCAAAGCCTCATTGATCACCCATCATTAAGGGCCAACACGCGAAAACATCCACAACTTTCCTCAACAGTTTTCCATACTAACAAATTTTACTAAATAATTCCAATCAATTACCAACTACTTAGTACCCACATCAGCACAAACATCCCAACACTTGTGCTATAGATGTGGCAGCTTGAACCACTACCAACTACCAAGTCATCAATTAAATTTTAAAAATTAAATTATGAAAAAAATAATAATAAAACAGGAGGAGAATTTTTATAGATTTTATTTCAATGCTTGGCATGCATTGTATTTTATATTTCTCCCAGTAGCAAAGAATTGCCTTCATCATTTATTTTTCTCAATAATTTTACAAGCTGAGGGAAACTATTCTTTTTTATCTTCAGGAGGTGGGAGGGAGGTTGGGTGGTTTCAAAGCCAAGTATCCATACCTCCATCATGGCCATAACACTATCTTTATTTGTTCGCAAAACTTGCATAACATTCTCACAAGTTGAGCGGAAGTTTCCCTCAATACCACTGACTTCCATGGCTTTCACAAGCATTCTTGTCAAACGAAAAGGAACCTGCACAGGAACTTGAAAGATAAGATACAATAAAATATTCAGAATCCCCATCATCCAAAATTAGGAATAATTAGTTCTCGAGTCTACCTTCTCTGGGAACTTCTCACGGTTCATTGATGCTTCAAAGCAGTCTCCAAAATCTATGTGCAAAATCTTCCCACTGCAGAATAACATAAACATTCGATACATGAAAATTTATAACTAATCGTGTCAATCTAGCTAATTTTCTTTATCACAGGTTACCTAAACCGGTGCAACATAAGATTGCTGGGATGGCGATCACCTAAGCCAAGAAGGTAACCAACCTGGCAAAACCCAACATTAGGTTAGCCCGTATAACAACTAAAACAACGGGGAAATGTAATTGCAGTTGGCAAATCTTTACATAGAATTCTAAAACTATGAAATCATATGCGAAATGTAATAAAATGGACAAGAGTTGACACCTAATGAACTGATTAGATAAATAATCAATAACAGAGCATGTTAAGTTTTAAGAAGTCATCAACTTAAATGGTAGGAACCACATGCAAATACAGTAAGGTCATATCAACATAAAAGGGACAAATTGAATTGCAGCATTAATGGTTCATAGCAGTGGTTATGCCAGTTTAAAACCGAGAGGCAGGGGAAGGACAATGATGGTCAAAATTTTCACTGCCATACAAAGCGCAAGTCCTATTCCAGCTGAATTGTCAAAGGCTTAAGAAAGCTAATTAGTAGAACTAAAAAATGCTTTCAAAATAAAATAAAATCATTATTTCATATGATAAAACACTCTAAAATACATAGGTTCTACAGTCCATCTTGTATTTTGGAAGTTCATGATGATTATACAGTATTTATAAAATGTGGCAGATAGATCTGATGATCACAAGTCCAACTCATGCATATTTATCACGCACCATGCTCATAACTGCCAAGCTCCTAGTGTAATTTGTCCTCCTTTCCAGCCACACCTCAGATGTCCGGCTTTTCAACCAAAGCACCTAGGAATAGGAACATTGTGAAACTCAAGATTAGTATGTTATAAAAGACCATATGTCAAATTATAAGAACATCACATACCCTTGCCAGGTCATTTCCTTCAGTATTGTTCAAAGCATACTCAAACACCTCCACTTTAGCTATAAGAGGCAAGTGATCATAATCAGGTGCAAAACTGAGCATGTATTTGTGTTCTTGATTCAAGGTAATCTGCACAACAGGGAAATTCAAACAATATAAATCATAGAAAATTATCATACTTATGAGTTAAGAAATTACTACTGCATTTAAACCCAGTTTATACAATATTAAGTGAAAGCAAGAGAGACCATGGGGAGCAATGGATAGAAGAAACCACCCAGGGGGTTCTAACTGACCTTTCTGGCATCTCTGTACTCACGAATAAGATGATGCAAGGTGTCACAATTTGGGACCCATTCAATTAAACCACTGTTTGGAGATAAAGGAATCACAGCATATCGTTCAATAGACAGATCTTTCTCCGCTGTCTTCCTAGAGTTCTCGAGCAGAGTATTCACCAAACCAAAAAGCTAGCAAAAAATAACAAATAGGTTTCTCATTGAGTAGCAAAACAAGATCAATGAACCTAGAGAAAATTTAACCAAATACCAAAGTTATACAAGCAGCATGCTCAAGGGCAACCAGCAGGGAAAAAATACCTGCATGACTCTTTCATCCTGGCGTAAATCCTCATGTCCCTTCAATAAGAAGGCATAATCTTCACCATCACTCCCATGAATTGTCAACTTTCTGGGTCGTTGCTTAGATGTTATGACAACAAGCTGGCGTGCAAATGATGCAATTGTAACAACTGATGCATCTGAAATAAGGATATGGATGTTTTAGTAGGCTAAATGCATGAATCTAATTTAATGTCAGAAACAGTAAAACTAATTTACCAGCACGGTATGTCCCAGGAACAGCAAGCTCCAAATTGCGGCATTCTAGCAATGCAGGAGAAACAGCCTACAAAATATGCACAAAATTTTAGGCCCATAACAATGACAAAATAAATATATAAGAATGAAAGACTAAGCATTACTCTTACCTCCAAGTCTAACGTTGTAAGACTTTGAAGTTGCTTATCTATCTTTCTGAATACATGGTAATAGATATCCCATGCCTGATAAGGAAATAATCAGAAAACTAGTCCCAGGAAGGGAAAACGACAGAAGCAGACTGCAGTTATTATCTCTTTCACAGAGACTACCTTTCCATACACATAAACTTTCTTACATCTATTGCCCGCCTTAAGAATAATATCTAAAATAAGAATCAGAGGTAATAAATTAAATTCTGATATCAATCAGTTGGCTTAAATTTAATCAACAAATTATTGGAAAGTTGGGCTGATATGAAATGAGAGATGCTGCCTCATGTGGTTCTAAATTCCATGATTTACTGTAGTTCAGAATTTTCAGTAACGACCAATATGCAGTACGAGTAACAAATGAACACTACATAATCAGCTGAATGAACTGATGTTAAGCCTAAAATCTAAATAATGCCCCTCGCGCTCCACCCTGAACACCCTTTTGGGCACATGTCATGACATATACGGAATTGATTTTAACAGAAATAACTTTTCTTAGAGAAAAAAGAGGGGAAGTGTTACAAGTGGAAGATAAGCTACCCTCCAAAACAAGAAAATAAGAAACAATAAGTAATATGTGAAAAAGAATGGAACGTGATGTTAGACAAATTGAAATCAAGGAAGATAACTTCATAGCTTGTTTATCCATCATACACTGAAGAATGAACGACCAGTCTAATGCTCAACATGATATCTAAAATCCAATCAGAATGCATATACAGCAATGGATCAAACATCATAGCAAACAATAGATTCAATTTAATTCTTTGGAAACCCGGCATTTCAACGCTAGTCAGGGTTGCAATATTTCTTGGTACTTACATTTTTCAAAAACTTAGATGATAGAAAAACTTTAGCATTTTGCTTTTGCTCGTTTATTTTTCATTACCTTACAGTCTACATAACAGGGTTTATCCAATTTCTAACCCGCTCCTCTCAGAGTCAGAATCCTTCTTGCAGTTGTGCTTAGTACTAGTGTACGGATTTGTAGGTGCGTAATATTGTGTTCTATTCTTACACTACCCAGCAGCCCATCCATTTGGATTAGACTGTGAAGTATTTTTCCAGAATAAGGCAACCTAAATTTTAGAGACTTTGGTTGGAGTAAGGTAGCCTAAATTTAATGGATGTGGGCAGGCTAAGCATGGCATTATTTTGTGCATTTGGCTGAAGAGGAATTCAAGTTGTTCTTTATTTATTTTTTATTTTTTACCTCTCCACAAAACAGCTTCATCTATAATCGGCTTTAGGATAGGGAGGGTTTTGTGGCCTCTGCTTGGTGCTCAGCAAGTGACCTATTTAAAGGATTATGAGACTTAACCTAACAGACTTTCTTATATAAAAAGAAAATTTATTATAAAAAGAAAGAGTACAAAAGCTGATAGAGCATCCTTACAAAGAAACCAAAAATAAAGAACTAAATCCTCAGTGGATAAACCAAGCAACAACGCATGTCAATTCCTTTTCGACAGATAGCAAAAGCACCATGAATTTGGTAGAACTGGACCAGAATTAAGCAAGAAGAACGTGTGTTACTGTTCATGGATATCCAAGTGTGGGGATATTTGGGAGACCCCTTGATTGGACCAGAATTAAGCAAGCAAAACAAAAGAAAGCATGTATATACAAGTGTAGGGATATTTGACAGATCCCTTTCATGGTGGGTTTTTTTTTTTTTTGGCCCCCCAGGGGGGGGTGGGGGATGCAAAAATTGAGCTGGCCCTGATGATGTGGTCACCAGCCAGCTGGAAAAGTCATCAAAAATGCCGGCAGCAGCAAGCAAACAGTGGCATTTAAGGATGAGAAGTCACCAGCAAGCTGATACAATAGGCCACTAGCAAAAAAGGGCAGCAGACTACAAGGAAAACACGGCCGGCCAAAAATGATTGTCACTGGATAACAGTGGGTCCACCAGGTAAGAACAGTTGTACGGTTCTCTCTCTCTCTCTCTTTTGGAGAAAAGAATTTTATTAAGAAGAAGAGAAGAATGATACAAGAAAATAGGAGAACAAGAAATCCTCCTTCCTGGAGCAAAAACAAAGAAAAAAAAAATCAATGAAACATAGCTTTCCAATATCTCAATACATCTGAGAGGAAAATTCCTCTAAAAAGATCATGAGCTTTACACTATTCAAAGACCAAATGCCTAACCCTATCCCACAAAACTTGCTTGTTTGAAAATTTATCATTGAAGGTGGGAGAGTTACACTCCAACCAAATATTTCAAACAGTAGCATATATGGCACAATGCCACAAAGATTTGGCCTCCTTCTTTCTCCCAAAACCAGCAAAACTAGTCAAAAAGAACTGATCTAAAATGCAAGATGCACCCAACACTCGCCATATATGCCAAACAAAGTATTCCATAAAAAGTCAACCAAAGGACAACGCCAAAACAATAATGAAACTCTACAATATCGGAGAAATTTCTATTTCTAACCTTTTTGTAAATAATGATCAAGTAAGACACAAATCCTTTAGTTCCAACCCTTACAGCAAAAGAGAATGCCAGCATCTGAAATTCCTCCAGCTATAGAAGTGAAATAAATTATTCATATCTACTTTACGTTAGTGGGTGAGTTCCATGCCTCTACCTTTCCATCCGAATTTCAATATCAAAGACTTGAAGAAGTGCTACTTTCTTTTTATCAATTTTGAGATCATATAGGAATTGGGACCCAAAGGAAAAGAGATTTAATGGGATGATGACAGTTTGGTTGTACTTCCCCTGGGTTCCCCTTTTTAACGAGACTAGGAGAGAAGATTTCTACCATGAATAGGAATTAACTAAGATTTAGTACACTGTTTGTGCCAATTAGGGGTGGAGCTAGACGCTTTTGGTGGGAGAGGCCAATACTTAATAGTCAACTTTATATAAAAAATAATATATATCTTATAATTTTTACTATTATCCAAAAAATTTAAATACTAAGTCAAAATATATAAAAAGTAAATAAACATTTCACAATTAGAACTCGAGACACATACACATAATGTGTTGTTTATTATAGTATTTAAACATATGCTTAAGTAGAGGGTTTATAAAAATTAGCCCTAAATATTCATAATGCTTTTGTAATGTTCAAATACTAATTAATTTTATTTGCAAGATTATTGAAACTATAACTAAATTATTGTAGTTAGCCTCTTTTTTCTTTTGTAGTGTAAGAACAAAAAAAATTTGAAGGGGCCGGATAAGAAAAAAGTAAAAATTTTTACAAAAAATCAAAACTTTTTGTTGGAGATTGTCTTGGATATCAATCAATCACATGATTTATTCAGATTAGATTTAGCCAGCTGTAAATCTGTTGTAATTTTCTTTCCTCTTTTTTAAACATAGCATTTATAGGAGAATTATTCTTTCCTGATTTCTAGGCCTAGAGTAATTGTACAGATTTGATTTCTTTTCTATTTGTACTCCATTATTGTAATCCAATGAAGAATCAGAGAAAATATTTCTCTTTTTCCGCATGGTATCAGAGCCCGATCTGAACCAATCCTAAATGCCATTCACCGATCCATACATGGAGGGTGAAAGATCAGAAAACTCAGTCAAGATGGAGACTGGTACACTCCTTGGTGCCAGCTCTGTCGACAGTCCCTCTTTACCTATTACAGGCCATAAATTGAATGGCCAAAACTTCATCCAATGGTCTCGATCTGTCTGCATCTTCCTTCAAGGAAAGGGAAAGGAAGGATACATCACGGGAGACTCCAAACAACCAGAGAAGGGAGACTCAAATATCCAAAAATGAGAGCTGGAAAACAGTCAAATAATGTCATGGCTCCTCAACACCATGACCAATGAGATAGGGGAGAACTTCATGTACTATAACACCGCCAAAGAAATGTGGGATGCAGTGAAGGAGACATACTCCAATGTGGATAACACCTCTTCCATTTTCGAAATCAAGAGCCTTCTCCCTGACCTGCGACAGGGTGAATCTTCAATCACCGATTACTTCAACACTCTCAATCGATACTGACAGCAACTGGACATATATGAAGAAATTGAATGGAAATGCCCAGATGACAAGAAGCAATACAAAGAACTGGTGGAAAAAGACAGGATTTACAAGTTCCTATTGGGACTTAATAAAGACCTTGATGAGGTGCATGGAAGGATCCTTGGAACTAAACCTCTTCCAAAGATCCGCAAGACATTTTCAGAGGTGAGAAGAGAAGAAAGCAAGAGAAAGCTCATGTTGGGAAACTATGCCTCTACCCCAACCATTGAAAGCTCAGCAATGGCAGCCAGAGGAAATCAGTCTCGACCGCCACAAAAGAAGAATCGCCCCTGGTGTGATCACTGCAGGAAGCTTGGACACACTAAGGATACTTGCTGGGTCATACATGGGAAGCCAGCCGATGTGAAGTCATTCCGAAACAAGGAATTCAAGGGCAACACAGCCTACAACAATTCTTAGGGAGCAGAAGCTAATCCCGACACAACTCCTTTTAACAAGGAACAAATGGAGGCCCCACAAAAACTCCTTCAGCAAGCCATGCTAGATACAAGGAAGAATGTTGGTACAACAACGGTAGTACAAAGAGGTAATTTTTTAACTGTTCTAAATGCTAGTAAAGGGAAAACACAGTCATGAATTGTAGATTTAGGAGCATTAGATCATATGACTGGAGATATTACGGTATTTAATGATTATTCTCCCTGTCAAGACCACTCAACAGTCCAAATAGCAGACAGAACACAGAGCTCACTCAAAGGTCATTGGTAAAGGTTCAGTTGTTATCAATAGAGATATAACTCTGAATTCAGTACTTTATGTGCCCAAACTTGACAGCAACTTGCTATCCATTAGTAAATTGACTAAAGATTTGAATTGCATCACCAAGTTCTCACCTAACCTGTGTCAATTTCAGATTATGGAGTCGGGGAAGACGATTGGCAATGCTAAAGAATGTGCGGGACTTTATCTCCTTCAAGTTAAAGCCTCCAAAAGTGAACCCAAAGCCAACTCTTGTGCAGTAGTTCCTTCAAGTAGCGAAAACTTTGTAATGTTGTGGTCGTCTAGGCCACCCCAATTTCATGTACTTTGAAAGAATGTTTCCCTCATTATTCAATAAAAATAAAAGGAATTTTCAATGTGAAGTTTGCCAATTATCTAAGCACACTCGCAGCACTTATCCAGCTCAACCTTACAAGCCCTCTCAACCATTCTCCTTGATTCATAGTGACGTGTGGGGACCATCAAGGGTCAGCAACATTACTGGCTCTAGATGGTTTGTCACTTTCATTGATGATTACACAAGGATCACATGGGTATTTCTTATGAAGGAGAAATCGGAAGTAGGAAGAATATTTGAAAGCTTCCACAATACAGTGCAAACACAATTCCAAACAAGCATCAAGGTTCTTAGGACAGACAATGGCTGAGAATATTTTCATTCCATGCTGAATTCCTACCTTCAAAAACATGGGATTGTTAATCAAAGTTCATGTGTTGACACCCCACAACAGAATGGGGTAGCAGAAAGGAAAAATAGACACCTCCTAGAGGTAACCAGATCACTCATGATGGCCTCAAATGTACCAAAACAGTTCTGGGGAGAAGTTGTACTTTCAGCAACCTACCTTATAAACAGAATGCCTTCCCGTGTTCTAAATTTTAACACCCTTCACTCCACTCTCCAGACCTTCTACCTGACTAGCAAACTTCTCACCTCAATACCCTTTAAAATCTTTGGGTGTTCAGCCTTTGTCCACAACATCAGTCCTCACCACAGCAAACTTGATCCAAAATTCATCAAATGCATCTTCCTTGGATACTCACCTCACCAAAAGGGGTACAAGTGCTACTCCCCTTCAACTAGAAAATTCTACCACACCATGGATGTTACCTTCTTTGAAAATCAGCCTTATTTTTCCAAAATCGGAATTCAGGGGGAGAAGACAGAAATACCAACTGAAATGGTAGAATTCCAATTTTTTGACAATGAAGTAACACCAGCAGCACCTATGGAAATAACTGCTCCAACAGTCCCAGAAGCACCAGAAGAAGTCCAAGAAGCAGAACCAAGGGAAACAAACCAAAGTCCTGCTGCATAAGAAAACTACCTGAGGGTTTACTGTAGGAGAAAGAAAACTCAAAAGGAGAAAGAACCAAGCACGTCCCATATGCAAAGTCATGAATCTAACTAGGCTCCAAAAAATGAAATTTCCCCAGGTAATCAAATTTCTAACTCTGAACCTGTACATACTAGTACAGCTGAGCTTGATATCCCTATTGCCTTGAGATAAGGGGTGAGAACTTGCACTCACCATCCCATTGAAAAATATGTATCCTATGGAAAGTTGTCACAGGGGTATAGAACCTTAGTAGCATCACTTGACAGCACCCAAATTCCAAGGAATATACACGAAGCACTGCAACATCCGAATTGGACAGCAGCTGTGACACAGCAGATTCAAGCCTTGGTAGAAAACCACACTTGGGAGCTGACTACTCTACCAGATGGGAAGAAAATGGTGGGATGCAAATGGATATTTTCCATCAAATACAATGCAGATGGGAGTATAAATCGGTACAAAGCCCGGCTGGTGGCAAAGGGTTATACTCAATTTTATGGTGTGGACTACAAAGAAACATTTGCACCAATGGCCAAACTCAATTCAGTTCGTGTCATCCTTTCTCTAGCTGCAAATTTGGATTGGCCATTACACCAATTGGACATAAAAAAATGCCTTTTTGAATGGCAAGTTACAAGAGGAGGTTTACATGCAAATTCCCCCCGAACTTGAATCATCCAGTACCTCAAACAAGGTGTGCAAGCTCCGGAAATCTTTGTATGGCCTCAAGCTATCTCCGAGAGCTTGGTTTGATAGGTTGACTCGAGTTGTCAAGGAAGATGGATTCACTCAATGTCAATCAGACCACACCATGTTTGTCAAACACTCATCGGAAGGAAAGGTAGCCTTATTCATTATCTATGTTGATGATATTGTCATTACAGGAGATGATCATGATCAAATTAAGCACCTAAAGGGGCTCTTGGCTAAAGAATTCGAAGTCAAAGACTTGGGACAGCTAAAGTACTTCTTAGGGATGGAGGTTGCCCGAACAAAGAATGGGATTTACGTGTCTCAAAGGAAGTACACCCTGGATCTTCTTCAAGAAACGGGAATGCTTGGGTGTAAAGTAGCTCATACTCCTATTGAACCAGCAAAAAGAAGCAACTTAGAAGATGGCAGTTCCCCAGCAAATAAAGATAGATACTAGAGCCTTGTTGGGAAATTAATCTACCTAACACACACTAGGCCCGATATTGGGTTTGCTGTAAGCATGGCAAGTCGCCACATGACCAATCCAACCAACATCCACATGAATGCTATGAATAGGATACTTCAATACCTTAAAGGTACACCGGGAAGGGGTCTTTACTTCAAGAAAAACTCAAATAGAGGTGTTGAAGTATATATCGATTCTGACTGGGCAGGATGTGCAGTGGACAGGAAATCAACTACCGGCTATTGCTCCTTTGTATGGGGGAACTTGGTTACTTGGAAAAGCAAGAAACAGGCTGTAGTTGCTAGAAGCAGTGCAGAAGCAGAATTCAGAGCCATGGCACATGGCATTTGCAAAGGAATTTGGTTGGAAAAAATGTTAAAAGAACTCAAAATTTCTTCCAACTATACAATGAGGATACTATGTGACAATAAGGCTGCCATCAGCATAGCCAAGAACCCAGTCCACCATGACAGGACAAAACATATAGAGGTGGATAGACACTTCATTAAGGGGAAGATTGACGGTGGCATCATAGAGATTGATCATGTACCGTCATGCAGTCAAACTGCAGATATCCTAACCAAAGCACTATATACGAGCGTATTAGAACCGATCTAGGAATGATAGACATCTATCACCCAAATTGAGGGGGAGTGTCGGAGATTGTCTTGGATATCAATCAATCACATGATTTATTCAGATTAGATTTAGCCAGCTGTAAATCTGTTGTAATTTTCTTTCCTCCTTTTTTTAGCCATAGCATTTATAGGAGAATTATTCTTTCCTGATTTCTAGGCCTAGAGTAATTGTACAGATTTGATTTCTTTTCTATTTATACTCCATTATTGTAATCCAATGAAGAATCAAAGAAAATATCTCTTTTTCCGCACTTTTAAAGAGAGAAGAGAGGGGGGGTCATTGGCCCCCTTTAGATACACGAGAAACCACCCCTAGTGCCAATACATTATAGCACGCAAATGACCCAGGACCTTCATAACAACTAACTTTTTCAATTCCAAATTTCATACCTGGGTAAGCTCAGCATCTTTCCCAGTTCTCTTATAATTCACACAGCACTCATAAGCCTCTAATAATTCCTGCCGATATGCCTGAAACAAGAAGAAAGAACTGAAATTTAAGCTCCAAAATTTTAAAGTGATTACCCCAGGGGAAAAAACTATGATAATATTACAGCCAAGGTTTCCATGACAGCCAAGCCAACTATTCACGATAATGATATGATAGAAGAACCAAATACAAGGTCACAATTCAACCTCAATAAATACTCTCTCCTTTATAGTAACGTTGTTGTTCATTGCTCCATTTTCAAGCATTTCATGTAATGGTTCCAACACCTTTAGCATCCCTTCGATATTATGTTCACCAAAATACAAACGACTAGCTTCTTCCAGTGCTTCATGCCACATTTCATGCCAAAGAATAGCAACCCTGATAAGTTCTTTTGACACAAGTTGTGCCTGCAGATAAAAACCGCTTAAGGTTAAAACTGCATAAGTTGGACAAAATAAACATTAGATAGTGTAAAGAGAGTAAAAGAATAAGAGAGTAACAAAAGATGTTAGCTCAACTTGTATGTCTATTCAATCATCATACACATTTATATACGAGAGATATTAACTATTACTACTATTCACAAGAAGACTTAATGACTACTATTTTCAAGACTACTCTATCATGTTTCCAAGATTTACAGACTCACAACAGATAGATTATTATCAAACATGCAAACCTGATCTACAAGTACACCACTATGCTGCCGAACTTTGTCAACAACTTCCTGAGCTGCAGCTTTGCGTAAGTTGCTTATTGATTTACAAGCCACAAGCAAAGGATACATGAGAGCCTACAGAAGAAATAAAACACAATTAGCACATGAGTTAATAACTAATTTGACATCCTAAGCATTCTAAATTAACATGGCCAATGATACAATAAGAAGCATTAAATATGCTTAACACGATACTCTCTAGTTCTTCTTCCCTCTAGAATAACAAGTGATATTTTTTGAAATACACCCACACTTCAACAAAAGGAATACATAGTAGAAAAAGGATGCTAAGGTTGCAACCGAAGTGTAATAGGAATGTTCAAAAATTTACCATTTTCAATGAAGAAATAAATTCATGTAGAGATAGCAACAAAAAAGTGAAATCTATCCAAAGATAATAACTTGCAGCTTCACGTGTGAGGACAGCATTCCAATACCTAAAGAGTGCAACTTCTAAAAGAAAATAGATGTGTGGAAACTAGCCCAAGTTCAACAATATCAGCAATCAGCCACATACCTGTGGATGATTTTGCCCAATCCGAACCAAAAGTGATTGTATCAACTCTCTCACAGCATGGTTGTTAGAATGTATCCTGGCAATTATTTGAGGTAAAACTACTAGCCAAGTATTGATATTAACTAGAGAAAATCCCTTCTCTAGGGCCATTTGAACTTCAGCTGTGGCTCCATGGTTGAACCATAATGTCAGAAGTCGAAGAATATCCTGCAGCCAACAGCAAAGCAAGCTTCAGAATCACAGGAAAAGGACTAATATATCTAAATGGGATTACTTAACACAAGAACAAGCAGAAAGCTCAGTCATAAAAAATTATATTGCATAAGATATTTTTTTTGAGGATAAAGGAAAGCTTTATTAGAGAGAAAGATAAGAAGTTTAAAAAGTTGAAATATAGAACTTCCACTTACAACACCAAAAAGAAAACCAAAAACAGCAAGTCAGTAACCAAAAACCAAATACAAATATAAATACAAAAGAATCCATGATTCATACTGATTACCAACCAAAGAAAACCCTCTAAAATAGCCATTGGCTACCCTATGCAGAAGCAACCAATAAAGAACTCCATTTCATTAAAGCAAAAGTAGATTGAATATCAGCTTGAGGCACTAGAATTGCTCTCCTACCAGAGAATTATTGTAAGAAAAAGCACATCACCAATAAAACTTTCCTTTTTATTAAATCATCTGTTCAGGACCAAGAAAGATCAGGTCAACTTTGATAAATCAAATGATTGAATGTGAAATAAAATATGCCACAACAAAATGTAGTATGAAGCCAGAAGCTGATTGTGGAAGGTAATCTGTGAAACAGGTCGGAATCCAAGGGAGCACAATACTCAATTGTCACACTGCTTGTTCTGAATAAAAATTATGTTCACAGGTTAGAAACACAAAGAATAGAAACCAGCGATGAGCATGAGCCCCCAGCAGATTGTCAAATTAGAAACAGCAATCATTTGGACCCTATATATTTTCAGCACCATTTCATCACAACGCAAGGTAATAATGGTCAAAATAAAACTGCCAACACAAGGCTCTATAGTTACGAGTAAACAATGAAGTTAAAGAATAGTAATTATAGAATGGGGATGAAGGAATTGCTAAAAGATATTAATAAAAAAAAACATGAAAACATGAGAGTGATATGCACCGAAGGATTTTGTTTACGGAAAATGGAATACACCCCCAATGACAACAGAGTCACAGCAGAGAAACTCACTAAACAAACACAAAAATGTATAAACATTGAAAACACTTTGAGGGGCTTGTTTTCACTCTTCCCAATTGCTCACAATTAGGCAATTAGCCTCCTTCTCCCCTCTCCCCTACTGTTATCCAATTCCAAGTACCCAAGTCTATTTCCAGGTCCACTTGCTCATGTAGAAAGGTTGTTACAATGCACACTCACTACGTGCTGATCACACTTCCCTTGCACACTACTCACAACAGCATCTAAGCCGCTGTTGCTCTTCCCTTCCTTGCTATATAGTACACCTTAGTACCAGCTGATCTATCAATAGTGATTTCTTTAAGGTGAAGAAGAATTGCTGAAAATAATAATTATGATACAAACAACAAATTGCAAGAGCTTTACTAATCCTTTAACTCAACTAATTGTAAGCTGATTCGTGCTTGCATCATGACATACAAAAATAACTAAGCCAAAAAGTTATTTGTCATTGCTATTATACTCCAAATGGATGGGTACATATTTGGATAACAAATTGAAGGTTACCTGTAAACTATCATCAACACCTTTAGCATTTGCTCCACATGCTATAGAATGAAAGTATCCAGTGACAGCTGCAACAACAAACTGGGCTGCAACATCTGGAAAACCTCTTAAGGTGTAATGAGACATCACTGCTGTATTGAACAATGCCCATTTATGCCAAGCTTTGGCCCAATTATTTGCATACTGAGTAGCATATTTGAATGCACCACGTATATCTACAAATGAAGAAACTAAATCAAAAATTGATCAATATCATTATATCTTCAAAGTTCAAACTATGACAACTAAGAACCTTTTATGGATTCATCATCCAGCCCAGGAAAAAGCGACCACTGCCAGGATCCAAGTATCAGATAAACACGAGCAAGGAGAGGAACAGTTGGACTCAAACCACTAGTGAAATCCGATGATGTAACAGGTTGAATGCTGGGTGCACTTGAAAGCTCCATGGCCAAATTCTAAGCCAAGTAAAGCAGGCATTTGATTGGTGGTAAATATCCAAGCTCTGGTAAGTGTACACCATACAAGACAAAGACATATTTTACCTGCAGCCTAATAAATGCTTCCCTGCGCTTTGAATCCTCTCCAAGTGACCACTGGTACTTCAAGTATGCAAGCATTACTTGAGGAGGGCCATGGTATCGCACATTTTCAGGAGAGATTTCAGGGTCATACTGAGGGAGAAATAAAAGGAACTAGAGTCAGGTACACAAGAATGAGAATTACCACAAGATAGTAACCTTCTCAGAGCAGGTAACAACACAAACCTGTAGAAGCTTAACTAAAGTAGATCTTGCTTGGCTAATGCGCCCACTTTTTCTACAAAGTGAAGCAAATTTGAGCCAAGTTTCAATATCTTCCACTGGAGGTAGCACAAGTGCTCTAACAACCAAAAGTGCCTGCCAAACCTACACACACAACCATGAGAAAATTAGAGGAAGGAAATAGATCATAAACAGGGAAGGAAATCAAAACCCAATTTTAAAAAATGTTAATCACACAGATAAAATTCAGGTTGCATGAGCTCATTAAATCATGATCACTACATAAACATATGCTGTTGGAGATTTAAAACCAAATATGAGACAATATCTGATATTCACATCTTCAGCCAGAATGAGAACTCTGAAGTAATTGAACACTCATGGTATTGACTATAAAATGATATCATAGCAAACGGAAGGAAGAAGGTTGCTTAACATGTACTATTTGAATTGCACATAATCACTGTTCATAGTGCCTACCACAGCAGCAACAACTACAACCAAGCCTTATCCCACTAACAGCACCAAAATGCTGCAGCATAATAAGAATAATAATTGCTGCTGAAAATATGTGCCAAACATGTATGGCTTTGTCACATCACCTTATCTTAAGATATGTTAAGATATAAAAGTATTCATGTTTCTCTACCCAACTGCTCAAGCTTTTGGGAGAGATGGTTAGTGATATGGTATCAAAGCTTCCATGACCAAGTGGTCTACGGTTCGATCCTTGTTCGCCCCATTCCTCTAAATAAAATGTTAAACTTCAGCATAAAGTAGGGTGGGCTTGTATATTATCCATGCTTCAAGCCCAAAGAGACTCTTGCGTGAAGGAGTGTGTTAAGATATAAAATTATTCATGTTCCTCTACTCAACAGCTAAAGGTTGTGGGAGAGATGGTTCGTGACAAGATGAAAGTAACACGCATTGTTGTGAATAAATAGTTTCGTCAAAGGTTCAATGAGTCTTTTCACACACACCTGATTTTTCTCAAACCCCATTCTGCACCATTACATTTAACTTCAGACCTGTGCAAGGCCATATTCAATTGATTCTACACTTCATTGGTTGACTTACAATTCAACGGCACAGCCAAAGTTATGGCCTTATGTACCCACAAGGGTTGTTGGCCTAGCAATCTCCAATTCCATTCATTTTCAAAGAAACAGTGATGAAGACAATCTATGCATACATTCAGAAGACTCTGATCAATTTCAAAAATCCATAGAATTCTCATAATGTTTAAGCATACATATCCTTTTGTTGTTGGGAAAATCTGTTTACCTCAACATTACTTTTGGCTCCTTGTATGCGCTGAGTCCACATATTGCGAATAAGAGCCCGCCGCTCTTCAGCAACTCGGTCTCCAATAGGAAGCGTACGGTAATCAATAACCTAGTTAAAGAGAAGATCTTACCTATACTCACATCATAACATCAAATAAAGGACAACTGAAGGTAAGACTTCGGGATATGTTAGAGCAAACCTCTTCTAGTTCTGATAGTTGCTGAACACGAACCATATTGCTGTATGCACGTTCATAGCTCTCCAAAACCTGAGTGAAATAAAATAATATGAGAGCAAATTTCTTCATAAGCAATTACAGGGTAGCAATTACATCATATAAACTACACATGGACAGCACAAGAATATTGCGCTAGGCAATAAAAAGCATTCAAAACTAGTCCTGTATAAAGGTTTCATGGGAATTAGTGGTATTTCTAGGTACATAAAGCAATATTATTCAAATAATGATCATAAACAGTACAAGATTCCACCATGAAAGTCAAATTGCAGCAGGCACATGACTGTTGAGCCAAAGGTCAACTCATCCCAAAAGCTTAAGTTATTAGTAGAAAAAGTATGGTTTTTATCAATACTATGGATATGTTCCACTCATCAAATGCATTCTCAAGGTGAGATTACATAAGTGTACAGCATGTGAAGAACAAAAACCTCAACATGGTGTCACGTGCGTGTTGTGAGTGTCCAACATTAACACATACTGGATACTTCAAAAAAACAAAACGAACACAACTTTTCCTCTATTTATTTTCCATTGAACATTTAGCATCACTATCAGAAACAGCATATGGTACAATGTAGGTACAGCATACTTTCAAAACTTCCCGACCCCCTTCCCAAAGAGACATTGCTATCAAGTATCCGCCCAACTTATTGTTGTCCAATGATAACCCACAAAGCATTTGTGTCCAATTCAACTGGGTGATTAGTGGAATTCAAGTTAACCAATCTAAAGGACAAAACAAGAAAAGTTTATGAAGCATACTCACCAGAGCAGCAAGCTCTGTTGCCAGACATTTTCTAGCTCTTTCAACATACTCACGTGCTTCATCATACTGCCAATAGATTCAGATCACAATAAGCAAAGCTACAGAAAACAACAAGCAAGAGTAGATATCCCAAGCAAACAAATACCTTTGCTTTACGAACTAAAAGAACAGCCCTGAAGAAAGTACCATTGCTACTTCCATCACCACTAGAAGCAGTATTCCCCAGGCCTCGAAGTTTTGTTTCGTCACCATCATCTAATCGAGATACATATTCTGCCATTTGATCCCATTCTCCCATGTTCCAAGCAGCACTTGCAGCCTGACAAAACAATCGCCATAAGCACAGGCAGGAGAAAATACCGACACACGTGGCAAGGGTACAAAACCAACCATTGGTGCCATTTCAAGACGAGCAGCTGGCTCAGCTGGGGTCCAATATTCTTTACATAGGTTATTCAATTCTTCCCATCGAGCCAATGCAGCAAGGCATCTCATCCTACCTGCAAAGCCAGCTCCAGGCTCACAAATTTTCAAAGATGAAAAAAAAATTCCCAAAAAAGTGTAAAGCCAAACGAGCAAGATAGTAACAGAAATTTTCAAACATAAAAGCACAAAAAAATGTTTTCATTATTGAGTAGATACTGGAAGAAGGAAAAAAAAAATAGAAAAAGAACAAGAAATTCATGATGCCAATCTTCAGCCACTTCTGTTTGGGACATCACCCGTTCATTTTCCCCATCTTTGTATTGGTCCCATGGCCTACATGGGCATTACTCTTGCTTAGGATAAGATTGTTTTGCTAAGCAGGAAGCAACTATTAGCAAATATTATCCTGCGCAATAACATGGTTAGCTATGTCTCACTTGGTATCTGATGCAAAAATTTTGAAACTTGTCTGCAATGCATTTTGCTTTGTATTTTGTTATTTAAAAATTTAACAGTTGCATAATTCTTTAGTCTTGGTAGTCCAGGCTATACAGCAGGAACATCAATCTTCAAAGCATCTAAACCAGATGGTTAGTAAGTACAAATCCAAACAGTTGCATGATTCTTTTGTCTTTGTACTCTTTTTAAATTTAGTTCAGCACACTATAGACATTAACTGGATCCCCCAGGGATTGCAGTGTCCCCACACCCATGGCTTAACACATAGCCATGCCAGAATTGGTGCAATATTGAAGCACATTCAAATAATTCAAAACAAGCAAGTAATAAAGGAGGCTAAATTCATCATGACAGACCTAAAGTAGCATCCAAGATAAGATGTGGACTTGTCACTTGAGAGGCCTTTGCAGTATAAGCCTTGAGGGCATCATCCCATCGCTGCAGTTTCTCATACCTACAGGATACCTACAATTAGGTCTTTAATGTTCTCAAGCGTTTGCCAGAGACACAAGCTAAAACTATATACGCAAAAGCAGGATCAATGATATAGATATTAAAGCAAACATTACCATGACTCCTTAAGTTGAAAATCTAGATGCTGTTGTGCATAGGTCAATATGCCGACTGCAGCCTACAATAAATGGTCAATTGAAATCCACGGTAAAATAGTCAACATAAAGAGCAGTGACCCAATGATAAACCCGATAAGAAATCATCTCTACTCAAACCAACCTCGTGTTGGTGCAATTGGTTGTTTATATGTATAAGAGCTTCAACTACAGCAACAGGGTTAGCATCCATCTTCTTCGAACGTGCTCCTTCAAATTCCATCTCTTTATAGTGTAGGGCTTTTGCAAATGCACGACACTGTAGCATAGAAAAATGACGGCACATGAAAGAGAAAATAGAAAATTGGGAAAAATATCCAATAAAACAAGGTTAGAAGTTGTTTTAAAGAGCAGAATGTGTCGAACAAGGAGACACATGCATCATGTGTGCACACACCCAGAATAAGGGAAAGAGAGAAGACCTTCTCAGCAAGAGCACCAAGAAGGCGAATGTCTATAGGAAGGGGTTTCTCATCATGTTCCATGAACTCAGCCTGCAGATTCAATTAACAAAAACAAAAGAGCATAAATTTCAACAGCAATGAAATGTCAGTTTCACCACTCCATAAATCTTGAAAATTATTGATATTAAAATATAGATAGTGTATAAACCTAGATTTCAAACAAATTCAAGCTTTATAGAAAATATTTTCAACACAACAGTATGTTTGGTGTAATAATCAACTGATAAAGATCCCTCAAGAACCAAAAAGTTGACTTCCTTTTCTAATCAAAATATCAAATTTTGAAGAGGGTAAAAAAAAAGCTCTCGACCAATACAACTCCAGTCACCAGCCAATCACAATAAATTCTAGCTTATCCTTCAATCAATCATCATCCCTTTCGATATACTAGCTTATTTTCAAACACAGACCTCATAATCTCCAGTAAGGACTAAATACTTTCAACACCTGGAATAATGGACTAATTGCTCAAACAAATACCACTTATCTTGCAAACACTTTTTTTTTTTTAACAATTGTGGAGTCCTTATTGGCAATGATAGTGTAGGATAGTCCTTAGAATAGTGGATTCCACTCCACTGTCAGTTAGTTAGGTAGTTAAGCACTGGCTTCTAGTGCCAGCTGGATGTAACCGTCTGTAACAAACTCTCCTCTCCTCCCTCACTATATAAACATTGATGTACCTAGCAGTTCTTCATAATGAAACAATTCAGATTCTATTCAGCTTCTAATTCTCTCTCTCTCTCTCTCTCATTTCCTCTTCTCTCAAACTCTATTATGGTATCCAGAGCCTAAACAAAGCTTGCAGCTATGGATCCTCTAGAATCCACTGCGATCGATGCAACAACCGGTGAAACCACCATTCCAATCCAAAATTCTTCTCCCTCAGCCACACAAAATTCACCAATTCCTTCAAATCCTCTTCCATCATCACATCGTGTTACGTTTTCTCATCCTCTCACTATCAAACTCGATGACAAGAACTTCCTCCTACGGCGGCGTCAAGTAATTGCCACCATTAAAGGTCATGACCATCTCCACTACATTAATCGTATGGCTAAAGTTCCGCCACGATATGCTTCTTCTGATGATGCTCTCCAAGATCGAGTTTCTGAGGAGCTCAGGCTATGGGAGCAACAGGACCAATTTCTCCTCTCGTGGCTTATGGCCTCTATGAGTGAATCCATTCTCACACAAGTTGTGGAGTGTGATTTCACATGGCAAGTTTGGGAAAAACTCTAGATCTACTTTGCCTCCCATACTCGTGCCCGAGAACAGCAACTGAAAACTGAACTCCGCAATTCCACCAAAGGATCCACTCCAGTTTCTGAATATTTGTTGCACATCAAGGCTCTTGTCAACACTCTAGTCTCCATTGGTTGTACAGTTTTAGACTCCGAACACATTGCGATAAGCCTTGGTGGCTTATCTACTGAGTATGATGCCTTTGTAACCTTAGTAAATACACGTATAGATCCGTATTCTGTCGCTGAGATTGAAGCACTA
The DNA here is from genome assembly GCA_031439595.1 of Pterocarpus santalinus. NCBI lineage: Eukaryota > Viridiplantae > Streptophyta > Magnoliopsida > Fabales > Fabaceae > Pterocarpus > Pterocarpus santalinus. The sequence goes on from CM062531.1 coordinate 691,578, forward strand.
CTTCTTGCGCATGAATCGCGCATTGAACAAGCTCAACAGAAATTAACTTCACCAACGTTTCAGGCTCATGTAGCCAATCGAGATCGTAATTGCATTCATTGGTCAATCCGACTGGCCGCACTACGCCCTTTGCTGGTTTTCGCGGTGTCCGTGGTGGGCGATCCAGTGGTCGGGGTGGCCGAGGCCGCTCTTCAGGACGCAACTCTCTTCAATATCAACTTTGTCACAAGCCGGGCCATACTAACTTCATCTGTTGGCATAGGTTTGACCAAAACTTTCAGCCTTCACCACCTCGTCCTCCACTATTTGCTCATCTCACTACATATCATCCATCATTCCTACCTCAATCACCTACACCTTATACACCTAATTCATCTTATCCAACTCCTCATCCTCATGCTCCTGTAAGGGTTCCGAGTTCCTCATCCTCAGTTTATAGTCATTTTGCCTCTATGGCTACACTTGAATTAGCGGCTGATATGGCATGGTATCCAGACTCAGCGGCTTCGAGTCATGTGACTCTTGAGTTCCAAAACCTAATGCACAGAGCTAACTAGCTCCACATAGGTAATGGTCAAGGACTTAACATCTCTCATGTAGGTAGTTCTAATATTATGCTTCCTAACTCTTCTCATACGACACTTAAACTTCATAATCTGCTTTATGTTCCATCAATTACCAAAAATCTTGTTAGTGTTAGTAAATTAGCTAGAGACAATAATGTCTACTTTGAATTTCATCCCTTTCACTGTTTTGTTAAATCACAGGGCACTAGTGAAGTGCTGCTGCATGCTGTTTTGGGCAAGGATGGCCTATATCAGTTTCATTCCTTCAACCTTCAACACCTTGCACCCTCACCAGCCGGTGATACAGCAAGCTCTCACCCCAAACAGATGTTTTCTATTACTTGGCTCCTATTGTACAATTTTCTGTCAATAATGCCAATGCACATTGTAATATAAATAATGTACAGTCTGTCTTTGATCTATGGCATAATAGGTTAGGTCATGCCTCTAAAAATGTAATCTCTCATATTCTACACCAATGTAATATCTCATTTTCTAATAAAAATGTGACTGATGTTTGTAAGGCTTGCTGCTTGGGAAAGGCACATCGCCTCCCATCTTCCCCTTCTTCATCCTATAATCACCCTCTTGAACTTGTTTTCACTGACTTATGGGGGCTTGCTCCCATCACGTCTTCACATGGTTATAAATACTATATTGCCTTTGTTGATGTATTTTCTTCATACACCTGGGTTTATTTTCTAAAAACAAAATCTGAAGCATTTCAAGCTTTTTTACAATTTAAGGCCTCTATTGAGTTACAATTGGGCCACAACATCAAATCAATTCAATCTGATTGGGTGGGTGAATTTCATGCCTTTACAAAATATTTTCAAACTCATGGCATCACACATCGTCTCATTTGTCCACATACACACACAACCAAAATGGTACTGTTGAACGCAAACACAGACACCTCACTGAAGTTGGGCTCACTCTTTTAGCCCAAGCTTCAATACCACTTCGGTTTTGGGATGATGCAGCGGCCACTGCCACTCACATCATCAATCGCATTCCTCCCTCTTCTCTTCTTTCCAACTCTCCCTTTGAGGTCTTATTTCGCAAACAACCTAACTACACAACCTTCAAAGTCTTTGGCTGTGCTTGTTATCCCTTCATACGCCCATATAACAAACACAAGTTCCACTTTCACTCCTCTGAGTGCACTTTTATGAGCTACAGCCCCCACCACAAAGGTTACCGATGCTTGGACCCTAGTGGCCGTGTCTATATTTCTAAGGATGTTGTCTTTCATGAAACAAGGTTTCCCTTTCAGAAGCATCACCCACCTTCCCCACCGTCCTCTATCTCTAACATATCTTACCCTATAACTATACTACAAAGTCCTACAACCTTTCCCCCTCACTCCCCATGCCCATCACCACACCCCTTTCCCCATTCTCCTATTTCTACACCATCTTCACCTTCTATTTCGCCTAATTCCTCTTTCTATTCTCCTCCTTTTATCACATCCCATTCTGACCAACCAACTCATACCACCCCTCCAAACCCCACTCCCTCATCTTTGTCATCATCTCCCTCTACCACCTATACTTCGCCCAGTCTATATCATCCCTCACCAAATTGCTCACCTATTTCCCTCCCATCCACTCCCACCCCTCATCCTATGCTCACTCGCTCCAAAGCTCAATCCCCTGCTCTCCAAGCTCTTCTCACCCACTCTGAACCGACCACAGTTTCTGAAGCTTTGGCCTCACCTCAGTGGCTTAAGGCAATGACCGAAGAGTTTGATGCTCTCCAAAAGAATGGCACTTGGTCTCTAGTCCCACTCCCCCCGGATAGGCATGCTATCGGTTGTAAGTGGGTGTTTCAGATCAAGCAAAATCCTAATGGTTCAGTCCATAAATACAAGGCCAGGTTGGTGGCCAAAGGATTTCATCAAAAGGTGGGTTTTGACTACTCAGAAACCCTTTCCCCTGTGGTTAAACCGTCTACTATCAAAGTTACACTCACCCTGGCACTATCTCAACAGTGGATAATTTGCCAACTGGATGTCAACAATGCCTTTCTAAATGGCATTCTCCATGAAGAGGTTTACATAACACAACCTGAAGGGTTCTCCAATGATTCTCATCTAGTGTGCAAACTGCACAAGGCCTTGTACGGTTTAAAATAGGCTCCAAGAGCCTGGTTTGAAAGGTTGGCAGCAGCTTTAGTAAAGTTTGGATTCACAAGCAGCAAGTGTGATCCATCTCTCTTTGTTCATATCCACGGGTCCAGAGCCACCTATGTTCTAATCTATGTCAATGATATCATAGCCACCGGTGCTTTTGCTACTTTCATCCAAGACCTCATCCGCAAACTCAACTTTGAATTTGCCTTGAAAGACCTTGGATCTCTTCACTATTTTTTGGGACTAGAAGTTCATCACCTTTCTGATGGGACCCTACTGCTTTCACAGCAGAAATACATCAAAGACCTCTTCATCCGCAGCAAAATGGACAAAGCCAAACCAATCTCTACACCTATGGTTTCTGAGCTCAAACTATCTAGGCATGTTAGTGACAAATTCTCTGATCCTTCACTCTATCGCTTTGTGGTTGGACCTCTTCAATATGCAACCGTGACAAGACCCGAAATTTCATATTGTGTGAATAAAGCCTGTCAATTTATGGCAGAGCCCCTTGACAGTCATTGGAAAGTTGTAAAACGTATCCTTCGGTATCTGGCTGGGACTCTCCACCATGGCTTGCATATGCAAAGGTCCTTTCAACAACCCTTGGGCCTTAGAGGGTTCTGTGATGCTGATTGGGCCTCTGATGTTGATGACAGAAGGTCCACATCAGGTGCTTGTGTTTTCTTGGGCCCAAATCTAGTCTCTTGGTGGTCTAAGAAACAACCACTGGTTGCTGGGTCTAGCACTGAGGTTGAATACCGAAGTTTGGCAGATATCACAGCTGAGATCATGTGGCTTCAATCCTTCCTTGAAGAACTTAAAGTTCCCTCACCGAGGCCTGTTGTATACTGTGACAACTTGAGCACTGTAATGCTCTCTCATAATCTGGTTCTGCACTCGCGAACGAAGCACATGGAATTGAGTCTATTCTTTGTGAGAGAAAAGGTTATGCAAGGGAAACTACTAATTGCTCACATCCCTTCACATGATCAACCAGCTGACTTGTTAACTAAGGCTGTCTCCAAAGCTAAGATCTCAATTCTCAAAGACAAAGTCAAAGTGAAGGATCTTTAGCAGATCTCCAATGGAAAATGCCAGCTGGAATTGCAGGGGCATGATAGCGTAGGATAGTCCTTAGAATAGTGGATTCCACTCCACTATCAATTAGTTAGGTAGTTAGGCACTGGCTTCTAGTGCTAGCTGGATGTAACCGTCTGTAACAAACTCTCCTCTCCTCCCTCACTATATAAACACTGATGTACCTAGCAATCATTCATAATGAAACAATTCAGATTCTATTCAGCTTCTAATTCTCTCTCTCTCTCTCTCTCTCTCATTTCCTTTTCTCTCAAACTCTATTAGGCAAAAGGTCAACAAATTTTAAATCATCATAGTTTTCTTAGCCATTTTCAAACTACTGTATGGGATGCTAGGTAATCGGGCTGCTGGAATTGGGAAGCAATCCATCCTTATAGTTTATAGGCCTATTTGGACAATTTTCCCATTACAGTTTATAGTCCTATTTGGACAATAAAAAATCACATTAATAAGCACAAAGCCCCAAAACAAAAGGGTATACCAAAATAAACAAGTAGACAAATGATTTTGCTTTTGGGGAGGGGACCCCTAATGTGGGAATATACTATCAGAATTGTGAAATCAAACACAATATATAGTTTTAAACCAAGAATTAGATTACCATCAAAATGATCTAAATTCCTTGCTGTCCTAATGCATTATAGCTACATATCATCAAATAAACTCTCACCTTTGGCCCTTTTTAACAAGATGTACCTAATCAAGAGTCTTTAGGAGGTAAATGTAAAGATATCATAGTTTCCATTCACAGACTCAATATAGTCACCAAGATGAGAGATATACCAAGTTAAGAAGTGTAGCCAAAATTTCTGGAGGAATATTCGGAGATGAAAAGGCCATCTCTAGATTCCGAACCAGCTGTTTCTGGCTAGTCTCATTCAGATGTGCCCAACAGCTGACAAATCCAGCTGCAAACAGTTCTCGTCCAACAAAAGGCTGTCAAACCAAGAGACAAGAAGTGAAAATCACATAGGGAAACATTAATTCAACAACAAACAATATGAATAGCCAATTAAACCTGCAACTGTGCCAGCCTAGCACAGGTTCGCAAGGCTGGAGAAGGAGATTCCTTTAGAAGTTGAATGCTGAAATGCCTCATCCATTCTGCCCAATCTTCCTTAGTACTTCGCTGCGAAGCCTCCCCAGCTGTCCGTAATCGACCATCATTAACCTGTATGGAAGTTGTCCAAGCCCAGCAATCCGTCCTTAATCAACCATCAATAGAAAAAATTGACATTATAGAACTTAGACATCTATGAACTGGATCCCTACAAGTCTTCTATCTAGATTCCAGTTCCCAACAGTCCAATCTTGGAGGTTTAAGTTCCCCTCTAACATGCAGTTACTGCAGTATTTCATTAGCACAACGGTTCTTAACAGTATTAGGACAAACTACAAATGATTTGTGGAAGGTTCACAGACTGCACAAAGCTCTCTCCAAACGTGGTGTATTACTGTTTATAAGACTAGCAGCCATATATTTTCACATGTCCAGCTGCAAGATATTTGTAGCATAGATGAATATTTTTGGTGAATGTTGAATATGTCTGAAGAGTTTAGACTTGGGAGAACTTTCTTGCATGTCATTTCAAAAATTGAGCGGAGTAAAGAGAGTAAGGCATTTATGTGGTTTGAAAAGTAACCAATGTGTTATGTTATTTGAAGCTTATAGTTGAAAACAAAAACTGCAAATTTTAGGTATAAAATTTCTTGCTGCCTCTTTCAGGAGATGAAGTGGGCTTCTACTCTTCTTGTTGCTAAAGCTTAGGGTAAGCATAAATTTGAGATCAGCAAAAAAACCAATTGACCCAAAATGAATAATTCCCTATTCAATCAGTTATACTTAAATGATGTTAATGGGATGGCATCAGATTATCATTCAAAAAAAATATTGGTCGGTTTCAGTTGTGATGAATAAAAATGAACCCGACTCAAACATAATGATTCTATTTGTTTCTTTTAGACTTTTATGCAATCTTTAAGTATTTGCATTTCTCCTTTACTTTCTTTTTTTCTGCCTTAGCATTACTTCACTTATACACACTCCCACTTATATTGTCCTTTATCTCATATATGCTTTTCATTCAGTATCCAAACTTCTCTGCATTTTTTTGCATATTGTACCTTCCTGTCACTTGTCTGTTTCATCCCAAAATTAGAATGCTAAAAAAGCTTTGCCCATTATTTCTCTCTCCGACCAGTACTTAATGAACACAGCAACACACAGAAGCCCTGAGATTATCATCTTTGGTGGGTTGGGATCTCTGGGTTTCTTATTTACATTGGAGGCGGTTTTAGCTTTTGCAGATATAGTACGCAGAACTGCAAATGCTGCTTTTGCCTTTTGGAAGAAAAAAAAAATGCTAAAGCATCTCAACTCGTCACAAGAGGATACCTGATGGCCTCTGAGTTTGTGAGCATCAGATGCATCTTCATAAGGATCAATCTCCACATCATCTAAAGGATCACTAATGACCTCAACAGGAAGCCTTCGGCTCAGTCGTTGAGAAGTTGTGGCCCCAAGGATTAGTGGTTCACGTTTCTGTAAACGCCCTTCAATTTCCTCAAACTCCTTGTGCTGCAGTAATATATTACTTTCAGAAATTTTCAAGACAAAAGATGTTAAGTTCACACATAAAGCTAAAAAAGTGGAAAAACTCGAACCCGCAAGCGATATTTCAGCAGAAGTTTGTGTATTGATGCAATAAAAATTGTGAAATCCTCGCCCAGGGCATGAGCCAGACAACAAAGCGCATCAACAGCATCCTTTCGGAGCTCATCATTCTTCCTGTAAATTTGAAGTAGAATTGAAGGAGTTACCAGATCAGATAACAAACAAGAATGTCTAAAAGATGATATGAACAAGAATTGACAGAGAAAATTGAGCAACTCCAGTGATCTGAAGAATTTTAAAACAGTATTATCAGCTGGTTTCAACAGCATACATAATCACATTAAAAGAGAAGATGCGTTTTTATAATATAAGGAAGACTACTATAGGCAGGTGATAATGATATAGAACAGGAACATGGAAGCAAGGAACAATCTCAAAATTCTCAATATTCAATAATCAATATTAAGCTACAATGCCTTAGACAGATAACATAACTTTTATAGGAGATACAACGAACTTTAAATCCACAAAGACAGCCAACCCAAACTTAAACTTAATGTAAAAGATAAAACCATAATCCTCATAGAGATAAGATATAGTGTAGTTAAAGGCACAACAAGGCACACCTAAGGTGCTGAGGCAGGGTAAGAGAAGTCCCCAACGCCTTTTCCAACATACAGCACTGCCTCTTCAATGAGGTGGGCACCTTTCTCATATTTTATGAAATACGTTAAGCACAGCTCATTAAAAAACTAGGTTTTAAGAGGAAAAAATAGTGGCATCCAAGAGTCAATTAGCCACTGCTTGAGACAGAGAAGAGAAAGGGAGGAAAGTGGTCCACGACAGCACCACTCCACTGCACGAAACAAGAGGAGAAAGGGGAAGAAAAATGGTCCAGAGCACCACTCCACCACTTGACAAAATTGAATCACTGCTTGACCTTGGACTGATTTTTTTGTGATAAACTTTAGAAGTTTTACTATTTTAGTAACTTTCATCTGTTTTGATATAATCTCTAATCTTTATAGCTTATTATTAACCTATTATCATGCTTTATCAAGCATTTTAATGTTTTATTGTTACCACAAAGTATTTATGCATACTAGTAAAATAGTTTACTGTATTTTTAACGTCTTTCTTTAGTGAGTCGTGCACCTTTGGCACCTCTCACCCTCAAGGGGTTAGAAGCCCCTAGTACCTCAAAGGCACTCTCCAACGTTGATTACCCAACACCAAAAACTCAAATTCTCTAATTATTGATAACTAATTCCTCTTAGAATCCCACATTACTTAAGGATATACCTAAGATAACCTTAATAAGTACTTGGGCAACCCTCCCCCAATGAGCCAGCTTTTGAGGTTGAGTTAAGCCCCCTCAATTCTAAGATGGTATTAGAGCCTATCCTATAGTTGTTATTGGGCCAACTATAAATGTCCAACCCTACAAATTTCATACTCTAGATATCCAATCCTAGGCATGAGGGTGGTGTTAGACCTTACGTCGCTTAAGAATATAGTCAAGATAGCCTTTATAAGTACGTGGACAATCCCCCCCCCCCCCAATGAGCTAACTTTTGAAGTTGAGTTAAACCCATTCAATTCTAAGAATCCCAAAATCCTCAATCGCAAACCAAAACTCCAATTTCATAAATTAAAATAATATATAAATATTATCTCTTCACAGTGCATCATTCTCCCTATGCTAGAAAAAGTGCCAAGGGGTCGTAACAATTCCTTTGGTAATACTGCTCCACATCATTAAAATACTAAGATTTAACAGAGTGGGGAGGAGTTGCAGCAAAAGATAGTTCCACCAATAATTCTGAATGAACTTCTATAAGGATGCCATGGATTTGCAAACAACTGATTCACATTTTACAATTTGTTGTGACATAAACCTCCCTATGATCATTAATCACATGAAGAAACAAAGATCTCCTTAAGTATATTACCTTCTAGAATTAAGTCAAATGAAGGGGGGAGAACAAAGTGTTCTACTACATATATGTTTTGAAATTCTAGAAGTTCCGTACTCACCCATCCAACACTAGCTTCAAGTGATGCACAAGAGAGGATATATGACCAGTGACCTGATGATAAAGGGAAAAAGATCAATAACAGACTAGAACAACCAAATAAGGAAAGTAAAAGTATCATGTTATCTAGCATAAACAAACCCAATTTTCATATCTGTATGAATGCACAGTAACCAACCTGCACACGAGGGATCAATCTTGTCAAAGTTTTAATTGCAGCACGCCTTATGTCTACCGAGGCATCCACTTTAAACAAACGTATAAGAGCAGGAAGAAGTAGATGCATATGTTCATCCAAGGTCCCTAAATAAACAAGAACAAGGTTGTGACAACAAGGTTTGCATTTTCTGGCTGTGACAATCACATATGTAATTATTTCATTTTGTATAGTAAATTAATCTGATATTAACCCCACAAAATCGAAAGCATAAAAAAATGTTTGTTCCATAAAAAAAATGTCATACTTTCATGTTTGTTCCAAACATTATTTGCATGTCACATGCATAGTTCAATTAACCATTTAAAGGAAAAGTAATAAAGGATATGATTTACTCAATGTTACAAGTGCAGGGGTTGATCGCTTCACAGATAACAAGGGGTAAGTGGCAGAGATGCACATACCACAAGTTGAAGAGATCCCGTGTGATTCAGCACTTGGATAAAAAAATTGCACACAATGTACTACTGGAAAGAGTACTAACCACCAAACACTTCTAGAGTGTGGAGAATATCAAGAACATAGGTGTAGTCGTTGCACCGTTCTGCCTCACTAATGACCTGAATGCAACCTGGCAGAATAACTGGAAGATATGTTCTGAATTCATCATTAAGAGCCAAGCAAAGCTGTTCCACCAGGTGAAGAACCTGTAACGTTCAAGAAAATAACAAAAAATAATCACAAACCACTAGATAAAATCCCTATGTTATTCCATGTAAATTGGAAAAGAAGCAACACTAACTGGATAGCCAAGGGCGGGACGAGCTGGTGCTGGAAGAGTGAATGATGACCAAAATTCAGATATTAGAGAAAGCAAATCTGGCAAATATTTGCGAATGTGCTGCAACATTGTAATCAAGCATGTGAGCAGAATAAAAAATAATGATCATACAAATATTACGCATATTTTGATGACACTGAAATCTACCTGGCGCACAATAGACACCAGTGTTCCAAGCTTCCATGTTATAAAGTCCTTTAGATTATCTTCACATGTACGAACAGTATGAAAGAGATCAGGCAAAACCTACAAGAAAGTAAAGGCCAAAGCCATGGAACAATCAAGGTAAATCAATTTCATCACCCAAACTACGGCACCAAGCCAGATACAAAATAACAATAAACATAGACTTAAGGCAGAAAGAAATAAGGTCCAGTGAAACTGTAAGACTGAGAACTAACCTTTGGCAAGTACGGAACGCAGCCAAGACCCATTGACTGACATCACAAACAAATACAATAATATTGGCAATGAATATCAATAATGTATGAAAGAATTAATGTAATTTAACAACATCCAACTGATGAAAGAGCACACTCAAATATCCTTCAGTTTCAAAAATTCTATCAAGATACGGAAATCAATATACTAAGTTACTTAAAACAATATTTTTTCTTTTGGTGAATTCCTTAAATCAAATATTAGTAACACAGGTTCTTCAGCCTGGAGCAAAAAATTCATGTTCAGACATCAAAACTCTGCCGTATGTAACTGTGCTTCCTTTACCAAATCTGCTATATCAGAAAAGTTAGCAGGAGGATTCCGCAGAGAGGAAAGGGAAGTATGCAACACTCAGTTGAAATTGCACCATCCAGGTAAGATTTGGCATCAACCTTTGTCTATTCTTTTGATTAATCAACCACTTCATTCAGGCGATTCATTCCATGGGAGAGATATAGACAAGTAACAAGACATATATCACTGATGCTAATGGATCCCTTCAAGAATCAGATTGCTTTCACATAAATCTTGTTCACTTTTATGATAGAAGTAAAGCACACACTAAACATGCATGCAAACTAAAAAAAATTACAAAAAAAAAAAAGTGATAAAAAAGAGAGAAAGTAGGATAAAGATAAGGAAAGTTGGTAGAAAATAGAGGGTGTAAATATATCACACAATCAAGTTTTACGTCACCTCATTCAAATACATTTAAAACCACACAAGTTTAAATGAATAAGAATTAAATTTTATATTACATTAACTTATTAATGAACACAAAAGAAAATAAGGAAATTTTCTGGAACTTATGAGATAAAATTGAAGATGGAGAACAGCCCAATACTATGGTCCCATTAGTATTTCTTTATTTTGCACTTCCATATCTATTATTCTAGAATGTTGCATTCTGTTTCTGGTGCACCACAAGTGCTTCTTCATGAAAATTTGCTTTAAGAGTTACTTACATTCATGTATAAGGTGCAGGGAGAGAAGTAAACTAAACAGAACAAGACAACAACGCTTTCTTCATGTCTTCCTTTTATAGAGCAACTCATTAAGAAAGTAGATAATACAAATCAGGAAAACAAGATGGAAGAAAGAAAAAAGAAAGCACAAGAGATAAGCCTCTTTCATGCTTGCATACCTTGAATATGAACATGAGAGACCCAACCACTTTTAAGTGGTAACTAGCAAGTGATGGGTCCCTCAATATACGCATCAGAGAATTAATTGCAACCTGAAATCATAAAAGAATATCATAAGTATCAGCACAAGTGGGAAAAAATCCAAACATTAAAAATTAGTGTTAATGTGCTACCGTGGAATAATAGTCATCTGATGAAGCAAACGAAGGCCACAGGTCTGTGGGAAATTCATCCATGGACTGAATCTGCTGATTTGAATCACTAGCAGGGCGGGTAACTTCTCCATGAGGCCCTGGCAACGTTTTCTGGTTCCGTTTATGCATATGAGGATCCAGAGCACCCATAATCCCAAGAACCTGGCAGAACCCAAGTACAATTTTAATGACACATACATGCCTGTATCATAAAGAATTATTTGCTTAGTTTTTACTGTTACCTTCAATACTTCCCGTCTGGTGGACCACACTAATTCACCATTCAGTAATTTTAAGAGTAAGCCAAGTAACTGTGGGTACTCATTATATGGCGTTATAACATACCTGTCAAAATAGTAAAAGCAAATTTGAACAACATTAACATAGAAAAATTGAGCATTTGACTTCAATATCCTATTCAAACTACTTTATTCCTCATATGATCTTCCACAATAATACAAAAACAATCAAACCTAAATAAATCCCCCAAAAAAATTAAAAAAAAAAAAGAAAAAAAACCTTGAACGTAAGAAATTGTGCATGGATATGTTTTAGGCTTTAACATTTTGCTAACGGAGAAATATCTGGATAAAGTGTCATCAAGATGCACAAAAACAAACATGTCCCTTACCCAGTGCTCTGTACAACTTGACCTAGTGTAGCAACAGCCACTTCACGTTTAGAGACGGCTGCTCCATCCAATAAAGCTTCAACTATTAAAGGCATAAGTTCAGGAATGTATTGCCTCATTGCAAAACCACCCTAAACAGAACCATCCAAATTAGTTGGGTACACATTAAAAAAAAAAAAAAAAAAAAGAGCAAGCCCAAAGAGACTAATTTACTAACCACTCTGGCAAGATCCCCCACGGTCACAAGGACTCCACTAGTGATTCCACTATTGGCATTAACATCAGTGAGTCTGGCCACGAGTGCCTGATATGATCAGAAAATCACTAAGAAGATACAAAATAAAATAAAATAAAACAAGAATGTATCAAATCACTGAGAAGATACAAAATAAAATAAAACAAGAATGCATCTTTAACACCACAACTAGTAAAACCTTATGAATTGGAGCAATGTATGGAAGTATTAGCCTTTCACAATTCCTGATCAAACAGCCAAGTAACTTCGCACTTTCTTCTTTGCATTTGCTATCTGCACTGCTGACATAGCAAGACAATAAAATGGACATAGAATGGAAAAGTTCTTTATTACCATTGTGTCCCATAACAATGGATCTTTCAATATATGAACATTATCTAGTAAATGAAACAAACACTTCAAAATTACCTCTGCTCTAAGTATGTCAACAACTGGATAAGATGGCGACGAAGAGCTGGAAGAACATATGCAGGATTTTTCTCTGATAACCTTCCAGCAACCGAAATTGCATATTCTCGGACGTCAAAATCCTGCAGAAGCAGACCCTTAAATATCAACAGGATATAACAAAATGAAGACCCAAGAACAAATTACTGGAAAATAAATCCTATACAAGTGTACAGGAGCATATGACGCTAAATCATAACCATAACTTCGCCAGGGAAAGGTACTAGGAGGTCCAATCTGTCCATACATTTTTCCAGTGAATGAATAACAAATTTTACCAAAAAGCCATGTATATTGGAATTACAATTTAATTACTGAAGGAAAATATACAATTTCACCATTGAGCATATCAAAGTACACAACAGACCCAAAAAAAGGGCTGTTAAAGTTGTCTGCCAATATAATGAATGAAGAACATTTTCTGAAGTATAACAGATAAATGTGATTCCTCAAGATATCCAGCTACCACCCTTGCAATAAAACTTAACATCCTACACAACTGCCTTGATAAGAATCAGCCAATACAACCTAGAAAAATAAACAACAGGGAAAAAAAAAATTACAAGGTATCTAGTCTAGTCCTACCTCATCATTTAAAGCAGCAAATACTGCACTCAGATTGTCAGCCTGAGCCAAATACTCATCAAAACCTCTATCTCCATGGAGAGAAGTGAAAATAGAGTGGCGAACGGTAACATCAGCATCTGCAACAGCAGAAATTAGAAGCTTCTCCACAAGCTGCAGAAAGTCCAAAATCAGTTAGTGACAAGCATGTCTCATATAAGCATGCATCATTGCACAAAAGTAAGATCCACAGAAAATAGTAGAACCTTCCAACAAAATTTAACTACAAAACATGAAAAATCTGATAAAGGAGCGATTGTCAAAATTTAATAGTTCAAAATGGAAACTCAAAAAAAATCGGGCATCCTACTCTATCAGAAGAACACAGCAAAAAAACTGACTTTTCAATTCTAAAAACTCATTATTCCCTTGTCAATTGGCAACCATCTTACAAAGCCAATTAATTAGCAGCCTCACAAGTAATTTGTAAAATCAGGGTTAAATTGATCAATATGTCCCTATTTTGGGGTTTTCCAGTTGAAGCCCTATATTTTATTAAGTTTGTAACTAAGTCCTTAGTTTCAAAATTTTCAAATTAGGTCCCTACCATTAGAGCACCGTTATAAACTGTTGGATTCAGCCATTCAGGGGCCCAATTAAAAGGTTTTTGATTAAAATGATGCTTCAACAATAGGACCTAATTAGAAAATTTTCAAACTACAAACTTCTAAAATATAGAGACCAATCTGAACATCCTCAGAAAAATATAAGGACCTACAAATCATCATAAAATCTTCTAAGTACAGTGGAAAGTGAAGAAACTGCTATTCAAGGCATAGTAGTCAACCGTGGATAGCAGCGCGTAGCGGCCGACCCCAAAAACGCTATAGCGGGATAGTGGATAGCGTTCCGGCCGCTATTTGATAAAAAATATATAATTATTATACAACTTATATAACACATATAAATGTTCAAAAATAAAAAATCATCTACAATTAAACTCATTCACATCAATGATGAAAAATTATAATCCATTCCATTGTCTAGAAACATGCAATCACCATTAATTCAATGCATAAACATCAAGTTCTAAGGGCAGCAAAAACAAAAAAACACAGCACTATCAAATAGCATGAGGGCAGCAAAATATAAAAGAGTAGAAGACAACACCAAATCTAATGCATAAACAACAAATTGGTAAAACATTTGAAGCTTACTGTGATTGAGATGATGATGCTGCTGCCATGGTTAAAATTTTAAATTAAATAAATAAATAAATTTTATAATTATATAAGCAATCATAGTTCATAATAGTGAATAAAAAAATACCCAAACAAATGGAAGAGACATTGAAAAGATGAGTAGCAGCAGGCATTGGGGGGGGGGGGGAAGAGTAAAAATCAGAAAAAGAATCGGGCCCCCCCCCCCCAAAAAAAAAAACCAAAGAGGATAAAAATAAACTATAAAGATGACAGAGGAGAGATGAAGAAAGGAAATAGAGAAGAGAGGGAGGAGTATGGCCGTCAAGTCCAAGTCACCGGAACTGGTCGCTGCCACCAAAGGCTTGCCACTGGACACTGGTAGCCGAAAGTTGGAGCAGCAAGAGCAAGAAGAAAGGATGGGTCGGAGATCTCGAACAGGAGGAAGCAGGATGAAGAATAGTAGAATATTGAGGGCAACATAGGGTTCTTCATGGCTGCAACGAAAAGCAGCCGCGAAACCACAATTTGAGCTGCAAATTGGCGCGATTCACGGTCACGATAGCCGCACCTGCAAAATGCGACACGACCGCCGTCCTTGTTGCGGCCACCCTCCGCAACGCGACGCGACAATAGCGCTGCTATAGCACGCGATTGACTACTATGATTCAAGGGAAACTCATTTTGTACTACAGCACACATTAAAAGAGAGAAGAAAAATCTTTAATAAGGCCACAAAAAATGCCTATAACAGATCTAAGAACAGAAACTTGTTGACAATTCAACAATTCCATTCCAACCAGATACTCTGCATAACTGCAAATAGTCCACTATAACAAGTCCGCCCTTTTAAAGTCTAACTCTTGTCAAAGGTCAGGAAAAAAATCAAGAACTGCCTCAACTTCTGACTGCTAACCTTGGTTCACCATACACTACAAAGTCCTAATCCAAAAGACTCTACTTAAAAAGACTTCTCACCTGTGGGTTCCTGGAAAATGGAAATTTTCAACAAATACTGGAGAAAGAATTTGAAATATACATTACAAAGTAAACCAAACAAAAGATATGAAGTATATCAAAACTAAATATTTGTAAACAACAAACCTCTTCAACAAGGCGGCGGCGCTTCCCACCCGATCGATTTGACCTGCTAGAACCAAAGTGTGCACAAGCTACACCAGAGAAAGAACTAGCAACTAGTTTGCAACAACATAGAGCAGCATCTTTTCGGGTAACTCCATCCTCATCATCCAAATATACAACAACTGATTCTCTAGCAAACTCAAGTAGATCATGGCCCTATATCAACAGATTTAAATGGGGTTATAACCTCTGCCATTTTCCAATGGCTTCTAAAATAGAAAAACAAGGTAAAGACTTCATTAAATATGACAATGGTTCATTATATTTATAGAAAATGAGCTTACAAAACCTTGAAGTTAAATCGAGCAAGAGTCTGCAAAGCAAGTTGTATAAGAGCAGAACCACTAAGCTCCGAAACTTGCTGAGGGACATTCATTATTGTTCCTCTACCCATGCTTGGCGCAGGCCTCCCAGGATGATAATGGGATTTAGAAAGAACCATAGATATGCTGTCGAGCAACCGGTCTTGAATGGTTGGCAGCATAGATGGAATGCTGAAGTAATGACAAATAACACAAATATAAAATACTTTTAAAATTTAATCATTACAAAGGTGGAAGCATTAGTTGCAAGGACCTGTACCTGGCACTTATTTGCTCAAGAGCCTCCACAAGCACAGTTGACAGACCTGCAGAAAACATAATATCCAGAAGTCCACGTACATGAGGTTCCATGGCCAGCCCCATGGCTTTTGCAATACTTCCAACACAAGCCAAGGCCTCAAGCGAAGGCTTACTCCTACGTGGAGCAATCTACATCCACAAAATCTCTAAACTGTCAAATGATATCTTCGTTACACATTATAGAGCAAAATATAACCAAGCACGCATCTAAACAGGAAATGCAACATGCAATAAGATAAATTATGGCACAAATTATGACATCCAACAACAGTCTCTGTAACATACCGCCTCACGTAAGTGAGTAGTTATTGTCGGCAAATAATGAACAAGTTCCCCATCCAGTGCCCCTGCCATCTCTCCGAGGGCAATGAACCCACTATCACGATCTTGAGGAACTTTCAAGACAGAAAGAATATGATTCATGCATATCTGCAAGGAATTTCATCTCCATAAGCACTCAAATAAGTATGTTTTTTAAATTACTTCAAACTCTCCATTCTGAATTTTTTTAAATTACTTGAAACTCTCCATTCCAAATGGCCTTTCTCCAAGTTTAAAAAGCATAATCAACTAACAGGGAAAAGTTACCATACTGTTAAATAGTTAGTTACGAAACGATCACGCAAAAAATGTGCGATTCGAGGCAGCAGTGAAGTTATGCTCAGTCGAACAAGACGGTCCCGGTGCTCCAGGTATCTAAGAACAATTTCGGCAACTTCTCGGTACCTGGACATCATGAACTCACCAGTATTCCTGCTCAACAATAATTAGTTACATATAAATCAATTACAAAATAATAAGATTAATAACTAGAATCTGACACTAATTTCATAATAGTACATATAAAAGAAAGACAAATTCATAAAACAAATCCAGCCTTTTAGCATTGTCCACAGAGACAATATGTAGGATTTTTGTAACCAAAAAAAGAAATTGTAGAATTTTTCCTGTAACATTATTAGACCCAATGGGCACAATTGGCACCTGACTATTTTCACTTTATAAATTAGCTATTTAGCTTTCAATTTGCCACATAGATCCCCGCCATTGGCAAGAATATATTACACTTGATTGATGACTAACCATACTAGCATACTTAATCCAAGAAAGTGATTTCCAAATCACAATTGGCTGTCAATTACTAAATTCAAAGGGACTCTTCAAGCTTCATCAAGAGAAAACAGGTCATAAAAGTATTAATTACCTCAAACAGTAAAATTGATAGTAAGTCAATAACCTCCATTCCATTTTCATATTCATTTAGTGTGAGTCTATTAAAACATAGTTTTTCCAAAGCACACTTAATAAAGAACAGAACACTAGCAAACAGACTGGGTTGACTAGTAACAGTGCTCAAATAAACCAGGCAACAATTTCCAAGCTTGCAATGATTGTAAACTTAAATTTGTTTATATATGCAAGCAAATATGTCTCTCGGTATGCATGGAAGCATATAATAATGCTCACTAAAAATGGAAAGAATTTGTCAAGAATGCTAGCTCGAAAAAATTACAAAACTTCTATAGATTAATGCAAATATTCAAACTTCTATTAACCTCAATAGCTCTCCGACAGCAAGCAGTGAACCATGAATGCTGTGCACTGGGGCATTTTTACCCAATCCATCTTGTGTTGCCTCAAACATTCGATAGTACCTGGCATCAAATAAAAGGTAATGGACTTGGTCTCTAATAGGGACATATTGTGCAATAAAAGATTAAAGCAAGGTAAGCATGCTGTGAGATGAAAGTCAGCAAAAATCAGATGTCTGTAAGGAAATGACATGCTTATTCTAGTCAAAACCCCCCAAAAAGCACTGCTCTACCGTCAACATTAACTTCATCACCACCAACTTGAACTCAAATGACCAAAGATATATCCCCTTTTCTGTCATTATCACAAGCCAATACCATACAGTTATCACTAACAGGCTCAGACAAGTTTATTTACTACCACCATGGAGGACATATAAGAAAGTAAACAACCAAATGAATTAATGCCGAATTTTTTGCCATTTATTACTGCAAAACCAAGTTTTATGTCAGGCCGTTCATACTGTGAGCCACCCCTTGCTTTGACAGCGATACATAACTGTAAATCAACAGAGACAGATGATCTTGAAATGCCTCCCATATTTGTTCATACTTCCGCTTTAGCTCAAAGTTCAGAGTCTATTCATTAGTTGGTTCTACCGTGTTGGACAAATTCATTATAGCTGGCAGACAGTTGAACAGTCCTATTACTACACAATTAACGTCCAAGGACTCTAACTTTTCAGTGAAACAGAACTTTATTATTATATCTGTCATCAAATGCAACATAGCCAACAAAAAAAAAAATTCCTACCATCTTCATATGTACCATATGCTACACCTAAAATGTAAGAACTAACCACTGCACACGCCAGCGTGTCTCACGCTTTTCAATAACACGAAGGCAGGCACGCAATGCCTCCACAGCCCGCTCACGGACCGGCAATGCTGGATCCCTCAAAGCAACCCAAATAGCGTCAACAAATTCTGGCACATGCACATTGAATACAGTTGAAGCATTTTCTGCCATTTCCTGCAACGACCAAAATCAAAATATAGTGCATATTCTTGGAATATGGAGATTTCAAACATGTTAAAGAGAATGAAAAACACTATCCGACTTCATCAATGGAATAATTTGTTCATAAATAAATTCCCGGGGGGGGGGGGGGGGGGAGGGAACTCTCCACCTAGAAATGGAATCGAAGCCTCCGTCAATTCTCACAAAATAATACTAATAACAGTAATAGCACTTACTTTCAAGATTAAGACAGCAGCAAATCGACGATATTCCACTCTTGGCCCTCGAAGCCATTCAAGAGCAATTTTTACCTAAAAGATAAGAAAAATCAACACCCTCGTATCTCAACTCAAAGAGAGAAAACAGACGAAAAAAACAGAGCATGTTATGATTACACGAAAGGTTAATGTTAAGGTTAAGGTGGAGGAAAGGCAACCTGGCGTTCAACTTCATCGGCGGTCATAGCTCCGCCAGCCCTGGCGAGGTGGCCGAGAACTCTACTAGCATGAACCAAAATCTCAGGATCACGCTTCGCCTCAAACACAGTCCTCATGTAACTCGAGAATCTCGACACCTTAGAAGCGTTCTCCCCAAGCGCCACATCTATCAGCTCGTCGATAGCTCTCAGAGCTCCCAAATTCTCAGCCACGTCGCTGCTCTCCAGAAGACTCGAGATCCGGTCATACAACTGATCCATGAAGCGAGAGAAGGCCTCGCCGCTTAGGTCACGTGCTTCCTCCTCCAGATGCTTCTTGAAAGCTAGCGGAGCACCCTCCTGCGTAACACATAAAATCATTAGTATCATGTATCAGAATCGTAGTTCAATTTTAGCGGTAGCAAAGTAGTAAGAGCGAGTGAAAATTGAAGAGTTGGAGTGAGAGCGTGTACCTTGGGGTTGCCGCGGGTGCAGAGGTCGGCGAGGATGCGGTTGAGAGAGTCGAAGGTTCCGGGGACAGGGGGAGGGCCAATGTAACGGTGGGACTGAGAGGGGGTTGCCGTTGCCATTGCCATTGCCATTGCCATGTTCTTCCTAAAGCCCTAAATAAATAATTATGAGGATTGAGTGTCAATTTGGAGTGGGAAGAAGAACTCAGACATCGCATTTACCCATGCCTGAGCCTGAGGGAGGGAAGGAGTGGCGTGGCACTGGGACAAGGCTGGTTTATAATTATTTCTGCGTGCTCCCAACCCGAGCCAGCCAAACGGTGCCCTTGGAGTGGAGGCTGATGAACGATGAGACGAGAAGTGGAGTGAGTCCGGAACGTGCTAGACCCGCTACACGCTCCAACAAATATTAACCCGACCCGTCTTAAGATTCCACCCCGACTTTCCCCTTTTAATTAATAATCAAATCAAAAATAATCCCCCAACATTAGATATTTGGATTTTGACGGGATAAAATAAATTATTCTGATTCTGATTCTGATACTGATCCTACCCAAAAATTAAATGAATTATTAAGATAATTAAAATATGTTAAAAATATTATTTTAAATATTATTTTATATTAAAAATATTTTTTAAAAAATTAAAATTATAAGTTCTGAAAAATTTTTTATTTTTAGGTAGCAATATTTTTCTGAAAAATTTTATCCAAACACGTAAAAATATAAAAATTATTTTTTGAAAATAATTATTAAATAATAGCGCGCAAACAAACTAAATCTTTAAATTACATATAATTTATTCTAAATCAAAAAATGCCCCTAAAAGTTCTCTCTCTTCGAGTGAACTGTACAAACTTTTAATTGTTCATTCACATCTTCCACTAATTACAATTTTTTTTTGGGTACATCCACGAATTACATTTGATTTGTAATCACTCCTTTTTTCATAAATCAAATAACTTTTTTATTCAATTAAACTTGAATGAATTCTATATAATTATTATTATGGTAAAATTCTATCGGAAAATAATTAATAATACTATTAAATGCACAAGGTGTAATAGTTAATAAAAAAAAACTCAATTAACAATGACGGCCAATAAAATATATATATATATATATATATATATATATATATATATATATATTCTACAGGACTAAATCTTAAAATTAGGTGTAATTTATTTAAAATTTAAATAATGCCCCTGCCAAGTCCATTCCATTTTATAGTATAAGTATTTAATTCTATGTTTTTAAAAGTTAATTATCCAAAATCTTAATCATTTATTCACATTTCACTGTAATTACTTTTAATTGCAATTTTTAGTTTCTAAAAAACATATATAGATATATATATATAAAAAATAAAATTGTATTTTAAAAATAATTAATAATATTCTTAATTGAACAAAATGTAAGTGTTAATTATAAAAATAAAAAAGAAACTAAATTAACAATGATAGAAAAAAAAATTGTGGGATAAATCTAGAGGTGGGTATATGGCCAGCTCTTTCTGCTTAACTTGGTCAGCAGCGAACCATGTTTAAACACATCAGATTGAGTTGGTCCACGAAGTATATAGATTGTTATTATTTAAGCTTGTAGTTGTACCCCATAGAATGTGGGTCTGCAAGCCGGTTTGCACCGTAGGTGATTATGAGCCTATTTGATTAAATTTTTGGGATAAGTGGCTTTTTAAAAGTAGAATTAGAAAGTGAAAGCAAATAGAAAATTTTTTTGCAGTTAAATGTAATAGTAGAACTACTTTTATTAGAATCGAAAGTTATTAAATTATTTATATGTGATAAATATAAAAGTATTTTTTCATTATAAAATTGTAGTTTAGTGGATAGAGAATAATGTTTTCAAGAAAAAAGTTAACGATAGAATTGTAAAATAATATAAAAAAATAGTAGATTTAAAATTTGAGATTATTTTTTCTCTCTTTTACTAGTTTTGCTTTTAAAAGAAATAATTCTTTATCTATCTCATAAATAAGTAAAAAAATTGATTATTTGTTAGTTCTATTTATTTGAAAAAACACAAATAAACAAAATTAGAAATTTTTTCTTCAAAAAAAAAATTAAAAAGATACTTGTTCCCGCTACTATGATTTTTTCCCCTTTTCTCATTGTTTGATTTTGTCGAATTTATAAAAATATAAGTGTTAAGAGTCAAACCTAAGTCCCCACAGCTACAAAGTGGAAGTCTTATCATAAAACTATAGCCACAAGCTACGAATCAATCCTCAATCAAATTGAATATATTATGTTCTGTTGTCTTAAAATAACAATACATGAGTTAGTAAACAAATTCACTAATTAGAAAATTCACGAATTAACGGACAAGAAAAATACTTGATTCTAACTTATGCGAATTACGAGTTAAATGGAATTTGTAAATCACTGTCCATATGCCCAACTCTAGCTAAATCTTTAGATTACTTGGAATTTATTTTTATTTTAAAAAATACCCCTGCTAGCTCCCCATCCTTTTGTAGGATAAGCTTAAATTTTATTTTTTTAAGTGAATTCTTGAAAATCTTAATTATTCATTGACATTTCATAGTAATTAATGTTTGTTGAAAAATTTATTTTTCATAAATTAAATATAGTTTTCATTAAATGAATTCTTATATTATAACCATAGTAAAATTGCATTGAAAAAATTAATAGTACTATTAAATGCATAATCTACAAGTGCTTATTAAAAAACTCAACAAAAAATGATAGAAAATTTAAAAAAAAATGTTTGAATGGGTAAAATTTTAAAAATTCATATCATATATTTTAAATTTAAAAACTTGGCTTGCCAACTACCTTCCCTTTTTTTGTATAAGTTTATAGTTCTAATTTTAACAATTGAATTTCCTTTTTTTTGAGGTTGAAACCATATGTATCTCTTGCTCAAATTATGTAAGACCACTTTGACATAAAGCTTTCTTTCTAAGCTTTAATGCAACTACATATTAAGGGCTCGAATCTAAAACCTCTAATTAAGTAAGAACAACCACCAGTTGACTTTTGCGCTTATGGGTTTATCAATTAAATTATGAACAAAGATAATTATTTCATTCACATTTCACACTAGTTGCTTTTAAGTGTAATTTTCATATATTTTATAAATTAAATAATTTTATATTCAATGAAGCATTCATGAATTCTATATTATTATCACAGTAAAACTACATTTAAAAACAATTAATGATACCATTATATGCATAAGGTTTAACTTTTAATAATCGAAATAGTCAATTAACATTGATAAAATAATTTAATTTTGATATACTATTAATGTAAATTAAAAAATTTTACACAATCATTCAATTATATATTAATATATTATTAAAAGTATTTAATTTTTACAATAACTACATCAAAAGTCATGTATATAATGATATATAACTTTTTTTTTGTAAAAAATATTTTATACTGATAATTTATCAAAATTAATATTTTGATAAAAATCAGCATAAGTATAAAATTAAGTTTCAACACTATATTTATTTATATTTAATAATCACATATCTAAATTGTTTAATGTAATTAAATATCATAAACACACAATATAAAATAATTTGTGCAAACAAACATATACAAGAACAACAATAACAAAACCTTTTTTTTATTTGTATTCACATGACCCTTTCTCTATTAACAAATGAACATGTAAGGTAATAAGTAATCAAATTTAATTATCCATGGATTTAAGTTTGATAGACTATTAATGTAAAAAAAATTTATGTAATTTTTTAATCACATATTACTCATCAGTAAAAGTATTGGACTCACAATTATTATGTTAAAATTCACACATATAATAGAATTGAATTTAATATATAAACTAATTACTATAAACTCTCCAATCAAATGCAGGTTAGTGGATACTTTAACATATTTATTTCTTCATTTTTGGTATTAAATTTAAAATATTAATTTTACTATTTCAATTATACCTTCTTGATTCTAATAATTTAAAAAGAGATTAAAAGTATAAATGAAAGACAACAAATTATATAACATAGTTGGCATTCCAAAGTTTCTGAACCCAGCAATTATTTGAATGTAACCAAAAGATGTAATAATTGAGAGCCAAATTTTTGTTTGCTTTTGCTTAACAATATTATTAATATCCCACATTATTTATTGCACTCACTCGAATAAAAACTTAATTGTGCTACGCAATTAAAAAATTCTTATTATTAAAAATTTGTAGATATATATAAAGTAGATAGGATGTAAAAATAAGCGAATGTATATATTAAATAAAGTTGGTAGAATTCATTTGTACTGTAAGTATGTTTAAATATAAAGTATCAAATTCATATCCAGATAATATTGTACTAAATTTAAATTTCTATTTAGTAAATTATAATTAATTTATAACAATAGTTGATAAAATTTTAAATCAAATAGTAAACAATAGCATTACATCATCCCTTAAAACTTATCTATAAAATTATAAATTAATTAAAAATATTATTCAATTAAATTTTAAAAGTAAATGCTAGCCAAAATCATTACAACATTCCTTAAAAATTTTCAAAGAATTCATAAAGTAATTTAAAATATTTTTGATAAAATATAAAATATTATTCAATTAAATTTCAAAATTAAATGCTGGCCAAAATCATTACAACATATTCCTTTAAAAAATTCTATTAATTTATTAATTAATTAAAAATATTACCAAAGAATTTTTCAATAAAATATTAAAATCAAATCTTGGCCATTAGCATTACAACATGCCTTGAAATTTCTCTATAAATTGACCCCTTCCACTGCCATATTTCTATGTGTCTTTACACAGCTTCAAATTTTAGTATTTTACATTTTGATTCTGCAAGATTTCAGGTTTGAGGCAGCCATGCCTTCGAGCTCGAAGAAAAGCAAGGGTCGCCAGAAGATCCAGATGAAGAAGATGGCGAACGAGAGCAATCTGCAAGTGACCTTCTCGAAGCGCCGCAGCGGCCTCTTCAAGAAAGCCAGCGAGCTCTGCACCCTCTGCGGCGTCGAGGTGGGACTCATCGTGTTCTCCCCAGGTGACAAGGCATTCTCCTTCGGCCACCCCAACGTCGACGCCCTCATCCACCGCTTCCTCACGGGGGCCCCTCCGCCCCTCACCTCCGACACCGTCCACTTCATGGAGGCCCACCGCACCGCCAGCGTGCGTGACCTCAACGCGCAGCTCGCCGAGCTCACTGAGGAGCTTGAGGCCGGGAGGAGGCACGCCGAGGAGATGAACCGTTTGCGGAAGGAGACCCAGGCCCGGTGGTGGTGGGCAGCTCCTGTTGATGAGATGAGTGTGCCGCAGCTGAAGCAGTTCAAGGTGGCGTTGGAGGAGCTGAAGAGGAGCGTCATTCGCCACTCCGAGAAGGTTCGTATGCAGAGTGGTATTAATAACGTTAACCCAGCTGCAACGCCGTTTTTTGTTGCAGGGAGCTCTTCGGCCTCTTCTTCTAACCAGGTGGTGCCACAGATGCTGTTCCCGCCGGTGTTCCAGAACTCTGTGCTGCAGAATGAGCACCAGTTTGAAGGAAACATGCTGGCGAACCAGTACTATAGCTATACCGCCATGCTGCAGGGATATGGACCCTATGGTCATGACAATGGGTTCTATTGATATGCTGTGATCGTCCTATGAATGAAGATGCCACCGGTGTTCCTCGGAACGCATGCTTGAGTAGGGTTTTATTTATTTATTTATTTATTATTTATTTTAAATTGTGTTATGTAGTTGTGTTTGAAGAGCTTGGATTTGCTCTTTAATCATCGTGGTCGTGTTAAATTGGTCCCTTTTATGCGATTTCTTTTCATGTAGTTTGTAAAAGTAGTGATGTATTCTTCAAATAAATGGCATCATATTCATTTATATCCATTTTATTCAAATTTGTGATCTTAAAGTGACTACTTATATATCTGTGCTTTAAATAATAAAAAATCATAATTTATCAAGGTATATATATGCTCAAGTGTATCTTAATCTAGTTTACTTTGACACTTTTTTTTAAGTAAGATTTTGTGAAAAAAAAATTGTGCTACAAGAGTTTTAATTTCATAATAAACTAACTGAACTTGATTTAGATTAATTGGATTTCAGCAAAATACTAATAATAAAGACAAAAAATACTTTAATCCTCAAATTCAAAAAGTGTACAACTCAATCTTCATATTAAATTTAGAACATGTGAATTTTAGTATTTTTATAATAAAAGTTATCAAATTTTACATGTTTCATGACCAAAGTGTACTAATATTTATGAGAATAATTTCTCTGCACTGATAGTATAAAACATTATTATACTATTTAATATATTTTAAAATTAAGCTTATGAACTATTTAAAATTACATAACTGTTTCTTAAATTTTTATTAGATGATAATATAAACTATTTTACATTATTAATGTATAAAAATTATTTTCAAAACTTATTAATTAGTTTGAAGGGTGAATTGAAGAAATTTAGTACAAAACAATCATGCGATTTAATTGTGATAATTTTCATCAATGTTTAGGAAAAAACTTAAATAATAAAAACTAAAATGTACACTTTAAAAAACGTAAATTGAATTTTTTTTTTCTTGAGCAATGTTACACATGCAGAAATTTTTACCATTATTTTTATTATATGTTATCGTGACCTGAAAAATGGTGATTAAATGAGCAAAAGTAACTAGAATCAATAATCCATCTTAATTAAAACTGAAAACAGTATAAGATTGTTCTCGCAAAAAAATTATAATTGCAGTTTATCAGGATTTTTGTATATTTTTACGTGTCTTGCAGAGCTTCTCAACACCCTGAGTACAAAGTTAAACATTGTAGTATATTTTTACCGAAGACAAAATTTAAAAAATGTCATTTAATTAAAAAAATTAATTGTTATAATTTTTGTTGATATTCAATTTTATTTATTTATCCTACTCTCTGCAAGATTATTGTTTGTATCAATATTCATTGTTAACACCCGTTGAGATTTAGCTGAATGTATCTGCTCTATTTCTGCCAATACTATGTTCATGTACATCGATTTAATTTTATATTTTTTTATTTGGTAATCTTGATAATTTTTTAAGCATTGAGTACTTTTTAAATTGTTAAGACATTAAAGCCTCCTACATTTTCTTAATTATTTAAAATAGTATGTATTGAATAAAAAGTAAAAGCATTTTATGTCTTATAAATTTAAATATTATTAAATATTTTATTTATTTATTTTGATCATTAATTAGGAAAAATATAACACTATATATGAATTATTCTAATAAATTTGAAAATTTTTGCTACCTAGTCCTGGTGTGATAATAATGAGTTTACCATATTTGCCATTTTATCTCATGCCTCAACCATAGTTTTAAATATTTTTGCGTGTTGTAATTAAGGATGAGTATATGGGTTGCGTGTAAGTCGGCCCATATAACTCGCGACCTATGTGGGTTAGGACTAGACATATTATATACCTATTTAAATGTGAATTTTTCAGCCTTGTCCGTTTAACTTGTAATTTAAACGAGTTGTGATCCATTAACCTATGAGCCAACCCATTAGTTAGTTAGTTAGTTATATATTTATTTAAAAAAAATTCTTTTTTTCCAATCATATTCAATAATAAAAAAGATTAATTTTAATTGAATTTATAGTTTAAATGTCTAAATCTATTACAACGTGATTGGGTGGCTAGGATTCGTCATGTTTACAGGGAAGCAAATAGAGCAGCAAACTTTATAGCTAATACAGGCCATGAGGTTCAGCTGGGTGTGTGTTTTATGACTTTCCTCTTTATGGATTAGGTTCTTTGTTAAGGGATAATGTTGCTGGGTTGCCTTTTATAGGCTTGTATCTTAGTTAGTTTTCTGCTTTGTTTTTTGGGCTCTAAGCCTGTTTATTCATTAAAAAAGAGCCTAAATATAGTTTAAAGTTTTAAATAATTTATAAAAAAGTTTTAAAAAATTATAAAATACTAATAAATGGGTTAACACATCAACCCAAAAACTTACGAGCTTATGCTAGACAAATAACAAGACTATTTTTTATTTTTTATTTTTTAGCCCATTTAAACTGCAAGTCAATCCAGTGCGGATTACTAGTATTCAAAAGTCTATTAAACTTCAATTAATCTGCTTCGAGTTGGGTTAGCCTACTATTTGGGGGTAAAACTCTTCTAGTGTTAGTATTTTTCATTTATATGACTCAAATCTGAGATCTTATTTAAGGGGAATAAGTGTCAAATCATTTGAACCAACTAAGTTTTAGTAGCTATAGTTCCAATATAAATGTAATATTGACTACTTTTTTTTTTTAACAATATACTAAGAGTGTGTTTGGATAGAATATTCTCAAATTTTAGGGAACTTAAAATACAAAGAAATTTAAATGCTTCAATTTAATTCTCTTCATTTTTAAAAAATTTTTGTTTGGATAAAGTGATTGTATTATTTCATATACAAAAAATACTGTTTGTTTAATGAAATTATATTATATTATATTATATTATATTTAGGCGATTGATTAAGGGCGGCGGGCGGCGGTCATCGATATGTGTTGTCACTGGGCAGTCGCCAATGGTAAGTGGGAGGTGGGTGGCGGTTACTAGTAGGTAGTGGGGCGATCGACGGTCATCGGTGGGCAACGATTGACAGGTAATGATAGTCTTGTAAAAAGAAAAAGTTAACAGACAATGAGTGGATAAGAGAAGGGATATTCGAATTCCTTATAGAGAGATGGAAATTGAAATTCCTTTTTTTGAAGTATAAAAAAAATCTCCTAAAATTACTTGAAATTTTAAAATTCTTTCATATTATTATCCAAACAAAGAATTTGGACTAAAGCAATTGAAATCTTCTTAAAAAATACATTACCCTCTAAAAATACTCTACCCAAACACACTCTAAGAGTATTTGCCAACAAATTAATCCCAATTTTAAAGTGCTATGATTAATATAGCTTTCCATATAACGTTACAAAAGTAGAACAACTTAAAAGAACAAAAAACAAAAAACAGTGCAAAAAGTAAAACACAAGAATGCAAACAACTGTTAACATTAACATTTGATTACAAAGTATCATTCTGATGATGAGAAGTATAGTGAATTCGGAATATAGACCCTTGAGTTCATTAATTATAGCTTGACCATCATACTAAGCGGGTCAGGCTGCCGGTTTGCGACAAACAACTTTTAAACATGTTAGATTGAGCTAGTTCGCATAATATATAGACTCCCAATATGCTAGCTCGTATCCACACTATATAGGCCTGCTGGCACCACATTTTTTTTTTTTTCAATTTTTTGCTCCTTCTTGCCCCCTTCTATCTGCTGTGGCCTGTAGGTGTGGTGGGTGAGTGTGTACTCTGTGTGCGCAATGTGCGTATTGACATCATTTAGGCTTCCAAGCTTTCAACAACAACATGTGGAACAATGCAATTTCTATTAATGTCAGAAAAGAAAAAAGAAAAACAAATGGATGGGAAAAGCGAAATATAGCTGAAGTATAAAAGTATATATAAAGAAATATTTAAGATTGATCAACTCCACAAGTGGGCTAAGGAAGAACTTTGTGTAATGAATGGCCCATGTAATGTGTTGGCCCGTGTAATGTGTTGCTTGTAGTTTGGGCTTGGGTTAAAACAAGCTGGTTGGTCTGCAAACTAGTAAGCTCAGCTCGTTTAGCCCACAGGCTAAATGTTGTGGGCTAGAAAACCCACAAAAAAGGACTAATAAATAGGTTGTTAAAGTGGTGCGGATTGCAGATTAAACGGATCAACCCACAAATCACGGCCCGTATACTCGGCTCTAATAATACAACACAAATAAACAATATGACTTTGATTATTCAAAGGAAAAATAAATAGATTTTGCTAAGATGGGAAAATCAATCAATCATATAACTTTTATTTTGAGATGTGAGAAGTCATATAAAGTTATAGGGCTAAGGCTGTGGTGCACAAGGTATAGTACACCAGACACCAGTTGTTGGATGAAAATATTTAATCAGCTAAATCTCTAAGAAGAAACTTATCCGAAAAACAACATCCCAAAAATTACCAATATTCAGACGATTAATGCTAAGGAGGGTACTCTACTCCTTAGCAAATGGACTCCTCAAATGGCTTACGGGAGCAAGCCTTTGAGCAAGATCGGTCAACGAAGAATTGAATAGAAACTTGAACGTCTATTAATCAATCATGAGTTCATACAAGGCTTTAAAGATGGATAATGAAACTAAAGAGATAATATAAAGATAAAAATAAACTAAAAGTAGAAAGCTAATAGTTAAAATGACATGATATGTGTTTGATCTGAGTGATCATTTTCTTCTATGTATATGAGCCTTTTATAATCTTTCTTAACTCTCACCATTTCCTTATTTCATGTATGTAGTGGTCCTCCATGCTTCCACATTTTTAGTAGTGGTAACTACTGCTTTATCATGACTTCAATCTCCAACTACTCTTCTATCATCAATCATTGGGCTCAATCATTTTTCTTAACCCAATATTCCATTAATTTGATGCAGCACTTTTAAGCCTACCATTACTTCTCAATTGATGGACATTTGTCTTGGACCCAATTACTTTTCTTGGCTCATTCTAGCATCTAATCAAGCCCAATTTCGGGCCATTTGTCAGCCTATAACTATCCTAATTTATAATACCAGCATATGCCCCCCATATATTACCTAGTGACTGGCTAGTTACTTAGTTAAGTAATGTATTTAAGCTCATTACCATTACTATTCATTTCATCACAGCTACCATACAAGTGACTCCCCTTCCAACCAATGAACCTCGGGTAAATGATAATCAACCAATGTCTCATCTAAGGGAACTTGCAACAGCCGATGATGTGTAGCTAGGTCAAGTTTTGGAATGAAACAAAGCTTCTTCTCCATAATATTCTGCCGTCCCTACTACTCTTCGACAGGCCTATGCTGACATTGCACTCTCCTTATCTTTCCTAGTAACAAGCCGTACAGTCTAGTCGGGATCAACATTAAGAGCAGCAAACACCGCTGACTCATAGGATTGAATTAATCCATGAAGAGATTGACAAGCTACAAGTTGAACTAGGTCCTCTGGAACCTGAGTTGGCTAAAGTGATTGTTCAAATTAAAGTTGAAGATGCTCAACAGCTTCAGCTCTATACCTAGGCTAAGGCCTTGGATAACAGAATCATCCCTCTTGCTGAGAAATAAAAGCTGTTGGAGCATGTGGTAGAAACCAGCAACGAAGGCCTAGCCAAGACTGACGCATCATGGACTTCTTTTTTCCATAAATTTCAAGTAGCTTGGTAGCCTCCTCTTGCAGGTAACTTTATCAACTTTCTTACTTAGACTTTTCATTATCTATTTCATAAACTTCAAAGAGTTCATTTCTGATTTTTACTACTAATTTATACAAAAATGGCTCGAGATCCTAGCTCAGCTATTATCTCTTACGTGGGTGAAACATCTATTCTTTCGATCCTAAAACTCAAGCCTGAAGCCCTTTAGGACAACATTCTGCCTATTGTAGGGGATGTGCTGACCACACTCTTGGAAGAAGAACTTGCTATAAAGGCTACTGCCAAATCTATTATAGCTAGGTCAGCTGAATTCAACTCTTGGAACATGGCCTAAGAATACTCCTCAGGTTGCAAGCCTGCTTGTTTTGCTACCTATAA
The DNA here is from genome assembly GCA_031439595.1 of Pterocarpus santalinus. Classification (NCBI taxonomy): domain Eukaryota; kingdom Viridiplantae; phylum Streptophyta; class Magnoliopsida; order Fabales; family Fabaceae; genus Pterocarpus; species Pterocarpus santalinus. The sequence continues at coordinate 722,770 of CM062531.1, forward strand.
TGACTTGATATTAATCTCTATAGGCAAAATTGCATCTTGGCCATAAGTTAATCTAAAAGAAGTTAAACCTGTAACCTTGTTTCTCAAATTTCTATAAGCTCAAAGAATCTCGGATAATGCCTCATATCATTTCCTCGGCTGATCCTTGATAGTTCTTATCTCCTGTGGACATGATGCCTTGGTCATCTGTTATGTTTTTTGGAATACTAAATCGATGTATAATTTGTCTTTCAATAAATCTTATCACAGCAACTTGTGATATTTTTGTCATTGGCTGAGTTTCCACCCATTTTTGTAAAATAATCAGTGGCAAGAATAATAAAAGTGTGCCTTTTTAGATAAAAGAGGATATATTTTCCCTATGAGATCCATTGCCCTCCCTCTAAAGGGCCATGATTTGACATTTATGTGCAACTCCTCGGCTGGGACTGTCAAAATTGGTCCATGGAATTGGCAAGCTTCGTATCTTTTAGCATAAACAAATTAATCAACTGTAATAGTTGGCCAACAGTATTCATATCGACAATCAGTCATTTCATATTAGAGTCAGATTTATGAGCTCCACAAAGGCACTTTCATGGACCTCATCCTTATCCAAACATTTGAGCAATACCCCTTCCTAACTTCTTTTAAACAACTCACCATTAATCAATACATATTTTAGTGCTTTTCGTTTTAAGCTTGAAATCAACTTGAACTGACAGATCAGCCAGATATTGGATTAACCCTTGTCTCCAATCGGCCGATGCCCTCAGCTAATAGTTGATCATCATTTTCTATAGTATTGATATTGCGCATCATGAGTTTATATCAAAAGGCATGCTATGCTCTATCCTATGAAGTTGATCATCTTCATATTAGTCTCTTTAAGATCCTTCTGAGTCTTACTCAACTTCTTTAAAATTCCTAATGGGATAACATTTATGATGGTGCCACTATCAACCAACACTCAGTTGATTGGCTTGCCATCAATATAAGTCTTTTTTTTCCATTGACTACTTCCTCATCAGCTGAATCACAATCGACTAAGACAATCAACTGAAAACTTCTAGGTCCTACTCTATTATATCTCTCTGCTCTCTTTCTATTATGAATTGCTCAACTCGAGCTGCTTTCCACGATAGTTTAGCCAAATCACAATAGTCAGAAGCAATCAGCTTTTCTCTCAGTTGAGGATTTATATTGTTCACAGTAATAAAGGCGCATTTAGCCTTTGGTAATTATACGCTGCATTTTTCTTTATTCTTCTAAATCTTTCCAAAAACTCTATCATAGGCTCATTGGCTTGTTGTTTGATGCCCAACAAGTTTAGCACAGAGGCCTCTGGATGGGGCCTATAAAATCTGTCATGAAATAATCTCTCTATATTGACCCAGCTTTATATAAAGTTTTGGGGCAATGATGAGTACTAAGTAAATGCTGCCCCAATTATGGATAAAGGGAACAATTATAAAATTAAAAAGTCATTTTGACCAGCCTCAGTACATTGAGCTACAAATCGACTGATATACTCCATAGTTGATTTACTATCTTCGCGAGAGAATGTTGTGAAGTTTGGGATTTTAAAACTTATTGGGAATTGGACCCTATCCACCCAATTTGGATATAGTTTCCTGTAAATTGGCCTTTCTAAGGGTCTCAGTTGGATACCAAAATGCCTCCTTATAGCCTCAACTATCATGTTGGGATCAATCAGCTGAGATACCACTCCCCTCAGCTCAGCACATAGCTGAGGCTGAACGGGTATTGTTTGCCAATTGTCCTTTGGTTCAATTCCTTAAGGTATTATGTTCTGAGGCTGCATATGGAGTAGAGGGTATATTAGCTGTTGAGATATACTTATTGATTGCAAAGCATAATTTGTTGGTGGTATATATGTCAGCTGAATAGATCCTATGGGCTAAGCTGAATAACCACCAATCAGCTCAATATTAGGCCCTTGATTGTAAATGTTCCATTGGTTATTTCCCTGAGGCCATTAACTTCACTTATTGGATCAATAGTGGGCACAGGGCTGGTGTAGCTAGGTTGTTTCCAATTACTATTGGAACTATTCCAATAACTTGTATTGCTAGAAGGTAGTCTCAAGTTTCCTGGCACATTGGGGGGTCTTCTAATTAATTGCGCTTGGCCTAATTGAGGCCCTGAATGTCCCCAGCATAAACTACTGTTTCAATAAGAGTTTCATGTCCACCCTATTGCATGGCCTCAGCTGAATGGCCATAAGTTTGGGATATTTTCTTTTGCTATTGCTGGACAAGCTGTATTTTATTTTGCACCATTGGCTTCAATATCTCAGTCAATTGCTTAGATACTTTCTACATTAGATTATTTACACCTACTTCGATCTGTTGCCGGATAAAGGATGTAGACATCACTAACGGTTGTCTATCCTCATGTCTAGTCTGAGTGGAGCTAGTCATATCAGGAGAGGCTGCCGAGGCCCTTGGCGGCTGAGAGGTAGTAGCTATATTCGGCTGCTCTGAGGTTACCACTTGGGGTGTAGTCAAGGCTGCCGCATACGTAGTTGGTTACCTCCCCACTTTCTGCCTTGGGGTAGAGCTTCGATCCCTCAGCGACTGAGAGGTAGTAGTTGTATTTGGCTGCTCTAAAGTTTCCCTTGGGGTGTAGTCAAGGTTGCCATATACTTAGCTGATTGCCCTTTTGCTTTTTGCCTTAAGGTTGGACTAGGATTTGTTGAACTCATGTTGATGTTCTTCTCAGATCTAAATTCATATGCCAAGTATGATTTAGTCCTAGTACAGGAAATTTTTGCTAACCTAAGCTTGGAGGTCCTACTGGGTATGCCAGTTTTATGTTGGATGAAAATATGCAATTGGCTAAATCTCTAAGAAGAAATTTATCCGAAAAGCAACATCCCAAAAATTATCAATATTCAAACGATTAACGTTATAGAGGGTACTCTGCTCCTTAGCAAATGAACTCCTCAAACGGCTCATGGGAGCAAGCCTTTGAGCAAGATCGGTCAACGAAGAATTGAATAGAAACTTGAACTTCTATTAATCAATCATGAGTTCATACAAAACTTTGAAGATGGATAATGAAACTAAAGAAATGACATAAAGCTAAAAATAAACTGAAAAGTAGAAAATGAAAGTTAATAGTTAAAATGATATGATGTATGTTTGATCTGAGTGATCATTTTCTTCTATGTATATGAGCCTTTTATAATCTTCCTTGACTCTCACCACTCCCTTATTTCATGCATGTAGTGGTCCTCTATGCTCCCACGTTCTTAGTAGTAGTAACCACTACTTTATCATGGTTTCAGTCTCCAACTACTCTTCTATCATCAACGATTAGGCTCAATCATTTTTCTTAACATAACATTCCATTCAGCTGATACAGCACTTTTAAGCCTACCATTACTTCTCAGCTGATGAACATTTGTCTTGGATTCAATTGCTTTTCTTGGCTTATTTTAGCCTCTAACTAGGCCCAATTATGGGTCATTTGTCAGCCTATAACTATCCTAATTTATAGTGCCAACACTAGCTAATCTAATAATGAAGATCTTGTAGTCTATTAATGCAATTATTCAGCCATAGTGCATCATAGTTGTGCTTACTTTCTCTCTCTAACATACCCTTTTCTACAAACACTCTCACCACCACAACAGCCTACCCTCCCCTCAACATCTTTTTTCTCTTTGGCAGCCACCTTCCACCACCATGCATTGGCTTAACCTCTACTACCAGCATCCTCAACTTTCGGTCCCCCCACAATGCACTAACACCACCACCCCATCCGAAGAACCACCATCAATCCTCATCACCTGATGGCCTCAACTGGGTCACAATTCATGGTTTCAGTAATGGAGTTGAGCACGGAGGTGTGCCTCATGGCAATGCTTCAACTTGGGGCCCATGGTCTCTATTGTGGAATAGAAGTTCGAGTAGGTTGGAATATGTTGATTTTTAGAAAAATATTTTAATATTTCCAAATAATGTTTTGATGAACAGCACCAAAAGTCTGCGATCTCATGCACCACACTATTGGAGAAAGTGGCATTGGGGAGGAAGCGAGAGATCCACCGAAGACAATGGTGTTTGGACTAGGAAGAGAAAGATAGAGAGAGAGTTGCTAATAATAGTAGAATTTGGGGGTGAGTATGAGAATTTAGGGTGGATCATAGGCTTTGGTGTATCGATACACCAATATCATGCTGCCCATTAAGATGAACTTATATGTGGTACACTATAATTAACCAGATGCATCACGAAATGCGCCGAAGTTATAAACCATAGATTTATAAGTACTTGTCATTCTTTTTCCCTTTTTAGTGTCCAATTTGTCGTGACAAAAGTAAAATTTAACTAAAGATGTTAGAAGATTCCTATTGAAGAAATATATTTTTTTTAAAAAAAAAAGAAATCACTTTCAAGGTATATTTTCTAAACGTGACTTTTCAATGCTATATTTCTTTCGCAATGCCAATGGAATGTTTTTTATTTCTCAGGAAATTTCCAATTTCTCAAGTAATTTTTATTTTTATAGATAAGTTCTGCAAAAGAAAGTATTCACTTCCTTGCACCTAAAGAGCGTTTGCATTTAGATATATCTAATCCAAACACATTACAAGAAGGTTATATATGAGTTTTGCATTTTTTTCGGCCTGATTATTTTGATTGAAAATTATGGTAAAAGAAAACCATCTGATAAATATAATTCATCATAAATAAAATGCTAGCATTGGTATTTGAAAAAAAAAATTACTATGATGAAATAAACTCGACAAACAATGAAATAATAATAACCTCAACAATGATAGTATGTTTGGTTCTATTTTTATAAACTTGATTTGATTAGAATTGATTTTGAGATAAAGTGATTTATATTTTATAGTTTTTGTAAAAGTGATTCTAACAAAAAGTAAAAAAATTTTCATTTATTTCAAACAGCCAAACATCATCATAAATGGTAAAATTAATTTTGGGGGGTCAAAATCAATTATAAATCCCAAAATGTTGATCCAAACATGCAAGAAGATGCAATATAGGTGATTATAATGAAGTCCCATTAGGTAATGTCATCGAGGTTTTGTTTCCAATGAATCCCAATTCATCAAGTTCCTATATGTGAAATTATTCTGAATTTATGCTAATGATATAACCATATTTGTATATTCTTTATATTAAAAGAGTGTTGCTATTGAGCCCGATTAATTGCCAGAATCCAAATTACCTGATTGACGTCTGTGAGCTATCTCGACTTGAGTATTATTATATGTAGTTAATTTTTGTTTGAACAAATAAAAAAATTAAATATAAGATCTTCAATGCCAATTAGCGAAATCACATGCCAGAAAAAAATAGTTTCTTGTTCCAACTGCATGAAAGCAAAACACCAAAACCCAGCTAAACTTTACATTTTTTTAGCTCCCTTTCTTTTATTCTTCTCATTAGTGCTCTTCCTTACTTCTTGTTTCACATTTTCAAAGAATAAAATGTGATGCCTCAGATAAAAATGCTATGGGGTGTCCCGAATGTTTGATGCGAAGCCATTTTTGTTATTTGTGATGGTGATGCAACTGCCATGAGATAGAGATAAGATATTATTTGAGTTAAATTTTGGTGAATAGTACTGAAAAAAAAAAAAAAGAAATCTCAAATTTCAAAGGTTGGATGATTCTTTGGATTGTGTCACAATGAAGAAAGAATAGTTGTTAGAGAAAAGATTGAATTTTGATGTGTCCTTGATGCGAGGTGATGAGTTTTTTTATGGGGAAGAAAGAAGAAGAAAGAAGAGGGGAGGGGGCTTGGACACTTGGTAGTGTGTTGTTTCAGTGTTTAAAGGATATCTACCTTATCATAAGACTAGTGGGGTCACAATTAAAGAGAATGAGATTTTGAAAGATTAAAAAAAAAACAAAGCAAAAAACAAACAAAACAAAAAATAAAAACAAAAAACAAAAAACTTAACATGTCAGTGCCAACTTAAATGCCACATATGTGGAGCATGAGAAACTCAGACAAATTGTCAGGTCATTTTAGTATTTTCCATATTAGAATTTGGCCCTATATATATGTATATAAAACCCACATGCACAAAATGTTACACACACGGAAGAAAGAGCTCTCTTTATATGTATAGCAAAATTAGAATGCCAATGTGTCAAATGGGCTAACCCACCTCATTTAGCCTTGACCCATGGGTGGGGCCGAAAATTCATAGGGTGAAAAAGCCCCCATTCATATAAAGTTCACAAGGCCAAAAGTCCATGTGCCCCATAACTCAACCTATTTACAAAAAAAATTAATTTTTTTTCTATTTTTTAATAAGCTAACTTTAGCCCTAGCCCACATATAGACCAATCCAAGTTCACATATAGTTTATTCCAAACCCACTAGAATGGTCCATTTATAAAATCTGAAAATTTTGGCAACTTTTTAAATGAGTTGGTTATACTCTTAATCTTAATACATGGGTAAAAAATCCCACGCCTGAAATATAAAACTAAACAAAAAAGTCATAGTGCCAAAAAGCCCATACTTGGAAACAGTCTTTGAGGCCAAAAAGCCCACACTCTTTTGATTTTTTTATCTTTTTTCAGAGTTTTCAAATATATAAAACCTTTCAAACCAGCTTATACATAGCCAACTACCTATTGGTTGCAATGAGTTATTTTTAATTGTACATTTCGTACATTTAAGCACTGCATGTTTTATTTTATTTTTTTTGGTAGATTTGAAATTGTGAGAGATATTACTCTTACAATTCTGAGGGATGAAGTGTTTACTATTACTCCTCCTCTTCCTAACAAGTATACTTTTCAAAATTCTAACTTGTGTCTTTATCTTTATTGATAACAAAGTTGCTGATCACTCTTCCAATAGCTTATTAGTAGTATTGCATGTTTTATAATTTTACGGAGTGATGCTTAATTTAGACAAGAATTGAGCATCCTCTTTTTTTTTTTCTTCCAGTCACATACATTCCTTTTTTTTTATTTGAGAATAATCCTATTTGAATTAAGATAGGACTTACATGAAAAAGTTCTTTCAAAAATATTTTTTGTTATACATAATTCATTAGATTAGTAAAAAAAATATATTTTGAATATTCACAGAATATTTTTATGAATTCAAATTTAAAATGATATTTAAACTTCTTTTGGAAAAGAAGTGTAAAAATAGTAATAATAATAAAGAATGTTGTGTGGTCGTAAAATGATTAACTGAATGAAAATAAACGCGGCGTAACAAATAAAATTACTTAAGACATTATTTGACAATTTCGGAGCATCAATTAAATTGAAAAACATTTTTTTTTATCATTAACTTGATAAAGAATTAAAGATTAAATTAATATATAGTTTAATATTAAAAATGAAGGTTAATTTTGATGTAAGACTTTTAAAATAATTAATACTTGAGTCAAATATTTTTACTGAACTAGTAATACATGATTAAATTTTTATATAAATTTTTTTTTATATTAGCAATATATTTAAATTAAATTCTAAAAGAATAAATTCTTAATATAAACATATTTTAAAGAATTAAATTGATTAATATATCATATATCACATATATATTTACAAAGAGTAAGCAAGACTTAACTGTTATACTTCTTTTGTGAGAATTCATAAACATAAATATTTGCATGTACATTCTTAAAAGGAAAATATGAAAAATCAAATCAGTACATGTGAATCATGGCAAAATCGGATTTTGTGTGTATAAAAAAAGGAAAAGCAACGGGACTGTGATAAGAATTGGAATCACTCCAGACCGTTAAAACAAAAAGAATTAAGAAGCACAAGAAGTTGAATCGCGGAGCCAGTCCACTGGAAAATTTGGCCCTAGCCCACCAAAATGGAGGCTTTGGGGGTTGGGCGCTTGTTGGCCCCCTCATTAAAGTCGGCTCTATAACATGGGGCTTAAAATGTGGGGGTTGGGAGCTGACCCACTAAGATGGGGCTGGATTGAACATGTCTACATATAAAATGTGACTATTGAACACACTTTAGTTCACTTTTGTACAACTGCATCCCATTATGACTGCCATTTCCACATCCCCTTCATCTATGGAATTTTTTTTTTTTATTTTTAGGCTGAGATGTGGAAATAATTCTTTAAGAGTTAAGACCAATCGTTTTTTTTAGTATTAATATAACTAATGGCATAATTATGATATGGAGAAGTAAATGCTGTGATAATATATATAACATACATACTATATTAATATCGATTTTGCAAAAGTCAAAATCTTCTTATAATGCCAACTAGGAGATAGGAGGTATCATATAATCATGCATTAAAATTGAAGATTTCATAACTTCCTAATATTGGCCTAATTATAAAAACTAATAAAACGTTAAGATGGGACAGGTAATTTGGCTAAGTTCCACAAGGCAAAAATATTTAACTATAAATACCCCTGTTTCTCTACTCCAATAATCACGAATTCCAGACTCAAGAAGCAGCATTTGAATTCATTTTCCTTTTCTAATATCGCTTATCTATTTTTTACCATGCTGAAGAGAAAGTCTAGTTCAGGTCGCCAAAAGATTCCAATTGAGAAAATACCCAAAAAGAGTCATTTACAAGTTACATTCTCAAAGCGTCGTTCAGGTCTTTTCAAGAAGGCTAGTGAACTTTGCACACTTTGTGGGGTAGAGATTACAATCATTGTTTTCTCTCCAGCTGATAAGGCCTTCTCTTTTGGCCACCCAGAAGTTGAATCCATAATTGATCGCTTTCTGACTCAAAACTCTCCATTAGACACTACTAGTACTCACCAACTTGTTGAGGCTCACCGTAGTGCTAATGTTCGTAACCTCAACATGCAACTTACTCAGATTCTTAATCAGATGGAGATTGAGAAGAAGCGAGGAGAAGATCTAGACCGGGTGCGGAAAGCTAGGCAGAGGCAATTCTGGTGGGAGGTCCCCATTGATGAGCTTGGATTGCATGAGTTACAGCATTTAATGTTTTCAATGGAGGAACTTAAGAAGCATGTTGCAAAATATGCCAGCAAAATCTTGATGGAGCAGACCAGCGTTACTGCACCAGTTATTGCGGCAAATAATGGATTTGGGCGTTATGATGCCTTCGAAACCAAACCTGCAGAGATTTATGCTAATTCGATTCCTTCCACTATTACCAATGCCTCTAGCCTGAGTTTTCGATATGGATATCTTTGAATTGTTTCACTGATCTAGGTTGTACTAAGGGAGACGTTAATTGAAAACTAGTACCTCACTAGTTGTTGCCTCCCGCTATTTGCTTGTCATTTTAATAAGGATTCTTGTAGAACAACTTTGATTGCAATGAATTTGCCCATAATACTATAATATAAGGACTCCTAGAAAATAAAGCTTCACATTTTTGCATATATTTTCATTGTTTGATTTCAAATCTTGGAGAAATTATTGTAGAAAGTAGAAACGCTAAATTGGTGCCAAATGCTTGTCGCTACTGCTGTAGCTATATCAATTATGAAAAAAAATACTTGTATATACATAAAGGAGGAATTTTTTTCTTGATTCCTAACCATCAGACACCTAAAAGTAAAAAAGAGAAGAAATAATAAAAGAATGAACATATAATTGAAAAACTTTCTAAAGAAAGAAAATTCTACCTCCAAGGATACGGCAGAATATCCCATCAGCTATGCTCCAAACTTTAGTAATCAAATGGACCAAATTAGTAAAAATATTTTATAGTTTTACCTAAAAAATATAGGTAGAGTGGTAAACCTTTGGAAAAGGGCAAAATTTTAATTTATTAGAAAAAGAACAAAAAAGAGGGATCTTTTAGGAAAAATTAATTACGAAAGGGAATGAAAAATATGCCATTAGACAAGCAAGGCATAAATTGCCATTTTTATATCCTTAATTAACAATCCTCCTGTTTCGGATTTCATACAAGTGTACATTAGTGCATACATTACTTAGAATAAATTAGAAACGCATACAACTGGAGGTTACATAAGAGAATCAGTGGCACACTAACGACACAACAACAATTCTCATAAATTGTCCTCATGGAATGGCCAGCATTAGCCTTATGTACAATCAGGAGCTTCTGACTTGGATAAATCCTCCTGGGGAGATGAGGGAGTACATCTGCATAATGATGTAATAGGGGTACCGTTGCCCGGAGCCCATTGGTGTGTCGGCTTAGTGTTGTTTTCCTTTGGGCCTAGGCCCTCTTTTGTACCCCAAAAAAATTGTTGTCATATTCGAAGTTTTTCCGCTAATACTTCAACTAACCACATTTGTGGCCAAGTACTTCACACAGTGATAGATTATATTGCAGGTTTTGATGATATCAAAATAGATATCAATGGTTGCAATCAAAATGATACAAACTTACTTGATGAAGAACGAGTCCAAAGTTCACATGGTTAGATTCTTAGGATTTAGATTCTTTTTGTTAAAAGTTTTTTTTTAGTAAGTTTAATAGCCACTATTTTGATTAAGATTCAAATTGTTCTTAAAATAAGTTTTAACAAAATTTTCTTTGAATATTTTCAATAAACTTTGATTTGAAAAGCAATTATAGACACAACATATTTCACTTAAAAGAGAGAATAATCAAATCATGATAACAAGTATTTTTAACACTGATAATCGATCACGACTATCCTGTAATTGATTACAATTGATTTTTGTAGCATAATTTGGGAAATGTCATTTTGGTAATCGATTATAATTGTTTTGTAATCGATTACAATTGGTTTTCTTAGCATAGTTTGCGAATTGTCATTCTGGTAATCAATTAGTAAAAATTGTAATCGATTACAAGTTTTGAATTTTCATCCAACATTGTATTTTTATACAGTGTAATCAATTACCAAGGCTTATAATCGATTACAAAGTAGTTGAACGGCCGCAACGGCTAGTTTTGAAAAGTTATGTCTTTTGGGGACAAAATTTTCCAATGGCAAGCATGTTTCTAAGGCTTATAAATACTTATTGAATGACAAAGTTTTTTACAAGAAAATCAAGTATTAATTACTTTTATTCATCCTTCTTTTCCCTTGATTTTTTTATCAAGTTTTGTGGCTACAAAGCTATATCCCTTGAAAACTTCTTAGTGCTTCAATTTGTATCATCAACTCTAAGCAAAGAGTGAATTTTTCTATTTTTCATTCTAAAAACTTATAAGAGGGTGAAGCATCCCTCATAGGATCAAAGGGTGAGACATTCCTTTGTTCGTGAGTGACTCAAGCACTTGAGCAAGGATTCTCAAAAGTGTGAGTACTCAAAGCATTGTAAAGATTTCCAAATGCCTTAAAGGGCTGAAAAATAATGAAAAATTCTGAGCAGTTGGGGACTGGATGTAGGCCACAGGAGGTGACCGAACCAAGATAAATCAGCGTTTGATTCTCTTTTCCCTTAACTCTTTACATTATTGCAAAATTAAATTCACTATTTTGTTTATCTATATTAATCTTTCACTTCAATAACTTGCATTGTTCATTGTTTTACTCATACTCACAATCACTTGGGCATTCCTTTAACATTTTACTCCAACAAAGAATTAAAAAGGGATTTTTTGTAAAAAGATTGTGAAAATTTTTAGAACTCAATTCATCCCCTTTTGAGTTCCTGAGGCCACTTGGTAACAGGGACCATATCGAATTCTAATAATTGTTCCAAAAATAAGAAAGAAGGTTGATTAACAACAAGAAAAAGCCCTTTTGAAAGGAAAAAGAAATGAAAATAAAAATCCGTTTTCTTAATCAATGGAATCGTCTTAACAAATTTAGTAGTCACTAATCATGAGTCAAGTGTAATTTGCAAGGTTAAGAAAATCAAAGTGAGTATCGAACCGATCAAGACAATGGTTTAAAGGTTCAAAAGTTCAACCAGGAGTTTAACTAGAACACACACACACACACACACACACACACACATATATATATATATATATATATACAGAGAACGTATTACATGAGAGGAGTGGTTTATTATGATAATAAGAGGAGCAAATTTTAACTATTAGATTTTACGTGAATGATCAAGATTAAAATATAAAGTCATATGATTTTTTTAAATGATCATGTGACCTTTAAATAACTTTAAATCTTAATCATCTATATATAACTATATGACCCAGATTTGCTCTTCTCACTCTCATCTTTTATGTAATGCGCTCCCTATATATATATATATATATATGATTAATTAGAAAGCAAAAAATTATATTAAATTATTAACAATAACAAAAAAAAAAAATAAAAGAATTAAATGGAGACTATCCAACACCTTAAATAGTGTGACACGTATTAAGCTCTCCCTTTTCTTTTTCTCCTTCCAAACTCTTCCCCTACTTTTTCTTCCCCATTCCCCCACTATTCCTCACTTTCATTTTTTTCCTTCTCTATGACCTCTACCCTCTCGCCGATGGTTTGTTTATGTTGCACCTTCCAGCTAGTCCGGAATAGAATATGGCATCGCCTGGAGTAGAATTCTCAGCTAGAAGCCGTCACACTCTCCCAACAGAAGCTACCGGGATGTGCTCGAAGATTAGTGTCGTGGTGAGGTTGAAGACGAATAGTGAGTGAACTGGACACTAGGCGGGGCGGAGGACGGACATTGGACAGCTGAACGGCAGTGGCTACGTTCTTCTTCCTTCTTTTGCCTTTTTTTTTTTTTTTAAAGAAATGATAGTGTTTATTTTACAATGGAAAAAAAAAGAGAGTTCAAATTAATAAAACCGTATAATCGGTTCGATTCACACCGATTTAGCGACTTTTTTCAGTTCTATTCAGTTTGTCGCCAATTTTTGGGATTAATGGTTCAATGATGATGATCGGACTAGTTGTACCGGACATTAGGCCGGTCCGATTTGATTTTCTTAACAATGCTAATTTGCTTTCTAATTCTTTCACCAATATTTTTCCTTAAAATTATCGTCCGAGGAACGAAAAGAAAGAGTTGAGATAAAGTCAACCAAATTGATGGACCTATAATTGGTAGGCGCCTCTATATATTGCGGAATCCTCACGGTGGTGAAGACGTAATTTTCTCCAGCTGTATATGAAATGGCAAATAAATTTCTCTCGTCCAGATGGAAAGGTCTTTGGTCCGTGCGCATTCCTCTTAAGCAAAAGTAGTCCCCCTCCAAAGATTATTCCAAAAATTTGACCACTATACGCAAGATTACTACGAAGAAATTGAACGTCTAACTCAAATACTTGTTACTTGCTAAAAAACACAGCACACATGGTGCTATTCAAAATTGCAGCTAACTAAAAGGTACCAATCTATGTTGCTGAAATTTTAAAGAACGGCGGTTGTCCTCTACAGATGCTCTTAAGAACTGAACAAGGGGAATTGGAAAATATCTTGTAACATATGCAGCCCTCGGACAATGAGTCTCGGAATACTTTGAAATAGTCTTCGTCGGTAAATAAACAAGAATAGAGCATATTCTTGAAATCTACTACACTGGAAGCGCGATCATGCAAAATCTTGAAGCACTGTGCGCGTATTCTCATTAGTTCTCCAGTCCGCACTCTCTTGCTTTTCCTGTTAATCAGCCCAACTAGTTTACAAAGCTTAGGTCGATATTGCAGTTTAGTTGAACATCCTTCATTGGAAGAAAGAAGGGAAAAAAAAAAAAAAAAACTTTTGCACTTGCACGTGTACCATCAGCTAACCTCAAATCGATTTCTTCAAAATCAGAGAGGTTGCTTTGATCTTTATGTTTGTTTCTGACCTAGGGTCAACTTAATTTTTTTTTTAAACTTTTAACAAAAAGAGAGGAAGGTTGAGAACAAAGATTCCATGGGAGGACCGCAAACGTAAGATTGGGTGGGGGGTGAAGAAAGAAGGGATATTGGAGTAATGGGACCCACATAATCCAGATAATAACAGCTGATGCTGAAGTGATGATGCATTTGTGTGTTGTGATTAAAATAAAATGGTGAGAACCAGCTGTTTGGGAGTTGGATCCCCGACAGAGCCAATGGTACGTGCACACTTGCAATGCGACAAACTACTTGCCCAATGACTCTTTGCTGGCTCTCACCGTGCGTGCTCTCTTTCTTTCTCTCTCTCTCTCTCTCTCTCTCTCTGCTTCCAGCTCATTCCTCACCTCACCTCTCGTGCTTCCTCTTCGGATCCTCTCAATCTGCTCCCTCGCCTCGAGCTCCACTCAAACCCCACCACGCCTCGCTCTCTTTCTTTTTCAAATTCGTCACTTGCATAGTTAAATATCATAGCACGCCAATACAAAATTTGTTTTTATCTTTAAATTTGTTATGAGTACCCAATTCTGATGATAATTACTTGTTAACTACTTTTATAAAGATGACAAAAACGTTAGGCATGAGTTTCTGTGTTAAACTTAAAATCCTTAATGGGCATGTCATGTCAAGTAGTATTTTTATTTTCTTATATCATTGTTATTAAAGATAATATTGTTACATCATTTTAGAGAAAAAATTTTAAACTATCTTTTTAGAAGAAAACTCAGAAATTTCTCTCAGGCGCTCACGCAACTTCTTAAAGTCCAATAAGCAATGGTCCTTGTTTTTTGTAGGGGCTCTATAACAAATTTGAGCTGTGTCGTTAAAAATCTTACAAACTTTAGTAATGGGTATGTATACTGTTGGGCTATGGGCTAAATGCCCAAGGTCATGGCTGCGAAATAATTTGACATTGTTTTGTAGTTAATTTTTGCACATTAAAAACGGTTATGCTATGCATTATGAATAGGTGGATTTCTCGTTACCATAGTTTGGAAAAATGGACCGGATCGGCTGGTCAGTCTAGTTGAACCGGGAATCTGCCAGATATCCGATCTAGGTATAACATCAAAAATCATTTTATCAAAAATCGGTGGAGAACAAACTAAATCGGCCAAAAACTAGTAAATCAACCAAACAGAACCGGTTTTATTAGTTGGCCATTTTTTTTTTGAAATATAAAAGTATAAAGTTTTTTTTTTGATCATCAATATTAAAGTTAATTACTTCATTATAATAAAAAATGACCAAAAATATATATTAGTTCACCAAACCGAAGACTACTATATTTTTTACTATTTAAAAAAGAGCCTAGAGATAATAAATCTAAAAAAATTATGATACAAAAGTACTATTTATAGATGTCTCAAAAGTTAAAAGCTTTTATTTTAAATAATGTAAGATTTCTTAAATATTTTATAGTAGTTTTAAAAATAAAAAATTTAAAATCTAAGTAATATAAAACTTAATACTTTATTTGTATTAATTATATTAATATGATTTAATATAATTATTTTGATTTCTAAAAATATTTTTATCATATTAAAACTTTTTTAATCATATATATATATATATATTAAACTTCTGTTTAGAACGGTTGAACCGATAAACCTCTAAATCAGTACTCTATCTAGTTCAATGCTCAATCCAATTTTCAGAACCTTGCTCATTGGTCAGTTGCACAAACACAGTAGTATATCTCACGTAAAAAATATATACTCAAAATTTTTAGAGGATCATTTTTTTCGTAAATTCAATTTGAAAAAAAAATCCTAATATTTAACATAAAGACAGTTAAATCCACAATTTAGACAAAACAATACCTTTAAATAATTAGGTGACTATTTTGGCCGTAACTAAGTGATTCTCGAACTCAGGATCGAAGTGTGATAATTGCTTTTTTCTTTTTTTAATGTGCATTTGTTTTTTGGATCTGATATTCTGAGATATATATTGAGCTGGATCCGTCAATAATTTTCATGTGTTAGTTTCGCTGAAGTCTTATCCTGATGAAGGAGAGCCGAATTCCCTCTCTTATTTGGCAAACCACCGAAAATCACATAAAATAAAAAAAAAATATTTATTTACTTTTGATATATAATATCCGGCAAGAGATATATTTGTAAGCCTGGAACCAAAAGAAGAATTGTTCTCAAGCCTTTTTTTTTTTAAAAAAAAAAGAAAGAAAAGAAAACAGAATTGTTCCAACCTACGAATTACTATACCAAAGGGAAAGATTTGCGGCCAATTTAGACTGATTCGAATTAAAGGAATTACGTGCAATTTGGACATACTTGGCTGTTAGTACCGAATAAATAATAATAGAATAATGATTAAAAAACGAGATCGAATAAGAACAGAAATAATCTGATATATCTTTATTTTTTATTTTCCGAAAAAGAACAAGTAAATATATATTAATATATTAATGAATAACAGTTAAAAGCTAGTTGCCAAATTAAAGGTCCCACCATAATAGAGGAATTTGAGGGAACAAGCAAAAACAGAAGGATAAGACGGGAAAAATCAAATAAATGAATCCCAGCCCAACTAAGTTACAGGCTGTCACGTCCAGCAATTCTCCTGCTCAACAAAGAAGCCTTCACTCTGTCAGCTATCAATATCACAAATAAAAATCATTAGTACCTTCT
This sequence comes from Pterocarpus santalinus, assembly GCA_031439595.1. Taxonomy (NCBI): domain Eukaryota; kingdom Viridiplantae; phylum Streptophyta; class Magnoliopsida; order Fabales; family Fabaceae; genus Pterocarpus; species Pterocarpus santalinus. The sequence goes on from CM062531.1 coordinate 739,149, forward strand.
CTTCTTTGCCCTTTGCATATATGCTACTCCATACCTATATAGTATATTAATTCCCAAGGCCTAACATTAACAGCATCCCTTCGTTCCCTCATATTCATATCACATCACATCGGACTCTTGTAATTCCCGGTTGTTGAACATGGATCCGTGCCAGTTCGTGCGGATCCTGGTCGGAAACTTGGCCATCAAATCGCCGGCGTCATCGAAGCCCTCATTCTCCGGCAAGGTGCACCCTTCCACTTCTTCCTGCTTCTGCGAGATCAAGCTCAAGGGCGCAGGCTCCTCCCAACGCTCCCACGTGGCCACAATCCCCATAACCTCCGACACGAACCCTCCACACTCCGTTGCGGCATGCTTCGACTTCACGAAGCCCCAAATCGACAAGCTCATCAACTCCAAGAAGCCCCTCATCAAGATATCACTCTACAAGGGCCGCACCACCACTTCCTGCGCCTTCTCATCCCCCAAACTACTCGGCAAAATCTCCGTACCCATCGATTTCACCGTGGCAGACACGCGACCCGCCATGTTCCACAACGGTTGGGTCAACCTCGGCGACGCAAACGAAAAATCCTCGGGTCAGTTATTGCACTTGACGGTCCGGGCCGAACCCGACCCGAGGTTCGTGTTCCGGTTTGACGGCGAACCGGAGTGCAGCCCTCAAGTGTTTCAAATAAAAGGAGATGTTAAGCAGCCGGTTTTCACATGCAAGTTCAGTTTTCGAGATAAAAACCCGGGACAGTTTAACACTTCCGTGAGCGCGAATCATCACTTGGCGGAGCGGAAGGGGTGGTCGATCACGGTGCACGATTTGTCCGGTTCGCCGGTTGCGGCGGCGTCGATGGTGACGCCGTTCGTTCCCTCACCTGGGTCGCACCGGGTCAGCCGGTCCAACCCGGGAGCGTGGCTCATAATCCGACCCGACGGGGACGGCACGTGGAAGCCCTGGGGCCGCCTCGAGGCGTGGCGGGAGCCCAACAGCTCCAACGCCGTCGGGTACCGGTTCGAGGTACTTCCGGCCACCGCCGATCCGGTGACCCTCGCCAGCGCCACCATCAGTTCTCACCACGGCGGGAAATTCACCATCGATGTTACCTCCGGCGTCACCCCGGTGAGCACCCCACACGGAAGCTGGGATTTTGGGTCCGGGTCGAGGGCCGGGTCTGGATCCGGTTCGGATTTCGGGTTGGACCCGTTGTTGATGTACAAGGGGTTTGTGATGTCGGCGACGGTGGACGGTGAAAGGAAGTGCAGCAAGCCGGAGGTGGAGGTTGGGGTGAAGCACGTGACTTGCACGGAGGATGCTGCGGCTTTCGTGGCACTTGCGGCGGCCATGGACTTGAGCATGGACGCTTGCAAGCTGTTTTCTCATAAGCTCCGAAAGGAGTTGAGGCAGTAGAGTAGAGTAGAGTCGGCTATGTCTTGTCGTTTTGAGGTTAACGGGTCTGTCGCTTTTTGAGCGGCGTTTGTGTCCGTTCGGCTAACAGGATTCTTGGCACAGCATCGAATTCAGCACTATCTTTTTTATTTTTATTTTTTGCACATCTGAGTCACTATGTACAGTTGGGAAATTGGCAGGATCAGTTTTTGAAAGCATTATTATTATTCTTTTTAACTTTGAGATGAAGTTTTGAATTCCTATTTTGCTTACAGGTCAGGTCTTTGTACTCTTTAATTCTTCTTATTATTCTGATGACGAGTTTGTATAGTATTTTTTAATTCATGTCTCGTGCGTTGGAATGTGACGCGAGATTGAGCCTGAGAATCCTATGTTCTGACTGAAGTGCATGCATCTTCTATGAGGTTGCACGATCTCATTTTTCAATTGCTATTGCTATTATTCTTGGATATAGGTTGCCAGGAAGCCTCCTATTATTTTCATCACATTCGTCAATTAACATATCTAATGTCATTATATATCTATGCACGGGCGATTAAAATTAGAATTGATGTTTCTACTAATGAAGTGCTTGATTAGCCAGATCCCTTATAAATTTGTACTTTAAATTGTATTTGATTATATCTACGAAAAGTGTAGAAGTACCTAAACCGAAAAAAAGAAAAAAAGAAAAGGGTAGAAGTACAATTACTCTAACAAATACAATGCTCTCATCCAAATAAATCTGAATATAATCAAAATCAATTTTCATTATAAACAAGATTGTTTGAAATTTCTTTTGTCCTCTGGTTAAGCTCAAAATAGTGATAGACGATTTTTAGAAGGTTAAAAGAAAAAACTTCAATCACAACTAAGAACTGTTCAAATACATGTAAATCTTTGCCTTTTTTTTTTCATGATTTGTTTTCATATAAATTCAGAAATGAATCTGGTAGAACAAGATAAAAGATATAAATTTTTGTTTTCCTAACCTTTGTCTAACATCATTTTTCTTTGTTGACCTGTGCAACATTTCCTTTATTCTTACATATTTTTTTTTTAAAAAAAAAAACTTTATATTAGATATTATATCAACTTTTGAGTAAAATTTGGCTTTAATTTACAAAACATACTCAATGTTCTATTATGATATGAAAGCAACAGTCCTTCATAATTAGAAAAGAAGAATTCAAAAGAATGAAAACTTAAAAAGAAAAAGAAAATAATATGGGAAAAAGAGAATAGGGGGAAAAGAATTATTGGTTGGCCCATACAATATACATCCTCCGCTGTCAGATTCTTTACGTGTGGCCCCAAGATTCAAAAAATAAAAAGAAAAGTGTGGCCCGGAAACAAACGGCCGGAAGTCTGGGCCTTATTTTCGGCCGATTTCCCTAAAGTCACCGTCCCACAATTCAAAACCCAAAGTTACAAAACCGAGAGAGAGAGAGAGAGAGAGGTGGCTTTAGAGATTGGTGTGGTGCAACTGTTTCCCCACATCTTTCAATATTTTTCTTTTTCTTTTTTTTGATATATTCTTCTAATAAAATATAGTTGTTCATGGCCATCATGCGGAATTTCAGTTGTACTTCCATATTCATTACTCCCAATCATCCCATGCTTGGAAAGTTGGAGCCTCCGCCGTGTGCTGTTTCTATTTGATGTCCGTTAACATCCAGAGAATTTCAACTTAAGAACGATGGTTAAAGGATTATGAGGCTTGACGCATAGAAGCAATGACCAAACATGTACTACCTTGTTGGTTTCATGCTAAGACAACTTCGGAAAGCAGACAACGCCAAAATGTATTATCAGAAAGTCGCTAGTCTCCAATTTCGTTTGTTACGCACCTGTCGCGCTCCTATAAGCTTCATGTTCCGACGTTATGTTGTATGATTTCCAATTCCAACCTTGCTGTCTTTGTAACTCATTCTCTCCTCTAATAAAGCACATTTTTCGTCTATTAAAAAGCTTTCTTAACACTCTGGTACGTATTCGACACTAGTACTAAGACAAGGATTGGATAGCATGACATTCAAACAAACACCCACTGCGAGCAACAAGTAAAAAACAAGGGCTACAACAGCAACAGATAGCGGAAAGAAGAAAAGACCTTGATATGAATATCCACCAAACTACCTTCGTACATTTGAAGACCTTATCTTGACACTTCGTTTGGGGTTCAAGTTGAAGGGTTCAACTAACTACATGGGTCAAAAAGAACAAACTCCTATCAACTAGAACCAAAGACCATCTTACAATTTTATTCTGTTGCAGTTTTGTCACTATTATCTACTTCATTTCTAATAGCTGGCAACGTATCCGGATCAGTTTGGACCTCTGTCACATCCTTGAGGATATGAGAATCAGAAGAATCAGTAGCATTGTGATCAACTGAATCAGTAGTTCCACTCCCAGTGGATGAGTCTGATGATTCACCAGCTTCACCTGTTTGAGTGCCATCCTTCAATTTCCCATTGTCGGTGGCATCAGTGTTCTCCTTTATATACGAATTATTCTGAGTCTTACTTGTTTCACTCGTTTCAGTGTTACCCTTGTTCTCAGTTTCATTTGATGCCATGGATCTTGTTGTCGTTTCTAATTCACCACCCTGCAGATTAGCAGATTCACTTGCAGCTGCATCTCCATTTTCTGTTTTAATAGGAGCCGTTGCTTTAGAATCAGGAAGGTTTTCTTCAGACAATCTATTGCCTCTCTGCTCTATTTCTTCTGTCTGAGCATTTTTGACATCTGCTGCAGTGACAGATGTGTTCATCATATCTTTTCCAGCATGGTTTGATTCCAAAAATATCCCCATTTTATTCTGTTCAGATGAAGTGTCGGCACCGGTTCCTATCATGTTATTGCTGGCTCCAGGGATTGGTACAGTCAGATTACTGCTTGCTTCTGAGTGACTGTCAAAATGTGTTATGGCAGTACTATTTAGACGTGAACTATCCACTGGGTTGGACAAACTGTTGTTTCCAGTTTCTTTACCAGAAGTTGCATTAGAAGAAGTCCAACCTTTCATCAGTTCAGCTCCTGTAACCTTAATATCTGAATCAGTTTGATTCCTGCTGCTTTCTTCTGTATAATTAGGCTTGTTCTCTGATTTCATGATATTCATTCCCGAGTTATCATCTGAGTTTTCCAAACCAACTGTCTCAGTTTCAGTGCTAGTTGTATGAGTATCATGAGTCACAGCGCTAGAAGCATCATCACCCTTGTAGTGTTCCTCCCGAGCTTCATGAGTGTTGTGGTTTTCAACTGAACCCTCCTTTTCCTCATCCTCGCTGTTTTCCTTGTCCTTCTCGTCACTCTCCTCTTCTTTCTCTTTCTCTTCATCCATGAACTCCTCATTACGATCAGTATCCACCTCTGATTTCTCATCATTCTCATCTATCTCATCATCTCCTCCCCCTCTTTCATCTTCCATCTCCTCACTTTTGTTTTCTTCTTCCTCTTGTGCTTCTTCTTGTCCACTCACTTCATGCTTGCTCTCTTCTTTTCCTTCCTGTATTTCTTCCTGTTCATGGAGTTCATGCTTATTTTGAATATTTTCATCATCCTCCTCCACAATATTCTCATCTTCAACTTCTTCCTCATGCTTTTCATTTTCATTTACTTCATCCTTACCTGGACGAAGGTCTTTCCTACCAAGTTTTTGACTCTGATATGCAGTCTGAGTTCCAACTGACACACTAGCATTGTTCTCATCAAATTCCTTCTTCTTATCATGTGAACGCTTAACCTGATAGATCAACCAGAAGCAAACACCAAGCAACAAAATAATCTGCAGAACATGCTTTACCTTGATGCCTTTGGACCTGTGGTTCCTACTTGGTGATCGTTTTATCATGCTTAACTTGCTTAGCCCAAATTTTATCTTCAAGAAAATAGCAAAGGCGGCCACCTGCTTTCAATTGGGAATGCATTATTAAGGCACTGAGCAAGCAATGATCAGAAATGTACAGAGATCAATAAAAATGCAATAGTTATAAATTAGAGAATAATTTCTATGCGCTGACAATATAAAATTATTTTATACTTTCAATTAATACAATTTCAGAAAACTGCCAAATCATGGTGGACAGTTATCATGATAGATAGTTATTCGCCATGATTTTGCAATTTTTTGAGATCCTCTATTGATTGATAGTGTAAATTTGTTTTACACTATACATAGAAATCAATCTCTATAATATAAAGTATTAAAAAAAAAAAAATTCCCTTCCATCGAAATGCTGGTACTAACAACAGAACATCTATCAAACTGAAAAATCCAGAGCTGTAAAGAGATAAAAAACAACTAAAAAGACTATTAAAGGAGGCGACAACATTTATGCGTCTTTGCACAAATAGCAACAATTAAGGCGAGGAGGGGAATGATAAAATTTCACTCAAAAAGCACTCTATGTCAAAAGAAAATTTCTACAAATGAGGATATCAGAATCATTTAATTTAATGTATCTTTCTTTTTTTCTTCTTTTTTTTTTTTTTTTTTTAACAAGGGATTCTCCAAATCCAGAATAATTATGGACAGACAAGAGTAAAACAGCGTTCAGCAAACAAAACTGAAATTATCGCCTGATGCCACTACAAATCCTCCCAGAAAAGAAAACGCAATGTTACCTCATTTATTTTTGGAAAAAAAAAATCTTTTGAGAATTGGAAACAATATAATTGTTCATTTTGTTATTTCCGTCCACGCTTTAAGCATGAAAATCTACATAATTGTCAAGAAAAGTGGGAAATGACAAGCCAGTGGTGACTAGGGGTTTAAAAAAAAAAAATCCACCCAAAGAAGAGACCACAGGCAAACCCTAGAAAAAAACCCCTGAAGAAAAAAAATAAAAAAGCCAACCACAAATTTGAACGAAAATTTCAAAGAAACGAAATCTTTATCACGGATCAACCGAGGAAAAGAAGAACCACAAGCCCAAATGTTGTCCTCCAAAGTAAAACCCCACTCTCGAAGGAGAGCGTGGTTGAATTTCAAACAAACAGAAAGACAGAGGGTCTTCTAAATATTATATAGCTATATACAAGAGTAAGAAGAAAGATTAAATTTTGGATAGAGAAATGAAGAAGAAAGGAATTTCACCTGAATGAGGAGTTGAGGAGCACGCGACAAGTCGAGTTGAGATGGTGGTTAAGGCCCAGTGAGTTAAAAGTACAGTAAGTAATGAGCAGTGATGATAGATAAATATTAGAATCCCCTCTGGGAATTGGGAATGGGCGTGTGACCTTGTCTGGGAACGCAAGATTCTGCATTTACAACATTAGGGAACATCGCCCTCCCTACCAATAAGCTGTCGAAGTGGCCAACGTGGGTGCCGAATCACGGGCCAGGACTAATTGTATGGATTGGTTCATTTTTTTGGTATGCCCATAAAAATACCAATTCATTTAAGATGGTGGGTTAAATGAGTTGGGTTCATAAAAAATAATAAAAAATTATTAAAAAATAATAAAAAATATTAAAATTAATTAAAAAATATAAAAAAATTAAATGGATTATATATATATATTAATATAAGAAATTTTGGCTATAGAAAAATAAAAAAAATTATATAAAACTAGGGGAACAACACACATAATTCAACACAACAAATAAAGGTTCATCAAGATAGTAATAACTAATGACCTATAATTCTATTAAGTAGTGATTAAAATTAGTCAAATATAACAACTAAGTAATCATATAAAGTAGTATATACTATATATCATAGAGTATAATTATTGTTTGTTATTGTTACCCATCAGTTATTATTAATGCTAATATTTTTTTTTTAAAAAAAGAGCAACCCATTTCCAATTTGGTCCGAACTCACTTAACTTGCGGATTATACGGGTCAGGTCAAATTGACCTACTTTTATATGAGCTGAAATTTTGCTAGCTCAATCCACTATTTTGGTGGGTCAAATCGGACTGACTCATGGATTACCGCCCACTTTGATGGCTTTACCTACCATAACACACATCATCCTTTAAATAATATTTTTATTTTTTGAATCACATAAATGTGAATCCATAACACTTATTCTGTCTGCTTGCAAAAATTAATTACAGGTTAAAATTCTTCACCAGGCACCACTTTAATTTCAATTATTTTTAATTTTTAATATCAATTTTTTAGCCTATATTTGAATGTAATTTTATGATAAAGCCTTATTTATACATCTCACGATTAGCAAAAATTTCAATTTTGTTTTTAAAATTTTTTTTGTTCTATTTATGTCCCTGATATTTTATAAATGTTTCAATGTTGTCGTTCCAGTTGACGCCATCTAAATTGATGATGGAAAATGATGACATGTCTACGGAAATGATAACATTGGAACATTTATAAAATATCAGGGACATAAATAGAATATTAGAATTTTCTTCTCCTAACTCTCTTTTTCCCCAACTTCCATTTTCTTTTTCTTTCTATGTTCGCTTCTCTACTACTCTCCCACCACCACTATCCTTGAAGATGAGGAGACAGAACAAACTAACATAGCCACCACAAACCAATCCTCAACCTCAACCCACATCTTACTTCCTTATCTCACCATGCCAAGCCACCAATAGACCCTTTCGATCTGCCCCTCCAACCACACCTCACAACGGCTACAAAACTCACGTCGTCCATCACTGCAAGCACCACCACTTTGTACGAAATCACCGCATCTCCATCTTGTCTATGCCAACCATCGCATGCCATCGCATATGTCATCACCACCAACACTCATGACCCACCACCATGATGCTCCTCAGTTATGCACCATTAGCCACTGCCATTTCTGTTTTGTCTCGCGAACTACCGCCGCTTGCCAAAACTATTAATGGCCCAACCCTCAACTGTCGCATCTCTACCTAACCTATAAATCCCACATTAGTTTCATCTCCTGAATAAGCTTTGTTGACCACCATGTCTAGTCGAGCACTCGCCACCATCAACCATTAACGCAGCCTTGTCTCAACGCTGTTATGAATTGCCGGTACCTTAGCTAGTCGGAGCTCCACCAATCCATCCCCATCGCTCCACCACTGATCCATAGTTGCTAAGAAGGGAGACTGAAAAAAAGAGAGTTACGGAAAGAAAATTCTAATATTCTATTTATGTCTCTAACAGAAGAAAACTCTAATATTCTATTTATGCCCCTAACATTTCACAAATGGATACGTCATCATTTTTTGCCAGCAATTTAGATGGCGTTAATGGGAATAGTAACATTGAAACGTTAAGGACATAAATAGAATAGAAAAAAATTTAGGGATAAAATTAAAATATTTATTAAACAAGGGACATAAATAATATTTTACCGATAATTTTATGTGCGTTAATATCTTTTAGAGATACCCACCTTTAAAAAAAAAAAAGCTTTCAGAGGAATAGGAATTTATTGATTGATTTGTGAGCTAGATACTTAAATACAACCAACATCATGTATAGTTCTTGTCTTCCCCAACTCACATTTTTCTTTATTCTTATTCTCCATTTTCTATGTAGGAGCAACACCCAAATCAAAAGACAAAGGCTTGTCCTTTCTGCCTAATTTTAAAGAAATTTGGTTTTGCCTAATAATATAAAGTTGAATTGAAAGGGTTTTTTTTTAAACTTTTTTTACTAAATATAAATAAAAAGCAAAATCATTTTCATTTCAATTTACTTTCACTTATCTCTCAATTTCTACACATTTTTTAATGGAATTATGTTATTTTTACACACGCCGATTCATATCTTATATATTCAAGTAACATATCCTTTTTTAGTGCACTCAGATGGACAAATAAGCAAGTGTTTGCTAACATGCACCTTGTAAAGTATGGTGCATCATGCACCATGTATTATTAGGTGTTTAACATGGTCTATTACGAGTAATTTGAGGTTTTCTCATAATAGGCAATTATGAAAATGACAAAAATACTCAGACGATGGGCCCTATAGTATCATTGTTTCTTTCAACTTCTTTTTGGTACAAAAATTTATCAATATAATACTGAAAATATTGGTAAAAAGCTACTAAGTAAGACTTTTGTACCAGCATTTTCAGCAAATACGCTGATAAGAAAGAGTTTTTTGGTCTTTTTTTTTTTTTTTTCTAAAACACTAGTAAGAAAGTTATATATATATATAAATTTAAATTTATTATATTTATTTATAAACATAAATTTATATAGATATGTATATATATTTATATATAAATAAAATATGATATTTATATATTTTATACATATTTATATTAATTTATTTATATATATAATTAAACAAATATATTTGTTTATATATATATATATATATATAAAATGACAAAAAAGTTCTTTCTTACCAGCATCTTGACTGAAAACACTAGTAAGAAATTCCTTTATTACCTTTGTTTTATGCAAATTTACTAGCATTCTATAATCTTTGTTACTTGAAACTAAAAAACTATTTCTTGTCTACATCTTTACTGAAAACCTAGTAAAAAACTCTTTTCTTACCAGTATTTTTAGCAAATTTACTAGCGCTCTATAATCTTTGTTGCTTTTTTTCAAATTTTTAATTTTTTATAGAAATTTACCAGTATTTTTGGGAAATTTATCAGCATTTTGGATAAATTTACCAACATTTTAGGTAAATTTACTAGTATCCCATATGACCATTATTACATTTGTTCAAGTTATTTATTTTTTCCAGAATATATATAATATACTTAACAATATTTTAAAAAAATGATAAAAAACTCTTTCTTATCTGCGTATTTATTGAAACGCTGATAAGAAACTTTTTTCTTACCAATGTTTAAGTTAAATTTACCAGTGTCCCATAATTTTTGTTACTTGAAACAAAAAAAACTCTTTCTTAGCTGCATCTTTGCAGAAAATACTGGTGAAAAACTATTTTTTTATCAGCATTTTCAACAAATTAACCAGTGCGCCATAATCTTTATTACTTTTTTTCAAGTTTTTAATTTTTTTTCCAGAAACTTACTAATATATATATATATATATATATATATATATATATATATATATATATATGTATATATAACATTACTCTAAAATAATGATCAAAAAACTCTTTTTTATTTGCGTCTTTGCTTAAAATACTGATAAGAAACTATTTTCTTACCGTTGTTTTTGGCAAATTTACCAGCATCCCATAATCTTTATTATTTTTTCAAGATTTTAATTTTTTCAAAAATTTACCAGCATTTTGGACAAATTTACTAGCATTTGGGCAAATTTACTAGTGTTTTAGGGAAATTTACTAGTATTTTATAATCTTACTTTTTTCAAGTTTTTAATTTTTTTCAGAAACTTACTAACTTTTTTGGCAATTTTACCAGCGTTTTGGATAAATTTACCAGCATCTTGGGCAAATTTACCAATATTTCATAATTTTTGTTACTTTTGTTCAAATTGTTTTTATGTTTCCCAAAAACTTTCCAGTATTTTGGATAAATTTATCAGTATTTTTGGTAAATTTATTAGCATCCCATATGATAATTGTTACTTTTGTTTGAGTTATTTTTTTTAGAAATTTACCAGCATTTTTGGCAAATATACCAGCATTTTAGATAAATTTACCAATATTTTTTGCAAATTTACCAACGTTATTAATATGCACATATAAATCCAATGCTAGTTGCACGACACTTTTTAAAATTAGTGATTTAATCTCAATCACTCAATTTAATCCAATGGTGGAAATATTCATTCTCACTTTTCACATAACAAAGCTATTTTGATAAGGTACATCCCTTGCATATATACACATAAATATTTCCACCATGAAACTATACATGTTTATATTTATATTTATAATATATATGTACATATATATATAATATTTATATTTTTGAATATATTTATTTAATTATATATATAAATATATAATTATAATACATTACTTACATATATATAAATATAACTTGTTATACAGTATTTTGGAAAAAAAAGAAACTCTTTTTTACCAGCATATTTGTTGAAAATACTGGTGAAAAGCTATCAAAGAAGAGTTTCTTACCAGCATTTTCGACATATACGCTGGTAAGAAAGAGTTGTTTTGTCTTTTTTTCCACAATACTAGAAAGCAAGTTTTATGTATATATTTATATATATAAACATTTTTTATAAATATATATATGTTTATTTATATGTAAATATTTATATATTTATATATAAATAAAAATATAAATATTTATTTATGTATATATAATATATTTATATTTTGTGTAAATATATATATTTTTATATTTACAAATATATTTTTTAAGTATATATATAAATATCATTTATTACTTATATATTTATATATAAAAATGTATATTAATATATGTACACACATATATATAGAAATATATATTAATATATGCACACGCACACATGCGCACACACACACACACACATGTATATAAAACTTATTTAATAGTGTTATGAATAAAATGATAAAAGAAACTTTTTCTTACCTATGTATTTGCTAAAAACGTTGATAAGAATAGAGTTTCTTTTTAGCGTTTTTAGCAAATAAGTTAGTAAAAAAAAGCTTTTGTCAGATTTTTTTTTAATTTACCAGTATATTGTTGAAAAAGCTAGTAAAAGTTAATAAATAAGGGTCTCTTACCAGCATTTTTAGCAATATGCTGGTAATTTTTGGAAGAGAAAAAGAAATTGTCAAATGGAACAATGATCATGTGGGGTGACTAATAACAAATCTCCACTGTTCTATTTATATTTTGTACAAAAGAACCCTTCGATTTGACTTAAGTTGTATGTACACCTGCGATGTATGAAAAACTATTGTGCATGTTAGAATGCACCCAAATAAGCATGCTAAATTAGACTTTTTGAAGTTTTGTTTTTTCGGGTCTCGAGATTTGTTAAGTTGATTTGAATGTTTCAGCCTACAAATAGCGCTTTAAAACTCTTTTCAAACACCAAGACCCAGCCAGTTTAAGGGTCGTTCTGCAATGCACCCTTTAAACTAAGGTGCGTGATGCACTTGCTGGTGCAGCTGCACCTTTCTTTACCTACATTCAGAAAACGTGGCTAAATGAAACATAAGTGTGGTTAATTGAACCGAAAAATGCAGTTAAATGAACTTATGAGTGTGGCTAGACAATCTCCCCTTTATCTCATTCCTCTCCCTCCGTTCACTATCGTGGTCCCTTGCCATTCCACCCTTGCAGCCACCCTTGTGGACCCCCTGCCGCTACCCTCACGGTCATCATCGCGGCCCTCTCATCGCTACTGTTGCAGCCCACTTGTCGCTAGTGTCGCAGCCCACTCGTCGTCACCGTTGCGGCCCCTGCCACCATTGTTACTACATTGTCTCTGTAACACCATTGCGTCACCTCCACTACGACGCACTGCCACCGCCCTTCCGCGAGTCTACAAGCCTCGTCTTCGTGCCGACACAAGTTTGTCGTCCATCCCGAATTGCATTATGATGAGGTAGGACTTGGTGGCAATGACTTGCTTGATGAGCTCCGTTGGGGTGAAGGAGTTGGTGGTGGTGACAGCAGCGTCGTAGCGGGAGGCATCGAGGAAGGCGAAGGCAAAGTGGGGGCAATTACGGAGGAGGAGCATGATGACGTTGCCTTAGTGGATGCCGATGTGGTGGAGGTCGGCGGCAATGCGGCGGTTGGCGTGATGGACATCAGCGTGGGTGAGGGTGGAAGGAAGCTAGGAGCTGGAACTATTGCTTGGGGGGGGGGGAGGGTCATTTAGCTACAGTTCAACTTTAATTTAGCCGCATTTATATTTATGTTTAGCCACATCGTCTAATCGGTTAGCCATACTTGTCGAATGCTACTAAATGACAAGTGCACCCTACACAAACAGGAGCGTGATACACTCCACTTTGTAAGGTGTATTCAAGACAAAACCCCAATTTAAAACTCTATTTTTTTGGTCCGAAGCCAGTTTAAAACTCTAAATAGGATTCAGAGCAAAAAGCATGACATGAGAATGGGCAAGACAGGCCCACAAGAGGTCCAAGAAACAGAATATAAAACAAGCCCATGCCGGACCAAAAAGAAACGAGCCCATGCTATGAAGGTAGCGTGTGTGCTTCCGGGGTGGCCGCTGGCCGCGGAGAAGAAGCAGAGTTGTGAATAGAGGAAGCAATGGGAGAGAGGAGTAAAGAGCCGCTTGAGTTGGAGCACAAGAACACTCCCGCTTCATCCTTAGGTATCTAATCTAATCTAATACAATCTAATCTATGTTTCTCCAATCCTTCCTTAGGAATTTGTCTTCATTCCACTGTTTATGACACTCACCATTCCAATCACCAAGTTGATTTTGGCTCTTGTGCAGAATCCGCACTGGTTGTTTGTAATAGAAAATAGAAGGGCTTCAATCACTCAAACCAAGAAGCATCCACCCAATGGATCGCCTCTCAAAGCCCCACTTCCGCCAACCCAACGTACTCTTTCAATCTTCCAACAAACTTCTTCCCTTTTACTTGTTTTATTCCTTATTCCATACGGTTTTCCTAAAAATTGGTTCTTACTTTCAGTTTTCACTTTGATTTCATAGAGCGAAGTAGGTGGTTGCTAATGATAAACTTCAATTCTTTCTTTCAATTTAGGCTAGGAGCCTGAGAGTGATTACTGACAAGTGAGAATCATTGGGAATGATTCCCCTCGTTAAGTGCTTCGTCGGAAAGTTATGTGCCGCTCACTAGGCTACAAGTTTATCGGCATGGTCTAGTTCAATTCTCCTGTCTAGTTTGTTACAAAGTTTGTTCTATGCCTTCTTAGTTTCTCAGAATTTTTAAACCGATAATTGCCTAAAGAAATGTGTTATCTGAAGAAACTTTAAACCTCAGCGTAGCTGGGAGAAATACGATTTTTTGTTTTCATCACTTAGCTTTAACTGTTATATTGTTATAGTTTGAAAGCATTGAGTGGAACCTGATGAAGGGGAAGCTATACAAATCAACTGCACGTTTTTACATTGACAAAAGTTACGTTTGTTGACTCAGTTTTAGGAAAAGTTAAAAGGCCTCCTAGGAGTCATGTCAGAAGCAAATAAACGGCTGGAATGTGATCCAAATGTTAAATCTTGTTCTTGTTGAAGCCATGGTTTTTGCTTTGTTGCAACCATTTTCTACCGCTATCTTTTTCTTCTTATAGCTATACATTAAAAATACTGTAGGACAATCCCAAGAATTATGATATTGAAGAGCTAACTGGAAATGAATCCCAAGTTATTGAAATGGTAATTCAGTCTTCTATATCCCCAATACCTATTTCCATTTACCTGCCTGTTTTCATTTATACTATTGACTCGCAAAAAGTGGATTACATAATTGATTTTTGCATAAATTTTCATTGCAGGATTTGATGCTTGGTGTTGCTGATCTTCATACAACTGAGGCTGTGGATGCTGCTGAATCTGCAATTTCCAGTTTTCAGCCTGTGATTGGTGATGGTAGTGAAACAGATTCAGATAAAATAAGTGCTGAGGATGACAACAGAGGTGATAAATGCAGCGATGATGAGCACTATGATGGCCATGATAATGATGGTAAAATTTTGTCATCTCTTGAAAGATCTTATCTCCAGGAAAAGATAATATTCTTGACAAACAAAAGGGAAATCATTCAATAAAACGGCCGAAGATAGTTGAGCTCATGAGTCCAAGGGGTAAATAGTACAATTTAATATACAAACAAGTTACACAAGTGAAACTGACACGGTCTTCAGTAACTAGCAGAAATATGGCGGTCTTAGGAAACTTCCTTACTAGAAACACTACTCGAAGAGGGTTGAAATTCAATATCTTCCTCTCCAGTTGTTGAAGATTGTTCAGATGTAAAATAATACATGCCTAAAGAAAATGGAGGTGCGGATGGTCGAGGAAGCTTTGTAGCACTTCCAAGCATTAAAATAACCGAGGATATGGTGGGCCTGTCGTTGGGTCTTTCTTGAACGCACAACAACCCAATATGGATCCATCTCAACGCCACATGTGTGGGGCAAGCGTTGACCAATACTGAGTCTAGAAATTCTAGTCCCCTGCCTTCACTCCAGAGTCGCCATGCCTGTTAAATCTCATGTAGGGGTGAGATGTGCGTTGTGACTTCATGATTAATTTAATTGCTAGTGTGTGTGTATATATATATATATATATATATATATATATATATTCTAGTAAAGATGGGTTTTTATAACTTCCTCCATGTCTTTATTTTTTTGGTGGAAGTTGGCAATCTACAGCATATCATGAGTAGATAAAAATATCGCCTTTTTTTTGGTTAAATAACTTGCTTTTAGATATTATTATAATTTATCAGTTGTATGGATAAAAGTGAACTAAAATTTGTTTCTCTCTCCTTTCTTCTCATCTCTTTTTTTGTGAAGAATTAATTTTTATGTGAGATAGAATTAATTTTTGTGTGAGTCAACTATAGATGAAAAAAGAGAAGAAAGAAAAAAGTTTTGGGTTTACTTTTATTGAAATTCAAGACGAGTGGTATATTACACAAGTATTCCTAAAAGTAAGTTATTTAATAAATAAAGAATATGACATTGTTATCTAATTATAATGTTGTGGAGGTTGTTAACTTCCACCAATACAAAAGAATAGCAGGAGGAAGTTAGCAAAACCCAATAAACATATTATCGATAACATCATTATCAGTAATCCTATAAAGAAAAATTTGGAGTAAAAACAAAAGAAGTAAAAAGAAAAAACTTTACATGGGATAGAAGGGTATGGTCACGACCACGCTCCGGTTGGTAGAAGCCACTATTCTTTCTCCCACTCAAAATTTCCAGCATCAATGCTCCGAAGCTGTAAATATCAGACTTGATAGAAAATGACCCTTTCAAAGCATATTCTGGTGCCATATAACCACTGGAGTAACCAATAATGAACACACATTAGTTGGCCCTTGTGAAGGACTTGTATAGAGTTGCTGCATTTAATATAAGGAGGGTGCTATCAAATGCTCAAGTGTCTATACATTTCATCCTTTGAACCTTTATAATTGACAATTTACTTTTAGATTTGTATCATTTCAGATAACAAATTAAAAAAAGAAAAGCGTATGAAGGTTCAAGCTCTTCATATCATGTCCTTTAATGCAATTCAAGTTATTCAACACACACCCTTACCAGAGTTACTTATGTCTCGTTCAAAATTTGATTTGGTACGACTTCATAGAGTAAGTAAGAAACTATCCTTAAAACCATAGATTCCCCCCTATAAAGATGATTGTCAATGTTGTCCAGTATCATATATAGAATGATCTAATTGAGCTATAAACTACAGTTATGCAGATTAGCCAGCAAAAAGAAAGGTAACATAGTGAATTTTCTCTATGCCATTAGTCTGAAGAAATCATATGGATCTACATTGAATTGAGAGAACTAAAAGCACTTACTATGTACCAACAACTCTTTCAGTGCTTGCTTCAATTTGATCTTCACAAACAACTCTAGCTGTTCCAAAATCAGATATCTTTGGATTCATCTCTTCATCTAGCAATACATTGCTAGCTTTTAGATCCCTATGAATAATTTTCAATCGTGAGTCCTCGTGTAAATAAAGAAGACCTTTTGCAATTCCATTTATAATTTTTGCCCGCTTAGGCCACTCTAGCTTTCCACGTTTGATTGGATCTACATGCCAGGGTAAGAGTTAGAAAAGATTCTTTCAAATTAGGAACGTCTTCATGGTTTTCTATAACATGAAGAAATAAGTATAAAATATAAATCATAGAAGGACAAGAAGGGCTAACCAAACAGGAAAGCATCAAGACTAGTGTTGACCATGTACTCATACACAAGAAGCTTTTCATTTCTATCAAGGCAGCATCCCAAGAGCCTGACAAGATTTCTGTGTTGAAGTTTTGCAATTAACATCACTTCATTCTTGAATTCTTCAAGGCCTTGCCTTGATTTGAATGAAAGCCGTTTAACTGCTATTTCCTTGCCATTAATCAACTTCCCCTGCATGCCAGAATTTCCTGATTTATGAAATATGAATCACAAATTTAGCGGCCAATTCAGCGAATTGCCATATACTTCCCTTATTTGGATATTTTCTGTGATTAATTAACTGTCCCCCGTATTTCTCTAAAGTGAATCCCCCACTCATTTTGCCAAAAGCATAGTTATAAGACAAGTAATTATCACTTCGTAACAAAATTATTTCCAATGCACAAACACGATACGTACTTGTACCCAAAATGCTCAGAACTAATAAGTAAGAAAAGTTGCAGTATAACCTTGAAAACGGGTCCGAAGCCACCTTCTCCAAGCTTAGTTTCATCAGAAAAACTGTTGGTAGCAACCTTAATCATGCTCAAACTAAATTCTCCGTTGTTGTCTTCATGTGTTGCATTAATTCCTGGTTCCTCCAAGTATGATCTACTTGAACTCTTCAAATTCTTTAATTGAATTTCAGCACTTGTTCCTCCTCCTAAATTATAATCTTATTAGGAAGGTTTGGCAAATATAACAAATTTTAGTAGAGACTAGCAACTTCCCAGGCTTCACTGTTGCTAAGTTGTTACATACCTTTTTTTCTTCTTTTCGAGAGGGGACATGAAAACCACCCTATACTCAGAAGAGCCACAGCAACAACTGCAATCAGAATAACCGTGTGGACTATAATGTTTTCTTTATCGCTTCCTCTCTTCCCTGCTCTTTCAAGTTTCAATAATTATTAGAATTTCTGTGAAGTCTAACCCAAATATTAAGGTAAAAGGATCAACCATTTAGTGTGAAACATAATCGTCAGAACAGATTAGTGGAACATCAAGGAAGATGTCATGTCTGCCTTTTTCTTTTTAATCCTTAATATCTAACTACTTGTTAATACTAAATTTCCTTTCATGGTTAACAACTGACTCACCTAAGGGAACAAGTCTCGCTTATTAGTATGTACAAAATTTTTTCGAACGTCCTTTGTGAATTTACCTTCAGAATGTGGCAATAGCACAAACTGCTGTGCTGGTGGCTCCGAAGTTTGCTGATAGAAGATATACTTCTCATACCTTATATTGCAACTAGGAGCCATTATGCGCCACCCAACATTCTGTTGGCAACACTGCTCAGCCTTCTTCATCAACTGAGACAAACAAGAGCTGCATGAGCTGCCATTTATATCTCTTGTGCACTGCACCAACCCATATCTATTCTTAGATTCATCTTTCACCAAAGATTGCCCAGTTTTGAACAGCATATCCGTATTTGAGGCTTCTTTTATTAACTGATACATCAGAGCTTGCGCATCGATATATGCTTCAGTAGGTGAAGTTCTATTGCTGAGGTTCCAAAAGAATGCTTGTGGATTAGTTTGTGCCCGTCCAAAGAAGCGTTTCTTGGAGTACCTAAGCATGCATTCGTCATACCAGATGATTGCACTTGTCATACGAAATTTTGATGCACACTGGGCTTTGATTTCTTGGCTTGCACTTCTGGTACAGTTTTGGCAAGTGTCAATGGAAACATCACCCCTGCAGAGGAAGAGGCCATAGAGCCTTCTGGAAACACTGTCATTGTAGAAGCTGTGAAGGGCAGCTTTTGAAGATAAAGAATCCAGGAGGAAAGTTAGATCAGATTGGAAATTAGCATCGGTTGCTTTATCCAATGGATCTTCACAGATACGGTAGTTATAGGTTGGCTTGGAATCATTGGGGTTAATGAGCACAGCAATTGAGATCAAAACCAAAGAGAAAGAGAAAGCTCTGCAATCGTGGGAGAGATACATTGTTACTGCATGGTTTCTATTACAAAGTTGCTGCAAGATATCAAAACTTTTGACTTAGTGGAGCAGAGTACGAGGGAATATGTGTCTCTTTCAGCTAAGTGGTGTCTTTAGAAAATGTTAAACGGTTATCGTGTAATTGTTTATATGATGCAACTTTCTTCTTGACCGTTGCTTCATATGAAAAATTACTATGAGCAAATCTAAATGGACGTTTATTTTTCTATTTGATAACAACTTTCCCTTTGCTTGCAATTTGCAAGATACTTGAAAAAGAAAAAAACAGAAAAGAATGCATCTAAGTTGAGGCCAGTTGGTTATTGACGAAGCCTTGAAATAAAGTTTCGGTGGCTAATTCCACCAGCAAGCAGATCCTGTCAATGAGGTAATCCAGATGTATGGCAAGAATTTCTTACTGCGTCAGAGTACAGAACACCCTTTTATGTATCAAATTTTACAAATGTTCTACATCGTTATAGTCTACTGTTGATAAAAATTTCTAACTGATAGTTGAGTTTAAATTTCTTTGCTCGAGTGTGCACTCTAAACGGGGAAAAGAATATATGACGCAATTGCGAAGACACTCTATCATTGAAACTGAATGATTTGCCTTGACACTTTATTAAAAAACGAATAAAATCATTTAACAAAAAGATCAACCTATTACTATCGAGGGAAAAAAGTACTCTTAGACAAGTCATTGATTGAGGATATTGTAGAGTTATTGGTAGATTGACCCGAACTCGATCCGTCTATCCTGTTTAGCTTCATTCCCATATCGGTGGAAAATGCAGGTTCTCCAGGAAGTGGCACTTCAGCCGAAAGGCTGCTGAGATATGAAACAACTTTCGCCATTGAAGGTCTATCCTCTGGATTTTCTTGGACACATAATAAACCAATTTGAATGCACTTGATAACTTCACTATGGGAAAAAGAGTCTCTTAGATTAGGGTCCAATATTTCTAACGGTGTTTTATTCCTCCATTGTCTCCAAGCCTGCAAGAATGTCTCTAATTAGGTATTTGAATCATTGCTCTCACTTTTGCTTCTTTCTCAATACAAGAGGTTATTATATATATGAGCATCAACAAAAGGAAATTTATACCCACAGTGCTTAGAAGATCATCATAATCGTGTGACTCAACAGGACGTGCATTTCGTTTTGCACTGATTATCTCAAGAACTATGACTCCAAAACTGAACACATCTGACTTTTCAGAGAATTGTCCATGCATTGCATATTCTGGAGACATATAACCACTAAAAAGAATAATATTGATATTAGAACATTATTACAAATAAAGATACAATAAAGAATATTTCATGGATTCCTACTGAATCAAAGAGGTCTATTTGTGTATGCATAATAGCAGGCATTAATTCTCATATTCTTTTATATTTGATAATGACATTTAATTGAACTTTGATGATAAGAGAAAAATTTAATCTAAAGTCTAAATATTATAAATACGTTGTTAAGTAAGAGAGGTGAAAAATTATTAATATCTTTATCATACTTCACTTTAGTCATGCAACATCGTTTTTAATATATGCTAAACTTAATATAATATGAGAAAGGGAACAATAATGATTAAACTTGTGACTACCTTGTCTATAAAACTCTTTATAATATGACAATAAAAATCAGTGAATATTTAAAAATAAATTAACCTGTGAATTCAAGACACAAAAGTAATGTTATATATATCTCTAGCATACAAAAATGTTGACAAAAAAAAAAAATAAATAAAGAAAAAAGAATGGGATCAGAACATAAGGATTTTTCAAAAATACTCACTATGTTCCAACGATTCTGTTAGTATTTTCTTGCTCTTGATCTGTAGCAACTATTCTTGCTAAACCAAAATCTGATATTTTTGGATTCATACTGTCATCTAACAATACATTGCTAGGTTTGAGATCTCGATGTATAACTTTAAGTCGTGAATGCTCATGTAGATAATGAATTCCACGTGCAATCCCTCCTATAATTTTGTAACGCTCGAACCAATGTAGTACTCTTTGCTTTTTGGGATCTACAAATTCATCGCAAGCCACTTAGCTAAGAAGAAATATATATCAAAAAAATCTTTTCCTAATAAGTTGAATGAAACTTATGATAAGAAAATTGAACTTTTCAAATCAAATATGCTAAGACAAGAAATTCCTTACCAAATAGAAAGTAATCAAGACTCTTGTTGGGTACATATTCATATATAAGCATTTTTTCTTGCTCTTCCAAGCAAAATCCTAATAAGGCCACCAAATTTCTGTGTTGAAGTTTGGCTATTAATAAAATTTCATTTTTAAATTCTACTGAACCTTGTCCCGAACTTCTTGAGAGTTTCTTTACAGCAATTTGTTGTCCATCCGTAAGAACACCCTAAAATTAAAGCATTTTGGTTAACCATGACAAAACAAGCACACATATTAGATTATAGTTTTTATCCCGTTGGGTTATACCTTGTAGACAACACCAAATCCTCCTCTGCCTATCTTGTTCTCCGGTGAAAACTTGTTTGTTGCAGCCTCAATTGCAGCCAAATTGTATTGTAATGACTCCAAAGTGTTAACTTCATCCCCAACTGAACCAATAGATGAAAATTTAAAGTAAGCATGCAAAAACTCACCAATATTCTAACCTTAAACAGCAAATGAAAAATGGGATTGGTTTTATTTATTTCTGTTAAATACGTACAATTTTCTCTTAGAATTGTCCTACGTTTCTTCCTCGATCTTCTCCTTAGGTAATAGCAGCCAAAACATAAGAGAATTACCGAAACAAAGGGCACGACAGCAATTATGACAACCATTCCTGATCCAATTCTCTTTTTCCCTGCACGATGATATTTGGGGCAATTAAGTTGATAACTTCAATCTCAGTCAATTAAAAGAAATAAATAAAAAGATAATACTAAACCTCGATTGTTACGCCTCCTATTGTTGCGTATGGTATAGATATAAATCATATTGAATGAAATATGCGTCTGGCATTTAAAATTATAAAAAAGAAAAAGAAAAGCTTATCAAACGTATGTTTCAGAACATTACTTGGGGAAGACGATGATGGTGTCCCAGTGACATTGTAAAATGGGTACATGTCGTATCTGACAACACAGGACGCAAGCATAGCAGCTGCGCCTTGTTGGCCGCTGCAGCACGCGGGAAGAGTTCCGATGGCATTCCGCAAACACGTCTCACACTGAGAGCTCGTTAAGTCGGTGGTGCACTGCCCCAACCCATACACCGTCTCAGACGCCGTTACCTGCACTTGCCCCGTGGCGAACTTCTTCGCCGACGCTGAATTCGCCGCCTCCTTTGCCAGCTCATTCAACAACCCAAACAACGATTGGTTGAACCGTTGAAAGTCAACGCCGGAGATATTCTTTCCATCCCGCGGGTTCAAACCGGGGACGGTGCTATAGAACTTGAAGTACTTGTTTGTGTAACGTAGCAAACACTGCTCGTACCAGATCACAGCCTCCGTTTGGTTGGGGCAGCGGTTTGTTATTTCTTTGGCGGCGGTGGCGACGCACTGTTGGCAGAGGGTGGTGTTGATGTCGCCGCGGCAGAGGAAGAGGCCGTTGACGGCGTCCGTGGTTCCGAAACCCATGATGGTCATGTAGTAACCGTCTTGTTGCTGGGAGGCGTTGGTGGTGAGAGTATAGAGGAGAACATTGAGATTGCGACCTACTATGCTGCCAGGTGCGTATGTGTGGTTGTTGTTGCAGTAAGAGCCTACGTAATTAGGAGCTGCTTGGCTTGTCAAGCTTAGCAATCCAAACAGGAAGACAAGTGCGTACAAGGTTGCCCACTGTTTTGAGGTACCCATCTTTGGACTTTGATCATCAATTGGTAGGAAGGGATGTTGTATGGTGAAGGATGCAAATCCGATGCCTAATATATTTAATCTATTTAATTTTATTATTTATTCAGCTCTGTATAGTTGTATGTTTGATGGAAGCACGCTAATTGATATTATTAGCTCCAGCCTCCAGCTAATTAAGAATTGTTCTTCTATTCCGGCGAATTTAAAACAAGTGTATAAAAGCATGCATTGCCCTTCAGAAACTTGAAGCCTTTCATTTTTTTATTATTAGATTAGATGAGCATTCTAGGAACATGAAAGTCAAATTGTGATGGCAGAAAGATGGGTGAGTATTCAATTTAAGTTGGTTAGAAGGGAAGTTCAATTCACATTGCCGTAATAAACTTGCTTTAACTGGAAAATAATATTGAATTATATAGGGGTACTTAGCGTACATAAAACGACGTCAAACAAGATCGCGCATCCTCAAACTCAAAGCATTGGCAGCCTCATTTACATCAAGCTGCCATAGCCGAACTCTTCAGCATGAGTTTGATTGCAACAGCGGTTTGATTTGCTTTGTGTGGGGTTTTTTTGGGGGGGGGGGGGGGGGGGATTACAAGTTTAGAAATACACCTGATACTTTTCCGAGTAGTGATCATCGGAGGACTTATCTAAGGAATGGGATTTCTGAGAAAAGAAAAGAGAGATGTTAATTAATTAATTAATTATTGTTAGGAGTCGGCCAGCATAAAAAAATAACTCATCAATTCTCTCTCTCTCTCTCTCTCTTTTTCGGTGAAGTACTCATCAATTCTCTTAACAGGGAATCTATATATCTATAAATCTCATACAGACGGTGATGAAAATTGTTGCCTTGACAAGGGAAATATATCTTGTCTTGTGGAACAGTAGCTTAGAAATTCACCAACCTCTCCAATTCCAGGCAGATAAAGAAAAATGAAGAAAGGAGTGGTTATCTGACTGGATCAAAAAAGTCAAACCATTACGAACTATTTTTTTGACTAACACATAACACAACAAAAGTACAGGTGCATTATTATCGCCAGGGTCTACTTTTCCTTGGTGCACAAAAGGAAAATGATATTGGGTCGTATGTTTTTGTATTATCATTATATTCACCGATTTCCCAATTATATTATTATATAAATAAATTCCTTACCTAGTGATACATAAATCATCGATAATCGACGGACACACGCATAAATATTCGTCCAAATAACATCAACTTGCACAAAATTGCATTATCACCGGTCTACTTTGCCGTGCTGCACAAAATTAAGAAGAATTCAACAACGACATTTCATAAATTTTAGCCCCCACTAGACCACTAAAGGCATGAGCTACGTGCTTATGAACAGTGAATTTCAGGGTCAATATAACATAAAATAATGGGTGCTAGGTGAGTATGAGAACTAATTAAGGTGTGGTGCACATTTCACTCCGAGGCAATAGTTTTAATTTTTTTTACCATTTCAAATGATTTTCATTGTAAACCATTTCACTTATTCATGTATTAAATAAGCTCTTTGAAGTCATCTCCGACTTTGATATTTTGATGTTGATATTCATCTTTTAATTTGCTGATGGTGACATGATTTTAGATGAAGGAAGAATGCTCAAGGTAGATATTAAGTAGGGTTGTGACTAGTGAAATGATTGTGTGATGTATTTTTCTGAACAAAACTTCAGTTTCGGTAGGGAAATCAGTGGTGCCGATCGGGTTGCCTTTTGAAGAGTCTAGGTATTTCCATTAGTCCGAGTGATCACTGATGTAGTGGAGTTGGTTTGGTTTGTTATCGTCTCATCATTCCTGTTTGATAAAATGTCTAACCCAATTAGGCATTATTATCCCTAAATTTATACTTTTTTTAATCCATCATCGCTTAGTTTATTTTGTTATTACCATTGCATGTATGAAAGGGGTTTTTAAGATTCTAATAACTTAATATAGTCAACAGATTGGGATTTATGAGTCAATAGAGAGAAGCTCTGAGACATATTCAATTTTTTTTTTAAAGTAATTTTCGTATTACTGAGTTAATTCAAATGCAAATTGGTTGACATTGTGCAGTATCTTATTTGGGAATGCATATAGTTCTTGTCTTTTCAAGGGCAGCAGCAAGATGTTAAATAGAAGCATCCAGCATAAAATTTGAAGGATTCATAGGAATGATTTTACACCGTAAACTTATCTAATAATTATAATCCGTCAACATCAGTGCATTAGATGACATCATAATTTGATTTATTTTCAACAATATATGACATCTTAGTTTGATTAATTTCAACATATAACATCTGGAGAAATTCTTAGAATAGGTTCCTTTATCAGAATATCTTGACTAAACAAAGCTTCACCAATTCGAAGATCATAGAATCGAACCAGCTGTTAGGTTGTACAGATAAGAATGAGACTACCGGTTTTGGGGCAATCTCCCACGCAGGAAGGTTGCAGGCATTCGAGGTGATGGCAAGGTCATAGAATAACTATTCAGCATAAGTGATGTAGTTGCCATTGAAGGTCTGTGAGCTGGATTTTCCTGGACGTATAATAAACCAATATGGATGCATCTGATGACTTCAATTCTGGAATATGAACCTCTTATTGTCGGATCCAAAGACTCGAAAGGTGTTTGTCTCCTCCAAGTTTTCCACGCCTGCTATAATACAAGAAGTTAGTTTTCAAAACTGAAAAATCCGGTGATCCTTCCCGCAATCCATTGAAAAAAAATAAAAATTTCTCACACGGCTTAATATTTTCTCACATTTGCAAACAGACTTTGGCGTCAATAGAGTAGAAAAACATGCTACACTTGGCTTATAAGTACACTCACATGGCTCAAGAGGTCATCAGCATGATGTGATTTATAAAATTCAGAATTCTTCGTGCCACTCATAATCTCTAGAACTAGGACACCAAAGCTGAACACATATGCTTTTAGAGAGAATTATCTTTGCATTGCATATTCTGGAATCATGTAACCACTACAAACACACATGCACTATTAATCCAAATATATATTTAAGCAAGATGATGGGAGTTTTGGCTTATGGAAGAAAAAAAAGAAAACTGAGTAAGAGCGACTAGAATCCTTTTAAACTTTTTAGTTGAGTGAGTTTGATTTTGTTATTTTCTTTTGAACTAAATTAAGCTTTAGCTTAGTAGAGCAAGCATATGTTTTTCAAGCCTAAAGAACTCTTATATAAGAAAGCATGTTAGAGACACAAATCATTCTTAAGTCTTTGTCAGCCCATTTAAGATTTTGGAATAATTAACTGTTAATATTGTAGAATAATTAGCTCTTAACATTGTAGATAAATTACTCTCAAGAATTGAGTGCAGTACATAAGACAAAGATTGGAAACTTACAAAGTTCCACCTATCCTTCTTGTCTTAGCTTGAGTTTGATCCAAGTGGATTATTTTCGTTATGTCAAAATCTGATATCTTAGGATTCATATTAGAATCTAAAAGAACATTGCCAACCTTGAGATCATGGTGAACCACTCTAAGCTGTTAATCTTCATGGAGATACTGAACACCTCGAGCAATCCCTACTATCATGGTGTAACGTCTAGTCCAATCTAGCTCTCTTTGTTTATGAGGATCTACAAATTTGTCAATATTAAATATCTAGGTCAGCATTAAGTTGTGTTTCCAGGAAGAACTGGTTCACGTACACAATCAGCCACTTCTCTTTTCGTAATATAAAAGCTAACACCATGTTAAATTAACTGTGCTTTTATGCCTTCATATCAATCTGGGCAAGTTAACCAAACATTTCTAAACAGACGTGATAAACAGAAGTATTTATAAAGAACAGTAGGAAAGGTCCAAACCAAATAGATAGTGATCAAGGCTTTTGTTTGGGATGTACTCATAGACAAGAATTTTCTCTTGTCCCCTCAAGCAAAATTCTAATAGCCTCACTAAATTTCTGTGTTGAAACTTCACTACAAGAGCAGCCTCATTCTTGGATTCTGTGGCTCCTTGCAAAGAGCTTGCTGACAACCTCTTGACAGCTATCTCTTGTCCATCAGGAAGGGTACCCTGAAAACATGCTGTAGATTAAACCAATGGGCTGAGTTTGGCAAAGGGCTTTGACGACATTTTTGCATCAAGAAGTTTCTTACCTTATAAACGGTACCAGATCCACCATGGCCAATTTTGTTATTATCTGCGAAGCTGTTTGTGGCAGCTTCAATTGTCGCGAAATCGTAACACAGAGATCATTTCCATCTGCTTTCATTAGGGAGAAAAAGAAAAGGTAAAAAAAGAATGAATACTGAGCGACCAAATCGTTCAATCTTGGTTTTGGATGGCAAACAAACAAACAATTGGAGCAATAACGAACAATTGACAGGGTACCATCATCGACTATTTCACCACACTTGTTGCTAGCCTTCTTGCGCAGCAAACAATAACCGATAATGAAAAGTGCCAAAGAAATAACAACTGGCACAACCGTTGCAACAATTATTATCGAGACATTTCGTCTTCCTGCATCAGTTGTTACCTGCTTAGTTAATTTCAATAATATTCCTAAGATTCGAGAAGGCAATAAGGGACATAAGAGAACATTCAACCGACTACAAAATCCGAGTCTCCGACACTCCTTAGTCCTCACCGCCCAACAGAACACCATTCACAATGTGTTCACTACACATACGACTCACATACCTGAACGAGAAGGAACCGTTACTGCATGTGAGGTGAGGTTTATATGGTAAAATGGGTAGAGTTGAAATCTGATATTACACGCGGGAAGCAGAACTCTTCCGCAATGGCTCCAATGGCGCTTCTGAAGTACTTCACGCAATCAAAAGTTGACAAGTCTGGAGTGCACTGTGCTAGGCCATACAGCGTCTTGGCCGCGGCGAACTTCCTCCCCTGCGTGGCGAACTTCCTCTGTGTCCGGGAATTCGCAGCTTCACCTGCTATATCATTCAACGCGCTTGCCACTGTTTGGTCAAATTGCTCCCTATAAGCGCTACCTATGTTTTTGCTGCTTCCGGAGGACTCAGAAGGAATGATGATATTCAAATATGTGTTGTTGGACTAACGTAACATGCACACGTCGAACCAGATGACGGGCTCTGTTTGGTTGGGGCAGAGGCGCGCTGTCTCTTTGGCTGCGGCGGCTACGCAGTCTTGGCAGACGGCAGCGCTGACGTCACCACGGCAGAGAAAGAGCCCGGTGACGGAGTCAGGAGTCGCCGTGCCCGCGGTGGTTCTGTAGAAACCGTCGTGGAGGGAAGCGTTGGAGATGAGGTAAGTCACAAAGCTGAGAAACTGGAACAAGAAAACAGAGAGAAGAAATGTGAATCATATTTTCCATTTGGTATGTACAGTGACAGGAAGTCCTTATATACAAGTCTACGTTAACTAACTAAAGCATTCTAACTATAAGCTACTTAACCAACTAATTTCAGTTACATTGTAACTAATTTAGTTCAGTTGTACAACCAACTTCACAGCCAGAGTCAGGTAAGACCCCCCCGCAAGCTGGAGTATGAAAGTTTATCATACCCAGCTTGGATTTAAGCAAAGCAAATGGACTTGGGGCAAGAGGTTTGGTTAGGATATCTGCAAGCTGAGATGAAGTTGAAACAGGAAGGAGATGGATAACACCAGCTTGAAGTTTCTCGCGAACCAGGTGACAATCAATTTCTATGTGTTTAGTCCGTTCATGGAAGACTGGATTTGCAGCGATATGGAGCGCAGATTGGTTGTCACAATAGATGACAGCTGGGGAAGAAGTATGGCCAAAGTCATTCAAAAGGTACAACAGCCACTGTGCTTCACATGCAGATTGTGCCAAAGCTCGGTATTCTGCTTCTGAGGAAGAGCGGGAAATGGTAGTTTGCTTCTTGCTCTTCCAGGAGACTAGGGAAGAGCCAAGAAAAAAACAAAAACCAGTGACAGATCTCCTTGTATCAGGGCAAGCACCCCAATCAGAGTCAGAGAACCCTTTTAGTTTCAGATCAGAATCAGCAGGAAAGAAGAGACCAGTGGCAGGGGTAGATTTCAGGTATTTCAGAACCCGAATGGCAGCTTGATGATGGATCAAAGTAGGCGATCCGAAGCGACTTAACTTTCCTACTGCAAAGGAGATGTCGGGCCTCGTTTGGGTTAGATATAGAAGCTTGCCAACTAAACTGCGATAGGTAGAGTGATTAAGCAAAGGATCACCCGATTCTTTGGACAGCTTCAAGGTATAGTCCATAGGTGTGCTTACCGGTTTAGCACCCAACAACCCAGCATCTTGTAACAGATCAAGTGCATACTTGCGTTGGTATAATGCAATTCCTTTGGGAGTTCTCGCTACCTCCATGCCCAAGAAATATTTCAAGTTGCCCAAGTCCTTGATTTTAAACTTGGCATCAAGTAGTGATTTCATGGACTGGATTTCAGAGATGTTGTTGCCAGCTAGTACCAAGTCATCGACATAAACCAGTATAGCAGTGAAACTGGTGTGGTCATGTTTGGTAAACAATGAGTAATCTGACTTTGATTGCTGGTAACCAGAAGAGAGGAGAACTTCAGTCAACTTAGCATTCCATTGCCGGCTTGCTTGTTTTAACCCATATAAAGATTTCTGCAACTTGCACACTAGGCCGGGGTCATTTGTCTGAAGCCCAGGGGGAACACGCATGTAAACTTCTTCCTCAAGATCCCCATGGAGGAATGCTGTATTGACATCTAATTGGTGCAAGAACCAGCACTTAGCTGCTGCAAGAGAGAGCAGAACCCGCAAGGTTGTCATCTTGGCAACTGGGCTAAACGTCTCCAAATAATCAATGCCGGCGGTTTGAGTATAGCCTTTGGCAACCAAACGGGCTTTGTGCCTCTCTATGGAGCCATCAGGTTTGAATTTGACTTTGAAGACCCATTTACACCCAATGGCTTGCTTCCCAGGAGGTAGATGTGTAAGTACCCAAGTTCTATTCTCATCCAAAGCATTGAGCTCAGCATTAATGGCTTGCTGCCAACAATCAGATTTCACAGCCTCTTGGTAACTAGTAGGTTCTGTATTAATGGTAAGAGCTAGGGAAAGGTTTTTGTGGGTAGGAGAAAGAGAAGTGTAAGAAAGAAAATGAGCTAAAGGATACCTGGTAGAAGAGACTGGTGCAGCGGAGTGTCCCTTGGCAAGCAAACAGTGATAGTCCTGTAGATAGTTAGGAGGTTTGGTAGGACGTGCGGATCTCCTAAGGTTTGGTGGGGGTAGTGAGGTTGATGTTGGCTGTGTTGTGGGAGCAACAATGGGTATATGAGAATGGGTAGATTCTAAAGTATATACAGGATCAGCAGCAGTGGGTGTTGAGCGAGGACTGTAAGTTCGTGGGGCTGAGGGCGTGGAAATTGGTGTATGCATAGTGATTGAATATAGGAATAAATCATCAATGCACTGAGGAGAGGTAGGCACTGTGATAGAAGGGTGGCTTGTGGCAGTGGAAGGAACAAATTTGAAAGGGAAACATTGTTCATAAAAGGTAACATTTCTGGATATAAAAGTCTCTCTACTATGCAAGTCAAACAAAAGATATCCCTTTGTCCCATTGGGAAATCCCAAAAATATGCATTTGCGGGCCCGAGAATCTAGTTTCTTTCTATGTGCTGCAAGGGTGGAGGCATAAGCTAAACACCCAAATACTTTAAGATGAGATAGATCTGGAATCTTACCATAAAGCACCTCATGAGGTGCTCTATTAGCTAAAAATGGTGTGGGCTGCCTGTTAATCAAATAGACAGCATGGCTAACAACATGATGCCAAAAGTTCTTAGGAGCAAATGAATGAAAGAGCAATGCTCTACACACGGAAAGAATATGTTGGTGTTTGCGCTCGACTACCCCATTTTGTTGAGGAGTCTCTACACAACTAGTTTGGTGAACAATACCTCTAGAATTATAAAATTGGGGCAACTTAAATTCAGGCCCATTATCAGACCGTATGCACTTTATTTTAGTATCAAACTGAGTGTGAATGAGATTAGCAAAGGAAACAAGCAGTGAAGACACTTCAGATTTCAATTTCATAAAATGTACCCATGTATATCGTGACTTATCATCAACTATTGTCAAAAAATAACGATGCCCAAATGTAGATGGTATGGAAATGGGGCCCCAAATGTCTACATGCACCAGGTCAAAAATGTTTTCAGACTTAATAATACTAATGGGAAAAGGAAGTCTCTTCTGTTTAGCAAAATGACAGGTGTCACAGGGACTTTTATTATCAACAAATGTAACATAAGGGTGCTGTTTGTACAATGCATGTAATCTAGAGTAAGAAGGATGTCCTAAACGCGAGTGCCACAAATCAGAACTAATGTTTGTGACATTATTGATACAAGGGAATGAAGGAAAATTATCTGTGGGGGTATTCACTGTGTACAAGCCATGGTCCACTCTAGCTGCACCAATCTTCTTTAATGTAGGGAGATCCTGTATCTCACAACAAAGCTCAGTAAAGGTTAGTTTACAGGTTAAAGTGGTGGTCAATTTAGAAACAGAAATTAAATTGAACTTGAAAGAGGGAATGAACAAGACATTGGTAAGGTAGAAATCTTTCGTAAAGAAAACAGTCCCTGATGTGTCAGTTTTGATCTGACTTCCATCAGGAAGAGTAACTAAAATGGGTTTAATTTTTCGAAAGTGATGGAATACATTTAATGAATTACAGACATGGTCAGTTGCACCAGTATCTATAATCCATGAGTGAGACTTGGAGTCATTGGTGGATATGGCATAAGGGTTACCTGAGGTAAGTGGAATGTGTCTAGGGTTGGAGGACACTTGGTTTATATTATGAATGTGAGTCCGTGAGTCTTGTTGTTGCAAACAAAGCTATCAGTGCTCTCTTCTGCTCTGGAGTGAAAGAAGTCAAGTCATCACACACTTCCTTCTGAGATACTACACTATTGGCATCATCAATTTCACCTTCTGCCAAACAATTGTTCACTATACCACTGTGAGGTCTTGGCCTGAAATTAGGTGGGAACCCATGTTTCTGATAATGTAAATCAACAAAGATGTCCACTCTTTCCACAAAAAGAACACATCTTTCCGGACTGTCCTCTAGCAGTACTGAACCTACCACCAGCACTGCCTTGCCCTCTTGCACCTCGCCCCCTGCCTCTTCCTCTTGAAACAGAGGTGCCCATGCCTTCAGATTGATGAGCGAGGATACGAGATTCAACAATATCCACTGGGATTTGCCGCTCTTGTTGAGTAAGCAAAGAGAACACTGTATCCATGTCAGGAACCGGATTCATCAACATTATCTGGGACCGAACTCCGCTATATTGCTCGTTCAAACCTCTCAAGAACCGAACTACATAGTCTTGTTGTCGGTAATTTCTAATTACTCCCAAACCACAAATACAGTTATCAGGTGGACAATTGCAACCAGGAATAGGCCTAAAATGCTCCAATTCTTCCCAAATCGACCTCAAATGAGTGAAATAGGATGTAATAGAAACCTCACCTTGTTTTACAGCATACAGCTCTTCATTCAATTCAGCTATTCGATATAAGTCACCTTGATGATACCTCTTCTTCAAGATGTTCCAGAGGTCGTAAGCAACTTCAACCCACAAGACACTCTCCATGATCTCCGGGCTTAGTGAATGATTGATCCAAGATAGCACAATGGTGTTACATCTATCCCAGGCCAAGAACAATGGGTCTTCAACCTCTAGTCTGCGGATTCTTCCATCAACGAATTGCAACTTGTTCTTTCCCTTTAGAGCCATTTTCATAAGACGCGCCCAGGTGTGGTAGTTTTTGCCAGTCAAAACAGTGGGAACAAGGGGTGTCCCTGGAGCCTCGCTTGGATGAACAAAGTAGGGACTTGAGGGATCCATCGCGGGGTTGGGGTTTGCATTTGCCATAATCGAACCAAGAATCAGGGAACACGGAGGCAAGACGAACGAACCAAAAAAAATTCTGCACCAACAAGATCGAACTGAGACGAACGAATAAGAATCGATCGAACCAACAAGGGGCAGCAATTGCACTAAGAAGAGCAAGGACGGCGAGAAGCGAGAACGACGAGCAGCGATTGCGCAGCAGAGCCTCGAAAGGCTCTGATACCATCACAAAGCTGAGAAACTGGAACAAGAAAACAGAGAGAAGAAATGTGAATCATATTTTCCACTTGGTATGTACAGTGACAGGAAGTCCTTATATACAAGTCTACGTTAACTAACTAAAGCATTCTAACTATAAGCTACTTAACCAACTAATTTCAGTTACATTGTAACTAATTCAGTTCAGTTGTACAACCAACTTCACAGCCAGAGTCAGGTAAGAGTAAGAGAGGAGAATATTCAAATTGGTGAGTTTGGAAAGGGTAGCTTTTGAGCAGTCATGATTGAAGTATGTAAGAAGTGCTTCGTTTGCAATGGCATGGAGATTGGAGATGGAGCCCAAACAGAGAAAGAAGGAGGAGAACAAGCATGTCCTCTGACCCTGATCACTGATCAATCTCTTCTCCTCTTGTGTGACCGTGAAGTGAATTATACCATTTATTTTTGCTAATCTGTTCAGTTTTGCAATCTTTTTGCTGGACCAACGGTGACGGCCGTGGAGAACGCCTGAGTACTGTAGCAAGCGTTGACGCAAGTCAATATCATCACCATGTCTCAACCCGAATGCTTTTTCAGAGCCAGATGGCCCAAATTCCGTATTGGAACATTTACGATCCATCAACTCGGTCCATGTAGCACCATCATTTGACAACTGCGGTCAAGCATATTGCAGTATTGATATTTTATGGGTGGGTTCTCTGGTGAAGCGGGTGATCAAAGCTTCGCCGTGTAGTACTCTATTAATTTTTATATCAGTCATGCTAAATGGTATGAAGTTAGAAGTACGAATGATTTGCCGAATGAGTTGGACCAATTATAATCAGGAAAAAAAATAAAAAATTTGGCAATGCATAACCAATCAAGGAATATATCATAAATTAAATGTAATTTTAATGATTCAAATATAGATTACTTCCATTTGATTTCAATAAATTGTTAATAGGAAAACAAAATTGTTTGTATAAATTCTAAACCTTGAATTATAAAACAAAATTTATTTTTTGAAAATTTATGTATTAATCCTCAATATCATACTAACAATTTATTGAAATCAAATGGAAGAAAATTTATATACTAATCATTGAAATTAATATTTAATTAATTACATATATATTATAATAACTGTTAATTAAAAAATAAAATAAAATAAGA
The DNA here is from genome assembly GCA_031439595.1 of Pterocarpus santalinus. NCBI lineage: Eukaryota > Viridiplantae > Streptophyta > Magnoliopsida > Fabales > Fabaceae > Pterocarpus > Pterocarpus santalinus. The sequence goes on from CM062531.1 coordinate 773,301, forward strand.
ATTAGATGTTAAATTTAATTAAAAGAATTATATATATATTTATGTGTGTGTATTCTTTTATCTTAATAATTATCAAATAAAATTTAATAAGAGATAAAATTTGTGTTAAAAAATCATCAACAAATAAAAAAAAAATAAAAAGACAGGCAAGTAAGAGTTGAACAAGGGACCTCTAACTTGTTTGGAAAATCAGGCAAGCAGAGTTACCAAGTTTGCCCCCCCCCCATATATATATATATATATAAGCGCATTAAGAGCATGGGAGCGCACATCAAATATCTGAATAAAACCAACAGCTTCCAAGCTATCTGATTCACAAACAACCCTTCTAAAACCAAACTTCCAGGCCAAAATAAGACCTTCCCTAATGGCCAGGAGCTCCACAAAAATAACATTCTCAGCATACACACACCCCGTACAACCAACCAACTAGTTGCTATCATTGTCGCAGACAATAGCCCCAATATCACTCTGCTGGAGGTTAAAGAAAATACTACTATCAACATTCAACTTCATCTTTTCTACAGGGGGACGACACCACCTTGTGATCAAAACCTCAAAACTTACAGGGGAGAGGAAGCCTTGTGTTACCAACTATCTCAAAATCATGGCAAGACTGAAAACAGCTACAAATCACCCTATAAATAAGCCAAGGTTGAGGCTCAAACACCATATTGTAGTGCCACCTCCATGCCCACCCAATAGAAGCAATGAACAAGAAATGTCCTTTCTGGCCTAGAAAGGTTCAAAGCCATAGTAAGAGAGGTAGGCTAAAAAACGAAGGAGAGGCCCCATATCCCACTCTAATCGAAAGCTCTTTAGAGAAAAGGGCAATCCCTAAGGCAATGCATGACATCTTCATAAGGGGCCAAGTAATGAGAGCACCCAGCAGAAGAAGCCAAACCCCGCTCAGCCTAAACCGAGTCAGTAAGCAAAGCTCCTATAAGAAAAAGCCAATCATGAATTTTATTTTTTCAGGGCAATGAAGCTTCCATAACCAACGCCAAATCGGGTTTTCATCCTAGTCACGATTATGTTGGAGGAGCCAAGAATAAGCTGAAGACACATAAAAGACACCATCCACCTTCTGCTTCCAAGTCCAAATATCAGCTTTATCAGGAAAATTGGGGCCATTCTTTTGTAGGAAAAGATTTTTTATATCCTCGGGTAAGCAAGTTGTTATTCCATCAAGTCTCCAACCATCACTTTGCTAAATATTAATAATTTGAAGGTCAATATCAGAAATATGAATGAAAGGAAGCAGGTTGCACAAAGGACCAATTCCTAGCCAATCCATAAACCACGAAGAGCAATGTTTGCTACCTAGGAAGAAATCAAAACCTGGCTTAATCACATGTAATCTTTAAAAATATATACAAAAACTAAAACAGAACTTCACGATGAAGTAGTCAACGCACGCTATACTAGAGACTGAATTGCATGCCTTGGAACTAGGGGTTCACTTTTTGTCTTTTAATAGAGAAACGAGTTTGAAAGTAGTGACGGCAAGTAGGAATCGAGGAAAAGGTTCCCACAAGAATTTCGATGGCTTTTCGAGGCAATTGTACAGAAACAAAGCTTTAGCTTCCTTCTCATCAGCATGCGTTAGCGCCGACAATAATCTCAAACCAAACTTACTATAAACACTTTGTATTAGTGCACTTGACTTAATTTTACATTAATTGATTCGACTAAATTGGTTCTTTCAAAATTTAATAAAAAAGTAGAGGATACAATTTTATTATCATGTTAAGAAAAGCAGATTGGATTAGCCGGTCCAACCAGGAACTTGTCCGATCATAGTAGAAAAGCAGGAAATTTTAAAATCAGAGAAAATCGGCCCAAAATCGATGAATCAGCTAAACTAGCCTAGTTCACCCTATTGGCCGATTCACAATTTTTTTTATTCTTTTTTAAAAAATGGCTTGCTTTGATTGGTCAAATCAAAGGTTAATAAATTTTTTACTCTTTTAAAAAGAGTCCAGAAAAGATATGTATAAAGCAATATGATATACGAGTATTTATAGTTGTGTTAGGAGCGAAAACTTTTTAGTCTAAGCAATGTGAAACTTGAGTACTTTATAATAATTTTAAGAGTAAAAAACTCTTAGTTTAAATAATATGTGACTTAAGTACTCTATATTTCAACTTTTCTAAATAAATGATCTTGTATTACACAAGCATAAATATAAACTTTTTAAATTGCATTTTTATTTGCACGTAAGTGCGTACTTTGATGCAGATGTACTTTGGTGCAGATAGTGCATATTTCATTCTTACTCTTGTATATTTTGATGGGGCAAAATTGTCAATGTGATTTGATAGCACATCTTGTCTTTGCACGCGTTCCTCAACCGTCGCTAGTTCGATCGTTGCCTCTGCCACTTTTGCATTTTTAAAGAATATTATACGATTTTTTAAAGAAAAAAATGCTTTTTTTCAAAAGCCAAAAAAGAGGGAGGAAAAGAAAAAAACAAAAATAGGTTGTAGCTCTTCCATTTCTCAAATTTTCTTTTTTTGTTATTTGGTGTTTTTCATTTTTTTTTCTCTCCACCTTCTTTGTTTACTATCTTTTTTTCTTATGTATTAATTATTTTTGCTTTTATTTATCTAAGTAAAAATATCACTTTATACAAATAACAAAATTTATTTTATTTTTTTCTCTCGTTTTTATTCAACATCCTATTCACAATTTATTAAAATCAAATAAAAATATTAATTGTTAAAATTAATGTTTAATATATGAAATATTCCTATAATATTTAAGTGAAAATTCAATAAAAAATTATTTATCTTCTCACTTCCATCTGTTTCTTTAATATCTTAATCAAAAAATCTTAAAATTAAAGTGGAGTATATCTATAATATTTATTTACAGATTATTTTGCTCAAATTCAATATAACCTAATTTTTATATGTTGTATTTAAAGAGATGGAACTAGGAAAAAAATTTCTTTTCTTTTTTATTAAGTTTTCATTTCAATATTATAGGAATATATCATATATTAAATATTAATACTAGTGACTAATATATAAATTTTTTTCTTTGCTTTCAATAAATTGTTAGTAGGATGTTGAACAAAAAGGAAAAAAAATAAATTTTGTTATTTGTCTAGAGTAATATTATTATTGAAATAAATAAAAAATAAAATAATTAACATTGAGATAAAAAAGAGAGAGTAAAAAAAAAAAATGATTGGCAATCAACACATTGACGAGGCGAAAAGTAGGATCTTTCTTTTGACTTTTTTTTTACTCTTGCCCCCTCTTTTTTTTTCACTATTTTTTCATTCAAAAAATTAAAGAGTCATAAAAAACACAAAATGGGGATGATGCGGGATCGAACACGCGACCCCAGCAATCACGGACGCGCGCTCCGACCAACTGGGATGCGACTGCACTCACCAATAATATATAACAGAAACTCATCTGCAGCTGCACGATAAAATCCGCCTTGTATATAATTGATATATTAATATTAGAGTTGATATAAGCTATAAATTATATGAATAAGTTACTAAAAAAATTAGCTTAATATTACCATCATCAACTTATTATGTTAAATTTTTATTTTACTCTTCATTTGTATTATTTAAAAATTTTGTTAATTATATATCAATGAACTTCTAAATCAATGTCTTATCCAATTTGATGTCCGATCTAATTTTTTTAACCTTACCTGCAGTACTAGTTATCATTAACATTAGAGCTGATTGATCTATTCTAACATTAGGAGATACAAATAAAAATTTGATAGGACCAAAATAATGCCTTGTGAAAATATTAAAACTAAAAAAGTTCAAATTATGTATCCGCTTGGGCCAACACACAATTTTGTCCCGGCCCAAAATACATTTTGTGTTGTCACATTTTTAAATTTATGTCATTATCTGCTGGCCCAATTCAATGAAACAATAGATGCTGACCTAACTGGACCAGCCCAAATCACTTCACTAGAAAACGTTTCTGGCGGTCGAAATCTATCAATCAGTCCGTTAACTATAAGACTATATTCTTTGGTACATTGAGGGGCGGAAGCCCAAGAAAGGGAGGGCAATTGTCAAGGCATTGAATGGGGAGTTTTCGCACCCAAAAACAAAAAAAAAGTTTAGACTCCCAATGATTTTCGAGCAAAAAGAAAAAGCTCCAAATGAGTTTTATTTTCTGTTTAGAAATATTAATCTATTCTTTGGGTAAAATTAATTAATTTTACGCATTTTGTTCCTTACCGTGTTTCGGATATCTAATATTGGATTGTTGATATTATTTCTCATATAATAACAGTATTACATAAAAGATGCTCAACAATAGAATGCATATCTGAATATACGTTTCAGCTTAGATGGTTTATATATCGACCGTATGTCTGACTTATGAATGACATCAACAATTAGCACAGCGGCAAGTGGAAAAGCAAGGTTTATAAAAATAATTCTTCCGCGTCATTTTATGGCAGTTCGGTTTAGTGGAAGGAAAATAATGATTCAGAAAGATGCCAATCGAAACTGAATTAGAGTATGATTGTTTTACAAATGCGAGACACTTTGATATAAAGTAATATTTTTCTCCATCATAAGAATTTGCACCTTTCAACCAAACGAGCACTAAATAATAAATGTCTTCATTCGTAGATAAGGACTGGTTGGTTGACACTGAGTCAATTTTGATGGCTTAAGCGTCAACATCAGTAGGGCAGGACGGTACTATGTTGCAGGATCAGCAAATGTGTGGATTCTCTTCTCGTGGTGGGAATTTCTTCGTCATGTTATCTTGTCTATGAGTGCCTAGACAAAGCCCCTTTGCATGCTTGTTTTTCTTGGGTCATGGGTGGATAAGTAAAATTTTCAAATCTCTCAAGATTAGGCTATAAATTAGTGTCAAAAAGTCGTCCTCAATATTGGTTGCCAATATAACCTGCATAAACCTTACTATTGCATGACAAGCGGTGTTGCAGTGCAACTTGCAGAGCGACATATTTTGGACGCTAACATGTTTTCAAATACAAAGAAAAAGTGGGTTGATGGGGTCATCGCTTGAGATGTTGAGAACTAAATAGCAGCTAAAGTCTTTAGTGCCTTGATCGCTACGTCTTAAATTGTAATTTCTGTTGCCAGGGTAAACCTTATTGGTGGACAGCAAAATCTTAATTCTCAAACTTGCTCTCAAATCTGGCAGTCTGATGCCACTCGCCTTAAATACTTTACCATACATGACCCGCATATATTACTTCCATGTTGAAAAATAACCAACTACAATACAAACTTAATGTTCCAAGATTTCGAAATACGGACATAAGAAGCTATGACTCTTAACTATATACACAAAGATACTTATACCTATTAAAATTGCCAATGTTCAAGCATTCAAGCTTATCGAGGATCCATTTCACTAATAGACATCTCATTGACAGACATTGGTTTTGATTTTGTTATAAATTGATCAAATTGCAGCTCATTTGGCATGTTTGGATCAGTTCCACTATGGAGGAAAAATGCAGGCTGCCTAGGCGTTGGTAGACTAACTGTGTGACTATCTAGCATAAGAACTATTGATGCCATTGTAGGCCTATCAGCTGGATCTTCTTGAACACACAGCAAACCAATGTGGATGCTTCTCATAACTTCATTTGGAGTATATGATTCTGTTAATATGGGGTCCATCAGTTCCAAGGGTGCTCCATCCTTCCAAAGTTTCCAAGCCTACATCAAAATTTCATGAAGTATTTGTCATGATGTGCACCATATAATTTTACTTTCCATTAGAAGTGCATATGGTTTGGATTAATTAACCCAAGGAAGCTAAATATTTGCTTTACTCACACAGCTCAATAGATCCTCTGCACCGTCTGTTTGATAGAAAGAGCTATTCTTCTTGCCACTTATAATCTCCATTACAAGGACTCCGAAACTGTATACATCAGACTTAACAGAGAACTCTCCATGCATTGCATACTCAGGGGACATATAACCACTAAAAAACATATCAAAGCATCAATACATCAGTCTTAGTAAAGGGCTAAGGGAATAAAAAACATAGAACATTTGAATAATGAAGATGATGATGATGATGTTTTAAATTTGTTTGATTGAAACTGTCTTGTAATATTTGAAGTAATTCTGTTTGTTAGATTGTTTTGAATTAGAAACCAGCAATATCATAAACATAAATGCTCAAAGAAAGATATGAAATTTGGAGTACTTACTAAGTCCCTACAATTCTACTGGTGTTTCCTTGAGTTTGCTCAACTCCAAATATTCTTGCCATGCCAAAATCTGATATTTTTGGATTTATGTCTCCATCTAACAATATATTACTAGCTTTAAGATCACGATGTATAATTTTAAGCCTAGAATCTTCATGAAGATATTGAATGCCTCGAGCAATCCCTCCAATAATCTTGTAACGTCTTGTCCAATCCAACATCCTTTGCTTTTCAGGATCTACACGTTGAACAAAATATTCAAGCAATAAGAAAAATACCAAAGAAAAGTTAATTAATTTAAATGAAGCACACAAAGTGGAAACACATCAAAGCATAAAAACTACCATGATTTTATTTTGGTTATTATTAGGCCAATGAATACTCTTCTCTTTGGTAACATGTAAACATAACAGGGCAAAAACTGAAAAATAAAATCAAAGCAGGCATGTATGCTGTATACTAAGTAGAATCCAGCTAAGAGGATCCTACCAAAAAGAATATAGTCCAGACTTTTGTTGGGCACATATTCATAAACAAGTATCTTTTCTTCTCCTTGCAAGCAAAATCCCAGAAGCCTGGCTAAATTTCTGTGTTGAAGTTTGGCAACCACCACTACTTCATTCTTAAATTCTTCTCCACCTTGTCCGGAGCTTTTGGAGAGTCTCTTAACAGCTATTTCTTGTCCGCTTGTAAGAGTGCCCTGAATTTTCCACACCAAAAATGATGTATAACGAGCAGATTGGTCTAATTTGCTCCTTAGAAAGAAACAAAAGGCATACCAACTTATTACCTTGAAAACCTCACCAAATCCACCTTCCCCCAGCTTATTCTCTGCAGAGAATTTGTTTGTGGCCGCTTCAATTGTGCTGAAATCGAATTGCAAGGACTCCACAGCGGTGATGTCATGTGCAGCTAAGAAGCCAAATTATAAGACAAAATAAAATTACTACATAAGAGTGTGCAAATATGTGAGAGTTAATTCGTGCGGGTCCTTACTCTTTCCTTCTGATACAGAGTCATGCTTTTCCTTTGCTCTTTTCCTTATGAAACAAACCCCCACAATAAATAGCAGCGCAGCCACCGTGATTGGAACCACAATTGCAACAATTGTCCCTGCCGAGACCCCACTGCCACCTGCATAATTTACAAAAGGATCACACGCTCAATCAACTTTTTCACTTCATTAACACATTTCACTCAAAACACACCTTGAAAGCATACACAAAGTTGAACAACTTTACCTCCCGAGTTTGCAGAAACTGTAGGAGGAACAAGCGCTGGTGGCGCAGGGGCAGGTGCCGAAGCAGCAGAGTGATAGAAAGGGTACAACTCATACCTCACATTACAACTCGGATACAGAACCCTTCCTCCTTGCTTCCCAGTGCAGCACCAATTAAGGTCCCCTATGACACCACTCAAACACCTTCTACAATCTTGGGGTGACAGGTCCTGCGTGCACTGAGCCAAACAGTACAGCGACTGAAACGCAGATATGTTGGCTTGCCGCGTGGCATACTTCTTGTCACCGACGGGAAAATTAGCAGCCTCGTCAGCGGTCTTGTTAGCGGTTTGGAACAGCAACCGCATGAAGCTTTGTTGGTTGGAGATGTTGGCGGTGTTGAGGAGGCCAAAGCGAGGCCTCGTGTCCACGCTCGAGAAGAAAGAGCGGTTGGAGTAACGAACCATGCACTCGTCGTACCATATAACGGCCTGTTTGGATGTGGAGCAACCCGAGAGAAGCCGCTGAGTTGCGTTCACCACGCATTGTCGGCAGAGCTGAGGGGTGACGTCACCCCTGCACATGAACAGCCCGAAGACAGTGTCGGAGGGGGATCTTCCGGTGACGGTGGTGTTGTAGAATTCGGTGGTGCCGTTGGCGTTGGAAGATAAGGAGGAGAGGAGGGTCCTGAGGTCGAGTTGGAAGGCACTGTTGGCGGTGTGGTTGGTTGAACAGTTTTGGTGAAGAAAAACGGGGGTGTCCTGTGCTTTGGTAATAGCAAAGCTGAGGAAGCTAAGAAGGATAAAGAGGAAGCCAAGCTTGAAGGAAGTCATGGATTTAGTCATAAGTGGCCTGAGCACTAGAGTATGGTATACGAATGACAAGCGTATTGCAGTTTATAGTGTGCAAACTTTTTGTCTCTTTAATGGCAGGTACAGGTGCGGTTCAAACTTGGAGTTGATATTTTATGTAGAATTGCTTTAAGTGTATGACAATGGGTTGCCCTGGCAATGAGGAAACGAGGGAGATGATAATGCATGACAAAAGACAATAAAATAAAACAAGTCAAGCTATTTATCTATTTGTTTGCTTTCAAGTGTCAATTTTCGTACCCCAGGAAAATTTTGTCTTTGATCATTTATTTTGGTCTCGATTAAGAAAATATTCCTTTTACGCCTAAAATCTTACACTTACTACAGTTAATAATAATGTAATTAGTAATTAGTAATGTATATAGATTGATTAACAGACTAATAAACAAATCATCATTATCCCATGAATAGAAAGTGTAGTATCTCAGGTACGGAAACATTAAAAGAGTTTCGAGAAGGAAGAAAAGTCCAAAATGTGAGATGGGAAACCGTGAATTATGGTTGTCTCGTCTAAAATAAAGGATGGATGACGAGAAGTCGCCGAGGATTCGTTGGGTGGGGACTCCACTGAACCGAACACTTTGCATGGATCATCATGTCAAGTGTCAACGGGCCTCTGCACTTTTGTTTAGGCAAGTAACAAACACACAACACTAGCTCCTAAAGTTCCAGCGACAAGTCACAAGTAAACATGCCTAGATTTGAAGTCTTCACAACTGGCATCCCTATACAATTATGATACTTTTATGAGATATATCACAGTTAACCAAACTTGTCCCAACTCGCTAAGCTACTGTCAAGAGTTCATAGCACATTGAAATCATCTAGGCAAAATAGTACTAGACAGTATAATCTCGTTCACTGAAGGATTTGTTGGAGCGGACGGATCAAGATGAAACGCCCTACCCAAAGAAAATGCGGGTTGTCTTGGCTGGGGAAGAGCCAGTAATTCACTTCCTAGGATAACCACCACATTTGACATGGTGGGCCTGAGTTCCGGATCTTCCTGCACGCAAAGAAGTCCAATGTGCATGCACCTGAGAGCTTCAGAGGCAAGACACAATTCCAACAACACTGGATCCACAAATTCCAACTTTCTGCCTTCATTCCACAGCTGCCATGCCTGTCATGTTTAAATATTAATAAAAAAAATTAAGTAATCTTTTCCTGCAATTGTGGATTTTCTAATATGAACTAACAAAAGAATAGTACTGCAAATCAAGTGTTTGTTTAAAATAACTACATATGCCAGCAATGTCGGTGCAAGTTCAGTTATGTGAAAGCCACTATTTCTTTTCCCGTTGATGATTTCGAGTAAGATGACACCAAAGCTGAAGACATCAGATTTCACAGAGAACAACCCTTCCATTGCATACTCCGGAGCCATATATCCACTATATTGTAGATCAACATCATATGAGTTTATAGTTCAATTCATGGAAAATAATGCAAAACATATATATTAAGGCAATAACAAAAATAAAAGATAGGTGAGAATTGGCTTACTATGTTCCCACAACTCTTTTTGTGTTTGCTGTATTTTGATTCTCAGAAAATATCCTTGCCATACCAAAATCTGATATTTTGGCAATCATTTCATGGTCTAACAACACATTATTTGGCTTTAAATCTCTATGAATGATTCTAAATCGAGATTCTTCGTGAAGATAAAGTAGCCCTCTTGCTATGCCACTGATAATGCCATACCAAGTCTTCCAATCAAGCTTGGAACGTTTCTCTGGATCTTGAATAATAAAGAGCAGGAGTCAATTGAATTCCATCTTGTGTAAAATCAAGCAACGATACATTTGGAAGGTTTATGGAAGAAAGCAAAACAACCAACCAAAGATAAATTGATCAAGGCTTTTGTTTGACATGAATTCGTATATGAGTAGCTTTTCATCTCCCTCTAAGCCACATCCCAACAGCCTCACTAGATTCTTGTGTTGAAGTTTGGCAATGAGTATGACCTCATTTTTGAATTCCTCTATGCCTTGCCAAGACTTTTTGGATAACCTTTTAACCGCTATTTCATTACCATCTGGCAGAACACCCTACAATATAAATTCCAAAATCACAGTACAAGACTATTAACCGGGCTTTACGCAGGTTGCAAAGCATTAAAGTCTGTATTACCTTGTACACTGCACCAAACCCTCCTTGTCCCAGCTTATTTGTATCAGAAAAGTCATCAGTAGCAGCCTTAATGGTTGCTAAATTCATGAACAACACTTCATCAGAACTAATCAAGTCACCTTCTCGTGTTATTGTTACACTCTTGGAGCTAGCCAACTGTTGTATTAGCGTCCTTTCATTCTTTCCTTCATCTGTTTCATATTACATTTGAAGAAACAAATAGAAACGATGTAAAAGAGAACTAAGGCTGGTAGTTCTTACATGGTTTTGTGATAGTTAATGAACTACAGTTATAGAAGTTTACCCCTGTCTCTATCCTTTATTCGCTGCAGGCGAGCAGTGCACAGCCCAATAAGAACTGCTAATATTAAGATTGATCCACCTATAGTCAACACAAACATCCAGGGCTTCCATTTCCCTCCTCCTTCTAAATCCAAAGAAGCTTCCATCAATAACGTTTCCACGTGATAGATGAAATAAGAATGATGCTACAATCTGAATCGCCTATTCACACCCCTCACTTACTAATTCTAATTTCAGTTTCCTAAACTTATCCTTAATGAAATGTGAATAAACCAATGGGAACATAATTAATTAAGATTTAACTTGAATAAGAATTAATCAATTGAGGTGATTTAGAAATTGGATTTAAAAGCGAGTAGTGAATGAAACCAAATAGTATGAATAATTTCTTGATGTAGACATGCATTATGTCAGATTAGAAAACCTTACCTTTGGAAGTTGGGAAAACCAACAGGTATGCTGATGAATTGTTGAAGAACTTATACAACTCAAATCTCACATTGCAAGTTCGACTAAGAATAATACCGCCTTCCCTGTAGGAGCAGCATGCAGTAAGTTCCGTCAATGCAGAACTCAAACAACTACCACAGTCTGTTTTAGACATGTCCCTGGTACACTGGACTAGGCCATAAACTGTCTTCATCCCAGAAAATTGAACCTCCCCAGCTGCAAACATGTTCTTAGCAGGATTAAAAGCGGCCTCTTGTGAGAGGTTGTTCATTAAATATGCCAAGACTTGATCAAATCCGCTAGGATCTGAGATATTCTTCTCCTGAAGATTATGGACTGGATACTTTCCAGTATAATCCATACTTGAGATAAACATCTGAAAGGAGTACCGTACTTGGCAAAGCTCATACCATATCAATGCATTTTGACTCCTGCACCTGTTCATTATATCTTGGCTTGCTTTCTCAATGCATTCCAGGCAAACTGTGGAGTTGGTGATGTCCCCTCTGCATAGTGCTTGTCCATAGACTTTGTCTACCCCTTCTCCTACAGATTTGTCATAGAAACCTTTATTTGAAGCAGTGTTGGAGGGGAGCAACCCCAAAAGAACCTTGAGGTTATTGTGGAATGTACTGTTGAGGGTGTAAAATGGGAATTCAGGAGGACAATAAGTGTCAAGAGGGTCTGCGCCAGAAACACTGTGTCTGTGGATAGATAACATAGAAATGATGAACAAAAGCACAACTAAAGGTGTGTCTTTGTCCATGATCTCAATATCACATCGATGACCTTTTTGGCCAAGAGAACAAAAGTATGTTGGAGCATGTTGCTTAAGGTATCATGGCTTTTATTTAAATTAAAGCATGGATATTCCTAATACTTGAATGGAGATTCAGCTCTGGCTCTCGCAAGGCCGGGAAATTTCCATTCTAGGAATGGAAATTGACTGGAAGTTGTGATTAAGAAGGTACTTAATACTAATGGTTTTATGAACTCTAGAGCAGAAAACCACTGGAACCCCACGAGCTCCTTAGTCCAACAAAAAGCTGGTAAACGGTATTATCACGTGTCTTTTATTCATCCTGGTTTTTTCCAAGCTTATTGCTGATTACTAGTCTTTCTTTTTTGCCATATAATGTACGAGTCAATAATTTACGTGTCAAACTTATGTTTCAGTCACAATCGATAGGCGGCAAGACCGACGAAGCTGAATCATTAAGAAAGTGGCTTGATTGAAAGAACCTAGAGCAGATATCCCTCAACCTTCGACCTGAAGTCCGTGTGATATATTATAGCATCAGCATTTTAGTGTAGTGTAGATTTAGTATCTTAATAAACTAATAATAAAGTTATCATCAACATCAAAGAATCTAAACTATTATTAACCTTGGCTGTTTTGTGAAGTAAGGTGAACTATTCTTCAACGACTTTCTTAAGATAAAGAATTGAGATAATTTTCTTTTTTAGATCTGATTGATTCAACTATGCAACTCTCATTTGCTTACTCAGAATGATGGAATGAAGAAACTAGAAAGTCTTTGGACGTCGCTAAGCCGCGGGTTCTTGCTTAAAACTGCATAAACTGAGAAGTCCCTAAGCTTACTAAGCCAGCTGATTATTATAATCATTTACTACTACTTCCTTTGCGAAGTTTATTTATGACCTTAATGGCAAACCAGTGCAATTCATATTCGAAGTCCAGAAGTCAATATTCCTGATATTGATCCTTATGCAAAAATCCACCTTAAGTCGTTACCACCTAGGACCCTTCTGTCGTATTTTGAATTTTCTTTACAATAAATTAGAGGATGACCAAGTTCACAACATTTTGGTCTTGGCCTCTGCTAATCTTCTCCCAGCTCTCCATTTTGGAATTTTTGTGCAACAATCTCCTCAGGCTTCAACAAAACATGCAGAAAATAACTATTAGGTTGTAAGTTTCAGTGTCATTTCTTGTCTCATTTATCCATGAATATCACACAAAATAAATTAAGCAATAAATTACATTCCTCTCCGTGAATACGCTCTTACTATGTAGCTCTGTTTTGTGAAGATATTTTAAAATTATTAAATATGGATTAAATAATATTAAGAAATATAGCATTGTTAATATTAGTATCTCAATTTTCAAGAATTTACAGAGAAAAAATAATTTGAATAATCTTAAATAATGAATAATTAAAATAATAATAAGCATTCTAAAGAAAATATTAACACTAACTAATAAAGTATTTTGTATAATTGGTAGTTTAGAAAGTTGGTTAATTTTGATGCCCTATCAATTTAAAAAAAATTTATATGGACATTCAATCATGTACTGTCATATTAGTAAAAATATTTAATTCAACTATCCAATACCTAAAAATCTTACAAATAGGAACATGTGATCAGATAATAATTTAAAACTCTTTTATATTGATAGTGCATCAAAATTAATCTTCTTAGTAAATTTACATATATATTTTAATGAGCAAATTATATTGGCATATTCTAAAATTTATTACACATGAAACTTCTTGATTTATCATGTCTACATTGATATTTTTTACAGGGATACTCAATGTAATTTTACAAGGATATTTAGTATTGTATTTTTCAAAACATAAGGTTATTTAGTATAATATCACCCAAACCTTAGAAAAAGTTAGTATATGTTTTTGTAAATCGTAAATATCATGTATAATATCATCTATACTTAGGGAAGGATAGCGCAATTTGTTCTATTTTAATTAATAAATTACATTAAATTAAAGTGTATATAAAGAAAGAGTTGTTCAGTGCGAATATATCTCCCAAGGAGGTGTAATCTGCCCTAGATTAAAACCAAATTTTATGATATGATGTGTAGTTCTCCAAACTTCAGAAAGAACGTGATAGAAGTAATTGGAATTTGGAACCCATGTGTTAGGCATCAAATAAGAAGTCTTATGCATTAGCGTGTCCACACACATTAACTAAATACATTGACTTTTTAATCAAACTACAAACAGTTATTTTACAAGTAAATCCTTTAAGTAACGAACATTAAATTATTGTTCCATAATAATCCATAAAATTACAACAAGGGAAGTTTTAATTTCATTCACGAGGCAATATGTGAGAAACGGTTAAGAAATTGACAGAGCATTCTTCGCAATCTGGCCCATTGCCATCGTTAACATTGAATCTCCCTATTGAGAAAGGTGGTCGTTCTGGTAGGCCAGGCGTTGCTGATTCATTCTTCAACATTAGAACAACAGAAGACATGGTTGGCCTATCATATGCATCTTCTTGAACACATAGCAACCCAATATTCATGTATCTTAAAAACTGATCTTCGGGGCATGAATCAGATAACAAGGGATCCATTAACTCTAACCCCTTTCCTTCAATCCATAGATGCCATGCCTGCAGAATGAATCATGATGTTAAGCAATCAATGGTCACACATACAGTAGGTTTGGAAGCAGACACTTACATATGCCAGAAGGCTAGGAGTGCGTTTAGAGTGATAGAAACCGGCGTTACGTTTCCCTGAAATAATCTCAAGCAATAGTACTCCAAAGCCGAAAACATCGGATTTTATGGAATATAGTCCCTCCATAGCATACTCTGGAGCCATGTATCCGCTAAAAATTGGAAATAGAGGAATCATAAACTACTGTAAGCAAGTAAATATAAACATATGCAAAGGGGAAATGTTCATGAAAGGAAATAAGTGCTTACTATGTGCCAACTATTGTAGCAGTGTTAGCTTCACCTTCACTACCTGCAAATATCCTAGCCATTCCAAAGTCAGAGATCTTTGGGTTCATGTCATAATCCAACAACACATTACTTGCTTTTAGATCTCTGTGGATTATTTTAAGACGAGAATCTTCATGAAGATAAAGAATTCCCCTTGCTATTCCATTTATTATATCAAGGCGTTTGGTCCAATTCAGCTTTCCACGTTCCTTTGGATCTATCCATATTCCATATCAATAAATAAGTAAATATGAAATGTCCCAAAAGTTGTAAAACAAATGTTAGAATCAGTCTAATTTCTCATTGTTGAATTATATTCCAATGTAACTGCTTGTTTGTTTCATCCAATGGGTGAAAGAATGAACGTACCAAAAAGGACAACATCAAGGCTACCATTGGGCAAATATTCATATACAAGAAGCTTCTCTTCTCCATCTACACAAAATCCCAGAAGCTTTACAAGATTTTTGTGTTGAAGTTTCATTATCAGTAGAACCTCGTTTATGAATTCCTCTGAGCCCTGCTCAGAACATGTTGAGAGCCTCTTGATTGCTACTTCCTGGCCATCACTTAATATCCCCTGCAAAATATCATTTATCTATCTGAACTTTTCTATGATAAATATACATGAAAGAAGGGATGCTTTACCGTCTAAGCTTGATGTATATTACCTTGTAAACAGGCCCAAAGCCGCCTTGTCCAAGCTTATTTAAATCAGAAAAGTTTTTGGTAGCAACACATAGAGATCCAAGATCAATATAAGGGAAGTCCTCAGATATTTTGCCATTTGTTCCTGGAAAATTTTGCTGATGAAACGCTGCTTCTTCCCGCAGACCAAAGTTCTAAAGATTTATTATTAGATGATTGTCTATTCCATTCTAAACTAAATTCAAGAGCTAAATGAGTTAGGAGAAGAAAAGAATTTAGAAACTTGGACATACCTTCTGAGTTCTTTTATTCCTGACAAAGTACATGCAACAAATGAAAATTATTATCGCCAAGCCTACAACAACTGCAATGCCTGTGATCATCCATATCTTGCTTGAACTATTACTATCTGCATGAAGGATCAATCAAATGCAGCTTTCAGTGATTGTGGCTTATAATATGTTTAAGAGTATTGATAAAACTTGAAAGTGACTTAATTAAAATGCTTACTTTTCTCTTGATTGTTGCTGGCTGAAGAACTTGTAGATTCTGATGCACCAAGGTAGAATGCGTAAATTTCATATCTCAAATAACAGCTACGACTTAGAACTCTGGCACCGATGGAGCCATAGCAGCAACCCGGTACATCACTTATGGCACTTTGCAGGCACTCACTGCAATCTTTGGCTGATAAATCTCTGGTACACTGCACTAAGGCATATATTGTTTTATCTTCAAAGGGGACTTCTCCCGTGGCATACATGTTTGCCGAAACATTAAAAGATGCCGTCTCAGTAAGATTATGCAATATCCCATTCACAGCAGACTGAAATTTCTCTGGTTCTGAAATATTTTGTACATTATCTTTGCCAATGTTCCCTGACACATTCAACCTACCCATGAAATTGGTGTTGGAATAACGTAACTGACACTTCTCCTCCCATACGACTGCTTCTTCTGCTTGAGGACAGAGTTTGACAATGTCCTCTATTGCTGTGGCTATGCAATTCCGGCAAGTTTCATTTGAAATATAGTCAAGGCACATGTAGAGGCCGTAAACTCTATCTTGGGCATTCCCAGAAGATGTATTATAGTATTTGGAGATTGAACCATTGGAGGGTAGAGATTGGAGAAGGTTGTTTAGATTGTTTTGAAAGGAGCTTCCATTTGCATAGCTGCTGTTAATGGAACAAATTTCATAAGGAGGGTCGGCGAAGGAAACTTTTGAAAGGACAGCAAAAGAACAGAGAAGAAGCAAGAATTGAAAGGATCTGGAAGCCATTAGAGAATGAATCACTATTTCCTTCTGATACTGAATGCTTATTCAGAAGTCGGCGGTCCTTTTTCAACAGCTTTTCTTTCTCCGTTAATGTACTTAGTAAAAGATGTTACAATTACCGAGAAGTAGCTAGGCTAGTGCTAGTGATTAATTCAACACCATCGGAGCACAAAAAGTAAAACTCTGACAATGCCATGGTTGGACTTCAACTAAATGACTATAATTTCTAGGAAAACGTTTTTGCTTGTACTTACTATTATAGTTGTTAACTTGCTATACTTATGTTTGAATATTGCACTAAACAAGCGAAGAAATTCAGCTACTTGAGTTAGAAATGTTAAGTAAGCTGTATGCAAATTTTAGAGTTGAAAACTGAAATGAATTATTTTCTTGACCAGGAATATAAGCTCCAATTAGTCTATCAGGTTTTGATTTCTTGAAGAATATAAATAACTAACTAACATCCAAGCACAATGGATAAGCGAGACATGTCACTGATGATGAAAGGTGAAAACTACAAATAATAATTAAAAAAAAACCGGCAACAGGTTTCACTAACAAGTTCACCAGGGCAAACTGGCATAGTAGTGGCATAAGTACTTGGCTGAACACTAAACAGTAGCAGCTGAATCGATGTTCTATTTAATTTCTTTTATTCCTTCTTTGCTAGTAGTGTTATTAAAATGTCACAAGACGGCAAGTTTCCTTTTTAATATATTTTTGATCAATTACATAGATTCCTTTATTCCGAATATACCTTTTGAGTGAATTTCAAAATACTCACCATTAAAAATGGAACTTTGAATGTTTACCTGGATTTAAACTGTCGATTGAGTTAAGAAATAGATCTGATGGTTTGATATTACATAAAATTAATTATGGTGCTCAATATCTAGTTTGGAGCACAGATACTCCTTTATGTGAACTGGTAATCTTATTTACAAATAAAAAAATTACAGTAACTAAAATTACTTAAATGACCTGGCTCTTCCTTTGCCTCTTCTCTGCCCTTCCACTTACACTTCCTCCTTCTCCTTCTTCCCCATTCCCCGTTCCCCCTCACCACCTCGACGCCTCCCTCGCCCGTACTCTCCTTCGCGCCACAAAGATCGCCAACACATCCATTGCCAGGGCCCTCTCCTTCGTCCGCACCAAGGTCGATGCTCCGTCTGGGAGTCCGCCGCTACTAAGAAGAAGGCAAAGGAGGGATCTTTCATGCAAGGACAACTGAAGAAGTAGCGTGGACTAGTTTTCACGAACGTCGTTTTTGGCATTAATCACTTCTCTCACTTCCGCAGTCTTTGTCAACCAAAAACAGAGAGGACAAGGTTTAGATCTGGTGGTGGCACTACCTTCATGTACAAATTCGCCATCAAACAACAAAAACCAAAGATTTCATTTTGAATTTTGATGCTGAAAGATCCAAACTTTGGTGGCTTTTGATGATGGGTTTGGTGTGAGGGAGGGATGTTATTGTAAAGATTCAACTTTTGATGATGTCGCTGCAAATCCAAAAATCGAGCAACACAAAAAAGAAGCTCTTTAGTGGTTTTTATTCCTTTGTATATGTGACTATATTGCGAATATGATGTAAATCTTTCTACCTTGGCTTAGTTGTTTGTTTGGAGATATATAGAATTGAATTGATTCAAAAAATTGGATTTAATTTTTTGGTTATGGAATTAAAATATAAATAAAATTAATTATTTAAAAATTTTTAAAAATAAATTAAATTAAAATAAATTTAATTTGTAATTTCTATTATAATAAATTTGATATTAAAAAATAATATATTAAAAATATATATTAACTCTATTTAATATTTTTCTCTTCTAATTTCGTCATTCTTCCTCTTTATTATTAATAAAGTGTAAAATTATTAAGATAAATAATTTAATTTATTTTTATATATATTTTAAATAATATAAATAAATTTAATTTTATAATTTATTAATTTATTCTAAATATAAGAATTCAAATCATAATAGAATTAAATTCAATTCTATCTATTTTCATCATTCTATTCTAAACAAAGTGTTTGTCTTGCTCAACTAGGGAGAGAATGACTTCAGTTTAGGTATTAATGTGTTATTTTATGTTTTGCGTGTTCATTAAAATAATAATTATTTTATGTGATTTAATTCTATTTATATTTGACCTTATGAATATATTATATTAGTTTGTTTCTGGTTAAAAATCTAATGTCATGGTTTTGGGAAATGGTTATATGTTATTTGCAACTATTACCGGAGCCTGAAGATGATGTTCAATTGGTTTTGTTGTTCTTGAAAAATGGCATGGGAAAAAAAATTTGATTTAATATGAGAGGTAAATTAATCTTTTTATAATTATTTAAAATGCAAGGAAAAAAAAAAAAAAACCAAAACTTGCTACAATAGGTAAAATTAGGGTAAACATTCAAAGTGTCATTTTTAAAGGTGAGTATTTTAAAATTGACCTTGCTTTTGCCTTATATGTCTCTCTTTTTTCTTAAGTATTGTTGTATTCTTTTAAATAAAAAAAAAAAAACCTTCATACAGGAAGACTTGTTATTATTGCAATTTTAAGAAGAATTTTTTAAAAATTATTTTCTACTTAAAAATAACCACCATGTTGTGAGGAAAATAAAATATTTCAATCCGATTCATGATGAAAGATTTCATATACGCAGTTAAAAAAAAAAAAGAAAGATTTCGTATACGCCTTCTCTGTGCAATCTTTTCGAACCTTAATCGAAACACTTGTCATAAATTTTAGAACTTTTTTGGTCATATAACTTTTAGAATTTGTTTTGATACAACAAATTTGAGAATTTTAATACCCAAAACAACACTTTTCTAATGGGTCTTCAGATAGTGGGTGAACAGTTTTAGTGAATGGGAGAACAACAGCGCCAAAGCCCTATGGGCCGAAAGGGAAAAACATTGGCAACGGCCTACTGGATTCCAAATTCGGATCACCTGTTTTTATCCATCCATTCAGTGACGGATCCTTCAATGCTCCTATACTACTGGCCACTGCGGTTACCTTGTCTGCGATGACTATGGCCATGGCTGGAAGAAGGGTGCTTGTATTTGCTTCTTCCACTACAGCCCCTTTTCTCAACTCCAATCAAAATGCAAAGTTGCTCTGTTTTCTCGCTTCCCCTCTTTGCCGTTCTGCTTCTCCTCGTCATTTCTCCCTATTTTCTTCTTGTTCTTGTTCTTCTTCAGGTGAATTATCTTCCCTTACATTTATAGACTCGGTTGTTTTCATTTAATTGATACCCTTTTGAGGTTGTCTTGTTTCTTCAAGATTAGAGGATGGTTGTGGACCTCTCCGTGGTAAATTTCACAAATGGCACAATGGGGGTGGCATTTTCCACGAGTCAGCTTCCATGGACTCCACAGCACTTGTAGAGGTTGGCGCTGTCGTTCATTCAGAATCTGTTGTTGGCCCAAATGTCCGCATAGGCTCTGGAACTGTTGTTGGCCCTTCTGTTTCTATTGCTCATTCAACAAAAATAGGGTACACTTTCTACTCTGTAGCAATACTATGCAACTTTGTCCCATAATGAAAAGGTCGCTGTTTTGCCTTCGGTTTTAAGCTCTCAGCTTAGATGGTCTTCTCAACTTGAATATGCAAACGCTTTTAGACATTAAGTTGTAACAGACTTGGATGTTTTTTCAGGCTTTTTAGCTTTTATTATAGAAGGCAGAAGCTGACTGTAAAAACACCGATATAATGTTGCTGTAGGTATAAAGTCTGTATTACTTTCATTATTGTCAGACGTACACCATGGTAATTTGGATTATACAGGTTTAGTTTACTTATGTGTAATGCAAATTTGATGGATGCTCTCTCTTCTATATTGTATACAGAGGCTAAAATGTGTACTTACGTATAAACACTCACAAATATGGATTTTTTTTTTCAATCAAATTTATGTCTAATGCTAAATGATTTGTATTTGGACTAATGTGGTGCTGGTGCTGCTATGTTTTTCCAGGTTTAATGTTGCGCTTAGTAATTGTTGTATAGGTGATTCATGTGTAATCCACCATGGAGTCTGCATTGGTCAAGATGGTAAGGCTGGATTTCTAAGCTTGCTTGTAGTATAAACCTTGATATAGTTTGAAACAATTATAATGTGTAGTTCAGAGACATTTGACCTTTTGCACCAGATGATGCTTTATACTTCATATTAAATAGCTGATAAGTGATAAACTAATTTGGCACTTCAACATGTCTTTTGCAGAATCATTTCTTGTTGACAATCTTAATCTATTTGACATGCAGGGTTTGGATTTTACGTGGATGGTGATGGCAATATGATAAAGAAGCCTCAGGTTGGTAACATGTCTCTTATTGTAAGTTGATTTTTGACTATATATGTCTGCAGGTGCTTTTTGTCAACTATATTATTCCATATTTACTTTTCACCTTGCTTAGTTTGTACTAAACATAATATATATTTCTTTCTTAAATCTGTTAGATGTTGAATGTAATAATAGGGAACCATGTGGAAATTGGTGGAAATACATGCATTGACCGGGGCAGGTTTGTGTTTCGATGGCTTGTATCGTTTTCCTTTAAGCTTAATCATGTGCTAAAATGTGTTCTAGTTTGATTTTTACTTTGAATTTATGTGAGCTTTATTACTAATTTGCCTCTCTTTTTGGTTTTGCAGCTGGAGAGATACAGTTATTGGGGAGAATTCAAAGATAGATAATTTAGTTCAGGTTAATATTTAGCTTTTACAGAATCCAGAAAAACGGGGATTTTTTCTTTTATTCTGATTCTCTCTACAGATTGGTCATAATGTAGTTATTGGGAGGAATTGTATGCTTTGTGGGCAAGTTGGGGTTGCAGGTTCAGCAACGTATGTTATCCTCATTCATTGTACTCTTACATAGTGAATTTTAGATTGATGTGTCTGGCCAAATTCATATTAGTACTAAATTTCCTGCTGAAGCTTTTGAATTTCTCAAGGGTTACAACTTTGTCTGGTGTATTCAGCATAGGAGATTATGTAACTATGGGAGGAAGGGTAGCAGTGCGAGATCATGTATCCATTGTATCTAAGGTATGTATTTCTTTTCCTGATCTTATAAGGTTGTCAACCTCTCATAGCCTTGGTTTATTGAGGATGGCTAGTCATTAGTGAATGAATAAATGGACTTTCTCAACTAGAATGGTTTAGGAAAGTGGCACCAAGTAAAATATTTGAAAGCAATTGGAATACATACATATTAGTTAATATGAAGTTTTAAGTCACTTCATGTATACCTGTTTGCTTATCCGAGTAGTTTGCATGGGGGAATCATTTGCAGCCTAATGGTGTCAGTACAACATAGAATTGCTTGCTTGCCAGACTAAATATTGATCAAGGAACACTGTTATAAATCTGATTACTTTTGGACTGTTTTTACTTCCTAGAAATTGGGAGCTTGGGTTTGAGAAGATATCTGATCATACAGCTTTCGCAGGTTCGGCTTGCTGCAGCAAGTTGTGTCACCAAGGACATCAAAGAGCCTGGGGACTATGGTGGCTTTCCAGCTGTAAGGATCCTGCCCATTTGGCTTTTCTCCATTTAATGCATTGGCGACAAAGTTGACAATTTGACGTGCCCATTTGCTGTTGGGTGGATACATGAACTACCTCCTTTGCTGCTTTGCAGGTTTCAATTCACAAATGGCGGAGACAAGTTGCGAGCAGTTGTCGGACTCCAGTGAAAAGGAATCCTTAAAGTCAGCAAACTATATTTCGTTATGTAGTTAGTGGAGTGTAAGTACATGGCTCAGGAAGCGACATTTATGCAGTATTGTCTGAAAGATTGTCCATTAGTAGAGAACTATATAAGGGATTGACACTGAATATTTAAATATTGAATTCAATATGTAGTGAGCACAGTTTGTAGTTCTAAATTTTAGTTCAATGCACACCATAACATGAGTCCTTATTTCAAGGGAAAAATACACGAATGCTGAATTCTTTGTTTTCTATCCAGTTTAAACTATCTATGTGCACAAGAAATTCTTACATCTTACACAGCATCTATTTTACATCTGCATTTGTAGGAACCGTCAGATACTAAGTTTTTTCTTGATTTTGACTTACACAGCGGTGAAAGCAAGGATCTCTTCCTATGTAGCCGTGGAAGCAAGAGTATGTAATAAGTATAGGAGCACATGCACACAAATAGGAATGTTTTCTACGTGTTATCAGTGCTTTGCCGATCTTAGTCTCACCGATTTTTTGGAACTACTTGGTCTAAGTTTGTACTTCTTTTTCTTACCTGAAAGCTTAAGCTTCCCATCAGCACCAATTGGTAGATTACCTTCCAGGCTTAACCCATGAAACTTGCTCTTAATTCCCCATGTCTTGTACCGAAATCTTGTCAACAAAGCCGCCTTTAACTCAGCGGTTGCATTTTTTATTGCATTGGAGATTAGAGGCGTCATTGCTGCAGGTTTAGAGCTGACAGTGCCAGACACATCGTGGCTGCTGCCAGTTCCTTGATGAAATGACTTTATGGTTGTTTCCCCCACCTTATCCTGATGCTGCCCACGTAAGAAAATCAATGTTGTGTCATCATAGTAAATGCTGGAGTCCTTGTTATTGTTCTCGATTTCAAGCGTGTAAAAGATGGTGCCGTTCTGATCCGAGGGCTGTTCTACGGATATGTACGAAATGTTGTATGTGGGGCTTTTGGGTCGTAACGCTAGCCACAGGCACAAAGCGAGAAGACCTAAGAAGCCTATGAATTGTGCCAGCCCTAAGTAGAAACTCTTGGATTCACCCATCCTTTAACAATGTCTGATACTTGCAATCCAATGGATTTGCTTTCAGTTTCAGAGAACGCATTGATTTTATTATGAAGTGGTTGATGATGCTGCTAGTTTGAGTTAAAAGACGGCTAACGAGGAATATGTTAAGTTGGTGCGTGTTGCCAAGGTATCAAGGGGTGAGAATATATACGTTTCTTAAGGATGACCCATACGCAACACGTGCATCACGGGAGCACCTAAGTCGAGTGATGTTCAAATCTCTTGCCATCCTATACTTGGGATAAGAAAAAATTGTGACTCAAATTCGTATGAACTAAATGGAGATCGGTGCCCTTAAATTTATTTAATTATATCCAAACAAAAAAAGTAAAAACATTGGTTACCATAATAATTTTACTGCGAGAATGTACATGTATTCTTCTAATAAACGGATTTGATTAATAAGAGAATTGAGCCAAAGACATTTACTTATAGCTGTTTGGTCATTAGTTTTGAGCCTACTTATCATTTGAGTTGTCTGGACTGGGTGAGAACGAAATAACTGATTGGGCCACCCTAAGCTAAATTACCCCGATTGGACCCGCCTAACTCAATTGTCAACCTAAAAGTCAGTGAAATGTGATAGTAAATATCATCATCAGTTTGAATGTTAATATTCTTTATATTTCGCTGGCGTTGTTGGTGCTTTGTCACGTTTGCTTTAACGTGTGCGCTCTTCTTACACTCGGTATTTTATGTTAAATTTTAATCATTGTTAATATAAAATACTGTACACTGTCGATTAAAAAAAGTGTCAAATTAATATAGTGATAAATGATTTTTTGGACACATACTAATGCGCAGTTTCGCAAACATTGCATATCAGTTCTTACCCACTTTCCCCTCCATTTTGGACATGTTCTTACATGTCTACCACTCTATCACAATTCTTTTTCCTTTCCTGATTTCTTTTTCCTTGATAAATCTTCGGAGGAAAATTTGAAGTTTGAGCTACGCTCTGATTTAAAACTAGACGAGACAGAGTAAGTAATTGAGGATGAAGCAAGATTTTCAATACTTCCACAACTGGACTGATAGGAAAATCCCAAAAAATTTGGTTTTTAAAAAATTACTTTCTACTACAATAATTTACTCTTAAATAATTAACTATATTTCAAAATCATTAGGGTTATACAAAAGTAAATAAAATGAGAAGAAAAAAAAAACAAGTTATGTCAGGAAGAAACATGTACTATTTTTTACTTCTATGATAAAGAAATGTGTACTATTTCTTAGTTAAACATTTGACTTTACATTGTCATTAATCGTGTGTTATCATGTTATTAAGGTGTATAGTGTAGTTTTAACACCTTTAGATCGACTAATAAAACAGCAGCAGCTTAATTTATTATAGTAAGGAGTAAAGAAGATATATTTTCTTGCTTCCATATGCATACATATATTTCTTCAAATTCTATATATTTGTCCAACTGTCATGCGTACTTCCTTCCTTCAAACTCCAAACTCAACTCCTGCTTCAGTTACCGTAGTGAGCCTGCTTATTTATAGCATGACTGCTGCCATTTAATATCGCCAAGTTAAAGTCCTGCAGCTACAATCAATGAAGCTGGAGATCTATGAATGCAGGCACGGTCAACTGAGCACAAAAAATTGCAAACACCCCGCCACCACTGCCCTGTTGAAACTTGAAAAGTTTAGCTACTAGACATGCAAGAAGCCAAGGTGTCCAAACAATTCTGCTTGATCAGTGAGCGCAACAGTGTATATATTACATGTGTATAGGTCGTAGACTACAGTGTTTAGATTCAATAATGCTTTGAGAGTGATAAGTAGCAGTGGAAATGTAAAGACTGCACATTAAAAGAAGGCGAACACAATATTAGTATGTACTAGTTTGTGCACTCTACCCTATGTTTAATTAGGAGAATTGCGAAGTTAGAAAATCAAGGGGGGAAAAAAACAAAGAAACAAGAAAAATTGAAAATGTAAATATATGCTTCTACAATCCTATGAGCATAGAATTTGTCGTTAAATAGAATATAGATACGAGAAACCATTCCAGCTCATTCCTAAGTCCTAACTGTACAGTATGTGCTACTGCCATAAACTACTACTACCACTACTACGTGCGAACAAACACGTTCCTTTTAGTGAGTTTAATTATACTGAGCTCGTAAAGAATCATGCAAAGTGACACGTTTTGTATTTTCTCATCTTGATTAAGTCTGTCGTATATGGAGCTAGACTACTTGGCCTATATTTTAGTATTTGAATTCGTTTGCACTCAACCGTATTGGGTTTTGAATTTTGAGGCCTCTCGAGATTATTTTAGTGATGAGAGGCAACGAGTGGCTGCTCAAACTTCTGTGAGTATGATATTATAATGTAAGGGACTAAGCACATGTTTGGAACATGCAAAAAACAGCCTTTTTTTCCCTTAAAAAAGCTGTTTTAAAAAATTAGGGTGTATTTGTTTGTTATTTTTGGGTAAAAAATTATTTTTTATTAAAAAAATTAGTTTCATATATTTAAATAATTTTAAAAAAATCATTTGTATATCAAAAAAAATCTATTTTTAACTTTATTATAGAAATCGATAAAAATAACTTCTGAAAAAAATTAATTTTTAACTTTTTTAATTATATATAAAATATATGTTTCATAATAACTTTTTTTAAAAATTAAAACAAATATATGCTTAATCTTATTTGGTAGAAAGTTAAAAATAAATTATAATTAAAAACTGATAATTTTAAATTAGAAAATAGCTTATAATTATAAATAATATTTCGAAGCTTATAATTATAAGCATAAACTAATTATTTTTAAAGTATTATATTTTTACCAAATTGATCTTAATTATCAAATATTATATAATATAAATAATCATTTCATATAATTTTATTATATAAAAGTAATTTTTTTCATACAACCTAAATAAAACAAATTATCTTAAAATTATTTTTTAACTGAAATACCTAAACATAAATTAATTGTCACATAAGAGATTATATAAAAAATAATTATACAAATAAATAATTATTAAAATAATTTTAGTCTTTCAATTTTTTCAACCACACACTATGACTATTCTTTCTGCACACATAGTCTGTTCCCTAGCTTGCATTTTGACACAACTAATTGATACATATAACGAAAAAGAATTATTGATAATCAGGTTGGTCCGAGTCAGATTAAAAAACAATTATTAAATTGAATCAACTTAATTATAATGGAATTGGTTTATGTTATTGATTGTTGGTTGACTTATATATATTTATTTTGTAAACGGCATTATAATATAAGTGCCTAAGAGGAGTTTCAAAACATTTATATAATATGAAAGTTCTTTTTTTTCTTTTTTTTTTTTTGGACAAGTAAATTCTTGAATCTTTGTTTATTCACTTATATTTAGAAAGATTGCTGAAAAGCTTGTACATGTTAATTCTTTAACGGATTTTATGATATGAAAAAGTATAATGTCCAACTTCAATGGAGTTATAATATATTTTATTTTAAAAATAAAAATATTTAAATATATTAAGTTTTATAATTTTAGCCTCTCGATAATTAGCCCTTGTTTCGATCTCAAAGCGAGCACGATAGCGACCTTGATTAACATGTAAAGTCTATAAAGATACTCATGGTCATCCCAGGAATATGCATGATAAGATTTTGTGAATTCTTAAAATATTACACTTAACCAGTTATGACGAAAAACAATGTTAGATTGTTAGTTGTATATAAAGTGCAGTTTACATCATTCAGTGCTTAGGGGATTTACGTCATTAATCTCGGTGAATAAAATTAAAATAATTAAATTATTACGATGAAAGTGATGTAAGTTTATTTCATATATATGCCTAGATACAATTAATTTCTGCAATACATAATACAAAACTGAATCTATTCCAAAGTATAATACGAACAAGGCACAAACACACAAAAATCTCTGATTTATTAAAGACAAAGTTCCTCGAGTGTAATCATTACGGACCTCTTGCTTTCAACTTCCTGTAATTGTCGGTTTTTTTAATTATTTTTGAAGCTCCCCACATTATGAAAAGACAAATAAAATTTATGTTGCCCCCGTACAAAGCCAATAGCATCAAAATCAACCTTGTCAAATACCTGCCACGAACTTCATTATGGTGCAATGCAGACCATTGCGTATAAGAGATGAACATATGACACATGTTCAACAAAAGAGATAATGAAATTAAGATAAGAAGCGGGTTTTTGTTTAGACTACACTCATCACTTTGCTGACATTGTGCTTGCCCGCATCTATGCGAAATGTCTTAATTGTGCAACTTCCTCTGCTTTTTAACCAAACAGCTCGTTTTGATTTGGGGAAAATAATTAAAATTTGGTGTTTAGAATTTTTATAATAATTTTGATTATAAAACATTATTTTATAAAAAATGCATAAGTACTTGCAGAGTAAAATAAAAATAATATTTAGAATTTAATACTGATTATTATCTGATTTATCTCACTTACATTATATTCCTAACATAACAACTGAGATGTTAAAATATAATAGGACAAAACAGTCTTTTTACCTTTACAAAACACTTCGACAATTATCTTGGTAGTGGCTTCCAAGTTCTCATTTATCTATTATGTCTGACGTTTGTTGGTGGGAGATGAGCATAAATATTAGTGATTTTATACTTTATATCATCTCCCGCACTCAACTTCCTTATTGAGGATCATGGTTTACAAGATTTAATAAAAGAAAGAAAATTACGCGGTGGCAACTTGAGAATGGGATAAGAATATGATCTCAATGTCACTTTCTGGGTGGAACTTGAAACATCCAAATGGCAGAGCAAGATAATGCGTGATCTAATGGCCGTCCTTACGTACTGTTCACCAAAGTAACAACCGGGATAGTGGTATCGTTTGGTATACTTACATAAGATACTAACACGTACGAAGGCATAAAATTGAGAAAATTATAAGCTATTAAGAGTAATCTAATGATGATGGATTTAGGTCTAGTAGAAGGGGCTTGGGGCATTGGTGGGATGCAATTAGGCTGGTGAGGCCAAGCTTTGCACTTAAAAGGCTAGGCCTATATTGTAATTTTTTGGCTTGAGCCTAGCTTAGGGCCAGTTATAAGCTATTGTTTAAGCTTAAGTTTGACTTATTCAAAGTCTGGTGTGGCTTGAAGTTCACAATAGAGCTAAAAAAAAAGAAAAAAAAAAGTCATATTCTTGCAACAACATAACATATGGCTATCAAGAATAAAAAATCAAGTTTCAATACCCACAACAATCAAACACAAAAAAAAAAAAAAAAATAGTTGAACTCTTACTCTAATTAGAGAACTAGAAAATTAACAATTTTATATAATTTTATCACCAGTATCAACAAAATCACTCATTCTATTAATAGTAATATCAGCAAGATTCTGAATTAAACCACTCAAAATTAGTCCTGTTTTGGAAAAAAAAATATTTGATAAGTAATCCACAAGCTTTTCTTTCTAGCTGCTTCAACTCAGTATCAACTAAGTTGTTCACCAAAATCACCTCACAATCAACATTTCCTAAGATGAGCGGGGTTTGTAAATCTACCAACAATGGATAACCAATTCTAAAACTTCAAAAAAAATAAAAAGATGACACTATCATAGCAAAAAAAAATAGCTAATAATCACTTAAACTAGTGAATAGAAACTAAACCCAAAATAAAATAAACTAAAAAAATAAATAAAAAAAATTCAAGAAACAGATTTAAGGGGAATGAATCAAAGAGAAAGGAAGAACTACTAGATGCAGTGGCAATGAATTGCCAGACACAGCAGCAAACGAAAAGAAAGGGAGAAGACGACAAGCCGCAATCTAAATGGAGGAGTCTGGCTGGCAATGTGGCACAACAAGCAGGGTCGTGGCATGGTGAGCGATGGTGTAGGGCGGTGTAGGGTGGCAAGGAAGAGAGAATAAGGATCATGGAACGGTTTGTGAAGGAAAGATGGATGATAGGGACAGTGAGAGCGATAGGACAAGAGATGACAGAAAGAATAGTGAATGAGAAGACAAAGGGGATTAGGGTTTCAAAGGTTGAATTTTAAACAGTAAGTAACATAAAGTGTTAAAGATAAATATTATGTATATGTATAACAAGAAAGAGTAGTGGACTAGTCGTGAAGTGGTAAGGAACTTAGCTAAAGGTAGTGAGTTTAAATCCCATATTTAATATTTTAGCTAGATTACACAATATATATGCATAAAATGTTAATGGGCCTAGGCCGACCTGTTAGGCTTGGGAGGCCATACAATGAGCTTAAGTCTAGTCTATTAAGATAAATAGGTTATAAAATAAGCCTGAGCTTGTTTCTATATATTTTTACATAGACCAGGCCACGCTAGGTCAAATGCAGGTTAGGGCACAAGCCCCCGACACGCTGCTTGTCCTATTTCTACCACTAATTAAAACATTGAATCTTTGACCAATAAGGATTGGGTTTAGCAAAACGGGCGCTCTAAAGAGCTCAACCGTGCTCGAATAGGATTAATTGGATTGTCTTCAATGAAAGGAACATATAAGAAATTAAATAAAGATAAAAAAAGCCTTCAATCTTGAATTTTCGCGATCTTACGAAAAAAAATCCTCTTTTGACTTAACAACATAAAAAAAAAGGTTAAAAAATGAAATTAATTATTGGTTTTCTCAATTAATTATCTGAGAGATAAAAAATGAAATTTAAATTAATAATAAAAGTTATTTTAACCCATGTCTTAATAATAATAATAATGCCTTTTATACGTACATTTCAATAATGCACATCTCTGACATTAGGATTTTTATTTTGGTCGTGACATTACGATGGGATGACAAAATTAGAGTACAACTACAAAGTTTTTTGAGCCCAACTAAAAAGCTGGAGCTTCCCATGAGCTAATTAAGGAGCTAGGAAACTTGTATAATGGCTTCGATATTTTATTAATTATTGAGAAATATGATGAATATTTGTTCATAATACTAATTCAAGTTACACCAATTCTAAATTTCAAGTCAAGGTTTAAAATTTTGCTCCCGAAAGTTTTTGTCAAGCTCTATCACTGTAAATTACAGCTAAACAATGAAAATATATAATATAAAATGATATGTGTAGTGTTTTAAATTATAATTGCGGCCACAGATACAATCATGCTTGCAGTTGTTGCGATTACAGGTATTATGGCCATCGCGATGATGAAAATTCAACCAAGGCCAACAATTTCACGATCAATTACAAGGCATGAATGATCCAATGACTAGAGCTAGAGCAAAAAGGCTAAAAGAAGTTTTGCAAGGCCTAGTCATGGAAGCAAAGACCAAGAGCAATCCAATTGAGCATGAGCTTCCAAAATAGATCAATCTTATTCAGCTTGAAGAATAGCCAAGTCCAACATGAAGAAGTCACTTGAAGACCCAAGATGAAGCCCAATTCGAGTGATCAAGTTCCAAACAGATTGGGCTGGAATAATTAGTTTTAATTAGGTGTAATTTGTCTTATTTTCCTATAGCTTTCATGCACCTTTTAATGTCTCCAATTCCAGAAGCTTTTTAGTTGTTTTCAAAGTCAGTTTCAAGTATTTTAAGAGTTCCTAGGCAATTATGATAAATGGTGGGTGAGTTACTTGTATTTTCAATGTTAGTAGGACTTTAATGCTTAGTGGATTGTGTAGAGGCTGCAACTCAATGTTTATGCAGTCCACTTAAGATTACAAATAGGAACTCAATGTAAAAACACAAGACAAATTATGAATAGACTTCTTTTGAGTTTTTTCCCAATTGTGAGAGCTTCCCTTTTGTTCCTGGGCAAAGAACTATAGATCTTATCATGGCAACTTGTGGCGATCAAAATAAGACTTATCACTCACCTTCTCATTTTCTCTTGAGTGTGGCATCTATATCTATTTCTGATTAAAAATAAACAAAACTCAAACATAATCCTAAACTTCCACCTTGAAAGTGCAAGGTGATCTACGTTTATGCTAGTTGTTGATTCAAAACCATTCAACTCAATCAAAGTTGAATCATATCATGCGATGTACATTGCAGCTATTGTGGTGTGAATTTTTTTTGGAGTTTGTTACTTGAAATTAAGTCTGTTGCGGTCTGTTGATGTCTAATGGGCCTATTGCGGCTCTGATGCAACCCATTGCGGCCCCGATGCAGCTATGTTATTGTCAATTTATGTGAATAGGTATATCACCACAATTGCGGTGTGATACAATTGTAGCGGTGGCCGCAACCACAATATTGTGGCCGTATTATGTGATGTGTTCTGCAATTTAAAACCTTGGATACATGTATAAATGTATATAGTTACCATTTTTACACTGAAGGACAGAGCAAAATATTGGAACCCTTATATTGTTTTCATCATGTGCTCATGATTGTGTCCTCTTATTAAAGCTGCACCATGTCTAATCATTGCCATTTTCCATATAAGTCGAACATATTTTTAATTAAGGGACAAATTATGAAAGCGCTAGGGTATAGCACATAACTTTTCCTGGCAAATCAACGTTATGCCTCATCGACGCACAATATCAAGGGTTTCTATATAATGCTTTCGTTTGCTTGCATTTGGTAGAGAAGGTCATCTCATTTTGTTTATATCTTTCCACGTTAACTCATCTCATCGAATTATAAACTGAAGTTATTTTGAATGAAAAATTGGTTGAACTTCAGTATGAGTCATATTAGGAAGTTTATTATATAGATAGAACGGTTATAAGGATAACAATAAAATAAGAGATAAATCAATATATAATAAAAAGATAATGATAAAACCTAAAACTAAGAATAAAATAAAATAAACAGAATCAAAATTCTAAATTAAGTATTTAAATTCTAACAAGATAGGGTGTCATCCTTGTTTTATCATCCCCTTCAAACTGGACGTCCCCTTGTAAAGGCCATGTTTGGATAATGATGGCAGCGAAAATGAGTGGTGAGTCCAGATCGCAATGAAGGTAAATGAGTTGATCTTGATTAAAAGGCAGCTTGCCAACAACCATAAGATTATCACATTTGGTCTTGAAATACTAGATGTAGTCATGAAACACATATTGGAGTATCAACCAAACTTTTTGAAAAAATCTTACGTCCATAGCTAGAGAGCGGGGGTCTTCGATAAGACAACTTGTGAGTCATGCTTGAACAAGATAAAAAGACATGTGTTAGTTGCAAAAGCCAAAGATCTTGTCTGGTTACATGCACATTCGAGGGAAGGGATCATTGGGAGGGGCGCCAGAGTTTCTCTGATAAAGCCACTAAAGCCGAGGGGCATTGGAGTTTTTCTATTAACAAAGACCAAGTATTCTGATGTTTGATTTGGTGTTAACCATAAAAAGGCTCTGTACCACAAATACGTTTTGAATGAAAGACTGGTTGAACTCAAGTATGAGTCATAACAGAAAATTTATTATATAGATAAAACGGTTATAAGGATAACAAAAAAATAGGAGATAAAATCAACAAATAATAAAGAAATAAGGATAAAACTTAAAACTAAGGATGAGAATTAGTAAACAGAATCAAAATCCTAAATTAAGTATTTAAATTCTAATTAAGATAGGGTGTCATCCTTATTTTATCATAAACTTGAGCTAGATGTGCAGACAAGCACATGAGACTAGAAAAAATGAACATGTTAGTAATTGTAATCAAATATTTATCATATAATATCAGTCATACTGGTTTTAGCTACCACCTACTTTGTTATACTGATTTTAAATCTACGTGCTCAAAGAGTCCAGGATTTTGTAATTTACTCATTGCACCAATCTTAGCTGTGATTCCTTAAAAAAAAAAAAAAAAATTGTTATTAACACATGGATGAGGAAAAGCATATGAAGGCAACGGGGTAAAATGAGGAGGGGTGCAAGCTCAATGACATCAGCCCACACTCCGCACCAAACTCTGAGAAACATTTGCCTTTTTTATTCTTCTATTCTACTAATAACGAAGATTCATCACGCTGCTTTGGAGAGTTTGATTATTACAATTAATGATTCAATTTTCATAAGCGGCCGAGTTTTTAATTTCTGAAAGGGCGAGCCACTCACCCAGATGCTGCGTTTTGTGTGTGTGCGTGTGGGTGTGTGTGTTCGGTTTTTTCGCGGGCGCGTGCGGGGGGTCTTATTAACATTTTCTATTGTTTATATGTGGAAATTCCATCACTCAAACGCTGTCATATAAAAGCATATGCGAATCTCGATCGGGTATATATAAGATTAGGGTAAGTCGATAATGATGTACGAATTAACAAATTTGTATATATAATAGAGTTTAATTATTTTATATTGATAGTGTAAAAGAATTTTATACTGTCATCTTTAAAGGTATGTAATGAATAATTAAATTAAATACTTTTACTGATATGATAATATATAATTAGATATTTATATAAAAAAATTTTATATCAACAGTGTGTACAAATTAAAATCTATGTAATATCATAAGCATATTCTTATTTAGTTTAGTTGTTGAATTATTTTTTTTTATTTTAATAACTTCTCACATAACTTTAGACGCGTAACGATAATTAAATAATTATTTTTTTATAAAATGAATGATTTAAGATTCGAAGTAATAACATTAAACCATTTTTCAAAAAAATGTTATCAAACTTAAATCATGAATAAATCATGTTTTTAACTGGAACTTTGTTTTTCAACTACGACTTAACTATGGTTTAATCACAAATTTAATTAGTTATAATAATTGAACCATAAACTAAATTTGCTAGTTTTTTATTTTTATTTTGAGTTTAATTGATATGCACTGTTTTATTAGGTAACAGTATAAAACTGTTTTATACTGTTAGTACATTTAAATTGAATTCTTTTATTTTTTTGATACAATTGAAAGCAAAGCTCAACATCCTTCAAATATTAGTGAAAAGAAAACAAAAGATAGCCAAGAGAGAGAGAGAGAGAGAGAGAGAGAGAGCTATCATAAAAGATGCTAGGAACAACCCACGCATCAATCAGGCACTTTGCTAGTTTAATATTTGATTCAATTTTTAAGATATTAATTAGAGGTAAAAATCGCAATTAATTAAGTTCTATTACAACCATTCAATGTTTGATAACTGCTGGATTATAATAAAATTATAAGGGAAGTTATTCACTTATTTTATAAAAACAAAAAACTTCTCGCACTTATATTGTTGAATAATATTGTCAACTAAGATATGTTAGCTTTTGTATGATTTTTAAAGTATTTATTATAAAAATCAAATATTGTAAATGGCCTAATAACATATGATTAGTTAACAATGTTAAAAACTTTCATACCTTAGTATGTCAAAATTAAATCATTTATGAAAGATTATTTTCAGAAATATAATTACTTTTTCTTTAAAAGCTATCTCGGAAAACATTTAATTAAAAATTGTTTTTGGATTCAAAATATACTAATCCAAATCATGTGAAAACCAAAAAAAACCAGTTTAGTTGTTGAATTATATGATTTTATTTCAATAATTATATATCTTAAATTTTAGATAAGATTACATATTTATTAGTATATAGTCTAATAGTCAATATTATATTAATATTTTTAAAATTGTATTATATGTTACCCGAAAATAATATAATGAAGTATTAACTAAATTTTAAGTTATATAGATTTTATGAACTCAATTTATTTAGGGAACATGTTTGATCTACAAGTAAGACATAAAAATTCAACATTTATTAAAAAAAACTCAGTAGATCAAGTTTATCAAAATTTACTCTTAAAATATGGAAGTATATCGGGAGTATCTATAAGATTTTGAGAAATATTATTTATACATAAAAATTAAAAAAAAAACTCAAAATATTTAATAGTAATAAATGAAGACTAGGATTAATTATTTTTTTTTCTAATCCTATTGTTTTGATGTCCACTATTAGTGTACCCATAGACTTTGTATGCCTTGTACACGTAAAGAAAGCTAAAAGACTTATTAAAATATGTTACTTTTTCTTTTCTCAAAAAGACCACTCTAAAGATGTTTGAAAAAAATGATTTAATCAAGAGTAATAATAATTATTTTAGAACCAATTATGTCATACAAAAGAACATGTCCATCTTGTGCGAGTTTATCTATACTCACTCCTTAGGATATATTCCAGATGTGTTGATTAATGATATTTTACAACGGATCTCATTTTACCTAAAATGAAAAGGTTTAACACCACCCAACTTTTTCCCAAAAAAATTTGAAAATTCATTTGATTGTCTTCTATTTTGCATATAGAATTGTGTAGATGGATTGGATATAATTAAGAAAAACTGAATATTGGTTAAGACAGATTTTTTGGGTGATTCATGGTATTTTCAGACGAAGGATTAGTGCTACACAAAAGAATTAAAATAGATAATTTTTGTGAGTTGTCATGTCTTCCACCAATTAATAACACATCCAAGGTTACATTTTATCTCAGAATTATTAGGTACAACACGTAATTCTCGGTGTTTCTATCGCACTATAAAGTTTCAGGGCCTGAATGTGGATCCACTTCAAAGCACAAAATTTGCAGATGCTAAACTCAACAGAACCAACAACAATATTGTAGTGTTTCCTCTTATTCAAATTATCTGATATTGAGTAAAAATTTTTTATTTATATTATTTGCTATTTTTACATTTTAATAAAATATTTATTATGAATTTTTTATTTTATTTTTATATAATTTTAAATATAATAAATAATAAAAAAGTAATACAAAAAATTAATTATTAAATAAGAATATTTTAATAAATATTTTTATAATCAATTCTTAATTTTGGATTCCTTAATATACGTGCAAATAACTAAAATAACAATTATTTTAAATTGAAGAAAATATTTTTCACTATTTTCAAAATCAGGCCGAACTAGTCAGTCTGATAGAGGAGATATCCGATTCAATCATGCTCAAAAAATTGGTGATTCAAAAGTTGGATTTAGACTCGCCAAACCGGTGAATTAGCCAAACCAAACCAATTCTAATGGTTAGCCGATTTTTTATTAAAAAAATGTAAAATTATTACTTGATCATCAATAATAAAGATAATAATTTTATTATGATAAAAAATATATCTTGATTGAAAAAGTCATGGATTGCTATATCTTTTACATTTTTTAAAATAAAAAAGAGCCTGAGGGCACTTGGAATGCTAATTTAGCAGAGAATATATCCACCTCCAAAAGAAATGCACCCGAATTTGAATTAACATAGCCTTGCAGTGGCCTTCCCTCATCATTTTCATTAGTAAAATACTGAACGATTTAAGTAGGCGTAGTAATTATTATCCTACCTGTGGATACCCACCCCGTACCAACTCGGTCGGATCGGATTTAAAACCCACCCTGTAACGAGGCAGGTAGACACCAGGGTGAGTTTCGATGCGAGTAGAGTGGGACTCGTGCTCAAAGCAAACCCGCCCTTACCCTACCTGCACCCCATATATATTTTTTAAATATTTCTATCATTTTAGGGTTGCATTTGGTTGGAAATAAAAATAGATATAAAAAAATTTTAAATATGTAATTTTTTGCATAAAACTATATGAAAATTGTCACTTTATTTTAACTCCTATATCAAATATATTCCAAACATAAATTAAATTTTAAAGTAATTTTCATCTCAAAAAATTTAAAATAATTTTTTTAATATTTTCAAGAAGTAATGGGTAGGGACAGATAGGGTACGGGTTGAATTGTCTGCATGTAGGGTTTAGGTTTTAAAAGTCAAAATCCACGGATAGAATAGAGGTGGGTTGAAACTTATTTCATAAGGTGGGGGGGGGGTTTGGGTTGAGCTAAAACCCACCCCATTGCCACCCCCAAGTTCGAGTATACCAATGCATGGGCTTCGCTCATCATTTTCATTAGTAAAATGCTAAATTTGTAATAATATTGACAAAATAAAGTGATTTTATTTTGATATATTATTATTATTATTATTATTATAAATTTTTTAAACATAATTATCTAATCATATACAATTATATCTATTTAAATATAATTATATATTAATAATGCATTAAAATTAATCTCAATTAAGAATTGTTAACTCTCGTTGATCAAATTAAAAAAAAATTGTTACATCTAATATCAAATTGTGATATAGTTAAATTACTTTTTATAATTACTTGATAGTTTTTTTTTTTTTTAGTAAACTTCTGAAGTTATGGCTAAATTTAATATCAATTTTAATATAAGTTAAAATTTAAAATTAATTTTAATATACTGTCAATATAAAATATTTACACAATTAATTAATCAAATATCCTAATATATACGACTTTTGAGATAGTTTTTATTACAAGAGTTAAATAATTTTAATAATATAATAATATATGACTAAATAATTATACAAGATTCTTTTATATTTATAATGTATCAAAATTAAATCTCTAATTGATTCCAATCGCAGTATCAAGCATTGAGTTTCGCAAAAATGTATTGATAACCTATGTCACTAAAACAAGAAATTAATTTTGACATACTTTTAATATAAAATATTTTATATTATCAACTCATTATATTTTAATATATGTTTCTTTTAAAGTAGTTATTGTAAAAGTTAAGTACTTATAATAATGTAATAATATTTGATTAGTTGACTCTGTAAAAAATTGACTCTCTTAGTGCATCAAATTAAATCTTTAAAATTTACTCTATTTGATGTACTCTCACTATAAGAATTTTATATTATCATTTAATTATATATTTTTATTTATAAAATTTTTAAAATAATTGATAATTGAGTTAAATATTTTTAATAATATGATAATATCTATGTAAATTTTTTTATACTAATAATATATAAAAACTAAATCTATAAAATTTTATAAAATAACTTTATATATAATTTTATATATAACATTATTTCATGAAAATTTTTTCCCCTTTTTCATCCTCGTGCCAAAGTCATCTTTAAGTAGGAGTTATTTTACTGTACATCATGGAGGAAGGAAATTCGCCCTCCACCATTTATTTTCACCATAAAATCTCCAAATATAATATAATAAATAAGCCTCATATAAAGTTCTTAGAGATTAAAATTTACTGTTGACGAACCTCCACAAATATATCAGAATTTTTCCTTTAAATAGGTGTACTTATCTGCCAAACGTGATACATCTACATTCTCTTTAAAAAATAATAATAACAATTATATATAATTATATCAAATGAAGGCGAGAGAGAGAGCCAATCCAAAATTATATAAATCAGACTCCACAAACTGATGACATAAATAAAATTCTCAATTCTCAAACTTGCTTTTGTCTATAGACAAACCCCACATGATGGCTTTGCCGCTCTAGCTCGCTCTCTGTCTCTTCTTCTCACACTCTTTTCCACCGATTCCCTTATCATTTCCTCTCTGACTCTGCTTCTTTCTCCCTTCCACAGAAAAACCACCTTTAATTCCAAGCACACAAAAACACACACTGCTCACGACTCACTGTATTATTATCTCTGCCCATTATATCAAATATTATTTTCCTCCGCACAACCCTTTGTTGATTTCCATCGGCAACGGCTTGCGCAAAGATAGAAAGATCGGTTCTTGAAGACTCTGCAAACAGTAAGTGGTTTTCTTTTTGTTCTTGTTTTTCTTTTTTTGGGGGGGGGGGGGGGGTTAATTGAATGAGTGAGGAAGGTAGAACCAGAATCTGGCTCATGAATGCTTCACGGGGCTATGTTATGTTATGTGTTCCATTTGAGGATTGTTAATTCCATTTTATTTTATTTTATTTTAATATACGGCTTTGACTAATGGGTGGTCCAATCATATGTATGCGCCCATTCCCTACGCAAGCCTCAACTCTAACATTTTTCTTCATCTTTTTCTTCTCCTTCCTTGAAAGTGATGGAAATGGCGGAAATTCCGAAGTTGGTGAGAATTCGTTTTCCTTATTCTTTCTTATGTCTTTGTAACTGTTCCATTGAATTCTGGGTCGGTCTATTTTCAGATGCTTGAATTTCAACGTTTTGAGATCCTTGATAATATTGTGTTGATTTTTTTTTTTTTTTTTTTGCAGGATTTGTTGTCGCGTTCTTCATGTAGTTGTGGGTCTGGCGAGGCTATGGAATCGGAGCAGAAGAGCATAGGGAGTGGCACGCAGAGAATATCGGTTTCGGATCACATAAACGCATTTCAGTACACAGCCGAGAAAGCCGATAGCTTTGTGATTGACATGGATGCCTTCTCTTCCGCCACCAACAAAGAGACCACCAATGCAAATTCGAGAATTACGGTAACTCTCTCTCTCTCTCTCTGCGTTTATTAAATTATAATATTTAATTTTCGAGAGTTATTTTAGTCAATTTTTGTTAGTTAAGCTTAACTTACAAGCAAAACAGAGCAGTGTTCTGTCCCTTGTTCGAATTTATTATCCATAATTTAGATTCCTGAAAGTTACTAGTATCACATTTTTTGTTCGGTACATTACTATTAGTACACCTTTTTAATGCTAAGCTTCACAATGAATAGTGGCATTATTCCCATAAAAAGAAAATAAATGGTGGCATTATAATTACAAATTGAAATAAGAGGAAACACACCTTATCAATATCCATTAAAATATTGCGCCCATTGGATCGAGTGTCTTTCTCAAGCATTATTATCCCCAATTATTTCGCCTTTTCCATTAACTTTGAATTGATTAATGAAACGTTGAAATTAGGACAGGCCATTTAATTTAGTTTAACCATTTTACCTTTTTGTGCCTCTTTTAAGCCCCCAAGTCACCTTCTCGTCCGTCCTCTTGGCTGTAATTAACGATTTTATTTTTTAGATTTATTTTATTTTAATTATATTAATTATTTTAACGATAAAAAAAGTTGCAGAGGAGCCTGTCCAGGAAAGGATCTCAGCGTGGGGGCGACAGGAAGCTGAATGGAAATGCTACACTTCATGATAAGGATACTGTCCCTGCTACATGCTCACCAAAAGGTACTGTTTTCCTTGCAAAAATACAATCTCGCTCGTTTTATAATTATATATTTTGATATAAATATAATTTTTTCCCATTTATGAATAAGATAAAGGGAGACCGAGTGATTCACCTACTTCGGACTTGTTTCTCTTTCCTTTTCTTTTTTCTCTTCTCTTTGGTTGAAGAGAATTTTATATGGACCTGGTTCAGTGATAAGTATTTATATGTAGGTCATAGATGACAAAATTAAAATGTCCTCTCCATACCTTATTTTATGTCCGTAAATGGTGCCATAAAATATTTCATTACCAACCTGTACATGCGTGAGGCCAAGGTGGGTGCCCCCTGATTGCAAGGTTTCAACTTGCTGGATTATGATGTCTGTTGTTATTATAATCGCCGTCACTAACTCACTATCATCACAGGTCCACTATATGTAGGTTTTGAACTGACATTCAAACAAGATTGTAATCAAACCGTGATTTGTAAAATTGTTGATTATGATTTATGGGGATGGTGAAAATTGGTTGGCCTGATTACTCATGGTTGAAGATTCCTCAGAGAGAGAGAGAAAAAAAAAAATCCAGAAACCCAGTCCGTGAATTACATGACTAGCTTAGTTTGGTACAAGTACATTACAGTGGTCTGTTTGTGGCTGGCTTTTTGGTACCCCACGCCCATATTTGGGGCCACAAGATCAGAAGTGGTGGGTGAGCTAACATATTCCATTGTTGTGTATTTGTTGTATACTACATTGTAGGGTGTTGCACGCCCGAAAAGGGCGCGGTAGTGGGAGTAGGGTCCACGGATCATTCGATCAACCCACACATCCATCATCAGAT
Source organism: Pterocarpus santalinus (assembly GCA_031439595.1). NCBI lineage: Eukaryota > Viridiplantae > Streptophyta > Magnoliopsida > Fabales > Fabaceae > Pterocarpus > Pterocarpus santalinus. Next base: position 814,680 of record CM062531.1, read on the forward strand.
TTCTATCACAGCCAGCGGCACCACCGCTACCACCACCACCGAAAGCAGCAAATCTATTACTCGTAGAAATAGTTTCCGACGCTCTTCTTCATGGGCCCTTGATCCTAAAAGGGTCCTCCTTTTCTTCGCAACCTTGTAAGCAAGCTTCACTTGTCATATTTTGAACCTCCCTGACTTAATTACTTTGTCATTTGCCTCTAGTGGCTTGGTTGACGTTCTGAAACAAACAGGTCAAGCATGGGAACAATGTTGCTGATATACTTCACTCTTACAATCAGTGAGCAAAATGCTGATGAATATGGGGGTTGATTGATTTGAAGAAGTGAATGAAGCACCCGCTTGTAAGGTACACACATATTCAGATAAAAGAGCATGATGCATTGTGGAGTAAAACTGGAGAAAAACTTAGAAGTTGGAAGAATACAGAACTTGAGGAGTTGCTAAAGCTAACAAAATTTCCGCCAACTTTGGTGTCAGAATCAGTAAAAATCTGCTATTCGGAGTCACCTCTTTGGCAATTACTACAAGAGACAAATACAAACACATACTGAACCATGACATGGGGGAAGGAATCTTTCTTTGTTTATGCCAATGGAAGACAACAACAGATCACGTGGAGGACATTGCCCCTTTAGTTTATTTGTTGTGAGATTGCGGTGCATAGTGGAGGATCAGAAAGTCACTTTTTGCTCTTTCTAGTCCTTAATCCTCGTCTTCCTCCCCTGTACCTTTCTGTTCTGTTTCGCTCTTACGTGCAATCTAATAGCAAGTGAACCTCATTGTTTTATGCATATGTGGCTTTTCATTTGAGCAGAGGGAAAGAAAACCAATATACCACGAGGTACCTGCAAAGCTATAATAGTGTGTTTGCCTTGCCTATGAAGTTGACACAATCGCATGCGTTCTCAAAGGCTTTTCCCTTTTTGTAAGAAATAGTGCAGTCCGAGTGCTTCTTCCAGGGACGAAAAATGTTCATTTATTTTTGGAAGCCCTTCGGAATAGACTAGGTATCAATGATATGGGTTTATTTCTCAAATCTCATATGCAAGTGTACTTCGGTCGAAATAACTGGAACCACGTGAATGTCAGATCTGTTTTCCCTAACAAACAACCTTAACTTTGACACATCATGATGTTTGTTACTGGCAGAAGGTAGCATTAGCATAGGGCGCCGACTTCTATGCGCTTTGTAGTCAAAGGTGCGTAGTATATCTTGTGACAGTAGCACATCTCATGCATTGATTAGTGGGTGAAAAACATCAACCGCTTTAATGAAGGGGAACTTGTTGTGCCGGTTAGCGTGGAGCATTGGAGGAGCTGCCTTATTGGCATCTTATTATTGGTTTTATATTAATTTGATCTTGAGTAATTGATTGAAATTTTCAGACCATAAGCCTGTGAACTAAGTCGATGGTGGTGTAAACTGTAAACATTCATCACCCTGTGGATCTAAGGGTGAAGATTGATGGTGCATATGATAACCAAACATTGCAAATACATCTTAAAGTTCTCTCTCTCTCTCCACCATCGACTCCACATTACTGACACCAACAAGCACGCCATCGTTATCCCTACCGCCACCATTACCGAGGCCGCTCTTGCTCGATAGATATCGCTATCAAGGTGGTCAAAGTGACCAACGACGAAACCACCCGACTTGCCACGTGAAGTAGGGCTCAGCTTCTTTTTGCAACACTAGCTCCAATAGTAGGCTCATTCTGATTTTGCTAGACTAACTTTAGGAAGCACTACCAGTAGCGATTGAAATATAAGCAATGCTTTGACAGAAGAGTGGTGCAAGGTGAGGTCTCAGACATGGTGGAAGTGGCCCAAAAGCTTGAGCAACTAGATATTAGGTGAGGAATAAAAAATTGTAGGGGAGGGTGGCCATGGCATTGATACTCATTCGGAGTTGCAGGATGGAGGGCGGTGCTCCACCATGAACAGCCGTTGTTAAAGGAGTTTGGCAATGGGAATTGGATGGCGATGGAGGGATGGAATTCGGATAAGGAAAGTTGGAAACCAACACATGGGACCTACAACATGGATCTCTCACAATCGATGCTTTCAAATATCCAACTTAGCTTCCAAGTAGAACTTGGTTCAATCCGATATTAATGAGGGAGAAGTCCAACTCCCTAGCTGTCGACAAATTAAACGCCCTTCACACTACTGCCCTCCATGCACAAGTCAGGCCACTTCATCGCGATGAGCTTTTGCCACGGTGTCGAAGCAATTTAACTTTTGGATATCACTGAAAATCTATTCTCATTGTCGCCGAAGGGAGTCACAACGATAGTGGTTACCTAGGATAAGAGTAGCAATTAAAAAATAAGGGAAATGAAATTGAAAAACAAAGAAAAAGGACTAAAGCATTAAAGTTTTAAGAAACAAGCTACCAGCTAAATAGGGGAATAACTTCTTATTGGTAGCAATAGTATGCGAAACACCATACTCATTGACTAGCGAAGCGCACCGTAAAAGGTGCCTTTGCATAATATAGGCTTATGTTATCAACCATAAGAGATTATGTTTAATATATACTAAGGTGCATAGCATCAAACTTAGCTTACAACATGTTTGGATATGCATTTGTGGGGGTAGAATTAATTTTGACCTACCAAAATTGATTTTATCAATTTTTTATGTTATTTATTTTTAGAGATCAAAATAAATTTTTGCTTTTAAAATTAATTATGGAAGAAGTGAAAAATTATTATTTTTTATTAGAATCATTTTTAAAGAAACTATCAAATATAAATTATTTTATTTCAAAATTAATTCTAACTAAATCAATTATGATATAATTATATCTACCTAGAATAAATTCTACAAATACAAAACCAAACACAGTTAATCCGTAACTCCTAGTTAATTGAAGGTATTTAACATGCAGTTGACATTACTGATGAAGACCGCCCATTTCATCTGTGATTAAACAGCACCAAGGGAAAGATAAAACGAGAGAATAACTCACCATCCTGCTTATTCGTGTATATAGAATGCCAGCATACATGGACATCCGGCATATTAGGAAATCTAAGATTTCAACATTTTTAGTACGTCATGTATAATTTATTGGGCGTTTGCAGTATCTTGTAGAATGCCACATGCTAGATATCTGATAACAAAATAGATCCAGACTAAATTAAAAAGAGAACTGACGGACATGATGAGTATATAACATGAATTAAAAATGATAATTGTGGCCAATTAGAAGAGCAATAAAATTTCTATACCTAGGCATGAAGGACTCTTTCACTATTTTCGATAAAGCAGTGTTTCCTTAGAAAATAAAAGCATATTATCTACAGGACTACGTGAGAATTTTTACTGATAAAGAGAAGTCGTTAGCACTCACCAAATTTACCATTTATTAGGATGAGAGGAAAGCAAATGAGTGATGGGAGAAAAAAATTAAACTTTGAAATAAGTTAATTTTATTATTCCTATAATTCTTTTTTTCTTTCATACTCTTTCTTTTTATTTTTAGATTAAATGAGAAAGTAACTTAGATTTCAATTCTTTTTCTCTTTTTTCCCCCCCTCTTAATCAGTACGTAATAACTCTAATTTGGTGAGTGTCTGGATCTAGCAAGAGACTGTTCACCTTTTGACCTGGTAGATCAATGGCCACTCTGTAACTGATATGAGTAGACGAGGATCATCGACAATTTTCTATACGGTTTCATTTTTTAAAAAATATAAATTCTATAATTTTATAATATTTTTAAATTTTATTTTTTAACATGAATTTTATTCCTAAATTTTTATTTTATTGTACTGTCAAATATTTTTCGAGGCTAAGATGCTCTGTAATTTCAGAAGATCTTATTCGTATAAATACAAATGCAAATGATGATGGGACGCTCCTTTTCCCAGAAAAGGAATGGGTAGATGGAAATGGAATGGAACTGAACGGAGGCAGTGTTGACGCAGAGCTGGAGCGACTAAACTTTCGGGGACTTGCACGGTTCAATCCACGACCCGTGGCACGAGTGATTAGCGATGGCAAAAGCAATCCGCCCTTGTAGATAGAGTAATATTTGTAATGGGGAGGGCAAGATTTTGTTCAATAAATGATAGGATTAGAATTTTAAATACTCGTATATTAAATAAGATGGGAATAGGAATCACTTTCTTAATATTCTTATTGTTATTTAAATTAATTGAATTATAATTTAAATTTAAAAATTAGGTTTATTTGTATTTATTATTTGTTTGATTAATAGTTAAATTATTATTATATATTTATTTTTATTTTAAATATTTTATAATATTTAATTTTTTTAAAATTTTCAATATTCTAATTAATATTCAAGAATATTTATGGATATTCATAACTCTACCAGAAAGTTAAAAATGGATACCCCCTCTTTCTCCTCCCAAAACACAAATATTGACGTCCCTACGAGTGACTCACGGAACAAGACATCCGATGGTGTTGCAAGCTGGAATTAGAAGTAAGGGTAGCCTCTACTTTTTTTGCGTCATGGGTGGGCTCTGTTGTGCTTTGCATGGATCAAGCCGTTGGACTGTAAGTCCGTAGCACTTCCAGTGTTAGCCCAAACTAACCTCCACAAGTCCGCCATGAGCTTGGTTCTGTCTAGTCTCCATGTCCTCTGTCATTAGGTCACAGCAACATCCTATAGAATTGCAAGTTCGCTTTAGGCTAGCTATCATGCTTATTTTTGGGCCTTGGCCCAACTAAAATGAAGTTCGGTTGAAAAAAAGAGACCATGTTTGAAGTTTGATGCAGACATACCATGCATGAATTACGGAAGATTATATGTCTTGGGTGCCTCCTTTTCATCAAAAGAAACTCCAAAATAGCTGACCAATACTTTGTTTTTCCCTTCTTTTTTTTTTTTTTTGCAGGAAATTCATAGCAGACCAATTCTGCAACTATACATTTTTCCCCCTCTTTCGGGTTCATCTTCGCCTGTATTTAACTGCTGCCTTATTCGAACATTCAAAAAATAGTAATTGTCTGCATTGACAATATAGGAGGCTAAATGGGGTGTGATTGAAGCGTGCAGGAACGGCGACTCAGTGTGGGTGGGTGGATTCAATGCTTCAAGATGAGATGTGCTGCAGTTCAATAAAAGCTTCCATCGATGTGGCTTCCTTTGGTCTGGTCTGGTCTGGTGTGGACTAAACGCCAAGGAAATGAAGTGGCCCCCGACACTGACCTTCACAAACAAAGCTAGCCACAACTAGGTGTCGTCCATGCCTCAAATCGGTGGCTACGAAGGCGCTGACTGAGACAAGCAGTTACAAGTGTTTACAATCTTTGAGTTATGTAGTGTATCTAAGAATGCGTCACTGTACTTTCCAGATGCTTGTCTTGGTCACGGCTCAGTGCTCAATCTGTGGTTGGAATTTTGTTGGACTTGGGCCTTGCCTTTTTCTTGATTTAGAATGGTTTCAACAGGATGAATCGGGAATCGGCCAGGCGACCAGTTTGGTCATGCCTCGAAAACCAATGCTTGAAAAACCAGCTGCAAACTAGTAAATTGAACAAATCGAATTGGTTTATTGGGTTGAGCAGTTTTTCGTTTTGCTTGGATTAAAAAAGGAGGATCTGCTTAGCCATCAAGAAAGAAGCTATAGCCGTCCTCCATTTGCAAAAGTTGAAGGCCCCCTGCGCCTACCACCGCACCATCCTCTAGTGCCAGCACCGTCGCATGCTGCACTGTTGTCCACTTGTCGCTATGCTTTGCCCTTGTAGTCATGCATCATCCCACTGTTGCGCCATGCAGATGCCCATGATGCTTGACGGAGAAGGGTACAGTGTGATGTGGATGATGGCGACTTCAATTTCCTGAGTTTCATAGCCGGTGCTTTATCAAGAAAGTGAGGAAGAAGTGAAAGAGTAATATGTGCTAGGGTTTTTTCTCATTTGGGAGAGTTATTGGGTTGGATTTGACTTTTGCTCCAAATTAAACTAACAAGGCTTTTGGTTTTTCTACTTAAAATTCTCGCACGCGAGGCGTTGGTCTAGCGGTCATGTTGTTAACCTTGTAAGAAGTGTATATTAGGGGTCACTTGTTCGATCCCCAAAGGCAGAGGGCGCAACCAGTGGTTGTGTGCATCGATGACAAAAAAAAGAAAAAATTACTAATATATATACTCGTGACTACTGACTAAAACAGAAAAAGAAATATATACTAATAGACTAGATGTAAAATGATTCTATCATGTTTTCATCAACAGCATTTTTCATCTTTATCTAAAAAATAATTAATTCTTTATAAATAATTATACATATTTATATAAATATATATTTTATTATATTTCAATTAAACCTGATAAATGAATAAATCTTTAAATTAATATTTTATTCAGCTCAATATTGGATCCATTTTTAGAATCTTGAATTAGTGAATACATCTTCTAACTAAAAAAAAGTATAATTATTATAAAAAAATTTATTAATTAAAGTACATAATAATAATAACATAATTCTAAAATTTACCATAATAATTCATTAATTGTTGTATGTAGTGTTTTTTATTGTATAAACTCTAAATGCTCAAGCATCAATTTGTAGGAGCCAACTATGGAATATATAGTATTCTATGATTAGGACTTGCTTCTCTTCTAGTGACATGTAAATAGAGATATAAACTCTGTTCTCTCTCTCTCTCTCTCTCTCTCTCTCTCTCTCTGTGTATATATATATATATATGCTGCAGGTTGTAACTTAACAGCAGACAAAATGAGACAGCATCAAACATGCAGGCTGAAACCAGCTGCCATACCGACCGTCTCTGTCAATTTACTACTAAGCCATGGAATTGGAAGATGGAAGGGTACACTGACCGAGATAACCACTCTCCATAGCTAGCTCCTTCTCTCCTCAGCTTCATTACCACACAAATGACATAACCTAGTTGATTGATGTTGGAATATGATCACACACAATCATGATAATAATGCACTGCACGGCACAGCACACTATGCTGTGCCTTCATGTGTGACAAGAAATCTTGGCAGGCCTATTTTGGTACCCAGCTGCTGAACATCATCTCGAACTTGTTGTCTGTACTCCCGAAAGCTAAATTTCCTGTAAACAGGTGGCTCTCTGCAACTCTCTATCACCGTGTCATTTGACGGGCAAAAGAAATACGCCGTAGAGAACCTTTCCACTTTCGGATTGGTCACTACTCGATGCTCAACACTCTTGTAAACCCCGTTGCTCCATGCCTGCATATATATAATGTTAACCAACCAACCCCATGTAGCTAGAAGATCATACTAATTCATTAAATACAATTTATTCGATCTAGGAGACATTTAGTACTATAAGTACCTGGAATAAGTCACCAATGTTGATTATAAGAGCTTCAGGGTTTGGTTTAACTGCTATCCATTTCCCATCTTTCACCAATTGCAAACCTCCCACCTGATCTTGATATAATATGGTGAGGAAGTCACTATCGGTATGTGGCATCAGACCATGAATCTCAGAACCCACCGGGCACGGAGGGTATCGGTTCAATCGGAGATAACAAGTGTTGGGCAAGCAATTCTCCTTAAAGAAAGTTGACTTGTGACCCATTTTCTCGGCCAGGATATCAGCTAATGTTTCTGCAAGGCTGGAGACTGTGCTAGCAAACTGTTCGATTGTTGAACTGCGAACATATATTCACCAATGAGGATTGATTGATTACATTTGTTATGTAGCTAGCGTGATGAAATTAAGGAATGGTTTTATTATAATTAATATGATCTGCGTATAATTTATTGTTTTTTATTCAATCATCAATTGATTAATTAATGCTGTCAGTCTGCGTCATGCCTGATGAGTTCGAGGCTGCAGAAGATTGGCAACGTTCACGTGAGAAACTATACGGAATGTATATAGGTCAGGGGATCCCTAAGATAGCAAGCCATGTGCATACCGAATTTGTGTGAACAAGTTCGTGGCAAGGAGAATAACAACGGCTGTGTCATGTGGTTTTAGAGTATAAATTAATTAATAAGATGTAACTAATGAATAATGTATGTAAGGGTAAAGCAAGACCACACATGATGGAGCTGAACAAATTTGAGGGAGTACTGTGATAGCGGTGTGGCAGGAGAAGTTGACTAAACATCAATTTGGCATGTGTAAAGTCTAGGCTTTGCTTTTGCTCTGTCAAGCAAAAGGATCTGCTGCTCTCTTTGAGAATGACAGTTGAGTTCACCTATGAATGAGGGGCCAAAAGAACATTGCACAATTGGTAATGAAAAAAGCTAAAAACAAGGACAAGCGAGGTTGTGATGTCTTGTAACTTGAGCCAGTCTAAGATGGTCCAAATAAAAGTTTCAGAGATGTGGAATTAAACAGGATAAGGTTACATAGAGCTAAATATACTATCCAAATTGCACCGGAAAAAAAAAAAAAAAAACCTACGCCATCCAAACGATTAGATTTCTAATTGCTATTCTTACTTAAACACTAACTAACATGTTTATTTCTTTATTAGAAAACAAAGTGGCGAGTTTAACCACCCCCCCCCCCCCCAAAAAAAAAACACAAAAAAAGAAAGTAGCGATAAATTTGTTATGAAAGGGCTACCAAATTCGAGTAGGTTGTTGTAAATTAAATTAAACATAAGCTAACAAACATTTTCGTTTTCTACAAAAGAGAAGAATTATACAATGTAGAACCACAAACTATATTGTATATTATATAGACACATATATAATATAGAGAAATAAATCAAGCTTGTTTAGAACGGGTTTTTGAAAAGTGAAATATACATATCTGGATTGATATTGAGAGCCATAAATGTATGAGGCAATTAAAACGAATATATACCCAACCGATATTATGAACCAAGAAAAAATAGAATATGAATGAACAATATTTATTTATATATAGTAGTAGTAGAGTGAATACCTAAGAGGGTTGGATGCTGTGGAGCCTATTATATCGGTTAAAGGAATATGGAAAGCCTCTGACCAAGATAACTGTCTAATGCATGTGGCAGTGGGTGCTCCCCAACGGTAGGTACCGGCGGAGAAGTTGTCCACTTTGGTCTTCATATCAAAGGGCTGCTTGAAAACCTTCTCTTGCTCACACCTCAGCCTGCTGAAGATCTCACTGGAGATGCCGTGCTTCACAACCTGGAAGAAACCCCATTCCTGCGAAGCCCTAGCTATCTGCGACTTGCACTCTTCCCTCGCCAAATCATCACTCTCTTCTAAGCGGCTCAGATCGATCACCGGAAGCTTGCGTTCCTCAACCACCACAACCTCATTCATGATATCTTCCTTGCCTTGGGTCTTGTCGAAGAGGATCTTGTATGCATCCATAAAGGGTGGGTCCGAGATTGAGCCCATGATTTGTTTGCTGCCCACAGAAAAAAGGTGATGAGGGGAGGGAATGTTATGTTGAAAGAAAAGTAAACGAGTGAAGGCTTTCTTTGAAGAAATAGAGACAAAGAGAGATAAAGGACAACCGGTTTTTGGTTTCTTTGTTTCTTCTGTTTATTTCGCCTTTGATGAAAACGCTTTAGGCTTTGGAGACAAAGGTAGTCTGCGTGTCTTTTTGTTGAGAAAAGGAGATGCTCGCTCTTTCTCTATTTTTTCTTCAGCCCGCTAAATTCTAACACTATATATATCCTACTACTTTTAGTGATAAAATAACATCCGCTCACTTCGATTCCCCAAAAACCATAGAATCATTAATTCTCATCAATATAAGCCTACAATCATTTTCCAACTACTTAAAACTTTTACCAAAGCTACTTTTTTCTAAAAGTTTTTAACGAGTACAAAAGTGCGATGATTCTAAACCATTCTATTGTTTGCATTATTCACATTTGTATTAATAATAATAAGATGGACGAAAACAACATGGCTAAGGAGATTAGAGCCCATGGCACCATAGTTGTTTAAATTTTAGTAATAAGACAGACAGGTAAAGAGAAGAGCAGAATAAGACAAATAGTAGAAGAGTGATACATACGAAAATACCTACGACAGGGGACAATGAGCTTGTAACCTAGTGTCGTTCAAGTTAGTACGTGTGTGTGTGTGTGTGTGTGTGTGTGTGTGTGTGTGTGTGTGTGTGTTGGCTAGCATATCTGCATAAAGTACGTATATATCTAGGAATAAAAGAATTGCGTCTCCACCTATGTAAACGTTACAAAGAAACTTCGACAAGGCACGGTAACAATAAAGCTGTCTTTGGGTGTGTTTATGGTCAATGGACGCTGGATTCGGATTTTTGTGTCAAACATGTTATACTTAATTTGGCAACTTATATAGAAGTGTCTAGATACTAATTAAGTATTTTAATTATCGCTCACTCGACTTGGATTTGATTAATAGAAAGCTGAGTGAAACACATATGTATTGTTCATATGCACAAGTAGACCAGATAACACAGCAACGAATCACTATTATATTTAATTACACCGCCACTGCCCAAAATATATTATATATTATAATGAGAGGGAAAGTAGCAGAATCTTAATTAGTCAAAGAAGATAAATTTTTGCTGATGATAATAAAATAAGCAAACTATATATTCTTATTTTTCCAGTAGGAAGAAGATCATGTGCACACAACGCTTGGGGAAATGATTAGCATATCAGCAGCCATTGCTGATGAAGCGTATAGTTATTCTACATCTATATATATGGCTGACAATATATATATATATATATAAAAGATAATTAGACCTTCAGTTGACACATTCACTGTTCACATTTAGCTAGAATTTATGGTCAGATATTCAAACTTAGTGACACGATCTGTTGACTTTTGAGTCTAAAAGTTTATAATAAGGACAAGTTGAAGCATTTTACGTGGTTAACTTGATACCCGGTAGAGGACCTTTATGAAGTTATCTGACTCCTACTGTGCTTTGACTAGCATGCAAGCTCCAATAGGTGCCTGTACTGCTACATTTACAGGTTCAGCCGTTCAGCAGAGAAGATTCAAGTAGCATTCTTAAAGGTTTTACGTGCATGATGCATAGAAGTTCAGATGTCATATATTGTTAGAAGTGACTGAAAAATAAACCTTCATATAAATACTCACTAATACGTTGCGGGAGAAATTAAGCACACAAGAGAGACTAGTTATACCGATAAATATATAACTAAATAAATATATAACTAAACCTGCTATGCGCTTTGCCCTGATGATTCTAGATCCTACCTTAAGCTATCACTTTAATTTTTTCTTGCGAGTGTACGTACTATGCATGTTGATGTAAAAGATGCATTCTTAAAATCAATGGGACAGAAATTTAATTTTCAGTTAACGTAAAAGCTGACCCTTATTAATTTACCTTACCGAAGAGGAACTATATCTGCAAGCACGCACTTACGTCAGAAGAAGAGTAGCTAGCTAGCTATGAACACTCAAGTTGGGCTGCGTATAAGAAAGAGTGCAATTAATTTGACGAGATTGGTGGACTAGCTAATGATTTATAGGCAACAATACGATCAATTATTGCCAAGGCTGATCTAGCAAGGACATTTCGATGATTGAAAGTTTATGCTGAAGAGAAGACCACGCGGCTCATGGCGGTATCAGAGAAAATATATCTAGTCTCTAGCCTAGAGTTATAGCTTTTTCTTCTCCAATTTATTTTGACTTGTTTTATTTTAGAATAAATCCAAGTCCAGAATTTCATGCATTAATATAAATCTAACACATTATATTTAAGTATATTCACAATAAAAATGAATCTCATTAATTTTATTATGAATGTATTTAAATATGAGATGCTATTTTATTTGAAGATAATAGGAAAGTAAAACAAGCATTATATTGGAGGATTGATTAAGTTGATTAGACAAAAGATCACATATTTATTTTCCCGTTGCCAACTTTTGAAAATCATGCCATGTGTCAATTCCTTGATCAATTCAATCACGAGTCGTCTTATGTATCATGAATAGTTGGGAAAAATGATAGAAGGCAAGAAATTTTACCACAGTATAATTGTTAAAATAATGTAATATACTTCTTACTTTTAGATTGATAAATAACTCGTATTATTTTATTTAACCTAACTATTTATAGGTAGTAAAAGAGATGAAGCTATTAAAAGAATAACAACTATTAAGAAAAATTTAGGTGTTAATAATTTAAATATAAATATAATTTATAATAAAGTAAAGTTGACTTAATGAAATAAGACTTAGTTGTTATTATTGTTATAACTACTACTATAATTTTTATAAAAAAGTATAACAATATTTTTTTGGTTGTCTAACATTATGCATTGCTGAGATGGAGAAAGAGAGACTTGGAGTAATGAGAACCATACTCTATCTTATTGGTACAATGAAGTATATTGACTTTGATTTTACTATGACAATTATTTATTTATTTTTTTAACACTCAACTCAAAATTTACCCAACGGGCAGCACAACTGGCTCGGTGTGACATACAGAAAGGCACATGTCAGATGGATGAGTAGTAGTGTGGAAAACCCAACGGGGCCTAACCAACTCTCCAAGTCCATGTCGGCACCCAAACGTGGCTCCATCTAGGATCACATGCACGTCAACATTTGCCCGTCAAATTTCCAATTGGCCGAGATGAGAGACAGAGGCAAGGGCATGTGCGTTGCTTTCATTAGAAAGGACATGAGGAATCCGTAGTGCAGGATCCATGGCTCAATTGCTCCAAAGCATCAAAATATCCTTCGATTCAATTTATGAGAGTTTTTTAGTCATATAGTTTTCATAATATAAAACAACTGGTTCCCCCTTCCCCTCCATTGACAGGGACCGAGTCTGGAAAAACCAGACTTTTCTTTGGATGGGCAACGTGGCTAGCTTGCTGCAATGTATAAATGGTTGTCACGTTTTCTTGGGAAAGTATAACAATATTTGGCCCCAGGACCCATCACCCTATAAGGGTAAAAACTACTAATAAACTAGCAAGCCTAAATAGCCTCAAAAATAAAGAACGAATGAATGATATTTGAGTTAGGCAACACTTTAATTTCCAGCGTCTTCCTTTGCCTGTGTGATTGGCACCTGTTATTATTATTCAGCATCCACATTCACACATAGCTTATCTATTCAAGCGCCTATCTTAGAAATGTGAGACGAGAAATGTACTCACTTTCTTGACAATATAGACAAGATGGTACTTCAGGCAATGATTAAATACAATAATTAGTAGCAACACAATGGTGCATAATCAAGCAGCTGATATTTCCAATAAAGTGGACGGAGCACGGGACAGGGAATCTATCAGGTGGTAGTAAATCAACACTGCAAAGAATTGTGTTTGGCATGTCGATCCCAAAGCCACATATATATTAGACACCTATGTAATCATTAATCAGTGCGTGGTAAGATAGAGACTTGGTCGGTCGATATAACAGCTACCCTAGATATGTGTATGTATATGTACATTAAAGTGAAATGACATAACTTGAACTAAATATGTGAAAATAGATAATCACAATCCTATTTGATTGACCGTTTGTGTGTGCAATGGTGCCTGTATCTGTTCTTCTTGTGTGGGGTGTGGTAGTGATGGTGCCGAAGCGGTAGTGGCTCTGGCCCTCCCCTTATCACCAACGCATTCGTTGAATCAAACAAAAGCCTTTCGTCGATACTATACGGACATGTGTATTCCATCTCCAATTTGGCCCCGGGAGTTAAGTATTGAAATTTTGCGGTACATAGTTAATTAAAGCATGTGATGGCCCTCCTCTGAGGCATGGGCCGGGGATGTTCTGTGACCCAAGCAAGCGGCAAGTAATTAACTTACCTGCAGTTACTTACAGAAATTGTTAATCTCATAATATTTACTTTCAATTAGCAAATCTAATAAAATCAATATAATTAATATTTTTGCATATATTTACTTATTTCAAATATAAATGAAATATTGTATGTTTATATTTATATATTTCAATTAAATCATTATTATTACTCTTTTCCTACTATGAGTGATATTTGAGTTAATTTGTATACAACTTAATGAATTTGTTTTCTATAAGTCAATCAATAAGTATATAGGTATTTTTAATATAATTTAAAATAATCAGCATATAAGTATCCAAATTAACTCCAATCATATATGCTTATTATTTACACGTTATACATACGCGTTCAATAATATAAGATTGTTACATATATGATTGTTATATTCACTACATACTTTTATGTGGTAAAACCTCATTTACATACCTCAGATTTTATAGCAATATCAAATTTGTCTCAAAAAATTTTTTTATTCTATTTACGTTTCTAACGTTTTCAAAATATCTTAATCTTACTATTTTGGTATTCAAATTATAAATAGAAAAAACTAATTTGAAGATCAGGTTATAATGATAGTAATGATATATTCATTAGCTATTTAAATGAGATGATAGTATTTATCATTATTTTTTCTTATATTTTTGTAGGATATATGAAAGTTTTTCTTTTTAATTTAAACCCCATTAATGTTAAATTAATCTTTTTTTTTTCTATTAAAACTCATATTCAAAACTTTTTCTTAGAAAATTAAAGGCAAACAATCTCTATTGGTGATATTTGGATATTACTAATATCGTACTTTGACTTTAATATAAACTTTTTTCGTTTATAATTTGGATTTTGTCTATCGAAAAGACAATTAAAATATTTTGAAATGTTATGGATATAAATAGAACAAAAAAAATTTAGAGACAAAATGATATAAATAAAGCTTTCATGTACTTTTATGGTAGGGTACATGTGTGAGTGAGTGATGGTGAAATTGACACGTGAACTTATGGGTGATGAAGGGAGAGGAATATGGAACAATGGTAGGGTGGGTGGTAGAGGAATGGGCAAAAAGAAGGGTCAAAGTGAAGTGAGCAGAGTAATTAGGGATGGAAATAGGTCAAGCCACTTATCAGGGGCCTGTGGTTTGGCCTGACCTAGTTTATTTAAAATTAGAATTAGGTTTAGGTATTTTTAAGAGTCTATTTATCTTAATAGGCCAGACCCAGACTTAATAAAAGGCCTATTAAGCCTGTTAAGCCGGCTTGGGCCTGTTAAGATTTTATACATAAGCATATATGTTATATAATCTACTAAAATATCAAACCTAAGTTTTGAAACCATACCATCAAAGAAGATAACATCATGAAACTAGAAGTAAAAAAAAGAGAACACCTATGCTTATGGAAATGTATTTATATACGTGATGTTTGAGCTTATATCAATCTGAATATAAAGATAATATTGTCATTTTTTTGGAGCACTTATTTTCTTATTTTGCTCATAATTTTTAATTAATTTTGGAATTTTAATCAATTATTAGGCTTAATTAATAAAGTTCAGGCTAGGTCAGACTTATAAATAGCTCAAGCTTAAACTAAAAGAATAACCTATGACAAGCTATAGATCAAACTCAAGCCAATTTTTCACAATATAAGTCTAGCCTGATGAGATAAAAATCTGACCTGCCTAGCCTGTTTTCAGCGCTATGAGCGGGGTGGGGGAACTGTAGCTATTAGATAGTGCACAGAAAGAGAGCGAATAGACACGTCGATTTTGAAGGAAGGTTTAGCGTTAAACGTGGATGGCACCGGCGGCAGTTCAATCATTACGAGGCCCTAAACAATAATCGACTCTCGCTTTCCAAATTTAATATCCAGCATCAATGTGGCCCACCCACTTGGCAATTCATCAACGTTGAGTTAGCCCCACTCCCCACTGCCATATTTCCATGTGCAATTGTTGGTTGCCCCTCTCCCTCCTCCTTCTGCTTCTTACAATCACACACAGTGGGCCCTTCATTCTCCTTTTTTATTTTTTTTTCCACATAAAAATATGATTTCATGTAAAACTTTGGGAAAAAGGAATTTAATTTGTATATATTATTAATATAAATTTTTTTATATAAATATTTAATTATATATTATTATATCAATAAAAATATTTAACTCAATTATTTATTATTTTAAAAATTTTATAAATATAAATATTTAATTCAATAATAATATAATTTTTTTATATTATTAATATATAGCAATTAAATTCAAAAAATTACTAAAACATTATTTATTGTTAAATATGGCTGATTAATTATTTAATTAAAAATGTAATCATCTTAGAAAAAAAAAATTATGTGCCCCTAAATCGAACCAACTTTGATCACATAGTCCTTGACCACAAGTTGCTCCATTTGCAGATTTTTGTTTTCAAGTTTTCCAGTGATTTTAGCTTCATGTTATGTTATTTGTACAATTCTCTAATATCAAATATAATATGTCTCTCATATAAATATAAATAACACTTTTTTATTTTAATATATATAAATCTTAATATTTACCCACACTTATAATTACATATTATCTCTCATACTGTATTTATGTATAATATGTTCAAATAATATTTGTCCTTACTTTAAGATGAACGCATAATCATGCAATAGCAATATTAAAATATTCCAGTACCGTTGGGGACCCCCTCCCCACCCAAACAAAAAACAACCGCCTTGACTCTTTCATTGCCTCAAATGAAAGGGTGGTTAGAACTTGGAATATGCTGGATTCATACTCTCTTTCATCAGAACAAGATAATAATTAAACATGTTATAATTTAACCTGAACAAGATCACATTGCGCAACTTTATCCCAAGATTCATTAATCTCAGTTTTAACTTTTAAGGTATTATTGACAATCATTATTCCATGTCCCAACGAATATTGAGCATGGAGTGCTATTCCCTACTCGCTTTCTGCGGGTCTTTTTCGTTTTCTTTTCATTTTGGGGGGGCCATTTTTTTATGGTGTTCTTAGAGTTGTCAATTTCGTATCAGTTTCGATTCTTCATCCACCTGTATACTTGGTTCTAGGCTTTTCTATTGAAAAATGCTGTTTTTTTATAATTTAGTTTTAATGTAACATCATTGCAAAGCTGCTTTACATCATTAATTAATTTTGTATAATTGTATTATCAAAATTATTTAATTGATGTTGTAAAAGTTTTTACATCGTAATATATTAAAATTAAAATGACTTTTCAATAAATCGCCTAAAATTGCCTAAAAAATCACCCAATCTCAGGGAATTGATCAAATCATTGTAATTTATTCTAAAATATACATATATATATATATGTTTTATTTTTTAAGTGATTAAGAAATTTAGTGAAGAATATTGAATATTTTTTAATCAATGCCACACTAGCTAACAAGATCAAATTACAACTTTTCAAAAGTAATAAACACTTGGCCTGTCCTTGGAAGATAAATTGAGGTAGTAAAAATTCTTCCTTTTTTTTTTTGGTTACATCGATAATAATAAGATTTATACCTAAGACTTCATGTAAATTATCAAAACTCCTCACCATTATACCATTCCTAATAACTTGTTATTGAAAAATCTTATTCATATGAAATGGAGGCATAACTTTATCTTTTAAAAAATAATTCTTATAAAAAAAATATAACACGTAATCTTTCATGATGGAATGAGAATTTATTTCATAATCAATATAAATGAGCCAAACTTCTATACATACTTCATCATCTTATTAAAAATAAAAATAACCTAGTAATATATGCATATAGGATAACAACTAACACTACTAGAAAATAGGAAATTATCAATGGAAATTTCCAACAGATTCAATCCGTTGAAAATACCAACAAACAAGTCATCAATAAAATTCAAAAAAAGATTTAACGTGGTATTTTATCAATAGAAAGATAATCCATCAACAAAGGTGTCGATAAATATTCGCGTCTAATTGTGCCACAATTTTACCGATGGCATATCGGTCGGTAACCGTCTGAATTTTAATTTTATATATTTTTAAATCCAAAAAATATACCGATGAAAAATTCGTCGGTAAATTAAAAAATTACTGACGGACATTCCGTTGATATGTTATTATTTATTCAAATTATAATCGCTAAAAAATGACAATTTTAGCGTGGTTGACATTACCGACGAATAATTCGTCAATAATAATTTTATTATTTTATTTTATTTTTGTTTTTTTGTTCATATTACTGACAAATTTTTCTGTCGATATTTGAAAATTTGTTTAACTGCCTGAGACTCTTGGATTTTATATTATTAATCGCAAATCTGTCAGTAATAAGTTGATTAGTGAAATGATTCGTTTCATTTTCTTTTTATTGGCAGAAAATTTATTAGTAATATTAACATCGAACATTAAAACATGAGCCCCTTCTTCTTCTTCCTCATTCGCGACATTCGTCTTTATCTTTACTCTCTCTCTTGCCCCCCACACGGCCATTGGCCATTTTACTATTGTTGGAGCTTTCATTTCACCATTGAAGATTGTCATTGTGTTTATGGTATGTTATTGAGTATTTTAATTGATTTAGTTTTTTCATTTAGCATTTTTTTAATTCTATTTTTTTACTCAAAGTTTTTAATTTGTTAGTTAGTTAACTAACTTATTTTGTTATGTTGATTGTTAAAGTCTCATTTGAAGAACTTGGAGAGCTTCTATTTTGGTGCATCCGTTGATTTAAGCATTATAGTACATTAAGTATGTATATTGTACTCTTTTTTTAAGTCTATATTTTTTAAAATAGTAGAGACTTAAATTTTCTAGGACAGAGTTGCAGGATGGAAGAAGGTGAATGAGATTACATGACTAGGAAAAGATTTAGAGTTCCTTCCCATTGTTCAAATTATGTGTTGTGATATTATATGCCTGCATGATATGAAGCAAGGGCATATGATCTAGAATGATTTTTGGGATTAACTGATTAATTTACAAGATTGCATATGTTTGTTATTCGTATTTGGTGAAATAATTTTTTTGTAAACTCCTAAATTAAGGAGAGACTCTACCCAAATATTTTTATCATTTAAAATATTTTTAAATTAAATAATTATTATTATATAATAAATAATTATTATTTGTGTTGAAATACTAAATTAATTTTTATGGAGGCTTCTAATTTAAAGGAAAACTCAGCCCAAATTTTTTTAATTATTTAGAATATTCTTTTAATTAAATAATTGCTATTATGCAATAAATAATTGTTTGCATATATATTTATATGCATATTATATTTGTTACATATATTTATTAATTTACACACATATTATACAGGTCATTTATGGCAAGGCAAGGTTCTAATTCTGGTTCTAGACAAGGCAGAGGTAGACCGAGGAAGCATGATCTACTCTCTCAGCACTCAGGCTCCACCCACCGCCTCCACTGTGCTAGCGTCCACCACTACTACTGCATCCACCCCTTCTGGCCGTCCTACACATGGCCAAGAGTTTATTATAATATCCAACCTTAGGTATATGGAGCTAAAGTCTCAACCTTCATTCCCCTCTCAGCCTGCTCCATCTCCACACCCATCTAGAGGACGTAAGGATTGCACCTCACTCGTACCTAGTTCAACTCCTTCCTCTACCCCCAGCTAGCCTGGTTCGCAGGGTGCCTAGGCTTTATAGCTCGCCCTCTTACAAGGCTCTACAAACTAGCACGTAGAGCTCAGATATGACAGTAAATTCTGGTAAGTATTTTCAAATTTAAATTTATTACAAATTATTAATTGTGATAGAAAAATTAATTAACAGATACCTGACTTAATCTATTATTTTTGACATAGTTCGATTCTATCAACTCCAGGCCTGCATAGGATAACCGAAGTGTTTTAGGAGAACTTCTGCGGCCCGTATAAAAATTTTTTGAAGGTGCCTAAGGCTATACAATAGATGTGGTGGAGAAAGTAGAGGATAAAATAATTATTTTTTATTATTAATTTTATTTTTTATTCTTATGCCTACTTATTCATTATAATAGAGCTTACTATTATGTAACTTGTGTATAGTGTATATTCACTATTGATTCACGTGAGCAGACCTCGATCTATAAGGCATGGAAAACTAGGGTTGGCAAATAGCTTCACGATATGTTTCACGACATTCGCGAGAATGACGCTAGCATCCACTGGCTCATTGAGGACATTATCCAGGCACTCAAGGCATACAAGGACTCACTTGAGTACAAGGTGAAGCAGGTGAAGGCCTAGCAAGCAGAGGATCAGCCCAAGGTGGCTCGCCATATACTAGAGGCTCTACCACCATTGAGGGTATGCAGTTAAGGATGGTAAATATCATCATTTATACTTATTTAGTTATTTAATTTTTGTATTAAATATTACATGATTACAGAAAAATTGTTTGAAATATAGGAAAAGACGATGAATAGGCCGCTGACTTAAAGGGAGCTATTCCGAGAAACCCATACCTAGAAGTGGGACAAATCCTAGTGGATTGATACTTGATCGGAGACCACATATATAAATACTTATAATTTTAGTTTGCAATAGTTTTAATTTATTATAATTTTTATTATTTAAATCTAATTTAATTTGTTTTGTTTGTTTTAATTGTACCATGACTTCACTCAATGACTGACCGAGGCCCGTCGCAGCAGTTACAATAGGGAGATGGGAGCACTCATGCCGGCCTACCTGTTAGTGACAACGACATATAAGCCCAAACGGTTGGCAGTCGCTACGAGGGGCAGATTATGGCATGGGGACCACATATAGCAGGTTTTATTCTCCAGCTCTATGTTTAGAGCTGGGCTTACTAGTACCGATGTTGAGGAGATTCGCGATCAGGTGCATGCACTAAACGAATCAGTGCAAAGGCAACTCGAGGAGGCCGACCGAAGATACATGGAATTGCAGGAGCAACAGGAGAAGGAAAAAGATCAGTGGTACCAGCAGCTACAATCCATAGAGCAAAAGATGATGACTATGTACACCTACTTTGAGTAGCTGCAGAGTGGCGATTTGTCGTTTGGTGCACAACCTCCACCACTTCCACCTCCACTGCCTTCACATTCTCCACATGACCGCACACTTGACAATTTTGAGGACATTTCGGAAACTGACAATGGTCAGTATTCATAGGTTTTAGGGTTTTTTTTATGTCTTTAGAACTTTACATGACAATTTTATTTTATTTCTTTTGTTGTTAACAGTTTTTATTTTATTTTAAAATTTATATATTTTATATTTTATTGTATTTTCAATTATATGAATTTGTGAATAATTAAAGTAATAATTTCAAATATTTAAATACTAATTTCAATATTTAATAATACAAAATTGTCAAAAAAAATTTGATAGTAATAATTAACATAAAAATTATTAATTTTCAAATTTTACAATTAATTTTCTGCAGATAATTATATATATTAAAATATTATTTCAAATATATCGATAGATAATCCGTTAGTAAATTATAAAAATAATAACTTAAATTACAAATGAAATTATTAGTAATTCGTCCATATAAATGCCTCCCCACACTTTTTTTAATATTACTAATGAAAAATTTTGTTGGTATAATTGTCAATATTTTTGATGGATCAGTTATCCATTGGTAATATTCAATTGTTTTTTTGATGTGCTAGTTACCGATAAATGTTGTCTATTAGTGATTCTATCAGTAAAATTATTACCAACATATTTTATGGACTTTTCCGTCAGTGATTCCGTCGGTTTTTTGCGTGTTTCTAGTAGTGTAAGTTTTACTCATCGGCATAAACTTATCATATTAAAGTAGAGCAAAACAATAATTATACTCTCTATACAAATTAACTAAGATAATTTTTTTTACTTGGTAATTTAAGGTTGAAATCATGTTCAAGATAGAAAATACATCGGTAACGAATTTTCCAACCTTTCGGAATAACTAAATTAAGTGTCTAAATAAAAGGTTGATAAACATATGTATAATTGAAAGAAGAAAAAAAATTGAGCAACCCAAATGAAACCTTTTGTTTGGAGAAGCCGGAAAGAGAGAATAAACAACCCGTTACCGCACCTACCTAATCAAATCACCCGAGAGTTTGCAACTGACGAACTGTAGTTATGACTTATGAGAGAGGGATATCATATCATATAGGTGAAAAATGAGGCAAATTTGCAAGTCTACCATCGGCCATTGGCGACTTCACTCTGAATCGTTGGTGGCGTTTTAGCTCTATTATCTCTCCTTCCAATCTACCAACACCAATTAGCTAGCTTCCTTCTTCTGTTCCCCCAGTTTTCCAATTTTCATTCATTCCATTTTTACCACAGCAAGTTCTCACTCTTCTTTTCTTCCTACGCCAATGCTTCTGATTTGAATTTATATCATTTCCATGAAAATTAAGCTTGGTGTTGAATTAATGTGGAGTTGCTTGAGTTTTCAATAATAATAATTGAGCCTTGAAGGCCTTGAAAGAAATACAGTTTTAGATTCGTTGCGTTTTAAGATTTATGAAAACGTACTTCTTTTTTTCCCCAATTGAATCAATTTTTTCATATTGTCCAGTTTCATCTGCTAGGATCGTCGTGCTGCTAGGTCAGGACTGCACATATATGATATCTACAACAACTGTATTTGTGCAAATGACTTGTTCATGGTACGAAAAAAAAAAAAGAAACTTATTTCTGAAGAGCGAAGGATTAAAACATCCAGATTCATTGAGCTCATAGTTCTGAGTTTGGCTGTTGCCACCAATAAGAAGAAAAATGGAATAAGGGCATCGGAACCTGAATGCAGTGGAGGTAGCAATAAGAGTCAGAAGAACACACACAAACAGAACACCTTGGTTTTATCCTCCTATGAATCAGTTTATCTTTAATGCAAAACGTGGGGGGTTTCCCTATCAGTGTAATTTCCTTTCTTCATTTGACAGAAACACAATGGGAGGAATCTGTCAATGCAGGAAAATAGAGGAAGGCCTCAGCAAAGAGTTGAACTATAGATAAAGGGAGCTAAAAGGCCCTCTGTATATTGTCGTAAGTGCAAGTACCAATAGTCTTGTCCTTCATCCAGCTGTTGTCGTGGCCGGCTGTTGGTTTTGGGGATACAAGGTTCTAACAACACTCCTATTCTCGGGATGATGCCTCTTATCTGACACAAAGCTCGATGTTCCTTATGATGGATGGAGAAGCATATTTGAGTACAATTATTTGGAATGAGCTTTCTTGTTTTAGGAACTACAGAAAACGAGGAATTGTCCATGTATATCAGAAATAGAATCATCCTGCTGTTACTACAACCTACCCTACTAGCATATCTTTCTATTGATGTTTCCGAACCTATCGAATTTTACTGATCCGGTGCTAGCGTTTAACAGATGAAGCAACGAAGGAAGATTTTGTGCCAAAGGCTGCGGAATTCAGCTAGTGACGGTGGGATAGGTCATTCATAGTACATTACAACTAGTAGATTAATTTTAATACATAATATATGCAGTTCACAATTTGAATAGGATGCTCTCTGTCTCTGTTGCAGTCTGTAAACAGTTAAGCACTCAAAGACAACTAATTCGTTATTGCCTTAATTTTTGAATGATTTCCACGTTGTAAGTAACTGAAATGAATTGGTTATCCAGCTTCTGGTTTCTTGCATCAATAGCCTGTTTTCTAGCAATAAGGTGCACCCTGCTTGTATAATGGAAAACACTTCATGGTTGGTAGGCTGCCCGGACTGAATGAGTTGGCATTATATTGTCCATTACAAGTTTTACAACTACGCACTCATAATTTATCTTTCTTGCGTTTCCAATAAACGACCAACATATCAGTTGAGAAAGCATAACTCTGTCGGCCTGTTCGGGCCCCTAGCAATGCTCTTATATAATACGAGGAACTTTTTATATCTTCCTTCTACTTCCCCTTGGGAGAAACACAAAATTATTCTATATTTAATTAATTTTCTCTTTGAAATTTATGATATCAATTCATATATTTGAAAAATTGTTATAATTACTCATAGACGTACAAACATGATGATAACTAATTTTATTCATTATTTACCAATCGTGCTGAAAATATATATATTTTTTATTTATGATGTAAAACATATATAATTTTTTTGGTGCATAAAAAGTGTATAATTTAATAAGTGGATTGTCACCTCTATTTTCTGGCTTGTAAATTGCAAAGCGTAAAACCTACTATCTTTTTTTTTTTTTGGAGATTAACAAAGCTAGCTATCTTATTCATCATTATTTATATATTCTTTAAATTATTGTATCATCTTATATATTATCATGGATGTTAATAATTTAGGATTAGGGTTGCCGACGTGAGGACCTCTTTGATAAGTGAATTCGTAAGTTTTGTATAAGTGCTTCATAAGTTTGGAGGCCATGCTCTGCTTTTTGTAGGAAAATTGACATTGAATCCAATTACACATTTTTTTGTAAAAAAAAAAAAAAAAAAGGATTGGCTCTATTACGTCGTTTCACAGTGGTATCAGACGGACAAACGACGAAGCGTTTCAGGGTTGGAATCGGCGAATGCAAGAAGCAATTCATTAGGGGTTTAGCCCACCGGGAAAACGTTGCTGACAAAACCTCTCCACCGTAAATCCCTCTGTTGGCACCTTCATTCATGTCTCTCTCTCTCTCTCACTCTCACTCTCACTCTCAGGTCATTCCTTTTCTTCTACACTATTCTTATTTTTTCATTTTTCTCACATTTGTTTTAACCCAATGGTTGGTTTGGTTTGAACTTTGAAGGTTGGATACTTGGTTCCGCTGAATCAAAATTTGGAGGAAGAGCCTTCAGCTCCCAAGTTCCCTGTCTCACATGGCACAAACTTCATTGGCCGCAACAACGTTCCTGTCTCCGACAAGAGGCTTAGCCGCAAGCACCTCACTTTAACTGCTTCTCCCGATGGCTCTGCTAATTTGGTTGTGGTAATTCTACTATTAACCAAAACTTGTTCTTGTTCAATTCATGTTTTTTTTTTTTTTTTTTTTAATTTTGAAATAAAAAATTCGTGATTTTTGCTTTGTTAATGTAGGAGGGGACGAATCCAATCGTTATTAATTCCAGGAACAAAAGAAGGAAGCTGAATTCTCAAGAAAAAGCTGCCATTTGTGATGGTGATATAATTGAGCTTATTCCCGGGCACCATCTTTTCAAATATGAAATTTTGGATGGAAACAAAAATGGGTATCCCCTTAATACACCTTCAAGCGGTAGAAAGAAGGAAGCTCAAGAATCACTTGGAAATAAAGCTTCACACAGGCTTTCCCAGGTCTTCACTGCTTTGTTCATGATCATACATTTTATGTATTATTGTGTCTTGTGTACATGTAATAACCGTGATTATGTTGGGGCATGTTGATTTACGATTAACTAATCATCGGAAGCAGATTCTGTCCCTATCATTTTTTCTTTTTTTGTTAAAATGAGTAAGTTTTTACCTTGTGTGGATTTTCAGGATAGGACTGAGACTTGCAGCCAGGAACGAGGAAGAAATGCAGTGGCATACAAGCCTGGTCATTCTAAGTTTGGTGAAGACAGTAATGCAGAGCCCATTCGCAATTTCCATGTCCTTCATGACAAAGTACCTTCCACCTTTCGACTTTTGCGTGTGCAAGGGCTACCACCTTGGGCAAATACGTCTTGTGTTGCAATAGATGATGTTATTCAGGTAATGACATCATATATTGATATCAAGCTATTCTGTTCTTTTTTTTCACTCTCTCAAATTAGTATCCTGAACGATAAATCATCTGTTGGTGTGCTTTGAATGTTTCAACCATTGGTTAAGCATAATTTTGTAATGCTTCAAGGGCAGCATTGACTCTTTCAATCATGGGGTCAAGAGTATTTGTGCGTGAAAACCCCATATGTTGAACTACAGAATTATATTTAGCTGGCAAAAATTGGAGCTACTTATTGATTTATTTCAATGCTTATCATTGGTAGGGGGATATTCTAATTGCTATCCTTTCAAACTACATGGTAGACCTTGACTGGTTGCTTCCAGGTGAGTTATTTGCTCAGATAGTTCAAATTCCTCTTTGCTTTTTCCTTGCCCCTCGTTTCCCTAATTTGCCCTGTTTGCAGTCTGACTTTCATTGTTATCCTTGAAACTGTTTTGAGATGCTGCACGAATTTAACATATTGAGAAGTTGGTTTCTTTTTTTTTTTTTTTTTTGTCTGGTGATAACTGGATTGTTAACTCTCATTTTCTCTGCTTCTATCCTCTATTCTACTGAAGTTACATATATATAAATCTGATTCCATGCCTCTCTAAGGAAGTGTGTGCGGCACCAAGGATACAGTATGCCTCTTGTAGGGAAATATTATTGTACTTTGCATATTAACTTAGCCAAAAGGGTAAAACTAATGACCAATCTCTATAACGGTGCAATGTTCTAAAATTTGTGCATGTACGAGTGCATCTTGATTGAAGTGCTTTCACCTTAATCTCATTCTTGTTGCTCCATTTCTACATTTTCTTTGTGTAGCATGTCCCGCACTTTCAAATGTCCCCCATGTGCTAGTTATTCATGGAGAGAGTGATGGAAGGGTGGATTACATGAAGGTTTGTCTCAGATCTATTTTATTTAGTTACCTATTTGTAAAGTCGAATCTTGAAGAATGGTTAAATGAATGTTAACTTGGTGCTTCTGTGATTGTTAGAGAAACAAACCATCAAACTGGATTCTGCACAAACCACCACTGCCAATTTCATTTGGGACACACCATTCAAAGGCCATGCTTCTTGTATATCCTCAAGGAATAAGGGTCATTGTGCATACAGCGAACTTAATTTATGTCGATTGGAACAATAAAAGCCAAGGTTTGTGGATGCAAGATTTTCCATGGAAAGATCAAAATAGTCTGAGCAAGGGATCTGGATTTGAAAATGACCTGGTTGAGTATCTCAGTATGTTGAAGGTATTGATTTATATGTTGTTCTTTTATTACTACAACTGAATAACCATCTCAAGAAAAAATTGCGTTAACCACATTGATGTAGTAAAATTGATACCTTTACCCAAAAATAAAGATTTATTGTTATTAAAGAACCCAGTGGCTGCATGATGTGCTCAAATTACTTGAAAGTTGGATTAAAAATCTTATTTGATCCCATCGTACTCTAAAAAAAAATCCATCATATCATTTGTAGTTTTTCTTTTGAAAAAACTTTTCCTCTGATTGAATCAATTTATATCATTTCTGTCTTCTAGAAATTTCACCTCACCTGTTAGCATTATTCAACTTAGCTTATTTGAAAAACTTGTTGCCTATCTGAGTACTTCTATGGCTTGTGAAAGTCAAATAATTGCCAACAGAAATTGATATTGATCTTGTTGATCAATTGGGTATTGTCATTGGTGTTGCTTCTATGATACGATCCATAATGTGCATATCATAATTTATTTGGTGATGCAGTGGCCAGAATTCTCTGTTAAGCTTCCATCCCTTGGAAACTTCAGTATATGTCCATCTTTCTTCAAGAAGTTTGATTATAGTGATGCAATGGTTTGTTTTCATTCATTTGTCTTAAATTTCTTCTTTTGTTATTTAAAGGTTATTACTTATCACATTGTAAAGTTTGGTACATCGTTGGATACACTGTACATTAGGATATACAATGATGTTTGCCTATATTCAGGTTAGACTAATTGCATCTGTACCTGGATATCATTCTGGTACTAGCTTGAAAAAGTGGGGACATATGAAGCTGCGTTCTTTGCTCCAGGAGTGTACTTTTGATGAAGACTTTAAAAAATCTCCCCTTGTTTATCAGGTACTGTTAGCTTGTAGGCTATGTTGCATTATGTTTTCTTTCATTTGATTGTGTATTCTGTCTAGTATGTATCATTTTGTGACAGATTTTGGAAAACTGCAGTATTAATATTCACAGTTTTCTTGATTTTCTTAGCCTAATTTTACTGCAGTTCTCCTCCCTTGGCTCTCTAGATGAAAAATGGATGGCTGAGCTGACATCATCAATGTCAGCAGGTTTATCAGAAGATAAAACACCCCTTGGTGTGGGGGAGCCTCAAATAATATGGCCTACTGTAGAAGATGTCAGATGCTCTTTAGAGGTAAGGGCTGTAGTTTTGAAGATGAATTTATATTTTCCGAGAAAGAAAAAAGAAAAAATTGCATTTCATGGTCATTTGAAGGTTTATAGACTGTAGTTAAATATTTGGTGGCATGTACCATGCCTGATCTATCTGTATCCGGTAAAGAGCCTTTTGACTTTTTTGATGCATGCTTAGCAATTCTATATGATCTGTAGTAATAATGAAGCTGGTTTAGGGTTTTATACAGCCACCAGCTATGCCAGTTTCTGGATGCTAGGTGAGCTTATTTAGGTTCATGGGGAATTTATCGTGATTCAAATTGAAGCAATCAATCCCCTAAACTTATGGAGTACCAAATCAACATTTTGAATGGTTACAGAGTTGTGCATATGACATGGGCAGGATGCTTAAAACGGAAAATGGAATGAAAGCAAATTAGATGGGGGAAATTTCATTATCTTCCTCTTTCTTCATATTTGCGCTGTTTTGAGTTTGACCATGCCTTATATTGCTCTTTTATTTCTTTGAATAATCTGTATCTTCTTCTGTTTAAAATCTCTGTCACCAGAGTAGGATATTTGTTAATACGTTTATGCCAAGTTGATTTGATTGGAAAAAATACTAGGCTGGATTTCAAACATTGTTGATGCACAAGTTTTTTTTTTTTTAAAAAAAAAAAATGATTTTAGGTTGTGTTTCGTAGTTAAATCTTTAAGTGCGCTTTCCAGACAAATTCATTGTCTTTTATTTGTTCTCAGGGCTATGCAGCTGGAAATGCAATTCCAAGTCCTTTAAAGAATGTGGAGAAATCATTTTTGAAAAAGTATTGGGCCAAATGGAAAGCAGACCATACTGGTCGCAGGCTAGTATAATTTATCATACAATGGAAGTTATACCAGGACTTGTTAATTTTTGTTTTACATTAAAACTCTTTTAGCCTTCCAATTTAATTGAAATTTTTAGCACTTAATATACTCACACACTCTTCAAATTATAATAATTATAAAATATGTTTTTGCAACTGCTTTAATGAACATTTTAGTCACTTTTATGTGGAAATTTTGCTTTACCGCTTGTGGCATGACCTGTTTTCCTCTCAATAGAAAGTATTACCTACAAACCTCCCTCCTTTCCTAGCTTCTTGGCATCGGGAAAGGATTATCAACCTGTCATGATTGTCGTAGCCTCATCGGGGGTTGATTTAGTATCTAAACCTCCAAATAGAAAACTTGGCACTCCAATTTGGCAATTTTGAATATGCCTCACAAATTTATTGGAGATTAATGCAAATTTATGTCTCTCCAATTATACCCATTGTTGTGCTCTTCTATGTTTCAGCTGTGCTATGCCACACATAAAGACTTTCACTCGTTATAATGGTCAGAATCTTGCGTAAGAGCTTCATCAGACCTCCTCTATGCAGTTCAATTTCTTGTGTTGAATTTTTTGATCATTTACTGCAATGCTGAGTCATGCTATAGATAGTTAACCGGGAAAACCCCTTCTTCCCAAATAGTTGGTTCTTGTTAACTTCAGCAAATCTCAGCAAAGCTGCCTGGGGAGCTCTTCAGAAAAATAATACTCAGTTGATGATTCGTTCATATGAGGTATGTTTGTTAGACTGTCTGTTCTTATCTGGCAGTACAGTCCAAGAATGGTAAGCCTCATTGTTTTCAAGGCTTGCCTAATAACATAAAAGAATCCTAAAGATGTCAAAAACTAAAGGAGTGTTTTCTCTGATTACTGTTATACTTGAGGGCATTTGTGGTCAAATACATTTTTTCTGCTTGATAAGAACTTTGGGAGAATCACATCACAAAAGTTAGCTATCGTAATTGGAGAGCCCAAGGCCTTATAAACCTCCCACTAGAATCCTATACTTCCGATGTGGGACTCAAGTCCCATACTTTACAGTTGGATCCTAACGCAGCTCTGTTGAGATTGCACTAAAACAATATTTCTATATGTACTTTCTTTTTCAGTTGGGAGTGCTCTTTCTACCAACATTACTTAAAAGAGGTGGTTGTGGATTTTCCTGTACCAGCAATGTTACACTACCTGAGGTAGCAGACACATAGTTGTTCTTTAATATCTTTTTATGCCTGACCATGGGAATTGGAAAGGGAAAAGGACATCCATGCTAACATTTAAGAATTACAGGATAACTGCACGGCACAAGGAACTACCGAAATGAAGAAAACAAAGCTAGTTACCCTAACTGGGCTGACAAGGGAGAGTACACATTCAACATCTGAAGTGATCATTCCATTACCTGTACCTTACGAGCTCCCTCCCCAACCTTACTCCTCCCAAGGTCGTGCACTGTTGCTCAGCTATTTCTCATATATTAAGTTGTTACCTATCTTCTAATTATCGTTTGCCTATGCAGATGTTCCCTGGTCTTGGGATCGGCGATATAGTAAGAAAGATGTCTATGGTCAAGTTTGGCCACAGATGTGAGCATGTCAAGATTGATGGTATTCTTAAATGTACATGTCAATTGGTCTCCTCTCCTCTCCCGTGTTAATTCAATGTGAGATGCTTTAAGAACATGCCACCATTGATTTTGCAACGTTTAGGTTCCTTACGCATGCATGTGCGATGAAGGTGTCTCACTTTTCATTCCACACGTTTTTGTCAAAAACCAGGGTAAACGACTGTTTTGGAATAAAATACATGCGACATATAAGATTTCTTTATTCGGAATTCATGTATAACTTTTTTCTCTTATAGGTCTATAGTATATCTATTTTATTTTAATAAATGCATATTTCGACTTTCACTTACACTCACTTTGATATACAATATCTACAAGATGTTTATATTTGTTTAAAACAGTTTTGTGACTGTTTGAATTGGCTTTTTCGTGAAAAAAAAAAAGTCTTTATAAAATTTTAATTTCAATACAATTTTGAAAAAGTGTTTAGTCAAAATAAAGTTAATTTATCACCTTTTTTGAAGTTAGTAATGTCTAACTTCTAATAAAATAAAAAACTAAAGTATTTTTTAATAAATGATTAGAATTGATCTAATGGTAAGGAATTTAGATAATTAACATGATGTTTTATATTCAAATTTTATTGTTGTTGATATACAAGAAGAAAAAAATCTTTTTTAAATAATTTATCTTAATATAAAATAACATTTTGTAAAATAATAAAGTTTTACTGAAAGTATTTTTTAAAACACAAGTCATTTTTTATGAAAGTTTATCCATTCACACCCTTTTTCCTATCAACTGCTGGGGCTTAGTTCCTACTTTTTTTTGTTTTTTTGGGCCATGGGCTAATTTCTAGTTCCAACCTAGGGATGTCACCTGTGCGCAAGGCAGAGGCGGGGATTGCCTTCCTACTTCCTGTCCCCGCAACTCTAAATTCGCTCTGTCTCCGTCCTCGATCTTTGTTGTGGGTTTTTTTTTTTTTTCTTCTATCCCCATTCCTTGTAGGGTCTCGAGCTTGTTAAACTTTTTTCTTTTGGGTTAAATTAGGAAAAAAAGAAAAAGAAACCACAACAACAATAGATCAACAACATAACAGATTATGCACCCAAAAGAAAAAAAGAAAAAATAATAGTAGCAGATCAATAACACAACATATCAGGCACCCAAAAGAAAAAAGAAAGAAATAGTAGTGGCAAATCAACACTCAACATACCATGTACCCAAAAAGAAAACAGAAACAATATGTTAGAGTAGCTGTTAGAGATTTGTGAAGGTAAAGAGATTTGTGAGTAGCGCTAGTGGAGCAGTGCCATTCACGGAGGAGCTGTGACAGGATTTGATGCCAATCGCGGAGGAGCTGCAACAAGATTTGATACCATTTGCGAAGGAGCTACAAATGGGTTAAAGAGGTATTGAGCTGTCCTGATCCCTTGAATGCGTCGTTGGCCACTGCAGTCTGTAGAGAATAGAATGCAAAAGCTCAATTGTGAAAGTAAATGAATGGGTGCTGTGTTGGGGACTTGGGTTAGGTGCCCTAGTGGATTTGGGCTATTGGGTTTGGGCCACGAGTGGCAATGTAAGTTTGGGAATTTTTTTATTTTTGAAAATAAAATTAATACTTGTAAAATGTCATAAAAGTGTAACATATTTATATATTAGTGTATTTAATTGAAGGGTATTTTAGTACTTTCATATTACAGAGCCCCCGCAGGACAGAAAGGGTGATCCCCACCCCCACCCCTACCCCTAAACATGCCTCGGGGGAGACTTGTATCCCCGTCCTCGTTCTCGCGAAAGAAAAATCCTCGAACTCAAAGCCCCAAATGAGGCAGTCCCTGCGGGGATCCCAACTTGAAAGGGAATTTTGACATCCTATTCCAGCCATGCTATTCCCACAAGTGGCTTTCTTGCATATACTTTATAGGTTTATTGTTTAATGTTCTTTTGCTAATTATTTATTTTTCTCTCCTTTGGTTGAAGTCAAATAAGATAAGGAATTAAGGTGCATTTGCTTCAATTTTTTAAAAAAATTATTTTTGAGATTTAAATTTTATATATAGTTAAAAATGTTAGAAATTAATTTTTTTTTCAAAAGCTACTTTTTTCAGTTTCTATAAAAAAAGTTAAAAATAGATTTTTTTTTTTAGATTTTAATTATTTTTAAGAATTATCTAAATATACAAAAATTAATTTTTTTATAAAAAATGATTTTTTACCAAAAAAAATCAAACAAACACAACCTTAACTCTTTACTTGGATGAAAAGAGAAAATAAGAAAAAATGAAAAGAAAAGTATATTTTTTTTTTGTTGATTGATTAAGAAGAAAAGTGGAAAGAAAGAAAATGTAATTGTATGTAAAAGATAATTTTACCAATTTATTTTATATAACCAAAAAAATACTAAAGGGCTAAAGCGGACAATTCAAGTCATAAATCTTCTCTTTCTTGTTTTTTCATCAATGGAGGAGAGAAAAATTTTTTATGTGAGATTCATTTTTTTTTTCTTTTCTATTCAAATGAGAGAAAATTCTCATTTTCTTTTTCTTCTGATTCTTTCCTCCCGTTTTCATGCTATCCAAGCAAAAGGTAAGTAACTGGTTTGCTGCTTTTCTTCGAATTGTTACGATTCCTCGATGCACCAGAATCTAAAACACCTTTCCATGCATGGAGAGGGGCATGAGAACTTCGTTCGACATGTTATTAAGGCGTTTTAGTGTTTAGTGGATGCTACTCTCTGTGTTGTATCCATCAGCGCAAGTGTACCATTAATGAGGCGGCGGTCGGTGCATAATACCGAACTTTTGAAAGTAGTGTTAAAATTTTGGAGTTACCATATCGGTGTTTTGAAACTGTTAATATATTAAAATTTTTAAAAGTTGTATTTTAAGTCAAAATTTTTATTTTCGTGGTTCTTAGCTAGAATCTTTGACAAATTTCCATTCGTCACTGAACTCGGGCTTTCAACATTAATAACATGTTTGGTTCTGTTTTTTTCGAATTAATTTTAGATAAAATTAATTTTATTGAAATTGATTTAGTTATAATTGATTTTAAAGTAAAGTGATTTATATTTGGTTACTCTTCTAAAAATAATTTTGACAGAAAGAAAAATTTTCATTTCTTATAAAATCAATTCTAGAGATAAGAATTACTTTTAATTTCTAAAAACCAAACAATATCAAAAATTGGCAAAATTAATTATGGGGAATCAAAATCAATTCTAATCCGCCAAAATATGGATCCAAACATGCTATTACGTCAAGACAAACATTGTATAATCAAGTATTTCAGTTTTTTTTTGGGGATTAATTTTTAGTTCAATTTTTGAAATAATTAAAGCCAACTTTTATATAAATTCAACCTTTATTTTACAAGTACTACATGAGGTATATCTATAAAATTCGTTTGATGATTAATATAGAAGCCACTTTAAATTGTGTCGCTGTCAACAATGTATATGTGAGATATATTTTTGTATGAAGCATATCCCATGATAGGTGTGGTTTATTATGAGAATGAGAGAAGTAAATTTGGACCGTATAACCATACATAGATAGTTAAGATTTAAAGTTATGTAAAGGTCATATGATCACTTAAAAAAATCATGTAACTTTATATTTTAATCTTGACCATTCACGTAAAATCCAATTGTTAAGATTTACTCCTCTCATTTTTATAATAATCCACTCTTCTTATATGATATGCTCCCTATTTTTGTATATATTAAAAAAATAAATTAGATGTTCGTGGAAATTAATAATTTATTATAAGCTTAACCCCCGGTGAGAAAAGAAAGGGCTAATCGTGTTGCCGATTTCCTTGCTCCGAAGGGTCATGATCTCCTTATTGGTTTGCATGTTTTTCGGTATTTCGGCTCTTGATCTTAGATCTATTCTTGCTGAGGATGATAGAGACGTGTGTGGCTTTGCCACGTCTAATTCGTTAGTTTCTTTGTTGCCGGCTTGATGCCTCAATTCCTCACCAAAAAAAGAAGTGGCTTTCTTTTTCCTTCGGAAGCGTATTGCCACTCCTCTGTACCTTTTGCAACTCTCGCTTTTATTAGTCTTTATTTAGTTTCACCAAAATAACCTTCTTTTATTTTAATCAAAAGGATAGTTATCATTAATTATTTGGAAGTGGCTATAATTATCTACATAATACAATAACGAATATTGAAAAAATAGTGAATAAAATTGAATAACAATAAAAAACAAATTAGTACTTTATAATATATATATATATATATATATTTTTAATATTAAAAAACTTCTCTTATTGTTCCATTATTTTTCCTTTGTGATATTTTCATTTTTAAATTTTGGTAAAAAAATTTATCTTTCATTTATTACTTTATTTTTTTTTTTTTGTAAAACACACTAAATTTATATTTCTATTCAATATATATATAACAATGAGTATTCTAAAAGAAACAATGAGTAAAAGTGAATAACAATAAAGAAAAGTTAATATATCGTAATACATAAAGCACAAATCGAGTATTTCATTAAAATAATTACTTTTTATATTTTTTTAAAAATGTTTCTTATAGTGTTCTATTATTTTTTATCTTTATGATCTATTCTTTTTCAATTTTTTTTTGAAAAAGTAATCCTTCACTTATTCTTTTTTCATATTACATGCTAAAATTTTTTCCATAAAATAAAGATTTTTTAATTCCAACCATTTATTTTCTCAATTTTTTATTAAAAAATGTAGAAATTTAAGGCGTTTTATGTAAAAAAAATAATAATTGAAAGATAATTTTAAAAAATATAAAAAAGAATATATTTAATTGATGCATCGAATGAGTTATATATTTAATTGGCAGACATTATCATTAATAATCTATTGAAAGACATATATGCTTGTCAATGAGTAGTCTTATTTTTTCATTTTTTTATTTAAAAGTATGTAAAGTATAATTAATATAAGAGAAAGCAAATTATTTGCCTTTATATTGTGTACCAAATTACTATTTTAACTATTTTAAATTTCCTGTGATGCAGGTGAGCAATTAATTTAATGAACCAAATTACTCTCATTTTTAGGGACATGAATAACTAATAAAAAATTACTATAGTAAAAACTACCGGTCATTAATAATAAAACATGGTATTATCTGTTTGTTTAATAGTTTTTTAGTTAAGAAAATACTAGATGTTACAAAATAAGGCAACTGTATACGATGATTTATCAGTACTATTATTCATTTTTATTTTTTATTTTTTTTATAAAAATACTCAATGTTATGTTATTTAAGTATATCAAAAAAAATTTTAAATTAATAATCAGATTTAAATAATTATATTAAATAAATTAGATGTCAATACTTGTAATTTCTAGTAATTATATACAAATTTAAAATGAGATAAATAGTAAATATTTTTAAATAATTAAATTAATTAATTTTTAATTAAATTAACAATAATAATTTTTGATAACATTGTGATAATAAATAATTAATGTAGACTATCCTTTTAGAAGAAGGTTATTTGGTGAAACTAAATAAAAACTAATAAAGATGAGAGTCACAGTAGATATAGAGGAGTAGCGGAAGTTACTCCTTTATTACCATTATATCAAAACAAAAATAGGAAAAGCAATAACAAAAATGAAAAATCTGCAAGAAGATTAAACATATTCTCTTTTGATCACTGATTACTGAATACCCCGAGCTTTGAATTATAAGGGAATTGAATGAGTCATATCGGCTCGAAGTCAAAGAATATCGCAATTCTGTTGCCGACACTGTCGTGGTTAACTATATTATCATTTTGACTTATTCGCTCACTCGCTCAAATACTACTGTGCCATTCACACTAGCAGACTCAAAAATCATGGACGTGTTTTTTGAGGTCCAAAGAGGGAGCACGTTCTGCATTGAAGTCGGTTACTTCGACACTGTCATTGAGATCAAGGAGAAAGTGCATAAGTATCAGGGCATTCCTGTGTCCAAACAAACCCTCGTTTTCAACGGCCAAGTCCTCCAAGATGACGGCGACGTTGGGAAGTATGAGATCCTCCACAACTCCCACATTCAGCTCGCCGTCGCTCCTGACTCCGAGAAGCTGCCGCAAGTCGCCGCCGTCGTTAAGACGGAGGACTTGCCATCTCCGTCCAACAAAATCCACCTCAACGTGAAAATCGCTTCCTCCAAAATGCACATTCCTCTTGAAATGGACGTAAACGACACCGTCTTGAGGCTGAAGGAGAAGATTCATGGCATGGAAGCCGTGCCGATGAACAGGCTTCTCTTGCATGCAATGGGCACCGAACTGCATGATCATCAATTGCTGAGGGATAGTGACGTTTTGGATAATTCTGAGATTGAAGTGAGTTTGAGACCGTCACCTACAGCTTCAGCGGTGGTCAGTGGTGGTAGCAGCGGTGGTGGTGGAGGAGGGTCGAAGAAGCTGAAGCTGATGGTGTTGCCGAAGAGCGGGACGAAGAAGATACCAGTGGAAGTGAATGCGTCAGACAACGTGGGAGAGTTAAGGAAGGAGCTGCAGAGATTGCACCAAAGGCTGCAGTTCCATCTGCCACAAGAAGGTTATTTCTTCATTTACAAACAAAATGTTATGGATGATGATAGATCCTTCCGGTGGCACCATGTTGCACAGGGTGACACCATTGAAATCTTCAATGGCAGCGTCACTGGTGGATCGTGAAAATTTTAACTTTGATCTCGTGTCGTCTTAATTCATTATTCATCAATCTTAATTCATCATTGAGATTGCTCAAGCTTTTGGTTTCTCATTAACAGAGGATTTGGGGAATTTTTTGGGCGTGCCTTTGCAGCATACAAGGACTGCAGCCAGATCGTTTAGTTATGTAACTAATAAATTAATGTAGTAGTTATCCTCTTGAAAGGCAAATTCATTATTATTGGCAAGTAGAATCACATTGTGCTCTTCAGTCCTTACGATTACTCCCTTATGCTCCATGCAGACAGTTCGTTTTGTGATGATATTGATAGCATTTGTCGGGATTCTCCATGGGGATCTACTGAGAACAGGAGGAAGATGCATCTTTGTAATCGGGAGAGTATTTGCTGTCCCAAAAGGGCTGGTGGGCTTGGTTTGTGGCATGCAAAATATTCTAATCTAGCTTTCTTGTCTACGTTAGGTTGGGGTCTTATTAATAGATGAGTTATGGGTGAAAATTCTTAGAAGCAAATATCGATGTGGTGATGATTTTATTCCTGATGTTTCTTTAAAACAGGGGTGTTAAAACTATGGAAAGGAATTTGTGAAGCCTAGCCTCATGTGAGGGATAATCTTATTTGGCGTATTGGTGATGGATTCTTTATTAGGTTTTGGAGCTATAAATGGAATCCCTAGGTTGATTGTCTTGCCAATCATTTTGTTGTGCCTTTAACAGAGGTCGATCGTCAAGCTTTAGTGGCTAATTTTGTCTTGAAGGATGGTGGTTGGAATTGGCAACGTCTATTAAATGTGCTTCCAGCTTGAATCTGTGAATATAATGCAGGTATTGCTCCTCCTTCATGCTCAGGATTTGTTAATTTTATGGCTTGGCTGGGTAGCCATGATGGAGAATTTTCAATTATTACTCGTTCTCTACATACCCCTGTTGATCCTCTTTTTAGATTGATTTGGAAATGGAAGAGTGTGGAGAGAATTCAAGTTTTTCTTCGGCAAGTTACTGTTGATGCCCTCCCCACAAATTATTTTTGGTTTCTTTTACAGATTACAGATGATCCCTCATGTTCTAGATGTTGCATGAATTTGCATGAGACGTCATAACATGTTCTTAGAGATAGTGACATTGCCTCAGCCTTCAAGGCAGGCGCATTTCGTAGATGCTGATGTTGATATTTTTCGTTGCTTTTGGATGGTTTACAAAAGTTAGCAAGCTTAACAATAGAGAATAGGTTTTGCTACAGGTATAGCTCATTCTTTACATTATATTTCTTGGTCTCTTCCTTCTGAAGGTTGGGTGAAATTGAACTGTGATGGATCCATCAATTAACATCTTATAGCTTCTTGTGGTGGTCTTATGTGAAATTATTGGGTCAGTTTTTACATGGGTTTGCTCTCAATTTGGGTAGTTGCCTCATTACTATAGCTAAGGTGTAGGGAGGCATAGTATTCTCTTCTTATGGCTTGGCAAAAAAATTATAAATAGGTCATTCTAAAGCTTGATTCAACTATAGCGATTGCCCTTATTCAATAAGGGATAGATAGGAAACATCCTTATAACTTGGTTATAGCGCGTGTGCATGATCTTTTATGTCAAGATTAGCAGCTTCATGTGCATCATGTTTACAGGGAAGCTAGCAGGGCTACTAACATTTTAGTAGCTATCGGTCATTCATTAGATCTTGGTGTTAGGACCCTTTCTTTGGGATGATATTGTTGGGGTGGCTATGACTTGGTTGATCGCTTAATTTGTTTGTTTTGTTTTAGGCTTTTGCCTCGTTGAATTACCCAAAAAAAAAATGTAAAATAGTCTTTTAAAAAATTTAAGCTTAAAATTAAATTATTTATTATTGAATCCTATCAAATATGGTAGGAATTTATAATTAAAACAATCAGATCTCATAAAATTTGACAAATCAAATGATTTATTATTTTAAAATTTTTAAACATAAAGTTTGATTTACAAATCTTTCAATTCATATTTTCATCCACTTTAAACGCTACTAAAAAATTAGTGACAAAAGATAAAATGCAGTCAAGAATTCACAATAGAAAAATTCTTTGACACTCACAATAAAATTTTTTCTTACAAAATAAGTAAATATATCTTGAATAAAATTAGTAAGCCAATTTTATTATATATGTACCTAATTAACTAGTTAACTAACTATGAGGTATTAGACTGCGAGTCATTCTTCGGTACTCTTTAAAAAAAGAATATTAATTAGTTATTTTTACTATAAGCTCTTTTGTTTCTCTTTTCATAGCATTTCCTTCTTCTTCTTCTTTTTTTTTTTGGGGGGGGGGGGGTGTCACTTTTCATTTCCAAGAAGCCCCACCTCTTCTGCTAACCAGAACGTCGCTACACGTATTGCTCGAAAATTGATAGGCCCTACGTTAAAAGATGAAGCATTTCAATTATCAAACGTGATGGGCTGCTTGACCAAAAGAGAGGGACGGGCTAATACATTAGTAGCGCAGTTTGGTTTTCCCAAACTTTTGCCATTGACATTGCTGTCATTAACATTCGACAATTTGTCCCTCTCATCTGTTGAAATTTTTGTTTTATTAAGAATTAAAAATTTAGTGTTTTCTGTTGACAAAATGGGAATGGCAGAAGAAAACTAGATTGGTAGGCTTAATAGAAACCATGAGGAGTGACATTTCAGAACACTTTATTAGAAGAATGCAGGGGTCAGATGATTTTAGGTGGGCAATTGCTGAAGCTCAAGGGAGGGGTAGGGGAATATTGTGTGTCTGGGGTGCTAATTTCATAAAAGATGAAGTTGTCAGAAAGGGGGCAAGATGGATATGGATTAAAGGGTTTATTCAAGAAAAATTCAAATGATGGGGGGTTATTGGTGTCATT
Organism: Pterocarpus santalinus; assembly: GCA_031439595.1. Taxonomy (NCBI): domain Eukaryota; kingdom Viridiplantae; phylum Streptophyta; class Magnoliopsida; order Fabales; family Fabaceae; genus Pterocarpus; species Pterocarpus santalinus. The sequence goes on from CM062531.1 coordinate 854,454, forward strand.
TACGGCTGTCATGATAGCTCGGACAAATCAAGGTGTATGGTGCTCAACATAAGAAGGATGCAGTAGACGCGAGGTGGACGCTGATATATGCCCGGAGTAGGTGGCTAGAAGTTTGGCTCGTTCTGTTTCTGAATAATCCAAGTATGTGCATGTTTAGTTCTCCGTTTTCATTCAATAGAAGGCCTTTTACATGAGGAGAATGAGTTTATATAGTACAAGTATCATTTTTGGTTTAATTTTGTATCTACAGTAAACACATTTTTGGGTGAAAAAAAGGCCTTTTGATGGAAGAGAAGTCAAGATACTTTTTCTTCTTCATTTTCGTTCATTTACAAAATTACCCTCACACGTTCACTCGTCTCTTTCACTCTCACTTTCACTCTTTCTCTCTCACCTCTGTGTGCTCTCATCACTCTCACCTCACTCTTTCACTCTCACTCTCACCTTCACTCTCTGTGCTCTCACTCTCACCTTCAGTCTTTCACTCTCACCTTCACTCCCTTGCCGTCGCCAGACCACATCTCGCCATCGTCGGGCATCTTACTCTCTGTGCTCTCCTCCTTCACTCTCACATTCACTTCCTCGCCATCGCCGGGCCGCATCTCGCCGTCATTGGCGGTGGCTGGTTCTTGTGGATCTCCGTAGTCTCGTCACCGATCTCACCGTCTCATCGTCGCGTAACGTCATGTCGTTGTCGCCATCTCTTTCCCGCTCTACCCCAGCTCAACGTCGTCTTACTTCGCTATGTCTTCATCACTCACCGACAGCTCATCCACATCCGCTGTCATTGCCACCATCTCCCACATCCCGTGCCTTTCTTCATCCGCACTATATAACCATATTTCTTAAGGTTTATTTTTTAATACTTCTGTTTTGTGCTGCAAGTAACCATATGGGCCAGAATTACAAGCTTCTATGATAATTGAGTGAAAAGAATAGCTAGACTGTAATTATTGTTTGATTTATCCTTTCTTCGCCCAAGCTTTTTTGGGACTTGATATCGTGATCTAAGATGCAAAAACAAAAAAAAAGAAGGAAGGATCTTGGGGTCACATATTACAGTATTTGTGTTCTGTTTCAAGGATCTTTTTGGTCTTTTTCATGGTGATAAGTTGTTGTTTGGTTTAATTAGACGAGAAAATTTGATTATGAAATTAATTATTTGACAATTTATGTATATTGATTGCCTGTAATAAAACTGGTTCGAGTTGGAGTAAAATTGATTTGAGTGGAGTAAACAATTATGCTTTGTTTTTCTTTATGTCTTGATGTTGGTTGTTGCTCTGCTTTGTTATTTGCTTTTTAAGTTATATGAAGCATTGAATTACAACTTGCTAAAAAATTATAATCAGAATTATACCTAAATTTATGTGTATATGGCTAAATTATGACTTTTATTATCTATATATATAAAGTAGGATGTCAAATCGTATACTGATTAATCAGTCCAAGGGAAAAACTCTGTCCTAAGATTTGTCCCTTAATAATGAAAATCGTGAGCCAAAATCAAAGGCCATTTGGGATCGGACAACAACAAAGTTATTCATCGATACTTGTATGGAACAAGTGACAAAAGGTGAATGCAGCAAATGTACATTATCCAAAAAGGGTTGGAGATATGCAATTGACCAATTTCATACTATTAGTAGGAGAAATTATGATAGGCTACAATTGAGAAATAAGTGGGATAGTCTAAGAAAAGAATGAATTGTGTAGTACAATCCATTTCGGTATACAACTGGATTAGGGTGGGATAATGAGAAACACACTTTTATTGCAGATTCAGATTGGTGGGATGCAAAGGAACTGGTAAGCATCTATTGTCATTGTTTAAATATTTTTTAGCACTTTCAATTAATCTTTTTATGACATTTGAAGTAATCAAAATTTATTTTCATGCAGAGAAATCCTGCTTATGGTAAGTATCGCCATGAGGGACTACCATATGCACGTGAATTGACATATCTTTTTAAAGATAAAACAGCCACAGGTGAGTTTACTTGGGCACCTTCAAGTAGAGAGTTGCCAGATTGGTATGATAAATATGACCAAAATAATGAATGGTTTGAGAGTGTTGGTTTGGATAGAAATGAAGGTTTTGGTGAGAGTGATGATCCAACTATAAGTACTGATTTCAATGATGATAGTGTAGGAGTTGGAAACATGAATATAAACACTTCTCAAGGTGCAGGGAGTGCAAGGAGTGGAGAAAAAAGAAAAAAGGGAGGGGAAAGGGCAAGAAAGGGTAAGGGTAAAATGGATAATGCTACCATTATAGAAGAATACCTTAAATCCATGACTTCTGAAGTTGAGTCTCATGTTGCTGCTATTACTTCTAAGAAGGAAGATCCTTATAGTATTGGTGTAGTAATGGCTGAGCTTCATAAGTTGCAACCAGTAATGGACAATACTAATTTTTGTGCTAGATGTTGTGAGGTACTAATGAAGAAGGAAGCAAGAGTAATATTTTTGAGCATTCCTAATGAAGACTTGAAGCTTGGTTTTTTGAAGCAAATGGCATATAAATATAATCCTTATTAGTATAATTAACATGTGTATGATCTATTTAGTTTATGGTTTATTGTTGCTTGTTACATTATTATTGTATTATGTATTAAGTACTTGACCTTTTAGTTTATGGCTTGTTAACTTATTCTTGTATTAAATATATGACTGGTTATATGAATTATTGTTGTCCTTTATATATTTTAATACTTTTATTTATTGCAAATCTTTAGATATAAATGTCACACATATCCTCAAGTGAATGTAATGAAAATTCAGAAGATGAAAATACTTCCAATGAAATAAATGAAATGGTTGGAACTATGACAGGGATTTTAGTCAGAGAATATGCTTTAAAATATTTGTGCAAAAGACTATATAGGACAAGTGAACTAACTGGACATAAATGGGTCCAAGAAATATTACATGGAAATGATAGACGATGCTATGAAATGTTTAGGATGGATAAGCATGTCTTCTCATTGCTTTGTGCCGCACTAGTTGAGTGTGGTTTAAAGAGTAATAACCACACGGGAGTAGAGGAGATGGTTGCCATGTTTTTGCATGTTTTGGGACACGGAGTAGGAAATAGGGTAATCCAAGAAAGGTTCCAATATTTAGGTGAAACAGTTAGTAGACAATTTCATAGAGTTCTTTATACATGTTTGAAATTATCATTTAATTTAATTAGGCCACAAGATTACAGATTTGAACATGTGCATGAGAAAATCCAACCTGATAATCGGTATTGGCCATATTTTAAGGATTGCATAGGGCCAATTGATGGTACTAATGTGCCATGTGTAGTGTCTTCCAAAGAGAGTGTAAAATATATTGGTCGAAAGGGATATACATCACAAAATGTCATGGCTGTTTGTGACTAGGATATATGCTTCATATTTGCATTGCCTGGGTGGAAAGGATCAGCTCATGATGCTCGGGTTTTTAAGGATGCTCTGACAAGGTTAAAGTATAACTTTCCACATCCTCCTGCAGGTTTGATCTCATTACTATAGTTAATATTCTTAGTTTTACAGATTATGATTTTAATAAGTTGTATTTTGTTTTAGATAAATATTATTTGGTTGATTCTGGTTATCCAACACCATTGGGCTACTTGGGTCCATATAGATGTGAACGGTATCACCTACCTGAATTTAGGCGTGCAGCTAGTTTCAACAATCATAATGAAGTGTTCAATTATTTCCACTCTAGTTTAAGAAGCACCATAGAAAGAACTTTTGGGATTTGGAAGAATAGATTTGCAATTCTGCGTCATATGCCTAATTTTAAATACATGACTCAAGTAGAGATAGTTTGTGCTACAATGGCAATACATAACTTTATTCGCAAAAATAGTATCTCAGATATTGAGTTTTGTCGTGCATAGGAATATGATAATAATATGGTAGAAGATCTTGACAATGATGGCAACTTGAACACATGCCTTGATATTGACTTGACTTCTTCAGCAAAAATGGATTATGTTCGTGATCGAATTAGAGATGAAATTATAGCTGCTCAAAGTAGGAACCAGTGAATCTTGTTATTTATGACAATATTTATATTTTGGAATACTTGTGCAAATAGTTTGTTTATATAACTTAAATTGGGAGCATGCAGTTATGCCATATTTTTTAATTGTCTTTTTGTCTGTATTTGAATGCAGAAATATAATTATCTCGTAATTTTATTCCTATAAATTATTTTGAATGGAAATACTATCAATATTAATATATAAATCTATATATAAAATAGAGCTCTTATGATGATATTTCATTTTAAAAGATGATTCTAGGGTAAATTTATTTAAAAATATATAAAAATATTATATTTAATTAGAATACTGAAATAAAAATTTGTTATTTAAAAATTATAAAAACAAAGTTGTACTTAATTGATTGGAAATAAAAAAATTAATAATAATTTAGGAGTTAATTATCCTTTAATATCACACAAATTTGAATATACTACAATAATATATCCTCAAATTATATTATGTCAATTTTGGTAATTATACCTTCAAAAGTCATTCTACATTAACCTATCCAAACAAAAATATTCAAAAGTCATTCTCTTAAACTTACTTTTTAAATATTCAAACTAAATAAAAATACTTCTTTTAAAAGACCTTTTTCTAAAATGCCTTTTTTTGAAAGATCTTATTTTAAAAGATATTTTCTTAAAAGTTAAACCAAATGGGCCCTATCTCGGTTGGTTACTAATCAAATGGAGCAAAATTTAAGGCTATAGTTTTGGATTATCACCATGTGGCTACTCAAGGTGTATTGGTGTTTGTATCCTAGGTGCTTGAGAAATTTTGCAATATAAGGGGGTGATGATTGATGTAATAATTGGTCCTGCCAACATGTGGCACATAGTCATAATCCTGGGTGTCTAGCATTATTAGGAGCTGTGATATGTTTTTTGTTTTGGTGTGCTCTTTTTGGATCCTTGTAGCTTTTTGCTCCTCACTTTGCTCCTAGTGAGTTGAGCCTTTAATAAATCAATCGAAAAAAGAGATTATAGGGTAAAAAAATAAAAAATAAAAAAACTTATGGAGCGCATGCACAATTTGTGCAAACACATTATTAAAAATAATCAATAATGGGTTGTGTAGGATTCAATTTAGGCAATACTTTTAGATTTTAAGGGATGTTTGTTTTGAGATTTTAAAAAGAAAAAATGGGATGTTAATGTAATTAGAATTTAAAATAAAAGAGGTAAAGGTGTATATATATATATATTGATTGACAACGGAGCTAAAATGCCCAAATAAGTAAAAACAACACTAATCGCCTACAATGCGAATATTAACTGACAAATCTGCAAAAAAGAAACTGAAACAAAAACAGGTAAAGAAATAAAATACTGCACCGCTAATTAGTGATGGCAAAACGGTCCGACCCGCCCCAACCCGCCAAAAGTGGGGCGGGGCTGGGTGGGCCGAATTAGGAAAGCGGGCTTAATATTTTAGTCCATCCCGTTTAAGGGCTGGTTGGCCCGTCAAAAAAATAAATTTATTTTAATATTTTTTATGAATTAAATTATTTTAAAAATTAGAAAAATATATTGAATGAAAAATTTACTTAAATAAAATAGAATAAAATAATTAAACTACATAATTTGTATCCAAATTTAACTCAAATATAAATATAATAAACTAATTAGGATATATAAATAAGTTTATAAATAATAATTAACTATAAATTTATAATATAAAATCTATAGTATAAAATTCACAAATTAATAAAAGTATAATAACAACATAATTTATAATAAAAGCCTAATTTTTTTTAAAAAGTACTCTTGCACATAAAAAAAAAAAGAGATAAGCTTGACCCGACAGGCCGCCCCGCCCCACCAAAGCCCACAAGTTAGGCGGGGCAAGTTAGGCTAGTCAAAAACTTTTGGTGAGTTAAATATGTCAACTCAATCCATTATTTTTGGCGGATTTAGTGGGCTAACCCGACGGATTGAGCCCGTTTTGCCATCTCTAACCTCTATGTCGATTGCATGGCAATGGTTGGCTAAAATATTCACACAAGAGTTAATCTCCCTATAACCATGAGAAATATTAACAATCCAATCCCTTCCCAAGATAAGGCGAATAGCTTTTACTAGCAAGGAGCAAGCATGAGAATCATCTACTCCATGGTCAATAATTTGAAAAACCACCCTTGAATCGAGCTCTAAAAGAACATTTTTATACCCCAACTCAAAGGCCATTCTCAAACCAATGCAAACACCACAAAGTTCGGCAATTATAGCAGTACAAATCCCCAACTTTGCTGAAAAAGCTTTATTAAAAGAACCATGGCAATCTTTGAGAATACCTTTATATGTTGCTTCTCTTGTAGGATGAATGACAAAGCCATCTAAATTTAATTTCACCCATCTAACCATAAGAGGAGACTAAGATAAGTTCAACACTCAAAAGTCACAAATCCTGGAGTTAAACACTAATTGGGCATTTAGCGCTTGAGAGTAATCTTTAGCCAAAAATAAAATTCTTTGCCTCGACTCCCACCCTTGACAATGCCCACCTTCGAACACCAACTCATTTTTTCTGTTATGCTAGAGAATATTGCAAGCAGTAATAAAAAGAAGGGGCCATGCTACCCCATGAGTATGATGTAGATGGCAATAGACTAAGTGCAAATAACTAAGACCAACGACTGGTACACGTGGCATTTGATCCGGGAAAAAGGGAAACTAACATCTGCAAGGCGGGAAGTGTGAGAAGGAGTAATTGAAACCGCCAATAGCCCAAATTGTTCAGGGACTTTGAACATAAGGCACGGAATTGAGGCAAAGGAGATGGTTGTTCATTGTGAGTTTTGACTCTTACTCTTGATTCCCTTTACATTCTCCCTGTTGCCCTGTATTTTGCTCACCCTTTCCCTCTGATTCTCATCCTCTTCTCTTGTCCAGGTGATTCACATGCTGTTGGGAAGTCTTGTAAACCATAGGATAGTTATTCTTGTTCTGCTATACAGATAGCTGATGAAATTCTTGAACCATCATTCTATCTTGTAGCCATTATTTCTTCCTTGATTTAGATTTGCTATTTAGTGAATATTGCAGAACATTCATAAACACTGTTAATTGACTTTCGAATTCATCCATTTACAAATTCTGAGGTTCTGTTTCTGAGATATACAAGGTTCTGTTACTAATCCCAGATCAGAGTATTACAAGCTTTATCCAATATATTGTTTGAAATCCAAGTATCAAGAGGATTAGCAAAGAAAGCAATATGATTAAAGCTCAGAATGATGCTCTTCCACGTATTTTTCGCAACAAGATAGTCATGTAATACATGGAGCTCCGATTCATCACAGACACCACACAGTGGACAAAGAGCATCTAATGCCATATTTCTCTTCCACCTTGCCAAGTTTGTAAACAGTGCATTATTTAATACCAACCACATAAAAGCTCTAAGCTTTTGAGGGGCAATTATCTTCCAAATTTTGTCAAATAGCTTTTTTGATCTATTATCATCCAAATGATGCTTGCTCTCATAAGCGGATTTAACTGTGAATTTTCTTGAAGCAACCAGATGCCAAACAATAGAATCCATACCCAAATCATTATCTGGGCAATGAATATTAGCCAACAACCCTATAAAATTGGAAGATAGGACATGCTGTAGACGATTGTAGTCCTAATTACCCTCATCATTTACAAATTCTCTCACTGAAACCTAGCTATCAACCTGCGAGAGGTTTATGCTTGAAAAATCATGAAGGCAATGGATCCCAAGGATCCAATGGTCTTCCCAAAATTTCACATGATTACCATCTCCAACTCTCTGGACCAAATTATTCTTCACTTGTGACCAAACCGTAATAATGCCCTTCCACGCATTAGAAGAGTGCAGCTTCCTGTTAACACAAGGAATAACCTCATTCGTACAATTATATTTGACCCTCATCACCTTCACCCAAAGAGTTTCCCTTCTGTTTATAAGACCCTGAACAAGTTTCATGAGAAAAACTTCGTTCATATCCTTGGCAAGACGAAACCCCAATCACCAACTTTCTTTGGTTTACAAATATTCTCCCAACTAACAAGATGCATTTGCTTTTTATCTTGGATACTACCCCAAATGAAGTTCTTGCAAATACTATCAATTTTCAAACAGACATTAGTTGGAATTTTCACAATTTGCATAATATAACTTGGGACAATAGCCAGAGCAGATTGTGCAAGAGTAATTCTCCCAGCAAAGGAAAGAGAATTTACTTTCTAGCCATTCAACTTATTTTGCATACGATCAAGAACAAACTGAAAATTTTACTTCTTGCATTTCTCATAAAAAAGAGGAACTTCCAAATATCTTTCCGGATTGGACGTAAGATGAAACCCCAAACTTTGGCTAAGTTCTACTTGTCAAAATTTTGCATACTAGTTGAAGAAGACAATGTATCCCTATCCTATCTTTTGATCTAACAAAAGAGAAAAAAAATAGAGAAATTTGGCCGAGAAAATGACTATCTCCATTCTACAAACAATGAGAATGTGTAACTGTCTTAATAGGGTAACAAACACTTGTTATATGGCTAGGAGCAGGCCTGTTACCTTGTATCAGTAAAAGATAGACTAGATCTTCCAATTATAACTTGCTCATACATAAGGTTCATTTCATATTCACTTATGAGTAGTATTGTATATTCTTAAGCCCAATAACAATTTCAATTATAAAATTGGACTATATAATATGCTCTAAAGTTTTGGCATGTAAGTTCACAAAATAATTCAACAATTTGGACATAGTATTTTAGACATACAAAAAATTATGTGAAAATTAGTAAGAAATTTAGTTATGTTATTAGTAAAAAAAAATTTCTGATATGATATTACTAGTAAATTTGGTTTTGAAAATATAACGAAAATATTAAGAATTATGTGAATAACTAAAAATTTATATTATTTACTGAATCACATAAAAGATTTATAATCTGTTATTAATTATCATTACATTTATTAGTAATATAATTAAAATTCTTATTTATGTGTTCATAAAAAAAATCTTATTTATTTACACATAATTTTATAAATGTTGATTTACGTGTTCAAAAAAGTTATATTCAAAAATATTTTCCATTTTAATTTTAGCGAACATTTCTAAAACATTTTTTTCAAGAAAAAGCACGGTCATTTGGATGAGATTTTTTTGGTCGAACTCGTAAAAGCTGTAGTGTAATTCGGTTGAAACTTGTCATCTTTTGTGTTTATTCCTAATCCACACGCGTATTTTCTTCAAGTTTTACTCGGAGGTGTTAATTTTGGGCTCGTAAAAACTCGCAGTATATATGAATTAAAAAAAAAAAAAGGGAACTTGATCCACTCACTTCCTTCAAGTTAGATCATGCGGATAAGCTTCAAAATCGATGTCGGTTTTGTTTCCTTGGTTAACAATCCTTCATTATTCCTCCGCCCGGGGGGGGGGGGGGGGAGAGAGAGAGAGAGAGACCGACGGTAAGATTTTTCTTTGGCTTTTTCATCATCCTAAAACGCAAAGTAGAATCTTTCTAAGCAGCCTGAGCTGCCGTTTAATGGGAGTGGATCCCACTCTGATAAAACCTAGAAAAGCCCACTTGCCAGTTTTTTATTATTTTTTCAGAGTCCACTTGCCAACTAATACAAATTGCGTGGGCTCAACCATTATTCAGGGGCCCACCAAAAAGGACATAATAACTCCGTGACGGCCACGAGACGGTGAATACAAGAGCGGCTAGGTGCCTTGACTCCAACCGACGCATTCCAAACTTTGACGTCTTGCCAAACTTTGCCGTGTCTCTAGAGGCAATTGACACCTCAACAATACACGTGTCGCGATGTGATTAGCCGATAGGTTACCCTCTTTCCATTGCCGTAACAAAGGCGGTGACCTCCTCCTGCTATAAAATAGGCCCCAAAACCTACTTCCTCTTCGCATTTCTCATATAGTCGATTGTGTTTGCGTTTCTGTGAAATCCTTCAAAGCCTTCAAGGTACCTTCCTTCTCTCTCTCTCTTAGCCTTAGATTCGTTCTTTGATATTTCCCGTTCAACTTTGGTTCCTTTCGATTAGATTTTTAGGGTTTTGAATTTCTTTTGCAGCAGTTTTATATGATTTGAGATCTGTCTGAAATTCATTCTCTTGGGTTTTTGATTGTCTTGTTGATCGGAAATTATCATTAGATCTGTTTATACTACAATCGCGTATGATCTTGTAATTGTTTAGATCAGATCGGTATTGATTTAGGTTCACGGGTGTTTTAACATCGCAATACTCAATTTTTTTTCTTTTTTTCGTTTGGATCTGTTTTCTGAAACCGGAGCCCTTGATTCTGATATTGAGTTTCCTTTTACCGTCACCGTAATTATAAGGATAAAAGAAAGAAATTCTTCAGATCTGTACTTGAAATACTTCGTAGATAATTTCAATTAAGATTACTAGGGTTTGTTTTTGGCCTTATTACCCCAATTATCTGTTCTTGATCTGTTCTGGAAATACTTCGTAGATCATTTCAATTAAGATTATTTGTTTTTTTTTTTTAATACATATGATTACTAGGGTTTGTTTTTGCCTTTTGATCCTAATTATCTGTTCTTGATGATGTCAAGCGTTGTTCGAACTAGCCATGACTTGATCTGTACTTGAAATACTTCGTAGATAATTTCAATTAAGATTACTGGGGTTTGTTTTTTGCCTTTTTACCCCAATTATCTGTTCTTGATCTGTTCTGGAAATACTTCGTAGATAATTTCAATTAAGATTATTTTTTTTTTAATACATATGATTACTAGGGTTTGTTTTTGCCTTTTGATCCTAATTATCTGTTCTTGATGATGTCAAGCGTTCTTCGAACTAGCCATGACTTATTATTGATGTTTATTGCTTTTAGCCTTATGTATCTGACTTCTTTGTGGTTAATGATGACGTAGATGCAAATCTTCGTTAAGACCCTCACTGGAAAGACCATCACTCTCGAGGTCGAGAGTTCCGATACCATAGACAATGTCAAGGCCAAAATTCAGGACAAGGAAGGGATCCCACCCGACCAGCAACGTCTAATCTTCGCCGGCAAGCAACTTGAGGACGGCCGCACGCTCGCCGACTACAACATCCAGAAGGAGTCCACCCTCCACCTCGTCCTGCGTCTCCGCGGTGGCATGCAGATCTTCGTTAAGACCCTCACCGGCAAGACCATCACCCTTGAGGTTGAAAGCTCTGACACCATTGACAACGTCAAAGCTAAGATCCAGGATAAGGAGGGCATCCCCCCAGACCAGCAGAGATTGATCTTCGCCGGAAAACAGCTTGAGGATGGCCGCACCCTTGCTGACTATAACATCCAAAAGGAGTCCACCCTCCACCTTGTCCTCCGTCTCCGTGGTGGTATGCAGATCTTCGTCAAGACCCTTACTGGAAAGACAATCACCCTTGAAGTTGAGAGCTCTGACACCATTGATAATGTCAAGGCTAAGATTCAGGACAAGGAGGGCATCCCCCCCGACCAGCAGAGGCTGATCTTTGCCGGAAAGCAGCTCGAGGATGGCCGCACCTTGGCCGACTATAACATCCAGAAGGAGTCCACCCTTCACCTTGTCTTGCGTCTCCGTGGTGGCATGCAGATTTTTGTGAAGACCCTCACTGGGAAGACCATCACCCTTGAGGTGGAGAGCTCTGACACTATTGACAATGTGAAGGCTAAAATTCAGGATAAGGAGGGCATTCCCCCGGACCAGCAGAGGTTGATTTTTGCTGGGAAACAGCTTGAGGATGGGCGCACCCTTGCTGACTACAACATTCAGAAGGAGTCTACCCTTCATCTTGTCCTTCGTCTCAGGGGAGGCATGCAGATTTTTGTCAAGACCTTGACAGGGAAGACCATTACTCTTGAGGTGGAGAGTTCGGACACCATTGACAATGTCAAGGCGAAAATTCAGGACAAGGAGGGGATCCCCCCGGACCAGCAGAGGTTGATCTTCGCTGGGAAGCAGCTGGAAGACGGAAGGACACTTGCTGACTACAATATTCAGAAGGAGTCCACTCTTCACCTGGTGCTGCGTCTTCGTGGTGGATTTTAAGTGGATTGATTGATAAAAAAGCTTGGGGCGCCTCTTTCTGTGTTGTTTTTAATTTTCTAAACTAGTTGATGTGAATGGGTCCGTGGTTGGCCCTTTAAATAAATTTGGTTTTCTATGTTGGATTGTGAATGACTCTGCTGTTTAGTTTTTATAATGTTAAGCGTCAAGCTTTCTTGAAGTTTAATATCTGTTGTTACTGTTTAATTTTTCATAATGACAAAGCGCCAAGCTTTTTTAAATTTTAGTTTCTGTTGTTTTTGGTTTTGATATATAGTGTCGTAATGTTACTTGAATGTGATGTCGTTCCTGGCGTTGAGCACTCGAATAGTGCGATTTGCAGTTTAAGAGTGGTTACTGGTTATACGATGGTTATCCGACGGTTTAATCCTGCCTACTCCTGTTGTTTACAACGCTCGCGGTGTGTCGTAGACTAATGTTTGTGAATTATTACCTTTTGGCATCGACAATATTCACTGTAGGAATAGTTGATGGTTATGTTGTTTGAATTCAAGATGTTAAGCTACGAATCAGAGTCTAACTAGAAAGCTGTTTGTAACTCCTTGGGATGAAGGGTTAATTGGTGTTTAGAAATTTGTCGACGAGAGTTATTGCAACGAGAAATTTCCAACATCATTGAAGATGAAAGACACTATATACAGCAAAGAAAATTGTGAGGCTATCAGTTTTCCCTACATCATCGGTGACAGATAAGGTGAACGATAAGGTTTCTGCAGCACTAGATATATTGAACTGTCTTCCAAAGCATATTTAGATTGTCTCTGCATTCCTTTACTGATACTGAAAACAAGTTTAACCTCTCTATCAAAAATAACAGGAAACAAAATTGTTCAGGTAACAGTATGCTCTATATTAAACAGTATTGTTCAGGTAATAATGACAGGTAAATCTCCCTTGCTGATACTGAAAAGAGGTTTAACCTATCTATCAACAATTAACCTCGAATGCGTATTCAAGGCCCAATAACAGCTCGCATTAGTTAAAAATCAAGTTATTTAAATGAGCCTTAATGCATGATCAGTTATGGGTTAGGGAATAGTAGTACAATTTACCAAGGGTATTGGTTAAGATAGATATATGCCAGTTCCAGAGCAGAAAGAAAAGAATTTTAACAAGCTTTACATAATATGGAAAGTGAAAAAGTGGGTTTCAATTTGCAAAGTCCTTCAGCAAATTAGCTTGGGACAAAATTTATGTTACGGGGTAGTAGAGATTTTGTGATGATGTAACAACAGTTTATTCAACTATCATAACGAACTGAATGAATTATATAGACTCGAAATAATTCCAGAACAGTAATGGCATGCCAACTGCGCATTCCACTCTTTGCTAAATAACTTTTATGAGGCAAAAAAGGGATATCTTAAAGAATAAGGATTGTTTTTCTTGGGTATTTTAATCCCAGGGGCTCAATGAACACTCCTCTGGAAGGGTTGGATATCGTTCAGAATCCTTGCAATAGTCATAGATGACGAGGTTCCTCTGAACCCAAGCATAATCCATTTTCTGATCATCTGAGAGGTGCCATGCAGCATATTGGTCCCACCAATTTTTGGTTGTGGTTGAGACACAGTCAGGATATGGGTCTTCCCATTGGCAACCATCCACACTGAAGTCCTTGTATGATGACACAAAGGGGGCCAATTTCCAGTTTGTCTTCTCGAGTCCACCTCTTGTGGCCCAGTCATCCGCATTCCATATGCTGGAGAACAGGTACATGGGCTTCTCATTGGGGAAGAATTTGTTTGGTTTCCCATTGTTCTTGAACACCCTTATGGGAACTCTATCCACTAAAAACCTGTTTGCAATTTGCATAATTCAGTCAACAAGATCTGAAGAATCAGCTGATCTCAGAAAGAACGGGTAAATAAATATTTTGCATCTTCTCCATGCAATAGTAAGAGAGATCCTCCAAAAATGCTTTTGATTTAAGCCAATAAATGGTTAGATAACTTTCAACATCCCGTTTAAAATGTTACTCAAGAATTTTAATGGTCCCCTATTTTACTTTTCCTGCCTTGATAGTATATTTGTATATAAAAATCAGTAACCGATAGAACTTTGAAAATTAATACTTCTATAAAAATTTCGATTAGTTATCAAGACCTATTATTTTAGGAAGACTGGTTTATTTATTCACGATATAATTTAAATATGATGACAGCTAGCCCACCTTCGGTGTGAGAGTATTAGCATGTTTGAAAATTTGTTTGGGCTCCCCAAAATCAATTTTAGACCCTTAGAATCAATTTTGGGGGTTTTTAATCATGTTTAGTTATCCACTTTTAGAATCAATTCTGATCTTTAGAATTGATTCTGGAAAAAGTGAGAATTTTTTACTTTCTATCAGAACTACTTTTAGAGGAACTACCAAACATAAATCACTTTACCTCAAAATCAATTTTATTCAAATCAATTCTCTCTAGAATCAATTCTACAAAAATAGAATCAAACACGCTATAGGTGGTATTTGTTTCTTGCTCTTCCGCAACATCTCCTTTTAGACTTTTTGACAATTGAGAAGCTTTTAAGTGACAATATCATGATGAGCCATACCAGTTCAGTTCATGGCCCATAAGTGCAAGCGATATCATGATCTTCTACACATTGTTCTTTTTCTCAGAACTTGCTGGGTAAGAAAAGTTACCAGGAGGAGAAGAATGAACTTACACTATTTGGTGGTTGTTCCAGAGGATGGAATAGGTGTGGTAGTCCTCGGTGGGGTCGAACCATAGCATGTGCCTCATCTCACGGCCACCAGTCCCATTCTTGTACACATTTGTCTGAATCAAGAAAGGCTGCCCTGTTCTGTTCCCCAAGAACTCAAAATCAAGCTCATCTCTTTCTGGCCCTGCACCATTCTCCGAGCACATCTGCGACAAACAATTCCCCACGCTTCTTAATCTCCATTAATTGGAATCAAAAAACATAGAGGAGGATCTCATCAAAGAGGCACATATACTATATCTAATGCATTCTCTTAGACTTACATAGTAAGCTGTCACGACACCAGCAGAGTCACCTGCTACCAACTTCAGCTTCATACTGAACCACCCAAATCTGTAGCGTTGCTTTGTTTGAAACCCACATCCTATCAAACAGTGAATGCCTCAGAAATGGTCTTAAACTTAATGCTTGAAAGTTGCAGTTTAAACAAATCCTTCAAAAAAGACCATACTAATATCATAGAATACATGTCCAATAAAATGCACAATGTCATTGATTTGGTACCTGTGTCTTTGTCCAGTGAGAGATACCAGATCTGCCCATCTTTGGAGGTACTAAAATGGTCCTCAGACCACATTATGCTGAAATTATCTTCAAAAGATCCCTTGGACACAGCTGCTTCATATGAATGACTAGCAGCAGCCATGAGAAATGCCAGGAGAAGGATCACGGGCAATGAAGAAGCCCTTGCTTCCATTCTCAGTGGGATGAGTACTTGGATTTTGGATACAGGGAATGGAGGTGGTTGTGATCTCTGAAACGGAGAAGGTGATGTTCATTAAATGATCAGAATATGAACATGATTTTGGCACATCCAGTTGTAATATCATATGCTGCTGAACTTTTCTTTTTGGACTGAAGCTGACATTTACTTGTTTATTAATTGTTTGCATGTGCCGAATGTACTAAATTGCCCATCCATGCATTGTCTGACCCCGAATGGTAAACTAGAACTTTTCTACGACTATGAGATGTGCTTCTTTTGGGTAATTTTCATGCCACAGAATATAAAAACAATAATTGAATAGAATACTTTGTTATGGGCTATTATTCTTAAAACTTTAGTATTCCTATACATAAATATTTTAAAGTTGAGTAAAGAGGATTGGATGCGGGCACAGTATAGCAAATGAGTAATAGGAGATCCATAGCCGACAAGGGCATATTGGTCAATGAAAAATACAATAATGCAATCTAAAAAGTACTAAATATTTTAAAACAATGTGGGACCGATAGCCAGGCTGCATTGCGATGGTTTTGTAGGCTATAACCACCACACCGCGAATGTAGAGGTGGGTCCATTCACTGCGGGCAAGAACATGACCACTCTATTTGATCTTACCATAATACTAATACTAATAAGAGTTCTTAGATTTCAGTCATTTGACAACGAGATGACCGCAGAGAACAAAATAGGCTTTAAAAGATGTTTGTATAATTGTGAATAATTTATAAATGTATCACGCAAACACTAATGAAACTTTATCTTCTAAACAAGATCTCAAGTTACTAGCAATCCTAACCTAACCACTAACTTGGCCATTATTGTAACATCATGTTTTTTTCACCCTTAATTGGTTTAGAAAAAATTAGTTGAAACTATATATATATATATATATATATATATATATATTTGGGATATTTAAGCCTTGGTTAACAAGTTGCTTTGTTGATAGGAGTCAAAAAGTAAAAGAGAGATTGCATCTATGAGAAATACTTGCATCTATAATCGCTATGCGCTGCTTTTTATAGGATATGCTTAACAAAATCGTACATAATTAATCCATCAAACAACGGTTGTTACGGGAAAGCATTGAGAAATAAAGCTTGCTTTAGTTTATGATGATGACTAATGAAAATAAGGATGACCAACATGCTATCACACTTAGCCCGATAAAAAATGCATAAGATGCCATGGGGAATAAACGTCTGTGCTCAATTGACGAGACGATGCATGTGACAACATGCTGAAGTATCTTTTAAAAACTAATAACAAAGCACGATCTTAACGAAAATCATTTATTCAAAAAAACAATGCTTTTGATAAAAATTAATCGAACATTAGGCATTGGCTTCTGTAATGCAAATGTCCATTATCCAATCGCAAGGTGTGCCTTTTATATTTGCTTTCAAGTGCTTGAGTATGACATTCGCGGGAAAGAGATGGGCAATTTTACTCAATTCGCCTGAGTCAGAAACAAAGCCAAAGGCGAAAGCGGCTCCCGGCTGTAAGGCAGAAGTTAAAAACTATATAGATGATTAATAAAAGAAAAGGCACGAGAGCATCTCAACCTAACAGTTTGGCCGAGTGGTCTAAGGCGCCAGATTTAGGCTCTGGTCCGAAAGGGCGTGGGTTCAAATCCCACAGCTGTAAGATTTTTGGATTTTGCGCTTTTGCTCTAATATAGCAAGACCATATGAGATTTATGGGCCTCTCGCTCGAGCGATTCATATGGGCTTTTATGCTCGATGGAAATTTGAGTTTAATAAGAAGACATGCTAATTGCCTATTAAAGGAGAATGAGTAAATAATTTTTTAAGTCTTAATATTCTAAAGTTAACATTATTTTGATCTTTAAAAAAAATTTTGACATCAATTTTTGAAGTTAATATCAATTTGATCTTAAAAAAATTTTGAAATTAATTTAATCCTAATACTTTGAATTTTGATATTAATTTAGTTCTATCATATTTTTCATAAAATCAAATTTTCTATCAAATTATTAGTATAAAACTAAATTAATGTCAAAATTTAAAACATTAGAACTAAATTAATGTTAAAATTTATTTTAAGACTAAACTAATGTTAATTTTAAAATATTAGACTAAAAAATATATTTACTCATTATATACACAAATATCTCACAGGAGTTTTCTAGGGTATATTCCTGTGCTTATAGAAGCATGTTCGACGTCCCAAAAAAACAGCTTAATATTTATTGTGTGCCATATAATATTTTATCTATTCATTTTTCTGAATTTTATGAAACAAAGAGTGACAAAAAATTATAATTACTCACAAAGTATATATATTTATTTGTCACACCCACCAAGTAAATTTTCAAGGATAGAAATATACTTTTATCTCAGAGAGATACATGCAGTATAGCTTGATATGTAAAAAGAAACAAATTAATAATCTTATTATATGTGGCCCTTATTTATGCAAAGATATGAATGATTATTGCTTACATATATGAATGAATTAATGCGTACCGCATATGATTAATTTTATTTTACGTCTTTTTGACAAGAATTTTATTTCATCCAGTCAAAAAAAGAACTTTATTTCACATTACCAAACGTAAAAGCAGAAGGTAATAAACATGATTAGATATGTACTATTCTTCCTAAATAAATCAAACACCGAAAGAAAATTCAATCAAATGTAGACAAAAAAGATAATTATAGAGTTTGATTTATCAATGGATTGAACATCCAAATTACACTCAGAGACTAGATTTGTCAAATTCGATTTGAAAGCATATCAATCAATTGCCACCAAAATATCCCAAGCAAAGAGCAGATATATAACATAGAAACATTCCAAACCGTTCAAATTCTATCTTCATCACTCAAAAAGCAAACGCTCCAAAGATTTTCCAATGAGATATTTCACTGAACACTAACCCCACCGCCACTCCATTCTGTTTATAAACCCAACTCAAAACCCCGCTTATCAGCGTCCAAGTCCCTACCTTCCCCTTCCGTATCAGGTAACCCAATCCAAAGCATATCCACTTCATCAATGGCAGCCATGGCCACCACCACCACCACCACCACCACCCTCTCCTCCAACCTCATCAAAACCTCCACCTTCCACGGCACACCCATCACTTCCCGCATCACACCCATCAAATCCACCACCCACCAAACTGCAACAACAATCTCCATGTCCCTAAACCCACCTCCATACGACCTCCAATCCTTCAAGTTCCAACCCATCAAAGAATCCATCGTCTCACGCGAGATGACGCGCCGCTACATGACCGACATGATCACCTACGCCGACACCGACGTCATCATCGTCGGCGCGGGTTCCGCCGGCCTCTCCTGCGCCTACGAGCTCAGCAAGAATCCTTCCATCCGCGTCGCCATAATCGAACAATCCGTCAGCCCCGGCGGCGGCGCGTGGCTCGGCGGCCAGCTCTTCTCCGCCATGGTGGTTCGCAAACCGGCCCACCGCTTCCTGGACGAGCTCGGCGTAGCATACGACGAGCAAGAAGATTACGTTGTCATAAAGCACGCTGCACTCTTCACTTCCACCATAATGAGCAAGATTCTCGCGAGGCCTAATGTTAAGCTTTTCAACGCTGTTGCCGCTGAGGATTTGATTGTGAAAGGTGGGAGGGTTGCCGGTGTTGTCACCAATTGGGCTTTGGTTTCGATGAACCATGACACGCAGTCATGCATGGACCCTAACGTGATGGAGGCTAAGGTTGTGGTGAGCTCTTGTGGGCACGATGGGCCCTTTGGTGCCACTGGGGTTAAGAGGCTCAAGAGCATTGGCATGATTGATAGTGTCCCCGGAATGAAGGCGCTCGACATGAATGCTGCGGAGGATGCTATTATCAAGCTGACGAGGGAGATTGTGCCTGGCATGATTGTCACTGGCATGGAAGTTGCAGAGATTGATGGAGCCCCTAGAATGGTATGTATGCGGTTCACATCTAATTAGCCTACAATTAATTAATTAGCTATATGTCTAAGAAATTATATTTGCAAGACACTTTCTGTCACATGATTTTTTGCACGAGTATTAGAATCTGTGCACGGTCCACACGTAGTAATTTGGATTGGAGTGATGAACTAATTACATTAACCAAATGTGCAAGCAAATATCAGGATTCTTAGACATCTTCAGATGCATTTTGTTTGACTTCATTAATTGCAGTTTGGTACATATTGAGATAATAGATGTTGAGTTTAATTGATATGCATCAGTGGGGAAAAATAATTTTTGGCAAATACTTAAGTGGTTAAGTTAAATACTTTTTGCTGATATAGTAATAAATAAATATATAATTAAATATCTATGTAAAAAAATTTTATGCCTATTATGTATACAAATTAAATCCATAGATATTTACAAATTTTGTGGGTGACTTTTGCAGGGTCCAACATTTGGGGCAATGATGATATCAGGACAGAAGGCAGCACATTTGGCATTGAAGGCATTGGGGAAGAACAATGCTATCGATGGAACATGTGGAGTTGGAATGGAAGAGCCGGAGCTTGTTTTGGCCTCTGCTGACACTGAAGAGATTGTTGATGCTTGAAAATTTAGATTAAAATTAGGTTTTCTTCTTTTTAACTTTTTACCTTTCTTCTGTTTTTCCCCTCCTATGATTTGCATTTGGGAATAAATAAAGAAAATGTGAATGAAGAGAAAATTCATTTCATTTCGTGTCATCTCCGTAAGAAACTAGAACCGTGCAATATATAGGAGAAGAAATTGAAATCTATGCGAAAATAATACGAACGACTTCAAAATGAAGCCAAATCAGGGTTTACATATAGAGTTCAGTTATATTTATAACTTAAATACCTACACTCACTTACACTTAAAGGGATAAAAAATTGAAGAAATGTATGTTTTATATATTATAATAAGATATAACGTCAAATTTATATAGATGTACTATACAACTATTTATATTTAGCATATTTCAATATTCATACATTCTTACATTAACATACCACATTTATACTTACTGGATTCAAAAACATTTTCCAAAATTGAAATAGAGCTCGCCTGAAGATTTTTCAGGTGATGTGACTTGAACGGTGGAATAAGAAGATATTTATTATTTGTGACTAGAGCATTTTCTTACATATATAACACTATATTGTGTCTTTTTCATTGTCTATAAGTTTTTAAAATGAGTACTAATAATATTATTCTAATTAATTAATACATACAATACAACACAGAAAATAGGCAAAAGGTAAATAGAGTTTGCAATGACCTTGAAATTTTTTTTTTTTTTTTGGGTTTACTGAAAAGTAATTCTAATCATATGAATTATTAATATCTATTACTTTAGTTACATTTATGGCAAAAGCTCTATTTTAGAGATATTTTGATTTTGTTTGTAATGACTTTTTTGTTTTTCATTTTGTCTCTAACATTTTAATAAAGCTTCAATGTTATTCTATTTGCTGACACTATCAATTTTAGTAACAAAGAAAAAGGGCTTTTTTAATTTTTTAAATTAAAAAAAATACTATTTATGTATATGCATCTTTTGAAGATTATTTTTCAAAATATCCTATTTTATTGGATTATAGAGAAATCGATCTAAGTTGGATCGATTTCATTATTGCACAAAATGTCAGTATATTAATTATTATCTATTTAATTTGTATGTTTGCATCACCTTGTAATATATATTTAATATCACGTTAAAGCATAATTTTTATGTTTATATTACTCGTGTAATATATGTTTAGTATTATCTATTTGAGGTATCAATATTAATTACATAATGAATAGATATTGCAATTATAAAAAATGAAATAAGAAAGTAAAATCAAAATTGTTAAAAAATAATATATGAAAGAATATTAAGAGATAATTATTTTTAATGAAAATGAAGAAAATGATACTTTCTAAAATCATGATAGAGATAACAATCAAAATAATTAAAATAAAAGTATACTATATACCTATCTAAGTAATTAAAATAATCGTTATTAGTCTTCGATACTATATATTAGAATATAACTTAGAATGACTGGCAATAAAATGCACAATTTTTTTTGTTACAGATGTGATGAGCAAACATAATATAAAAGATTTTATCCAAAATTGTATTGATCTTATCCATTCTATTTACTTTTTTTAAGAAAATTATAATTAAAGTTTTGAAAGTGACAAAAGTATTTATATACCCTTACAGAGACTAAACCCAATATTAGCATAGTATAAAAAGCATATGAATTCAGTCAATTTTTTAAAAAAATAATAATAACAGGACTAATATATTATACACATTTAAACAATATTTAAAAACATGATACTTTTTCAGATTAAAAAAATGATACTTCTTTTATATATTTTGAATTCATAAAATATATAAAATAGAATAAAGATTATACCTACTTTGCAGTATATTGTAGAATAAAATATGAAATTTTAAATTACTAAAATTTCATTGGTAGAGAGATATTGGAAAATGGGAGAGAAATGAGAGAAAAAATATGGGAGAGAAATAATATGAAAGAAAATAAAGAGTGCTATGAAATGAATTGAATAAATGGGTGAGAGAATTTAGAATATTAGAGGTAGTGAGACATTGAAAAGCTTCTAAAAAAAATATCTTTTTTATTTTGGAAAACTTTCTCAAAGAAGCATCTTCTTTATGATATGCACTAAAAAAAGAAAAAATAAAAACAAATAAATTTTGATTGGTTGGCATGGGTTGTGAAAATTTTAGATGGAAAATGGATTCATAAAATTATGATACCTATATAATTTCACTACTATAAAACCCTCTGTTCTAGAAATAGTATAATGTTGAATGATTCCAATATTTCTATTTTTATCTCATAAATATCATGTTATAAATGCAAAATATCTACTTTTATTCTTGACTTTCCAAACTTTGATGTTTAGAGTTGAGACAACCACTAGGTTGTGGGCTCAACTTTGTCTACAAATAGTACTTAGTTCATTTTAATAATTATAATTAAAATGAAAATAGAGTTTTTTGTAGTTGTAACATGGCATCCATATGTGTGTGTGTGTGTGTGTGTGTGTGTGTGTGAGAGAGAGAGAGAGAGAGAGAGAGAGAGAGAGAGAGAGAAGGGGGGATATCACATCAAAACTAGGTCAATAATCTTTGCTAATAAAATTGATAGCATTAGTAAAAAATATAATATTTAAATATCCATTATAATGAGGGACCTACTATGATTTCTCACTTCTCCTTATTTCTATTGGTTGACAATGTAAAGCAATTTTACACTGTCAGTGCATATCAATTAAACTCTTATTGCTAAATAATCACAAAGTTTACGCATTAGGTTGTGGGTAGTTAATAAAGAAAAGGAAAAGAAATTTAAATAATAATAATGAGAGTTTTATGAAGTTTATAACTTTGCTGAATGTTTAGATTATGAAATTTAAAATAAAAATGAAGAAATTTAAAAAATGAGTGTTTTTCATATAGAGAAAATGAAAGAGAATATATATTTTCTTTTGAGTGGAATGAAAGAGAATAACTTTAAATCATCTTAAAAATGTATTTTAATCTTTTTAATTATTTAACAGAAGTCAATATTTTTAAAACATTAAATATATTTTTTTATTCAGCACTTTTAATAATATTATGAGAATAACAGGCATATCTTCAAGTGAGAGGACTGATTTATTACAAGAGTAAGAGGAGCAAATTTTGGCCATATAATTATATATGGATAGTCAAAATTAAAAGTTATTTAAAAGTCATATAATTATTTAAAAAGTCAAATAACTTTATATTTTAATCTTAATTATTCATATAAGGTTTAATGGTCAAGATTTACTTTTCTCACTTTCACAATTAACTACTTTTCTCACTTGATCTTCTCATATAAGAGTAAACATGTAACATTAAATAAGAATTCACTTCTTTTCTTTTTTGATTTTTCATAAGTATTTTTTCATTGGAGACAAATTCTATTTAAGTAATATAAGACACTTAAATATGGGTAACTTTTTTAATTGAAATTTAAACTATGATGGTGGATTAAGTAACTAGCCCCATACTGTTAGACTAATAGATAGATATAAAAATAAATAAATAAATCATAGTTTTTACACGGCCTTCCTTTTATGCATGTTAGGGACATGTCACCACTCTATTTTTCCTTTGGCGAAGAAGGCATATATAATGCCCAGGAAAGACAAGGTAATTAGAGCAATCAAAATATGTCGAATCTGATAGGCCGCCCTAAATGGCTCGAGAAAATGTATAAATTAGACTATATAAATAAGAATAATAAAAAAAAATTAACCCAATCTATTCCAACTCAATTTGGCCTAACCCATTTTAGGTCGATTTAACCTGATTACCTGACCACATTATTTTTAAAAATAATCAATTGCTGCCATAATAAAAAAATCTACCACTTTGGCCCATTTTGATGGTCTAATGCAGCCTACCTGATGAGTTTTAAACTTTACCACAAAATATTGTTTCATAGTTACAAAATTTGTCATGTTAAATTTTAACTGGAGAATGGAGATGCATTAATATATGCCTATCGATTACCTCTTTTATATTTGTTTATATTTTATCAAAGAAAATAAATATTTATCCTTGTGTAAGTGTAATGGAATGCTCGCAATCCACCTCCAGTCCTCCACCAGTTTTTGGTTCATTGTTTCTAAAACTATTAAAGTAAAACAGTTGGCCCGATAACTAGCCCATGATTCACAAAAAATTGGGCTGGACTAAGTATTTGCTAACCCGAATTTTACTTCATCCTATTAAATCTCGGCCCGAAGTGACTTGACCCGAATGGGCTCGGCTGGCCCATTTTGACATCTCAAGTACTAGGTCTCTACAAATTGGTCATGTCGCTGTCTGGTTGAGATATCGATTGTTTACATATCACAGCAA
Source organism: Pterocarpus santalinus (assembly GCA_031439595.1). Classification (NCBI taxonomy): domain Eukaryota; kingdom Viridiplantae; phylum Streptophyta; class Magnoliopsida; order Fabales; family Fabaceae; genus Pterocarpus; species Pterocarpus santalinus. The sequence continues at coordinate 878,896 of CM062531.1, forward strand.
AATTGGCCGGCGGCCTCCGAATTAATTATTGTATACATATATATTTTTAAAAATATTATATAAAATTATGTTTATTTGATTCATATCTTAATATTTCAATTTCAGTTAATAATAAAACTTATTAATCACTTATATATTTATATTTATTTCTATAAAAATAAAAATCATATTAAAATATTAAACATTTAAATGAATGATGATTAAAATCAAAATATAAATATATAAAACGTAGTTTTACATGAAACTTAAAAGATATACGATAATTCACTTGCATTTGCCAGATTTCTGACATAAGCGTGTTTATTTTTGAAAAATCGTTTAACGAAAACTTTAAAATATTAAAGTACACATGTTAGCCTATTTAAGGCCAATGAAGCAAACAGAGATCATCAACCGAGAAATCAGTGACTTTGGTCATTGGGAGGTGCCCTAAGAATACATGGCTACCCAACAGTCTCTACTATACAAGCCAAGAATTAGAAAACCCCTTTCCAAAACTTTGTGGTTAATCCTCTCCATATTTGCTGTCATAAGCTCATCATCAAACCCACTTCCTTCTTCAACCTCTCCTCACCTCACCATGACGTCTGTGAACATGCCCTTGACACTGCATCCTGCGTAGCTCATGTCTCAGAAGTAGCTCAAAGTTCCATCTTGGCCACGACAAAAGACCACGAGTTCAGTTTGCTCCAATCCTTCCTAACGAAGACCGCCTCACACGTCCACAAAGCTATGGACACAGCCAAAGCCCAAATATGTCAAACTCCGCCTGGACAGTCCCAAGGAGGAGGCAGCTCTGCAGGTCTGTGAGGAGCTCATGGACTTGTCCAAGGGCAGAGTTTTTGACTCAATGGTGGCTCTAACAAAAAGGACCACGCATTCGCTAAAAGATGTTGTATATATATATGGATTTTAGTGTGTTTTAAACTTAGTTTGTCTATATGTATTTAGGTACGGAAAAAGTCCCATATTGCTCATGAAAATGTTTTAATAAGCATTTATATATGATGATATTTAATCAATAAATACTTTGTGGTATTGAGGTAGCATTGTGGACTTGGGCTTTAGTTAAATACACACGCGCGTCTCGCCTCGTCTCGTCCGGGCTCGTGTGGGCCTGCCAAGCTTTTGCTACCCGTGCAAATTTTATTTTTAATTTTTAGCCAAATTTCCTTTTTATCGTTGCAGCTCTTTAATGTTTCAACAGCTCTTTTTCTGTCCGTTATCCAACGGCTAGTTTGTAACGGCTTTTTTACAACAGCTACTTCTTTTCCCTATATATACCCTGTTACATGGCACAACACAACACACAGAACAACCACCATCTTCTCATTCTTACTCTTCTACGCAATAGAAGTTGCCCCCACTGCTTCTGTTGCATTTTCTGCTACTTGCAAGATCTGCTGCTCAACGTACCGGGATCATCGTGTGGACGAGTTCATGTGGAGACCCACGTCTAATCCTGGAGGGTTAACCGTCAACGTCATTCCACCGAGTATAGCTTTGGGTAGGGCGAAATTAAACCATTAAAGACAGTGTTTTGCACAATTCATGATAATCTCGTTCTACTACTTCTTATTATTGCTGTCATTTTATTCTTATTATTTAAAGCTAGAATACTAGTGTTCAAAATTATTTTTACAATAAAAGATGCACACACATGGCTAAGCAGCGTGCTCACTAACCATGCAACTTGCTTGGATGGATTAGAGGGGTCTGCTCGGACCCTTGTGGAGGCTGAAATCGAGGGCAACTACCTTTCTGGCCATGATTGTTGCGGTTTTGCAAAGAGTGATCAACTCAACGAGGAGCCACTGAATGGAGACTTTCCCTCATGGGTGACACGCAAGGATCGAAGGCTTCTGGAGCCTTGGAGTGAGGAGATCAAGGCGAATGTTGTGGTGGCTAAGGATGGAAGTGGCAATTTCAAGACGGTGGCTGAGGCTTTGGCATCCGCACCTAATAATAGCAAGACAAGATGCGTTATCTATGTGAAGAAGGGAGCGTACAAAGAGAATGTTGAAATTGGTAATAAGAAGAAAAATGTGATGCTGTTGGAACTTCGGTGATGGTATGGATAAAACAATAATCGCCGGCAGCTTGAATTATGTGGATGGTACAAGCACCTTCAGGACTGCCACTGTTGGTACGTATCTTCTGTAACTCGTCCCCTGGCTTAACCATTTTCCCTTTTTCTGTTATTGTTTTTCCTCGGTCTTGCTATTAGTTATTGGTGTCTACACAAGTTGTTACAGATTTAATTTATAAACATTTTATTTATATTCCTATCTATCTTAAATTCTTAATCACATAAATTAGGCCGAACTGCCTACGTACACTCCTACTTTTAACGGTTCATAAATTTAGACTTAGTTCAATGCTTGATTTTAGTAGCTTTATGGAATCTAATAAATTTGGTTCTCCAAGTGATAAAGCAACTATTTACTTGTAAGTCTGCTTACAGCCGTTAGATCTAGATCCAATGCATTAGTACATAAAAGAAAGTGGGCTCGTTCAACATTTATGTTCGTTGTACTCTCTCTCTTTGTAACTAGAAGGCCTACCAAAAATAGCAAGGCTTAAATTAAAACATCCCATTCGGGTTTTATCAATAAACTTTCATTGCTATATAATCGCCATAGCATTCGATAATCGATATGATTAGGTTGAGTTTTTATTTTGTGCTCACGGATTTGTCTGTTTATCAGCATTAACTTCTTTCGTAGTAATGGTGATGGTTCATTTGGGCAAGAGTGACGACACGTCGTTCCAGAACACAGCAGGCCCAGAGAAGCACCAGGCCGTGGCTCTCTGCGTCAGTGCAGACCAGTCCGTCATAAACCGCTGTCGCATTGAGGCCTTCCAAGACACACTCTAGGCCCACACCAACTGGCAGTTCTACCGTGACTCCTTCATCACCGGCACCATTGATTTCATCTTCGGAAACGCAGCAGTTGTGCTCCGAAAACTGCGGCCTCGTAGCCCGAAAGCCCATTAGTAACCAGGAACGACATGGTCACGGCCCAAGCATCAATAGATCCAAACCAGAACACGGGAACTATAATTCAGCATTGCGACCTAACACCAAGTTCGGACCTTAAGCCAGTAGTGGGCTCCGTTAAAACTTTTCTGGGCCGCCCGTGGCGTAATTTCTCAAGAACCGTTGTGATGGAGTCCTTCCTAGACAGCCAGATTGACCCAGCAGCATTGGCTGAATGGGATGCCCAACATAAGGACCATTTTCAAACGCTGTATTATGGAGAGTACATGAACCATGGGCCTGGTGCTGTTACCAGCAAGAGGGTGACGTGGCCCGGTTACCACGTCATCCCAAGCGAAGTTCACAGTGGCACAGCTCATCCAGGGTGCTGTTTGGTTGAACAACACCCAGGTGAACTTCATTGCAGGCCTCTAGTGTACGTGTGGATGGTTTTACATGAAATAAAATGAAACACTTTTGCTATATGGCAGAGCGATTCTTGTTGCAACCAAGTAGTGCATCATATCTGGAGAATAAATTTTCTCTAAGATATACAAAAATAAATAAATAAATGGTCTAATCAACCCGAGCTTCAATAATCCACGTGTTTTTCTTTGTCCAACGGAATTATGGTCATAGAGTGGGTTGATTCGATGCGTCTAGCCCATTGTTTGTGCATATATGTCTTTCAATTATTTATTTAAAAATATTAAGATATAAAATTATTTACATACTTTTAATTAACAATTTAAATTTTTAAGAGCGATAGTTTATAATGTAGTGTGTTTTTTAAAAAGTTGTAAAATAAAAATTATTTCGATGACGCTTATTTATGTAATCATTTTTTATATACTAGATTATGTGAAAAACAATTGATACTTGAATATTTTAATTTAAAAATAATTTTGAGATAATTTATTTTATTTTATTTTATTTAGATATATAAAAAATATTTTTGGATAATAAAATTATTTAAAAAGATATGTAATAATTATTTATATTATATAATATTTGATAATTAGAATCAATTTAATAAGAATATAATAATTTTAAAATCATTAACTTCTACTTATAATTAAAAATTTTAAAAAGTTGTTATAATTATAAATTATTTTTTAGCTTAAAATTATTAACTGTTCATTACAATTCATTTTGAACAATTTATGAAACATACTGGATTATATGAAAATAATTTTTTTCCCCTAAAAAAGGTTGTTTTCTTTTGGCTTTTCAAACATGCTCTAGTATTAAAGATTCTATGACAAGATAATTCAAAGTTTGATCCTTGTTTACTCAATCTAATTCCTCTAAATAAATACTATATTCTATTCATAATAGTTGTCAATTTAGGCAAAATTTTTTAGTTTATAATAATTATTATTCTCACATATCAATGAAATATTTATTGTTAATTTTTAATTATATCCTCTATTTTTATTAGTTGAAAGAGGTGATTATTTTTTATTATATAATAAAATTATATTTTTCATCATATAATAAATTTTAATAAAAATATTTTAATAAATCTATATAATAATCATACACTAATTTTAAATTTCTTAATATATATAAAAATAACTAAATTAACAATTATTATAAACGAGAGATTATATTATGTTTTAGCACAAGGTAATAAACGCAGTAGATAGGACTTCACCTGAACTTGGAAGTATCACAAAATTTCTAAATTCTTCTTACCAATCTAATCATTGTAGGGTTATCATGTTTTTATTAATAATCAGTACCTCACTAGATTATTTCTTAATATCAATATCACTGCTCTTTTCTTTTTCTTTTTGGTGTACTATCAGTGCTTTTTGTTTCATTCTATCCTTCTGCTCAGTCTTCTCGCTGGGCCCAATGTTATCCCCTAGTCAATTGATTTTTTATTACGCTAAATTGTAGGGTTTGGTATAGTAAGTACAATCATTCTAGTTGCAACTTTGGATGTGTTTGGCATGTTTTGTTAGGTATAATAGGATAAAATAATATAATATATTATAATTTTATTTATTATTTATTATTTGATATAGTTAATATATTATATAAATTTATTTATCAAATTTTTTTTATATATCAAAATAATAAATAATTTAATTTAATCTAAGGATGTTGTTTTAGACTTGATTAATTTTTAATATATAAAATTTTTTTTTATTTTTAATATATTTTATTAAAAGAAAAATAATTATTAAATAAATAATAAAAATATATAAACAAAAAATAATAATTTTAAAATAACTATTCAAACTAATATAAAAATATAAAAATAAAAATTTAATTATATATAATAAAAAATATGATCAAATATAGAAATATAATATTGAACCTGCTTAAATTTCTATATATAAAAACTCCCTCTCTCTTTCTCTCTCTCTTTCTCTCTCGTACTTTATATATTTATGAAAAATATTAAAAATAAATAAATCAATTATTTTTAAAATAAAATTATATTTATATATAATAAAAATAGTTAAAATAATTATAATAAATATTTAAATAATTATCTTAATTTTTAAAATTTAAATTTAATATTTAAAAGTTTATATTTATTATAATATCTTATACAATTATATATTAAATATTATATAATATTAAATTTTTATCAAATTTTATACAATTAAATCTTACACTATCAATCTTTATCCTATCAAACCTTATACTATTTGACATTACAAAATGACCCTTAGGTCCCATGGCTCTAATTGAAATGTTATCCTTTTCTTCTAAGTTGTAGGGTTTGGTCCCATGACTATTGGACAATTTTCTTCGGTTATGCAAGTGGACAAACATTAGTGCGAAAGAGTACAGAACATTTCGATGAAAGCAGTACAAAAACTAAGGTGGCAAGTTTAGAATGGACAAAAAAAGGGTGAAAAGTGTTTAGAAAATTTTCCATCTCTGACGAAAAACACAATGGGTAAATAGTAGATTTATTTCCATGTGATTCGTGGGTCATCACGTCACTATCGTCTCGCACCAACAGTCAATTTTCGTGGACGGAATGAGTGCATCTTGAACATTTATTTCTCTTTTTCGAAAAGAGGCGGGGAAAATCAAGGCAGAAAGCAAAAGATGGACTGGGAATATTTTAAAGGGAAACGGTGCCAAATTTAAGGATTTAAAGTGTGGGAATGCGGGGATTGACCATTCTCAAGTTATTTGATGGAATTTATATACAATAGTAAAAGTTATTAATTGAAAGATGTTAATTTACAAAAACATTTATTTTATGGATCCAAATCTTTTTTTGTTCTTTTTTGTTACCAATGCAAGTCCATTTTAAATGCAGACGAGGCCTGTGCTTAAGGGAGGTGTGACCAATTCCTTGGGGCTCCTAGTTTGTTAATAAGTGAGTTTGCCTAGTAGTTTGTTATAAGGAAAATACTATTCACCCAGAAAAATTACCAGAATCCACTCTGCCCGGCACACATGGCAATTACGTGGAATTTCATAATTAAACATACCCTTTTTGGTTTATTTTTTTATTTTTTTTTTCCCGCTTTTAATTGTGCGCTACTCCCAAACCCTGCATGCGCTCTCCATTCCCATTTTCATGAACACACCCATGTCATCTCACACTAATTCACTTCCCTGCATTGCTTCCATCAGAGCATCATTCAACAATCGACCTCCCTTCCTCAAAATCAGGTTCGGATAAGGAAACTTTGCTTCTATTATTATACAGGTAAGTTCTAACATAATTTTTGATGAGTTATGGATCAAGATGATCCTCGAATTCTGTTCATCAAAAAAACTCATCAATAATTATTTTATTATATAAAAAATATTATATAAAAAATTTAATTGACATAATTTAAAGACCATCTTGATTCAAATATCATTTTAACCACATACTTATTCTATAATAATTATAGCTACCAACCTTCCAATTCGAAACTTCTATTGTTACAAGGAAAAACTTCTATTTGCTTCTATTTATATTTTCCTTCTGGTTACAAGGAAAAACGAGGATGGCCTAGGCAGGTTTAATAGAGTCTTTTGGGGTTACTTTGCTTTGAACAAGGAAATTATTTAATCATAGAAGCAAGGAGTACGTAGCTTGAATTTTTATCTGATTATTAACTATGGTTTTGATAAGCATTAGACTTAAAATTATGCCTGTGAAGTGTTTTCGAAAATTAATGTTAGAGCAAATTTTTATTATTTTTGTCGTTGTAAGTATAAAGGAGGGAAAGTTTCTCAGAGTCAGTTTGGGAATCAAATTCCATCCATTAATTTTGATTCCATGGAACTCCTTGTTGCTGTAGTAGTCACAATGCTTCCATCCCTGCCATAAGAGACCGTAGAAAGCATGGTTAGTTGGTTACTTATTTATGTAAGCTGTTGATTGTTACCATGGACTGAGAATTATAATATGTAATCTTCTTTTTGATTTAATAAATAATCAGTTTGGTTTCACTGGTGCTTCTATAGTTACAATTTTGAAGTTTAAATGAGAAGTTATCTGTTCAATTTAGAAAGCATTATCCCAAAGCTATGTTAATTAGCTCTAGAAACGGGGGAAAATGAAAGGGCAAGAATTATTCATGCAGCTGGTTTGCAAGGCCTTTCATCGATGGTTTTTGACTTTTTGTTTCATGATTCCACATTTATTGTTAACATTTATGCCTTTAAAAAGTGTTGAGCTGCATCAACCACATTTTCTCTTATTTATTAGTAGTGATAATAGACTTACGTTCTTCTTTACTGTCTAGGTCTCTATGTCTAACATATACTGGTATGATCTTTTTAGGTTGAACAATTGGTTGACGAAACAACTATAGCGAAACAACAGAGAAAACTTGCGTATTGCTTAATCGTTATAAAATAAATCTGTTGGTGTAGGCTGCCTTCATGTTGATTGGGGAAGCAAAGCAAGTGTTGAGTGGCCAAACTTCTATTATTTTAGAGCTGACTATGAACCAATACTAGCTAGAAAGCAATGAGCAATAAGAAAGTGACTTATATATATGAAAAGGGTGGGGATATATTAGAGAGTGAGAGAGGTGTACTTTTATATATGATATTCTTATTGTGAAAATATTGAGTGGTGATGGATCTTGTATTTGTATACTTTGTGTAAATTAATGAGAAGCAAGTTGGAGGTCTTCAATTTTTTTTTTTCACAACTTGTTATTGAACTTTATATTATAAAGTAAGTTTAACAAAACCATTTGTAATGAACAACTGACATTAAACAATCATCCAATTCAAAAAGTTAAATATATGGATATCACAAACAACGTCCCTTTTCATAACATCTAACCTTAATACATAATCCACTTTCTACTCAACCGGAAAAGTTAAAATGATACGTTAGTTTCATGCTTAATAGCACCAAAAGTTAAACTGGTGCATACTGGGCAAAAAAAATGTAAAATGTAGTTGCTTATGTAGAACTATTTCAAATTTCCACTGCCAAGAAATGATGAATATTCATCTTGTGAAATAGTAGTTGATCTTTGATATTGATGTTGTGCCTATAAAATACAACGTGTTAGCAACTAAATTAGTACAAGTTTTATATATAACTATGGCATAATGAAATTGCAAATACATGTAAAAGTTCAATATACGAAATACTGTGGTTATCACTTTATAAATTTTTATTATTTTTTAATTAAACCTGTTTGTATACTGTTTCAAAATTTTATTAGTTTTCTTTATAAACTCTACATAGAATAGCACAATAATGCTTTCAAAAACTCAAGCTAAATTAAAAAATCATTTAGATAAATCACTATATCTCAAATATATAAATACATGAAATAGAGAATATTGTAAAGTACGTCTTCACTCTTTTTTTTTTTTTTATATATATATCTAAATCAGAATAGAACTAAATAATAACAAAAAGCAACTCTATAAAACTACAATAGAAATTAGAAAAGATAAGACACTAAAAGGGGAAAAAGGAAAAAATGAAAAAAGAAAACAAAACAAAACAAAACAAAACAATAAGAAAGAAGCAGACCCGCTGATCGGTAGGAATCAAAAGCATTTTTATTTGATAAAAATTTGCAGCTCCACAATTTATGAAAGCGGCAAGCAGGAAGTGAGGAACGGCTTCACGGCAAGCGAAAAGGAGGAGACCAAAAGCGGCGTGCTACACCGGTCGCTCTTAGGTTGTTGCGTTACCTCTGTAACTCTTATTTTTTTGAAAAAAAAAAATAAATATAAACTTATATAATGACGTGGCTATAAACATGAGGGGATTGATTTAGTAGTATGCCAGCTCACCATACGACTAACTCTGGCAGTCCAAAATTCGGGATATGCGTCGGGCTGAATAGCAGAACTCTTGTTATAATTATAAATATGAATTCCGCTACAATCATAAATAAGTTTGTCTCCTAGTTTGTTAATAAATGAGAAAAAATTTGTCTCACTAAATATACGGCTAAATCTGAAAATTAATGCAGTTTTCAATATTAACTAATTTATAATTTCAAGAAACGGATATATATATTCACAAAGTTCACCAATCACCATTTACTTAATTTTCTATTTTATTTTTTCTCTAACGGACACTGGTTGATTTTGTCAGTCTAGTTTTCTTATAATTATTTTTGCTCCTCCTTCTTTTAAGGCATGTCGGAACATGGAACTACTTTGGTTTTCCTATGGAGGAGTAGGAAGTTAATGCTGCGAGAAAAGAATACTCGAAAATTTCTCTTATGATTCTTGCAAATGCAAAACAAAAACGAAGGGAAAGATGGGATTAGGAAAAGAAAAATGCTGGCCCAAGTTGTTTCCTATCTACGTACCATCACATGTGCTCAGACCGAAAATGTATGTTGCACCCACTTTGATGCATATCAGATTTTTTATTTTTATTTTTATATAAATAGTATAATTACAATATAATTTTTAAAATTATGCTATATTTTATATCTTTAATTTATTTAAGTAGATTAAATTTAATAAATTGTGAATGTGAAGTATTTTATATTATTAATTAATTATATAATATTAAATGTATAACTTTTGAAATAATTATTATAAGAGTTAAATATTTTATTTATGAAAACACAGATTTTATATACTTCCGTTATAATAGTTATTTTTTAAAATATTTAAATTTTATTCTTATTTTAAAAAATTGAAATTAATATATAAAATTAAATAAATATAAGATGATTTATAATAAATGTGTGCAAACAGTTATGCTCGTTCCAACTTTATAGAATACATTATTATGCATACATATTAATTCAATAATACTATTGGCATGCGTAATTTCTTTCAATATATTATTCTTACATGAATTCATTTTCAGTAATAAAATAAAAAATATTTTTTTGTTCATTTTGTTTATTTTTCTCTAAATCAACATTTTGTTTAGAATACACTCGATTAGATAGATTTAAGCATAAATGTTATGTGTGTGCTACGACTCAAATCAACTTATTAATTCTATTCAATTTAGTGTGCGTTGAGATCGGCATTTGAAATTTTAAACTTCCATGTTCTACATATAACAAAATTTAGAGGAAAAAACAATTATGTTTAGCTATCATTTATATGTCAAAATTAATTTCGGTTTCAAGCTTATGTTCAAGTGAGAAAGCAACTCATAGCTACTTTTGAGTTGAGTGTTTTTACGTTGAGCATTTAATATTTAAGAATGCTTTTTAAGTACTAACTTTTTAAGTTTGTCCTCCAAATAATTTTAAGTGACTAAATTGAAAAGAATTTATTTAACTAAACTACCTTTTCTCTTTTTTCATTTACTCATTATTTTTTTAATATCTTAAACCTCACATCTTTTTTCCTTTCCGTATTAAAGACGATAAGAGTAAAACTAAAAAAATTAATAATTCCTTAAAATTCTCAAATGACCAATAATTTGGGATTAAAATCTCTCAATATAATAGCAGTTAAAAATAGACAAAAGTAGTAAATACTCTCAATACAATAACTCTTGAAATCACGACTATAAATTTTTTGTTACAAATTACTACTCTGTTTATTTTATCTATCACTTTGATATTTTTTGTCTATTTTATTTATTATTCTTATATATTAATATAGTATTTCTATTTATTATTGCACTTTAAATTCTATCTTTTATGCAATTTTAAGCATAACATTAATGGAGAAATATAGTGTGATATTGATAGAATTAATTAAATCTTAAAAATTAAACAATAGCATGTTAATAAAAAAAATTATAATTAAATCTTAATTTTGGATTTTTAATTATTGTGCATACGATTAAAGTGATAGATAAAATACAGTAAAAGTATAGTATAAATAAATTTTTAATAAATAATAACATGCTTTCTTTAGGAAAGAAAATAAGGAAGTGAAGGCAAAAAATTACATATATGCTTTATATAATTTTTGCAAAATATTTTTTTTAATAAATCAGCACTGCTAAATCTAGCTAGCGCATTAAATTCACGAATATATAAACAGGTAATAACCTTTAAATTTTCTTAATCATTTTTTCAAAGCAAATTATTTTATTACAGCATCAATAGCAGGCGCATATATACCTATTCATAAGCCATTTTCGTAAAAAAAAAAATGTAAAATTTTTTTTGTAAGAATAGTTGGCATAAAATACTACTGCATGTTATTGATTAATGTACTAAAGACATATGTTATTTGTATGAATCTTTTGTCTACAAGGCTCTTACCGAAAAAATTTAGGCAATTGATAAAAGAAAAAGTGAAAAAAAATATTGTGATCACATATATAAACTTTGTAAAATACTTTTTGCGTTTAAATATCATCGTTGCACTTTTTGGGCTGTGAAATAATTATGCGCGCCGAATTTGTGCCAACCGAGTGCCACACGATAACTCTACTTTATTTGTTTGATTTTTTTTAAAATTAATTTTTTAATGGACACGCCAATATTGTCTTGCTGAAGTAGGTCACGATCAAATGGGGCGGGTTTCCAGGCAGAACACGCCAAACTCATGTGATGCACCCAAGGGAGGAGTTCTCGTGCATTGAGAGCTCTTACTCTGATTCATCACTTACATGCCACACTAGGTTTGTGGTAGTTATGAAAATAAAGAATAACCTATAAAATTAAGGATTGAAAAAATAACAACTAAAATAATATATATATATATATATATATATATATATATATATATATATATATATATATATATATATATATATATATATATATATATATATAACTTATAGATCAAAGTAAGAGCAATAATTTGCTTTTAAAACACACAAAACTTTCATGCCGAAGGTAACCAAGGCATCTGCAACACGATTGGATTCCCTATATGTGTGAGACAAATATAACCTCCTATATTATTGTTTGATCAGTCGTACACTGCCAAAAGTATATTGTGGGCAACATTAGCCTTGTTTGGATGAGTTTTTGTCAAAAAAAAAAAGTCCTTTTTTAAATGATATATTTTTAAATAATTTGTCAAAAAAGTAAAAATTATTTTATTTTTAAATATAATATTAAAAAAATTTCTTTTATCTTTAAATATCCTTAAATGCTATGTGATCATTAGAGTTTACATAGAGGTTTGTTGCGGCAAAATCCCAAAAATTCAACGGATACATCGATCCTCTTAGAGTTGAAATTATCACAGCTAAAGAGGGATTAGGGTTCGCAAAAGAAAGGGGTCTCCCCTTAGTAGTGTTGGAAGGTGACGCGAGAGTAGTATACGAGAGTTTGGAAAATAGTCAGATGGATTTATCAAGCAATGGAATTATTCTTGCTGATGTATATGCCTTAGCAGCTAGTTTTCAGTTCTTTAAGTCTCATTTGTTTCAAGGTAATTAGGGGTAACTATAACCTTAAAGTTATAAATACTTATTAGTAATGATGAATAATACAAAACGAAGTTTGTACGTTGTGCAAGAATGATTTCGTTTCTATCGTATCGTGTATCTTCTTAATTAACATGCCACTTCCCCTTTTTGCCGGCACTTATCCTTCGGTTTCTTTTCCAATAATGAATCCCTACCTGTATTTACATTACCTTCGTCAAAATCCATTAGCACTAAATAGCGGTGCTAAATAGTTATTATTGTTGGAACAAACATTTGTCACTATACCAAAAGTTATATCTAATAAATGAGTGATAATAATAGTATTTTATTTTTAATTATTTATTTAAAAAAGATTTTTTATTCAAAATCATCTTTCATTTAAAAATTTTTAAAAAGTATTAAATTTTTAAATTTTAACCTTATTCTCTTCAATAGGGAAGAGAAGTGAGATTCAAAAGAAAGAAAAAGAATAAGTAAATAAAATGATATAAAAGATAATTTAGTTGAAATAAGTTGTACGTCATTTATATTTGTGTCAATTTAATGATATTTTATTTTTGTAAAAAAATCTTAAACGACACTTAAAAATAGACAAAAAAAAGTATAACTTTTTTTTTTTTTAATTTCTCAAAATCTCATTTAACATAAGAAGTTGTGCATTCAATATTAGTCATAATGTTAAGCTCATTAAATTTTAAAAATGATATTGATCTAATAAAGTCAATAATTATTTTAATTATAATTACTTTTAAATATTCTCCGATTTAATTTTATACTTAAAAATCACTTATTTTCATTAAATTTGTAGTAACAATAAGTTCTTCACTAGTACGTTGTTTTAAGTGCGTAGAATCAAAATATAATGTGCATTCCTTTCAACTATTTTAAGTAGAAAAAGTGAATTTTTGACTAAAACATTCACTTTTTTAAGAAGCTATTCAAAGAAATTTCTACACAAAAGTTAAAAAAAAATATATTCTTTATTTTTGAGTAAAAACTGTAAAAGTTGAAATGAGCAACTTCTGTAATATCCCTTTTATGATAAAATATTTTATGTAAAATAATTTAATTTAGTTAAGTTAACCATTGACTGATCAAATAGTTAAATTATATATATAAATATTGTAAAGTTAGACTACAAATGATAATTTTAAAATATGTTACTAAAGGTAATAAATAATACTAGCTAAACATTTTAGAGGTAAACTAATAATAATAACAATAATATCATAATAATGTAAATGAAAAAAAAAAAAAAAAGAGAAGAAAGACTCACGGCTTGGAGTCTTTGGATGAGAGTTTTTTTTAAAAAAAAGGACGGAAGAAGAAAGGCACTAGTCAAATAATATAAAGACTTGGCATAAGTCTTTGAAGAAAAGAAAGCACAACAATAAATTAGAAATGAAGAAAAAGAAACATGCTGCAACCACATGCATAGCAAAGTCAAGAAGTAAGAAAAAAAATGAATGAAAATGGGGTTCTTACGTTACTTGATGGTTCTAAAGGAAGAAAGAAAAAAAAATCACCTTATGCACTGACACATGATGACTATAGAGTCACATAGGAAATATAGTTATGGCAAATTTTAAGTAGGATAGCCATAATATCAAAAGAACAATTTATAGCGGTAGGAATTTTACTATACAAAACACTCGACTTGTGCCTATAAATAGGCATGTGAATACATGAATTTGGATGTGCAAAGAAGAAGGAAAGAAGCAGATAGAGTAATTCTATCTTGTGAGTGTTAGAAGTAAGAGCGAAGAGAGAAAGAAAAGAGGGGAGTTAGATATTGGCAATGTGCTTAGTGAACATATACTACTTAAAGGTAGATAATGAAATTATTTACAAAATTAAACTATGGCTATATTTACTTATTACAAGTTATATTATTTAATATTATTTTACCTATTATTATTCACTATCGCAGATTATGTTATATTCTAAGTTATTTTATTTGATATCTCATTATTGCAATTTATTCTAAGTTATTTCATTTGATGTTCTTTATATTGTTACTCTTTATTATTTAATCACTACAATCTATTTTATTATTCCAAGTTATTTTATTATTTTTCTTACATTAAAGTTGCTCAAAATTTCTCTTATTATAATTTATTTTATTTATCTTTTCACTTTAATTTATTTAATATTCTCTTATACTATTGCTTACTGTTGTTATTATTACTATTACAATTCTTGTTATTATACTGTTATTTTTATACTGATACATTATTTTGAGTTGTCAATTTTCATGGTAATTTCTTTAAGGGACCAATATATGCTAAATGTGCCACTATGATAATGACAGACTCATGGATCAGATTCGGTCCTTTTAGAAATTAACATTCATAATTAACAACTTAATATTTTGAGAAATTTTATTAAAATATTATATTATTTATTTTACTCAAATTTATATTATTTGAGTCTTTGCAGACTTTGATCATTTTAAACTTATGAATTAATTTATAGTTTTCACATTTTATTTTACTTATTGATTCTATGATTTATTATTTAATTTATTATGAGATAAATTTATTATTCAAATTATTGTTTATCTTATGTTACTTGAGTTTTTTATTTAAGTTATATTTATGGTTTAAATTTATGTATTTGTATATTTATTGTGAATTTATATATTATGGCAAGTAACTATTTTGAAAGAAGATATTTATGACTTGCCGCTAACCACCAAGAAGGCAGAGGGATAAGATGTAAGATCATTTTATGTTACCTGCCTTAGTTAGTGTGGTGTAAAAGTCTTACTTTGTCGTCACGATATTACAAGTAATACCAGAGAATGAGAATTCCATAAGAGAATGTCTTCGATATGTGTGAGACAAGCAAACAAAGGAAAATGAAAATTAAAGTAAAAATATTATGACCTTATTGATGCTTGCCACATTATGGGTTGCATAGCAGATATGCTTTTAGCATTTACTGCTCATAATATTATAAAATATGATTTGATTATAAATAATGTGATGAGATTATGAGATTATGATACTGTAACCGTGTGAATTTTCATGCTAAGACATGGTGGAAACCATCATAATTCAAATACTTTATAACTAATCATTATTTACTGAGAATTTTCAATTCTCATTCTATTTTTGGTAGTTTCAGATTAGCCAAATAACACCTTACAGGAAGGTAGATTCTTCTAGCTATCGTGACCAATAGAGTTGTAATTAAATAAATTGCAGTTTCATCATTTAGCTTATAGCAAGTAGAACCTTACTTCTATCCCTGAACCTTGCAGTGTATTTATGTAAATTAATGTTCAATTGGTGAGCAGGACTTTATCCTTGCTCCTTAACTCTGTTCTGTATTTATGTATATTAATGACTAATTTAGAACTTTCTATGTAAAGTTCTGCTACTAGCTTTATTATAAATGGGTGTTACATTTTTGGTATCAGAGCCCCGTTCTAAGCATGAATAGGTGTTAGGTGAGTCTCTATTATCTACATGGTGGCTCCAAAACTTTCTCTGCATACCTCATAGTATTCTCAATATACTAATTACACAATATTGAGCCTGATCAACTCAATATTGGGTTGTTTATGCACTTGTAAGACTATATGGCATCAAAAGGACAAGGGATCCTAGAAGTGCAGAGTACACCAAATGATACTCTGTCAGGGATAGTAGGAGCTGTTAAGGGTTTAGCTGAAGCTATCATGGCCCAAGCAGAATCAAACAGAATGGTTTTGCATCGCATGCAGGAGACTCAAGACAGAAACCACAATAACCGTGGTGAAGGAAGTGGGAACTCAGTAGGAGAAGCCTTTATAGTCAATCCTTATTATCAAAGACTTTCTGAATTTAGGAAGGCTACGTCACCCTCATTCCATAGAGATTACAACCTAGTTTTAGCTGAAAAATGGGTTGTGCAATTAGAGAAAATTTTTACAGTCATGGGATATGCAGATTCACAAAAAGTGGTCCTTGCCACCTATATGCCAGAAGGAGAGGTGGAATATTGGTGGAGAAGTGCCAAAAGTCTATTAGAATTTAGTGAAACCGAGATCATCTGGGAAGTATTCTTAACCACTTTCTTTGATAAATACTTTCCCGATAATGTTAAGAATGAAAAGAAAGCTGAATTCACCCAATTGAAGCAGGGAAGTATGACTATAGGTTAGTATGTAGCTAAGTTTGATAAATTATCCAAATTCTCTTCTTACTTGAAAAATAATCCTGATGGTCGTTGGAAAGCTACCAAATTTGAGTGGGGATTAAGACCCGAGATAAGAGAGAAGATATCCACCTTAGAAATTAAGGACTTCGCCACTCTAGTGAATAAATGTAGGATAGCAACAAAGAGTTTCTTAAAAATAAAGTTTAAAAGAGAAAGATGGAGTTTTCTCAAAAGAAAAGGGTAGCAGAAATGCAAAAGAAAAATGATTTTAAGAGTAAGGTGAACTTAGGGAAAGGTAGGCAGATGCAAGCTAGGAAACCCATACTTCAGTACAATAAATGCGAAAAATCCCATGGCTCTAGATCTTGTCTTTTTGGCTAAAATGTTTGTTACCAATGTGGGAAGCCAAGACACTATAACAAATATTGCAATACTGAAAAGCTACTGAACAATCCTGTGCCCAGACCACAAACTAAAAGAAGAGTATTTACTCTGAATGGAGAAGAGGCAACTCAATCTCTCGATATGATTAAAGGTACATGTTTTCTTAAAAATACTCTCTTAATTGCATTATTTGACTCAAGAGCTATACACTCCTTTATGTCTGTTGATTATGTGAAGAAGTTGAATTTACCTTTATCATCCTAACTTTTTGATTTGCTAGTTTATACTCCCACGGGAAAAAAGTTTCTACTTCTCAAGCCTATTTGAACTGTCATATTTTAGTTGAAAAAAACTTTTATTATTGACCTTGTTTGCTTGCCTTTAACTGGTATTGATATCAAAATTGGAATGGATTGGTTATCTAGCAATGACATCAGCCTTGATTATTCCATAAGACTTGTCTATTTTTCTAATGATCCGCTTAATAAACAAAAGTCTTTTGATTCCTTATTCCATAATGCCACCCCAAACAGAGAAGTGCCTCTCAGAAGGAGCTCAAGGTTTTCTGCTCTATTCTTTAAATTCAGAGGTCGAGCAGAAAATAGATAGTATACCCATAGTAAGTAAATTCCCATGTGTGTTTTCCAATGATATAATGAATCTACCACCTGAAAGAGAGGTTGAGTTTTCCATTGATCTCATACCAAGAATAGGACCCTTATCCTTTGCACTTTATAGAATGCCTTTTTTAGAGTTGATTGAACTTAAGAAGCAAATTGAGGAATTGTTGGCTAAAAGATTCATTCGGCCAATGTATCTCCTTGGAGTGCACCTGTTCTTTTAGTCAAAAAGAAATATGGAAGCATGAGGCTATGTATAGACTATAGGCAGTTGAATAAAGTCACAATCAAGAATAAGTATCACTTCTTAGGATAAATGATCTATTGGATCAATTACTAGGAGCCTCAGTTTTCTTCAAAATAGATTTGGGATTAGGATACTATCAAATAAGAGTGAAACAGGAAGATACACCTAAGACAGCTTTTAGGACTAGATCTGGGCATTATAAATATCTGGTGATGCCTTTTGGACTTACCAATGCTTCTACAATATTCATGGATTACATGAATAGAGTCTTTAGGCCTTACCTTGATCAATTTGTGGTAGTTTTTATAGATGATATCCTCATTTATTCTAAGACTAGAAAGCAGCATGAACAATACCTTGGAGTGGTGTTGCAGATCTTGAAAAAGAAGCAACTATATGCCAAGTTAGCCAAATATGAGTTCTGGTTGAAGGAGGTAAAATTCTTAGGTTATGTGATCACTCAAGAAAGGGTAATAATGGATCCAAGTAAAGTTGAAATTGTAGTTCACTGGGAGAGACCAAAAATAGTAACTAAAATTAGGAGTTTTCTGGGATTTGTAGGTTATTATAGGAGGTCCATCGAAGGATTCTCTAAACTAGTTTTACCTTTGACTAGGTTAACTAGGAAAAACCAATCTTCTGAGTGGAACTTAATGTGTGAAGCCAATTTTCAAGAGTTAAATAATAGGCTTACTTCTACTCTAGTCTTGATAAATCCTGATCCTAGAAAAGATTTTGTAGTGTACTGCGATGTATCTAAGAAATGATTAGGTTGTGTGTTGATGCAAGAAGGGATAATTGTGGCTTATGCCTCTAGGCAACTTAGGTCTCATAAAGAGAATTATCCAACCCATGACTTAGAACTAGCTACCGTAGTATTTGCCTTGAAAATTTAGAGAGTAAAGTTTGAGATATATAGTGACCATAAGAGTTTGAAATACCTTTTTGATAAAAAAAAGAATTGAATATGAGGCAGAGAAGATGGATGAAGTTTTTGAAAGACTATGATTTTGAATTGAAATATCATGCTAGCAAGGCTAATGCAGTCACCGATGCACTAAGTAGAAAATCCATACACATGTCGCTATTAATAATAGAGCATAAGTTGTTGGAGGAATTTAGAGATTTAAAGATTTTTGTATCCTTGAAACCCCCTTGTCTATATGCTAGTGAACTTAGAATAGAATGTGATTTGAGAGATCAGATAAGACAAGCTCAAGAAAGTGATAAAAAGTAACTTGAGCATTTTCACATCAATGACAAGGGAGCTGTGACATATGAGGGAAAATTATGTGTGCCCAATAATAAGGAGCTAAAGAATAAGATTTTATCGGAGGCATATTATAGTAAGTTTACTATACATCTTGGTGCAACCAAAATATATCAAGGCCTTAGAAAGTTGTTTTGGTGGAATGGGATGAAGCGAGACATAGCTAATTTTGTAACTAGATGTCTTACCTATTAGAATGTTAAGATATAGCACCAAAAATCTGCAAGGCTCTTACAACCTTTAGATATTTCTAAATGGAAATGGGATAGGATATCAATAGATTTTGTAGTAGGAATACCTAGGATTCCCTCAGGGCGTGATGTAGCATGGGTGATAGTCGACAGATTGACCAAGTCAACCCATATCCTGCCCATAAGGATTAGTTGCCCATTGTATAAGTTAGCTCAAGTTTACATTCAGGAAATTATGAGATTGTATGGAATACCAATGAGCATAGTTTCAGACACGGATTCTAGATTCACCTCTAAGTTTTGGGTAACTCTGCAAGAAGCTTTAGGTACTAAAGTTTATTTTAGTATAACTTACCATCCTCAAATAGATGCTCAAACAGATAGAACTATTCAGACCTTAGAAGACATGCTCAGGGCTTGTGTGCTAGAACTTCAGGGAAGTTGGGATACTCATCTACCATTGATAGAGTTTGCTTATAACAATAGTTACCATTCCAGCATAGGGATGGTAGCATTTGAAGCTCTGTATGGTCGAAAATTTAGGTCACCTTTATGTTGGTCTGAAGTAGCAGAGAAAAGTCTGCTAGGACCTGATTTAGTGTAATAGACCACAGAAAAAATTAAATTTATTAGGGAAAGATTACTTACTACTCAGAGTAGACAAAAAAGTTATACTGATCATAGAAGGAGACCCCTAGAATTTGAAGAAGGGAACCATATTTTCCTTAAAGTCACTTCTACTACCGGGGTTGACAGAACCCTCAAACCCAAAAAGCTAAATCTAAAATTCATTAGTCCATTTCAAATTATTAAAAGAATAGGATCTGTTGCACACCAAATAGCACTTCCCCCTAATCTTTTAAATCTTCACAATGTCTTCCATGTCTCTCAACTCAAAAAATATTGCTTTGACTCTTCACACATCATAGAATATGAAACGACAAGTAAGAGATAATTTGACTTTTAAAATTAGACCAGTACAAATCATAGATAAATCGATCAAACATTTAAGAAGAAAAGAAATTCCTTTAGTCAAAGTGGTTTGGAAGGAATTGTCATATGAGGAAGCAACATGGGAATTGGAAGAGGAAATCAAGAAATCCTATCCAGAGTTATACTAAGCAAGTTAATGAATTTTGGGGACAAAATTCCTAAAAGGAGGGGAGAATTATAATATCTCCTTTACGATAAAATATTTTATGTAAAATAATTTAATTTAGTTAAGTTAACCATTGATTGATCAAATTGTTAAATCATATATATAAATATTCTAAAGTTAGACTACAAATGATAATTTCAAAATATGTTACTAAAGGTAATAAATAATACTAGCTAAACATTTTAGAGGTAAACTAATAATAATAACAACAATATCATAATAATGTAAATGAAAAAAAAAAGGAGAAGAAAGACTGACGGCTTGGAGTCTTTGGATGAGAGTTAAAAAAAAAAAAAGGAAGGAAGAAGAAAGGCACTAGTCAAATAATATAAAAACTTGGCATAAGTCTTTGAAGAAAAGAAAGCACAACAATAAATTAGAAATGAAGAAAAAGAAACATGCTGCAACTAAATGCATAGCAAAGTCAAGAAGTAAGAAAAAAAAAAATGAATGAAATGGGGTTCTTACGGTGCTTGATGGTTCTAAAGGAAGAAAGAAAAAAAATCACCCTACGCACTGACACATGATGACTATAGAGTTATCTAGGAAGTATAGTTATGGAAAATTTTAAGTAGAATAGCCATAATGTCAAAAGAAAAATTTATAGCAGTAAGAATTTTACTACACAAAGCACTCAACTTGTGCCTATAAATAGGCATGTGAATACATGAATTTGGATGTGCAAAGAAGAAGGAAAGAAGCAGACAGAGTAATTCTATTGTTGTGAGGGTTGGAAGTAAGAGGGAAGAGAGAAAGAAAAAAGCAAGGAAAAGAAGAGAGGGGAGTTAGATATTAGCAAGGTGTTTAGTGAACACATACTACTTAAAAGTAGATAATGAAATTATTTACAAAATTAAACTATGGCTATTGTTGCAAAATTAAATTAAACACCTTTGCAAAATTGCAAAGGTGTTTAGTGAACGCATACTACTTAAAAGTAGATAACTTTGCAAAATTGCAAAATTATTAGATGTCCCATTATTGCAATTTATTCTAAGATATTTCATTTGATGTTCTTTACATTATTGCTTTTTACTATTTAATTGCTACAATCTATTTTATTATTCCAAGTTATATTATTATTTTTCTTACATTAAAGTTACTCAATATTTTTCTTATTGCAATTTATTTTATTTATCTTTTCACTTTAATTTATTTAATATTCCCTTGTACTATTGCTTTATTATTGTTACGATTCTTGTTATTATAATGTTATTTTTCTACTGATATATTACTTTGAGTTGTCAATTTTCATGGTAATTTCTTTAAGGGACCAATATATGCCAAATACGCCACTATGATAATGGCAGGCTTGTGGATCATAAAAAAAAATTAAAAAGAAATTAAATAAAAGTAATATTAGATTCGGTCCTTTTAGAAATTAACATTTAGAATTAACAACTCAATGTTTTGAAAAATTTTATTAAAATATTATGTTATTTATTTTAGTCAAGTTTATATTATTTGAATCTTTGTAGACTTTGATTATTTTAAACTTATGAATTAATTTATAGTTTCTATATTTTATTCCGCTTATTGATTCTATGATTTATTATTTAATTTATTATGAGATAAATTTATTATTCAAATTATTGTTTATCTTATATTACTTGAGTTTTTTATTTAATTTATATTTATGGTTTAAGTTTATGCATTTATGTATTTATTGTGAATTTATGTATTATGGCAAGTAAGTATTTTGAAAGAAGATATTTAAGATTTGCCGCTAACTGCTAAAAAGGTAGAGGGATAAGATAAAAGATCCTTTTATGTTACCTACCTTAGTTAGTGTGGCATAAAAGTCTTGTTTTGTCGTCACGATGTTATAAGTAACAAAAAGAGAATGAGAATTCCTTAAAAGAAGACCTTTGAATATATGTGAGACAAGTAGACAAAGAAAAGTAGAAATTAAAGTAAAAATATTAGGACCCCATTGATGCTTGCCACATTATGGGTTGCATAGCATATTTGCTGCTTACAATATTATAAAGTATGATTTGGTTATAAGTAATGTGATAAAATTATGATACTGTAGCCATGTGAATTTTCATGCTAAGACACGATTAAAACCATCATAGTTCAAATACTTTAAAATTAATCATTATCTACTAAAAATTTTCAATTTTCACTTTATTTCTAGTGATTTCAGATTAGTCAAGTAACGCCTTACAGGAAGGTAGACTCTTCTAATTACCGCGACTAATAGAGATGTAATTAAATAAATTGCAGTTTCATCATCTGACTTAAAAATATTTAACTTATAGCAAGTAGAACCTTACTTTTACCCCTAAACCTTGTAGTGTATTTATGTAAATTAATGTTCAATTGGTGAGTAGAATTTTATCTCTGCTCCTGAACTCTGTTCTGTATTTATATATATTAATATCCAACTTAGAACTTTCTATGTAAAATTGTGCCATTAGTTTTATTATAAACAGGTGTTACAACTTCCACAAAAATTAATTTCTTTTTTACTAATTGAAAATTTATTTTTTATCAAAAAACAAAAGAAGTGAAGCCAATGCACCCATAATGTGGAGGACATGTATTATCAATCAATGTTAGCTATAACAATAGCTATTTACTCGTCAAAAAATAGCTATTTTTAATTATGTGCTAACGTAGAACTAAATAATAATGTAATGAATTAAAGTAATTGAGATGTAACTAAAATTCATATTTATTAAAATTTTAAATATTAATGAAAGGTGAAAAATAAGATTTTAAACTTTTATGGGCCAAAATAGAAACTTTGCATTCTTCTTTCATTTTTCCACCAATAATGCTTTTATCTTCAGTGAGTGAAATTAGTTTCATTTTTAGTGGAAATATGTTATTTATACTTATTTTAGGAATCATTATAGACATAATATGATGGGTCCATTGTCTTTTACATTTTAACACCCATTATTTTGTAATTTTTTTGTTATATGTCTATAATAAATCCTCAAAAATAAGTACTAACAACAATTTCCCGTCCAATAATAAATGCGTTATGGGGTTCAATAATTTCCGGCCCACACGCGCTTATTGATCTTTTGTTAATATTGCTTACGTTTTTCACTTTTTTTTTCCTCTTTAAATAAAGAATGTCGAGTAAAGTCATGCAACGCCAAGCTTTTCATTTTTTATACGGCAGTTGTGTCATTATTTTATTATAATATAGGTTATTTTAAATATTTATATATGTATGATTTTAGTTAACATAATTGATTTTTATAACAGTAGTAAAATGTATTTTATTAATTTTTTTTTTTTTACCTATAAAAGCTAATTGGACATTTTCTACAAAAATTAGCCCACTTTTCTACTCGCTAAAAGGTGAATTCTAGAACAAGTGAGTCCACCTGCAAATCCCTACGTATGGAAGGGCAAAAACTAGAATGTTGAATCTCTGGTTGTAGTCATGTCGGTAAGTAGATATGGCAAGGTGGAACCTGAAACCTAGAACAATATAACCAAATGTAATAAGCTTTTTATTTTTTATATGGTACATATATAATTAATTTATCATCATATGAGATTTTTTAAAGATTAATAGAAATATGAATTTAGTTAACATAACCGTTACAGACATCCCTATACATGAAAGGGCAGAACTTGGAACACAGAATTTTTGTCTATGGTCACATTTGCAAGCATTTCTACCCATGATAGGGTGTAACCCAGAACCAGGAACCTGGAATGTGGCTACAATGGCGGATCTTGAAACATGAATAGTATCAAGGAATCACTGTCATGTCGTAGGAAATCCTATATGAGATATAGTGAATTTTGTGCCAAATAATTTTCTTTTTCAAGCATATTTTTACACAATGAGACACAGATTATGTAACAAAATTTTTCCATCCCTCTAAGATGTATTATCTCTAACTAAATTCATATTACTGTAATAAAATCCAAAACACACCATCATGATTATAAACACATATAAACGCCGAAAAAACGGAGCCTGCAAAGCCAAGGGGAAAGAGAAAATTGAGTTTATGACACTATGCACGCGGAAATAGATATTATAGTGGATGAGTGGATGACGTATGCCATGCGGTTATGAGCTGTTTGAATTATGTGTATCACTTTTGACATTTATTATGATGGATATACTAAAAAAATATTTAATAGTAGTAGATAAATCTTCACTCAGCACATTAATCAAGATGTTGGTGATAATACTTTCACCATGGATCAAGCATCTAAAATCTGGCTTGGCGTGACTCCTCCTAAATATGAGCTGCTATTGTGGTCTGTCATTCTTGGTAGATTAAACACAGGATAGGTTCCAAAGATTAAATGTTACGAGTTCCGGCAGCACTAGGTGCATTTTATGCAGTACTGAGGAAGTAAACCACACTTATTTTTCGCTTGTCATTTTACGTGGAAAGTGTGGGTTTCCTGCTGTGACTGGCTGGGGAGTAAGTGGATTATGTTTAATGACCAGGAATCAATTTTGAAGCTTGGTTAGCTGCTAGTTGCCCGAAGAACTTTTATGTATCTTGGTTAACTTTTATGTAGTTATATGGGTCATTTGGAGCCTTATAAATAAGGTCATTTTCTAGAATAAGAATATTTGTTGGCTGTCCTTTATGATGAAGCTACGGCATACACGAAAATCTTAATGAAGTCTGGGAGGGTGGCTGAGTGACAAGGCAATTTTGCGGCATAATTCGGATCCTAGTGTTAACTGCTACAATCACGGAGATTTCCTTGATTATGGTGTGCTTTGACTTTTGGTTTCACTTTCGAATGATATCAGATATTTTTGGGGAACAATTGCGGGGCGGTTTTGCTTGTTTTCAGGATTACTTATTTCTTTTCCTGGCCTTTACGCCCCTGCTCTACTCGTCTGCGAGTGCTTGAGCCCTTTTTTATGTATCGACGAAAAAAATAGTAGCGGATAAATCAAGATTTTATCTTTTTTTATAGTGTTTAAAAATAGGATTTAATTTATATATATTATTAGTATAAAAAATTTTATAAACATATTTAATTATATTTTATTATATTAATAAAAATATTTAATTTAACTATCTATTGTATTAAAAATTTTATAAATAAAAGCATATATAAAACTCTTTTATATTAAAAGAGATCAAAATTAATCTCCTAAAAATAATATATATCTACTTTTAATATATAAATATCATCACTCTTAAAATAAAGACTATCAGGGAGAGGGGAGAAAAAAAATGCCTAAATCCACTTCAAGTATTCTTGGTCACTTTAGAAAAAAAACAAGCGTTTCGTGAAATACATCATTGTTCTTTTGAAAATATTATTCCTCTCCTCTTATGGTCACCGCCTCCCCGTATTTTGATGAAAACCTGGAAGCAAAAGTCATGTATATCTTCATGATTTTGCAAAACAACAAATTGAAATGTTTCTATATGGATTCGCGACCTCCACCCACAGGGAAGAGTGCGTCGGTCTAGTAATCTCGTTTATATACATTACTAATATTTGATTTAAAAAGTATCCTAATGTAATATTTAAAGGTAAATGTGCCATATGACACCACTTCCCGGGAGAAGCCTCATCCGCTGGTCTATATAAGGGCTGTGAAGCAAACGAGGATAACCAAGAGCAGCCACCATCACTTGGTAGTGCTATACCAGTATGACTACCCAACAACCTCTCCTAGACAAGCCTAGAAGATCCCTGTCCAAAACTCTGTGGTTAGTCCTCTCTGTAGTTGCTGTTCTCGGCTCATCAGCCCTTATTGCTTCTTATTTCATCAACCCTCCTTCCTTCTTCAACCTCTCCTCGCCTCACCATGGCGTCTGCGAACCTGCCCTTGACAAAGCATCCTGCTTTGCCCATATCTCAGAAGTAGCTCAAGCCCCCATCTTCTTGGCCACCACAAAAGACCCCAAGTTCAATTTGCTCCTATCCTTCCTAATGAAATCCACCTCACACATTCAGAAAGCTATGGACACAGTCAAAGCTGTCAAACTCCGTCTTAACAGTCCCAAGGAGGAAGCAGCTTTGCAGGTCTGTCAGGAGCTTATGGACTTGTCCAAGGACAGAGTTCTTGACTCAATGGTGGCTCTAACAAAGAGGACCACTCTTTCGCTGCAAGATGCGCACACATGGCTAAGCAGCGTGCTGACTAACCATGCCACTTGCTTGGATGGATTAGAGGGTTCCGCTCGGGCCCTTATGGAGGCCGAACTCGAGGACTTGAAATCGAGGGCAAGTAGCTCTCTGGCCATGCTTGTTGCGGTTTTGCCTCCAAAGAGCGATCAACTCACTGAGGAGCCACTGAATGGAGACTTCCCCTCATGGGTGACACGCAACGATCGGAGGCTTTTGGAGTCTAAGGCTGGGGACATAAAGGCGAATGTTGTGGTGGCCAAGGATGGGAGCGGCAAGTTCAAGACCGTGGCAGAGGCTGTGGCATCCGCACCCGACAAGAGCAAGACAAGGTACGTTATCTATGTGAAGAAGGGAACGTACAAGGAGAATGTTGAGATAAAGAAGAAGAACGTGATGCTGGTTGGTGATGGTATGGATAAAACAATAATCACAGGCAGCTTGAATTTTGTTGACGGAACTGGCACCTTCAAGACTGCCACTGTTGGTAAAGATCTCTTGCCCATTTCTCCTTTTGTCGGTTAAATCTCGTTATTTAACATTACTCTTAACACCGGCAAAATGGTGGACAATTAAAATTTTACGATAATGCTAGCCGAACATCAAACCAGGCATTAAATTTGGGTGTATTTGGCATGGGATGAAAAATGAATTTATGTATAATTTTGCATATAAAACTTGCTTTTGAAATTCCCTTTTTTAATCCTTATATCAAATATATTTTTAAAAGAAAAAAAAGTAAGGAAAAAATAATAATACATATATATCACTCCTTGTGTTGTGTATTATATAACCATCTAGATACTGGGTAAAAAATCGTTTTTAAAAATTTTCTCTATTTTTAACTTATAAATGAACGTTTGCGGTCTTTATCTCATAAACTTATTCAAGTTCAACAATCTTTTTTAAATTTTGGTAAATTTTGACAAATAGTTTTGACCATAGCACATTACTCTCAACCTTCATATAGATATATGATCTTTATTTCATTGACTTATCTAATTTTAATTCTTGAATCTTAGTAAGTTATAGCAATAATTGTAGCAAATAATGCGGCATTTGTAATTATTTTTAGCACACTTGGAAAATGCTAAACATATAGAATTTTATTATCTGATAGGAATATGTGACATTATTTTTAACTTTTAGATGGATGTATTATTTTTATCCCATTAATTTATTCTACCTGTTTTTAAAATTTTGACAAATTATAATAACTATCCTAACAAATAATTTCATTTATAATTTCATTTATTTATATTGTTATAGATTTAATTAATAATATTCTATTGATATTGTTATCTACCTCAATCACTTGAATTACATTGAACTGATTAAGGATATGTTTGTTTGTAATTTTTTTGGCAAAAAAATTATTTTTCACTAAAAAAATTATTTTTCATATATTTAGATAATTTTTTAAAAATAATCAGAATCTGAAAAAAATAGCTTCTAAAAAAATTAATTTTTAATTTTTTTAACTATATATAAAATTTAAGTTTTATAATCATTTTTTTAAAAAATTAAAACAAACACATCTTAAAACTCTTATATTTTTAATTGCTCATAGATCCAGCCTTGGTTCAATGTTAACTGCTAATAGTTTTTTAGAATCGAAATTTAATTCTTGCGGATGACAATGCAAATATTAATTATTTGAAAGTTTGCTGAAAGCTAGAGAATTCAAAGACAAATTACAATAATTTCCCCTCTCTCGCCTTTGGTGTAATGCGAATTTGGTACGGAGGATAGGGTAGGGAAATTCAACTGCATTTTTCATTTTTCTTTTTTTTTTTGGTTAGGGAAGGGGGGATATTTGGGCGGGGCTCTGCCCCTACGACTCAAAGTCGCGCCTCTAAAGCCATGCACTTGCTTTATTAAGGCCAACTGCTTTTACCAGTCGTTCCACGGCTCGGGTGCCATTTTTCTTTTGCATCACCTACTTTTTGTTGGTGAACGTTGGGATCACCTACTCAGCCTCAAGTTCTCTCTTTTTTTTCTTTTGGGTCAACACTTTTATCTTCGTCACCGTGGCAGGTGTTGTTTAGGCTTTGGGCTTACTTACTTAATAGGTAGCCTTTCACACCCAAAAAAAGAGCCCTCCACCATCGAGTTGTTAGTTGTTTCGGAACATTAGCCTCATATATTGACAAAAGCAAAAGAAGCCTCATACATAATACTGTGACTTTGCAGCTGCCGTTGGTGATGGGTTTATAGGACAAGACATCTGGTTCCAAAACACAGCAGGCCCACAGAAGCACCAGGCCGTGGCACTCCGTGTCGGTGCAGACTTGTCGGTGATAAACCGGTGCCGCATTGATGCCTACCAGGACACTCTTTACGCCCACAGTAACAGACAGTTCTACCGTGACTCCTTCATCACCGGCACCATTGACTTCATCTTCGGAAATGCAGCTGTTGTTTTGCAAAGCTGCAACCTGGTGGCCCGAAAGCCCATGAGTAATCAGAATAACATGGTCACGGCCCAAGGACGAGAAGACCCAAACCAAAACACAGGGACTTCAGTTCAGCAATGTGAATTGACACCAAGCTCGGATCTTAATCCTGTCTTGGGCTCCGTCAAAACCTATCTGGGCCGCCCGTGGAAGAACTATTCAAGAACCGTTGTGATGCAGTCCGCACTAGACAGCCATATTGAACCAGCAGGATGGGCTGAATGGGATGCTCATCATAAGGGCTTCTTGAAAACGCTGTATTATGGAGAGTACATGAACAGTGGGCCTGGTGCTGGTACCAGCAAGAGGGTGAAATGGCCCGGTTACCATATCATCACCAGTGCTGCGGAGGCTAGCAAGTTCACAGTAGCACAGCTCATCCAAGGTGAAGTTTGGTTGAAGAACACTGGGGTGAACTACATTTCAGGCCTCTAAGTGCTTGTGGGTGGTTTTACATGATACAACTAAAAAAATTATATAAAAGATTATTCAGACTTTTATTTCTATTTTTTAGATATATTTATATTTATTTTTATTAAATTTTTTTCAATAAATTAGTTGGTTCTTTAAATAAAATTTAAAAAATTGTGATAAAAATTCTTTAATATGATTACTTTGAGTGAAATATTTCACACATTATATATCCATTGACAACCGACCTCAAAAATTGAGTCTATGTTAAAGACATGACAAGACATAGCAACAAAAAAATGTTCGTTAAAATTCTCAAGTAACCATTTGTGATTTGCAATTAGAATTTGATTTGTAAAATTCAATTTAAAATCTTAATCTCAATCTCACAACTTGTATCACAATTTTTATTTTTAAGAGCAGAATAATCATTTTTGTTTGTCTTTTAAATTATCTTAAGAGAAAGATTGCTAAAAAATTTGATACAGATTCTATTGTTTACAAGTTTTATGGTTTAAAAGAAGATCGTGCTCTTGATAAGAGTATGATATATTCATAAAATATATTTTATTAACACATTATAACATCAATTAGATGATATGATTAATATTTTTGGCCCCTCCTTCGCATGTTTTCTGGATCCATCCTTACGGCAATATCAACTTGAAGTGGATTAATTTGATGCACCTCGCCCATTGTTTGTGCATATTAGTAAATTATTTGCTCGAGAATAGTACCAATCTTCATCACATGGCCGTGCTTAGCTAGGTTGTCACCACGAAAAGTAATCTTCTCTGTAGGTGTATGACTCCACCTGAACTTCTATATAAGTACCACAAAAATCTTTTTGCCAATCTAATTAAGTAATAATTCTATGGTTATCATTTTTCTATTAATAAATACCTTACTAATTTGTTTTAGTATTTATATCACTACTTCTTTCTTATTTTATCTTTCTGCTCGGTCTTCTTGCCGCCCTGCTGGGCACAATGTTATTCCCGTAGTCAATTAATTTTCATTGATTACAAGGCGTAGGGTTTGATGAGGTAAGTACAGTGGTCTAGATGGATCTTTATAGTAAAAGTTAAATGTTTTTTTAATGTAAATTTATATTCAACACTCACTCTACAAAATTTTAGATCTGAATTAAATTTGGATACTTTATCAAAATGTTATGTATTATCAATTGATCAGACACTAATTTTTACATAATTTTCAAAGTATTAATTCTAAGAATTAAACATTTTTAAAAAATAATTATATAATTTTTTTATGTACATCAATAATATACGAAAAATTAATTCTTTGAATATCATCCGTTTTATTATAAATTTTTAAAAATACTTCAAATTATATATATTTTGCAATCTTTTTAGTGTTTTATGTATATAATTTGATTTTAATATTTTGTCAGTGTAAAATTTTTCATACTATAAATTAATTGTATATAATTTTTTAAATAATTATTAAAAAACTAAATATTACTAATGATATGATATTATATAATGAAATAATAATATAAAAATTTACATTTATAATCTTAGTCAGATTAAATCTTTTGTACTTGCCATTTGATTTGAGTGTTGCTGCTCCCATGCTTCTTGCCCTATATATATATATATATATATATATATATATAGGTGCCGCCATCTTGAGTATTTATTATTCTCGAAAAGCTAACGAGAAAATGAAAGCAGAAAGCAAAAGATGGAATCTTTACACAAAGAAAAGGGAAAACGCCGGGCGGTGGCCAAGCCTTTGATACAGGCTCGTTATTTATATATGGGATTAATTAATCAAAATACAATAATATTGTATTTTAAATTTTATTATTAGAATATGGGGTGAATATTAGAGATTTTGCCAGCAAAACACAAATTTCTTTTTGAATGGGGGCAAAATTTGAGTGAAGAAATTTGATAGAAAATTAATTTGATACATTATGCATATAAATTAATTTTTCTTGCCAAAGGGTTAGTTGAACTAGCTATATAGATACTTTGATCCCTTATTTAGATGTCTTAAATTCAGATTTGCAAATAGAAAAAAAATTTGTTAGGAAACCGGAAGTCTCCTTGAGATAATTGAGTTTTTGATAATAGGATTCGGTCAATTAGCAAGTTTCACAAAAACAAAAAAAAAATTAATTAGTATTTCTGAGAATAAAAAATGAGTAGACCTACTTTATTGTTTGTTTTGATGCAAAATTTTATTTTAATTAGCATTGATAATTTTATAATTAAATGAGAAATTTAAATTGTATATGTAATTATCATCAACATATGACAAGATATAAGAAAGATAAGATGTATTTATTTTAAATAAAAAATTAAAAAGTTCTTAATTGATATATATTGTATAAGCATAATCGTTTATCAAACAAGATTTTATGGTTTATAAATATTTTTAGTCATAAATCATTTAAGATCTAAATTTGAAATAAAATTGTGAATAATGTTGTGGGAGAAGACTTGTACTTTTATCCTTGAAAATTACCTTAGCAGATAATTTACAATTCCATCTTGAATAGTCGTGCTAATAATTAAAAGTTTTGATTGATGGCTTGTAATTTGGTTCATAAAAGTGGAAGGAGTGTTTACAAAAGATATTTATATTGGAAGAAGTGCCAAAAAAATCTTATAAATATTATAAATATAAACATATAATTAGGTGATAATGCAAAATTTTTTTATACTAATATTACATCAAAATTAATATTTTTTTGACAATGGTATTTACATAAAAATTATCCCGCATATATTTCACGATATTCAGCAATCACCATTTCCTTTTTCTTTTCCTTCTTTTTTAATTTTTTTCTAATTCTTTTTGTCATTTTTTTCTCTAATTCTTCTTTTTCATTTTTTTTTCCCTCTAACATCAATCACTACGGTCGATTTTGTCAGTCTAGTTTCCTTATAATTATCTTAGCTCCTCCTCCTTTTAAAGAATGAGGCGTAGATTCGTGGATGGAACTACTTAGTTTTCCATCGGCGGAGTGGGAAGTTAATTATGCTATGAAAGAGTATATCACGATTTCTCTTATGATTCTTGCAAAGACTAGGTACACAGTTCCTTTTTCAAGAAAAATAAAATAAAGAATAAAGGGGAAGAACGGATTAGTAAAGAAAAATACTGGTAGATATGAAAATCGGTAACTGGATTTGCAGATACCTGCTCCGCCCCGTGATGCATCATGTAGCAGCCATGTAATGCATCATATCTGAAGAAAAAATTTGTCTAACTTAACTCAAGTTTCAGTAAGCCACGTGTTTTGTTTTATTGTTAACGGAAATATGAACTTAAAGTGGGTTAATTTGATGCACCTCGTCCATTGTTTATGCATGTTAGTTAATTATTTGCTCGATAATAGGAGCAATCTTCATCATATGACCGTGCTTGGCTAGGCTGTCAGCATGAAAAATAATCTTATCTGTGGCTATGACTCTACCTGACCTTCGATGAACGACCAAAAACTTTATGCCAATTTAATTGCATGTTAATCATTTTTCTATTATTAAATACGGCATTATATCTGCATTTTTCTTATTTAATCTTTGTGCACGGTCTTTTTGTCGGGCACAAATGTTATCCCCTACTCAATTAATTTACATTCATTACAACAAGTTGTAGGGTTAGGTGAAGCAGGAACAGTCGTTCCAGTTGGCTTGTTGCACCGTTACATAAAAAGTATTTTTTTAATATACATTTATATTCATCACACGCTCATTAACATGCTTTCAATATCATCCTTTTTGTTACAACTCTTTATAAAATAATTCAAATTATATATATTTTACATCATCTTTGGTCTTATATATAATTAAATTTTAATATATAATTAATGTATTTTTATACAACAGTTAATTATATAATTTTGAACATATTCATCAAATATTTTTGATGATATAATATTGTATAATTAAATAGTAATATAAAAACTGTACATTTGTGGCATATTCAAATTAAATCTTATGTACTTGCTGTTTGATTTCAGTATTGCTGCTCCCCTGTTTCTATTGGTCAATAATCCACAATTTTCTTCACCTATGCGAGTGGACGAAATGGGTGCGGCCATCTTGAGCATTTGTTTTCCGTTTACGAAAAGAGAAAAAGGAAATCAAGGCAGAAAGTAAAATATAGAATCTTTTACACAGAGGAAAGGGCCTAAGTCTATGATGATGCATTATGCCTATAAATTAAAGAACAAATTTAAATTAAGTTTCATATGTTAGTTTTATTTAATTCTTAAATTATTTGAAAATATATAGATATTTTGTTTAAAATAAGTGTATTTTTTAACTTTTAAATTATTTATGTAAAAAAATTATTTTAATTTGAAGATTTGATGAAATAAAGATAAAAAATTGATATGAATCTTGTCCAAAAATTAATTAGTATTTGCTAGAACAATGAGCGGAGCTACGTTATTATTGCGGTTTGATGCAATATCGTATTTTGATTCGTGTTGATAATTTCATACTTTAGTGAGATATTTAAATTTTAAATATAATAATTAGCGGTATATGACAAAGAAATAAGAAAGATAAGACATATTTATTTTAAATAAAAAATTAGAAAAGTTCTTGATTAATAAATATTCTACAAGCATAATTGTTTATCAAACACGTTTTCTTGGTTATAAATATTGTTATTAAATAACTTTTTTTTCTTAAAATTAACACTAATAGATAATTTATAATTACTTTATCCTTGAAAGTTGTGCTTATATAATTTTGTTATAAAAGATTATACGAATATGGTTTGTAAGTTTGTCCATAAAAAGAATTTTATGCTTTCATATAATAGGAATGAAATTTAAATATCTTGTCATCATATCATCATAGGCAATTATATGAATTTTAATTTAAATAATAATATAAAATTATTTTATACTATCAACATATAAAAATTAAACAAAAAATTGCGTAATACTTCTTTTATAAATGGAATTTCAAAATAGACCCCTTCACAAAGTTCATCAATCATCAATTACTTTCTCTTTCTTCTTTTTCATTTTTATATGTCTAACCTCAGTCACGATGCTTGACCCACTATGGTTGATTTTGTAAGTCTAGTGTCCTTATAATTACTCTAGCTCCCCCTTCTTTTAAAGCGTGATGGGTAGATCCGCAAGTGGAACTACTTTGGTTTTCCTTTGGCGGAGTGGGAAGTTAATGATGCGAGAAAAGAATACACCAAAATTTCTCTTATTATCCTTCCAAAGAGAAGATACAAAGTTTTCTTATATTAGGATATAAAATTATTCATATATTTTTAATTAATAATTTAAATTTAATTTAAAAAAAATAATTTATGATATAATATTAAAATTTTTATAATCAAATAATCTAAAGTTCAATTATTGTTTACCTCTTATATGAGAACGCATATTAAAATATAAAATTATTTATATATCTCTGTCTAACTGCTTAAATTTTTGGAAAAGATGGTTTCGTAACACCTTAAAGCTGATCCTGATGCTTCATAATGTTCTTAGAGCCGATGGTGTGCTTAATAAAATTCTTTTCACATTTAAGAAAAAAAAATACATAGTTCCTTTTAAAGAAAAAGAAAATAATAAAATGAGCGGAAAGCTGAGATTAGAGAAAGAAAAATGCTGGCCAGGTTGTTGCCTATCTTTACACACGTGCTCAAACTGAAAAATGTTTGCTGCACGAGATGCATGTCAGTTTTTGTGATATAATTTAAATATATTTTTTAAAAAAATATGAGATTTTTTATATGTTTAAGAGTTTAATTGGTATGCACTGACAGTGTAAAATTGTTTTACACTGTCAACCAATAGAAATAGGGGAAAGTGAGAATTCATGGTGGGTCCCTCATTATAATGGGTGGTTATTTAGATGAGTTGACACTTTCCACCATTTCTATTGGTTGACAGTGTAAAACTATTTTACACTGTCAGTGTATTTAAATTAAATTCTATGTTTAATTAACTTGTTTATTTAAAAATTAATTATTATTTTATTACCAAAACAGAAAAATTTGTATAATCTCGTTATAATAATGATCTCTTTAATTATTTGAAAATCTTATTCTTATCTTAAATAATCGAATTAAATATACAATTTATAATACATGTGTGTAGATAGTTATATATGCCTCGTTCCAACTTTAGAGAAAATACATCATCAAGCATATATATTAACTTAATAATATTTGCATGTTATTTTTTAATATATTATTTTTACACGGCCTTGCTTTTTAATAGCATATATTTTATTTTTTCTTTATTTTTCTCAAAATTAATAAAATATAAATAAAATGGTTTGCGACAAGTTGTTTTAGCTTATACTTGATTGGATAAATAATTTTACACGTTAATTTTTATATATTTATTTGTTAAATATGAGAATTATTTGAAATGTTATTTTTGCTTTCTAAGCCGTATTTGGTCCAACTCGGGGAGGTGTTAGGGCACAGTGGTGCGTGGTGTTTGGTCTGATTCTCTTGGAGGCACGTGGTGGCTGGAGGGGTTGTGGCTTTTTGCGAGTCTTTGGTGCAAGTTTTGTTGAGGGCAGGGGTTCCGTTTGATGACGGTGTGGCCCATGTCCGGTGGCCAGATCGTGGTTGCATTTTGTGGAGCAGATTGAAGGTGGAGATGAAATGAGCATGGGTGTGAAAGTGACCATGAGATTGTGGATATTGGGGTCCGTTGTTGCGTGTTTTGGCCTTTTTGTGTAAGAATCCGAGTTGTCTTTTGGCCTTCTCTGGTTGCTGTGGTGAACTTCGTGTTTTGTCGCGTCTGCTCTCTTCAAGATCGCCGACAATTTTGTTTTGGTTTATCTCAAATGCATCCGGGTGGTCAGTCGGCCATTGGTGGAAGCCAAAGGGTCCTCTGGTGGTTTGACGAGAATTAGTGGAATGATTGCAAGAGCTCTCAAGGTTCCCCAAGCTTGAGTATCGTGTTGATGGTTTTGGGCTTAGTGTTTCGTATGGTCGTGCTTTGAGTTTTGAGAAATTGTATTTAATGTTTCATATTTCGTGTTTTGTGTTTTCCTTTTAAAATAGTTTATGTATCCTAAATCTTCTCTCTTTACAAGGGTTGGGCCTTATCTGATTATTGAAAAAAGATATACTAAACAAATATGCTATTTGTATAGATCTTTTGCCTAGAAGGCTATATTACCAAATAAATTTAGGCAGCCATATAAGGAAAAGACAAGGTGAGAAAGATATTTGTATTACTTTGTTAAATATCACATTTCATTTTTTGGCTGTCTAATCATTAGTGCATATTAAGTGATGTGCATATATGTATAGTTTGTTAACTAGAGTTAATTACCGTTGGTTAACAGTTAGTCTACTAACTGCACCCATATATCCCCTGTATATAAACTCTTCCCCTGTATATAAACGATTCTAATTGTACTTACCAATTCAGCAACTAAGAAAATATTCTTCCGTCAATTCTTCATCTCTTTCTCTGCAATATTTCACTCGCAAGATGGTATCAGAGCAAATTTCTTGACGCTTCCGCATTCTTTGCTCTTCTTCTTCGTGTTGCTTCCTTGTGGCAATTTCTCTTGTTTTCTTTACCATTCTTCCTTGATCTATTTTCATGGAGGTGAATCAACCAACTATCGATCCTTATACACTTTCTTCTTCGGATCATCCCGGTTTGGTTCTTGTTTCTCATCCTTTGACCGAAGAAAATTACAATTCCTGGAGTCGCGCGATGCGAATGGCATTGAACGACAAAAGGAAGCTTGGCTTTGTGGATGGATCGATTCCTCGTCCTGGTGATGATGCTACTTCAGATCAGATCACTAATTGGCAGTGCGTCAATGATGTGGTGAGTTCTTGGCTTCTTAATTCAATTTCCAAAGATATTGTGGCTACTATCATCTATTGTGATTCTGCTGCGGCTATTTGGTCTGCTTTGAAAGATATGTTTCAACATGGCAATGGACCAAGGATCTTTGAACTGAAGCGTGAATTAGTTAATCTTCATCAAGGAACACTATCTGTCACTCAATACTTCGCGAAGATTAAGTCTCTTTGGGAGGAATTGAGTTGTTACAAGCCTGTTATTGCTTGTCAGTGTGGTGCTGCAGCACCTTTACAAGACTATTTTCAGAGGGAATATGTGATGTGTTTCTTGATGGGATTAGATGAGTCGTATTCTCAAATCCGTGGTCAAATCCTAGTCATGGAGCCTACACCTCCCATAAATAAAGTTTTCTCTCTGATTTTACAAGAGGAGAAACAACGAATGGTTGGTAATCAGCATTCTTCAGCATCTGGTCAAGCTGTTTTTGCTGTGAAAACCTCCAAGAATCCTGGTGATAAGAAGAAACAGGACAAAAGGGATCGTCCCTTGTGTTCCCATTGCGGCATCCTAGGACATTCGGTTGATAAATGTTACAAGCTCCATGGGTATCCCCCTGGTTATGGCAAAGGAAAGTCTAAACCCACTGCTCATTGTGTCACAGATTCTTCCACACTTGCTGACTCTGTGGAAATGGATTCTGATATGCCAATGACACAAGCTCAATATCAACATTTGGTCTCTTTGATAAGTGCACAATCTGCCAAACCTGTCGCTGAGGCCTCTGCTTCCTCCAACATGGTTGTAGCAGGTATTGCCTTTTCTGCTTGCCATATCAGATCAAAGTTAGGACATAATTCTTGGGTTATTGATAGTGGTGCAACCTCTCACATTGCTTCTTCCCTTGATGTTTTTTCTAGTTACATTCCTGTCAAAGATTCCTTTGTTACTCTTCCTAATAACACCACTGTTCCAGTACATTCTATTGGTGTAGTTACTTTCTCTAACTCTCTTACTTTGTCACACGTTCTTTACATTCCTGGTTTTAATGTCAATCTGCTATCTGTACCTGCTTTGCTTTCTGATTCACTTCACAACATTGTCTTTACTGCTACTTCTTGTCTCATTCAGGACAGCACTTCCTCGAGGATGATTGGCAAGGGTGAGTTGATTGGAGGGCTTTATGTCTTGCAACAATTCTCCCGTACAACCTTAGATACTATTTCCCAAGTCAATTTAGTCAATACAGTTTCTGCAGAAAGGTGGCATGCTAGGCTTGGTCACCTCTCTAATAAAGTTCTACATTCTTTGAGTCATACACTTTCTTTAGCTAATCCCATTGTAAATGATTGCACTGTTTGTCCATTAGCCAAACTTAGAAGACTTTCATTTGTTTCCAATAATAACATGTCTAGTGCTCCCTTTGATCTGATACATTGTGATATTTGGGGCCCTTACCATGTCCCTACATATAATGGCAAGAAGTATTTTCTGACCATAGTTGATGACCATACTCGTTTTACTTGGACTTATTTGTTAGCTAACAAGAATGAAGCTATTGGATTTATTGTTAGTTTCTTTCAGTTAATTGAAACACAATTTGGCAAGGTGATTAAGCAGTTGCGATCAGACAATGCAAAAGAGCTCGCGTTGACCAATTTTTTGAAGGAAAAGGGTGTCCTACATCAGTTTTCTTGTGCCTATAGACCTGAGCAAAACGCTGTGGTAGAAAGGAAACATCAACACTTATTGAACGTAGCTCGGGCACTTTATTTTCAATCCAAGGTGCCTATCTCTCTATGGGGTGAATGTGTTGCCACTGCTACTTTTCTCCTTAATCGGATCCCCAGCCCGTTACTTAAGTCCAAGACTCCTTATGAGAAGTTATTTGGCAAACTCCCTGATTATTACTCTTTAAGGACATTTGGTTGTCTCTGCTATGCATCCACCATTCCTACCTTAAGACACAAATTCAGTCCTAGAGCCATTCCGTCAGTCTTTGTGGGTTATCCTGTTGGTTACAAGGGTTACAAGCTTTACAACTTACAGTCTAAACAGTTTTTCATAAGTCGAGATGTTCAATTTCATGAACACATTTTCCCTTTTCAGCTTGTTCCTTCTTCTGCACCTGTTATGGATCCTTTTGCTGAACTTGTCATTCCTTTACCTCAACCTGATATCTCTGTCATTCCACCACAACATATTCAGCCAGTTGAACCTCCTAATGATCCACCAAATTTCGTAGACATTGCTGGAGCTGTTCCTGCTCCTTTACGGAGATCTTCTCGGTTGGTTCGGCCCCCCTCTTACCTTCAACAATACGATTGCAATTTAGTGTCTACCCCATATCCTATTTGCAACCATGTTAGTTATGATCGGTTGAATGAGTCTTATAGGGTTTTTGTTATGCAAGTTTCAAAGACCTTTGAACCCACCTTTTACCACCAAGCAGTCAAATTTTCCCATTGGAGACAAGCAATGGATGAAGAACTTCAAGCCATGGATGATAACAAGACCTGGACTGTGGTACCTCTGCCTCCTCACAAACACACCATTGGTTGCCGTTGGGTATATAAGGTGAAATACAAACCCAATGGTGACGTAGATCGGTATAAGGCTCGGTTGGTAGCTAAGGGGTATACTCAACAAGCTGGAATTGATTTTTTGGACACTTTTTCTCCTGTTGCAAAACTAACCACAGTTCGGATTCTTCTAAGTGTAGCTGCTGTCCGTGGCTGGAACTTGTTACAATTAGATGTGAATAACGCCTTCCTCAATGGAGATTTATTTGAGGAAGTGTACATGGACATTCCTTTGGGGTATCCAATTCAGGGGGAGGGATTAGCTTGCAAGCTCAACAAATCCATTTATGGATTACGACAAGCCTCCCGCCAATGGTTTCACAAGTTCTCTACTACTCTTACTAGTCATGGCTTCATTCAATCCAAGAGTGATTATTCCCTTTTCCACACGGGTTCAGGTTCTTCTTTGGTGCTTCTATTAGTCTATGTGGACGATATCATTGTTGCTGGACCAAGTGCTGCCATGATTCATCAAGTATAGCTACAGTTGCAAAGTTTATTTAAACTCAAAGTACTTGGTGACCTCAAATATTTTCTAGGCTTGGAAATTGCTCGCTCCGCCAAAGGTATTTGCTTATCTCAACGCAAGTACACCTTGACTCTCTTAGAGGATACTGGTTTCCTTGAGTCCAAGCCTGCCTCCTTGCCTATGGATCCCAACTTGAAGCTGAGTGCTAATGATGGAGAGCCTCTTACTGATGGTTCCTTGTATCGGCGCCTCATTGGTCGGCTGATGTATTTGACTATATCTCGGCCGGATATAGCATATTCTGTGCATAAGCTCAGTCAATTCATGTCTAATCCAAGGTCCACTCATCTTGATGCAGTCCACCATCTCCTTCGGTATTTGAAGACTTCTCCCGGTCAAGGATTGTTATTTTCTGCTGATTCCTCTTTACATCTCATGGCCTATGCTGATGCTGACTGGGGTAATTGCTTGGACACCCGCAGGTCAACTACTGGTTTCTGTGTGTTCCTTGGTGACTCTCTTATGTCTTGGAAGTCGAAGAAACAAGCCACAGTTTCGCGCTCTTCAGCAGAAGCAGAATACCGTGCTTTGGCTACTGTTGCTAGTGAAGTGACTTGGTTGGTGGCTTTACTTAAGGACTTTGAGGTTCAGATTGAGACTGCTATGGTTTTCTGTGACAATCAAGCCGCTATTCACCTTTCTACAAATCCTGCCTTCCATGAGCGCTCTAAGCACATCGAAATAGATTGTCACTTCATTCGTGAGAAGGTGAATTCTGGTCTCCTTCGGTTAGTTCATGTCCCAACTCACCACCAGCTTGCGGATTTACTCACTAAACCAGTGTCACTCAATCAATTCAAGAGTTTATTGTCCAAGATGGGAACCATGGACATTTACTTCCCACCTTGAGGGGGAGTATTAAGTGATGTGCATATATGTATAGTTTGTTAACTAGAGTTAATTACCGTTGGTTAACAGTTAGTCTACTAACTGCACCCATATATCCCCTGTATATAAACTCTTCCCCTGTATATAAACGATTCTAATTGTACTTACCAATTCAGCAACTAAGAAAATATTCTTCCGTCAATTCTTCATCTCTTTCTCTGCAATATTTCACTCGCAAGAGTGCATGGTGCACACCGAATGCACCAACGAAATAAAGGTATTAATCCTAGTAAAAGGAAGTCAGATCTCTTAATTATATAGTTTTGAATTCAATTTTAGAATTTAGATATAAAAAAATTATTAAAAATTATCTCTACTTAAGTGTTTAACTATATTTCAAAATATTAATCTTTCATTTGTCAGTGTACTCCAAAAAAAATGGTGCATACTGAATGCTGACACACAATAGCTCAGCATGATTGCTTTATAAATCGCACATTGATGTAAGTAACTATATATTATAGAAAAGGGGGTAGTGGGTGCATTTGGGGGTGATGAACATGAGCATAATTTCGGATGGTCGTGAACACAAAAGCCCCGGGGATTAAGGCGCCATCAAGTCAAGCCGACTGTGCAATAATTTCTTCTACTTTCTTTTTATACATAAAGGCCTTTCTCTATATGAATGAATCATGGAAATATATAAAAATAAAACGCAAGCACAGGGCTTCACGTGCCATACTTCGGACTTCATTATAAATTGTGTTTAATGGACATATAAAATAAAGTACGAGGTCTATGACTCTACTACGCAAAGAGATATCTTAAATGTGTGCTTGAAATTTATTCATGGACTGTGTGCTTTGAATTCAGTTTAATGCTGACTATAGTTTCATAATATTCAATGACTGTGCAATTTGTTTTTAGTAATTAAGAACAAAAATACAAATTGAAGGACATGTGTTGTAGATAACTTCTAAACTGACTCAAACACTTCCAGACAAGGAAGGAGCTGCAAACAAGGAGAAAGTATTTGATACAGTTATAAGATCTTCAAACAAATATTGTTCATCCAAAAACTAAAAACTAAAACATTAAAAGCTAGATATTCACTGCTAACACTGTCTCAGTCTCGTATGTGACTTACGTCTCCAGTTTCTTGCTACCTTGAGATTCATTGACAGCATATCCTGGCTATAAGGGAACTGATGGTACCATGCTTTCACCCACCAACCTAATCGCATTTTGATTAGGTGAATTTCGTTGTTTCAATCCAGCACAAAATTCTCTAAAACCTTCCGGCACAAAAGTGTATTGTAGATAATATTTTTTAATATGTGCTAACGTAGAATTAAATATAACAAAGCCTAATTTTTTTTTCTCTATCTCTCTGGTCTGCCTTTGCTTGAATTTGTTAA
This sequence comes from Pterocarpus santalinus, assembly GCA_031439595.1. NCBI lineage: Eukaryota > Viridiplantae > Streptophyta > Magnoliopsida > Fabales > Fabaceae > Pterocarpus > Pterocarpus santalinus. The sequence continues at coordinate 921,771 of CM062531.1, forward strand.
GGGGGTTGCTATCATTCTTCTTTAGTGACAGCCCCTCCATTTCATTTTATTTTCTTTTTCTTGCTTAGGTTTTTCTATCTTTTGCCTTGTTTTTAGTGTTCCTTTTATGGGAGATCTCATTATCCTCTTTGTGAGTGTTTTTATTGTCCCTTTTGTAAGTGTCTTTGTTGTCTCATTTATGGGTGTTTTGGTTTTTTTTTTTTTTTTGTGGGTGTTTTGATTTTCCATTGTGGGTATTTATATTTTGATGCTCTTATAGATGAAAAAAATGTTTAGATCTATCTTAAAAGGAGGCATAATGCATTCTTCAAATCACAACGTTGTTCATGTTAGTCTCCAAATGTAAAAGACGCTTAGACATCAATCACATTTGGGCAGAGAGTAAATCCACAAATCATTAGTTGGTTTAAAATATAAAATGCATTTGTTCCTTACTAAATTTCATTACAATAAAATTGGTCATTTGCGGCAAATTTTGCAATCGCAAATGAGTTAAAATTGGCCACAAAACACATATTTGCGGCAGATTTGCAGTGGATATTGGGCCGTAACATAATCATGAGTTATTAATCATTTGCGGCAATAATTACTGCCACAAATATTAGCGGTAGCCTTGTCCTACTCCAATTTGTGGCAAACTTTGCCATCTAATCTATGGTGGCATTGCCCAGTTCTAATTTGTGACGAACTTTGCCCTCTCTAATTAGTAGCTGCCAGATTAGTTAGTGGTAGCAATTGCTGCTACAAACGACTAATTCAAGAAAAAAAATTAAATCTTCAGATTCATACAAATATTATATAACAAACTAAATCTAATCCAAATATTTTAAGTTCATACAAATAAATAAGGTAAATGTTTTCAACTTTCTCTAGTAAATCTTGAACAACTACCCCTGACTCTTTAAGATATTCTATTGAATCTTTTCAACATTTTCATTGACCCCCTCCGGTGATTCTTCCACTAACTTTATTTATTCAAATCTGTTCACTAAATCTTTACCAAAGAAATGCACAACAATCATTAACAATATCAACAATAATAAAATCAATAATATTATTATAGAAAAATTAAAATCAATAAAATAACTTAAAAAAAAACTTGGTGGTGGCGGAGGCAAGCTAGAGCCAATAGCAGTAGTAGGCAGCGATAATGGATAATCAATGGTAATGGTGAGAGGTGGTTACAGAAGTGTGAAAAGAAAAGAAAAAATACAAAATAAAATTGGAAAGAAAAACAGAGAGTGAGAGAGAGAGAGAGAGAGAAATTAAGAATAAGAGAGGGAAAGGGAGGCGGAAGAGGAAGGTAGTTGATGGAGGAGGATGAGAGAAAGTATAGGAGTAGGAGGAAAAGAGAAGAGAAGGAGAAGAGAAGAATGAGAAAAGAAAGGAGAAGTGTTAATAACGTTAAAGTTATTTTGTGTTTTAGATTTAATATAAATTTGTTTGTAGTAGCTAAGATTCTTTTTTGGTTTTTCTAATTTTCATTTTTTAAAATTATTTCACATAACCTCAAATGCTTTTTTGAATTAGCGATGCCTAGGCTACTACAGATGCTATGATGTTTTTTTTTTTTTGAAAATTGGTTATGTGATTAGCAACGGCCAACATTTTTTGAATTAGTGGCAGCAATTGATTAACATATCTTTTTTTTTAGAAGTACACATAATTGTTAGTATCTTTTTTTTTTTTTAAGTACATATAATCATTAGTGGTGGCAATTGTCACAACAAAACATTTTTTCAATTAGCGACAACAATTGCCACCATAAACTACTAAACAAATCTTTTTTTATTTTGAAGTTCACATAATAATTAGAAACCTTTTAGAAAATTAGCAGTAATAATGTACTAAACCTTTTTGATAATTAGCAGTAATAATTAGTCACTAAATCATGTTTACAATTAGTGCGCTAAACTTTTTTGACAATTAGCAGCGCCAACTCACAAAAGCATTTTGACAATTAGTGGTAGCAAATAACACCATAAATAGTTCCATTTCATAAATTTGAGATGCAAATTAGCAACGGCAAATCATTTAACCAGTAGCGACAACAAATGCCACCATAAATCTTCTGACTAAAATTAAATTGTTTCCATTTAGTGGTGGGATAAGTAGCCACAATCGTTCTCCTGCTGTAGCGGCGACAATTTTAATGTTGTTGAGAAAAATGCAAAAATATTTACTTTAAGCGGCGACAATTGCTACTACAAATATATTTTTCTTCATACCTTTTTCCCCGCATTACGTTCGTTATCCGCTGCTAATCTATTGCAAATTATCCGTCAATAATATACATTTTTCTTATAGTATTTGGATATGATATGTCTTTTTCAGTTTGTAAACGTTATTAGACTTATTTATGGATGAATTTTGTTGTCAAAAAAAAAAATAATGTAATGAATTGATGTAATTTAAATCCAATTAAAATTATTTGCTACAAGTTTGAACATTAATTAATGAAAGATGAAAATTAAGGCTTAAAATTTTTATCGGCCAAAATAGAAAAACTTCACAAACAGAAGGCCTGCCATAACATGAGCATATTCCATTTTTCAGTCAAGATAGAGCCAAAGCTGCCTTAAATCCACTTCAAGTGTTCGTGTTCATTTAAAAAATAAAATAAAATCGTGAGATACATAATTTTTCTTTTAAAAATACATATTAAAAATGTTAATCCTCTGGCTGTTCCTAGGATGTTAGCTTAGTTTATTGGCTTGGGCTTAGGCCCCGATTTATCAAAAAACAAAAAAAAAAAGAAAAATGTTAATCCTCTCCTCTTATTAGGTCATGGGATCAGCGTATAGTTGCAAAAATCAGGAAACAGGAGCTATATCTTCATGCTTTGGTGAAAAATTTAAAATAAAACAAATTTACTCCAAGGCATCTCGGATTCGCGTCCTCTATCCATACAATAGAGTATGTCGGTCTAGGAAAAATTAGCTTTGCTTTGTCTCGTTTACATACATTATTAATTTAATCTAAAATATATCCGAATTTAAGATTATATATGTGTCATATGGCCTATCAAAAATTGTTAGATGCTCACACAGCACGAAAAAAAGTAATGATGTATTATTAAGCTTCTATTATTATTATATAAAAAATATAATAAAAGAAGATAATTATAATAATCCACACAACTAAAGTGTCAATAAATGATAGCACCACGTTTTTTCAAAAAAAGAATAAAAATAAAAATTGAAGCATCTAAACATTGTTCCTTGCTCACTTCCTGGAAGGAGCCTCATCCGTGTGTCTATAAAAGGATGATGAAGCATGCGAAGATAACCAAGAGAAGCCCCAAACACTTGCAAGTGTTTTAACAGTATGGCTACCCAACAACCTCTTATAAACAAGCCTAGAAAATCCCTTTCCAAAACTTTGTGGTTAATCTTCACTGTAGCTGCTGTCCTTGGCTCATCAGCCCTTATTGCCTCTTATCTCATCAAACCCACTTCCTTCTTCAACCTCTCCTCACCTCATCATGGCATCTGTGAACATGCCCTTCACAAAGCATCCTGCTTAGCCCATGTCTCAGAAGTAGCTCAAGCCCCCATCTTGGCCACCACTAAAGATCCCAAGTTCAATTTGCTTCAATCCTTCCTAATGAAATCCACCTCACGCATCCAGAAAGCCATGGACACAGCCAACGCTGTCAAACTCCGCCTTAACAGTGCCAAGGAGGAAGCAGCCCTGCAGGTCTGTGCAGAGCTTATGGACTTGTCCAAGGATAGAGTTTTTGAATCAATGGTGGCTCTAACAAGAAGGACCACTCTTTCGCTGCAAGACGCACACACATGGTTAAGCAGCGTGCTCACCAACCATGCTACTTGCTTGGATGGATTAGAGGGATCTGCTCGGTCCCTTATGGAGGCTGAACTCGAGGACTTGAAATCGAGGGCAAGTACCTCTCTGGCCATGCTTGTTGCAGTTTTGCCTCCAAAGAGTAATCAATTCGTTGAGGAGCCACTGAATGGGGACTTTCCCTCATGGGTCACACGGAACGATCGAAGGCTTTTGGAGTCTAACGCTAAGGATATCAAGGCTAATGTTGTGGTGGCTAAGGATGGGAGTGGAAAGTTCAAGACCGTGGCAGAGGCTGTGGCATCCGCACCCGACAACAGTAAGACAAGGTACGTTATCTATGTGAAGAAGGGAACGTACAAAGAGAATGTTGAGATAAAGAAGAAGAACGTGATGCTGGTGGGTGATGGTATGGATGCAACAATTATCACCGGCAGCTTGAACGTTGTCGATGGAACTGGCACCTTCCAGACTGCCACTGTTGGTAATGGATCTTTCCTACCTCGTCCTCTCTCTTTTCCTTAATTTACTTTATTTGATGTTATTTTAACAACGCATTTTAATGGTAACTACAGCACATTTCTTATATAGAAATATATATAACACACCTCTTATTTTAATATTCGTTTACTTCAATACTTATTTACATTTACATTAATATACGATATATGGATGATGTCTACATAAAATAAGTTAAAAAATATTTCTTTCTTCTCATTTACACATTAAAAGTAAATATTGTAGAGAAAAACATAAAGCTTTAACTTATCTATTATTATTAAATGTTTATATCTTTTATTTTTTCATAATATTTATTTTTAATAGATAAATAATATTACTTTATTTAAGTTATCAAAAATGTTCTAGTAGTAAGAAGTTTGAATAATATACTTAATGTTATGATTAGGAATTTCATAATATTCTTTGGTCTTGCTATTTAGCTACATATGTTTTTGTCATTCGTGTTACATTTTAAATTTATAATATTTTTGTTTTATCGTTATCTATCCTAATCACTTGACTTTCGCCGAACTGACCGATCGACTACAGCTGTTATATTTATAATTGTTCGCAAATCTAGCCTTAGATCAATGTCAAATGCTAGTACCTTTTCGGAATCTAAATCTAAATACGGTGAAAAAAACAAATATTAATTACTTGGAGTCTGCTGAAAGCCAGAGAATCTAGATCCAGATTAATAGTAATATTATTTGTCTTTGGCTACGACATAATACTAAGAGGAGTGTTATTTGTACCACCTTTTAATATGGACATCTAGACACCCTCTCACAAAGTTGGAAAAAAAAATTGTGAAAGAAAAAGAAAAAGTGAAAAAGCAAGTGGAGGGAGGAGAGAGATAGAGAGAGGGTGTCTAAAGATGTCAAAAGTTGATATGTACAAGAATCATTTCTCTAATACTAATGAGTACGTAATATTATTTATATATAAAAAATTTATATATAAAAGATAAATATTAAAAATAGATATCATGAAAAAAGATATAAAGTATTTAGTGATAATAAATGAAACTAAGAAGTTATATCTGTTTTAATGATATATTCTTAATGTTTATTCTTAGGATATGTTTGATTAAGGTATAAAAATTGGGATAAAAATTTTATGGATGACCTTTATACACTTCAACTAAGTATACCTAATATATAAATAATATTACTCAATATACTAATTTAATTGGAATTATCTATTGGATTGAGTCAACCCATGAGCTAATGGGTTTCAGTTTCAACCCAACCCATCCACAAAATGTAGTCCGTTCTTTGTAATTAGTAAGCTTAGTAAAGGGTTTTGGGGTTGTTAGCAGAGTATTTTGTTTTGTTAGACGTTAATCTCATGCATAGCAATTGTCGCTTTGCAGCCGCTGTTGGTGATGGGTTTATAGGGCAAGACATCTGGTTCCAAAACACAGCAGGCCCACAGAAGCACCAGGCCGTGGCACTCCGCGTCGGCGCAGACTTGTCGGCGATAAACCGGTGCCGCATTGACGCCTACCAGGACACTCTCTACGCCCACAGTAACAGACAGTTCTACCGTGACTCCTTCATCACCGGCACCGTTGACTTCATCTTTGGAAATGCAGCCGTTGTTTTCCAAAACTGCAACCTGGTGGCCCGAAAGCCCATGGATAACCAGAACAACATGGTCACTGCCCAAGGGCGAGAAGACCCAAACCAGAACACAGGAACTTCCATTCAGCAGTGTCAACTCACACCAAGCTCCGATCTTAAGCCCGTCGTGGGCTCCATCAAGACTTATCTGGGCCGCCCGTGGAAGAAGTTCTCAAGAACCGTTGTGATGCAGTCCTCACTAGACAGCCACATTGACCCAGCAGGATGGGCTGAATGGGATGCCCAACATAAGGACTTTTTGCAAACGTTGTATTATGGAGAGTACATGAACAGTGGGCCTGGTGCTGGTACCAGCAAGAGGGTGAAGTGGCCTGGTTACCATATCATCACGAGTGCTGCAGAAGCTAGCAAGTTCACAGTAGCACAGCTCATCCAAGGTGATGTTTGGTTGAAGAACACCGGAGTGAACTTCATTTCAGGCCTGTAGTGTGCATGTGGTTGATTTTGCATGAAATAAAATAAAACTATCTTGTGCTATATGCCTGTATGGCAGAGTGAGGTTTGCAAAATTTCGTTTGTAACCAAGTTTCAGTAGCCTTGTAGCAGCCATGCAATGCATCCTATTTGAAGAATAATTGTCTAACTTAACCCTGATTTCTATGAGCCGATTTTTATTTTTTTTTTTAGTTTCTATGAACCTTAATATCAGTGGAGATGTGTAGTGGCTGAAAGGGAGAGTGACACTTGGAATGGATGTCTTGGTACGCCATTTGATGGTTTAGATTAGTGGTAGGTTTAAATAATTTGAATTATCGAGTCCTTCTACTCTCCTCCATGAAAGAAAAAAATTTCTTCCTCTATTTAATATCTCCACCCCTGATTCAATTTTTTATTCTTCTTTCTCTTTCTTATTTTTCAACATTAAATGATTAAGATGCACATGGAAGAAGAAAAAATATTTCCTCCACGGAATGAATAAGAATTTTTCTGGAATTACCTGTTAATTAGAACGTTAACTTTCCATTTTCAAAATGAATAACAGCAATGAAATAAAATAAAATATAGAAGCAATTTTAGATCACAGAAACAAAGACTTTGAATCTCAAATAGTGCATAATCTTCTTGTGCTTGGTAGCTACATCACATCCCTCCTTCGATCACCACTGGCGTCTCTCTCTCTCTTTCTCTGTTAACCATGTGTATTGTTACAGAGACAACAACAATAGTAGCAGAGCAGAGCAAATCCTTTCTATAATCCAGATCCAAACCCACAAATCCCTTTTGTAATCCAATCCTGTTGCTACAAGTCCATCATTTTCTACTTTTAATTTTAACCCCATTATCCATATTCAAACCCACAAATCCCTTTCATTGGTTGCAAGTCCACCACTTCTTGTAGCTAAGGACTCGACTACATCACCGACATGCTGCAGCAGGTGTAGGTGCTGGCGGTGATCTGCATCTCCGCCTGCTTGCAAGGGAAGAAGGCCAGAAAAAAGAGGCACAAGCGGAGCAACAAGAAACTCGATGTCATTGGACCGACCTCATTGCTGGCTAGTTGTAGTCTCCACTGCGTTTGTGGTTATCATCGTCAGCGGCGGCACGTTTGGACCGGTGATTATCTAGGAAAGGAATGGAAAGGTGGTTTAAGAGCGTCGGTTTATACATTTGGGTGTTTAAGTTATTAATTTGATGAAGAACTTGGTAGATACTGAAGAAAAAATTTCTAGGTTTCAGTTTGGAGATGAAAATAATAGTTTATATTTTAATTTTTGGAAAAATATTTATATTTTTTAAATAAGTAAATCATTAAAAATTACTGAAATCAATATTATTAACTAAATCATTAATTTTGTAATTACTTTAAATGACTTACTTGAGAGTTGAAGCATGCGGGCCATAACTCCACATGTCAGTAGGTTATTTGGTAGTCCACAGATGTGCACTATCTGCACCAATATTGGTCTCATGCACCTCCGCAATATGCCAATCTTCCTACACATGACTGTGCTTGGCTAGGCTGTCAGCATAAAATAATCTTATCCGTAGCTATGACTCCAGGTGAACTTCAAAGTACCACAGAAATCTTTTTAGTAATGTAATTACTGTATGGTTATGATTTTCATATTACTAAATACCGCATTATATCTATTTTAATATTAAATGGCACCGCTTTTTTCTTATTCAATCTTTTTGCACAGTCTTCTTGCTGAGCACAATGATGTCATCCCCAAGTTTACTAATTTATAATAACTACAAGTTGTAGCGTTAGGGGAAGTAAAGTGCGGTGGCTCTTGTTGGCTGGATGCAGCTTCATATAAAAAGTAATGTTTTTTTAATGTAAATATATATTCATCACATGCTCTTTACAAATTTTTAAATCACCCTCTTTATTATAACTTTTTCAAAAAAAAATCCAATTATATATATTTTCCATTATCTTTATTCTTACACATATACATAATTTAATTTTAATATATTGTTCATATAAATTTTTTATGCTATTAATTACTTATATATAATTTTTGTCTAATTTTTAAAATAATTATTACAAAATTTATATTTTTAACAATATGAAATTATATAATTAAATTATAATATAAAAATTACATTTATAATATATTAAGACTAAATCTTATGTACTTGCTATTTGATTTCAGCATTGCTGCTCCCATGCTTCTAATGGGCATCAATCTGCAATTTTCTTCACCTGTGCAAGTGGAAGCATTTATTATTATTATGTCGTTTTTGAAAAGAGAAAGAAAATCAAGGCAGAAAGCAAAAGATGGAATACTTTATTATGGGGTTTGATGCAAAATCTTATTTTAATTAGTGTTGATAATTTTATACTATTGATAAATTTAAATTTTAAATATAGTTGTTATTAGTGTATGACAAAGAAATTTAATAGTAATAATAAAAGAAGTATTTGCAAAAGTTATTTATAATAAAAGAATTCTCCGTAAAAAAAAATATATTTATGATGCAAGAGATATTTGTAAATTTTGTATAAATTATGTTGTAATTATATAAAGTCATAGTGGAAAAAGAAAACATAAATATGTATGGGTTGAAAGGATAGTGTACGGTGATAGTAGAGAGGAAACACAAATATGTATGGATATATTAACTAAATTATAAATTTAAATTTAGCTCAAATCTCTATTATTTATTGTAATTAAAACGTGATTTAAATTAGTGAACAAAAAATCAATGATATAAAAAAGAGGCAAATTCATGATATTTTTCTTTTTGGTAGATTGTATTCTTTGTATATGAATATGTATGATATTAAAAAATTGTCATTAATTCAAATTAATCAAATAATTACAATTCAGAATCAATAAGTAAATCATTATTTAATAATAATTATGAATTAATTATTGAATTACTGGATTTTAGTGAAACACTATGACATTTCTACAAGTTTGTGATTTTGAATTTATTTTTTTAGTACATTGGTGATAATGAGGTTTAAATCCCTAATCTCATATATACTACTTCAATCCCTCACTATTAGACTACTCTTAGTAACTTAATAACAAATTTGTGGTCTTCAATTTAAAAGATGAGATTTAAACATTAAAAATAAATAAAAATAGAAAAGAAAAAATTAAATCCATCTGATTTTATTTTACAGTACATTGAATTCTTTGTATGCTAATATGGTATAATAATTTTGGTATTAATTCAAAATACTGTAAATAAGGATCGATAACTACTATGTCGTTGAATAATATTTTGATCATGTAAGGTTTACCAAACAATTACATATCAGCTGTATATAATGCATGCAAAATATTTTTTATTAATAAATCAACATTGCTAAATTATGCGCATTAATTTAATTAATGAGTTCTCACTAAAATTTCATATGAACGCACACGAAAGAATATATATAGATAAGTAATAAACTTTAACTTTTATTAATCATGTTTTTTTTCTTCAAATCAATTTATTTTAATTATAAAATCAAGAGAGCAGTTGCATGTCATACGAATAAAAACTTTTGCAAGAAGAAATTGCTATTAAGTAGTACTTTTACGTTATTGAGTACTGAAGAAATATATTAGAGCTATGTTATTTGTATATAATTTTTTAGCCTCTAATTCTCTCACATAAATATACACGACATTTTTTACCTTAATAAATGTAGACATCGATATTTATTCACATTTATATTTATATATTATGTCTATATATAATATATTCAAATAATATTTCTCAATACGTTATATGTATAAATCTTTTGTCTGTGGGCCTCACCAAATAAGGTTAAACAATTGACAAAGAAAAATGTGAAAAAAATAATAATTGTGATTATGAATTTAATTGGTATACATTGATAATGTAAAATAGTTTTATACTGTCAACTAATAGAAATAATAAAAAATAAAAAATTATGGTAGGTCTCTTATTATATTAAGTAATTATTTATATAAATTAGCACTTTCTACTATTTTTATTAGTTGATACATTATCAGTGTATTTAAATTAAGTTATTAAACATATACAAATTTGGTAAAATAATTTTTGCGTGCAAATATGATTGTTACAGCTGTTTTTGGCTGTGATATCATTAGTATATACCGGATAGCTGCAAGCAATAACTCTGCTTTATTGAGTGATAAATCTCACATTGCCGAAAGTAACTATCAAAAGACGATAGTAGGTGCAAGTTGAGGGTGATGACAATAATTACGCAAGAAGGTCACAAGAATATAAAAATGACTGTACATTGGACGAACTAAGTAAAGGTGCTAAGAGGAGCCTTATCCGTTGGTCTATTTAAGGACTATGAAGGACACGAAAATAACCAAGAGAAGCCACTTACACTTGCAAGTGCTCTAGTAGTATGGCTATCCAACAACCTCTGCTGGAAAAGCCTAAAAAATTCCTTTCCAAAACTTTATGGTTAACCCTCAGTGTAGTTGCTGTCATAAGCTCATCAGCCCTTATTGCTTCTTATTTCATCAACCCTCCTTCCTTCTTCAAACTCTCCTCGCCTCACCATGACGTTTGTGAACATGCCCTTCACAAAGCATCCTGCTCTGCCCATCTCTCAGAAGTAGCTCAAGGCCCCATATTGGCCACCACAAGAGACCACAAGTTCAATTTGCTCCAATCCTTCCTCATGAAGTCTACCTCACACATTCAGAAAGCAATGGACACAGCCAAAGCTGTCAAACTCCGCCTTAACAGTCCCAAGGAGGAAGCAGCTTTGCAGGTCTGCGAGGAGCTTATGGACTTGTCCAAGGATAGAGTTTTTGACTCAATGATGGCTCTAACAAAAAGGACCACTCTTGCGCTGCAAGACGCACACACATGGCTAAGCAGCGTGCTCACTAACCATGCCACTTGCTTCGATGGATTAGAGGGGTCAGCTCGTGCCCTTATGGAAGCTGAACTCGAGGACTTGAAATCAAGGGCAAGTACCTCTCTGGCCATGCTTGTTGCAGTTTTGCCTTCAAAGAGTGATCAACTTATTGAGGAGTCACCGAATGGGAAGTTTCCCTCGTGGGTTACACGCAAGGATAGGAGGCTTTTGGAGTCTAAGGCTGCGGATATAAAGGCGAACGTTGTGGTGGCTACGGATGGGAGTGGCAAGTTCAAAACGGTGGCTGAGGCTGTTGCATCCGCACCCGACAACAGCAAGACAAGGTACGTTATCTATGTGAAGAAGGGAACGTACAAGGAGAATGTTGAGATTGGCAGTAAGAAGAAGAACGTGATGCTGGTGGGCGATGGCGTGGATGCAACAATTATAACGGGCAGCTTGAACGTTGTCGATGGAACTGGCACCTTCCAATCTGCCACCGTTGGTAATGGATCTTCCCTGAGTTTTGTTATCTGTATATCAACTGTGAATTTGAGATCAAACAAAATACTCCACTCACATAATTATGTTCAATCTCATCTCTGCATATAATATTTCGACAGTCACTCATATTTATATTAAGAATTTAACTTATAAAATATTTTTATATGGTCAACTAATTATATCATTTCATTTACATGATTATTCAAGTAATAAATATGAGATTTAATCATATTTATTAATATAACAAAATATAATTAGATACAATATGTTATTAATACATCTAAATTAAATTCTTATATTAATATATAATTATCTCAGGAAATATGCATACGCCTTACATTTAAAAGAAAAATTAATTTTTTTACGATAAACTCTCTCTCTCTCTCTCTCTCTCTCTTTTGAGAAATAATTTTTCCAACGTTAATGCTTGACATTTAAGTGAGCACCAAATTATCTTTACTCTATCAAGCAGAAGAAAAATAATAATAATAAAATAATTCATTTTTCTAAACCCTAGTTAGGCATTCTTTTAATATCTAAAAGGTGTGTTCAAACAACGCTCCTTTTTTTTCTTCCTTCTTGGCTTTGTTGTGTACCTACGCAGATTTTTTTTTTAAATAAATGTTACTTCTTATTTTTATTATTATCTGTCTTAATCACTTGAATTGCGCTAAACTGGCTGCCATTCTTGTATTTTTAATTGGTCATAAAACCAGCCTTAGTTCAATGTTAGCTGCTAGTAGCTTTTCGGAATTAAATTCGATTTTAGACTGACAACGCAAATGATAATTATTTGAAGTCTTCTGAAAGCCAGACAATTTTCTGTTGGCTACAAACAATGGAATACTAATTTAGTACACAGAGAAGGCAGGTCCAACCATCCCTTCCCTTTTTTTCGGGTCAGCGACTCAACCTTCTTCTTTTGGGGGGTCCAACCTTGACTCAACTTCAACTTTTTATTTTTGGCATATATAGTGCTCTCTCTCTCTCTCTCTCTCTATTTATTTATTTATTTATTTTTTTGGTCGTACTCTTTATTTATTTTTTGTCATCATGCTCTCTCCATGAAGAAGTGGAAGGCCAACAAGAAGTTAAGGCTTTTTTGTTTGCTCCTTTTTGGTCGGGAATTGGGTCATTTATGAAACAATGACATAAACGGGCAAGGCCCAACCACCTTAAAAGGCAGATCAGAAATAAGATACATAACAAACAGGCGTAGAAGTTTAAAAAATTAAGGTGGTGTTTGGTTTGATGATTTTTATTTTCATTTTTACTAAAAATGGAAATAAAGGCTGAAAATATGTTTGGTGTTGTATAATTGAAAATATTTTCATTGAAAACAATGTTAAAAATGCATATAAATTGAAAATATTGAATTCACATTTTCAGTATTTTCAAACTATTTGAGTCTAAAAGTTGAAAATATTTTTATCAAAAATGCGGTACCATGATGGTAAATAAGTGGAACTCTACTACTTTCATCCTGCACAACCCGCCTTCGATTCTCGCGGAGGATTTTCTGGCTTTTTTAAACGCAATTTGGAAGAGACTTTGTTATATATTATTAATGACGAAAGCTGACATCTCCGCACTGGCAGTGCAATGGTTTGCATGTCGGTTTGCATGCTCGAGGGTGAGGGTTCGAATCCCCCTTTAGACAACTTTTACAATTTTGTCTATCATTCAATTTTTTAAAGAGATAAAAGAAATAAAAAGGACAAAATGTACAAAAAGAATTTGGTAGCTTAGTTGGCTTTATGTTGAGCCTAGAAACCTTGTGGTGTGTGTTCGAAACCTACTACTCATTTTTTTACTTTTATCAATCATTTAATTTTTTTTCAAAAGGAAAAAAAGAAAAAAAAAAAGAACAAAACAAGAGAGAAAAAAGGTACTATATATTTATATTTGTATTATTCTTAAAGTAATGAATTAAATATTTTTGTTGATATGATAATATATAATTAAATACCTATATTTTATATTAACAGTATATATAATAAAATAATATTAACTATAATATTTAAATATTATCTATGTACAAATCAAAATATAATCATTGATAATAATAAAAAATTAACTTAAAAAGTAAGTAATTTATTTTATTTTTAATATTTTATAGAGTTATTTATTATTTTAATAAATATTTTTAATAGATGAACAAAATACTAATATCAAATATAGATATCAATTTCATTATTTAATAATAAATATAATTTTATTATCTCAAATTTGATTTTAAAAATATATTTTGAAAACAAGCAAACCAAACGTATTTTTATTTTTTTTTTTTTTGGAAACAGACAAACCAAACGTATTTCCTAAATCCATAAAATCTGAAAATGAAAATTCTTTTCAAAAAATGAAAACAGAAAATGAAAATAAGAAATATTTTCACAAATTAAACGCAGACTCACAAGTGCCCTTTCATTAAATTTTGTTGGTTAAGGATTTTGGGCCTTTTCATGAAGTTGTCAGTTGTTAACGAACATTAAGCTGTTAACGTAATATTATGGCTTTGCAGCCGCTGTTGGTGATGGATTTATAGGACAAGACATTTGGTTTCAAAACACGGCCGGCCCAGAGAAACACCAGGCCGTGGCGCTGCGCGTGGGTGCGGACCTGTCGGTGATAAACCGGTGCCGCATTGATGCCTTCCAGGACACTCTCTACGCCCACAGTAACAGGCAGTTCTACCGTGACTCCTTCATCACCGGCACCGTTGACTTCATCTTTGGTAATGCAGCTGTTGTGTTCCAGAACTGCAATCTGGTGGCCCGAAAGCCCTTGAACAACCAGAACAACATGGTCACAGCCCAAGGGCGAGTCGACCCAAACCAGAACACTGGGACCTCCATTCAGCAGTGTCAACTAACACCAAGCTCGGATCTGAAGCCCGTCGTGGGCTCCATCAAAACATACCTGGGCCGCCCGTGGAAGAATTTCTCAAGGACAGTTGTGATGCAGTCCACACTGGATAGCCATATTGACCCAGCCGGATGGGGCGAATGGGATGCTCAACATCCGGACTATTTGAAAACTTTGTACTATGGAGAGTACATGAACAGTGGGCCTGGTGCTGGTACCAGTGAGAGGGTGAATTGGCCTGGTTACCGTGTCATCACCAGTGCTGCGGAGGCTAGCAAATTCACCGTAGCACAGCTAATCCAAGGTGATGTTTGGCTAAAGAACACGGGGGTGAACTTCATTGCAGGCCTCTAGTGTGGATATGGGGCTTTAGAGAGCATGTGTGTGGTTTTGCTGCAAATAAAATGGATAATCTCTGCTGTCTGGTAGAGCGAGGTTAGGAAAATTTCGCTCATACGAAGTTTCAATAGCCTAGTAGCCATGTAATGCATAAATGAACTTGTCCAACCTAATCCAAATGCTTCTATGTTTCCCTTAACGGAAATATGAATGCAAAGTGGGTTAATTTGACGTACCTTGCCCGTGATTTGTGCCTGTAATTTGATTAACTTTGACCACGATTTTATTTTTCCATGGACTGCCAATGTATAACAAGTGTTATATATTGTTCACATAATTATTTTACTGCAAAATTATAAACTCGTTTATAACAGGTGATAAGAAGCATACCAGATTTAATTGTTATAATACATGAAAAAACTTCAATTGTTAGTGTGACTTAAAATAATATGTATGCTTTAGTAGCTATGAAAAACAAGCCTCTATTTCTTTAGGTAGCTCAGATTCACAGATCTTGAATCTTGAAATAAGAAAATTGAAAAGATAGAATTTGTTCTTATTCTTTTTATTAGCCTTCTTAATTTGTATTGATCTCTATTAAAATATAAAATTATTTATCTATCTCTATCTAATAGCTAAGTGCTTGTTCGGATAACATCATTTTCGACGAAAACTCGAATTCACAAAAAAGAAGATTTTTAAAAACTTGTCTTGGGAAGCTGCAAACTTCCGTTGGAGAGGCAAGGCAAACAAGCTGTTAAGCTTTTGGTAGATATAATTTATGACATAGTAACATAATTTTTATAACTAAGTGATCTATAATTTAATTCTTATTTACTGCAATTATTCTAAACAAAAGTTAAATTTTAGTATAAAAGTAAAGTGAACCTATATATATTCCACACTTTCATATGTCTTTACTCAATAACTTAAATTTTTTTTGTAGGAAAGATAATTCATGCCAGTCTCTTTGGATTTTGGTTTTTTTAAGAAAGAAATTTAGCATTTTGAAACTTCTTTACCATCTCATTTATAGTGTCAAACCAACATAATTGAGTTTCCTGGCGGATTCATTTGCTGTTATGATTTTTGAAGCTGTAAGCCTGCAAAATCTTCATATAATGCAAGAATAATCGCGTCCGATAATCTCTTTTATTTGATTTTCTACTATATATTTAAAGCAACTTAAATGAAGGAAACTACCAATAGTGTCGTTGAGATTTTCTGTAGGCAACGGGACACATTTCCATCTTGGGAAGACAAGAAGGAAAGATACGAGTATGAGGGCTCTGTCTCCTAAAACACAACTGTAAACGTGCCTCCAACCACTCTGTCAGATATGCCAACAAAGCAAACCAATCTGAGTACCATAGGTTGCTGATTAGGAAAAAATAAATGCTTAGCCTTGGATGCAAAATGTCAACAAATATCATCATTTGTATCACCTTCACAAAAGCCATGATCTCTTTTTTCTTTTTAAAAAAAGTTCACTTAAATATAAAATGACTTCTTCAGTGCTTTTGAGTGGGTTTAGCTCCAAAAGAAAAGTTCTTAGATGAGTCACTTTTGTTCTTCTTTATTATTTCTTTTCTTTTTCAAAATTGAAATGCTTTTCTGGAATTGTTGCTTGCACCCAGTATAAAATTATTAATATAATTAAAAAAATCAGCAATAGAAGAGAATAAACATATATAAAAAATTAAAATCGCTATCATTGGGTAGCAACTTAGCCTAACTTAACTTATCCTGTACAATTTAAGGGTGGCAAGTTGGCAACGGTGCGTTTCACATAGTTTATCATATACAATCTAATTTCTGATGTTTCATTTAATATTACATCGGACTTGATACAACGAAATACATAAAATGATGCGATAAAATAAAAATGTATTCAATAAAGCATTTTGTGTGACCTCTTTACCTTACTATTTTAAAATTTGTCAGGTGTGTCAGATAAAAATGATCAATAATGGCGAATTTTCACGTCATCAAATGACTTAACAAAACAATGTTATTATATATATATATAATTCCATAGATTAGTTATGTGAATATTTGCACTCCCAATTATAGTTGCAACCTTCTTTTTTTTTTGAAAAAAATAATTGCACCCCGAATTAGTATCCTCTTAAATATATTTTTTTTCCTTAGTAAATTTATTAAAATGTTACCCAAACTAAAGAATGAAGGAATGTATGTTCCACTCCTTTTAACCATTAAACCATACCAAATAAAGCTGGAAGAAATGAGAGTGTTTCTTGTTATTTCATTTTTTGTGTTCTGAGCTTTTCTTTTCTCTACAATTGTGAGTATGTTAGACAAAATCTATCGTGAGCTCTACATTTTTTTTTTGTTGTATTGCATCTTTATATTTGAAATGAGTACTTTTCATTGATATTTGGTTAATTTAAGTGATTTGGAGAATTTTATCTCCTTAATAGATTAATTTAACTCAAAATAAATTAGTTAAAATTTAATAAATTTCAAATATCAGTAATTTATACCAAAAATGGGATCTTCTCCCAACCCTACAAAGAGAGAGAGAGAAATCATATGGCTAGCTTTTCTAGTATCGTTATACCAATCTTGGATTCTGCCTATCCTTCACGCTATGACATGCCAATGTCACCGTTTGCACTACATGTTGTTGGTTGATGCCTGATTACACAAACATTAGTTTCTCTTTACATTTTTTTGAGCATCATACCAAAATCCTTCTCGCCATTCTATATCCTTTATGCTTCCATCTCTAATCTTTGTTGTGGGATTTTTTTTCTTAATCTTGTTTTTCCAACTTTCTGTAGGTCTTTGTTAAGATTCTTGAACTCAAGTTAAAAAATAAATAAATAATAAAATAAAATAATAAAATAGTGAAATAATTAATTAATTCAATATTAACACTAAATTTAAAATTTGACTACAACATAAAATTGTTCAACAATTGTAGTTTCTTTTTTTATAGAAATTGCTTGAACAATAATAGTAGCAAGTTAACAGAATATCCAATATATCAAAAAACACATCAAGAGCATCATTATGAAGGAGGGCTAGCAACATTTAAGAGTTGGTAGTAGAGTGAAAAATCAAGCGAGCAAGCAGTTGATGGTGGAGTTAGTTAGTCGCTAGCATCGCCGACAAAGATGAGCTTGCAACTGGCGTCAATGGCGAAGCAGAGATCGTTGGCATACGTTGATGTCTGAGTGTGAGGCAAGGCTGTGGCTAGAGGGTGTTGGCAAGGCAGAGCTGAAGCTGGCAGTAGGTTGCAAGTGGTGGTGACTCTAGGAAACACATACACACACAAAAACAGTAAGGGCCTTTTTTTTGTCGTACAAAATAATAAGGGTAATTTGGGTCGCGTTTCAAGTGTTCCATAGAACACTGATGTTCCAAATTTTTTGCTGGTCACTAGTCGGTTTTCGATTTTGCAATATATGAAATGACAATTTTGTCTATGTAACAGGCGCCGACTGCTGTACTCCCTACAAAGTAAAGAGTGCCACGCACCTAAACCATTGTAAAATTAATTCCTCTAAAGACCACCGATGCACCATCACTTCCAAACTTTTGTTTCGGCCTTCTAGAGTCCCAGTCCACTATCCGGCCACCACCTTCCCCATGCGTAGCGGCGGCCATGGAGGATGGAAGATTTTAGTTGGTCTTTGGAAATAGAAGGGGGTGGTGGCTGCTGAGAACCGATGGGGCGTAGCAAACGAAGGGTGAGACCGGTTTTCAGTAGGAGAAGGGGTTGTCAATGATGTGTGGCTAGGTGAAAGCGAAGGTCGTTGATCTTCCCATACGCCACCACCATTGCCACTTGCTGCTGCTGGCCTCCCCACCCGTGCTCGCCGTTGCCACCGGTAGAGTGTTTGCTGCCATGAACTGCCAATTGCTCTACCGCCAGATCGCCCCACCACGCATCAGAATTTGCAGTGGTCGCGATACGTTGTGATGATGTAGTCCTTTTTGGTGACGCGCGGCCTCCATTCCGACAACGACAAGGACGACGATGAAAGCAAAGTGAAAAGGTCAGTGACAATGGGCGGCAGGTAAGGGGGAAGGGGGAGGGCAGTGGAGACATGGGAGGAGCTGCAGCGAAAGGAGCTTCTGCGAGTAGGGAGATGGTTTCAATGGCTTTACTATGGTGCATCAGTAATAATTGCTGCACTGGTACACCTTAGATCTTTCATAGATCTCAACCATTGAGATTAAAGATGTGTGGCACATCTTAATTGTTTTAGGAGTATAGTAGAAGCCACCATATATATATATATATGGAGTAAAAATATTTTATGCTATCAATCAATAGAATTAAAAAATATGTCAAATTATTTTAAGTAATTATCTACTACAATTTGGTATTATAATGTAAAATTTTTTTATATTATCAATACATAAAATTGTTTTATATATTCCACATAAAAAAAATATATAATAAATATAAATTATACCTCTTTAAACTCAAACCATTTGTATGAGACGACTCTCTACATATATGAGATATGATTTTTTTCTAATATTTATATGCTTATAAATTAACGTTTTTTATTTTTTAAAAATAATTAAACTTTTATTTTTTTTCAAAATCAGTTACATGAACCAAGTTTACATTTTTATTTGAATATTATTATCAATTTATACAAAGTAAAAAAATAGAGTTTTTAAAAACTGTCTAAGTTTAATTAAAAAAACAATACTTTACTTTTTGTATTAAAGAAATTATATGAAAAAAAATTAAGATAGGTCGATAGAAGTAGTAGTAATAGTAATAATAATAATAATAATAATAAATTTAAACTATTTATTTAACTGCTTCTAATGTGTACACAATAATAATTATAGTCTTATATATTGTTATCGAAAAAAAAAATACTTTGATATTAGAACTCAAGGAATAGACTGTAGATATATAGGCATGACTACAATTTGCATAAATTTATAAATTTTTCCCTTTGTTACAATCATGGCTTATATATAATTAAAGTGAGATTTGACATATCACCTAATAAGATTATTAATAATCCAAGTTATCATTAAGAAAATTTGTTATTTTTGAAAATGTCGGTAGTACAATAATACAATATTTTCTATATGTACGTAATCTAACTAACAATTTATATTATCATATTTTGTATATCAAAATTATTATTAGGTAATATATATCATTTACTAAAATATCCTCCAAACAAATAATAATAATAATAATTGTAAGGATTGCCTCATCGATGGTAATCTAAAGAGATATTTTACGAAGGGCTATATTTATTGCGACTTTAGAAGTAATTTAGATTAACTAAATGATCCATATTATTAGGTAATGCATAATATTAACATTGTAAAAGATTTTATATTGCCACCTAATAGAATATTTATATTTATAAAATAATATATAATTAAGTCAAATATTTTTATTGATATAATAATATATAATTAGATATATATATATAATTTTTTTATATTAATAATATATATAAATTAAATTCATATAATATTAATATATATATATATATATATATATATATTAAAAAGAGAAAACATATATTTAAAAAAAAGAAAAAGCCTGGAATAATAAAATCTTATATCGTGTTCTTGGCTCCTTGCACAGTAAACGATTAAGACAAAGGCCGTATAATGTCCATTTTCGTCAGTTTCATGTGTAACAATTTTTATTATTAAATTCATTTATCCAATAATTGGAACCCTATCTATGATCCAGCAATCTTGGTTACTACCCAAGATTTATTTCAATACATCCAAACCGATATATTATTTTAGTTAGTATCTGGATGACCGTAAAAGTTGGAACATCAGTGTTCCAAAAATGAGGTTGGAACACTTGAAACGGGACCTTGTGGTGGTAACTTGGGCCAAACTTGGGCCTTCAAATCGGGCAATCCTAGTAGGATCCTTGTCACGCTAGGAAAATTGCCATTATTGCATTTGATGTTTATAAAAGTTCTTTTGAACCATGCAGTTACTAGGGAACCATATGTTAATATATGGAAAATTCAATTTATTTACTAAAGCATTGGAAGTCACATTCATTTGTCATTTTTGCTATTTTCGAGGCAATTATTGGAGAACTATATATTAATTTTTAAGAAATTTAGTTTATGTACTAGAGAATTAAAAGCTGCGAATTCCACATTTTTTGTTTTTGTAAATTTATATGTTACTCAATAAATGAAATGATTTCGTAAATATTAACACATGATTTTCTAATAAATAAGTGTACGAAAACATAAAAATTGTGAAATGTGCCTCTTTCAATTCTCTAATAAATATACTAAATTCTCAAAAAAAAAAAAAACATATGTTTCCCTATAATATATTGTAGACTGAAAAAATTATTTGGAGAATGAAATACTCCAAAGTTGTGAGCAACCAGAATCATATAGTGTAAGTAATAAATGACTCAAAGTATCAAAAAAAAAAGGATAGTATAAAAAGAAAAAAGTAATAAATGACTCACTAATTAAAGACAAACACTGAAATACAGCTGCTGTATCTGTCCATGGTATCGGCAATTTTGGAGAGCTACGACATTTTACTTATGATAGACAGAACAAAAGAAGAAACAAAATACAAAGACCCGCGCATTACTCGCTCAACAACCAAGCACAACAACATCAACCAACATATATGCATACATCACCATCACATAATGGACACCTCCTCTTAAAGAGCCAACCCCATTAACCCCATTATTATTAAATCACTTTCCATTCTTAAATCTTCGTCTTAACCCTTCTCTCTCTCCCCTCACCCTTTATTCACTGGTTTTCAGCATTTCATGGATCCCCACCTTCCATTCTTCTCCTTCTCTTAGAAACAACCCTCTGTTCTCAGTTTCAAGTTTCAACTCTACCCGCATTGCCTCCCTCTCTCATCAATAAAAATCTTAAATTTTCAGAACCCCATTTGTTCTTTTCTTACATTTGATTTCACATTCCAAGTCTTTCTCCTTATTTTTCGCGTGCTGTTTGGATTTCTCTCAAATAATTAGTCACGCAACCCCGAAATGTAAAAGCAGAAGTTTTGCATGTATCATCATTCCCTCTAAAGAAGTCTCAGACTGATAACGAATGGAGCCCGGAACAATGGCTGGACTTGAAGGAAAACCGACAACACCGTTTCAATGTTTTTTCTAGCACCTTCATCGTAATATTCTTGAGGTACCGTGTTGTTTTATTTATTTATTTATTTTTGAAATTATTATCCAATTTTCCCATAATAACTTTGAAAGAAAAATCCTTACATTAGTGTGGCAATAAAATCGTCTTTGTATCCAAAATAATCAGATACCAATCTTCATTCCAAGACTTAAAAAAAAGGGAGGTTCCTAAATCACATGCAGTGAAGCCTTAGCTGATACTCTACCCCTTTTTTTGAATGAGCATTTGTATATATCACAAATCAATTCCATCTCATTTCAGTGTACCCATTTTGTGACAGGCAAAAGCATTTGCTCCTAAAAAAACATCTGGTCTTTGCTTCCACTTTTGTCATCCTTATAAGGCATCATTGGCTCTGTGATATTCTTTCATGGCAACCAAGATGAAAGGGATCTACAAAGGTTTCAAATACATTACCCAAATATTTGGTAACCTTTCTATGTACACCCCCCAATGTATTAATTTTTCCTGTTTTTATGTGTATTTTGGGCTAAGTTTGAAAGTGGGGTATTGTTGTAGTTGTGAAGGAGCGGGAGATGGAAATTGGGTACCCGACAGATGTTAAGCATGTGGCTCACATCGGATGGGATGGTCCCTCCGGAACTGGACCCAGTTGGGTATGGACCTGACTTGATATCATTCATGTGTACTTTATCCCTCCATTTATATTACAGTTATCTAGGATCATATGTTTCGTCATTTTGTCTCTATTCTTTGTTTTTTTTTTTTTTTGGTTTCTTTTTTTAATGCAGATGAATGAATTTAAAGCAGCCCCTGATTTTTCAACATCGATTGGTAGTTTGAGTGAACGAAGAGACCCCAATCCTACGGCTGTCACCTCATCACGGTCCAACCAAGGTATGCTTTGCTTCTCACTTCTCACAAACCAACATTTGATCTGAGTTAAGTGTTGGTTCTGGCTTCCAACTTTGATGCTATTAAATATTGATATTCATGTGGAACCGCGCATGCAGTCTCTCTAGCCTGAATAATACAACAGGACGGCCTTTCACGGGTCTACTAGTAGTAAGGGATCATGTATTTGATTACTATTGTGTCTTTGTAATTTCTTCGAGATAAATATGTGAGAATTGCAAAATAGATTCTTTGGTTCCATGGTAAGAGTTTGGCTGTTCTGTCACTAGCCACCACATCCACAAGGTGGGGAATCCATTGGCTATTTGGCTTTACAATCAACTCCGTTTCTAATGGACCACATCCCAATTTTATTAAACAGAGTGGTTTGATTGTATTATAATTGGGGCAGCATATCCACCACATTAAAAACAAAAAATACCTATATCATGTTGATATAGAGACAATGAGACGAAGCTGCACAAAATACATGAATAGTTCTGTTAAGGATTTGATAGAGATTATGAGATTCATTCTTCTCACTGTGTAAGTAAGATAGTATGATCATCATTATAATGCGTAAGTTTGCATCTTATTTTACCATTTAAAATGCTATACATACTAGTTAAGTGAGAATAATGTAATCATGACTTGTCAACTGGGTTTATGATTGTATTACTGAAATGATGTGAAGTTGTAGAAGGTAGAACCTTCTGTTTTGGGAGCCATAGTTGGATAGACGTTTGAAGGCAGTTGTCAGAATCTGGCCAAGAAGAATTGAGCTCTGCTGTGAGCTATTATGCCTTTCGGGAAGGAGAGAGTATCCACCACCGTTTTGGTTCTTGTATATGGAATATGAATTATGTCTGAAGGGTGCCATACTCAGACGTTGTATTATGTTCTTGTGAAAGCATTGTGTTCAAGGGTTGGTCTAGTCACTAGTGCGATGTTTGGAGTATCTGACTCCTCACAATAGGGCCCAACTAGATAGTGATTTTCTCTGTTAGAAGCTGGGGCTCCATGAATGGAAGTAACAGATCTATATTCTAAGAAATTAGGTACACAAATATGTCTAAAGTAGGCTGTTTTTCTTCATGGTGCTTTTCTTTTTCTAAAAGTTTGGTGTTTTTCCCATCTGTTAACTTCTAACTGTTGTCGGTGTACATTACTAACTTCATTCTCACGATCATCATAGATAGAACTATGCAAACTTATATGCAAGATCTTACTTCATTTCCTCTGTGATTTTTATTTCCTGCAAATTCCAGGGTGAGAATCATGAGCAATTGACACAACATACTCTATATGTTCTTCTATTGCATCACAAAATAATATTCCATTTATTTCTATTTTGAAATTCCTTTTCAGTACATTTCTTACACCAGCTGCAATATGATGTTTACATTTGTTCTTAAATAAATACTCCTTGCCACCTTAGAAATTGTCTTTAGTGTAAATTAGATCATGCTGGGCTGCTATCGGTTGTTGCTTATTTGGAATAATGTGTACTTGTGACAATGATGATCTGTTATTTGAATTGAACCCTATGAACAGATTCTGAAGAGGCCACAGGAAGCCAAACAACATCAAATATTTACCAAGGGATTCCATCTGCAGGGGTTGGTCATGTTCCTAAGAAGCCCAAAAGGAAAAAGATTAAGTCAACTTCCTCTCCCAAGTCATCTTCATCAAGACACTCAAGAGCAGCAAAGTCAAAGGCTACTACGTATTGTGAGAGAGAACCAAAACCAGTTCCTCAAGTGCAACAGGTTCAAGGCATTAATTGAAGTTGGTGCAGGGAAAAAGATTTGGCAATGTGAATAGCAAAAACCATGCCCTTATCCGGGGATACACTAGGGGAAAGAAAGAAAAATAGAGGAAAGTTTTTCATGGTGTTTAGTATATCCTAATTCGCTTAGATTAAAAAACGAATTAAGTACCTGCTAATAGGATGGGAGAAAAACATTGAAAAAGAAAATGTGGTTTTTTAGGGCGATTGGGTTGTGTGCCAGTGTTTTATTTCTGTGAATCATATATAGACCTTAAATTCAGGAGTCTTATCGTCAGTTTTGCAGATTAAAATGAATAGACATGAGAATTTTTTTTTATAGTAATCGATGCTCATTTAGTAAGATCAATATGCTGCAGTTATACTACCAAAAAAAAAAAGTATGCTAGAGTTATTGATGATTCATAGTAAGTTTTTGTTTTATTTGGACATGTTAGCAAGAAATACGTACAGGATCTCCATTATTATTATTATTACACGTTAATAGACACTTAAAATCAAACTTCTCTCTAAGTCAATTAAATATTATTTCTTACCGATTGTATGTATTATTTTTTCCACTAATGTAAGGCCTAATGTTTCAATTATGGCTACTAATCATTTTTATAATGACTTAACAGTTTGGGCAAGACTTAAATTATCATATTGCATAATTCAAAGTTGTTTTTGGTCAACGTAATAATTTAAAGTTTCTTTTATGGTCAACTTCAAAATTATTTTTTGGATCAATATAATAATTTAAAGTTTAAAAACAGGAGATAAAAAAGGCTTTGTTACCATTGGGCCTATGATACCAACACTTGCTTCGGCAATTTCTTGGGCCTTAAATGAGCGCATCTTCAGACCTAAAAAGGAATGAATACAGTGATTAGAGCAATGGAGGGGGGCAAGCCCTAAGAAATCGTAGGGTTCAATGGAAAGCAAAAACTTTGCCCACATCATTGTACTAGGTCAATCAAATTTCGTGGGCAAAGGTTGTCCTTTAAAAAGCTAGCCACCTTGGTAATTTTGAAATTTAAAAGATTATCCACATTTTAGTAATAACATTTGAGCTGTAAAATGAAAGTTAATTTCATATTCTTAAAATTTCTTATCTTTATTAAGTATGTTCTTAAAATTTTTTATTATACATATGATACTATACGATTAATTGATAATATAAAATATTTTATACTAATAATATATTAAAATTAGGGTGAATATGATATATTATAGGAGTAAAAATGGAAGAGAAATTTTTATAAATTGAATTTATGTACTACTCTCATATTAAACTCACCTTTAGTCTCAATGTCATATTTTAAAAATTTCTTATTTTTTAATTTTTAAGTATATGCTTAAGAATCTTTGCCATGCATATCCAAAGCAGTTACAACGGAATTAAAAAAATGTATACCTTATTACAAAAACATTTAGTTCTATTATTACATCAATAAAAAAAAATTGAATAGTCTTTTTGGTCACATTTTGATGACTAATAGTGTGTTTGGTAACCCATTTCAAAGGGATAGAATTGATTTTGGTTGTCCAAAATTGATTCTGAATAATTTTTGTGATGTTTGATTTTATATTTCCAAAGTTAATTCTTGTCTTTAGATTGATTCTAAAAGAAGTGAAATTTTTTTACTTTTTATAAGAATCACTCTTAGAAGTACTACTAAATATAAATCACTTTAACTCAAAATTAATTCTAAACAAATCAATTCAATCAAAATCGATTTTATGTAGAATCAATTCCTGTAAAGCAAAACCAAACACGTACTAAACCATTCTCAAAATAATGATAAGTTGAAATTCAACATTTTTTTTTTCACTTGATACTGGCATAAAGTATAAATTTGATTTCTCCATCCAAGTCCCAAGACACGAGGGAAGAGTTTGACTAGAAGAGAAGTGAGTGGAGAGGCAGAGAGATTTTAAATGACCGTTACTGGTTGTCCCCGCCAAATTCATCGCACACTTAGAGGTTGAGGTTAACTCTGACTTATTCATTCATCACTAATATTCCGATTTTGCATGCACCCCACTTCCTCTCCATACTCATACTCATACTCCTCCTCACCATACACTCCATATTTCTATCTTCCATTCATTCTTTCTTTCGACCTCTCCCCTCCCCTCTTATATAAGCTCTACCAATAACATGAACATGCTCTTTTGTTTCTCCCCAATAATAATGAGGTTCAGCCTCCTTTCAATTTCCCATGTTCCATCCTAAGGCAAAGATATGACAAGTGCATTCATATATCTATCAATATCATTAGTGTTGTTGTTTGTTTCCTGTGGAACTCAAGTGAGTGAGGCTCAAGCTCCTCCTCCTGAACCTCTAGAGTCCGAAGCCCTCCCTCCAGCAGCAGAAAACTGTAATGGGGTCTTCATTTCCTACGACTTAATCGGGCGGAGGAAGGAGTACCCTAAACTGAAGAACGCCACAGCGCAGTCTTGGGCCTTCAATGCAACTGCAACGGTCCTCAACACAGGCACCGAAGTGGTCAAAGCTTGGAAGCTGTACATTGGGTTCCAACACGATGAGATTCTTGTGTCTGCCTCTGGGGGTCACCTCCTCGAAGGGGGTGACTTCCCTGTTTTTGTTGGAAACGGCACTTACATAGTTGGAGCTGCTCTCCCTGACTTGGAAACCGCCATCAACACTGCTCAAGATCTGGACCAAATTCAAGCACTGGTTGATCTTGTTGGCACCCAGTTTGGGGTTAAGCCTCCTGCAATTCCTATGCCTAAAACCATAGGGTTGGTAAATGATGGATACAAGTGCCCCCAACCAACTCTGAAAAGTGAGTCCTCCTCATACCTTTAATATCCTCTTATGTGTTGTTGTTGCTATATCATTTACCAATTATCAGAAATACTCTTTTTGACACATGTTTGGACACCGATTTCGATATTATAATCATATATAAATAAGTGACGATTTTAGTGAATATAATAGATGTAGTAAAATAACTAGTAATAGATAAGAAATTGTTTCACCAAATTTCAGTAAAGTAACTAAAATTTTTAGTTATTACTTGCTAACACACACAAAATTCGCATAATTTATCATTAAAGTAATTGAAATCTTCATTTATTTTACATAATTCTCCAAATATCAAAATGGATGTTTACAAAAACTATGTTAGAATAATACTACTGCTTAGTTATTCTTCAAGTACTAACTAGTAAATTAAATCCCGTTCCACAGAGAGTTCCATGTATGCGTGTTGTAAAAGGGACCCCAAATACAAGTCTGATCGTTCGAAGAGAAAATACCAGCCACGCCAGAAAGGGGATCTTGCCATATCCTATGATGTTCTCCAAGTGTATCCCAACAACTACCTAGCTCAAGTGACCATGGAGAATCACAACCCTCTGGGGCGCCTAGACCGTTGGAACTTGACATGGGAGTGGACAAGAGGAGAGTTCATATCCAACATGAAAGGGGCCTTCACGCGCGAGGTAGACTACTCAGGTTGCGTGTTTGGTCCCGCAGGAGAGTACTACACCGACATGGATTTCTCCAAAGTCATGAACTGCCAAAAGAATCCTGTGATCAGTGACATGCCCCCAGAGAAATACAACGACACCGAAATGGGAAAGATACCTTTCTGCTGCAGAAACGGCACCCTTTTGCCTCCCCTCATGGATCCAAACCAAGCCAAGTCCGTTTTCCTTATGCAGGTGTTCAAAGTTCCGCCTGATCTCAACAAAACATCTCTTTACCCTCCTGAGAATTGGAAAGTAACGGGGATCCTTAACCCTGATTACAAATGTGGCCCACCTTTGAAGGTGGAACCTTCGAGGTTTCCAGACACAAAGGGGCTTGAGGCCACAGTTATTGCCATTGCAAGTTGGCAAATAGTGTGCAACATCACATGGCCAACCAAGAGGCACACTCGTTGCTGTGTCTCTTTCTCTGCTTATTACAATGAGTCCGTTGTGCCTTGCAACACGTGTGCATGTGGTTGTCCTAAAACAGATCATTGTAACCCTGATGCTAGGGCAATGCTTCTTCCTCCGGAAGCTCTTCTTGTACCCTTTGAGAATAGGACACTGAAGTCAGTTGCTTGGGCCAGGTTGAAGCATTTCCGTGTCCCTAGCAAATTACCTTGCGGTGACAATTGTGGTGTTAGCATAAACTGGCACGTTGCTTCGGACTTCAGAGGTGGCTGGAGTGCTAGAATCACTATTTTCAATTGGGAGACGTTCAGTTTTCAGAATTGGTTCACTGCGCTGCAGTTCAAGAAGGCTTCTCTTGGTTTTGAGAAAGTGTATTCCTTCAATGGCACATTCCTGCCACGCCTCAACCACACTATTTTCATGCAAGGATTACAAGGAATGAGCTATTTGCTAAGTTTAGACAATAAGACGAACCCAAAGGTGCCAGGGAAACAACAATCCGTTATTTCCTTTGCAAAGAAGAACACACCGGGCATCCAAATAGCAAAAGGAGATGGGTTCCCTTCGAGGGTCTTTTTCAACGGAGAAGAGTGTGCCATTCCTACCCAATTCCCTGTACGAAGTGGAAAACAACATACTCGTAGTGTAGATTTAGTACACCAAATGTTAGTCTTGGTTTTAGCTTTTACAATGAATCAAATACTGTATTAGGACACCATTGTTAAGAAACAATTTCAATTAGACAGCTTTATGTATGTAAATTTAGCTTTGTCTTAAATATCTCGCTCTCTCAATCCTCTCTGTTGACATCTCTCTCCAAATCTGGGTTTGTCTTGTATGCTTAAAAGATATTAATTGTCTAATGTCTTCATCCGCAATACTAAGTCGAATATTAAGATCTCATCAACACAGACAGTCACAAGCATGCATACATTTACAACTTCCTGTACAACGCAAGTGCGCTAACTTCTAGATATCGTCCTTATATCATACCCATTAGATGGTTTTGCAAATTCTATGTCACCAGTTGTGAAAATCATCATGGCTTGCAGCATGAGGTGAGCCAAAGGGCTGAAAACATGCTGTGGAATCACTGCCATTCTTTTAATTTTACTGCGAGTGATATTGATGGTATTATTCCTCGCTGTCTTCAAGCCTAAAACCCCACAATTATCCGGCAGTCTGTTGAGAGCTCGAAGGAAAGAATTTTTTCATCCCAACTATGGAACTAAATGTATCAGCAGGCATAGTGGTCAGGATTGAAATTTGAAAACCATAATCATCGTGGGAATCTTTTGGCTGAAGCTTCAATACATGAGCACACAGTTCCAGCTCGCGAAGCACGGAACATAAGCACATCTTTGAATATTTTTGTAGATAAGTAGATAACCAAACGAAATTTCAGGTCCACCTGGTGAATTTGTCGGGTGCGTTATAAATTTTACTTTCAACAACCACATTACGGGGGAAAGTCAGGGCTCAGGATACTGGACCTCTTCAAGATGAAGCACTCTAGTTACTCCACCTGTGGTCTCTCTGTATGTATGCATTACAGAGCGTTAATTTTACCTGCAACACGAAATCAAATTATGATATATTTTTTTCTCTATTGTTATTATTGTTATTCATTTATTTAGCTACCTAGCATTGATTCTGCACATGAAGTCTGACCTATAATCAATCTAATTGATGCTATTTAACTCACTGAAATATTGAAGCTCGTCTGTAGATTTTACTTTCTGATCTGCATCAAATTAATGATAAAAAAAGAATGGTTTAAAAATTTATTTTGAAGCACCTACTCAACTTAGGAAGTGGCCCAGTTTGATAATTTCCTTATGTAAGAGCCATTCCATACTATTGCAAGGTATTGAAGAAGAGTACCAGAAGACAGTTCAAAGAAATATAAATGCATAACTACACTATTGAAGTAAGATACGAAATCTACCATATCCCTATACATTCTCTCATTCATTGTCCTCTCAAAAGTACATTCAATAAATTGAGATCTTTGGTATATCAATGCATGGCATTGTAGATTTGTCCATTGGAGTAGAAACTTTAGACTCAGGCATGAGCTAAGAGCAGGTTTAAAAATATACTCCAATTGTGGTTAGTGCTTTCCGAGATGGACTAGATGCTATTGGCATCCCACAAAGCTCAATTCTTTAACATTTTCTCTTCTGTAGCTTGAGTTTAAAAAAATATATCCCTGGAAAAGGACAGCCTACGTATAAATATAGGTAAGTCTCCAATTTGTGTGTGTATACTGAATATATAGATTCACTATGATACATGGCTAAGGTTTTTCTGAAGAATCCTAGATCAAAATTTCTGGTGCTGCAGAATTTATTGATTTACTTTGTTATACTAGCTTGGTTGTGCAAAGTAACACAATATTCCTAAAATCAATTCATTTCTGAAAAGTGTAACGTCCTTTCCGGTGGCTAGAAAGAATTATGGGATGGCTTAAATTAGCATACCCGTTGCATTAGGCTGAGGAAGTGGTTTAGGTAACATGATCATGAATGTACGGCGACATTTGTAAAACCAAGAACATACAATTGCTGAGAGACCATTACAGGTAGATGATCAAACTTTATTACTCAACCGATCATATATTTTTCTGTAGAGTTTGCTCGAGAGGACCAATTAATTAACTCAGACCTCATGTATCTTGTTCTTTCAGAAAAGATTTAGTGGGCTCAACATGCAATAAATAATCGGTTCATTAAACACACGTTGGCCCTTGCCGCTGCAAGTAAGTCAGAGTGGGGACAGAATTAACAGAGATCTGGTACTGATCTAAAGAGAATCTTATGCGCCAATTTTTTCCGAATCCATTTGATATAAGATTTATATCCGGAATTTGAGTACGTCGACCGCAAAGTAATACTAATGATTAAGCAAATAGTTACACCAGTGATTAGAGGTTTGCATAGATTGGGTTGGGAGGATTTGGAAGTGTTTTTTTTGACCCAATCCGCTCATTCATACAGTGAGTTAGATTGAGCAAATTTTTTATTTCAGCCCGATTCGATCCCACATATGGGATTGGATTAAATTCGTGATCTAATGTGTATATTTCTTGAAAATTACATATTAAAACATGGTAAAATATATAATTACATATAATAAATTTAAATATATATATCATAAAATCTAACATAAATATCAAATCTTTTAATAAAAATAGTAATCTAAACATGAATAAATTTAAAAAATATTCATAAGTCATAAAAATTTTCAAAAAAATAACAAATTAATGAGCTAATTGAAATCGGTATCATATAATTTATTCTCTTAACATAATGATAATCGAAAATTTTAACAAAATAATATATATATATATATATATAGAGAGAGAGAGAGAGAGAGAGAGAGAGAGAGAGAGAGAGAGAGAATATTTTTATGCTATTATCAGTTTAATTTTTTTGTCATACATATTTTTTACTTTGTAAAAAAAATTTTAATATGTATACATGTTAATAAAAGAGCATTTTTGTCCAAAACATAAGGTAATAAATATAGTAAAAAAATTAATAGAAAACATAAAAATGGAATAAAATGTAGCATATTTTCATCTTTAAGGAGTAGGAAGTATATATTTTGAAAATAAAGGGTAGGATCATGTAATAAGGGCATCTCTTAGTGGAGAAGTATGTAATTTACTCTAATTTAAATAACTTTTTGTTGAGCGTGCAATTAATTTGTAATAAATATTCAAAAGAATAAAATTATCCAAGCCAAAATTATCAAAGTATCAATGAAACTCTCATTAATGCATTCAACATGATAGTTGACTTTTTTTTAAAAAAATTTATCTCTATTACTCTAACATTTCTTGTATTGATTTTTCCCGTTCAACTTCAATTTCTTTTGCTCTTTCATTCGCATTATTAAGTTTACTGCCTTGCAACAAACCAATAATTTCAAAGACTGAAGAATGACTAATATTATAGATCATTTGAGGAGATTTTATCCCTTTATTCCCTGATAAGGGTAGATACTTATTGAGTTTATTTTAAAATATTTATATTTTGAATATAACAAGAATATAAACTGTTGCTTAAACTTTAATTTTAATTTTAACACTTTATTTTTTAGTTTTTTTTAAGAGAAAAAAAACTATATTTTCATCCTTGAAATATGGAGGTATAACAAATTCACTCCTAAATTAGAAAATGCATACAATTTGATCTTTGAATTTGTCTACATTAAAACAAGTCATTTCTTTTGAGTGACCTTTCTATTAAATTTAGGGATGAAATTTTTACTCTATTTATTGTAATATATGTAAATTCAGGAACCAAATTGCATGTATTTTCTAATTCAAGATCAAATTTATTACACTCTTGATATTTCAAGGATGAAATTGTAGCTTTTCTCTTTTTTTAATGTCTTAGCTTGCACAAAATAAAGCCAATTATGATATACTTTTTATGAATGTGTGTGATAAATATGGAATTTCAACCCACTTCTTGTCATTGTCGAATTTCTAGTACTTTGTATTTCTTTGTTATTTGTTTTTTACTTTGTACTCTACTTCATAAATAAAGCATTTCCACGTCATTTCCAATTTAAACCGATCTCTTCCTCGTATTCGGTTTGTTCTCCTTCAATTACTCCACTTTTAAACAGATCACTCCACTTTTCCCATTCGGTTTGGTCTCCTTCAATTACTCTTGATGAAACTATATGAGACACCTTCCTCTACAACTATACACATATCAGCTTCATTCTGATTTATTATTCTTTGAATATTCATTATCCTTTTCCTTTTCCTTATGCTTTTGATTCAATTATAATTAGGATTTATCTTCACCCCTTTGATTCATCAATTAACTTTGCATTTTCTAGTTTCTGTTTTTGCATTTATTGAATAGTTTCATTTTTGTCTTGTACTTTTCTCATTTGATTTCTCGTGATTGGTTTAAAACATTTGCTTTTGTGAATTAGTTGAAATAAAAGATGCAAAATATAAAGAATAAGGGATGTGCATTATGAAAATTTGGTAGTAAGGGATGTGTATTATGAAAATTTGGTAAAGTATTTTTTGTCTAAAAATTATTTTAAATATTTTTTTATGATATAAAAATATTTTTTCAGAATATGAAAATTATAACTTACAGAAAAAGATGTTTTTGTGCTTTTTTAATACTTTTTTTAATTGCCTAAACATATTTTAAAAAAAAATACTTTTTTTTAAATTAAAAGGGCATCCAAACGAGCACATAATCATAAATACTAATTAGATAAAAAATATAAACATAGCAGTCAAATCTAAAAACTTGAAACAAAGAGCATAGCAATGTAAAATGAATATGTATCCTATGAAATCATTATAAACTGGTGTCGGCAATTTCGTTGGACAAATATTAAGTTAAAGTATAAAAGAAAACTAGTATATGATGGAAATCATACCAAGTTATTTTATATTTTTTTTTCAGTTTCTCAAAGATATTTTTCACTAAAAACAATTCTATTCGAGTATTATGAGACACTTAAAAGTGGATGACTTTTCCATTTGAGATTCGAATCGTAATTCACTATGTTGTGGTAGACTAGCCTCTTATAGTTACACCAAAGCTTTTTTGAACCCTAAACTGTTGGACCAAATCTTAGTTAGTGCCAAGGTTTTTTTCTTTTTTTTTTCGATTGACAAAAAGTTTAGGTGGATTCGACCTTGGTCATCTTACCAAGGTTAAGGCATGACCTTTGAGCTCAGAAAGCACTTACAATAGACTTATGAGATTGTCTATCAATAGAGCCCTCAAATCGATAATTGAAATAGATATGAGTATGTGTTTTACCAATTGTGCCAACTCTTTGGCTAGTTGGTGCCTAGTTGCTTTATTGGTAGATTTATGTTAAATTTTCATAATAATGATCTAACACTAGAAATACCCAAAGACACATTTAACAATATTGTATAGCTATATATTAACATGCATATGTATATACAAAACCATGGACAAATTTGTCTTTAATGCGAATATGCAATTTAATCCTTGAAAGATTCATGTGACAACAAGTTAGACCCTGAAAGATTTTTAATATCAAATAGGTTCTTGAAAGTTAATATGTGACATCATATTAATTTTTGAAAATTTTTGATATCAAATAGGTCATTAAAAGTTAAAATATCATATTACTTTAGTCCCAAAAAAATGCATGTGATATCAACCTTAAAACCTTTTAAAAGGACTAAATTGATGTCACATTTGATTTTTTTTATATAATAAATCAAAGTCAAATATTTTTCAAGAAGAAAATTGATATTACATAAATCTTTCAAGACTAAATTACATATTGAATCTTTTCTTTAAGTCACACATCTTAGCCAAATTTCGGGATTCAGTTGCATCAAAATGTTATTATTATACTCCTATACGATATGACAAGGAAAATGTTTAATGTATAGACATGTCGTATAAAAGTTGTATGTTATTGTGAGCATGAGCGAGTATAGAAACATACATGTATCATAAGATAAATTGCATTGGGTGAACCAGTGAGTTGCATGTGAGGCTGGGAGGTGTTTAGAAAATAACGGCAGATTTGATTTGATCCAGCTTTGTCAAATATCCTCACTCACCTATTTGTACTGCTGAAGGAAGAATTTTTTTTTCTTGCAAGAAAGTTAAGTTCATCACAAACAGACCTTTGAGCCTGAAAACGTCCGGTTATATAAATGATGAAGAAAAAAAAAATTGGCGGTATGTGAAAGGGATGGCAATTAGGGTTTTAGGTTACTGTGTTAATTACGCCTTTTGAATTCTTCAGCAAAAGGGATCTGCAGTTGCTTGATGTTTGGCTATGGGTCTTCTATAAAAGCTTGCTGATCATACAAGAGTATCATGATAATCTCATGATTAATTTATTTTGTTGTACTTTTTTAAATATTTTTTTTATAAAAACAGTAATTGATATGAAGGTGCTCCCACCAGCACTATCTCAGGAAGGAAAGATAGTCGTAAGTCAAATTGGGATACAATTAGAGAAAAAAAAAATTAGCAAAAAAATAGAGAAATAAATTAGAGAAAAAAAAACATGATAATTACTATGTACTGAGACTCGAAATAAATATTCATTTCATATACTAAGAAAAAAAATATTATTTGGGATAATTTTTTACTACTGTTCTAAACTGTCCTATGTCTCCATCTTCATATATGTATATATAATTGTCAATTTACATTATGTATGCATTCTCGTTTTCTTTTGATTTCCTTGTAAGAAAATCAGATTGAGAAAGAATTTATAACAACACCAAACAAACAACAACCTAATGCATAGCAAACCACCAAAAAAAAAAAATTAGAAAAGAAAGAAAGAAAGAAAGAAAGAAAAGGGAGTTTAATAAGCCATTCACTTCACCACCCCTCACAGAAGAAATTTAAAACATGCATGAGATCACTCTTTCTCTCTCTGTCTCTCTCTCACAATTTAAAACATGAGATCACTCTTTTTCTCTCTCTCTCTCTCGCTATCCATCTACATCATTTATATCATTTGTCCCTCCATAAATGCTTTTACACCCTCTCAATACCCTCTGCAATAACTCCGTGCGGCCAAATCCTCTCCACCTGTTCTTTCCTCCTCCAAGCCTTCTATCTATTCGTTTACTATCTCCTACTTTGTTTATTTTTCGGCTTTCTGCGTTTCTTTCTTTCTTTGGCCCTACCTTCTCTCTTAAACCCTATTATTATAACAGATGTGCAGGTCTCAATCACCACTGCCCCCGGAGCAACCCTTCCAGTTCCCTAATTCCCACACATTAGTTGTCCGGTGACCCACAACGGTTTCTACCTTCAACATCTCAGGTTCCTCCATCAACCCCTTGAGGTTCCTTCTTGTATGCATGTTTCTTACGCGTACATTATCTTTGACTTGCCTTTCTTAAATCCATGTTTCGGTTATGTGTCTAGTCAGTGGATGAGAGAGAAAGAGGAGCAACGGTTGGGTTCACATTTTACACTATTTGATCTCAGTCCCTCAGCAAGCGTTACATAGTCACCTATAGTGTCAACTTTTCACACTGTCAACTCTTTCCTTATTTGTCTTTTCTGATTTCCCTTTTTATCTTTTTTTTTTTCTTCATTTCAAAGTCTTGCATGTAAGAGTATTAAAGCGAAGGACAACCAAAAGTCATTCGTGCCCTCTTGCAACCTGCTAGAATCTGATTATATTTGTTCACAGTTCTGTGGCTGAAACGGACAATCCTTATACCAATTTCTCCTCCCCACAAGCGCTAATATCAGTAAAATGATATAACCACAATGCCTACGACCGCATTTAGAATTACCAAGACAAAGTGAAGCAGAGAGAACATCTATAAAATTAGAAGAGGGAGATGCTTTGGTAACTTTTGGGTATGCGAAGCGGTGGCCGGAAAAAATGCATCCACCCACACTTGCATGCCATCAAATTCCAGTGAGAGAAAGCTAGCGTTTGGTTTTTGCTGCAGTCATCTTCAAGCGTCCTCAAACAGGTGACCACTTACTTTCTCTATTACTTTTTCTCCTAATAAAACAGAGAGAGAATACTATTGTACGAAGGTTAAAGCTTGCAATGGAACAGGAGTTTCACTAATGGAAAATCTGAAATTTTCTTATTATGTATATATAGGGCATTTCATAAGATGTGGGTAAAAAGCACTTTCGACCAATTTTATACGGAGCTTTTTACCGATCAATTGTTGCTGTTGCTGTTGCTGTTTAAACGATTCAACTTTAACGGCTTTTCCTTTTTTTGTTTATTTTGAGCTGACTTAATGGTTGTTATCCTGGGAAAGAAAAGCTTCCAAGTCAGTGCCTTTGATGACGAAAGCTTTTTTAAAACGTTGTCTAATTCGTTAATTTGACGGCCCATTCTATTTTGTTCAAGTAAACAACGTCTTCTAGCTCCGCCTCTACATAATCGCTGCACATGTATTCTGTGTGTTCTTGAATTCCTGTTATGGCAGATTCCAAAGTAGACCGTGGCCTCTGAAATCTTAAGGATTTGCGTCAATGTTTCCCACAAACATGTTTGATTCTCAGCATCACATGATGTTTGATATGTCACCCCACAAGACTTCCTCTGAGAGCGATTTGGGAAGGGCCAGAGATGATGAGGTCGAGATCAAATCAGGCACTGAGACCATGGACACTCCTTCCGGTGACGACCAAGACCCCAACCAACGACCCAAAAAGAAGGGCTACCATCGCCACACACAGCACCAGATACAAGAAATGGAAGCGTAGGCACCATTATTCCAACACAACTTATCCCTTTCTCTAATCTAATATGATGTTTGTTTGCTCAGTTTGCTTACTAGACATTTTTTGAACTTCGATTTGTCAGCTTCTTCAAGCAGTGTCCTCACCCAGATGACAAGCAAAGAAAGGAGCTGAGCCGTGAGCTGGGATTAGAGCCGTTGCAAGTCAAGTTCTGGTTCCAAAACAAGCGCACCCAGATGAAGGTAAAGGAGAGAGTCTCTAGTCAGTACCTTTAACTTTGAAATTTGAAGTAGTTACACCATTATAAAATGACCCTTTCTGCTGTTTGTATGCATATATAGTCTCAAAATGAACGCCATGAGAATGCTATATTAAAGGCTGAGAATGAGAAGCTTCGTGCTGAGAACAGTAGATACAAGGAGGCCCTAAGCAATGCTACATGCCCCAGTTGTGGAGGCCCAGCTGCTCTTGGTGAAATGTCCTTTGACGAGCAGCACTTGAGGATTGAGAATGCTCGACTAAAAGAGGAGGTACGCTTGCACCACAAAAGAAGCATAATGTGAAGGATTATTCCTTTTTGTCTCTCTTTTTCTTCGTGGTTGAACTAAGCTTCCTTTTTCCTTTAATACCTCAGATTGATAGGATTTCAGGAATAGCCGCCAAATATGTTGGAAAGCCCATGACTTCCTTTTCCAACCTTTCATCTCGCAATAACAATCACATGCCTTCTCGCTCGCTTGATCTTGGAGTTGGTAGCTATGGAGCACAGTCAGCTGGCATGGTGGGAGAGATGTATGGTGGCAGTGACCTTCTTAGGCCACTCCCAGTTCCTGCTGATTCTGACAAGCCCATGATTGTGGAGCTTGCTGTTGCAGCAATGGAGGAACTAACAAGATTAGCTCAGGTTGGAGACCCTTTATGGGTCCCCGGCAGCCACCTTAGTGAGATTCTAAATGAAGATGAATACTTGAGGACTTTCCCTAGAGGTATAGGGCCGAAACCCTTGGGCTTAAGATCTGAAGCTTCAAGGGAATCCGTGGTGGTTATCATGAATCATACTAAACTCGTTGAGATCCTTATGGATGTGGTAAGTGTTGATGTTCCCAATAATTAATTTCTTAGTGTTCCTATTATAATTTGTTGAGTGAAGCGGTTTTGACTGTGATATATACCTCTTTGAATTGAAAACGGTTTTCAGAACCAATGGTCAACTATGTTTTGCGGTATTGTATCAAGAGCATTGACACTTGAAGTCCTTTCAACTGGAGTAGCAGGAAACTACAATGGAGCCCTGCAAGTGGTAGTGATCAGTTTTCTCCCTTCGTCTTGCTTCTACTCAAGTATACATATTTGCATTTTCTTTTAACAAAGGTTTTTTTCATTCAGATGTCAGCTGAGTTCCAGGTCCCTTCACCACTTGTTCCTACTCGTGAGAACTATTTCGTAAGGTACTGTAAGCAGCATCCAGATGGGACATGGGCAGTGGTTGATGTTTCCTTGGATAATCTGCGACCTAGTACAATCTCAAGAAGCCGACGAAGGCCCTCTGGTTGCTTAATTCAAGAGCTGCCAAATGGTTACTCCAAGGTGACATTTTCATTTGAGCTTCTGTAGTGTCCACATTGTTGATAATCTCAAGTTCTTTGATCTTTTCCCTTTGGTACATCAAGGGCTACATCCCAAGTCAACTAGTTGTTGTCTTCTTTAATTATTCCTCAGGTTACATGGATTGAACATGTAGAAGTGGATGATAGAGCAGTGCATAATATATATAGACCTTTAGTTAATTCTGGCCTTGCCTTTGGAGCTAAGCGGTGGGTGGCTACATTAGATAGACAATGCGAACGTATTGCTAGTTCAATGGCCAGCAACATACCAGCAGGGGACCTTTGTGGTACGTCACATATCAACATTCTTATTTTATTTTTATATGCCTTTGATATTTTGTTTAATAAGAGCATGCTATAATATATACTCATATAGATGACTAAAGTCGCATTTCAATCCGTTATACACAGTGATAACCAGTCCCGAGGGAAGGAAAAGTATGCTGAAGCTGGCAGAGAGAATGGTAATGAGCTTTTGTACTGGTGTTGGAGCTTCTACAGCACATGCTTGGACAACGCTATCAGCAACTGGATGCGATGATGTGAGGGTCATGACCAGGAAGAGTATGGATGACCCCGGCAGACCCCCTGGTATAGTGCTCAGTGCCGCAACTTCTTTCTGGCTTCCTGTTCCTCCCAAGAGGGTTTTTGATTTCCTTCGGGATGAAAACTCAAGAAGTGAGGTATGTATAAGATTTAAGTGCTTCTATCTTCTATGTTTATAATACGGTAGTAAGAAAAGAAATATATCAGGATTTTTTTCTTTCTTTTTTTTTTTTTTGAATTAGTGAAGAATATTTTAGGCTAACAGTTACTCAGTGTGGTAAATGTACCACTTCATGTTTCTTGGTTGATAGAGTCAACAATGTTGAGTATATACACTTGGCCACTGCAAGTTTAACTCCAATGAATCTGTAAGCGGGTCTTGTGGTTATTATTACTACTTGCTTTTACACATGCAATTGAAATTACAGTGGGATATTCTCTCCAACGGGGGTCTAGTTCAAGAAATGGCACACATAGCAAATGGTCGTGATCCTGGCAACTCTGTCTCTTTACTTCGTGTCAATGTAAGTTCCTGCTATATTCGTAGAGGTACAATTAGCACATCCTTGATTATATCTCATTAACATATACCCTAACATGTCTTTTGGTAAACACCAATTGCAGAGCGCAAATTCCAGCCAAAGCAACATGCTGATACTTCAAGAG
Organism: Pterocarpus santalinus; assembly: GCA_031439595.1. Taxonomy (NCBI): domain Eukaryota; kingdom Viridiplantae; phylum Streptophyta; class Magnoliopsida; order Fabales; family Fabaceae; genus Pterocarpus; species Pterocarpus santalinus. The sequence continues at coordinate 962,440 of CM062531.1, forward strand.
AGTTGCACTGATTCTACTGGCTCATACGTAGTGTATGCTCCTGTGGATATTGTTGCCATGAATGTAGTTCTTAGTGGCGGGGATCCAGATTACGTTGCCTTGCTACCCTCAGGTTTTGCTATTCTTCCTGATGGGCCTGGCCCAAACGGAGGACCAATACTTGATGTGGGGTCCGGAGGTTCTCTGCTGACAGTTGCGTTTCAGATCCTAGTTGATTCAGTCCCAACAGCAAAGCTATCTCTAGGTTCAGTGGCCACTGTTAACAGTTTAATTAAGTGCACAGTTGAAAGGATTAAAGCTGCAGTGATATGTGACAGCACCTAATTTCAGAGCCTTCGTATGGTAATCAAATAAACCACTCAGTATTAATTTAAATCAATTGACAGCGGCAGTTTTAGGACTGAAGTTCATTGGCGAAATAAGTCCTTTTTTTTAATGCCATGAAGCTGAAATAATATTTGTGGTAATGAAATGAAGCAAAACCTTAATTAGAACTGATATAACTAATTTACGATCATTACTTTCTTAATTAATGCGGCAGCAGAAGAAACTGAAAGGTGCTATTATGCTATGTTGCAGTTAGAACAAAGATAGAAAGGTGACAAGCTTGGATGGTGGTGCATACTAGTTTTCAGAGCAAGGGGAACGAGTCAATGAACGCACCTTACAGTATCTTTTCATTGTTAGACTTCGAAGGATCTTAGGTTCGGGTATTGACTTTCACTGCTGAAAAGTGAAAACGAAAGTAGTTCCATCAGGCCTTGATGTTTTAACTTAGAGTAACTCCGAACTTCACCTTTATTTATTTTAGCGTAGTCATTTCCCGTTGTATTGTAGACTTGAGCTAACTTTCCTAATATGGTTTTAATGTTGTTGTATTGTAGCGCAATTTTTCTCTCTTATTTTAAGTGTTTCTTTAGTGTTGGCACATTTGTTATTACAATCACATTTCATGCACGGCTTTTTCGAGTTTTTCAAATATTTGCTAAAATTAACAAAGTCATTTGTTTTCATTGTCACTACAGTAGCGTAACTAATAAACTTCATAATTGAACAATGGTGTTGATTTAAAAGCGGACGAATGATGATGCCAGAGAGCCGCATTCGTGAATTATATTTTCTTCACACTTTTCGTACTGTTTTCGTAATACTTGTTTCGAGCCATATAGCATTGCTGAAGGACCAAATGGGTATTGAACCCAAAAAAAACAAAAAATATTAAAATCAAACTAAATTAACTTAATTAAATTTAATCGGTTCTGTAGGGCGTTGGAAAAATTAAACTGATTGAACCAATTGGGTTGAAAACCAAATTGTTTAGATTAAATTTTATAAACCGAACTAATTTGGGTTCATGTTGTGATAAAATATTATAATTATGAGTAATATAATATATCTTCCTAAAACATCCTTCTAATTATTTCCTAATTTTTAAAGAAGGAAAATAATGAATACTTTTTATGTTTTTAAGATATAAATGCATTTGTAAATTAAACTTTCAATATTTTCTATGTCTAGTAATTAGGAGGATGTTTTAGGAGGATATATCATTTTAATTTCTATAATTACTATTTACTTTATTTGGTGTTGCTTTTGGACGACAACTTTTACATGTGCTAAATTAAACCTTGATAGGGTATTATAGCAGCATTTGAAATTGAAAACTTTTAGGTGCTTTCCAACAGTATTAATTCTTAAATGTATATTACATCAGTTATGTGAATTATTATTATCATTTTAATTTAAAATTATATTTTTAATGCTAATTATAATACAATTAAAGTTCTGTGAGTTTTTTTTTTCCAAATAATAATGAATTTGTATCAAAACCGAACCCAGTCAAATTTAAATTGGTTCTATAACTTGTGGACATCAAACTGAGTATACAAGCTATAATTATAAGAATTTTTTTTTTCGTGAAATATAATTATACAAGACTAATTCAAAATTCGAAGATCGTCAAATTAAATTCAATCAGGGAGTTGGTGAAACCAATCAATGTAACAAGCTGTTAGCATGCAAAGGGCCCTTAAGTTGGTGGTGTTTCTTTAAGAGGTGTGGGCAGCCAAGGCACTAAAGGGATTTGCGCCTTATGGTAGGTTACCGTAAATGCTATTACTATTAGTTCCAACATGAAATTCAGCCCGCTTATATCATATGTCGACGCCCCTTTATAAAAAATGAGGTATTAATTAAAAGGGATTGGTAAAGAAGCTAGAAGTGAAAGGTTAATTTGATAGATTAGACAATGACATCAAAACAGTTATTTTGTCTCCTTGACAGAAAGAAAGGGAGGGATGTAGCCTTTGAAAAACAAAAGTAGATAGTATAAAATTGTTCTTTTAAAAAAAAAAAAATTAAAATAATTCTTGCTGGTGAGTTTGTGCTGAAAATTTGGTTTGATCCAGTTAAAAACCCAAATACTATGGTAGATGCAGTGCACGGAAAGCTCAGGCGATAATTGGAGGTAGGATAAAAGAAATGGTGTAAGCAAAACACATGGCACCTCAAAATTTTATCGATCTTTCCACGTACGGTGCCTGGAAAACATGGCTCTTAATTTAATCCTAGTAGTGGATTTTCAGATAGCAAATCAACTCGTCTCCAGACACTTTGTCTGTAAGCTTTTAGAAAGTTAGAAAGTTTAACCCATCACTTTTAAGACTGAGGATCACTACATTATTATAAGTGAATACATGCATCAAAATGTTAATATAGTTTATCATAAACAAAATCCACTTGTATTAAAGGGTACGCGTGATAGCGGAGATGTGACCAACATTAATCCGAAGCTTAAAAGTCCAAAAAAAAGGACGATTCCCAATTGAGTAATTAATGCTATATATACATCAGAAAACACATGGCTGAATCGAAAGAGTGTGTGTTGCTTGGATATCATACCGTTACTCTCCGTCATTTATGCCTGTGAACTGTCTATTTACAGTAAAATGCCTCCCGCTATATTTTCATCATCGGGTACACGATTATCTATTGCCTGCACAATTTACAATAACATACGAGTGAAACACCCACCAAACCAAATGAATTATTGAAGATGATGGTGATAGTGGTTAGAGCAGCCAGCTACGGTGTTCAAATTATAATGGAGGCAGCATTAATTAATTGGTAGAAGAAAGTATACGGTATAGAGGATGGGAGTGTTTCTACAAGGAAGAGAGAAAACAAAGGAGTTACAAAGAGCAACTGCTGCTTAAGAGAAATACTATCTGTTCATAATATTTATGAGACATTCTATCGACATATTTTCATTTATCAAATGGATGAGGTGTAAAACTTAGATCTCATTACTAGATAGAAGTATGGCAGCGTACAAATCCCATAAATATTATGTACAAATAACATTACTAGCTGCTTAAGCGTGAAGGAGAGGAAGATATAAGATAAGCAAGGAAGCGTACTGAGAAAAGCAGATAGTCATTTATAGCGTTTGCCGGAAATAGTTAAGAGCAGGCGCGTTTATATTTGGAGCTGCAAATTAATATCATTGCTGGGTTGGCGACCTTGCTAGCTATTTCTCTAATGAATCTCGATCTTTTTGGAGTTCTCTTTTTTTTCTTCATTCTTCTGCTGCGGCCTGCAGAACACAGAGGCAGTGGTGGTAGGCCGTCAGGCCAATATTAATTTCATGAGACAGAGAAAGGACTGAAGATATAAGAGGTTTAGGTTTGCTTGCAATGCTAGCCTTTATGTGCTTTTCTTTTTTTTCACCCTTTTAGGACGTTACTGCAGTTATTTTTATTTTATTTTTAAATTCATGAAAGATAAAAGAAGGTGCAAGTACGTGAAGGCTAATGATTTTACTGCGGGCACTAAAACTTAGGGCTGGTATGGAAATCTAGGAATATACTGCTCAATCAAGCTTTTGCTCTGTATACCACCTCTAGATTTATTTAATTGATCAAAATGCTGACATTTTTCTAATAAGTACCCTAATTGCTAAATAAAAAATATTAAATATTAAATATTTTTTTTATGTTCATAAGAAGTTAAATATATTTATATTTATTTATTAAATATTAAGAGAATATTTTAAGATAATATAACAAAGCTATTAATTTATTAATGAAAAAGTACCTTTGGATGTGAAGAAAGAATAATAGAGTGTCAGAATCAAGTTATGTCAATGTAACTTTAAGTATAATTACATTATTTATAACTCTCTTTAAAATATATTTTTTATTAATCTAACCATTAAATTATAATTATTTATCATGAAAATCATTTATGTTAAATTTTATAAAAATTGAATATCAATAAGAATGTAATCAAATGGCTATTTTTTATGTATATTTTAAATATATAAATTATGTTAATTTTGATGTATATAAAAAGAATATCAAATAATTTTAGATTAATGTAAAATTTTATAAAGATTATGTACAAGATATAAATTTATAATCCAACGATATATTTTGTAAAAAATTAAATGAACAAAAAATTATTTAATGGTATAACAATTATTTAAAGTTATACCAATGTAATTTAATATTTACATATAATAGATCATGTTCATAAAATTTCACATTAATCCATATATATATGTTGCAATTTAGTTAAGTAAAAAAAAATGAGAGAAACAAATATAGTTATATATAGATGATTTTTTATTTTACTTTTTATGATAAAAGAAAAGAATATAAAGATGGAGTCATAATTTTAGGACACTAATAAATTCTCTCTCTATTTTCTTTTCAATTTTGAAGAGAAAACTTTTTGAGTGGGACTGACTATTATTTTTTTTATCTCATTTTTCTCTTGTTATCTGAACAAGGAAAAATCATGTTTCTACCATTTTTTCTTTCTCATCTTCTTTCCTTTATTATTTTCTATGCAGTCAAATAAAGGTTCAACACCAGAGAGTGTCCCCCCTCTTTTTTTTTTTGTGGATATCAATGCAAGCATAAAAGGGGGGAGGAGCTCCCCTGTGTACCAATAATGGCGCCTTTTAGGGTAGACTAGAGAGCATACTATGACTCGCCAGTAATATCTCTTTTCTCATTTTTTTGTTTTTGGTCGAAAGCTGGTATTCATTTAAAAACAGGGAGCCTAACTCCAGGGTGGGCAAATGATAAACAAAGAGTCACAGGCCCACAAATGGGAGCAAAACACATCAGTGACAAACACACTCAATAGAGCTCCATTGCGCCCCCAACAAAATATCCCCCCTCTCCCGACCAAAAAAAAAAATACATACTCAGTAGCCAAGATCTTATTTAGCGCTAGCTGGTTCAGAATTTGGGTGCCGAATTTGTTGATCCGTGCATGTTTGGGACTAACATTAGTCCCAGTTGAAAATTACAAAAATAAACCTCCTAAATGTTTGCAACATAGATGTATTCTATAATGCACCTTACAAAGTAAGGTGCGTCATGCACTTTATATATGAAGTTAGATGTATCGTGCTCCTCCTTCCCTGTTTTCGTTGTTTTTCCTCCATCCAAGTACTGAACCAATGTTTTAGCCTAGTGCCACCGCTCCACGACTACCCATGCCTTATCGACAACGACACCGGTGCCACCCTCACCCACACCAACGTCCATCACTCCACCTGCTGCATTGCTGCCGACCTCCACCACATTGGCATCTGCCAGGGCAACATTATCATGCTCCTCCTTTGCAGCTACCCCCACTTCGCCCTTATCTTCCTAGGCACCTTCCGCCGCAGCGCTGCTATCACCACCGCTAACCCCTTCTACACCCGACGAAGCTTGCTAAGCAAGCTGCCACCACCAAGTACCGCCTCATCATAATGTAATCCGCATCCCTCACCACGCAAAAGGCGCTGGAGTTGCTAATCGAGCTCACTGGGACAAGGCCGAGGTTCCTCTAGCGGTAGCTAGTGGATGTGGTCGGGGTAATGCTGCAAATCGTGAAGGCGTAGTCCTTGGCAGAATGGACAAGGTATTTGGAAATCGAGTCCGTGATAAAGCAGGTGGAGGCAAGGGAAAGGGCACCGGGGATGATGAGGAAGCTGCCACAGTTCATTAGCAGGTTATTCGCCATATTGATGAAGATGCTTTTGGATATTAGGGATGATCCTACTTGGCACAATGGAAAATCTCCCTCCACCGCGAGGTGGCCACAATGATGGCAATAAGGGAGTCATTGCCGGCGGCAGAGGTGGTGGTGATGGTCCAGTTTTGCCGGCAAAGAGAGGAAGGAGATAAGGTGTTTATTTAGCCACATTTTTATTTTCATTTTGCCACATTTTCAGTTCATTTAGCCACATTCTAATTTTTATTTAACTATATTTTTTTAATGTAGCTTAATATAGGTATAGGCTACACTCCTAAGGTGCATCATGCACCATATTTATAGGATACATTTGAGACAAAACCTGCAACATAAGGCCTGTGGTTGTTTTTTTTTTTTTTTTTTTTTTTTGTGCAAATAGAACCGCTGTCCAATTTCTCCTTTTCTTGGGCACATTCCCTTTGTGCTGGCAGATCGATGGAGGAACAGGGCTGGGTGATAGTTAATAGTGCGGTTGCTAAATAGAGGATTAGTGAGAGAGCCTTGGTGGCGGTTCTGCACTGTTCAACGATTTGGATCTGAAAACAACGAGACTTTCGTGGACAGATGAGGTCGAGGGCTTGGTTTAGAAAGAAGGGCCTTCGATCTGTAGAGGGTGGAACAGAATATGCTGGACGGGAAGTCACCGGCACAGCTAGCTGGAAAGTCGCCAAAGCTGATGGAGTGGAGGTTGGTGGAAAATTTTATTTGATTTTTTTTTTTTAAGTTTATTGATTAAAATCTATGCAAATGCCCTGTAATTAACGTCGTTTATGGTATATCTAACAGTGTAGAACTTCATTTGGAGGGACAATCTTCGTGAGGAAAGCATCGCAGTCTGAAAGTTTTGATAAGTGAAGATTCCATAGCTGGTTGGTCATTCTGAAGTGGCAAAGGTATAGTGATTTATATCAATCTCGGCAGCTTTTATTTTTATTTTCATTTTTTTAAAATTTTTGTATAAAAACTGGGCAGTTGTGTATAATTTATATTGATGAAATCTTATGTGAATGACATTTTGCTTGAGGCCGATCCGGCTAGCTCTAGCACAATGGGTAAATTATGCCATCAATGTCATCTTTCAGAATGGGTAACTTATACTATAAATGTCTAAATTGTTTAAAAAGAAGTATTGCTTGTTTTATCATATGATAATATTTAGAATGCTTAACAGTGAATATAGAATTGTAGACCATTACTTCGTGACAAAAGGCATGAGTTTAAATATTATTTTTCTGATGCAAGTGAGTATTCCTGTTGACTCTGCTTTGAGCAAAATTTAGAAAGATTTTGCTGTTGTTCCTGTTCTGGATGCTGTCTTCATATAACATAACTTCAATTACAGTCAAAACAATGACAGCCGAGGATAAAACAAAAAGGCTATATAAACATCCACAATTTCTTCTCCTTTAGGACACTCCAAAGAAATGGCCATTACCAAAACGGAATAAACAAACTATTCTCACTACTATATCCCACATGAATGCCAACTCAAGTATCTACAATTAAGTGGTGTAGCACATTTTTATTAATCAAATTTGGCAGCAGCATCCCTCCAAGGCCTCAAATCATGGCCGCACGCGTTGGTGAGGTACAATAGGACTAACAGAGGAACATGTGAATTACCGTCTCATCGCAACCAGCAATCATGGTACCAAAGGATAATCCCATTACATGGTAAGAGTATAAAATATTAGAAGTAGTTTTGAGGCTCCAGCCGCTGAAATTCTCCGTTTGTTTGCTAACTCGTGCAACTGGCACTCAAAATAGCACAACTAAATCAGAGAAGCCATTTGTGACGTCTAAAATATCAAAGGAAATAAATCATATTGGGAAGCAAAAGATAAAAAAAGCTAAATTCTTAAATAAGAAAAATCATACAGCTTACTAGGATATAAACCTACATGGATTCAAAGTTGAAGATGTGAAAATCATACAGAAATATCTGATAAGTCAGAAAATTGATCAAGAATTCCACACACATCACGTTGATATGCATCAACATGATTATTATGCTCCCAATTGGAAGACACAACAGCAAACAATACATATATGTTTAGCTTCTTGCATCGAAGTTGAGTCAATCCATCAAGGTTTTTGGTACACAAAATAAGCGAGTCAATCCTACGTGAATGATTATTACATCTCAGTTTGTCTACTTATAGTATCAATCATGTGACAAACTATAGGGAATATTCCCTATATCCACCAGTAACTAACTATCAGTAGCACCAATAATTTAACTACTAGTAACCGACTCTTAATCAAGTTGAATAATGTACTGCATATAGTCCCCAAGATTCCTGTGCCAAAACTGGTAATGAATTTGAGATACTGCAGATGGTCAAAAACAAAGACAAATGTGACAATAAATAAATAAACTCATTGTTTCATTAGCATTAACATAATGAATTTGCAAAATGAAAAAAACAACTTTTAACAATTGGAAGATTTAAAAAAATAGACAGATTTTCTAGTACCTTTGTAAATCCGTACCTTTGGTGCCCTTTTGCTTTTTTTTTTTTTTAATATGTTTTGTTAGCCTACCCTTCATAGACTAGTTGACAGCGCATTGGCTCATGCTTGCTTCTCCATTCGTAGGTTGAGAGTTTGAACTACTCTCATCATCACTTTTCCATTTTTCACAATTTTTTCACTTTTAATAATTTTTGCAATGCATACACACAGTACAGTGCATAAATGAGATTCTCACCTGGCACTGATATATTAACAAAATAATAATACCTCATTAATTTTTATGAAATAATGCAATGACTATTACTTTTGATTGCATAAAGTTGGATGAAACGTTTATAATTAGATTAAAAGTTATCATTGATATAGTAAAGGTATCATTTTATTTTTTTGTAATTTTTTTTTAAATTGTATCTAATTTAAGATACTGTGTATATCTACCTTAAGATACCAAAAAAAAAGATAGAAGTGGGAAATTAAATAATTTTTTATTGAATTTTTACTTAAATATTATAGAAATATATCATATATCAAATGTTAATTTTAATGATTAATATATAATAACTTTTTTATTTGATTTCAATACATTGTTAGTAAGATGTTAAATAAAAGGGAGAAGAAAAATAAAATGAATTACGTTATTTATGTAAAGTGAAATTATTACTTATATAAATAAAAGACAAAAAATTAACATTAAAATAAAAAAGATAGCAAATAAAAAAGGTGTAGAGTAAAAATAAGATAAAAACAAGCAAATAGCAATTGGTAAATAGAAGAGTTATGACTATTTTTGTAATTTTTCCCTTCTTTTTCTTTTTTCTCCCAATGAAAAAAATGCAAAAGGTGTAAAAGTAGCGCAGGAAAGATTCAACCCCTTGACTCCAAGGGTTGTGAGGCACACAGTTGAACCAAATGTACTGCTGCAGCACGTTTAAATGAAGGTGCGCACAAAAAAAATATAAAAGAAAAACAAAAGGGCACCAAAGGTCCAAATATACAAAGCATCCACCTTTAAAACATAAGAAAGAGTATATCAGAGTTGAGCACTTACATATGCCACCTCAACAATCAGCAACGACCATGACACCCCAGAACACATAGAGCTTCAAAATAAAACCATCTGAAGTAAACTTCGACCCTTTTGCATTGAACCATTAAAATTCAGCCCTTTTTACTCATGACCAATTAAATTTCAATGTCAACCCTTTTAACCGTGAACAATATAATTAAAAAAAATAGCAATTTTCAAACTTGAATTGGGAAGCTTGAGCGATGGGGTTTCTGAAAATCCTACAACGATGTCGCTTGCAAGTCCATTTTGTGTACAAAATGATTCAAGACCACTTGTATCATGCTTCATTATTATAGACCGAATGTAGAATATAAAATAAAAACATTATTCCCTATATAAAAAAAAAAATTGGGAGAAGAAATTAAAAAAGATGCGAGCTTTATGTTTAAGGTGTACCAGTTCTAGGAGAATAACAAGTTGCAGTGTGTGATGTGGTGCTTGACGACACATATTATTTACCTTCCCTTTTGAATCGCTAGGTCTTTGTTTTCAAAATAGGGTTTCGGATGAGGCCACAACTCAAATATGCTGTTGCTCTGATTTTCAATACTGCTTATCGCCTTCCTCCACAATCCAACAATGAAAGCCACCAAGGTAGCTATCCCACCTTTGCCATAGAAAGACAAAAGAACTCGTATGCAAATATTAGGGTGCGTTTGGTTTGTGAAAATATTTCCTATTTTCATTATCTGTTTTCATTTTTTGAAAACGATTTTCATTTTCAAATTTTCTGAATTTAAGAAATGCGTTTGGTTTGTCTATTTTTAAAAAGGGAAAATAATAAAAATATGTTTGGTTTGTCTATTTTCAAAATATATTTTCAAAATCAAATTTCAGATAATAAAATTATATTTATTATTAAATAATAAAAATGATATATATTTGATTTGTATATTTTATTTATTTACTAAAAGTATTTATTAAAATAATTAATAACTCTATAAAATATTAAGATTAAGAATAAAATGAATTATTTATTTTTAAGTTATTTTATTATTATTATCAATTATTATAGTTTGATTGATATATAGATAAATATTTAAATCCTATAGTTAGTATTATTTTATTATATACATTATCAATGTAAAAATATTTTATACAGACATTCAATTATATATTATTACATTAATAAAAGTGTTTGACTTAACCACCTACTATTTTAAGAATCTTACAAATAAAACAAATTAAATAATTGACAAAAATAAAAAATTGAAATGGGAGGGTTCGAACCCCCAACGGCACGTTCGCATCAGCACATTAGCCAATCGTGCTACGAATTCCTTTTTGGGTGTTTTGCTCTTTTATTTCTTTTTGTCCCTTTGGAAAAAATAAATTATTGACAAAAATAATAGATCTTGGCACTGACGGAGGTTCGAACCCACTTCACGGGTCTTCCAAATTCAGCCTGCAACCAACTGCGCTGCCAACTCCAGTGTGTTATGACTTGTCATTAATAATATATAACAAGATCTTGCAAGAGTGCGTTCAAATAAAAAGTAACATCGTCGCGGAGAATCGAACGCGGCTCGTGGCAGACGAAAAGAATGGAGTTCTGCTTATTTACCACAATGCCACCGTATTTTTATGGAAAATATTTTCAACAATCAAACATAAAAAGATGAAAATGTGAATCTGGCATTTTCAAATTTTCACTCATTTTATGAAATATTTTCTGGAAATATTTTCAAAATAATTTCAACAAATATATTTTTACTCTCTTTTTCTATTTTTACTGAAAATAAAAATAGAAAATGACAAACCAAACACCACCTTAACATTTCGAACATATAATAATATTTTTCTTGCTCTAAAGCATGGGTGAAACAACAACCGTCAGATATTAAAACAAAATCATTGAACGGATGCGACCGCATTGTGCGCGATAGGACTAACATTAGTCGCGAACATTCGAGACCAATGAATCTGGCACCCGTAATTTGCCAAGAAAAGATTTTATTTTTCTTTTTTTTTGTCAAAGCCAAGAACTTTTTTTTTTTTTTTTTTGGTGTTTGATTTGGTAGGGTACGCCAAGAATTCTTTTCTCTTTTTTTTTTGGTCGGAATTTCTTTTCTTTTGGTGGGAATACGCCAAGATAGTTGAGAAGTTAGTTATGGCAGAGAAAAATGAAGGCTCGGGTTAGTCGTTGGTGTGTCTTGGTTTAGGGCTTTAAATTTGGATTACAAGTTGGTCAAATTATCTTTGATCCAATGAACCAAGAAATGCGTTGGGTGGTCCATTATTCACCTACTAGAAACTCTTGCCCCAATCCGTGTAATTTACTAGACTTATTTTCAATTTTTTAAAATTAGAGGAATTAAATAGGATTTATACGCCGAGACTGATCGAAGATGAATGGTTGATTACATTGGGAATTTGGGACTCTTTCTGGGTTGGCGATGCGCAACTAGGTGAGGAGCATGTGATATCAGGGCGCTGAACCGATGCGAATTAGCTGAGGTTTAAAATTGAGCCGCTGTTCCAGGCCGGAGGAAATGAATAGTGTATAGAATCATAGTCGCATTATCTAAACTAATTTTTATGATATCAAAGGAATCTTACTCTCAAAGGTGATGTAAGATTCAATGGCGTGAAACCCAAATTAAAAAGTATGAGATTTGTTAAAAAAATTTAATTCTTTCAAAGTATTTCATTTAATGTCCTTTTTTATGTTAAAAAAATTCACATAGAATTGTTAGGTATTTGTTGAAAAAATTAAAAAAAGGAAAAGAAAGAGTATTAGGTATCCAAACCAATTACCTATTTAGATGAGCTGCTTAGAGATGAGCGTGCTTTATTTTATAAACAAAGATATTAATTTTAATACATGTAAAAGAGGTTTATCTTGCCATCTAATAACATGCTTCTATTTGCAAGATTTTTAAAATAGTAGAGTGGTTGAATCATACATTTTTATTGATGTAGTAATATATGATTGGATGTTTATGTAAATCTTTTAATAAATATCTTTTGTAGTCTTAATATTTTAGAGGGCTCATTTGGATGAGTTTCTAAAATGATCTTTTTTAAAAAAATCTTTTGAAAAAAGTAAAAGGTATTTTATATTTGAATGTAATATTAAAATATCTTTTTTTACTCTTAAATATTTTTTTATGTTTTAAAAAAGATCTTTTTTCACAAGATGAAAATTATAGCTTCTTAAAAATGATTTTTTTGTACTTTTTCTTATCATTCTACTTTTACTAAAAATTTTTAGCCAAAGATACAAAAAAACACCAAAATGTACTTTTTTATTAAAAAAGATTTTTTTAATCAAAATAACGGCATCCAAACAAATACAAAGTTGAAAACAATTTAGTCATAAAATAATTTTTGACATCAATTTGACTTTGACATTTTGAATTTTGACATCAATTCAAGAGATTAATTTATATGCATTAATAGTACAAAATAACTTTACACTATCATCCAATAGAAATGTAAGAAAGTGTCAAATCATACTAGATAACTATCCACTATGATTTAGTTTTTTTTTTTTTTACATTTTTATTCACTGATAGTGCAAAGTTATTTTATGCTGTTAGTGCATACAAATTAAACTCATCGATTCAATCCTATACCGATGATTTGATGAAAGATTTAATTTTACAAAAAAAATTTGTTAAGACTAAATTGATGCCAAATTTTTTTTACGGTCAAATTGTTGTCAATTTCAAAGTGTTACATTAAATTGATGTAAAAAATTTTTTCAAAATTTGATATCAACTTTAAAACATTAGGACTAAAAAAATTATTTACTCTAAACTTTTTAATAGTGTATCAAAAATAAATTCATAAATAAAAGATCTTAAGTATTCTTTATTTTAAGAGATAGCTATTTATTTCTCAAGTTTATGCAGACCAATTACATGCACGAAAGTTATTTTTCAATTTTTATGAAAATTAAATTTACAGAAAATGTACTCAAACAATTATTAATTGAAAAAAATTAGTGCTGTCAAATGAATTATAACTCATAAGCCAACTTAGTTTAATCCACTCAATAATGGATTTAGATGCTAAAAAAATAGTTTGCTAAGGCCTCTTATTAACATAAACTAGTTGCAGTACCCGTGATTTGCACGGGTTATATGTAAAAATAAATAAAATATAATAAAACATAAATTTTTAAAGAATTTATCATCTATTATATACTAATTATTACATAAATTTAACAAATAGATATATTATAATAAAAATAAGAAAAATGTGCACCAGGAAATAATAAATTTAATATTTTGATTTATACTTTTATTATAATGCATAAAAAGAAAAAATAAATTTATATTTAAATTATATTATTTATTAGTTTTAATTTAATAATAAATATTATACATAAAATATTTGATAATTCGGTATAATTATTTTAAATATAATTAGTGTATTTAATTAAAATTATATTAAATATTATTTGTTGTTAATTATATATTTTTTATTTAATTAAAATTTATATTCACTATTATTCATTGAAAATATTTATTTATTATTAGATATTCTTTATTAAAATTATTTTTTGCATAATTTATTTTTTTGGTTCAATAATTATTTTTATTGGAATAAAATATAAAAAATCAAAGAGTGGAAGAGACTTAATTCTCGTTTTGACACAATATATAATGCCTAATTACATAAATGAACACAATATATTATAATTTTATTAATTGTTTGGTATGACCAATATGTTGCAATAACTTATTCATTGAAATCTACTTATATATCGGAATAACATATAACTCAATCAAACCTTACAATAAGTGTTAAGCCTAGTTGAAATTTGATATACAAGGATTTTTCCTTTCATTTTTATTTGTCTCTCACATTTTCATATTTATGTTATAAAAATAATTTTAAGATATATATAAATAAAAATAATTTTTAATACAAATTATATTTATATAATAAAATTAAAACCAATATGAGTTAGTTGAAGCGGTAGGCGTGTCAATCCTATAATTAGGGGTCTCGGGTTTAAATCTTGAGAATAGAAAAAATCATCCCTGAAAGACCCTACCCTCTCCAGGGACAAGGGCTATCAAACAGGTCGAACTAACCAATTTAGGCCCGGTCTATTTACTCCGTAGGTCCTACTCGTTTTCTAGTGCCGACTGACCCATTTAACCCACAGGTTAAATAGGTTGAGCTGAAAATGGATTAGTTTAAACAAGTCATTATTTTTTAAATATAGTCCACCCATCTTTTGCAGGTAAATGGGTTGTCCCAACGGATTTAACCCATTTTGACGGTCTTACCAAGGACCTCAGTCGGGTCGGGTTCCCATTAATAGGACTCGAATACCAGTGGCCCCATCAAGATTAAAAAAATAATAAAATTAAAAATAATTATAATTAAAATAATAAATATTTTAAGAGTTATATTAATTTTCAATTTATAATTAAATAGTTAACAAGAATTACTATTTTATAACAAATTTCTCTTTTATATGTGTGGCAGGCACGAAAAATATCAATAAATAAAAGAGAGAGTATTAATTTTTTTATGTTTTATTAAAATAAAAAATGCTTATTAAAAATATATGAGTGAATAATACATATTATTCAATGTAAAAAATAATTAAGTATAATAAAAATAAGACATGTTTAAATAATAATATTTATTTTTTAATTTATATTTGATAAAAGTTATGATTTTTATTATAATTTTGTTTTTATTAGATTTATTTTTTATTATAATCATTTATTATAGTGAAAGGATAATATTATTTATCTAATTAAATATTTTACACAATGACATATTGAATATTGCATAATATTAATATTTTATCAAATCTTATATGATCAAACCATATACAATATGGTATTATACTATTAAAAAATATCCTATTAGTGGTGCCAAAGAGACCCTAAAGACTCATGTGTAATGTGTGTTAAGATAATGTCTTATAGTATAAAAAATAATTGTATAAGGCCTAATAATATAGAACTTGATATAATTTTAATACTATATAACATTTGGTGCAATATTGTATAGAATACTTTGTTATATTAGATAATAATATTATCTTCTTATTATGACATATAGTAATTTTAATTACAAGAAAAACATAACAAAAAATGAACTTATGATAGAATAGCAATTTTATTAACTACATATTCAAAATTTAAAAATAGATATGATTCATCAAATATTTAATAGTTTTTGCTTATAATTTTAAAATGTAATTATTGTTAATTATGTAAAATATATATTTTCAATAGAATATTTAATTATTTTTAATTATAATTAGTTTGTTTTTATTTAATGTATTATTTTTTGTTTTCAATAAATGTTTTTGTTTGCACAAAATATGAAATATACAAAAAGAAGAAATATAATTTCTGCTTTTTATTTTTAATAAATATTTTATATTTTTGTTCACATAAAATATGAAATATATCTAGTCTCTCAATACTTAATAATCAAACAAAGAATAAATATTCAGTAAAAAGAAAAAGAAAAGATAATAATAATATAATAATAGCTTATTTGATAGTTTTGTACGAGAAAATTACTATTTAGAATGTTTACAAATTTTATATATAGAATAGATCACCTCCAATACCTCACGAGTTATACAAATTTGAGTCGAGTTGATCCAATTATCTTTTTAGACAAAAATGACTTTTATGGTAAATAATTTCATTATTATTAGCAGATGTCATAAAAAATGCGGTTATTCGATTCTTAGTTGTGGCTTTCCATGCTGCTAACATCTCCAAAGTATGGTTACTCCTAAATAGTTACCTCACCCATATTGGATACATACGCGGTACTAATACTTGTTGGTACTTATGAATACTTGTTGGTCAAATATTAGAATAAAAAATATTATCTAAATGTAAATTAATCTTTATAAAACATCAAATTTTGAGGTTAAACTATTTGATTTATTCTTAAATAAAATAAACTAGTATTTTATTCCTTTAAATCTTGTGTCTCTTTTGATATTTTTGTTTAAATATTTTAAAAATTATATTTATTTTATAATTTAATTACTTATTATTTATAATTTAGTTTTTACAAAATTTTCATACCCCATATCCATATCTATATCTATATCTGATATAGGTACTGTACAGATCAGTAACTATGCAACATAAGTTAATGCCGTATTAGATATGATAGGATAAGGTAATACAATACGTTATGACCTTATTTGTTGTTTGGTATAATCAACGTATTGTATAAGTTTATCCATCAAATCTCCTTTATACGTTAAAATGATGGATAACTTAATCCAGCCTAGGGAGGCCGTATTAGGCCTGATTAACTTTTGATGTATAAGGGTTCTTTTATTTTTTATTTTTTAATATATTTTATTAAAAGAAAAATAATTATTAAATAAACAATAAAAAAACTATATATACAAAAAAATAATAATTATAAAATAACTATTCAAACTAATATAAAAATATAAGAGTAAAAGTTTATTAATAAAATATATAAATAATATTTAATATAAATTTAATTATATATAATAAAAAATATAACAAAATATAAGAATATGATATCAGGCTTGTTTGAATTTTGACGTATAAAAACTCTCTCTATTTCTCTTTCTCTCTCTCTCTCTCTCATATTTTTTATATTATGAAAAAATATTAAAAAGAAATAAATAATTTTTAATATAAAATTATATTTATATATAATAAAAAATAGCTAAAATAATTATAATGAATATTTAAACAATTACATTAATTTTTAAATTTTAAATTTAATATTCAAAAATTATTTTTGTTATAATTTTTTTCTAGTTATACTATATATTATATAATATCTTATACAGTGATATACTAAACACTATATAATATTAAATTTTTATCTGACTTTATATAATCAAACTTTATACTATTAACCTTTATCCTATCAAATCTTATATTATCAGGCATGTCAAATGGTACTTAGTGGAGCGCATTCTCATTATCTAGTTTCTATATAAATTGGATCCGGAAATACATGAATTATAAACTTCTGTAGCTTGACAGCTTTACATTCTCATTTATGTAGTTTCTACAGTACTTGCACAAAAGCAACAGATGTTACTCCTTCTCGATAAATTGGGTTGTAATGCACCTCTGCCCAAAAGCTCTGAAATATCACTGTAGAAGTCACAAGTAAAGTGTCATTCGCTTAACATGTGGCTAGAAGAGAACTTAAAATACTATTGTTACATGGCATTTAGATTATGCACCACAGTTGACAAAATTACTTTCCAATAGACAAGCAAGCAAAATATTAACAACTTAAAATTTTGCTCATTTCACATCTGAGTCGAGCAACACAAACACTGACAGTACTAACAGCCATTTCCCTTCTATATACACATTCATTTGCACTTGTTTGACTTATGGATAAAGTTTCAACTCAAACTAAGACTGTTGGCCATTCACATGATAATCGTTCTTGCAACGAACCTCCTTTGGGAATGAGGGTTCAACATATACCCCATGCCAACAAGATGGCTGATAGCCGTTGTCTGTCCTTCCACTTCTTTGAACGTCACAATTATCGTGGCTTCCACGATGTCGTCTACCATATCATTGTTTCTCTCCATCTCACAAACCCTGATGCGAGCACCACGCCGGTGAAAAAAAGTACCACATTCCGTTCTGCAAACGAAAGGGACTTACCTACTAAAATAAAACACTAAAGACACTCTTTTACAATTTCATTACAAAAAAACACGAGCACAGCTTCCCATTTGGTTATATTTTTATAGGGTTCAAAACAACATTTATTGGAATGAGAATGAAAATATAAAATAATTAATGTGTTTGAATGTTTAAAAGTTTTTTTTAGAAGGTCTTTTTAAATTTTAAAATTTTTTTGGGAGAAATATCTTTAAGATTATTTTTTATTCTAAAAAAATATTTTTTTAAAATAAATTTTACTATTACTCTCATATTAACATCTAAAAGTAATTTTATTTTATCCTATCTAAATAAAAATTATTCTCCTAAATTTAATTTTGATATATTCAAACCAAAAAAAATATTTTTTTAAAAATATTTTTTTTTAAAAGACCTTTTTTTACAAAGCTTTTTTTTGAAAGACTAAACCAAACACACCCTAAGTTGTCCAATTTTAAGTAGAGACGATCTAACGGCCATATTTCACTTGGATGGGTGGGGACTATCAAATCACTCACCTAGTTTCTTTTGCGTTTTGGGCGTTATGCTTTTGTTCTACTACCAAAAAGCATAGGGCGTGTTAGGGCCTTTCAGTGCATCACAATAATTTCATTATTCGTAAAGAAAAAGAAGTTAGGCACAAATATTTTAACTACAGGTACAAGATACAGACACAAGGAAACTAAACCGAGAGTTTTAGCATCATTGACGAATTGAAAAGGGAAAAAAAAATGGTGAGCTACACAGATATTTTGAGTTTTTGACTGCAGGACACAACACAATCCACAGTGTTAGGATCATTGATGGAAAGGGGGAGAGAGAGAGAGAGAGAGAGAGTAAAAGAAAAGTAAATTGTGATCCTATTTTTTATGATCATCTGATTTGTAAGTCTATGGTTTCGATTAAACTCTGTAATTTCGCTCCTCACTGTCAAGTGGGACTAGTATTTACCAATTATCAAAAAAAAAAAAAATGTAAATAGTTGGGATAGATTATATAAAATTTGTGAAGAGCTGTATTTGCATTATGTCATTACTTATTTTAGATTTAAATAACTTTTTGTCTTTTTAAATTTGGATTTTAATCCCTACATAAAAAAAATAGTTTAGGTTCCTATAATCATATTGAATTAGTTTCTATTATTAAAAAATTATTAGATAATATTAATTTTTATGGACATGATTAACAAGAGCAAATATAGGACATACTAAAACTCAATTGAAATCGTTTTATGTCTAAAATAGGCCATTTCAACTCCATTTCAATCACTTTTCTATTTTTGAAAAAAAAAATTTCAAGTTTAAAATAGGCCTAAAAAAGATGTTTTAGTTCTATATTAATAATATATCATGTCTATATTAGATTTTGTTACTTATATCAGGAAAAATTAATATCAACTAATAATAAGGACTAATTTATTAATAGAATATCACAATAAAACTCTAAACTAAAATTTTTTTAGTATAAAAATTAAAACCAAAATTCAAGGAACGTCCAGTCCAAAAGGTGATTTTAACTCTTATCCTATTATCCATTCATGAGCTGATGGCGTTTAATACAAATGCAATGAAAATCAGGATGGTAGCTAGCTGTGCTCATCGGAGTCATTGAGCTTTTGCTGATTGATGTATAATTATCGGAAAAAAGGATGGTAGTTATCTGTGTTATGGCACATTGTGCACGAAAGAAAATGTAGTGCACATGCCTACTCTGTTTTCAATCTTAAAAGACAATACTGATGACACACGTATGGCCTAGTGTTCACCATCCGGACGTAACACTGACCACACGAATTGGACTGTGGATAGAAGATATTCTGCATGTTAAAGTCCAAAATTAGGTTCGGTAACGCAAACAACAAGAAGTTTGGTATTTTGCATGATAAATGTATAATTCGTTAATATTATCGAAAGATCAACTCTGGTGGATTGATAACTTATAGAATTAGTCCGTTTAACTTTTTTAAAAGAATTAATAGTTCAAATTACTCAAGTAATTAAAAATCAAATTAAATTGACAAGCTGAATAGGTCATCTCATTTAAAATTAAATAAAAACGAATCAGACTAAACCCTAAACCCTAAAAAAGCAAAAAGATAATAATTAAATTAACTTAAAATGTCAACTCGTTTAACTTACTAACCTATATTTTTTATGGATTAAACGCGTCTTACCGACAGTTTCGTTTTCCGTACTTTTTGCACATTTTTCGTATGAAAAACGTTGATAAACGTGAGGTGACACATGCAAGTGGATACTATGCGGTGTCAGTCTCCAAGTGGACAAGATTCTATTTCTTCACCTGGTAAATATCCAGAGAGAATCTTCCTACAGCTGCTTCAATCTGCAGCACAAATTTGAAGTTTCTCATTTAACTCTTTTTACGTATATATATTTATCATGCAACTATTTCCAGCATGCAGGGACCAGCAACAATTTTTCATGCATCCACCTTTAAAATATCGGCGCTCTTAGTTTTATACACCATTGATTTTACTCTTTCCTGCTTTAAAGCTTGGCTGGCTTGCTTATTGCTTTGCAAAGGGGAGTTCAAGTATGAAAGGCAGAATTTGTATTTATGACATAAAAATAAGAAGACCTTTATATTAAAAATCATATCAAAGATGACCATTTCTTGATTTACCTTTTTATTGATATATTTCTATTAATATTGCTATGAGACTGATCATTTTCACACAGTTGTAACTTATAAAATAATTATATATAACCTATTTAATTTATCACAAAAACTATAAATTAATTGGTAGCTTAGTGTCAATTAATTTTTATAGCGGATATATCACTAAGGAAAAAATAATCGCTTAACAACTGTTTATATTAGGAGCGGTTTGCAGGACCGAAGCTATCTCTCATCCTGTCACTGGGGGGCGTGGCCCCTCTAATTTTGCTTATAAAAGGAATATTCTCGTTTTCAGCTAAGGCTTATCATTCTTCTCCACTAGACCAGGTGTTCAATTAGCAGCAACTCACTCTCTTCCTCTTCGGAAATGGATTATCACATATTAAATTTTTATATGAACTTGTTATATGTGATTTTTTACTATTAATTTAAAAAATAGGACCCAAACAAAATCTATAATATAAGAGAATTAATAGTAAAAATCACACATGATCATGTAAAATTTTAAAATAAGAGAATTCATTCCCCTTCCTTCTCGTTGCACTCCACCAGGTGTGTGTTCAGTACTGGTAGCCTTGCCCTTGATTGGTATGCATGCTTCTTTAAAATTACCCCTGAAATTCATTGACAAACACGTCACTAATGTGAGAGTAAAGAACCACAAGCTCTTTTACAAGTCACTTTATTTATTTTTTTATGGGATTTGTTAAAGTATACATTTATGGCACATGTAACATGCTAACAAAATTTTTGGTGATAATAAAGTTTTTATTTGTATCAAATCATTTTAATTATTGAAAATTTTAATATTATATATATTTTGAAAATGTGTTAGACATTAATATTTTTTATTTTTTATTTAATAGTTGCTGTTTTAGATAACAATATAGTTGTTATTTTGAAATTTTTATTTTATTTGATTTTTGGAAATTTTTAAAAAATGATGAAGTATTAATTTTTTTTAACTTTGTCATTTATTTGATATATCTACTAAATACAGAGACAAAATAATGAAATGATGATAACATTTTTTTATCACCAATTATCCGAAATTTATTGGACTTCAAAAAATTTATTCATGTGCCCTACCCAATAGTTTAAATTTTTGGGAGAGATAATTTATGATATAGTATTAGAGTGCAGTCTAGAATTCGATCATTACTTGACTAATTTTTAAATAAAAGTTAAATTTTAGTACAAAATAAAGTGAGCCTATGCATTGTCTATGCTTCAAGCCCAAAAAAGCTCTTGCTTGAGGGAATATATTAAAATATAAAATTATTCATATATTTCTACTCAATAGTTTAAACTTTTGGGAGCATAAATAGTTTTATATCTCAATAGAGGCCATTAGTGGAAACCACCTAATTAAGAAACATTCTTTGTGTGAGACTATATATTTATAAGCAAGTTCATTTATCATTTTTTTTTTTTTTTTTTTTTTTTGGTGAAGCCCACTAGTTTATCAGGTCCTATTACTAGAAATCCAACTAATCCAACTTGACCTGCAGAGGTTCCAAAAAAGGTTTTAAGTCTCCCAACAATAATTTTTTCCAATTTTAGGACTTAAACCTAAGTGTTTATCATTTTAATAAAAACGCATTTTCTCTTGACCAACAATGGTGCCTATAAATGTAGTTGAAGATCTAGATTTTTATGTGCTTAGAACAATCTTCTGTTTATTTTTTAAGAGATTAATTTTGATGCATTATCAATGTAAAAGAATTTTATATTATCATCGAATTACATGCTTTTATTTGTAAAACTTTCAAGATAATAGGTGGTAAAATCAAGTATTTTACTGATGTAATAATATATAATTAGATGCCTATATAAAATATTTTTATACTAATAGTGCATTTTTTTAATTATTGAGTCAGAAAAAATTCAAATGCAATACGTACGTAAGAGTATAGAAGTGATTTAATGAATTTGATGTTTTTATATAATGCTTGTGATTTTATCATTAATAAAAATTTTATATTATCATTTTTCCTGATATGTGTACATATATAAAGTAAAATTTAAATTGATCCTTAAAAAACTATTAATTTTTTATTTTTATTTTTATTTTTACTAAATAAGTCTAAATGCTTTATCTCCAATTTAACGTCGAGTCTTTTTTATTAAGAGAAAACTAAAATTTTATAATTCTTAATAAGAATAATCAGTTATGAGATATGCATGTCACTTCTAACCTTTTTTCATATATAAAAAAATTGAGAAAAATATAGAATATCTCAATATCGGTTATTGAACGCGCAAAATACTAAACGTTTTGGTGACCTTTTCCATTTATCAAATAATTGGGAATTTTAATATTTCAAGTAATTGAAAATTACTTATAACCTTTTTAAATAAGAGATATAGAAAATAAATTCCAGTCGTCTATAAATGCAAGTAATGTTTCACCGATTCCTTTCTGATAATATATGCCACTGTGTTGTACTAGAAAACAATAAATTAATAAATAAAAAATACGCGACTGCGTAAAATGCAAACCCAAATAAAATAAAATCAGAGTAGAGGGATGATTAGGATTAAGGACTTACCTAAAGACTTGGTTCGCAGTTAACCGAAAAATAAAAAGACATGGTTCCCCGACTTGGCTGAGTTGATTAGGGTTTGGTTTTCAATCAAAAGAATTCGTCAATGACTCTTTTATTTGTACTAACTTGAGTTGTGTCACTACCCTTTTATATTTCGTACAAGGCTATTGTATAAAAATTAAGCAAGTTACTATATATAAACTTAATTATAGGGAAGCATGAGCTATATAACAAACTCTTATAATTCTCATAATTCTTGAGGATGGTTAAGCCATATATCAATATTAGAGATTGTTGCATTGATATTAAAAAAAAACTCAGTTTATTATTTAAGTGAAGAAAGAAAAGAAAAATTACTTTTTAAGTGTATTTATAAAAAAAAAATCTCAAAAGTAAGAAGGAGTTAAAAAAAAAATTATGCCAAAGAATCATAAAGACTTCGGCATAAAACAAAATCATAGACCCAAAAAATAAAATAAAATAAAATAAATAAGATAAATAAAATGAAAGAGGAGCACATGAGCAACAATGATAGTGTTGCATCATAAACGACGCCTTTGACAACTCCAAATCGAGATGGAGAAGCAAGATTGTGACACCATCCCAAAACAAGGCGGAGACAATGGCATGCATTGGTTTGATAGCTAACGATGGTGATTGTGGGGAAAGATGATGCCTAATGTTGGTGAAGGCCATGATGCAAGTTTGGTATAAATAGTGCAAGATTTGTAGTGTTTGGAAAGATTAAGATGGGCTATGATTTGGTCTAATTATGGGGTTAGAATAAGAATATGGTTGATTTTTGTGGAAGATATTAGTGCTAAGAATAGTTTAATAGTAATAGGATTCAATACTTGATAAAAAAATGAAAATGGAATATATTAAAAATAAATTTTCATTGACTGAATTTCTCTTTTTTGAAGTGAGAGAGTTGGCTTTATATAGAGAAAAATGAGAGAGATCTTTTGTAATAAATTGACCAGAAATTTGAAAAATAGTTGAAAAATTAGAGATAGGATGAGATAAAAATTTGAAAAGCAGTTGAAAATTTGAGATAAAATTAAAAAACAATTGAAAGTTTTAGATTAGGATAAAATTCCAGAACGTAATAAAAAAATTTGTTTTATTATTTTCTTATTTTTATTAAAAAAAAGATAAAATATGATATTCACATTAATTAATATATTTAAGAAAACTTTCAGGAGAGTCCTTGATTCACTTCAATAAATAAGTCCAACTAAGATTTTTTCTTTTTTTGGTCAAATCAAACTTACATTTGTAGTACTCGACTTCTTTATACCTCCATAGGCAAATATTATTACCGTTGACCAAAAAAAAAAAAAAGCAAATATTATTACCAAAAAGTAAAGAGAAACGACCATTGTACTTATTATGAGTCACACCATCAAAAGTAAAAGGTTCATTATGAGTCACACCATCAACGTTCTTATCAGGCACCACATTATACGTACGTTAGTTAACAACTTTCAGCAAACACGTTTAAAATGTTGAAGCAACGTGCTGCACTCTATTTTTTTTTTCAGTATTTAATCAGCATTGTTAAATTGTATCAAAAAAATGTTATGAATTGTTTGTCGAATGATGTTCGAAATCTAATACAAACATACCTGACTTTTAGTTATTGGATATTAATTATGGAAAGAGTTGCTTAAATATTTATAAAAAGAGCAATGCTATTTGGTACGAATAGCTATTGCACGAAATGAACGAAATGAAATTTCAGCCAATAAAATTTAGCTTTTTGACAAAAATCATGGAAGAAAGAGGATGTGGAGATAAAATCAAATTTCAATTACATTGTTCGTTCGAAAAGTACGAAAATTGTTTCGTACTAAATACCAATTTCCTTATAAAAGCTATCTATATATCATATCTTTATACGATGTGGGACTCTAACACACTACTCTCACGTTCAGAATAGGATAGGCTTTGATATCAGGACTTAATTCAACTCTAAAAATTAACTCATAAGAAGAGGATTATCTAAATACTTATACAAACTATTTATGTTATATTCTTAAGTGACGTGCAACTTTAACATATAATATCATCCAATGAGAATTAGTTAGGAACCTTTCATACTTTTTCGTGGAAACAATTCCTGCTCAATAGCGTGCTGTTCCTGAATTTGTATTCTTTATTCAATTCTTTGCATATTTGTAAGGCCATGAGTGACGACAGCGCGGCCCCTCATTATAAAGGGGGATTAGGGGTATGGGACATGATCACAACACAGCATTCAGCAACCACTCTCTCATTTCATTTCTCACTCACACAAATTATTTTGACACAAAAATGATGGCATGCAAATTGCAAGGGCCAATTGTTAGCAGCCATTCCAAGGCTAGGGAATTCATAGATATGCAAGAAGCGCCCAAAGCGCGTGCCTCCGTGATGGTTCAAGCGGTGGTGGCTCAGGAGACCATGAAGACTACTAAGGTCCCTGAATTGACCACAACCTACGTGCCTATAAGACCCTTGATAGAGAAGGAGGTGGAAGTTGAAGAGAGGGAAGCCCTCTTCACTTCTGGAAAATTTGGTAGGTTTGGAGGGAAATTTGTACCTGAGACACTCGTAGCTTGTTTGACCCAGCTTGAAGCTGAGTTCAAGAAGGCCCTGCATGATGAAGTTTTTAAGGTTAGGAAAATTCATCAGGAATTTTACATAATCAATATATTTTAACGGGAACCGGCAGTTAACTGTGCAGGCAGTCCAGACATTGTTAATGTTAATTGTCGACCAAAACAACTTGCAGAGCTCTAAATCCTCTTATCAAATGTTATAGAAAACTGATTGTTTAAGTAACATAACTATATATGTAAAGCGTTGTTGCTATTTACTTCATCGGATAATTTATGTGGGAAGAAATAATTTATACAAGTAACTAGCATGAGAAATGTTTGTATAAAAAGTTAGGCATCTCAAGAACATTTTAGAGAGATACACACAAAGCTTTAATTTTTCTCTCTCAACAGTCATCATTAGTTGAAGTTTTGTGTCTTCCTCTCTTTCTAAGATGTGCATGAAATATCTACATTTTAAGGTACAAATAACGTATCTCCACTAGCATTTTGTTTCCATACTTTACATTGTGCTGTGAAAAAGTCTTTTAAAACTAGTCAGAGTTTCCAGTCTTGCTACTTCCCTAATGGCTTGCTTACTCTCTTTCTATCAGATTCGAGACTTAGGCACTTTATGATTCATCCAAACTAATTAGCATTAAAAGTGTACTTATATTCATTATATTAATTATTGTAAATATTGATTCTGAAACATACTGTTTTTTTTTAAAAGACAAAAAAAATTAAAACTATGTACAACTCGTGTCCTGCAAATGTTGATTTAAATAGTTGTACATGCAGGCAGAGCTAGCCGAGGCATTAAGAGACTACGTTGGCAGAGAGACACCGCTGTACCATGCTCAGCGGTTCTCGGAGTATTACAAGAGCAAGAATAACGGCAAAGGGCCTGACATATACTTAAAGAGAGAAGATCTCAACCACAGTGGCTCTCACAAGATGAATAATGCTCTTGCACAGGCCATGATCGCGAAGCGCATGGCTCGAAAAAGCGTTGTCACAGCCACTGGTGCCGGACAACACGGCCTTGCAACAGCTGCAGCATGCGCAAAACTTGCTTTGGAGTGTACGGTCTTCATGGCCGCCAAAGACATGGACAAACAATCTTCTAATGTGCGGTTGATGAAGCTCTTAGGTGCTAAGGTAAATATCACCCTTTCTTTCTTTTTTTATTTAATCAGAAATTCGTGCCTGAGAGTTACTCTGATCAATTAGTTTGGTTTTACTAGCTATGGACGGAAATAATTATTTACTTTTAAAATTTTATCTGTTTATAAATAATTATTTGTTTAAAAAATATAGATAATATTAATTATTTTTTAATTATATTCTTATTGAATAAAAAATAATTAAAAAATCAGATAAAAATAATTTTATATAAAATATATTTAAATTTATTTAATATAAATTTTTTTAATTATTTTCTTAATTTATATACATATTTAAAATTAAAAAATTATTTCAAAATGAAAGTACTACTTATATAGCACTGATGGTGATGCGGACACGGGAAAAGATACGTATGCATGATATGGCCCATGAACGGGGCACGCATTAAATTTTATTTTATTATTATGACAAGGACATAACAATAAAAAATTTAACAAAAAGTTACATTTTGTGGTACCGTATATTTAAATTTAACACTTATCTTATTTTCTTTGTTCGATATTGAAAATTGCTTACAAATTAAAATAATCTAAAAATTTGTGTCATTCTTTTTGTCAATTCTAAATGCCTTTGTCTATATTGCATCATTTTGTATTCATATAAAACAAATAACTTTTAAATTGAATCCTTAAACATATACATGCGGATGCGATTAGGAGTTTGTCATGTGGACGCGGCACCAAATTATGAGTTTATAATTTATGGGATTTTACATTAGTTAGCTATTAGGTTGTGTTCATACATGCCGAGGTACGTGCGTGTACTTGTTGTACGGATTTTAATTATCATGTGAACAATTAAACTATTCGCCTGAAGTAGTGTGGGCTGCTGTATGGGTACAAACATATGTAGGTTGAAACGGTTAATGGAAGCTTCAAAGACGCAGCATCGGAGGCCTTTCGTTGTTGGGTGGGGGACCTGGAAAAGAGCTACCACTTGACGGGTTCAGCTGTGGGACCGCACCCATGTCCCACCATGGTCCGTGAGTTTCAGTCGGTGATAGGGAAAGAAACAAGGATTCAAGCCAAGGAGAAATGGGGAGGCAAACCTGATGTTCTTGTTGCGTGCGTAGGGACTGGTTCTAATGCTTTGGGTCTCTTCCATGAATTCATAGCAGATAAGGATGTAAGATTGATTGGAGTTGAGGCAGCTGGTTACGGGTTAGAGAGTGGAAGGCATTCTTCAACATTGGCTAGAGGAGAAGTGGGCGTTTACCATGGAGCTATGAGCTATTTGCTGCAGGATGAGGATGGACAAATTGTTGGACCACACTCCATTGCAGCTGGGTAAGTTAGTACATACAGTAGCTAGATCCACTTTCGTTCTGTAATAAATAATAATATTATTGATAAATTAATTATTAGTTTGCATTTATTATTAGTTATCTTACTATATTTATATATCAATCAAATAATTGAAAATTTTAATTATTAATATATTGTTTTTCACATGTTGATTTATCAATAACATAATTAAAATTCTTAATTATTCATGTATAATTCTCCAAGTGTTAAATTGGTGCGCCCAATAAATGATACACAAATACCAGTATTGTTCTGTAATATTAGTAGTGCACAGTAGATCTATATTCTTCATCACTTTTACATTAGCTTTGGAATTTTAATAAAATCATATGTGGATGGAATCCCACAAGAAAAGGGTTTTCTACACATGAATCTTACTACTAATGAGTGATTAGCTTTAAAAATTGTATAAAAATCTCATTACCGACTTGAGGTTAGCAATTATTACCGACACGAGGTTGTCCACAATTGGTCAAAAATTGTATAAAAATCTAGGATATTGAATTTCTAAAGTAAGAATGGTTATAAAATGAGAAAGTAAAAATTATACACTCTTAAATCATTTTAGTGAAACTTACACATACAATAAAAATTATTGATTTAAAAGTGAATAATTTTATACTTTCTAGCTCTATAACCACTCTCAATTTAAAAGATCCTAATCCAAAAATTTAGATGCCTATCCGAAGCTAAAAGTTTGCATCACCTTAATATAATAATAGCCCTTTGGGAAGTGAAACATCACATCAATATCTTCATTTTAACGGACAATGATTTCTTAGGGAAAAAAAAGTATGACCAATTAAAATGGAAAATATATTTCTTACTTCGTTTCTCACATAAATTTTATACCGATCAATCATGTAAAACATTTTGATTAATTACCTATATTTAATAGTTAATGTAATGATAATTAATTATCGTAATATAAATAATTAATGATGTACAATATTTTAATGTATCATGCATATTATGTGGTTAATACGACAAGAATCAATATTATGCAATATATGTCATGTCAAAAATATTTTGTGGCTAATTAATTATTTCGTCGATTCATTTTTATTTATTATTGAATAAGGTATAAATTTCACTTGATTTGGGTCTCACATCACATTCAATGGCAGATGAGAGTAAATCAATACGGAGGTCGAAAAATTTTAAGTTCAAATAACACAATTCTATTGCAATATATGTAATTAATTAAAAAAATTATGCAATTGTCATAATAAAAAAAATTATTGGATTAATCAAGTTTTAAAATAGCGAACGAAAGAAATGCATAAGAATATCATGGTCCAATTAAAATAGAACTTGGTCGTTTGAATGTGCAGGATGGAGTACCCAGGAGTTGGACCGGAATTGAGTTATCTCAAAGAAAGCGGGCGTGCGGAATTCCGCGTTGCAACTGATCAAGAAGCTCTTGGTGGTACGTGCACTACATAAACATATTATTTTTATTTGATTTTTGGGGAAAAAATTTGAGAATGCTCCAACTCTAACGGCTCAACTACAAATAACATTTGCAGCATACGAAAGATTATGCAAATTGGAAGGCATATTTCCATCCTTGGAAGCCGCACATGCATTGGCTATATTAGACAAGCTGGTCCCTACTTTATGCGACGGTAGTAAGGTGGTTGTAAATTGTAGTGGCCGTGGAGATAAGGATGCAGCTATCGTTTTCGATCACAAACTATTTGATGGAGAATGCTAAGCAGAAGAAAAATATACCCTTATGTTGAATACTATGAATGCTATGAAAAAAAAATAAAATAACAGAGTGGATTTTTTTTGTTTTTTTTTTTTTGTTGTTTTTTTTTCTTGGGGGGGGGGGGGGGGTCAGCAGTAGAGTGGATTAGATCATTGATTGAGGAAACTCGTTATTTCGGTTTGACCGTCCCTTGTAGGTCTTTTTGGCAGTGTGATGATGTTGGTGTACGTATATAGTTGCTTTAATAATTTGTTGACAAAAGTGACAGAGAAACAAACATTTCATGTAAATTTTGTCAAAGTGTTTTATTTCCATTTAAAAAATAAACATTGCATGTATGTATATGGTGGCTTTAATAATTTCACAATAAAAGTAAAAAAGAAATAAACATTTCTTGTAAATTTTGTCAAAGTATTCTGTTTTAATTTAAAAATAATTAAAATAAATTTACTTCTTAAAACATTTTGAATTTTGTTATTTGCATGCTTGACACATCTATAATAGTATACGAGTTCAACTAAATTCGAATGTTTTCTTAGTTTTGGTGTTTATGTTTTGGTTATCGGATAAGGAGATAATATCAACTCATATTTTATGTTTAGAATTTAATTTAAATACAATGAGTTTTATACTGTCAACCAATAGAAATAGTAGAAAATGTCAACTTATACAAACAACCACCCATAGTAATAAGAGATCCATCATGATTTCTCACTTTTTTAGGATTTCTATTGGTTGACAGTGTAAAACTATTTTACACTGTCAATGCATACCAATTAAACTCTTATGTTTAAAGAGACTAAGACCCTCTTCGAAAAATCTTATTAAGGGCGCACTTCTCTACATCAAAGCCGCGCATATAAGAGAGTTAACCTAATGTATCGTATTAGCAAAGCGTGTATAGCATAACAATAGTCGTTAAATAAATCTCATTCAATAAATGGCATTATCCACGTCCCAAAAAAAAAAAATGTCAATATCATTAGGATGTTAAAGTCGGTTAGTACTAATATACATATATATAGTTTATTTTTATGATTTTAACATTTAAACAATTTATAGTTAAAATGTCAAATACGTGAAAAATTACTTGACAGTTAAAATTACTCAATAACTGAACACCAAAAGATTCCGGGAAATTATTAAGCGGCGTTGAGCACGAAAATATTGCTGGAGTCAACATTTTTTTAATCCAGTGCCCAAAAGTGGCATACTATTAAATTCTATACGGAATGCGACCCCTATGCCACATAATGGGTGTAGGTCCTTTGCCACGTGTTTTTTATTCATCGGTGCCGCGAAGCAAAGAAAGGGGAAGCAATAGAAAGTACAAATTGCGAAAGAGCCGTTCACTGAAATGACTAGCAGAACTAATCAAAAGATATCAAATATCTGCAATTTGCTCTAATCTGCGCATGAGTTTTATTAAATTCAATGAATCAAACGTGCTTATGGGTAGTATAATGTGAATTTATCTCTGGTACATTAATGATTAAATACCAAGCATCTCGCTCCACAGAAATAATGCAGTACTTGCAATAGGAACAGTTTTCGACGGCCTTTATGGGGTGGGGACAATGAATGTCAGAAACTAAAGAAATGAAAGTTAAAATGCAACCTTTGGCTGCAATGGGCACCTTACCACTGCAACTATACGTGTACATGAGTTTTGGCAAGAGGCCAAGTATTGCAAGATTCAATTCTACTCTAAAAAATATGTAAAAGCATGCACTAACTGGAAACCCTCAAGTAACAGTGCACAAAACTGATCTTTATTCAATCCGCATTCGTTTTCTTTGACTACCATCTTCGTAGGTTCCCTGAATACAAAAGAGGAAACAAGGAAGAAGAATAAATAGTTGCTGAAGACAGCTTGAAGCACATGCACAAATCCACTTGAAAAGGATATATATATATATATATATCATCAGGCATAGTAGTTAGAAAAAAAAAAAAAAAAAAAGGACCAAATAGGCACAAAAGTTTGCAATTTATAACATTAACAAGTGCGATTGGAGCCTAAAATTGCCACCCAAATAGCGGCAAGCTAATCTACCTAAAATCATAAAGCTTATTAACCATGATGTCCTGAGCTGTAAGATGAACATTAGTTTAACCAAACATGTGAACATGCATATATTGAGACCCAAAGTATCAGTTATACTCAGCAAACCTGCCTTGAAACAATTCATAGCATTACATTCCAGAAATTTAAATGTTAGTTCATGTTCACCAAAACAACTCAACTGAAAAAGCTCTGGTCAACCAGTATCATTTTAATGATCAAAATGCTGGTCAATGAATGTTAAAGAGGAAAAAATGAAACTAAAATGTTAAACAAAATGACGATAATAGAAGTAAGGTAAATGCATGGATAGGTAATACTGTAATGGACTGAGAAACACATACCCCTTCATCCAGCCCAAGGTCTTCAGATTGGGCCATACTAGACTCAGATCTGCATTTAGCATGAATTATGGGGCCCAACTGAGATCTGCCCATGCCTGCTGTTGTTCCCTTGGGTGCATTAAGGTATACGGCTCCTCTATACATCCACTCCTCCATTTCATCACTGTAAAACTCATCGAAAGGCTCTCCACATAATGCACAAGAATTCTGCTCCTCTTCAGCAGGAATGGCCAACTCTTCATCATCTTTCTTTTCCTCCATGGTCTCAGCAGGCAAAAAGCCCGGAATGGATTCTGTTCCCAATGCCTCTGCACCACTAAGCCACATCCTCCCACTCACAAACCACTTTCGAGAGGGCTTCTGCTTATGGTTTTTAGACATTCGGTTCTTAGTCACATGCCAATCCATATGACCACTGTGCTCATCTTGGCATTTGAATCGGAGGCCACAAGTTGTGCATTGTCTAGGAAGATCACCATATAAGGCACTAACTGCAGATTCATGACGAACCTTCAGAATATCTGGATTAAACTCAGTCCCAACAGAATCCTAAAAACATATAACTTAATTTGGTTACAATCTAAGACTGCACAATCAAATCACCAGTGGAAGGAAAAAGGGGACAAAAAACTTATGAAAGGTATAGTTACCTGTCCAGGGGGCTGATTAGTCATCGAGATCACACCTTGGGCCATAAGTGAACTAATCAAATTAGAGTATGCACCAATTGGCTGTTGACTTGTCACAAAAGGATTAGCGTAGGGATGAGGTATCATTTGTGATGGAGCAGGAGGGCGGCCTGGAAGTGAAGGTGGCAAGGCTTCACCCTGTAAATGTAAAGAGATATTTGCAATACTTTGGCCTGGTAAAGGGAATTGCATAACAGGTAGCAGATTTGACATGGGTGTACTTATTGTGGTACCATGTCCTTGCAGAGAGCTCCCATGACTAAATTGTGATGAAGCTGGAACCTGAGATGGAAGACACTGTAGTTGAGGTGCCTGTCCATGATTTTGCTGGTTAGATGAAATCAGACCAGGTTGATTAGGCAACTGATGTAGGTTTCCCTGACTGATATCTTTGTTCTCGACACTGTCTAATGACTGTTCATGCATAAAGAAAGATTTATTTGGACCATGACCCACATTGGTGTTATTAGCATTTACTGCTTCAAATTGACTCCTAAGACTTTTCTGCAATGGAAATATTGGATTTAAGCTGGGAGGACCAGTAGCGTGCACATTTACAGAGGGCCTCATTTCAAAAGATGCTGGCAAAACTGCCGGATGAGCCTCCATATTTGACTTGAGACCACGAACCATCCTTGACACAGCCGGACGAGTCCCATATGGGTTTACATCAGTATTGGGAATGTTATCAACGGGGGGCATCAGAAGATTCCTTGGTTGGCCCCTAATATTAAAGGGGTACTGTGAAGAATTAGATGGATCACTAGATATCTTCCAAGTATCAAGATGTTGTTTGGAGCCCATATTCTGATTCATTTGATTTTGGAATACAGATACCTGATCCAGTGATACACGGCCATACTGCAAAGAGAATATATGAAATTTCAATTCCATTATCCATTGCCAATAATATTGGCAAGTCTTATTTCCTTCCAAATTATATTAGAAGTCAGCATACAAAATCCATTTACTATGTTTTAGTATACAACTAAATTCAAAAAGGCAGTGGTTCATTCTAAAAATTGGGGTGTATTATTAGAGAATTGATGCGAACAAAATGAGAAAAAATTAGAGGACAATTGCCACGCAAAGTTTTCAAGTCAACAATCCTCATCACCAGAAAATTATCATTAAATATAGACGGACCATTGGCAACGGATAAGTAAGTAGTGACATATGCCAAAGGCATACATTTTAAAGGGAAAATGCAATATCACAAATGACAATAAAGCATTATAAAGTTGAAAGAAAAAAAAGAAAAGTTTGGGGGAAAAACATACAGCTGAAGAAGGAAATACATCTTCTGCTATAACAGAGGAATCATCCACCAGAGGAAGCTGTGACCCACCATACCCAACCTTCCTGGTATCTTTATCTAAAGAAGTTCCATTAACGGCAAGAATAACTGGGCTTTCCCCGGAGAAACTGATAGTTGATCGCAAAAAACCATTATTTCTACTATGGTCTACTAATGTTGGACTCATATCTTCCCAATCAAACTCCTCTTCTTCAGTATTCTGCCATGATGTTGACAAAACCTTGTTCTTTATACCATTTCTATCCAGCCGTTCAAATAGCAAAGGCTTACTGCTAACAATTTCGTGGCTTTTGTCAGTACCATATGCATCAATTAGAGCTCTTGGATTTTGACGCTGTTGTCCATCACCAGGAAACAGCTTTCGCTGCCACTCTACAAGGCCAAAATTTGTATTACCTACAGTTCCTGTTGAGTCCAACCTTTCACCTCCAACCTGTGACAATGAAACCGACACCCTGTCAGAATGCATCTTATCTGTCTGCAGGAGCTTTGTTTCCGGCGGACACCAACAAGGAAACAGAATACTTTTCTACTAAAACTAAAATTTAGAGGTGACTCAATTTTAAAAGAAATGTTGGGGAGAGAGTGAGTGAGAGAGAAAGAGATGGATACAGAGAGATACTGAGCATCTGGACAAAATAAAGGCACTTGCCACTAAAATTACATCAGATTATGTATAGAAGACAAATTTCACAGAAAAATCTTACACTATCTATAATTGAACTAGAGCATTCCATCTGCTGCAAGTACTTTGGATTAACATGTATCCCATGAGTTGGTCGAGGAGACACAGATGCCCTGAGGGGATTAATGCTGGATGGTTGATTATTAACTGCTTGAGAAAATTTCAATTGAGCTTCAATGTTGTGTCGCACAGGGGGAGGGAATACCTTTGACCACGTGCCAAAGAGATGTCTCATAGCAGAATGCAAATTGGGCTTAACCTGCCTGTATGCCTCACAGAAAACCTTGGAAGATAATAGAATTACAAGTTTCAATAACAGAACAAAATGATTTATAATTAGAAATAATCATGCAACTCTAATTGACCTACTTCAGGTAGACGTAAAGAGAAGTATCCAACATATTCCTGGCCAAAATTCTTCACAATACTGTCCAAAAGATAGAGAGAAGGAAGCTTTTGCTCTGCAGGCACCTGGAAAAAGATAGCTTCAAACAATTTAAGACCCATATAAACAGTGGAGATTCAAACAATAACTAATTTTCTACTACACACTACTAACAAAAATACATAACAGAAGATCATTGTTATTCTCTATAAATTGAACTCAATAGCAAACAGTGGCATCATTTTCCATGATTTGGATTTTTTTTTTTAACAACTATAGAACGTTTAAATGCCCATTGATTTACCAATTTCTTCATAGACAATTCTTACAAGGTCCTCATTTTGGGAGAGGGATAAGTGAAGTGTAATCTCTAAAAATCAAACTTAACACAAGGTTGAGACTCACACACAATACTTTAGTAAGGACCTCGTGACCATGCAGACACAATTTCTTCATATACAATTCTTGCAAGGTCCTCCTGTTCAGGAGAGATCAGGGACGCGTAATCTCTAAAAATCAACCTTAACAAAGGGTTGAGACACAGTACTTTGGGAGAATCTCTGCATCATCTTTGTCAACAAAGAATCAGACTTGAGATTTCGCATTAATATTAGCAAAGTATACCCATATAAACTTAAGTAAGAAGAGGCATTCTAAGTAATTAAAAAAGTTTTTAAGTACTCTGCCCCTGAGATCACCAATGATGATACAGATAAAGCTAATGTATGCACCAACTACCTCATATGTAAATAAAAAGAAACACATACTTCCAGAAGAAAATATTCAAGAATGTGCTAGAAGTTAGAGGGTTGAAAATAGGCAATATAGTAAGGCAAGACGCAAGTCCCCTGTCTGAAATGTGTGAAAGCATACGCCACTAAAATTATTCAATCTTTTTCAATAATTTGTTTGATACTCAATTGCTGCCTTGCTTACTCTCGTTCTCATTTGTTTCAAATCACTGTTCCCTTTATTACGATTATTAAAACTTCACAACTATGAGGAAGCTATCAGTGAGGACGTGGAAAACATGCAGAGCTATATTCTAATTACAGCAGACTACCAATATTCATTTCTGCAAAACTACAGCAATAACCTCCTTTTGATGGCAAGCATTAGTATTATCAGAATAAATAGTATTCACGTTGTTTGCCTTGGAATTTCCTGAAGTTGAATTAAGTGCTCAAATGTGTTGTTGCACACTTGCATCTCAACTTCGTGGTGTGTCTATGAGAGATTTTGGAAAAAAAAAAAAAAGATGGAAAAGAAGGGTTTGAAAACTCTCTATAAGTCCATTTTGCAATAGGGCACTCATGTGCCAATCAGTTATATTGTACAATTCCCTGTTCTTTAATGCCCATTAGCTATTAATTGTCTTAGTTGGATAATAATAATAATAATCATGATGATGATCAATTCGACCAGAATCCTCTCTTTCTCTCCAGTAACCTCTCACGCAAATTGAAATAAATTAAAAAGAAGAACCGATAGAATAGTGAAGCCCGTGTGAAGGGGAAGTAATGAGTTTCCCTAATTAACGGAATATAAGAAGGCCATAAAGAAAACAAAAACAAAATTGCGAAGAAAAATAACACGAATGCTAATGTTCGTAATTGCGAAGATTGAAACAACAAGGGGAAGGGACAACTTTCGACCCCGGTAGAGTAGGGCTCGGTTTGATTACAAAGGATGCATAAAGATGAGAACTGTCCGCGGCAACCGACACAGACCTCGAGAATCCGATCGCAGATTGCATCGGCGATGCCCTTGGCGTGCTGCCTCTGCTGCTTGGCGATGATGGTGAGATCGGTGATGATAGGCTTGACGTTGGTGGTGAGTTCCGACAACAATAGCTCATAAATTCGGACGATCTCTTCGGTGGTTGGGGGCGGCGCAGAGGCGGCGGAGGAGGCCCTGCGGTCGTCGTGGCGCTGCCGGAGCAAAGCCTTGAATCGGCCGACGAGTATGGAATGGGGAGGCTTCTGCGCGATGTCATTGGCCATTGGTATTGCAAAGTGGTTGTCGCCGCTGCCTGCGCAACGGGGAGCGCGGGGGTCTAGGGTTAGGGTTTTGAATTGGGGATAGAACCTTGAGAG
Organism: Pterocarpus santalinus; assembly: GCA_031439595.1. Taxonomy (NCBI): domain Eukaryota; kingdom Viridiplantae; phylum Streptophyta; class Magnoliopsida; order Fabales; family Fabaceae; genus Pterocarpus; species Pterocarpus santalinus. Next base: position 1,000,203 of record CM062531.1, read on the forward strand.
CGTCAGAAGAAGTGGTGAATTGGGGTTTTGAGGTAGAAACCACGCCGGAGATCGAGATTTTAATTCACCTTTTGGAATTGAGAATCGAGAGATATGAGAGGCGAAGGATGGATATAACCAGGGGCTTCACGTCCTACCCGTTCGATCAGACGAGGCTCGGCTCATGAGGGTGTAAACTCTAGATAACTATTTATAGGATTCTGACCCGCGGAAGTAGCACCCCAAGATGTTGGTGACTTGGCGCGTACCTTTGACGCTCACAATTTAGTTTGATTTGTAGATTATAGAAAAGAATTTAATTTAAATGTATTGATATTATAAAATAATTTTATATTATTAATTAATAAAAATAGTAAAAAATATCAATTCATATAAATAATTATTTATTATAATGAAAGATTTATTACGATTTCTTACTTTCTCCTATTTCTATTGATTGATAGTATAAAATTATTTTATACTATCAATGCATACCAATTAAAATATATAAATAATATATTTGGTTTGATATTTGATTTGATTTGATAATTTAAAATATTGTAAATTTTTTTTAGACAAAATATTTATTTTGATCCTTAATCAAACTTTAAGAGATAAATTAATTCTTAAAAATTTGAAAATTTATAAATAGCTTTTCACTATTTAACACTAACGACATATTAGTCTATTCATATAAGTTTGTACCATTAAATATTTTTTTAAAATTTTTATATAAAGAGACTAAATGTATCCCTTTCTTTAATGATGAGGAATAATTTATAAATTTTCAAATTTCAAAAATTAATTTATCCCTCAAAATTTTTATCAGATATTGAAATGAGTATTTTATCTTTTTTTAGTATACTTTTAAGTCTTTAATTGTATTTAAAAATATTAAGTTAGTTAAAATGAGTTGGTGCTTGTTTCATTTAAATTTTAAAAAATATATATTATGAATAAGTAAAATTAAAAACAATTTATTTAATATATATATATATATATAATAATAATATTCAAGTGAGAAAAATAAAAATTATTAAAAATAAATGTATAAATTTAATAATAAAAATTATATTTAAAATATATATTATTTAATTTTGATTAAATTAAATCAATTTTAAAAATTAAATCTAAAATTTGATTTAATTTAAATAATTTAAAAACAAAACAAAAATCAATTCAATCTAAATTTTCACAGTTCTAATTGATCTTTAATTTTTTTAATCAATTTAGCAGTTTTGATTACATTAAATTAGATTTGAACAACCCTAAAATATATAACAATTAAATGTGTTCCTTCATTTATCAATTTAGTAACTCCCGCATAATAATTGTTATTAGGTATTACTTTTCTTATCGAAAGAAAGACTATACCCACATAACAAAAATTAATTTTTATGTAAATCTTTAATGTCAGAGGTAATGAAAGTAAAGTATATCACTTTTTTTGGTTTAAAAAAAAAAAGAGTAGTAGTACAGCCAATGAATGCTTCGTTATAAAAGTAGTTTTTAAAAAATATTTTTTTATCAAAATTAAATTAACATCCAGGTTCAACTTTTGTGTCGAATGTCATAATTGCGTTAGCTTAGCTTATTCAACTTAGTATTTTGTTAAGTGAATTTTTTTGGATTGTTATTAGTCTATTTGGATTGCAGGTAGAATCAATTTTGTCAGAAGGAAGTAAATATTTCCTTTAGGAAAATGTATCTCGGAATTCAGGATTTATTGTGGAAAATTGTATTTTTTCCATTGACAATACATATCCAAACATGCTGCATGATTAAGAATCACAACTCAAAATTTTTTAAAATATGATACTTTTATTATTGTGATGAAAATTATTATATTAAGGTGATATATTTTTTTTTACGATATCGGTGCTTTCAAATAGTTAGTAATTAATATTAAGCCACATGTTATATTCATTTTAAAATAAAAAATATATATTTTAACTTAATGAACTTATGACTAAATATTATTCACTCATTTATAAGGAGTATTGATACCCTTACAAATAATACCAAAATATTAAAATAATTCATTAATCATGATAATTTATAAAAAGTTAGTCTTATCATAATATCATAGAAGGGGGTAAAACGGCATTTCTTATGGTTTATTTTCAATTGATGACTATCACCTAGCAATAGATCACAATAAATTGAATTGCAATCCTATGCCAACTTTACTTGTTTGTTAGAGGTTTGAATTTTAAAATCATCACTGAGGCTGACTTTGGTTTGTTAGAGTGCTGATGTGGTCTGTTTCATGCCACGTTAGTAAAAAAAGGACAAATTATTCTCTCAAGAATTTTGAATAGTGTAATTTGGTTCTTATTATCATCTTCCTCATTCTCAAACCTATCAACAAATAATATGACAAGTTAGTCCCTTAAGAATTATGAAGAGTTCAAATTGATCCCTATTATCATTTTTCTACTTCTCAAAACCTAAAACCCAAATTTCATTTTCCTCTTTCTCTTCTTGGTTCGCCTTGCTTTCTATGCTTCACTTCTTCATCATTTACTCTGGTAATTTACTCATTATCTCATATTCATCTCTCTCTTATATTCACATTGTTTCTGTTCTACATCCCATTTACTCAAACATCTTTTTCCCTTCCGCTTTCATTTTCACCCACTTTTACTAGTTATCGTTCCTTTTCTACTCCGAAATAAACCTAGTAAGCTTAAAAGCACCCTCGAAGCCAAGTCATCCCATTTTCACTCACACCTTTAAGAGACTCAAAGTCTTTAATTTCACATCTTTTCATAGCCCATCATCAACTCAGCAACTGTGTTGTAACAAGTGTGTTGTCATTTCTCAATGTTTTTTTTCCTCATTCTTTCTTTCCTTTAGCCGTGTCCATTTGTAGTTAAGTTAGTTGACTGATTAGAAAAGAAAGGAAAAAAGAAAAAGGTAGAAAACATCTATCTAAGATCATGAGATTTAGTGCATTCAAGTTGAATATTGCCCTATCCTAAATATGAGCTCTTACCTCTTTTTTACTATGTTCGATTTATTTGGATCTTTCTTTCACACTCTCTTTGACATAAAAATGTCAAGCTAGCTTTCAAGCCATCATCAATATTGTGTAAGTTCAAGGCTGAAGGCTTATGTTATTGAGAATTTGCTTTGTCTATTTCATTATCCTTTTATTGGCATAGTACTCTAAATCCTCTTGTTATGGAGTCAATTTGCAATATCATTTTCAAGGCTCTTTACTTTCTATAAAGTTGTACTCCATTTTATTTTAATTTGGATCCCATCTCTGCCAAAGTTTCACTTTTGAGCACTAACATTCATCTTTTGCAGTTATTTTTCACAAGAATAGGAAAAGCTTCCATTTTGGAATCTTCTTTCCTCTTTTTGTATATATAAATTATATATAGGTTTCTATAGTATCAAGTTCTAAATTATTTTATCAAATTTATGGTGTTTCCTTATGAATTTGTTGTGAATTTTTTGTGATGCTCATGACAGTAGTCTATGGTGGCAATTTACTGAGTTGCATTTTAGTAGAGAGGAAAGGGTGTTTGAGTAAATGGGATCAAGAATAGAAGCAATGTGAGTGTAAAAGAGAGAAGAATTTGAGATACTAGATAAGTTGCTAAAGTAAATGATGATGAAGAAGAAAAAGGAGAAAAAGGAAGAAGTGATGAACAAAAAGCAAGGTGAAACCAATAAAAGGAATATGAGATTTGGATTTTGGGATTTGAGAAGGAGGATGATGATGATAGAGACTAAATTGAACTCTTCAAAATTTTTTAGGGACAAATTTGTCCTTTTTTGGCTAATGTGGCATAAAACAAATTACGTCAGCGTTTGTAACGGAGAGATTTGATGGAGGGACTAATTTGTCCAATATTTTTAATTATTAGAGACCACCGGGAGCTTTTTTGTTCTAGAGAGACCAATTTGTCCGATGCAAAATTTAAGAGGGGCGAGTTTGGGGGTTTTGTCTTTTTCTTTTAATAAAATGACATCATTTTCCTTATCAGGAAAAAAAAAAACAAAACCTAACTAATTTAGAAAGCAAAAACAGAGACAAACAAAACACGAACAACAAAGAAACAAAGAAGGGGTTTTTGCATTTCGCAAGCGTAGAGGAAGAAGCACAGAACGAGGAAGCAGTCATCACCATCACCGTTGTTTGTCCATACCACCACTCGCCATCGCGCCGATCATTGGTCATCTCCCCTAACCACCAGTGAGCCACTGGCTTTTGCCTCGCACCATTCCAGGCCACCGCCACCATCTCGCACTGACGCGGCATCCCCACATCTTTGATGAGAAAGGGCCGTGAGAGACAGACTGAAAGTGAGAGAGAAAGTGAGAGAAAGAGAGATTAGAGCTCAAGGCCTTTGTTGCGGCACTAATAAAGGAGATAGAAGTGTTCAAAGGATAGGTTGGGTCGGGTTGGATCAAACCCAGACCCTCGCCTGATTTTTGGATTGGGTTATTTTTTTAAGCTAGAACACGACTCGGTAATGACTTGATTCGAGACTAAGTCATACCGGGTCAACCTAAATTTTAAATAACATATAAAGATTTGAATATTATATATAATAAAATCATAAAATTTTAAAAGTAAGAAATAAAATTTAAAAGATATTATACAATACATATTTTAAGACAAACTATATCAATATAAAAATAACATCAAGTTATGTAAAATGTACTAATTAAAATATAAAATCTTGTAATTTATCATTAATTTATCATTAAGTATTTTAAAAAATATAATTTATGAAGAATTATTTGATTTCGGGTCGGGTTGAGCCAACCCGAAGTATAACCCAAACCCAGCCCGAAAAATGCACTGAGTCAAATTTTAGAACCCGAATCCAGCCCCATAAACTTCAGGGCGGATGGGTTATCGGGCCGAATCGGGTCTTGGACACCCTAAAAGGAGAGTTGAGAGAGAAGTATGAAAGAGGGATAGTTAGGTTTGCCTTTTTACTTCTTGTTTTCTTTTTAATTTACAAAAGTAATAATGGCCCATCCAATGCCCAACGAGCGCTGTTGTCTGAGCTTGAATTCATATTAGATGGACAGAGCTTTTTTCATTCTTTTTTGTGGGTGTTGAGCCCAAATTCTTTAGTAAAATTTGATAAAATTAAAATAAATTTCTTATTTTAGATGTTGTTTTTTGAAAATTTAAATATACTCACTAGTATATAATAATTGTACATATGCTTTCATATATATTTTTATATAAGTATATAATTTTTTAAATTGTGCTAAATTATTGATTATTTGTATTATTATATTATATTTATATTAACTTTAATATATTTTTATATATTTATTTAATTATATCTGCTTCAATCGGTTGAATCAGTGACCTAGTAACTTGGCCGAGTTGATCACCGATCCGAGTTTTATAACTATGATTTTAATTAACCTCCTGTAACTCAGAAACTTATGCTCGATTTATAAAAGAAAGAAAATAAAACTCAGCTTGCACAAGCCAGCAGCCCTACAGCATGAAAGAAATAAAATACCCCAATGCGCATTGTAAGAAAAACTCTGCAAGGCCCAAAAGCGACCCATACCCACTACCCAACAAAGAAGCTACGATCCGATTATGATGTTTCCAAAACCCTAAACGCTCACCTACACCATTTGGCATTGCCTTTCTTTTCAATCTCAACACAACGCAGAGAGCTTCAACACCCGCGCTGTTTCTCCGAGGCTCATCTCTTAAAACACTTGGTAGGGTAAGATCTTCTTCCAAACTTCAATCCTTCGTGTTACCTTCCCCATTGAAAAATGGATCCATAAACCATTGGCGTTTTAGTTTGGTATTCTATCGTTATTGTGTGCTCTTGTATGTCATAGCTGTGTTATGCTCTTGTTCTATAATCATAAGAAAACATACACAGTCTTACGACTTGTTTTTTAGCTAGTATCACTTACGGTTGGTTATTTGTGTTACTGGATTGTATCATGGAAACTATTTTGGTGTACATGATAGCATTGCTATAAGTTAGTTCTGATTAATTGATTTTTTGTAGTTACCATGGTGCGGGTTAGTGTCTTGAATGATGCTCTCAAGAGCATGTACAATGCTGAAAAACGTGGGAAGCGACAGGTCATGATTAGGCCATCCTCAAAAGTCATTATTAAATTCCTCTTGGTGATGCAGAAGCATGGTATTTCTCAATTTTTTTTAAATCTATTTGAATGTAATATCAACATATTTACTGGTGGCCTCCTGAGTATTTCATTTTTATCATGGTTTGTTATGCTACTGTGCTTTGTAGGCTACATTGGGGAGTTTGAGTACGTTGATGACCACAGGGCTGGCAAAATTGTGGTTGAATTGAACGGTAGATTGAATAAGTGTGGGGTTATAAGCCCTCGCTTTGATGTTGGTGTCAAAGAGATAGAGGGTTGGACTGCAAGGCTGCTCCCCTCAAGACAGGTTAGCCAGAAATTCTGCTTTACTTCTTTTCATAACTGTTGAGTTTTTATGGTCCTTTCCCTCTGCTATAAAACACTATAAACTGGAAAATGGAATAGTAAGTTCATTGAAGTCTATCATGCCTATTGCCAACTCTGTTTTCATTCTAGACCATCTTCTAAATGACTCCTTTTTTTCATGTCCTTTTCAAGCAAGTTTCCACCTAAGACAACAAATTCGGCCCTTTATGAAATATTTTCAGGGTGGGTTTGTTCAATAGGTTGTTAGTTGTACTTTATTTATTGGTGAATTTTTTTCTTCACATATACTGATACACACTTCTTTCTAGTTCTATAACTATAATGGCTCTGTGCAGATTTTCCCATATTGACATAAAAAACTAAAAATTCTGAACCTTCTCTTATTTGCATGAATTATCATTGTTATGTCTGGCTTAGCAAATCAGAGCTTTTTCTTTTCCTTTTTTTTTTTTTGGTGTGTTGTTGCTGCTTTTGATACTTGTTTAGTAGGTTGTGATTAAAACTTGGGCTACCTTTGTAAACATGGTCGGTCTGTTTCTTGTGTAGATGTAAAATTGCTATCATTATATCAATTATTGAACTTTCTTTTCTCTCTTGTTATGGTGCCTGCATATGGTTTCTCTCTTGATTGCGCAAAATCATGCAGTTTGGGTATATTGTCTTGACTACCTCTGCTGGTATCATGGATCACGAAGAGGCTAGGAGAAAGAATGTTGGTGGCAAAGTGTTAGGTTTCTTCTACTAGGCTAGTTTTTTGTGTAAGGTTCGCACTTTTTTTCGGTTTGAGACTCCCTGGTTGTGATGGAAGGTGTGCTACATTCCTAGCAATGTCAGTTATAGATTGCAAGATTTTTGTTTTTTAATGCGCATTATACTGTTTGCGAATACCATTTGTTCAACCAAATCTTTATTATTACTTTTCTAATTTTCTTGTACTAGAGTGTATGGGCAGATTAGTTTGAAGGGACAAGGACTTAACACTATTAAGGTGGGGCATTGGCGATGGTTGATGGTTGCTAATTCATTATTACCAATCGTGGTTGATGATTCAGCATAGTTCGAAATTAATTTGGCCTGTATTTTTTAAAATTAGTTTGATGTATTTTTTGGGGTTATTAGGTTTGTCTAATGCTTTAATATTTATAATAATTTTTAAATAAATTAATAATAAATTATAAACTTTAAAATTGATGCTTAATGCATAAATCAATAGTATTTTTACAATGATATAGGATACGATTGTTTCAACTTTGAAAAAAAGTGATTATATGTAAATAAAAAAGTTGAAAGTTGATTTTTTTTGTTAGAAGTTATATTTTTCCAGTTTTTACAAAAGAAATTAAAAATATATTATTTTGAGATTCTGATTATTTTTAAAAAATTATTCAAATATATAAAAATCAATTTTTTTAGTAAAAAAAATGAATTTTTGGTAGTAAAATCACAAACAAATACATCTATAGCATGTTTAAAGCATATATTATTTGCTTACATGTGAACTTTTAATAAAATATGCTGTTTAAGTTTATTGATCACCAAATTTTGGGTTGGTCTGATTTTAGTCTGATGATTAACGAGGTCCTAAACTGAACTTAAAAAATGCTGTGCACACTCCTAATCGGAGTTGCAACCAATGTTCCTGACTGCAATCTTGCCTTTTGCTATTCTAAAGTTTAGACACACTTATATTTAAGCTTTATGGGGCTTGGCCCTATTGGTAAGATCGAAAAATTTTGACGTATTAACTATCCAGCAGCTAGTGAGTCTTGTGATTTGCCCCACTTTAGAATTGGCAATCCTTAAGGCCCATTATAATTTGGTGAAAATAAAAGTCTAGCGTTGTGTTTTGGTTCATAGAGCTATTTTGTTAATTTGGTTAATGGCTCTTGTATTTATGGATTTATGCATTAGTTTTTATAGTTCTTACTCTATAAGGTATGTGTCTTTTATTTTTGAAGTGGAAATGGTTCTTAGGCTTAGGCTTAGGCTTAGGCTCAGCGAGAGGGTGAGAACTTGCTAACTTGAGAATCAAAATGTGGCTTGGGAGAAAATTTTAAAACCTGCATTTCATTCATTTTGTTATACATTTCTCAATATTTTTAGTATGTGTAGTAACTAGTTATGACTTTAATTAAACATTTCATATAAGCTCGTCACCAACACGCCTTTATCTTTGTGAATATGATTATAAATGAGTAATAATCATAATTATTTACATATAAGTGTTAATCATACAATTGTTATTTGTAGTCAATTATAAATGAGTAATAACTAGAAGCGTTTACGGTTCAATTTGGATCAGTTTTAAGTAAAAAATGAACCCAATTCAAATAATACAATTTATTAGGTTTAAATTGGATTAGTTTAATTTGAATTTTAAATCCAATATAATTTTTATTGATTTGGCTTGGATTAATTTGATTAATTTTTGAAAAAAATAAAATTTTAAATTTAGAATATTACAAAATAAAAGTAACATAAATTAATAAAATAAATAAATAAAAATAAAAAAATTATTTAATATTTATAAAATATTGTTTAAGTAAGAATGTTACATAAATAATTTTTTTAATAAATTTAAATTATTATAAGAAAAAGTGTATTATTGTCTATTTATAAAAAGTTTTAGGGTATTATTATCTATTTATAAAAAAAATTTGGCCTTCATCTTTAAATGATATTTAATGAGTTTGATTTATATATACTAATAATATAAAATAATTTTATATTGCCATCCAATAAGAATACAAAATTGTGTCATGTTATGTCTTTTTAATTTAAATTCATGTAATCATCCCTCATGACACTACAACTTATTACATTTCTATTGGATAATAATATAAAATTATTTTATATTATTAATATATAAAAATTAAATTCATATTTAATATGTTCTTTTTAACAATTTTAATATAATTAATTTTTTATTAATTAATTCTTGTTAACAGTTTGTAATACCAATTTTTCTAAACAATTTTACCTTAATAGTATATCAAAATTAGATATTATTTGTTTAATAGAAAATAACAATATGCAATTGCTTTATTTGGTAATGTATCTGAGTTCAGTATCCTAGATTTTTTTTTATGAAAAAACTCTATTCAATTTAATGAAGAGTGAAGAAAGTCAAACTTGATATTAATAAAGAGAGATGAAAATTAGATTTGACATTAATGTGAGAAGGGAACAAAGTCCAACTATATTAAGGTATAATTTTGGATTCTTTACTTTATTTGTTAAATTAAATAACGTATCATTGGTAAATATTTTGTTCACTTTTTTTTATTCTTCATTTTAGTTTCTTAGATTTTGGTTTACTGCGGTTATGAAACTGATATGAAATAGAAAATTGTTATACTAATTTGGTCTTCAAGAGGAAAATGTTCTCTATTTTTATTTCCTTGCATCTTACTTAAGACATGACAATTCTCACTCAAGGATGGAAATAGGTTCTGTGATTCGTCGGGAGTTTTTGGCCTAATCCTTATTTGGCCTAATTTGGTTCAATTTTTTTAGTAAATAAATTAAATCCAAACTTTTTAAAAAATATTTTTAACCAAACAAATCAGGTAATAGATTATGAAAAAAATTTATTGGACTCAATAGATTCACTTGTTTATACTATATTATTATTATTATTATTATTATTATTATTATTATTATTATTAGTTCACAAATTCTTGTGATTTATTTTTTATAATTTTTTTGATTTATTTAAAAAGTCTTTTAATCTATTTAATAATAGATTTTTTAATCTAATAAAAAATATTATGATTAAGTAGATTTTTAAACAAATTTTTGGGTTAGGCCAAACTTTTAAAAATGCTAGATTAGAACTCTAAAAAAAACCTATGTCAAATAATAAACTTAGACTCGAATTACATATTTATAATACACATCAGACCATTTATATTAAAACCTAACGTTTCCTGCTTGCACCCTACTCTAACCTCACAGGGTGCTGAAGAAACGGAGAGTTTCAGCATATTTATTGAAAACGAGCCAAGGAAGCTGACTCTTTTCTGGACGGAATTACTCAAACAGCAACGAGAGTGGGGTCCACTCTAATAAAACGCACACGATTGCCTTTTTTTTTTTTTTTGGGGCGTAACACGATTGCTTGCTTTGCCTTTGCAGCATCTAGGATGACACAGCTCAATATTCTTAAGTGAAAGAAATATAGGTAAAATGTATTAGAAACTATGATGTGCTATCTACTCGACTCTATCTCGAAAACTTGGGGCATGCTTGGAATGAGGTTTTTTAAAACAGTTTTCAACTTTTTAAAACAAAAAACTGAAAAAACTTGTTTGGTTTGTTGTTTTTTTTTTTTTTCAAAAAAATTAACTCCATGATATTTCTACACTAATTTATATATTGTCATTATGAGTCAGTTAATGATAAGGGCATGGATAATTTGCTGGTCATGTGTGCTAATGTGTGTTGCCATTGAACGCACAAAATAATAAAAATATAATTTTGTATATTTCATTAAGACTTAAATATATTTTTGATCCTTATAAAATTAACAAATTTTAGTTTTAATCTCTAAAATAATATATTTTTGGTCTCAAACTAAATATTTTCAAAAATTTTAATTTTAGTCCTTTTTTTATTTTGATCCAAATATTCTCAAAAAATTCTAATTTTAGTTCCTACTTAATCATAAAAAGGATAACATGACTATGTGTCATCTATGTTATCACTTAATAAAGGTAAATTAACAGTAGGGATTAAATCAAAATATTTCAAAATATTAGGATTAAATAAAAAAATTCTTAAGAATTAAAACAAAAATTTGCTAATTTTATAGGAATTAAAAATATATTTAATCCTTTCATTAATTTATTTTCAAAATATTTTACAATATAAAATACAATAATTTTATTATGATAATCATGCATAAAGAATCTCAGATTTGAGATTAATGATTTTAAAAAATATGTTAACGAAAAAGAGAGATTTTTTTTTATATATTTCATTAATTAATTTCTTTCCAAGGCATTGTATAATATAGAATAGGATAATTATATTGTAACTACTATGCATATAAAAAATATAAAATTTGATTTTAATGTTTTGGAAAATTGTTTAGTTTGAATTTTTGCATCTGAATTATTAATTTACCTTAATCAATTTCCGCACTTGGCTTATTAAAATAATTGTTAAATATAATAAAATATCGAATCAATGAGTATTTCTATGTAACTGATTTGAATGCCTTCCCTTCTCAGTTTTTATAATTTTTAATTCAATATTTTTTAATAATCTAATTAGAAAAAACTTCTCTAACCGTAGCATTTCCCGAAATTGTTGAATAACCTGCCAAGATTAGAACAAATTATTTAAAAAAGGCATTATCTTTATTTTTTCAATGATAAAAAAATGTTATTTAATTAGACTCATCAATTATAAATAGTTGTTCCCTGTAGCATTTTTTTCATCCCACCAAATAATTAACTCCATTGAGTGTCTACTTTCCTTTGTCCCTGCAAAGTTGAAGGAAGAGGACACAGCGTCTCTCTGCTTCTTCTGCCAGTGCCGCCAAGAATTCCTCTGCTGCTTCTCACCATTTCCAACACCTTCCTTTCAGCTTCAGATTTTAAATCCCTTCAAGCTTGTTTCTCTGTGTGTTGTATATCGTTTTTCATCTTTGATTTCTTCATTTTAACGGCTATAGCTTAGAACCCTTTACTTCATTTTTTGTGCTGCTGGTTGGTTTCACTGTGTTTGTGATTGTTGCTAACATGTCAGAATGCTCATGGTGACAGCTAGTTCCGTGATACAAGAGGCTTCTTAACCTCTGATGTCATAAAAAAGGTAACTTTGCTGAGCTTGAGAGTGCTGTGGTTGTTTCAGAGACTGAAACCCACCGTGGCTTTGTTGTTGGTGTTGGTGTTGGTCTGGAGGATTGTGTTAGGGTTTCAAGATTGCGTTTTTATCACCTTCCCTGGCCCAACACAGGGAAAATGTTGAAGGAAGGTGATAAAAAGTGAAACAAATTAAATGCATGTGGTTTAATAGAAAAAGAATTCACATGGTTATATACCGTGTTTGTGATTATTTCAGGCTTGTCCAATGATTGAAAAGGGTAAGATTTCTTGACTTTATTAGATGTCATTAATGCAGATGAATTTTGCTGAGAAAGTTTTGGTCTGAAACCTACTTGGATTTCATGGGTTTGGTGTTAAGGACTGTGCAAGGGTTTTGAGAATGAGAATTTCCTCTACTTGGCCAAAAAACAAGGCAATGTTAAATAATTAAATGTTATATCCGTGTGTATGATGCAAATTTAGCTTGGCTTAGGAGTTCCTTCCTGTTTATGTTGTGTGCGTATGTTTGTCTTTTTTTCCCTCATTCTACTCCTGATAATGTGTTTGATATATAGGGAAGTGATTGAAGACATGGTTGAAACATCTTTTACCCCGAACAAAAAGCTTCGAAGGCTTCTCGAGGGAGAGGTAGAGGGGAAGGATGAGTGTGGTACGAAGATCAGTGATCTGCCTGATGCGCTTGTCCAGGAGATCTTATCCAACCTTCCCACCAAAGATGCGGTTCGGACAAGTATACTATCCAAAAGATGGATAGATCAATGGAAGGATATCTCCAAAATTGAGTTGGAAGAAGAATCACCTGAGAAAAGACAACAGTTCATTGAGTTTGTGGAGAAATTACTTGTGGTCTGTAATAATTCCTCATGCCTTAAAAAATTCTCGCTTGCGTTTGAGGTTGGTAGGGAAGCTCTTCGGGTTAATGAGTGGCTGTTTGCTTTCATTAACCCTAACATTGAAGAATTAAGCCTTGATCTTGATAGAGTTAACCAACCGTTGATCTTCCCTGAACATGTGTTTAACTCCGCAACACTGACTAAGTTTCAACTTAGTATGCCGTTTGTTATCCACCTTCCTCCTGCCATTTATTTTCAATGTCTCAAGGCATTGACTTTGAAACATGTTATATTCCCTAATGGTTCCTCAGCACAGCAGCTTTTCTCTAGTTGCCCTTCCCTGGAGGAGTTGATCCTAGTTGATTGTAGTTGGATGAATGTCAGGTCTGTTTGCATTGCTTGTCCATTGCTTCAGAAATTGATCATAAGGGAGTGGAGAGATGATTATGATGATGACAAGTCTGAGGACGAAAATGATAATCCAGAAGGTCAGAATGGCACAACTCACTGCCAGATAGTGATCATTGGATCTACCATGAAATTATTTGCTTATGATGGTGATCTCATAAATGATTATTTCTTATATTGCACAACTTCTGTGGTTGATGCATCTATTGAGGTTCACCCGCCGAATAATTCGTGGGATGCTGGTTATTTTGTGTTCAAACTTCTTAAAGCCCTCCCAAATGTGGAAAAGCTATCAATAACTGACTCCGCCGCTGAGGTTTGGTCTAATCTTCTAAACATTTATTAAATAGATTATCTTGCAAGAATTTTGATGACCCTTTTGAATTCGTTTGATCGTCAATGTCGCAGGCTCTCTGCCGTACATCTTTTCTGATTATGCATCTGCCTTTTTTTAACAACTTGACTGAGCTTCGTGTGGTCTCATCAGCTCCCATAGATTTGTCTTGTGAAGCACTGCTGACCATATTACGCAGCTCACCTTGCCTGGAAGCTCTTGAGTTTGTTATGGTAACTTTGTCCAAACCCGAAATCTTACTGCTATTTATTTCCAAATGCTTACAATTTTCTTGATAGCTAATGTGTTTTTTATTAATAACAATGCAAGGGGGTCTCTCTGCCTGAATATGAAGGTGGTGCATTCAACATTGACCCGTTACCAGCATGCTTTGGGACACACCTCAAGACAATCACCGTATGTGGCTTTGGTGGCAATTTGGGAGAGCTGAATGCCATAAAATATTTGTTGCAAGCAGCACCAGTTTTGGAGGCATTCTATATTTACAGCAGTGTATATGATTTTGACTCTGCTATTGGAGTAAAGAGGTTGGACCAGTTGTACCACCAGATTATAGAGTTTCCTAGAGCTTCAGAGGATTGTGATGTAGATTTAGAGTAGAGAAGAGAACGGATATAATATAGGGAGAATAATTGTCAAGTTTGAATTGTCGAGTTATTTAAAGCTTCGTAACTTGTGGTTTAAATAAAGGTTTATATTTTAAACCCTACCATTGCTTCCCCATTTTTTTCTGTTCTTGAATGCATTAGTACGTGAGTTTAGCCATTGCTGACGGCCGGCACCACGGACTTCCTTCAATGCTTATAGATTGAAGGTCAGAATGGCACAACTTGTGGGACTAACGTAGTCAGTTTTGCAAAAAGTTGCGAAATAATATATTTAAATTGGGGGTAAAAAAGTGGAGTTTGCAAGATATACCAAGTATCCGGATGATAGGGAAAAAGAAAAATGAAAACAATTTTTTTTTGGTTAACAAGAAACTTTTAAAGAACTTTTGCACTTACTAATTACAAAGTTTAATTTTTTTAATGGTATATTAATAACTTGTTGAATGATAGTATAAAAGAATTTTCGATATATTAAAGTTAAACTAAAACTTTATTTATTTATTTATTTCTTGTGCAAAACTAAAACTTTATTTGATTCAATAACTATGTGATTACGTAATAATCCAGCATGAAGACATTTTGTTATTGTTTCATTAATGCTACGTATGCAAGTGTTTAATCTTAGCACAAATTAAACATTTGTAATAATTATCAAAAGTGGTTAATCATGGATGAAATAATTACGATTTACGGTGTCGATGATTTAAATTTTAGAGTCGTAAAAGACACTACCTTGGCATCTTTTTGGCTCAAAATTATTATGTAAAGAGTTTATATTACATGGTTGACTTTAAGGATTTCACTTGAAATTGTTTATTCTACTAAATTCATAGGTTGTTACATTTGATCTAATTTAATAATTGTTTAAGGTCGTGACACTAAGAATATAAAATTATTTTTTATTATGATAACTATCTATTATAATTTGTCATTTTTTTGAATTTCTATGAATTGATAATATAAAAATATTTTATTCTATCATTGCATAGAAATTTTTCTCATAAAATAAATACCATTATACGACTCAAAAAGTTTGGTTTTCTAGTTACAATGGGAGGCAGGGTACTCTTTTTGAATAAATTAAGAAAAAATATTTAAGGTAAATTCGATCATCAGCCAAGCTTGCGTTGCAATGTTGAATAGAAAGTGAGATTGATTGTAAAGATTGGCCATGACGGTGTCATTTTTCAAATAGAATTTGGGGTCAATTTCAGAAATTATATTTGGTTTCATAACATCAACAGAAATTACGACTGGCCAAAATATTTGTTTTCAAAGCAATGCAGTTAGTTTTTAGAATTGAGGTGTTTAGGCTTCAAAATGCACGTCCATTTTGTTTATGCTTGGTTTTTAAGTGAAGGTTGATTTTGGTCATGAAATTGTATATTTGCTTTACTTTAATTATTGAAATTAACAAATTAATGATTTAGACGTTGAAATTATAAAATGTGATTCAAGCAACTTTTTATAGTGATTCAAGTTGGTTCATATGAACATATCTTAAGAACTAACTTGAATATTTTTTTTTTTTTATAATTTTAGAGATTAAATAATATTTTTTTTAATTTCAAGAACTAAAATAAAGCACATAAACAATTTCATAAACCAAAATAAAAATTTACTCTAGGCACATAAAAAAAGTAAAAGTATAACTCTTGGATAATTTTTTATTGTGTATACAACATCCGTTTTTAAAAAATTATCTACTTTTGAAATTTCATTGTTTTACAAATAATCATTCTTTTAGAAAATTTAAATAATATTAATTATTTTTTAATTATATGTCTATTAAATAGAAAAAATGAATAAAAAGATATAAAAAATAATTAATTAATAAAATAATTTTATAAAACATATTTAATTTTATTTAATATTAAAACTTTTTTAATTATTTTTAAATTTATATATACATTTAAAATTGGAAACTTATTTTGAGACGAAAAAAGTGTATATTTTTCCAAACACATGTTAAGCACTCCTATTTTAATATTTTCGGTGCATCCTTGCGTGATTCATTTCTCTCTTCAGCCGACAGAAAGAGATTCTTATAGGCGTAGGTTGTATTGTACTAGTTATTAAAGGTTTTTTTTTTTTAATAATTATTCACGTAATTAATTAAAGTCATTTTATAAATAGTAATTTTCATATATAAATTTATAATACTATAAATAACGTTCGAATAAAACTGTAATCTACTTCCATTAGGCATTATAATAATCATTTTTGAGAGAGATTTTTTTTTTAAAAATTAAACACCAAGCATAAATTAAAATTAATAATTATGAGGACAGTGAGAGACGAAGACATTGGCAAAACGTTGTCGTTGTACCGTTGGGAAGTCCTGCTCGGCTAGTTTGGTACTAGGCTGTCTTGTCTACTACAGCTTCTATTTAACTTAAGCGTCAAGTTCTTCTCCCCTCTGCCATTGTCCATATCTTCAAATTTCAACTCTGTGCTCTGCTGTATGTCTCTGCTGCTCCAAACTACAATGGGGTTGTTCCACTTCTCTCTGCTTCTCTCTCTCCTCCTTTCTTCTATTCTCTCCCCTGTTAAATGCGACCATGGTCAGTACTCTCTCTCTCTCTCTCTCTCTCTCTCTCTCTCTCTCCCTCCCTTCTAATATTTGCAAGTTGCAACTAACTACTCTTTGTCTTGGATCAGCTAAATCTCATTATCCTCAAATGGGTTTTTCCACTTGTTATTATCATGATGTTATTGTTGAGGGCTTCTCTCAATGACTTAGAATATGCTAAACTGAATTGACATCAAGTTCACCGCTTTAACTCTTTTCTTTTCTGGGTAATCCGTCTTTTTCTCGATGTACTTTTTCTTTTCTCTTGGTGTGCTTTTGAGTTTCTCAATAGCCAATGTGAGCTAGATCTGATTGGGAGAGAGATTGATCTGGCATTATAGACTCTTTGGGGGCACTTTTGATGTTGATCTCGAACATCTATCTGTTCGTTTGAGTGCTCAACAACAAATTTGAATTTCTTATGGACCGCAAGTGCAATTGCATCGTGTTATTGCTTTTCAATAGATAATAGCTGGAATTCTTTTATGATGATTTTCATTTTTTTTGGGGTCAAATTTGGCCACTTGTGTGTCAGCAGGTTGCCCAGATGCCATTGAGTGCCCTAATTGTCTGTTAATATATCTATGACGGAGTTCCCTGTTCTTAAACATGTTTGATCTGATTTTTCTCGTTAATCTTGTTAATAAAAGCATTTAAATTTTAAAGCTTGCTACTGGAGGTCACGAATTGATTCACACAGAGTGACAAGATCAGATGCTATTGGAATTAATTTGTAAATTAAAGAACTTTTGGCGAGTTGTAATTCATTTAAATTTCTATGTAACTTATCTGAGTGAAATTTCTTTACGGATCACCGTATGCATTGATCTGCCGCTGTCTACCATCTTTCTGATCTCCATGTGAATGTATATACCGTAATAGCAACATATATGGAATAATAAAGAGTTAAATCAGATTATTGAATATCTATGGTTCATGAAAATACCTCCTGTCTCTTTTCCTAGCACACACATACACACAATCATGCTCATTAAAGTTGTCGACATTTTGAGACTGTACTTATCTAAATATCCCCCTGCAGGGGAGGAAGATGAGCTTTATCAGGAAATCAACAAGTACCGGGCATCATTAAATTTGACAACTCTAACAAAGAATGACAATGCAAATTGCTTCGCAAATGAAATAGCCGACCAGTTCAAGGATCAACCTTGCACAAATTCCACAGGTGCTAACACAGTACCAGGCACAGAACCTCAGTTCTCCAACTATCCAGACCTTTTAAGTAAATGCCACTTGAATGTTTCCAACACAAGGGATGGATCTGTAATGCCTGCTTGTGTTCCTGGCCTGGTTCCGAGCCTTGTCCTCGATAATTTCACTCATTCCCTCTACTCGGGTAATCTCAATGACTCCAAGTATACAGGAATTGGTATTGGTTCAGAAGATAACTGGATTGTTGTCGTACTGACCACTAACACTTCTGAAGGAAGCTTTGTTCCTGGGACAGAAGATAATGGTGCCAATTTGACTTCCCAAATTGGATTGATTTACTGTACAGTGCTCTTGTTAGTTGGTAGCTTTTTCTTGTGATGAACGAGAGGATGCTGTTCATGCTACCACCATGAAGGTCTAATCTGTGTCAGGAACGGAAAAATGAAAATAATGAAGACGAGTGCTTTATTGTTTCAGTGTTGGGTCTGTAGAATGCTAGAGAAGAGGAATAGAAGAAAGCATTTATCTCAAAGGATTATTATCTTATTGTTATCATTATCATCAACATGTCATTTTTTTGGTTTGAAAGATTTACATTTGCCAAATGAGAAAAGGAGGTAATAAATTGTACCATTGGTGGCAACTCACGAGTACTTTGGTTTCAAAATGGAAATTCTGTAGCTTATTTGGTTTTGAGGCTGCTCTAGAATGCGCAGCTCCAAAACCATCTAATTCTGTTTAAAGATAAGTAAAATTGACCAAATACACCACGATGGCTAACATTCATGTTGAGGACTCGTAAGTCCACCTTGAAGATTTTCTTTCTAAGCGATTACCACCATTAGAATTGCAATGCAAAGTACTAATGACAACGGTAGAGGCATAGCATCAACAATAAACATCTTTCCATTCCTCTTGACACTAGCAATATTTTATTACTGTTTCTAGACATTCAGGCCGTTCAATCTGGTTTTTATGTTAGCAAAGTCCAAACGCAGGGAAGTAGTGGAAACTGGCACGTTTTAGGATGGATCCAGGTTCACTATGAATTCAGTGTTTTGCCACACTTTATATTGGAATTAGCCACACTTATGTGGTAATTAGTCCCATTTTTTAGTCATTTACCCACACCTGATCTATGGTGAAACCAAAGTTTGGGATCCACCCTAAATGCCACCTACTGGAACTTTGGAGACTGTGCGATGCTTCAAGATTAAGAATTTAGCTGCATGCCTCTATGTTCTCTTGCAAGTAAGAACTTTCTCGCTTTGACAGCGATCATTTCATTGCATCTTGTATACTGTTCCTTTTTTTTTGTCCTGGAATTACATTTTTATTTTTTGTCATCATTCTTGAAATTTAACTTTTCCACTTGTACGGGAGGTGCCACTTGAGCTATAGCTCATTGAAGTAAATTTCAAGCATCTACTAACATACTAGTTGGTTACTTGTTCATTGAATATTTTATCTGGTATGTGTCACTCATGCCACATTAATACAGTAGTAGAAGGGATCACGGCATCTAAAAAAGGGGATTTGCAGCTCACATTTATATGATATTTTTTTAAATTAAAATTTTAAGTTGAGGAAAAAAAATTACTGTCTTTGTACAATGTAAGGCAAACCCTAGCCTTAGAGAATGTTTATACATAATATCATATATATTTCTCTAAAAATAAGTTATAAGGCTAGTGGAATTGATGATGTATCTTTAGGAGAATGATTTGATTTCTCTCCAAATTTTCAATTACTTATGTAGATCAATCATATTTTATTTGTTTTATTTTTATTTTTCTTTTTACTTTGATGCTTATATGATAAGATATCAAAGCTTACTAAAAAAGCTTTTCAAGAGAAACTTTTAGAAGAACCAATCAGAATTCATTTGACACTTCCCAATATCTCAATCTCTTTCTCTTTCTATTTTCCTATATTTTCAAACTATCCAAAGTCAGGTTCATTTTCTCCATCTCAGAGACTTTTTCTCTTCGCCTTTTCTTCATTATCCTTAGCCTTAATATGAAGAAAGGTCAGCATAATGGATGTTGCTACTGTGCCATTGATGGTGAATGATTACCATTGCCATTGCTATGGTGCTGTGGTGCTAAGGGGATCACATGGTTGTTGCCGTTGAAATTGACAGTGATGAGTGGTCGGAGACAGTTGGGTCAAGGCAAGGCAAAGAAGTGGAGATGGTAGTGTCACAGTGGTACAAGGTTGCTACTATCTAAGGTAAACCCCAATTCAATCACTGGTATTAATATTTTCATATTTTGGATTTTCGATAATGTTTCTATTTTCTTCTCCTTCTTGCTATTGCTTTTATTTTACAGTTTATGTTTTTTCTTATACAAAATATAGGTTCAATTTTCTTTCGTACAATAGGTTCATTGGTTAATAAATATTACTTAATTATGTTTCTTTGGTTTGGTTTAATCTTATTATTTATATTTGCTTTTTTCACTGTTTTCCTTATTTTATTGCAAACTCATATTTGTTGTTCAATATTTTCTTTGTGATTCAATTTGTTATTTTTATTTATTCATGTCATTCTTATATGTAGTTGAATGTATAAGAAATTGGTACAAGATGTTGTTCATATTGGTGTTTTGAAATATATCTTTTTATTTGATTATTGTTGTTATGATTTTTTTTCCTTTATTTTGTCTTTTATTTTTTTTCATTTATTTTCATTTTAATTCTATCTATTATTCCTTTTTTATTGCTTATGAGTTTCTTATGAAATAGTGTATTTGTTATGTTCAGGAACTGTCATGACAATAACTATAACTATTTAGGTTCATGGATGCTCATTGATTCATATGTGGTATGCATTTTGTTACTTATTGTCTATTGTATTAATGGATTTGTCTTGAATATTTTAGTGATGTGTTATTTCTTCTTTTATTTGTAGAACTTTGCAAAAATACCTATTAATTTTTGCAAGGATTATCTCCGGGCGTTACATAAAGGATTGGTGATGCGTTACCTATTTTTTCCATGGATGATGTATTTTGTTAATTTTTTTTATTATAATACTCCTTCTTTGGCTATTTCCTTTTCCATTTCTTCTTGGCCATCTTGGCCATCATTTGTGCTTCTTGATACTTTCAATTTTATGTTTTAGCAATTGCAATAGTTAAGCTATTATGGTAGGCACATTGGTTTTTCAAAAGTTTTCTTTTCTCTTACGATAGAGATGCCATTAGTGTTGCGGAACAAAGTTTCAATATCATTAAAATTCCATTAATTTAGTTGCTAATTTTTCAGAGCATCAATGGTGCAACTGCAGATGAAACACTATTATAGCTAATAGTTCAATGTTTGTATAGAAAATGTTTTTGGTTCTAATTTTTTCATGTCCATCACAGTGTAGTATAGTCCTACGGTCATTATATTTTGTTTTAATATTTATATTTAATCGATTAATCATCTCTAATATTTTTGAGTAAAAAAAATGTATTTCCTTTATTTATTTGTTTCTTATTTGGTTAGTTGATTTGGTTCAATATATAAGAATAGTGGTAGTGGATACTGTGTATATTTAGTATCTATTTCTTTAGTATCTGAATGAAATCAATAACTTCATTCTTTCTTTTTACTTGAACTGATATGACCTTTTAATTTTTTACTCTTTCTATTCAGTGCTTTGTTTATTTGATTTAGTATATAATAACAGTGATTATATTTGATTAGTGAAGGTTCACTTGAAGCAATCCACAAAAGAATTGATAGTATAAACACAAGGATGACATGACAATAAAAAATCGATTCAGTTACAATAGCGGTTGCTGCATAGGTGCAAGTAAGGTATGCTATGGTAGATGATCTAAACTCAGCAACATCTGTGATGAGAACCAAACTTGAACAAGAATTTTTGTTATTCAAATTGGGTGATTTGATTGGGAATATGTTTTTATCTTATAGCATAAATTGTAGTTCTTGGTTGTAGGCAGTTATTTGTTTTATTTAGGAGTAGTTTTTTCAACATGGCTTCATATGTCTATCAGGTTGAGAAATTTCCTTTTTCTTGAATAGATTTGATATATTTTCTCAATATGAACCACATTTGTTCATACATCGGTTAAGATGTTGTTTAAAAAATGTGGTATTTGCTTATATGAAAGAGTCATGAGGATGGCCTTCTTATGCTGAAGTGAATAACTAAAAGCCACACTAGGAGGTGATTTTTTTTTAAAATGGTTTTCATACATCATATATTATTGTTTTATGTATCTAGCTATAATAATTCATGCTATGTATATTTTTTATTTAGACTTCTAGCTCCCATCCTTCTGTGAAGGTTGAGTGTTGATGAATTTGCCTATAAAGAAAAGAGATCCAAGAAAAGTTTTCCAATTAAAAGGACCAAAATTAAAAAGAAAATAAAAAAATGATCTTAGTACAATTGAATGTGCACAAATAATATTTGGCAGAAAAATAATGTGTACTTATTTTGATTTTAAAAATATAAAAAATTGGCTTATTTAGGTGGAATGTCCATGATGTGAAAGAAATTGTTGAAATTGGTAGAAAAATTCTTCTTATTCAAAAGATTAAGGGGGTGTTTGGCAAATTAGAAAAATCAGTTAACTAGTACAATGGGGTCTGATTTTTAATAAATATTATTTGGTAGCTACCTAAATATTTTAAAACTAGTTTTTATTTAAATCAATTTGACCAAAAACCAATTCTAAAAAAAAATTAATTTTAAATTAATTTTATTTCATTCCAATTTTTTCTTCTTTTTTTTTTTTATATATCTACTCGCTTTACATCAATTAATTCTTTCTCCGTTAACCTTGTCAATCGTCCTCTGTTGCCATCCACTATCCTCTACCACCGTTGTCCACCATCGTCTATAGTCGACTACCCCTACAGCCGCCGCCAATTGTTGATGATTGCCACTGTTGACCATCACTGACTCCCATCATCCGCCACTGTCTGCCACTATCCGTTCCCACTACCGCCCCATCTGCCACTGTTTGCTGTCGCTAGCCACCACCATTTTCCAATGGCCGTTGCCGCCAACTACCACCGTCCACTACTGCTGGTCACCATAGTTGGCTTAGATTAGTTTTTTAATAACACAATGAAGAAAAAAAAAAGGTACAAAAAGAGAAGAAGACATATGTTAAAGCCAATTTTTAAATTGTCGAAAAAAACAATGTTCAATAAAAAATTAGTTCATTTTTATACCGATTAACATAACTAGTACTACTTTATACCATGTTAACTTAGTTTTTGAAATTTCAAAACACCACCTAAGACTTATCACAATATGTTATTCTTATTTTTCTTGTTCTTCATATTTACTTGTTATGTCATTTTATGTAAAATGAATTCAATTGTTAAATTCTTCAATGTAAAGGTTATACAAAATTTTTAGAATGTAAATATTAATTAGGATTTTTTTATGGTACAATGAACTTAAAACTAGAAATGCTAAGCAACTAAGAGGATTATGACTAGCAGAAAAGTGTATAGTGCTAGAATAAGGCTGAAGTTAAAGATAATTGGTGAGGGCAATAGATCTTAGCACACATTATATATTAGGGTGTATAATTTTTTATGTATTTTGAGAATAATGCAGATGTGTATTGCCCAACTAGGGAATTTAATAGCCAATCTAACATGGATTATATTTATGTTGAGTTTGCAACTATTGTGATTCAAAGTTGTTGCCATGGAGTCCAAACAATATATCTTTAGTTATCAAATTATGTGGTTGCTTTCTATTTCAAAATGTTATTTTGATGATTGGATGGCTATTACTTTGCATTATTGATATTTTTCTTCATTATTGGAGTTCCTATAATGCTTGGTTGTTATTCTTTCTGCATTATGGTCTTATGTTATTTGTTTGAAATGCTTATTGCAATTCAGATCTCTTGTAGAAGTTGATGATTTAAATGGTTGTATATTCTAACACCCTCCCTAGCCCAGTATCATGCTTACGTCATAGCACCATACTTAGGAGTTATTACTGTTACCTAAATGGACCTTGTCTAATAGTAATCTTTGGCTATCTTTAATATTTCTTGAATTATCTAGAGATAATATGGAAACAAACATAGAAGTGAGAATTCAAAATTCTCAGTAGGATTATCTAAATTGTCACACATAGTGTCATCGTTATTATCTCCGGCTACTTCGGTTTATTATAAAAAAAAGGTGAGCATATCATATAAATCTTTCAATTTTATACCTTGAAAATATATTATTCGAAGTAGGGTTCATTTTACTCATGCACTTGATAAATAGAATAATAATCACAACATAAGTATAGCAAATTGAGAGCACCTTCATAACGATAATAATAATAACATAACTTGCAATGTCAAAATAATAATAACAAAATATAACTTATGCATATGCAACTGCATCATAAAATCATGCATATACTTTTATGCTTCCTTTGCTTTATTTATTTGACATACGTAGGTATTAAGTATCGCCATCTCTAAAGTGTCTGCATACATATGTCTTTATCTTTAATTTTTACTATCCTTAGGTAATCTGATCTAGGAATGAGCTCAACTCACGACCATTGTCACATAGAACAAACTTACAAGGGGACCCATGTGCCTCTAATTCGGAGGGATATCATTTGGCCACATGCCTTCGATCGAGGTAGAGGGATCTTATAGTTTAACTGTCGTCATAAGGAGGGACTCATATCTATCTTATTTAACTGCCTTCACAGGAATGGACCCAATAACTGCCTTCATAAGGAAGGACCCAATAACTGCCTCCAAGTGAAAGGATCTCATTTTGTCTTTCATATTCCTTTATCGTTCATATGATTAGTATTTATGTATACATATGCTTGAGAGCCTTATGCATATGCTCCATACCTTATTTTTAAACATTCATACTTATATGAAATATCTTCATGTACATAACATATAAATATGCTTATCATTCACATGTTTTGCCGAAATTTTGGCAGCATAATGAATTAGCTCTGGTTCTCCGTAAATAGTGTCAGCTTAAATAAATAATTAGTCATAGCAGTAGAGCTGATCTATTACATTAACCTTTTAGCATTATCACAAATTTGCAACACTCAAGTCTTAATAGCCATTCATACATACATTAAGATAACTAAACCTTCAATTTGACATTTCAACCTACACTATCCAATTCTACTCAATTTTGTTATTTATGTACATAATTTCTATTTAGCTCATTTAAATATGAATTTTTACTATGTTGAAGTATTATTTATCTAGTTTTCAATCTCTAGTCCTATCAAGTTTTGATAAGTGTAACTCAAGTTATTAAAGCTTAACCTAGACCTACCTTGTTGCTAGGCAAATTTGCATACTGAAAAGTAAAAATTCATTAAAAATAAAAAAGTAGTTGGAATTATATGAAACCTATATCAATAACTGAGCCAGCTTTCATTTCCAATAAGTTTCATTTTTTCTAAATAAGCAGAGCCCAAGTTATGAGCTCTTGAAGTTGACTAATATTGTTTGCCTTGTTTCAGTCCAACTAGGATAAAGGGCGACTTCAATGAATTATTGGGAGCAATATGGATCGAATTTGACTATAAAATTTCTATAGCATGTTACCCTATTCTTTCTAATAAAATTGGTTGTACTCAAATTGAAGTTATATAGGGTGAGTTATACCTTACACAAGCCACTCTGGTTAGATCCAGAGGCAAAAATCTATGGTGAACTTCAAAATATCATATCTCACTCAATACTAATCCAATGGCCTTATAATTTATATGGTTAGAAAACTCTCAATGTCTAGTTTCATCCCATTTTGATGTCTGTAGGCGAAGCTGTACACTTTGCAATATGAACCATTTAAATTTTCTCTATTCAATCAATACTAATTAGCTTCCTTCTTAATCTTTCATTAAAATTTCAGTTCAAACTCAATAATCACACATCAAACTAGCCATAAAAGATCATATAAACACCCTATATCATCGATTAAGAAAGTGAAAATAAGACTTTCATCAGCTACATATCATAGAAATATCAAGCAAAAAGTAAGAATCCTACCTTGTTCTTGATGTATAGGCTAGCTAGACTTGAGGTTTTTGATGAAAGATGTTGATGAAACTTGAAGAAGGGAGAAGAATGAAGTGAAGTGGAAGAAGAAAGGAAGGAGAACTCAACAGAATATAAGGCGCAAATTTGAAGGAGTGGGAAAGAATTTTGGAGATTTTATAAGATAAGTGATAAAGACTAGTTGCTCCCCATTGGTGGATGGTTAAGTGGTTGTGGTTTGGCCAAGTTTTCCTCTTCTTTTGGGCTGCAACTGGCGCTGTTATAAGAGGGGGAGGTGGCTAAATTCTCAGCCACCCAATTGAGGGTTTTTGATATAAAATTCTATTGATTCGGTTCTAGTAGTATAAAATACCAAATATTTACCAATTTTCTTCAAATCGGCACAGCATTACTAAATAACTTGATAAGGTTTTCTACATGTCTATTCTAATTTTTCGTAAGCCTAATCTCTCTAATTAACTCCTAATTAATTTTTAATCAACCTCTAATTAACCTTACATATTCAATAAAATTGAATAAATCAATTAATAATGTAAATTAAACGTTTTAAAATTTTCGGACATTAAAATAAGCTTCTTTAATTTTCTATATAACAAAGTCAACTTTTTCTAACCCTAATGTTTATATTTCAATCCTAAATGCTTTAAATTTTCTAATGTAACCGAATAGATTAGAAAACAGTAAAATTCAAACATATCATGTTTTGGAATGTCACAAGTTTAACTTTCCATAAGCCCATGAGTATTTACTGTCTGTTTTCTATAACTAATGACATTTTTGCAATTTTGAACAGGTCTAAGGGCACCCCATGTTATTTCACACCTAAATACTCTCGTGACTCAATCGGCTGAAGTTTAAATTTTTACGGTTCCACCACATGATTTTGCTCCGTTTAAAACCCTATTTCACTAACTCTCCAGATGCAGGGATAGAAATGTCATTTTTTAAAAAATTCTAGAGTTATTATGGAATTAATTATGTGAGGTCAAAGTGTAATTTCTAAAAATTTTGGGCAATACTATAAATAATAAAAGTTCACAGGGGCACTTTTGTTACTTCTTAATTTTTAATATGTGGCTATGCCATATTTTCAACGACAATATTTTATTACCCTATAGTTATGAGGGTAAAGATCGTCGTGACATAGCGCTGCCTAAAAGAAATAATTTAAAGTTTCTATTATGCCATTTTAAGAAAATAGAGATGTTACATATGTTTTAGGCATCATGAAGCAAAGGTGAATGTAGTAAGTTATTCAATAATTGGCAATGTGCAATAAAAGGCTATCTAGATTGATGTTATTTGATTGTAGCATATAAGAATATCCCCTTGTGATATTGAAGGGAGTATATGCATTAGAAAAGTCTTTAGTAGTCTTTGTCACATAAAAGTGTTTTTATAAATGTTGATCTCAAATAGGTGACAGGCAGACAATATATACATGTGGCACGAATGAAGCGAATATATATATTATACTTATCATTATATTTTATATTAATATACAGAATATGCATTTTTAGCATATTTGAAGGCAGTATGTAAACTGAAGAATATAGCTTGGATAGGTAGTTGTTCGAAAAAAGTAAAAAATAACTTGGACAGGTAAATAAGCAATATTGTTATAATTAACTTAAGTTGATAAATAATTCATAACAAGTAATCCTAAATCTTTATGTTGCATGGGTGATAATGATAGGTGATATTAAATATTTATATTTACAAGTAATACTAAATATTTATATTTCCTGAGTGATATAATACATATTTATTATACAAATAATAATTTATCTATCATATATTTAAGTCATATGAGCCTACTTACGTCCAAATTTTGTGACCTTCCCACCCATGTATCACATGGGTAACTACATTAGTTTGAATTATAAAAGAGAGATCTTGATATATCTGCCATCTTTATTTGCGTTTTGAAAAGGATACACTTAATTTAGCACGAAAAATGTAATAAGAGAACTTTATTTACTTACTAACAAGATAGATTCAGTTATGTGGAGCGTATTTTTTTTTTTTTCCCCTCACATCTTCCTCTGCTTTGCTACATTCTAACGTGTGCCATACTCTCTCTTCCTACCATAAACATCACCACCCCTCTGACCACCTTCAACCACCACATAAAGTATGGAAGGATCATTATCCATGACTAACTTTTCATGTTTAACAGCTAGGGTTCTCTATTAGTAGTATCGTGTCTGCCTTGAGAAACATATTTTTATAAGTTTTTGTTAGATTATTTTTTATGAAATAAAGTATGGAATTTTCTAGAAAGTTATTCGAGGTTTTTGTTTTTTTTTTTTTTGTAAATTGCGAATTTAGTTAATTAAATTGGGCCATATGTTTACTTTGGAACCCAAGCCCATTAACATAAGATGGACCATTAGTTTTTGACTGCTTGATTTTTGTTTGGTGAAGGACCTCTTCCTATTTTAACAACTAAAGGTTTTACATTGGGCAGTTGGGCCGGATTCCGAGTTTGACTTCAAAAGTCCTCAGGCTACTCCTATTTAGAGATCACAGCATTTTGACCAAAAAAAATAAAAGAGATCAGAGCATCAGTTTTACTAATCTTGCTTATCATTAACATAGAATTGAACCTCCTCCCAAATCCCCCCACCCCTGACCCGAAAAAAAAAAAAGGAGCTAAGGTTGCAACGGATACTGTTTAGTAATTTCTCAAAAGATTTAACTCCTTTAAAATGTAAGATGTACTTTATAAAGTATGCAACTTAAATCATAAATGAAAAAAAATCAATAATACAAATTTTCACATATGCATAATCTAAAACACTAACGTTTATATTTTATAAGATCATAAATTATTGATTTTTCATTAATGGTTGAAATTGTGTATTTTATCCACTAAAATGCATCCCACACTGTAGAGGAGATCATTTTGGACTTTATATAAATGGATTTACAATGTATCACTGAGCCTTGGACTATTTTTGGAAGGATGGGAAAAAAGGGAATATCAAGGAAGAGAATGACTAATTTTGTTAAAAACATTTTTGTAATGACTTGTAACCCCTTTGTTTTCTACATCATATGTTAAAACATGTATTTCAAGGCAATTATGTACAAAACAATCCTTTTCTTTCTTAAATATTAACCAAATTTTTGTCCCTCAAAATTTGAGGGTGACAGAGGTAATAGCATTCATTTTCCTTCTCCTCCTCATTAAACTTATTCAATAATCAAACATAATGATCACATATTGTATTTCACTTCACCTTTTGCATTTTTATCCTATTTTATTATAAGTCACTCTCTTATATTAAAACTCCCAATCATAGCCTCAAGAATGGAAAAATTTATAGGCCTACTTCATTTGGGTCTTTTATTTACAAATTTTGTTAAAGATATGAACCATTACATATCATAACATCTTAAGCTAAGATTTGATCCTTGCTAGACTTTATTCCCATTTATTGTGATCAAAATATCCTCACAAGTATTATTGTGAGATTCTTTGTGATTTGACCTCTGCCCTCAACCTTTGTTGGCGGGTTTTATTGACCTTGGAGTTATGATTTTTCGCTCTGTTGTTATACGGACTTTGATAGCGATGGTCAGAGGAAAGCCTTCATGGAGTCGGAGTATTCTCAGCAGATACTTGAAGCCTCACTAAACATATAACATGAATCTACTCCTACCATTGGCTTTCATTAGTTGGTGTTGTTAGATAAATGTATTAAATCATTCGTGTGATACCATATAATGGCTTAAGTTTGTACCCAAAAAAATATAGTAGCTTGAGTTCTTAGAATATTTGATCCTTGACCAAACTCTATAACCAAACTGCAAAGAGTATTTCCTCCTCTCCTTCCCCAATTCTTCATGATTAAATTAAATTAAAGGATTATTTTGTCAGGTGGTAATAGTTAGAAATTGTTTAACAGGACGAAGTCTTTCTAATTAAAAAGACAGGATGAAAATAAAGTAAATAGTCTTGACCTGCAATGTAGTAGGTGTGGACTTTCTTTATAGAAGCTGGGAAGGAGCTTGGAATGTACATATTTGGCATATCAAATGTATTTATCGTTCATTCCTAAATTAAACACTTAAAATACGGGAATGTCATTCCATTTAAATTCAAATTTGGACTTTGAATGCAATAGGCTGAATGTCCCATTAGCTGCATTCTATGAATTTGAATTGTTAGGTATCACCTTTCTGTAAATCATACGGATACCAAACTGTTTCAAACAGAAATCAGAGGAACCGTAACTTTCTTGTCCCTTAGGTACTAGTTGTTTTCATGCTTACTGCAAGGGAGGAGGAGAAAAACTTGAGAATGTCCTATACATTTTCGTTGAAAGTAATATACTTCTGACATCAAACACTGTACAACATTATAAGGTAATGATTAATGTGGGTAACAAAGGAGCAAGGAGCAGTTTGAATTGCCGCATGTTACCTGCGGTCCACCTTGGTTTGTGCATGTGCTTCCCAAGTTAAGCACAATTAATGCCATTGGATCCTGCTTGCCTTGATTTTCCCTAAAAAGGCATCATAAAAAAATCCCTATTAAATTCTCTTTGTTCCCCACAGTTAATCAAGGCGATCAATTGGGATCTTCTACTCTCTTTTCAAATTAGTGTCTTGGTCAAAAATATAACAAAAGCTGCACTTTTTCTTCATGTCTTTTTGATCACACAGTGTTGATCAAAGTTTTTCTGCAGGACCCCCTATCAATGAAAGAGCATGATGGAAAGGAAGAAATTTTGTGAACAAGGGCTGAATTTTGAATTATAGGAAAGGACTAAAGTGAATGATAAGATGTCTGTGCTGGTTGAGGTGGACACGTCTTTTTTATCTTTGGTGGCATAAAGAAATTAGAAAGCCTCCTGACGTGAAACACCTAGATTGTGATGAGACCAGCATGATATGGTAAAGATGCATGAAAATATCATTTCAGAGATAGAGGGAGAGAGATTAGAGAAGGAAATCAAATATGAAATAAGATGAAAAAGATTACACTTTCTGTGGTAGATCAGAAGAGCGAAAAGCTTGGCTGTCAATTCTAAAAGGTTCATCCCACTTTCCCAGAGGTTTCACCGCCAGTTAAATTGAAAGCAAATGAGAGACTCCGTATACTTGTACACTTCATTGCATAAGATCTTATTCAAGATTCTTGAGTAAGTTTAGAAGTTTTCTTGGTCAACATCCCCAAAAGAAACGGAGAGCTGAGTATGTGTATATAGTTCTTCATACTTTATCCACCAACCCCTCCACAAACAAAAACAGAAAAAAGCAGATTACGAAAGGAAGAAAACAGACATGTCGAGGAATCATATCAAAATATTGTGAATATGGTATAAAGCATGGTATAGGGGACCATTTTGAACAACATAGTGCTAAGAAAGGAAAAGAAATCATAGATTGTCAATCGTGCCTCCAAATTCTGAAGAATGTATCATGATTTTCATGCATATACTCTTCTGTATAGGTTAGTTAGGTGTCATCTCTGCCTGCCACCTCCTTGCATGGCCAAAAAATTCTGTTTCATTATATGACAGTATATAATTCTACTCTACATGTCAAATACATCAAAGTTCTTCTAAGACAAGCACAACCATAGAAAGGTACCTCTGTGATTGTTTTGTCCTATCTTTAATTTTAGGTTAAAACTAGTATTTGGTCCTACATGTGTCCTAAATTCTGGTCCCTATACTAAATTTTTTTTTGATTTAGGTCTCTATATTGGCACTCCTTTAGGGAGTTTGCTGATAGAAAATCACTAGATCATATTAGTTTTTACTAACATAGCTAATAGTATCTGACATAAATATTATACTTTGTTAAAGTAGTTTTGAAATGACTTCTTTTAGGCATTTATATAAGCTTGAAATAGTCTTTTTAAAAAATTAGAAAGGAAATTAAAATAATATCAAAACCACCTTTTTTTATGCCAAAGTGACCTCGACCGAGTGTCACTATGTCTCATGTCATCTCTCGTGAGCTACGTCAGTAAAAATTAACATTGTCTAATAATTTTCTAATAGTAGAGACTAACTTAATACTATTATAAGGACTTAAACTAAATTTTTGTTAATATATAGGGACCTAAGTCAAAAAAATTTTAGTATAGGAACTAAAATCAAAATTTATAACATATAGAAGGATTAAAAACTAGGAGCCCGTTTGTTTGTGCTTCTTAAAGGGAAAAAAAAAACTTTTTTTTCAAGATTTTTTGAAAAAAAGTACTTTTAATATTGTTTGTTTGTACTTTTAAAAAAAATAGAAGTAAAAAATAATCAATTTTTCTGCTTTTTTGAAAAGTGGATATGAAGCTGCTTCTCTCAGAAGCAGAAGCAATCGAAGTGAGAGAAAGTGGTACTTAATTTTGAATCCACTATATTTTTATATTTTTACCAGTCTATCCTTAACTTTTTCTTAAAAATATCACCCTTTATCTATTAATATTGTAATTTTATAAGAAAAAGTACTTTTATTTTATCACATTCAAATAGTTTAACAGCTTCTAATTTTTATAAAGAATTTAATTTAAATGCATTGATAATGTAAAATAATTTTATACTGTCAACCAATAGAAATAGTGAAAAGTACTAACTCATATAAATAATCACTCATTATAACTATGATTTCTCACTTTCCCCCTATTTCTATTGATTATATTATCAGTGCATATCAATTAAATTTTATTATAAAAATATTTCTATAATTATATTCAAATATAAAATAATTTTTTACTTCTACTTTTATTTTTGTTCTGATTCTGTTTTTGGCCATATTCTTCGACACCTTTAAAGTTTCAAACCTGAAAGAAAGGGGAAGAGATTAAGAGAGAGAAACAGGGGAGAAAAAGAGTAGGTGGTCCATTTGCTTGTACGTGGAGGCATCAAAACCACCCACACATGCAGAAGATTTGTGAGTACAATTTGCAATCCACAATAAATTCGAAGGATTTGTATTGGTAGTAAGGCTTTACAGTGATAGCGAAACCTATTCAGTGCATAAAACGCGTGTATAACTTTCTCTTGAACAAGAGAATAGGCTTAATGCACCATCACATTCATGCTCATATCGCAGCATGCTTATCCATTTCGGTAGCGAAGGACAGAGAGAGGCCTCGTTAGCCTCCTTGTCTAAACCAAACAAACCGAAAAAGGATCTAACCCTTTTCCTTTTGGAGCATACCTTTTTCTTTTGGTACTTTGCAATATAGCAGTAACAATCAATTTATTGACAACAGATTTTTTCATACATCATTTTTTTGTACTTATGTTCTACACTCACTTATTCATTCAAAAAAAAAAAAAGAATAAGTGCCACCTCAAAAAAAAAAAAAAATAGAATAAGAGAGAATGTGTATATCGATGCATATTTTTTCTTGTTTTATCATCTAAAAAAAGGGCATAAGAATGAAGTAAAAAAGTGGATGTATTATGTATAAATAACATCATTCTTATGGCAATTCACTGATTTGTGTTTTAAATTAATATGATCATGAACATACAACGTTCTCCAATGCTGTAGGTCGCATGTGGATTTTCACTTTCCAATTTGTGAATATATAAATTCATGAAGGACTTTATATTATCCGGAGCCAATTAACGACTGAATTAGTTGACTTCTCAAAATTTGTCCCCTTTGAGTGGGCGCTGTGTGCTTGTGTCTAAGGTTGGGTGGATGTGGTGGTGGGGTCTAATTAAAGGCTCCAAACTAAAGAAGGTGATGGAATGCCTTTGTCACAAAGGTTGTTCCTTTTGTTTGGTGACGCCATGGCAAGATAGGCCCACTAATAATCTGTAAATCTTTGCAAGGCTCAAAATTTTCTCCTCACTTCCAATAAATCAAACCACAAGCCATTTTCTGTTAATTTATTGATAGACTCATGCTCAGTTGGTCAATCAGTTATTTTTTTTAATTTTAAAAATTGAGAATAGAAGTGCGTTTGCCATTCAAAAGTTGCTAACACACTGAATTGTCCATTTGTTGGAAAGCTCATATATCCATGCAATCTGACCAAATTAACTACTCTATTTGTTTTAATATATCTATCAAATTTTTGATATTTTAGGATTTCAAAATATTAGTTTATTTTTAATATTTAGGTAGCATCAATTTTTTTAATAGTATCTTTAATCTAATTATGATGATTAAATAACCATAAATTATATGCATTGCATAGACAAGGATAATTTTGTCCACTTATATAATTTTATACCATTATTACAATCAATTTATTATTTTTCTTAATTTGTTTTTTTTTTACATTTATTTTGAAACAAAGAAAGTACTAGCAATGAGGAAAAGAAATTAAAAAAAAGCAAATAAAAAATTGTGAAAAATCCCTCCAAAGATGGGTATTGGTTGAAATAGTTTGAAAAAGTTGCCTATGAAAAGTTTTTTCTTTTTAATCGTCTTTTTTTAAGTGTCCAGTAGGCGTTATTTTACAATTGGCTTTCTAACTTTGTGGAAGAAGAGAAAGAAAGTGTTTGTTTCTGTTGCTAACAAACAAAAGCGAAATCAGACCAAAAAAAAAAAAAAAAACAAACAAAAGCGAAAGGCTTTCCAAAGCTTAACAAACAAGAAAACCAGACAATTCCTTTATTTTTTTATAAATTAAAATTAGGTTAAAAAACATATTTCAGTTTAGAAATTCAGCAAGTATTAAAAAAAATTATGACAGATATAAAATCCAAGAAAAAAATTAAATTATAACAAAATAGGAATAATAGACCTAGAAGTAGGTCATCCATTGGAACCATTTCCTCCTTTCCGCAAATTAAGAGGTAAAAGCACTTTTTTAAAAACCAAAAAAACAAAAATTTAGGTTAAAAGAAATGCTTACTTTAATTTAGAGTCAAACATACTTATGAATTTATCAAATATTTACAAAAATCTGTAATTCACTAATAAAAATTGAAAAATCAAACTTAAAGTATAATTATAATAATATATAAGTGAAAGACGTGTTAAGTGAGTCATCATTGCCTAAGCCGCTTAGTACAAGACTCATGAGAAACTCTGAACTTTTCATGCTTTCCAATTGCATCCCAACCTCTCTCTCATTCACATATGTTCTTTCTTTTACAGTGGCGTTATGTTCATGGTTGATACTTTGCACTGACTGAGTACTTGTTTTTATGAGAAAAAGAGGAAACCATTTGAACATATAAAAATAACATATTTGAAGCCCACAAATTAACTTTATATTGTCTTTGGTTTTGCTCAAAGACGCCAGCAGTTATAGAGCTTTAGCTGATATCATCACAAATAAAATTTGAATAATGTTATAAGGAGATGATTATGAGTTAATTAGACTTTTCGTCAAAACTTGTTAAGGTCCAAATATGATGTTTAGATAAGTTAAAATAGTGCGAATTATACCTTCATTCAAAGAATAAAAAATATTAAACTATTTCTAACAAAAGCTTGGCAATGAATTATAAATCTTTAATATTTTTCATATACTAGCACGAATTAAGTTTAGTGATGAATGAACTCTATTTTGAGAGAGAATCAAAGTTTAAATATTAGAGAAAGTTATTGTTGAAAAAAAAATAACGGCAATAATGTCTAAAATTTTTTCACAACATTATTCAAAAAACATTTTTCATATAATTTTGTAACAATAGTTGTATTCTCAAGCTTTTAGACTTAACATTAATCCAAAGAATTGGAGTATTACTAAAAAATCCGTGCTAGTTATTAGGATATTTGAGCATAAAAAATACTTAAGATTTAATTTGAATGTACTGTTAGTGTAAAAAAATTTTATACAGATATTCAATTATATATTACCACATTAGCAAAACTCTTTAACATAACTACCCACTATTTAAATGGTCATACAAATGGAAGGTTTTGATTGAATGATAATATATCAATCCACCAAAATTAAACTCAAATACTTAACCACCGAATAATTATTTAGTCTAAAAATTATAAAGGTTAACCTACCTATCGAACTTTTCTTTCTTTATTTATTTTGTTTTTCCTTTGTGAGGCGTGTGGTCCATGATGAAGTGGTGAAGTTGGTGTACGCCATTGCTCTTGGCACGTATTTCATGTTTGAAAATTTTATTTCTGTTTCTTTTATATTTTCCCTATCATCTCACAATTTCCAAATTTTGAATGAAAACAATAATAAAAATCATACTATTAATTACCTTATCATAGATCTTACAACAAAAATAAAATAAAGCAACAAAATTATATATATATATATATATATAAAATTTAATTATATGTCATCAGGTAATTATATTTTATTATATTTGTAATTTTTAAAGTAATAATTATACGTATCAAATACTGATTTATTAATATAATAATATATAATTAGATACTTATGTATAAAATTTATATAAATAATATATTAATATTAATTTTTTCATAAAAAATGATGATCTCAAGTCTAGAAAGCAAAATAAAAAAATATTTAAATATATAGATATATTGAGAGAAATATTAAAATAAATAAAAATTAAAGTATTAAATATTTAAATATTTAATTATTTTAACCCCAAAAAAAATCATAATCATATGGTACACCTCTAAGTATAAGATAACTTTTTATAGAACAGACAAAATATATTTTACGATTTGCAACACTCGTATTCTCACCTGGCTAACGTATACAGCTTCATATCTGCAACTGAGCAAAAGTAAGCATGAGAATCAATATGGCTGAACAACATCAGGGTCCAAGTTGAGAAAACAATGATGATGGTTGCATAATTATATAGAATTGCATAAAGGAAAATGTTTTTTTTTGGACATTGTAAAGTTTAACACCCCCAAAGACACCCCACTAAGATTTTAGAAAAAATTGAAAAAATAAATTAAAATATAAAATTAAATAGATTGAATGGTTAGATATAAAAAGGTGTTGATGGGACACCCACTTTTAGATGTTCAAATAACACACCCCTTGCATAAAACTGGCTACATGGGTCCATACACATGAACCTGTCTGAAATGCCTAGAGTAATTAGGTGTCATGACTCCACGGCCACGTACGATCCCACATGCATTACCTCGGCTTTTACCTCCCCTTTTCCAAGAGAAATAATATAAAGTGCGTCTATTTACACCGTCAAATCACACGTAAATAGTAGAAAATTTACATTAACAAATGAGAAATTAAGAGATTATAGTAGTAAATAATAACACTATTATTTGATATGTAAATAAATTTTAAATAATTAGGGATTTTGTACATATAAGTAGAGGATTGTATGACAGCATTATCATTTACAATTACAATTACATTCTCCTTAATTTCTTAATTATTAACATGAATTTTTCATTATTTACACATGATTCTCTGCTATTGATTGGTGGGCTTAATTGATTCTGTCGTAAACATAGCATTGGTACTGTTTAATTTATTGCTAATCACTAATTGGGATTGAGGCTTTGATCGCTCAACCAAACAATTGTTCGTTAATCATTCCTAGTTATCTCACAAATTGAACTCTGCAAATTACTAGTACATTGATGACACTAACAGACTAAACTAAAGCCTTCACGTCCGGACCTCCTCTTCTGTACTTCCGCAAAATAGCAAGCATGCACTCGTGCTGGGGATTGCCCCTATCTCAAGGTGTAGGAAAGGAAAAGAACGAGTCTCTCATATGTATATTTTAGGAAAAGATTCTTTTAAGTAAAAATTTCATATGATTTTATTATGTATTAATTTTTTTTATTGATTAAATGTTCTTGTGGGTCTCATATTTGATGCTACTTTTTTAATCGATAATAAAAATTAATATATAATAAAATTATGTGAGATTTTCACTTGACAAGATCTGAAAAAAAAATGTTTGTGAATCCATCATTACTACATGATATATTTTAGACAAATAGTATTTGTATTCATTTTCTTACTTGATTCACTGAAAAAAAGAAAGTTGTTGAACAAAAGCGTATAATATATTGCCAATAGGTGGATTCTACAATTTTCTATAAGAGTGTATCGAGCAATGGGTCCCAATTTGTGAATACAAATATCATTATTTTATATTTTAACTATCATGGCAAACGTGGCATGATCAAGAGACCACGAAACATGGGCAGTTGAGTCTTGGAAGAAGAAGGAACATGTTACTTTTACCCTTCATGTCATGGTACTTCTGAGGGTTGTGAGCTGACAATCACAAGTTCAAGTTTGCTCATGAGAAAAGGGTAAGGATACCGCACGCATTACCTAAGCATGGCCAATGGGTACTGGTGGATGCACATGGTGGGATGAATAGAATGCGACCCACCGTTATGAGGCTAGTTAAAGGCATGATAAAGAGAGGATGATGGTTGTGAATTGTGATTTTGCTACAGAGTCATAGATCTGTTGGTCCCCCAAATTGGTACGACAACGATACGAATCCTTTCATGGGTTTGTTATGTACAATACAGTAGTTCTCAACTCAATTTAGAGGTGTTGTAGGCTTCTTCGGGTTATCTCGAAAAGGATAAGAAGATCTCGTCCAGCAAATTTGGCCAGCTTTTGGCGAAGAGAAGAGAAACCAACTTGATTTCAATCGACCGTACAAACTTCAGAATTAAAGTGCACGACGAACCAAAGAGCAGCCGCACACACACAAAGTTCAGCAATGTTAGACACTTGTACTTATATTTATATTATTTTTTTATTTTTATTTTTATTTTTAATTATTGGATTGCAATTAAATTTATTTTATATTTGAAATATTTATATCTTAATTTTATAACAAAGACAGTTGCAAAAAAAAAAAAAAAATTATAACAAAGACAAATGTAAGGTACATAACATTATTACCCAAAAAAAACAATGTTCACACAAAAGTTTTCCTTAGATCTTATATACCATCACCACTTTTTTCTCCTTCTTCTCACCCAATTAGTGCCCGTTTGGATTATAATTTGCAATTCCCAAAAGGCCTTCTAGAAGAAGAAAAATGACTTTGTATAGTAAATAATGGTGTTTGATTTAACTTCTTCCAAAAGGCCGTATTTTTAGAAGGCCTTTTGAGGTTACTTTTCATTATAAAAAAAGATCTTTTAAAAAGGAATCTTACTATTACTCTCACATCAACAACCAAAAGTAATTTTATTCTATAGTATTCAAACAAAACTCATTCTCCTAAACTTACTTTTGATATATTCAAACCAAATAAAAATTATTCTTTTAAAAATAATTCATCTAAAAGGTTTTCTTTTAAAAGACCTTCTTTTAAAAGATCTTCTTCCAAAAGTTACAGCAAACAGACCCTTAAAAGTTGCTTTTTATTTTTATATTGATTTTTCTTATTATGTTAAGTCACACATTATCTAAAGATATGGTTATAGTATTTTTCTTTTAATAATAACTTAAGGTAGTCCTTTTCTTTTAAATTAGTTTTTGAGGCTGATTTAGGCATAAATCTAATCTTAATTATGAAATAGTATCAGACAATATAATATGATTAATGTCGGGTCACTTGCAACAAACTTCATGTCGAGACTAAGGCAATCCTCCTCTTAAATTAGTTTTTGGTTTGGAATAAGATCAAAATCTAATCTTAATTTTATTATTTTATATCAATTAATGAGTCTTTTCTTAAACGAAATCTTGCTGAGAGCAGTGACGCATTC
This sequence comes from Pterocarpus santalinus, assembly GCA_031439595.1. Lineage (NCBI taxonomy): Eukaryota > Viridiplantae > Streptophyta > Magnoliopsida > Fabales > Fabaceae > Pterocarpus > Pterocarpus santalinus. The sequence continues at coordinate 1,040,047 of CM062531.1, forward strand.
TTCTCTTTTGTGGATGGAACACTTCCTTTATGGTTCCGCTATTCTTTTATGAATGAACGACGAAAAAATAAAATAAAAGGACATTTTGATCATAATGAAACTTACTAACAATGAAACCCTAATTCATTTCACATAGGCCATAGCCCATGAGTTTGGGGCAGGGCCAGTTCGTGGCGCACGATGGAGGTCGACTTTGACTTGGAAGTGGAAAGTGTTGTAGCTGGTAACTTCTCATACATTAAGCTATATGATATTTTATGTTTGAAAGTGGCCACGTTTCATCACCTTCACGTGCCTCTTGGACTCCTTTTTCTTTTCTTCCTCCACTACGTTGGTAAAATTTTATGGGTTTGTACTTCTATTGATTAGTATGCATTTGTTTTATTAAAATATGTTGAATGGATAATTTGATATTTTTTTGGAGACCTCTATTATTATACGATCCATTATAGGTTTGGAATTTACCATATATTATTGGACTTGGGCTCAATAGTAAGTGTGCTGAAGGATGTAAAGGGTCATGAGTGACCTAAGTCTTTGATAGACGAAACTAAGTTACTATATATATCTATATTATGGGCAAGATTCTCATTTCACTCTTGTCACTCTTGACGGCCACTACTCCATCGATGTGGCACTCTAAAAGTAGAAGAAGAAGGAATGGGTTATCATGTATATGGTGTATATATATACGTGCATTTTCTCTTTGGAATAGGATTTATAGATGATGTTCCTCAATAATATAAATCTGACAAGTAGGCATTGTTATTAATCTATATTCATGTTTGATTGGTGTTCTAAATTCTTGATATAGGTCTAGTAAAACATTACATGCGTCATTCTCAATATGCCACTTTTTTCATCTCTACGCTAACTTCAAGTTTCACGTTCATAGAGTTACCCTTTTTGTGATTCACATCAAGATTTAACAAGCATTATTTTTTATTATTTATTTTTAAATTTAATTTAAATACACTGATACTCTAAAATAATTTTACACTATCAACCATAAAAAGTGTAAATTCATATAAATAATCATATATTATGATAAGGGACCCACCATAATTTTTTATTTTTCTAGTATTTTTATTAATTAACAATATAAAATTGTTTGCACTGTCAGTGCATATCAATTAAATCTTTTATTTTTTTGCAAGGAAGAATTTGTGTTAAACACACATTTTCACTTAGTTATGTTTTGTTAAGTCATTCTGAATAACTTCTATACATTCATTTCAAACATGGTGGTAGAGGGGTTGCCATCTAAAATAGAATTGTTGTAATATTACAACCAATCAACAAGGTGCAGTTTTGATAAGATTACAACAAGGGGGGAGGTTGGTGGGAGGGTGGGGTTGTAGAGCTTGACAGAGCCATAAGCGACGGCAACGACGTGAGGGAGTCGTGGGATTCAGACCAGGTGACATCGTAGATGCCATCAGTAGTGTGTAAGCGGCAACCTCGGTGAAGGGGTGAGAGGGGTTTGGGGAGAGGTAAAGGACGTGGAGGCAGTTGTTGCCGAGGATACCGAGGTTCAGTGTGGTGGCAACGCCGAGGTGGTCCTCGGGCTCAACTTCACGGAGTAACCATTGAATGGAGTCTTGAAAACCGACATTGTTTTGTGGTTGGATTTCAATGGGAGATTGAGTGGGTGAGAGAGAGGAAGGGAGGGTGAGAGAGTAGAGAGTGAACAATGTGCGAATTCTCCCCCGGTTCCTTCTTCATCATTATTGGATACTTGGTTTCAATTACCGAAATTACAAAAAAAAAGAAAAAGTTTCTGTCAGGCTAGTAACCGATTTTATTCCCCCATACACTAATATTAAAAACCAACAAAGGATGTGGATCTAGTCAACTTCCATGGTGCACCTACTTTTTTTAAATGATGCACCATACGTTTAAGTAATGCTTCACAAAACTGCCGTGGGTAGAAGTATTTCCTTTCTTTAATTTCTTATTGTTTATTCAATTACTAAAGTGGTTCCTGTCATTTGCTCATATAATATTATAATAAATGTAACAACCAAGTCTTTCATGTTAAAAGTACAAAGCCAGGAAAAGGAAAAAGGCAAACGAAAGTAAGAAAGAAAAGATGTTTCAAAATGCACCTAAATTTCTCTCGCGACTCAAGTGTGCATGCCATGTTTTATGGCGAGTTAACAAAAATTCAAAAATATTTTTTTCTGAAAAAAAAAATATATGTAAGTTAAGTGATGAATGATAGAGGATAAAAACTATTTTAAGATGCTGTACACAAAATTGTTATATGGATAAACAGTAATGATTATTAGTTTGAAATATTTTGTGGCAAAATTCTGTATGAATGACAAGACATGATTTATGTTAAAAGAAATATTTTCAATTTATTTTAATTAACATTTATTAGTCCAAAAATCACCAATCAAAAATAAATGTATGATAAAATGCAAACCCATTGCTAGTAGCATTATTTAATTTCGCACCGAATTTCTTTTGATATAAATGAGCCTTTCCTATTATGTTTCATGTTTGAATCCTTATACGAAAAATGAAGTCTGGACTGTTGTTTTGATCTTAGACGTCGTTTATTTCAAGTTTCCATTGGTTCTTGAATTTTAAATTGCGTAAAACTCCATTGTATTTGGTCTACGAGATGAAAGGAAATCAGTCATAAAATCCAAAATTTTAAGCCAAGTTTTTCGTCCGTAAAATTTTGAAGACTTTTTGTGGAAGGTACTATAAACTTAACTGAGCCACCAGTAACATCACTCTCCATAAAGTCGCAAAGACGCAAAGTACTTTGCCACCATACCAAGCCCAAATTTCAATGTGTTTTGTGGCATCTGCATCTCAGTGTGTTAGTGTGTGCGTCCGAGAAACAGAGAGAACAACGATAATAACTACCGACCGCAACCATGTTTTATGGGAAAAACATGAGAATTCATTAAAAAAGAAGGAACAAAAAGGGAAATTGGGAAAATGACAAACGCAAAAAAATAAAAACTCTAAAAATTTTATTATATTGAGATCCAAACCAAAGCTTTAGCTAGGAAGTTGCCACCCAACGAGACTCCCTCCGGTTTAATAACAACTCATTGTTTTCATGGTCGCCTTCTTCTTTGCACCTGCGTCCTCTGCTTCTTCTTCTGCTTCCCCTCTCAATCTCATACTTTTCCATTCTCACCCCACACAATTCTCTCTCACCATCCCCATTCTCAACACCTTCTACCTCCGCCTCTACTTCCTCCTCCTCTGTTTCTTCTCCTTCTTCTTCTTCTTCTTCTTCTTCTTCTTCTTCTTCCTCCACATCTTGTATTTGTCCATTTATTTCACTTTCAAATTCTCCTTCAAACCCTTCGCTATCATCTTCTTCGGGGTCAAAAGATGAAGTAGGGTTTTCCAAAAAGGAGAGTCGAAGGCGGCCATGGCTCCTCTCAGCATGGAAACAAGGAGCACTTGATGGGGCCTTTGTGACCTCAATAACTAATCTACCACCTTCTCTGTGGGGCCTCACTTGTAGAGATTCTGATCCTCCTATCGTTGTCAAAGGAGGTGGGAAATTCAGAGGTTTCGTTTTCTTACGTGCTCCCAAAAGTTGACGTGATTTCCATTGCTCCCTTGCCCCCAAATTCCCTCCACCACAGTCCGAGGAAGAAGAGAGCAAGTCAATGCCACTTTCTAATATGTCGGTGCCTGTCTCATTCCCTAAGTTCTCAGTGCACAGTTCCAAACTCTTGGGGCTCATTCGCACCGTTGAAAGCTTCACCTGAGGGTGGATATATGGGGGGGTTTCTTGGTCTAATGGTTCTTTGGAGATATTGGAAAGAGCTTGAATGAAGCTCCAACCACCACCTTGGTTGGGGTTGTTGGGGCTGGGGATGGGGTTATTGGGCGCAGTGTAACTAGTTTTGTGATTGTCTTCTTCATCACATTGGGATTTTGTATTTGGTTCCCAGAAACATGATTTGAAAGCTAAATCAATGGGTTGAGGAGGAGGGTTGAGTGGCTTTGGTTTTGGTGAAGGCAACCTAAGCCTGTGTATTCTTGATTCGACTAGCTGAGATGACTGCAACCCGTGGCACACAATCGTAGCCATGTGGGTGGCTTTTAAGTGTGTGTTTCGAATCTGAAAGCTGAAGGCTAAAGCAAGAAGTTGAAAATGTGAAAGTACGTGGGGTGCAGGGGAGGAGCAGAGAGGATAGTAGAGTGTTTGTGTTTTGTGAGGAAGGGGAGATTGAGGGGAAGAAAAAGCAGAGATCTCTGAGCCTGTCTAACTCTAGAATGCAAATGAATGTTGGTGTGTTGGGGGAGGGAAAATGAGGGGGACAAAGAGGGGGAGATAAGGGGATAGGAGTGGGGGCATTAGCATGTGGAAGAGTGAGGGGGTGGGAGTGAATTTGTAGTCCCCAAAAGGTGCCTGGGGTATGTCATGTAGGGAGGAGGGAGGGAATTGGGGCCTTTTGCATTTGCACCACTTGAATTATAAAAGTTCTTAATCCACCACATAACACAAAAGAGAATGAAAAAGAAATTTTAAAAATGAGAAAATAGGCAAGTAAAAGAAGACTCCAACCATATTGTTTGTGGTTTAGAGTGTGTTTGTTTTAACTTTTGAAAAAAAAATATTATGAAATTAAAAATTTGTATATAATTAAAAATATTGAAAACAAATTTTTTTTTGAGAAGTTATTTTTTTCAATTTTTAATAAAAAGTTGCAAATAGATTTTTTTAGAGTTTTGGTTTAATTTTTTTAAAAATTTTATTCAAATATATTAATAATAATTTTTTAGTAGAAAAAAATGATTTTTTGGACAACAAAATCTTCCCCAAATGCACCTTTAGTCTTTGACCTAATTTGACAGGTTGATAAATTTATGCACAAATTTCCTTTCTCGCCATCTCGAGTGTGAAGAAATTGGGATCTTAGGCATGTCCTTAGGAGGAAATCAATGCAAAAAGGGGAGAGACAGGTGGGTTTCATCTTTGCTGCAAAATTACCAGCTTTACTATTCCTTTCCAAAAGAAAGCCAACAAAAAAGCCACAGCACCGAATGGATTCTCCCAAAGATTGCCTGATACTGATTGCTTCCCTGTTTATATGCAGTATCTATAATTAGTTTTTTTTTTTTCTTAAGGCAATCCAAAATTCTCTGTCTATGGTTCAATTGCCATATAGAGTCAAAAATTAGGCCCCGATTGCTATTCCATTCAAAAAGAGTGAAAGGATGAAAGAAGCATCAGCAAATAGCCTTTGAAAAATAAATGGTAACTGCCCGATTATTTCTATTCTTTATCCAAAATGATGAATAGAACACAGACAGTGATTTAGAACCCCCCCCCCCCCCAAAAAAAAATGATGAAGCTCTGTATGAATTATGTGGCAGCATAAGAAATATAGTTGTCAATTTTAAATATACAATCTATTAAAAAAATATATAAGAAATTAATGGTAAATATTATTTGTAAGTGATTTTGTAGAAGTTGTCGTACCATTTAGTATTACTGATAGACTATTGGGCAACAAAACATGAGACACAAATGGAATGTTTTACAAATTAACCATCGAGAATTTATGATCCAATAAATGGTATGCTTGGTACATGTTGGGAAGACTAACTGCCACATGCATCAATGATTATGTTTGGAGAAAATTTTGAACCATAAAAACATGATTCCCAGCGGCATGACCTGCTCGTTTTTCTTGTCTCAAAACCGTGGTATATCTTGTCACTCTTTGAATCCCAGCGATAATGGTTTTTGCTGTATTTGGATTTAGGTTGGGTAGCCTTGGAATCAATTGTGGCAATACCAAAATCAATTTTAGCCAATAAATATGATATTTGGTTTCTCACTTTGTAAAAATTTTTTTCTTTCTATCATAATTACTTTTAAAATTATTACTAAATATAAATCATTTTACCTTAAAATTAATTCTATAAAACCACAACCAAATACATACTTTGACACATCTTATATGACCTATCCTCTCAAATTATCTATCAAATTCGAATACATATATTATAGATGGACGGAATAATTTTAGGATCCAATTTTTAGTAGAAAATAAGTTTAATCATAAAATATGTACCCTAATTTTGTCTCAGTGAATGAATTATAAAAATATAATTAAATTTTTTTTTTCTGGGTTAAGGTGAAGAACGGCAAGCAATAAATCTTTAAAGAAGTTCTTGAAGATCATTAACGCAACAGAAAAAATGAAATAAATAAATAGTTAGAATTGCTATTTAGTTCATTTTAAACTGGATAATTAACTAATTAATTGTTTAAAAAATAATGAAATTGTTATTTTAACATTATCAATATAAGAGAGAGTGACATGCTTAAGATTAAGAGAAAAAAAAAAGCACAAAAAATCTCACCCAAAAACTTATCTCTTAAAATGGTAAATGATTCCAAATTATATTTTCCCTAATTTTTGTTTGTTATCTTTGATGTGGCTATTTCCATATTAAAAATATTTAAAGACAGTGCTAGTCAGTATTAAAAATAATATTAATAAAATTATCACTTGCCTACTTTTATTACCTTGATTCATTTCGTCCGCAATATCATGAACTTGTCTCCAATACGAAATGTATTCGGTTCATATTCATTATTTGTGGGCATTATAATTAGCTACTTTATTGACCCTCGTACTCTTTTAATGATGTGTTCAAAAAGAGAGATGATTTTTTTTCATGTACATAACTTCATTATTGATCATATCATATTAAAAAAATTTAAAAAATTAATAGTAAAAATATGTATATAATTAGAAAGAAATATTAAGGAAACTCACTTTTTATGGGACACTGTATCCGATAATAAATAAATGATGAGTCAACATAATATCCCACAAAAAGTGAGTCTCCCTACTAACCAAATTATATACAGTTTTACTCAAGAGATTCTCTCCCGCTCAAAATGTTTTCAATACATCAAGTATAAATGAAAGCTAGATGTTCGCGGTTAGATTGGTGTTCACATCTTTCTTCTCTAAACGAGGCACCCCTTTAATCCCAAAGCAGCAAGTTTGCCCCGGCCACCTCCCTAAAACGTATGGATATCTCAAAAAGACATGTCCAAAAGCCGTTTGAAAACGAAAGGAGTGATTCTCCACTAAGACACCCCTTTACTACTGTCGGCTAAGATTAACCAATGAATCTTAAACATGTTCTCCAGAGTAAAAAAATGTGATGTCTCCTCTTGATTGATCTTTCTCTCGTCCTCTCATTTCTTATTTGTTCTTATCATAAAAGCCACAAAAGGCTAAATTGGCAACCCAAAGCCCACGTGGTGGACCACAACTTAATGACCTACCCTAAATGCTTAAAGTATTTGCCAGGCTCATTACCCGAAAATATAATAGTTAAAGACTCTGCAGTTTCCTTGAATAGAAATTGAGACTTGCAGAGAATGGCTGCGTTGAACCGTTAGAGGTAAAATCAAGCAGCTGGCCAGCACCAATCTTAGACTGGCAAAAGAAAATTATTTGTATAAATTCAATATTCTTTTACTCATAAAAGGAGAGACAATGTGATAAACAATTTTGATTGCTTAAGATGAAAACATAAGTTTAAAGCTTAAAAAAATATACAAATAACGAAACACACGTAGGTAATTAAGCATACTCTCATATAGGCAAGCATGCACAATCCACCTAAACAAAACAAAAATATTATTTGTATTCTTAGTAAAGACTCATTTTATAGGACTCGTTAAAATGTCTCTTAATCATTAGTTGGGAAAAAAATGAGATTCACTCCCAACCAATAATTAAGAGACACTTTAGTGAGTCACTTAAAATGAGTACTACAACAACTCTAAAAGCGTAGATGTAGGCGAAATTAAACATTCTCCATTCTCGTAGCTATATGTTCCAACAACATTGTCAACGACAAGTAAGCACGCAAAATATCTTATTTAGTTTACAACAAAAGTCAACATATATATATGCATGCACAAATTTTGGGGGTGCTTGTGTCACATGGAATATATATATATGGGTCAAAATTGACAACCATAAACCATGAATAAGGACAGGAAGATATGTTGGGCTTCAAGACTGATTCTCAGTGTGAATTAAATTATGCCAATATAGCAATGAGCACCAAAATAGACTTGATCGAATTATATCTACTAATGCATGTAGCGTAGCGAAAATAAATTGGTGCAAAGCAATAGAAAAAGGGAACACAAAATTTTAACAAGGAAAACCTTCAAATACCAAGGGAAAAACCACAAAACAAACTCCGAAAAATATTCCACTATATTTAGGATAATTACAATATATCCTTTCCACACTCTTTTACACAAGAGGTAAATATATTATTTCCTAGTGAGAACTCTCCTATTCAAATACTACAATTTACGGTAATTATAGTACCAATGATCAATAGAGACGATACCCAATAATATTCCTAGTGTATTTATCTATACCCTATATTCTTTAGGATTTACTCATATTTTCTATTTTTCCTCTCACTCTCAAAGACTCTTTTATGTCTCTTTCTCTCACTATGCAGCTTGCAAATTCTCAAATACTTTGCTTGCTGCTTTTATCTGCATTGAATGACAAACTCACCTCTATTTATAGAGGTAAAAAGTAATATGAAAACATTGCAAATCTTTGGCTAAAATTTACAGCCCTTATTCGTCGCCCTATTGCCATTAGCCATGAGAAAATCTTTTCACACATGCAGCAAAAATTTTTCAAACCTCAACCAATTCATCTGACAGTAATAAATGCCATGTTTCATGGCTTTTCTTCCTTTGATTTTTAACACCACGACTGGACCCCACGATTCTCCCCTTCTAGCCGATAGGAGAAATAATCTTGGAAGCAGTCACTTGAGATTCATGCCAATCAATTGGACACAAAGTTAAAAAAAGCTTATCTCAGGCTACAACCTTCATTATTATATCAGTAGGATTTTTATTAGTGTGAATCTTTTCCAACTTGAACTATTGTTCTTCAATTGCTTGGCATAGCCAATGATATCTGACATCAATGTGTTTAGTACGTGAGTGGTACATCATATTCCTGCTTAAATCCAAAGAACTTTGACTGTCGTAATGGATAACGGACCTATTATGCTTTATTCCCAATTGTTGAAGGAATTTTTTCAACCAAAGCATCTCATTCTAGCTTTGGTCATAGCAATATATTATGCTTTAGTAGTGGATAAGGCAACAAACTTCTACAATTTTGATTGCCAAGAAACTACTTCCCTTGCAAAAGTAAACAAGAATCTGGAGCTAGATTTTTTTCCATTTAGATCACCTACCATATTTGCAACTACATAACCTTCAAGATTTGGTTCCAACCCTCCAAAGCACAAGCACATTCTAGAGCTATCATTCAGATATCTCAGGATCCACTTTACAGCTTCCCAATGATCTTTACTTTGATTGGAAAGAAACCTGCTAACAATTCTAACTGCATGAGTGATATGTACAAAGCCATGGCATACATCAAACTCTCGATTACAGAAGAGTATAAGGTACATCAACCATCTCTTTCTTTTCTTCATTAGTAGTGGGGCAACTCCTTTTACTAAGTTTAAAGTGATTGACCAATGGTTGCTAACTGACTTAGCATTCTTCATGTTGAATCTTTCTAAAACTCGTTCCACATATCGTTCTTATGACATCCAAAGCTTTCTAGCCTTCCGATCTCCTAAAATCTATATGCCCATATTTTGCTTTGCAAGGCCTGGATTTTTCATATCAAAGGACTTTGATAACTCTTTTTTCAAATTACCAATTATCTTTGCATCCTGTTCTGCTATCAACATATCATCTACATACAGCAGATGGATGATAAACTTATTACTTGGAAATGTTTTGTTATATACACAATGATTTGCATCAGTCTTGGTGTATCCATGACCCATCATAAATAAGTCAAACTTCTTATACCATTGTCTTGGAGCCTGTTTCAATCCATATAAACTCTTCTTTAATCTGTGAACTATGTGCTTCTTCCCAGCTTCCTCAAATCCTTCTGGTTGATCTAGGTAGATCTCTTCCTCCAAGTCTTCATGGAGAACTATAGTCTTCATATCTAGCTACTCAAGCTCCAAATCCAAGCAAGCTGCCAATTCGAGTATAACTCGAATAGAACTCATTTTGACAACTGGAGAGAAAATTTCATCAAAATCTAACCCTCGTTTCTATCCAAAACCTTTAACGACTAAGCAAGCTTTATACTTGACTAGCTTGTTGCCATCTTTCTTAAGCTTGAACACTATTTGTTCTTCAAGGATTTCTTATCTTCTGGAAGTTCTACAAGTTCATAAGTATCATTCTTATGTAAGGAATCCATCTCTTCTTGCATGACTTTTATCCAATGCACTCTATCCTTATGAGTTTGGACTTCTTCAAAACTATCTGGATCCCCCCATTGTTAAGAAGGATGTACTATAAATTAGAGTACCTACAGGATAGATGATGCTCTCTGTCAGATCTCTAGAGCTGTGGTGTATAAGCTTGCTTTCGTTGCTCAACACCTTGTCCATAACCAACATCTTTAGTCGCTGGCTCATCATCAACCCTATGTTCATGTAACTCTCCCCCTGCTATGGCATTTTCTCTATGAGGAGAGATTGGTGTAAAATTGAACTTACTACCACATTCACCAATTTTATTTGGAATCGCAAAATCCGACATAATTTCTTGCTCATGGAATACTGAGTCTTTGCTTCTAATAATCCTTTTCTTTTTAGAATCCTATCTATAGCCAAATTTCTCATCTCCATAGCCTATAAATATGCAAAGAATGGCTCTGTCATCAAGTTTTTGTCTCTACTCCTTGCTTATGTGAGCGAAGGCTTTCATCCAAATACCTTCAGATGAGAGTAACTAATATCATGTCCAAACCATACTCTCTCAAAAATGTCAAAGCCCAAAGAAACAGACAAAGATATATTAATCAAGTAGCATGCCATTTGAAACCTTTTGAAGTATTGAAACACTTGGTCCTTCCTCTTTAGAAAATACACTCACACTTTTCGTGAAGCATCATCAATAAATGTCACAAAATACCTACCGCCACTCGAAATCTCCACCTTCATGGGATTGCATACATCAGAGTAAACCATATGCAAAATATTCTCTTTCAATTTCGATGTTTTGCTGAAAGACACTTTATGATGCTTTCCAAACAAACAATAATCAATTTAGCTTTGTATCTTTGGCATAAGGAATGAGGGATTTCCTAGCCAAAATCTACAATCCTTTCTTGCTTAAATCAGTCATTCTTCTATGCCACAAATTTGGCGAAGTATTATCCGCAACTGCATTTAACCTTCCTATCTGCTTGACTTGAGTCTTGTATAGTGTGTTATATGTAACACCCTACTAATTTTATGTTATGCTTAAGTCATAGCATGAAACTAGTCGGGTTGTGTTACCGTGTTGATACTTTACTTACCTTTCTTGTCTTTAAGTTCTCCTTAACTCGTCTCTATTGACGACGGCACGTTATATTACAAACAAAATAAACGAAATATCAACAAAATGAACCGAATAGACTATCATCAAATAAGTATGGTACAATAAGGTCACTGCATGCGTGTAAACATATGTATATATATATACCAGAAGACGCTGTTTTAGTTTATGTACAAAGGTTCAAAGTAAAACACATACATGGGCTAGTGTATCAAAAGACCATGCTGCCCTCATCTATCAGCCTACCCTATGGTCCTCATAGGACATTTCATAATTCATCGCTAATTCTAGCCAAACCCATGACCCAAAGCTACATCGTCAAAAAGAGGGTCATGCCAGACAACATCCCTCGCCGCTAACCACATCTGGCCAGGTAGCCGTTAGCCATGCCAAGCCTCTACGAGTATAGTCCGCGCTTAGGTCCCGAGGAGGAAGAGGCGACGAGCCTTGGGCCTCGAGGGGTCACTTAACTCGAGGATGTCTGGGGTCGCCTGTGTGGTGACTGAGCGTGGTAGCGGGTGGCCGTGGGTGCAGAGGAGCAGGATGCGGTGCGCCATATGTAGAGGGATGGCAATATAAGGGGTAGCAGGTCGAATCAGGATGGTGCAAAGGAACATCAAAGTTCCCGCCGCTAAATAAGTACAAAACGAAAGTTACACTAATCGAAGCTTATGTACGAGAGTCCAACTCCAGGTCATGGTGGAACTGGCGTGTGGATCTCAATAAAAGGGTGGCTGTGGAGTCCATCGCCTCAATCTGAGAATGATGCGGAATACACAAGACTGGTGAGAATTTCAGAAAATTCTCGAGGGTCTCACACTGACCGACATCACATACATTCTCGCTACCTCGTTTTACTTTAATTATTAAAAATACTTGTTCAAACTAAAGTCCATTTTCATGAGTTTAAAAACATGTCTGGTCCGAGGTAAGGTTCAATTTTACTTTAATTGGCATAAGAAACGAAATAAGTACTAATAGTAGTGCACGTAAGGATAAATGGAATAAATCAATGAATAGCAAAGAAGGGCTGTACAGCATAATTGTAAACATCCTGATGCAACTATTCCATGGATTTATGTATTCATGTAATCATGTAAACTCATTCTGAACTTTCTTCATAAACTCTTTTCATTACTTTCTATCATTTTTCCATCTCTCTTGGTCCCCTGGGAGTTCTTTGGCCATTTTAGACTCCGGGTAATAGTCTCGCTTATCGTGATCGAGCTCGTTTCATACGTAAATGCCGGGTTTACTTTCCACCTTTCCACCGATCTATTCCCATTAACTTTCTATCCCACTTCAAGTAGTATGGAACTTGCATAATGACATGTTCTTTTCACGACTTTCATGACTTTCTTAAGAATGTATATACATTCATATGAAATTCATAACTTGTTCATGGGTTCTACCGTAAACTTCGCAAAGCATAACGGAACGTGTCCGCTTCCCCATGAATAGTGCCAGCCAATCAATACATCAATATATCACAAGTTAAGCACAAATTCACATGTATACTCCAACATGAAACTCCAATTCATATCAAATTCATTAAGACAGAAATTCTGCCTCAAAGCATATACAACCAACCTGGTTCTTGTAATTCATGCCACAATTTCATTTTAGCTCATTTGGACTCCTCAAATTTGAGTATGTTACAGGTTGTGTGTCTATTTTCTAACCTCTTTGGTCCCATCTAATTTCGGTATCTATAACTCAAGATATCTAAACTTTATCTCGGCCTGCCCATTAGCTGGCCAGAATCAGGCAACAAAAAGTAGAAATTTACCAAAAATCGAAAACTCACTCAAATCAGACGAAATTGGTCTCGTATTAAAGCTAACAGGACAAACTTTCATATACAAAAAGTCCCATTTCATTTGCCTTAGTAGGGCTCGAGTTACAAGCCCCGAAACTTAGCCTTCCTGGACTGTCCTTGTGTTGGCCTGGTTTGGACATAGGTAACTTCTTCAAATCACTGGGAATAACTGAGTGGATAACAAACTCGGGATTTCTCTGGATGTTGTTCTCCTATGTGTAAGCTTTCCAACAAAATTGGTTTCACTCAGTTTCATGTAGTATAGGTCGAGTTCTACCCTAAATAACCCAATCTGCCCAGAGCCAGAGTTAAAACCCTAGGTCGAGATTCAGAAATTCATATCTTCCTCAATTCTGATCCAAAACCCTTATATGATATGTCTATGGAAAGCCCTAGATGTCTAGTTTCATTTGAAAATAGGTTCATCGAATTTGATCTGATCGTAGGCGGCGCCGTACGCCTCCGCCATATGGTCTGCCGTGGACTCTCCACCAAGACAGCACCTCCACCATTTAATCCTCTTAGTTTTCTTCTTCTAATTCTACTTCTAACTCAAAATCTTCTATTAATCCAAGCATAATTATTCAATTCACACATCAATTAAGGTGAAACTAATTCAGTCCAGCCAGCCAAGTGCATGGATTTGATGCAAGAAATTTAAACCCTACCTTTGATTTAAGTGTTTTGGTGCTGAGCTCTTGAAATTTGATAAACAAGGTCGAACTTTGCTTAAGTCTTGGATGTGTGAGCAAGAGAAAAGAGAGCTGATGGAGAAGAGGAAAAGCAACGTGAATAATGGTCTGATTCAAAGGAGGATAGTGTGTTATATAGGCATGAGTGGAGGTTAACTTGGAAGGTTGTGATTGGTTGCTCCTTCTTTGTGGTAGAATCACTCTCCACGCCGCTTCAAGTGGTAGGAGTTTCTAGCATATTCGAAACAAAATCTAACTGCATCTACATAAAGTCGCACTGTGAACTTCCGTATATGAAGTCGAACTCGTGAAAACATCCAAATTAATTGAAACGTAAAAGTAGAGCCTCGGTGAGAAGCCAAGCACTTAAGGCCTGAGTCAGAATCATGAACTTTCTATCCCTGAACTCGAAAAGATAGAAGATATTTTCTAATATTGAACTCAAGATCGATCTGCATCTGCTAGAATCATAATGTCGGAATTGAATACTTTCGCCATCTCGAGCCTTAGAGACGTCGAAATCGAACATTTTACTCTTTGATCGATAAGATCTAAGTCGTGAAGAATGTCAAGTCGACAACGAACTCGTAAGTTGGAAGCATCAGTCCACTCTCATTTCATCTCGCGAAATTGAAGTCGGAATTATACCGAAGGTCAAAATTTATCCACGCTTACAAGGTCGGAAATCACTCCATCCATTAAATCGGAGAGCGTAAGTCGCATGCCTTAGGTCGGAAATCTAAGAAGTCCCTTGCAAGCCTTGAAACGGTCGGAAGTCGGCTAGTGTTGAGGTCGGAGGCCAAGTGTAAGGAAACTCGGAAATCGGAAATGTCATCAATAATGGGGATCGGAAGTCGGAATTCGCGGATGTTACATTATACATGATTCCTCTAGCAACAACTATCGAGCCCTTGGAAAGCTTTCATTTGCCATCACCAAAGTCACTGTGGTATCTGGCTAGATCCAGAGCATGCACGGAGATCAAATTTTGGCGTGAATTTGGCACATGTTGCACATCCTTTGATGTCAATGTGCAACCAATATTAGTCTGAACACACACATCACTAACTCCTACAATATCTACATTGCTGCTATTATCCATCTTTACTTTGCCAAAGTCTCCTACTTTGTACACAGTAAAGAATTCCTTATTAGGAGTGGCATGGTAAGAAGCTACTGAGCCAATGACCCATTCAACACATGAATCTATAACATGACACTCTTTTTCTCCAAATAAAGCAACACCATTTCCCCCTCTGTCACAAGGATTATGGTATTTTTATCATCAGTCGTGTCCTAACTTCTCTAATTTTTCTTATCTCTATTTTTCCAAGCTTTACAATTTCTTTTAACGTGTCCTTCTTCTCCTCAATGGTAGCAATTGAACTTTCTTCTAAACTGGGATTATGATCAATCTTTAGATTTCCTCGACCGCTCTCTGCTCTTACTTTTCCCTTTGTTCTTTGTGACAAGGGCTTGGGAGTTATCTGTCCCAAATTTTTTCTTTTGGTTTCTTTATTAAACATACTAAACATACATTCAAGCATAGTTGCTTAGTGACAACACCAAAGTGTCCTAGTTATTTGGCAAATAACTCAAAAGTAATAGTGGTTGTAGCTCATCATCCAGCACTACCTTCATGGTATTCAACTAATTTACCAAATCTTGGAAATCATACAAGTGCTCAACAATAGATCTTCTATCTTTGTACTTGAGATTCGCCAGCTTCCTAATTACAAAAGCTTTGTTCTATGCAATCTTTCTCTCGTAGAAATCCTTTAAATTCTTCCACAAAGTATGGGCATTAGTCTCTATCGCCACATGGTGGAACATGCTAATATCCACCTACTGCCTGATTAATTCAATGGCCTTTCAATGCATCTTTTTCCAATTGTTAGCTGTGATATTGTTTGGCTTTGTTTCTCATTTTTCCACAGGATCATACAAATCCTTGTAATAAAGGATATCCTTCATTTTCGACTTTCAAATGGAGTAATTTGCAGTTATCAGCTTGATTATGGTGCCTGTACTCTCCTCTATAATTTACATAGCACAATTCAGAGCTCAACTAGAGCTTTGATACGATTTGTTGGGAGTATAAATTAAACAATGTCAATGTGGCAATGAGCACTAAAATAAACTTGATAGAATTATATCTACCAATACACGCAGCACAGCAGAAATAAATAGGTGCAAAGCAACAGATACAAGGAACACCAAATTTTAACATGGAAAACCCTCAAATATAGAGGGAAAAATTATGGAACAAACTTTAAAAAATATTCCATTATGTAGGATAATTATAATGTATGCTTTTTACACTTTCTCATATAAGAAATAAATATAGTATTTCCCAGTGAGAACCCTCTTATTCAAATATTACAATTTATGATAATTATAGTACCAAAGAGCAATAGAGATGATAACAAAAAAATATTCTCGATAGATTTACCTACACTCTACATTCTTTAAGATTTACTCATACTCTTTATTTTTTCTCTCATTCTTGGGAGCTCTTTTATGTCTTTCTCTTACGTCACAGCTTGCAAATTCTTGAAATACTTTACTAGCTGTTTTTATCTGCCTCGAATGCAAATAGAGGTAAAAAGCAATGTGAAAAACTTCGGCTAAAATTTACAGCCCCTATTCACCTGCCTATTGCCATTAGCCATGAGAAAATCCTTTTACGCATGCAGCAAGGTTTTTTCAACCTTCAACCAATTCGTCTGGTGGTAATAAATGCCATGTGTCATGCCTTTCTTTCTTTGATTTTTAACACCACGGTTGGACCCACAAGATATTCTAAACAATGTGGGAGATGTGGAGCTATATATAATGCTTGACTCCCTCAAGGCTCGGACGAGTCCGACCTGAACACCCTTGATTCTTCCTTGAATGCTGATATTTTGTATTTTTTCTAGAAAAAAATCAACATAGAGTCAGTGCGTGCCTAAAGTGAGTTTCTTCAATTTATGAGCCGGTGTGTTTGCACGTTACACAAGCGGATTTATTGCCTTTTTTTCAAGAGCTGTCTGGATCTGTGGGCAGTGGGGTAGGTCTCACTGGGTGGACCTCACACGTAAAGCGGGACCCGCCTATTGAATTTATTTCAGCAAAAAATTACTATGTGAAGTTATAACAAGATAAAAAGTTGGACTGTGATCTATTTACAGTTCAATATCTCAGTTATTTTAGGTTATTGATATTTTTCGCCTCCACTACGATAGTTGAAGTGTTGAAATGGAAATAAATTAGAATATAAATTTATTCCTGTTCCGATAGCACATAAGAATTTTTATTATTTTAACTCACGATTCAGGCTTTTAGCTTTCAGCCTCCGTAATGTTGCTGCTCACTCAACAGTTTTTAAGCCATCTGATCTGATAATGGCTGCTATTGGTGACTTCACTTGATGCCTCCCCCAGAGCCTCTATAAAGCTCGTGCAAAGATTCTATTCACGTAGAAAACGTAACTCTACCATAAAAAGGCGATACTTGATAGTGAACAAAAAGATGCAAACACGGATACTTTTAACATGGACCTCACGTATATCAAATTTCCACCGTTTTTCCATTTTTCATTTTTCAATCTTTTCACCTTCTGTCACTAACAAATTTGGATCAGGTATAATTTAAAAGAAAGAAATACAATTCTTATAAATATAATAGTGGTTGAAAATTATTAAAACATTTTTGTCAATATTTAACCATAGACGAAAAATTTGAAGACTTAGATTTTTATGTCTTTCAGATCCATCATTAATGATTCTTAGAGTTATGTTATTTGTACATAACTTCTTAACACCAAATATAGCATCTCTTATATAAATACATACAATATTTTTTTTATTTGAATACACATATATTTTGATATTCATTCTCACTCATATATCAAATTACATATGGAGTTCATATATGAAACTTTCTATCTTATTTTTATTCCCCAAACAGTTATATCCTAGTCTATAAAATTTCTCCAATAAGGTGATGGTTCGAATGAAAAATATTTAGATCTCTTAAGTATGTGATCCTAGATTGGACATTTAGATTTACGAGCATGAAAAAAACACTATTTAGAGGGGTTCCTGTATAGGCGTTTGTCGATTGTATCCAAGGAGATTAATCTCTCACTAAGATACTCTCAGGAAAAAAAAAATCTCCAATTCTTTCCCCTCCAATTCTTTCCCCTTTTAGTTGTGTATGTTACATCACCCGTTCATATGGACTTTCCTTTCGTAACTAGCGCCTAATTTTTCAACTAAGCACTGTACGTTGGACTTCATGCAAGAAAAAAAAATGATAATTGAAAGAAATGCAGGGTTTTGATCCCTTCTACCCTGAAAGGAAAAAAGAAAAAATAACGAGCAATTTAATTTGACGAATTAGCCTAACATTGTTGGCTGACCATACCTACTCTATGCATGCGAGTTTAGATTTTGAAGAATTGATTTTATAAAATAACTCACAATACCTGGCAAAATATGAAAAACTACTGCCTCAATATTTAGAAGCTTGTAGTGTGAGTAAATGACTAGTCGGAGCATCTTCATATGCAAGCAAGAGAAATAGTTTGACATACTTGTCCGTGCATCAATTGGTAGCTTTGGCATAAAAAACACAGCTAAATACCAAATTGCGTACATAGGACTTATAGATCAAGCAGCCCTTTCTCAACTTGTAGGATAATGAAAGGTTGGCCAAAGAAAACTTGAGTTCGATTCGCTCAAACTTGTGACATATTCTGACATTGGAATAAGATGACCTTCCTCCTCCTCCTACCTTTTTGTACCTTTAAATAAACTAGCATAGTACCTTGATCCAAAAGCATTTTTCACGAGTAAACTCACTGTGTAACATGCTCAAAAAAAGCATGAGAGAAAGAAGTAGATAAAATCCAAGTCGTTGATAATTATCTAGATCAAATTTTATTTAAAACTAATATATCAACGACTTAAACATTTAGTGCATTTATACTCTCACACTTCTTTATGAGTATTTTAGACAAGCCCAAAGTTATATTATTATATGCCCAACTTATAAGAAAATAGAGAAAGATCATGGATCAAATATTGCACAGTACCTATTTTATGCTTGGCTAAAATGTAGCTAGCAAGCTTATACGTGGCCACATACTTGATTAGAGAGAGAAAGAATGATATTTGCATCAGAATCCATATATAAATGCACGTTCCTTAGCTTTGTTTTTAGTAATGGAGCATCTTTAACGAAGTATACGTCATGGCTCTTTGGCCTTAAGTGAAACCTAAGGTTACTACTTAATACTTACGCTTTCAAATTGTTTCCCAATAAATGTATACTATATAGGAGCTTTATTGGGAAGGACAAGAGAATCCAATTCATGGCTTACACCAGCAAGTAAATAAAGGCCAAAATGTTCCGCTAGCCTATCTGTTCGACCATGTCTGTGCGTCACTGTTCTAATAATTGTAGTTATTTTTAAACCCTGTTCTCCTTTTTCTACCAAACAAAGTAATGAGATTGCTAGGCAACCCATGAAAGCATGTTAGCTAAATAGTGGAATTAATCAAATTGCTAATTGCAAGATTGGTGAGCTATAACTTTATGTACATCGAGCCCACGAAAATGTTTAGAAGCCACACGTAAATATCACAGTTGAAGATTAATTAGTTCTAGAGACAGTGACCAGCACTCCTCAAAATATACATATATCTGTTCAGTTCTGGCTGATCTCAACTGACATAAATGACGTATTAATTAATACTGGTTACTTCTATTAGTGTGTTTTATATTACCATCTTTTGTATTGATCATGGATAATTTGGTTGGAATTCCTCATTGGGGCTTTCAAGTTGGAAACAAATTGGTAGTTGTAAAGAGAAACATAAGATATAAAGTTTTTTTTTTTTTTACATGTTGTTTTTTTCAATACATAAAAAAAAGCACAAAAACAAAAAACAGACACAAACTAGGTGCGTTCGAAAACAGCACCCAAATGGTTCAAGGACAAAGAAGGAAGAAGAATAGGTGGAGGTTCCTCCAATATCGCTAGCCTCTCCTCCGAAGAAGCACCCATCTTAGCCAAATGGTTCGCACACTGATTACCTTCCCTCAGTTAATGGGAAACTGAAACACTCCAAATCTTCAAGAGCCAACACTTAATCTCCATGATCACTACTTGAAAGTGATGATTATGACAAAAAGAAGAATTAATCAATCTAATTGTCTCAAGAGAGTCTGATTCACAAATAACACACCTAGACCCATGATCACAAGCCAGACATAGGCCATGGCAAATAGCAAGCAGTTCCAAAAGCAAATTACCAGCAAAACCAATGGAACCATAAAAACCAAAAATCCATCTCCTATCATCCCCTCGCAACAAACCACCAAAGGCAGCCAACCCCGGATTGCCTCTGGAGCTCCCATCAACATGAATCTTAATGTAACCTTGAGAAGGCCACTCCCACCTAACCAACTGAACGGAACAGCCAAGGTAGAACCTAGGATCACTTTCGGCCTGCCAGGCTACAACATCAAAAAGGATGTTCCACACAGTCAACAAAGGCTAAATGATTTCACCTCCCAGCAGCTCAGCATTTCGACTGTGCCATATCCACCAAATTATCGGACACCATAGATACACATCCTCTTTAGCCGCTAGGCTTTTTAGCCAAGAGACATGATCTTGATCCATCATGCACTGATCTTTAGATTTACCCAATAAGTTCCATATAAGTCTTGCCTTCCTACAATCACAAAGGTAATGAAGAATACTCTCATCATGACTACCACACCCCATACAACTGCAGAAGTACCGAGACCCCTATGATTTCTCAATAAAATTGTAGGTAGCGAATTGTGACAAGCAAGCCAGAATGAATGTTTGCATTTTTCTGTTGTAGGAATTTTCCAAATCCACAACCAATCCCTATTAAGTTGACTCTCATCGGAGCTACAAATCCATTTATAACCAGATGCAACTGAGTAACATCCTAAGACATCGCCTGCCCAAACTACCCGATCATGTGCTTCAAGGTGCAACCAAATACTGATGTTAACTAACCTATCTAGAAGTTGTTGAGATAGCGGAGTAACAAGGTTTGAAAACTTCCAACTATTTCCATCCAAAACATCACAAAGTCGCAAGGAGGAGTCCGATATGTGAACAAATGGGACTAGCTGATTTAGTAGGCAAACATTCATCCAATTGTCATTCCAGAATGAGGACACACCATTACCAAGCCCTTCACTAAGAAAGTTATTAGCCTGAATAATAGCTTTCCAAGCAGGCGAGCTGGCTGGATGAGGCTCTAGAGATCACAAATTACCTTGCTAGCCATGCTTCTCAAGTTATAAATGAACCCACAACTTTAGAAGAATTTCCGTTAATTTCCGCTAATAATTTACCAAGCATAGTGATATTGGTATTTTGAGCCTGACAAAGGCCTAAAGCACCCTCTTGTTTAGAGCGAGTAATAGTGCTCCAATTAACCAAGTGCAGGTCACGCTCACCACCACCTTTCCAAACAAAATTGGGAACTATTCTATCAATATCATCACAAGTAGTTTGAGGTAGCCAACCTGTCTGCATGTGGTACACTAGCATAGTAGTGAGAACAACTTTAGCCAAAGTACCTCTGCCTACTTTGTTGAGAAGTCTACCTTTCTAGCCACTCAATTTCGATTGCATCTTCTCAATGAGAAACTGGAAATCATCTTTCTTGACCCTTCCATAAAAAAACTAGAAATCATCTTTTCACATGTTATTAAAACATCTTAATAATCCTCCTAATAGTTAATAAAAAATATTAAATAAAAAATTTAATGTAGTTAATATATTGATAATATGAATACTCTCTTCATTTAGTAATTAACTTGATTGATTAAGACGATTTAGAATTATTTAAATGTATATCTTGGCCAAATCTATTGCCCAACAGGTCAAGTTTGTTGCCTATGTCCATGCAACAGTATCTGACATGAAGTTAAGATTGTTAAAGACCAACTCCCATTATTTACAAGCTTTTTTTTTTTTTGGCCAGGAATGTGTTGGGCTCCGAGATTGACTCTCGGTATAAATTAAATAATGCCCATATAGCAATGAGCACCAAAGTAAACTTAATAGAATTATATCTACCAATTTATACAGCGCAACAAAAATAAATAGGTGCAAAGCAACGGAAAAATAGATACCAAATTTTAACATGAAAAACCCGTAAATACTAAGGGAAAAATTACATGGCAAAATTTAAAAAAATATTTCAGTGTATTTAGGATAATTACAATATATTATTTTCTCACTCTCTCATATAATAGGTAAATATAGTGTTTTTCAATGAAAATTCTCTTATTTAAATACTACAATTTTATGGTAATTGTAGTACCAAAGAGTAATAGAGATGACACCCAAAATATTTCTAATGTATTTATCCATATCCGACACTTTTTAGGATTTATTCATATTCTCTATTTTTTCTCTCGCTCTCAGAGGCTTTCTTCTATGTCTCTTTCTCACTCCACAGCTTACAATTTTTAAATGATTTCTTCACTGCTTGCTGTTCTCAAATGGCCAAAGCAACTCTATTTATAGAGGCTCCATGCAGTGTGAAAATACTATAAAATCTCAGCTCATGGTGCAAATTTTCTTTTTGTCTTTATCGGCCTATTTCTTACTAGGCCATGAGAAAAATTGCTTCACGCATGCATTACGAAATTTTTCAAACTTCAACCAATTCCTAATAAATGTCATGTTTCATGGCTTTTCTTTCTTTCATTTTAAACACCACGGCTGGACCCCACATAATGATCTACATAACGATAAGGAATATAATCCTTCCATTTCAATTTACGTGTCAATTTAGATAATTTAATATATTCTTAAATCAATGTATTTGATCAGATATATTGATTTAAAAATATACCAAATTATCCGTATTAACAGATAAATTGAAACGGAGGAAGTTCTGAAGTAAAAAGAGTAATCAATTGCACAATTAACTCTGCATAATTGTGCCTGCATAATTAGTGGGATTTATTTTTTGACTTGGTTTCTTGATCCTCCTGAATTCAAGTCGGGCCAATAGGGTATCTATCGTTTTTTGATGATCATATGATGTTTCCTGGATTTTGGTTATGGGCAGCAGCAGCATCATCAAAGGGATTGCCCCCTTGAGTTGGTGGGTCGGTGCGAAGCTGAGACGACAAACGCATCCTTAATTAGCTGATTTGGTTTTGCAAAGATATGCCTTTCAACTGTGATGCTGTTGGAATGTAGTGTTGCACCCATGGTTAACTTTTCACGGACAAAGTGATAGTCAAATCCAATGTGTTTATGACCATGGAAAATTGGGTTGACAGTCATATGAGGGGCACTTTTTATTGTCACAGAAACAAGTATGGATCCAAGAAAAATATTGCAAGGGAAATGGGTTAAGTTTATTCACCATGTTGGACTCCACAAGGACTTGAAGGCTCTTTATTATTGGTCAATAAATTTTCATTAATTAATGAAAAAATGTAATAACATGGTAATCACATGATTGCAACAAACAAACTTATAACATGACTGATCAATCAAGTGACAAGCCCGATTAGAATCAGTGAAAGAGGAGCCTATAGATATTTCCACGCAGACCCCAATCTATGTGCCTTCGAGATAGTCAAGGGTTGGTAAAGTACTAACAAACCCGGTCAACGACATGAATAATTAATATCATGGCATGTGATAGATATTTTTGTGCTCATACAGTACTGCATGTGTAGTAGCATCAGGTCATTTACACTAGGATCATAACTTCAGAAGTATGTTTATCCTTATGTGGGGTTACGAAAGCCTTTT
The DNA here is from genome assembly GCA_031439595.1 of Pterocarpus santalinus. Classification (NCBI taxonomy): domain Eukaryota; kingdom Viridiplantae; phylum Streptophyta; class Magnoliopsida; order Fabales; family Fabaceae; genus Pterocarpus; species Pterocarpus santalinus. Next base: position 1,063,812 of record CM062531.1, read on the forward strand.
ACTTATTAGTTTGCCCTTTGGTTAGCTCTTCCATATCTCCACGGCTCCGCCCTCATTATTGGGGAATTTTTTTTTTCTCCTTTAAGAACTTGCACATATTCTTGACTTTTTTAAAAAAAAAAAATCTTAACTAACTAATATATTTCTCAACAGAAATGATGAAGTCATCATTAACTTATATTTTAATGAGCTATGTCTACTTCTCTCATATAAATATAAATATATCTATTTAATCTTAATATTTGTGTATCTTATATATATCTACACTTATATCCATATATAATATCTATATTGGCCCGATGGGTCTAATTTGACTCACTCCCCCAACCTTCAGTCCCTTTACCCCTTCCGAGCTTGGAAGTTGGCCAATTGGTCTAACTCGACCCATCATAAACTCACAGTCTAACCAACTATCTGATCTCCCATGGCTCCTATTTAGGGTATGGGTGGCCCCATCCCTTGAGGGCCGACATTAACCCCTCATGCTCTATAATCCAGGCATGATTCCCCCACTCAGATCTTGAGATCCTTATTTTAGGTAGGATCTATTATCATTATCCCCTTGATTCATGCCTAAACAGGGTCCTCTACTATTATGGCATGCACTTTTTTATATACTCCTTTTTCTAAAGGCGAGAGTAAAACATTCCAAGTCTAAACATCAACTTATCCTACCCTAGAACTTAGATAGGGAGATATATAATACTTATACAATATGAATTCAAAATACATTCTTCTTTCTTATTAAGGTGGATAAAAGTGACTTGGCGAACTCTATGCATGAGTGACAAAAATGCCATGTTTTAAGACCATTTAGATTTTCTACCTTTATTTTTTGAATATGGAGGTTGATGTCACCGATTTGTTGTGGATGGCGAGGGATCTATGAAGTCAGGCTAGAAAGAACAAAATCGGCCGACGCACATACACACACTTATCCAATATAATTTAAAGAAAAAAAAGTATTATTAGTTTTAAATTTTTTGGGAAAAATTCATTGATGAATTTAATCCATTGTGACGTATTAATATAGCACTCAGCCTTATAGGAACTGCGCTATAACTAGGACAGCAAGCGCAGCTAATAATCAGTTAAAAACTGCATTGTATTCCACCTTTCAAAGTGGTTTAAATGATAAACATATTTTTGTTGTGTAGTTACAAAAATTCTTTCAAAAGTTCCAACACATAGGAAAATATTCATAAAGAATGACATTTTCATTACCTTAAGTAAGGATCAGTTTCACAACTGATAATATAAAGAATAAATACCTAATTTTCTGCAACAAGTAAGCGTTGGACTTAGGTAAGCAACCATTTGTTTAGGTAAGCAACCATTTGTAATATAGTAGGCCGAAAGCTAAGCAACCGTCAGCGCCGGACATATAAATGTTGAATTCCACTTATTGATGGCCAATAGGCGTGCTTTACTCTAAATATTCAAAAGATTATGTCAAAAGTAATTTTTTATAAATTTAATTTTAATACACTATTTAATAAATTTTTTATATTATTAATCATATATTTCATTAATTTTAAAGATAACTATTATTAATAATATATATCAATATATAATTGAACAATAATACAAAATAGTGTATATATATATATATATATGAAACATTTAGTGGCATTCATTCAAACCCTCAACTGAATAAGAGGTTTCACATACAAGAATGGACATGATTAATTTATAATATAAAATATTTTACATTGATAATATATTAAATTTTTTTTTTTGAAATTTATCGTGTTCGCTTTTATAATAATTTTATTTTAATAAGCAAATTAGTCATTAAATATTAAGCAATATTACACCGTCAAAAAAATAAAACCATGCTTTTTAATAAAAATTATGGGTGAATATTGTTAGATAAAATAAGATAGTATAACCTACTTATTTCAATGAAAGTTAATAAAAATATCATATTATTTTATCAATTTAATTTTGATAAAGTTTTTGGTTCTCGAATATTTTTTTAATATATTAATATTTTTGAATTTTTTAGTTTAGCATATTTATTTTCGATGTCAAAATATTTTATTCCACAATTCAAAAAGCATAATAAGTGATGTATTAGGTAAATATATAAAGATATATAACTAATATCTATAAGAGCCAAATAAAAAAAAGAGCCAATGGCATCAACCTCTCTTGATCATCTAGGATCTTGGTGTTCACGGTAATTGATAGGGATTAAAAATATAATATTTTATTTTTTGTCAAGAGAGACATCTATTCAATATTATATAAATTTATTAACAGGTTTAGAGTCCAATTGATATGTGCTGACCCAAATATTTTAGAATTTAAATATAATATTAGTGTTGGAATTTTAATTTTAGCTTAAATATATTTTTAGTATCTGTAAATGTAAGTTATTTTGATTTTGGTCCTTCTAAATTTTTTCAAAGGATTTTGGTCCCTCTTTTTTCCATTTTTTTTTGGCCTCCATTCTAAATTTTTAGTCTTTATAAGTATATTTTAAAATATACATTTAGTTCTTAAAAATATTAAAAATTTTGCTTTTGGTTCTTATAATTATTTTAAAGATCTCTTTTTAATCCTTATAGATATCATTGCTTAACATTGAATCTAAATAGCATAAACCAAAAATCTAATGATGAAAAAAAGAAGAATCAAAACTAAAGTAAAAATTTTAAAAAGACCAAATTCAAAATAACTCATATTTATAGGAATTAAAAATATATTTAAACCTTTAATTTTTCATAATGCCAAAGCCCCCTCTTCCATATTTAAGAGCTTACACTTTTTAATATAATAAGAAAATTATACAAATTATATGTCACAGTTTTACCAATATTTTCAAATTATTGTTTATAAATAATAAATATTATTTAGCTATAAAATTTACGGTCCCATATACAAATTCAGTTAATGGCATTGTACATGCAAACAGAACCACTATATAATATGGAGCATTTTCATATGAAATTGTGAGAAACATTATTCTCACAATTTTGTGAGATCAATTTTGTGAGATGGAGAGTATTTATGGTTACTCCTTTTCTCAATAAGTGTATTTTCTAAAAATTAAACTTATGTCCTCATCCTTATAAAGGACCAAGTTGCTTGCCACTATGAAATGTAACGAAATCTACGTACTGGTTGGTGGTTATATTTTAGTAACACAAATATATATTGAAAATTGAAAAAGGAAAAATAATAGATAATTTATAGAAGTTGTAAAGAGCTATTCGTATAAATTCAACGAAAATATTCTTGTACTAAAAAGCTTTTCTCATATGCGAAACAATGAAACATGTTTTATCACTATCCAAAATAAGAGCTAAATCAGGTCAGTAAGAGTGGTATAATGATAAAAATATTTGGATGATTTATATGAAATTATAAGTTCAAACCTTATTGTCTGAATAAATATAAAAAAGAATTAAATTTAAAAAGAGAAATTCTTAAATACTTTTAGAGTAAATTTTTTTTTTGTTTCATACCATTTATCATTTGACATATAAACTATTACATTAAAAATATAAGAAAAGTGAAAGACAATAATAGCCCACAAAATTAATGTGTTAAATTATAAATTGTATAGATCAAAATTTTTCTCTTACTCTCTGAGCATATAAAAATCTCTCATCTAAAGAAAAGTCGTTGATCACGTTATCCATATATATATTGAATGCAGGACAGGGAATAAATTTGATGGTAAACTTGATAATTTGAATTATTTAAATACATTTATTGAGGTTTTTACTTTTTAAGATAGATTGATAAACGGTCTAAGGAGTATATGAACTCTTCAGGTACGTATCATTCATATTGGCAGAATCGAAGCAATAAATAATATGATAATGTCAAATATTAATTTCATTTTCTAAAGGAACCAAACATTGGACTGTTTGATTAAGATTCAAGAAATTTTTTTATAAGCAGAAGTAGAAATTTTAAAAATAAGACATGAAGTAGAGTGATAAATTTTAAAAATAGAGTGATATTTTTTAAAAATTTTAATCATAAAATTATAATAGAATAAAAAAGTAGTGATTTTTAAATTTAAGGAACAAAATTCTCTCTAATATTATTTCTATTTTTAGAAAAAATAACTCTCTCTTTGCTTCTAAGAAAATAGAAAAAAACCTTATTATTATTATTTTTTAAGAAGTACAAAAAAATAATATTAAAATTTTTATAAGTAATTTTTTAAATTTTTTTTGGAAAAAAGTATATTTTCTTGTGCTAAAAATAGAAATAAATGCACCCATTATATATATAAAAAAATTTCAAAATAATTAGAAAAAATAAATAGGTTTTCAAAAAATGTTTTTAAACTTTTAAGAGAGCGTGACCTTACCAACCCATTTACCTTATCCTAGAGTATATTGGTGCATTTTTATCTATTTATTTGAATAATGACCCAAATCTATTATAGTGTGTTTGGATTAACATTTGAGGCGTCAAAATCCAGATCAACTCACCTTAATCATGATTTTGGAAAAATTTATTGTGTTTGATTATCTGTTGGCAAAATTGATTTTGCCTTTAAATCTCCGTTTAACTAAAAGCATCTGAGAGTTAATTAATATTATGTTCAATGTTTTCACGTTCAGCAATTATAGGCAGTCAACTTTCCAATTCTATCCCCTTCTTATAAGTGATTTATGTATATTTTTAATTATTTTTTTTTCGTGTGCATTTGTGTTTCAATGTCAGATATACCTTACATGCTATAAATGTAAAAAGAGGGACACTAATTAACAATATTATAAGTGTTTATATTATATATATTAATATATATAATATATTTTTAATATATTTTATTTCAAATCAAACTATAAAATATAAATTATTTTACTTCAAAATCAATTCTAACTAAAACTAATTTTATTTAAAATAAATTCTACAAATACAGAACCAAACACATATTTAGAATTTGTGCTGTTGAAACTTGGATGGTAATAATTATACTTCATTTTCTCTGGACCATATCCTTTAAATAAAATTATACTTCAACTATATATATATATATACACTGATTTTTCATTCTAATGAATTAAGCTTACTGTATTTTTATACCTAAATTTCTACTCAAATTGTTTAAACTAATGAATAAAGTTTAAATGATTGATATTGATAATTTCACATTAAACTCACAAAGGATTAGCTAATGCAGTAAACAATTTTTTTTTTTAAAAAAAAAATCCTTGAGATGAAGACGCGAATTTGAATTTTATAAAAGAAAATGTGAGAAAATGACATAATTGTCACATTTTTGTGACCAAACGATCGAGATTAATCTAATGTCCGGTTTAAATTCGCCTAACCTTAAATCTCGCCAAACAAAAGTTATTGCAGTCAACTGTCTTCATCATCTTGTTACTATGTAGAGAAAGAAAAATCAAACTGCTGTTAGCTCACTAACAACAACCATTACCACCAAGCCAAGGCTTCCTATAGTAATTCATCACAAAAACCAAAGCCATCATTGTTGTTATTATAACCACTACCCTTGTCATCATTATTATAACTTGCCCACCACTTTCCAAATAGGAGTATTCTTAAGGTTTGGACAAATATAATTAGAATAGTATTATCCGACATATCTAAAATAAATTTATGCGTATATTCCTATTTTTTTTATACATCCATATAATATCGTTTATACAACACCATTCCACCCCAAATTAACTAGGATTTTAAATTAAACCCAATCAACTTTTCTGTTATTATTTCTTCTGACAAACAATATCAAGTGAAAAATATGGTTTGGTTCCACACAAAATTAGCATATGTAACCCAGTCTACACTGCTGGGAAAGTGAAAAAAGAGGGGGAAAAAGATGCCGTTTAAGTAAAATAAGAGAAACCCTTCTTTCTTTTGATTGGGAGATACGAATAAGGTAGAGAGAATAAATAGATAACTAACAAAATTAGATTTCAATATACGTGTAGTCAATCTTACTACACACGCATAATTTTTATAATTTGAAAACTAGTTGAGTGAAAATGAATCACTTCCCATCCTTGTTTCTCAATTTGAAGGAAAGAAATTTAGTTTTTGAGAAGAAGGATAATTTCCCTTCATTAAAACTTATCCAAATAAAAATAAAAATTATTTGTTCCTTTTTTTTTATGGTCTCTTATCTTCCCTTTTTTTTTTCGGTCGAATTATCTTCCATATATATCATCCAAAAAAAACCATACTATTATGCAAGTGCGAACCCAAATTATTTGCATCTAAGCTCTATGACCTTCGGACCTAGTCCATTTGGTTTCCACATTAGTGATTTCAAACAGGTCCAAGCCCAGAAACGCATAAAACCAAAATAGATCTGATTAAAAATATATACATATATATAGACTACAGCCCCCATTGAATTCAATCAGTCCAGCGGGAGAGCCTTTGGCTCAGTGGTACAAACTGCATCAGCTGTCCGCAGTGGAGGGAGATCGAACACAAACAAACACAACAAGCAAACACAGAAGTGATCAATACTAAATAAAAGTGAGCTTGGGGAGCAGCGATTAAAAAATTAATTGAAGTGAAGATTCATAAACTTAGATTTGAACATCCATCCACCTTTGCAAAGTTGATATGGTATCTATTTTACTCCTGCATTTTTCTTTTTGATATAATTTGACACTTGCATCTGAAATAAAATGCATATAGTTTCTCAATTGATCACCCTAACTCACTCATTTAAACATTTAACCCACATTTCTTTTGTTTTCCTTATCTAGGTAAATATATCAATCGATATATTAACCTTACTTCCACAATTGTTAACCACATAACTGCAACTATAACCTTATATTATGTATTAAGGGTTGATATATTATTATTTTAATAATTTTGGTATAATATATTATTAGAATTTAATTTGAATACACTGACAGTGTAAAATAATTTTATACTGTTAGACAATAGAAATAGTAAAAAGTAATAATCACCCATTATAATGAGGGGTTCACTATTATTTCTCATTTTCTAAAATTTTTATTGGTTGACAGTATAAAACTGTTTTACACTATCAGTGCATGCCAATTAAACTCATATTATTATTCAAATATTTTTAAAATCAATCAAAATCATGTATAAAATAATGTATATGTAAGGTTGTTAAACTCTCCAATTTATTTATTTGAATACAATATTCAAAATGTTAATAATATCTAAACATAAGTCAATATCTTACTTGCAATTAACACTATAATAAATCAAACACAAATCACAAAGTATAAAATATAAATTAAAACTACAGAAAAATAATAAATCAGATTTTCATGATGCTAAAAATTAAAATAACTTAAGTGAAAATATTAAGACATTCAATTTTGAAAGTCATAATTTAAAGAATTACTTGTGAAACACTTTGTTTTAATAGTTATAAGACATCAAATTTTGACTAAAATACTAAACTCATGAATTTAATTGAATTTATCCAAATTTATATAATTTCAAGTTTTCAAGCGGAATAGGTTATTTTACTGACCTAAACTCATAATAACTTAATGAATTTACAAATTTATATTAGAGTTTAACAATCGCTTGTTTATGTATAATACATGGAAATATTATAAGCCTTTTAATATAGTAATTCTAAAAGTTAGTTGATTTAAATAATAAAGGATTCTGACTTATAAAAGTGAATTATCATAGCAAAAAAAAATTAATTTCTTATTATAAAAAATTGCAAAATTTTTTAGATTAACTATGGGCATCAAGCCCAAAAAAAGTTTGCGTAGTGCTAAAACTTTTGAATAAGCAAAAATAGTGACAGAAAAAAGAAAGAAAGAAAGATGAGAGTTGATTGCATAAGCAATTTAATAAAGGGGATAATTTATGTATATTAATAATATAAAATAATTTTATATTATTAATTAATAGAAATTTAAGAAATTATTATATTATAATAAGTAATTATTTATTACAATAATTATCAATTATGATTTATCATTTTTTTTAAATATTATTAGTTAGTAGTAGTGCATGGCAATTAATATCTTTAATAAATAAACTAAATTAGTATGAAACGAGAGTAATTTAAGAATATTGATATTATTAATGAATGTCATAAAAATAAATTTTTAAACTAAATAAAGAGTGAAAATGTGTATGGTAATTTGCAATTCACAGAATAAAAGGTTAATTTGGATGTAAGATTGGGGGCAGAAAAATGGGAAAGGGGGGAGTGTGACTATTTCAAAGCGAGGTTGTCGCAAACCCAGACCCAATCTCTATTCTGTTGCGATTTGCGAAGAGAAGAGAGGGAGAAGCAAAGACGATGATGGCTGCTACGCTACAAACCATCGTGACTGTGATCCTTCTCCTTATGCTTCTTCTCATCATCATCTTCCTCTTCTTCCTCTTCAAACCATGGCGTTTCTTCTTCCGCCCCCGTTCCCGCTCCTCCTCCTCCTCCGTCAAGGTACTCCTCCCTCCACCCACGCTTTCCCCAATCCCCAACTATCATTTCCTATTTCTAACGTCCGATTTTATTGCCCTAATCCATAATTTGACGTTAATTTCGATGATCCCTCGATTGAACATTGGTCTTGTGAATCCCAATTTTGTAGGGTGTTGGTGTTGGTGAGCTAGAGAGGCCCCTTTTTGTGAATGAAGATGTTGATTATGATCCAAATTTGTCATACAATAGTAATCAGAATAATCAATTGCCCAGAGATTACGATCTTGAGGGTGCATGCTGTCCCAATGAAGCTCATTTTCGCAATCCTCGATCCCCTGGGCTTGTTTACAAGCAAAGGCTTCCCAGTGTGCCACAAGGTGACAGTTTGCTTTTAGATGTTATTTCTGCAGATGTTGATGTTGGCCAAACTCTTAAGCTGCCCCCTGCTCAATTAGCTGAAATTCAAAAGCATGGCACGCCCAATTTTCTTCCGAATGATAGGGTGCAGCACTTTGTGGAAAGAGATATCCTTGATCAAAGTAATTTCTTAACTCTCTTTTGACTGGGTTGCCATTGCTCTGTGAATTTTGCATTGCCTTAATATTGCCAAACGTGTCAACATGTATTTGTGTTAGAAGTGCAGGAAGTTGCCTCACTCTGGAGGTTATCAGTGGTCCTTCTCGAGGGCTTCGTTGTTCTGTACAGTCAACGAATTCCTCTCGTATGCCGCTGACCTTGGGAAGAGTTTCTCCGAGTGATTTATTGATAAAGGATTCGGAGGTTTCGGGAAAGCATGCATTGATAAACTGGAATTTGGATGTAAACTCTCTATGTTCTCTCGGACCTGCATTTGGATTTTTCAAGATGTATGGTGTGCAATAATTATTGTTAAAATTGAATTTTTCAGAAAATGAAATGGGAGTTGGTGGATATGGGTAGCTTAAATGGAACACTTTTGAATTCTAAGCCAATCAACCATCCTGACACTGGAAGCAGGCTTTGGGGAGATCCAATGAATCTTGCTGATGGAGATATCATAACACTTGGAACAACATCAAATATAGTTGTAAGTGTTATGGCTGAATCTCATTTAACTGCCATTGTTTCGATTTATCATAGATGCAAAGCTTGTACTTCTATGAATGATATTAGCTGCAAAGAGACTGTCCACAGGTTTTAAGGGTTGCATAAAATTTAGTTAGTAATTTATAATTGCTGAGTTTTCTGTTCTCCTTTGCAATCCAAGAATACTTTTGACATGGGAATATTTTGTAATTTTGTTTAGAAATTTATTTGAATGTAATTCCTGTCCTGTTTCCAGCATACAGATATAGGAGGACAATTGTATTGATACAAAACATAATGTGATTATTTCCATTGAGATATGTTGAAAAGTAGTTTTATATCCAGAAGATTAAGCTATCCGGTAGAAACATATAAATGGTTTTATATCTAACAACCCCTCTCATGCAAGAGTCCATTGGGTTTGAAGTGTGGGCAATACACAAATCCACTTTACTTTGTACTAAAATTTAACATTGTATTTAGAAGTTTGGGGGCGACAAGGGTTAAACTCTAGACTACTTGGTTATAAGGCTCTAGTATGATGTCATGAACCATCTCTCCCAAAAGCTTAAGCTATTAGGTAGAAACACATGAATAATTTTATATCTAGGGTGTGTTTGGTTGGGGGGTAAAAATGGAGTGAAAATTTTCATGGATTTTCACCCTATTTTTACCTTCCAACCAAACGTACCTCTAACAGGAGATTTTAGGTAGATTGAATCAAAACGTAGTTTTTATTCTTTCAATATCCTGCCTCCTTCAAGATAGGGAGCAATGTTTCTTCTGTAATTAAGGGTAAGTGTGATTATTTTGTGTTTGCTTAGAAAAAAGATGTTCTCTATATGATTTTCCAAAGTCTCTATTTTAAGTAAATTTTCACTGTTTAATTTATATTTGTTTGGTTTGCCCTGTATTGTTTAAAATCACATCATGATACTTGGAAAGAGTATGCCATTGTGGCCTTTTTTTTCCCCAAAAAAAAAAAAAGCTATAAATTTTGACATTTGCTTCTTTATTAAACTTTCCTATATTTTCTTCTATGCGATTTTATTATATGGCAGGTTCATATTACTACACAAAATCAGCATCACATTCCGTTTGGAGTTGGTATGGCATCAGATCCCATGACTTTGCGTCGAGGAGCCAAAAAGCTTGCTATGGAAGATGTTTGCTATTATCAATGGCCTCTGCCTGGGCTGGATCAGGTTCTGGATTTATTAATGGCATTCCTTCAATGAAGATCTCTTATACAGTTTTGTTTCTCACTTTCCAGAGGGAGCTAACCCACCTCAATGCCTAATTTGCAGTTTGGACTATTTGGCATTTGTGATGGGCACGGTGGAGACGGGGCTGCTAAATCTGCTAGCAAGTTAGTATTTTCTGCCTTAGGTCAGCCATGTTTGTTGTTTGCCATTTTTATGAAACGTACATTTTAATGCATGCCACTTCTATACTCTGCCCTGTATTGGTGATTGTGGACAGTGGACTTGATGAATAGAAATAATTTAATCTTGCACAGAGTATTTTTCCATATTTATGAAAGTGGACCTCCATGATTCAGCCATGATTCAGCAATGTGCAGATTTGTATTATCTCTGAACATCTATTGATTTTTCTATAGTTTGTACTGTCCGTGTCATCTTTCTCCTGTATCCTTGTCACTTAAATATATGTATTATATAGTTTTATGTTGACCAAACTAATGAATATGAAGTATGTTTACTAGACTGTAGTCACTGTACTGACTTACCTACACTGTCACATTGATTGCCATTTGTCATCATTTGCATCTCCAATATTACTGGCCTGCTGTAAATTGAATTCCATTGTCATCTATCCTGCATCAATAATTCTGAGGTTTTAATGGGCATTCAGACTCTTATAGTACCCAAGATTTTTTATCCTTCACTAAGGTATATGAGAGAGTTGTTTTAGATCATCATCATATGTAGATATTCATATGGACAAGCTAAGGTCAAACAGTGTCACAGTTTCACCAGCTTATGCATGCATATGTTCTGAAGTAATTATAAGTCCCTTGCTGCAGATGCCACAAACTATGTGTGACTGATATGTTCTAGTACTTTAGTTTGATTTTATACACTCATGATAAAAGCTAGTTGATATTGAATATATTATGTAGTGGTTTGTGAGTGTGAAGAATTTTTCTACTTGCAAAGCAAAATTTTGACCTATAGTACAAGAAAATTTTCCCAAAGAATATTCCCTGATATTTCATATTCAGAATTCCAACCTTCTCTGCATATTTTACTTATTCTTCCATGGTCCTTGCTGTTCTTAATCTACAAAACATTACTAAGTTTTTGAAATTCATTTTTCAGACTTTTCCCTGAGATAGTTGCTAATATATTATCGGATTCATTAAAAAGGGAGAGGGTTTTATCACACCGTGATGCTTCAGAAATTCTTCGAGATGCATTTTCTCAAACAGAAGCACGCATGAATCACTACTATGAGGTATTATGTGCTCCACTCTGATCTTGTTTAGCTTTTACTTGCACCATATATATGAATTTTTATGTTATGTTTGTTCTAAATTTTTGTATTTATGATTTATACATTTTAATAATAAACTCTTTGCAGGGATGTACAGCAACAGTGCTTCTGGTGTGGGCTGATGGAGATGAAAATTTCTTTGCACAATGTGCAAATGTTGGAGACTCTGCCTGTTTTATGAGGTATGTTTATCTAACCAACTAGAATCCGTGATGGTTTGTTTGAACTTTGCATAGGTCATGGGTAGGCAGGATGACAACTGGGCTATCAGAAACAAAATAATATTGATATAACAGTTTATTCTTGTTTCACTTTTCTTGTTACATTGAGATGCATGCATTCTATAATTCTATTGATGGATAATAATTTTGTACAAGAAAATCCGAACATTAGTTCTGGAATTTTCAAGGTTTAAGCTGAGAAAACTGATGATTGGAGGGAGTATTAAATTTTTCTAGTTGACGTTCATAGCATTCTATAGTTTTGTCTAGTTATAAGTTTTTGCAGCGTTACATGTGCTTACTATATGCAACAATTGCCGTATGTGGCTATGTTGGCTATATGAAACTCATTAATGATTATTTTTGGCAGTGTTAATGGGAAACAAATCAAGATGACAGAAGATCACAAGATAACAAATTACTCTGAAAGACTCAGAATTGAAGAGACAGGTGAACCATTGAAAGATGGGGAAACACGTCTATATGGTATGATGAAAAAAAAAAATTCATTTATTCACTGAAAAAGAACTTAATTTTCCTGAGCATTATTGACTTAGCAATTGTTGATTCTGGTTCTCACCTTGATGCAGGTATTAATCTTGCAAGGATGCTTGGGGACAAATTCCTGAAACAGCAGGATTCTCGGTTCAGTTCAGAACCTTATATAAGTCAAGTCGTGCATATAGATCAAGCAAGCAGGGCTTTTGTCGTTCTAGCTAGGTGATTTTGCTTCTGATATATGCTTTTTATAAATTTTCACAGAAAAAATTATGTTCTGAATATAATCGTTCACTGTCTTATGGTAATGTCCTTTCTAGAAATAGTGAGTGAAATAACTACTTTATTTTGTAAAATTTGAACCATGGTCTTTTTTCTTGAACAGTTCAGTCCTAGGAACTATATTAGTTTGTTTCTTTGAACATTCACATTTTGCTATCATGTTGAAGTATAACTTTGGTATCTGCAAAAATTTTCAGTGATGGGCTATGGGATGTCATCAGCATGAAGAAGGCAATTCAGCTAGTGCCTCAGGTACTGTATAAAAAAATTTGTTTCCAGTCGTGTTTATTTAGTTCTATTTCCCAACAATTTGTTCTGACAGTTTGCTTTCTCTTCACAGTTGAGGGAGAGATACTGTGCAGAGAGAGAGAATTCAGCAGAAAAGATTGCTAGTTTCTTGTTAAGTGAAGCTAAAACGCTCAGAACAAAGGATAATACCTCTGTAATTTTCTTAGATTTTGATACCTTTAACAGTTTATCTTGTAAAGTTGAATCCTAGTGTGAATTAGGAATAGTGTTATAGTAATGATAATATATAATTTTTGTTCCCTTGAACTAGTTACTTTTTCTCTTCTTCTGAAGCTCACCACATGGAATCAATCAAAACAACAACAATAAGAAGTAGAAGAAGAAGAAGAAGAATAGTAATAGTAGCAAACTGCTCTAAGGTTGAGTTCGATGGCGGCATCTCTATGCACCCAAAATTATAGGGTGCATTACACACCATCTCGTCTGATGGTGCTAATTTGATAGACTATCTATGCTCCTATATCTTGGTGTTGCATTTCAATGATTTCTCAACTCTCTTTCCTCACTTGAGAGCTTCCTTTGTCTCACTGTCCGTCGCCCTCCTAAACGCTCGTTGTCCACGGCACCAGCCACCTCACCCCGTCCCTGGCCACCGCGCCATGGTGGAACCAGGAAAACCTTCTCCATCACCTTCAGCACTGACCTAGTATGTAGCCACTATACCCTCTTAGCATTGCATCTACGTGAAACATCATCACCATAACGACCACCATCATCATCATCAACAACCCATTGTTAAAGCTTCAAACTTTACATGAAAATTATCTTACCCATTATGTTAAAAAAAAAGAAAAAAAAAAGAGCATAAATAAAATCAAAGCGTTTATTCTTGTTCCACATTTGACTAGTCACATTACTTCTGCTCCAGCTCAACCTCGACGTGCTTCTGCTCCAACTCCAATTGCAAGTGCTTGAAGAGGCTTCGCAGGATCCTGAGCTTGCTTTGATTCTCCTCCACTCCACTTAAACCTCTAGGATATTTGATTATTCATTGCTGCCCCTTCAAAATCGAGAAAGGGAACAAGAGGCCAATAGTGAAGAAATTTGCAAAGATGAAATCTTTGAGCTACTTTTGATTTTTTTGAGGATGGAATGCTCAATTGGAAGATGGAAGAGGTAGTAAAAAAGGAAAAAAAGGTAACCTTTTTTGTTTTTGGATTATAGAGTGTTACATGAAATGGGGATCTGTGGTGGTGTGGGGATGTTGGCTGAAGCCGGAAAAAGAATCGAAGATGGTGGAGTCGTGGTGGAAGAGAAAGTTTAAGCGATTTTTATGGTGTATCATAAGTGGAAGAAATATGAGTATACCATTATATCCAAACCATTAGATAAGAGAGTGTGTGTGGTGTAACTTGTCAAATAAGGTATACTATAGCTTTTACCTAAGTTCCATTATGTGAATACGTCGTAAATTGAAAATACTACTTTTAAGTATGTCGTATGCTTAAAATTTTCCATTGTATTATAATACTAATCAAGTTCTGGAAATTTTGAACCATTAAATGTAAACAATGCAATATTCAATAGAGAGTAGTGTAATTGTTTTGTGTAATTTATTTAATATTATATTATATTATATTATATTATATTTTAAAGCTATATATATTATAACCAAGAAAGCATCCTTTGCGAGGTAAAATAAAGAGAGGTTGTATAAGGTTATGTTTAGACGAATGAAAATGGATCAAATGGAAATAACTTATTTTTTAGGAGATAATTTAGAAGAAAAGAGTAGAATGATAAGGGAGAAATAAAGCATCTCTTTTTTGTCAATTAAAATGTTCAATTTTTGTTCTTCAAATTGAGGGTTAAGGAAAAAATAAGATACATTTTTCTTTTTTTCCTTAATTAAACTTACTGAATGTTCAAATATAAAGATGACACAATATATTTTATTCAATCTCTTGTCCTTTCATTCTATTTATTATGAGTCATTTTCTTGCATCACATATAAAACTTTCAAACATAGTCTAAGTGTAGTGTTTTGTAGAGTTAAACATTTTCGGTAATATATCAGCAATTGAAAACAGTGATGTTGTATCAAGATTTTAAGAAATACCAATTGTAATTTCTTTGCTATATTCATATCCAAAAAAAAAGAAAAAATCTTTGCTATATTAAAGCGGGTGTTTGGGAAAATTTTCCTAATACTTAAAAGAGTTATCTAATAAGAGTTAGGAAGATATTTCGGTCAAAATTTTTTTGGTTATTCTCTTCAGTATATTTAATTTAAGAGCAATGTTAGAGAGCCTGAATACAAAACACAAATTGCAATTGCCTGACCCATATGATAAGAAGAGTGTTCATAAAATTTAGAGGGATAAAATCTATATAGATCGTATTGAATAACTATTTAAGTGTGACAGCATTTTCCTTAATTTTAAAAAATATCAATATCTTTTAAAAATTTATAGATAATTTATATATTAAAAATAGAAATATAAATTTTTAAAATTTATATTTTAAATTCATTAAAAACTACAAAGATTTTTTTTTTCTAAAAAAAAATCCAATCCATTTTTAATTTACTGAATTTTGGAAAAGCGGGGGCATATGCGCCTTTGCAGGTACGGTTAGAGACGGGCGTGTTTGGCGTAAACAAAATAAAAGGAAAGAGCATCCGTAAATCGCCCCGACTATGTAAAGCGAAGAGATAGAGAGAGAAAGGGGCGAAGAGAGGGTTGATTCGCGAAACATAGAAATTGGAAGCGAGCGTGCGTGTGATTGTTTGGCACTCACTCACTTACTCACTCACTCTGGTCCTAAAGCACACACTCCTACTGATTCAAATCAAATCTCAAATATCAAATATCAAATATATTGGTTTTACCAAAAAAAAAAAAAAAAAGGGACCGTTGTGAGGGTCCCTCCCGCCAGGGGCCATGGCGGAGCTGCAGAAGCAGGGAGCAACAGGGCAGCAGCAGGAGGCTGCTCACAACACGAAGGCTCTGATCGGTGCCCTCAACCTCCTTTCCTGCAACCTCCCTCTCCCTTCCGACCTCTTCCACACCGTTTCTTACATCTCTCGCCCCTCTCTCAATTCCTCCGTACGCTTCCCCACTATTCATTATTACTCCTTCCTTCGTTTTCTCCTCTCTTGTTTTTTTTTTTTTTTTTGTCTCACACCTTTGTTTGTAGATTATTCTTATTTTTTACTTGTTTGTGACGATATCTTTTGATGGTTGCTTCGGATTTCTGATCCATATTGTACAACCGTGATTCTGTTGTCCGTTTCGCAGGGCGACGCAGGGAGTTCTAGTGACGGAGGTTTATTGGCAGATCTCGATGATGCGCTGTCGGTGCAACGCACCAATTGTGCTTCGGGTTTCAAATTGAGCAAAGCTAGGGAAAGCCGTTACCAAAGCCTGATTCAGCATCGCTTAACTCAACTTGAAGGTTAGCAATTTTACTCGAAGAGTGTTAACAATAGCGTCTCTATGTGTTTCGTAAGGCTAAGAGTGTTAACTATTTTACTCAAGAATTATTACTGTTTTCGTCCAGGACTGCCTTCAAGTAGGGGAGAGGACCTACAGACAAGATGCCTGCTTGAGCTTTATGGACTAAAGGTAAACTGATTCTTGAGTCTTACTTCAATGCATAGTATATTGTAAATCATGTCTTACTTCGGCAAATTGGTTATCAAATTGTTTATGATATGGCATTCTGTTGTCCTTACCTTGTGGGATGCAAACTAGTTTCATAAACAGGTCTTGTTCTTTTGTTAAAGCTAAACAAAACTGGTTTCTATTTAAGTATTCATCAGATGGGAGCTCTAAGAAAGAAAGCCTCTGTCTTCTCTTTTGTTGTGTTGCCCCTAAAGCGTGACTATGTTTGACCAATATAACAAGACAAACATTCTACAGTTGCAACATATGTGTAGCTTACTCATTATTATATTGAAAGGCATGGCCGAAGAAATATTTTAAGGTGAAGAAAGTATATCTATATTTGCTTGTATCAGCTGGAACCGAGAAATGACAAGAATTGTGTCCTTGTCGGCAAGGACTTTTTTTCTGGCAGCTAGCACAGTTGCAGAGGAAGGTTCGTTCTGATGTCAGTTCTGAGTACTGGCTCAATGTTTTATGTGCATATCCTGACAGGCAGTTGTTTGATTGGGGCATGATGCGATTGCGTCGTCCGATGTATGGTGTTGGAGATCCATTTGCCATGGATGCTGATGATCAATTAAGAAAGAAACGGGATGCTGAGGTGATTTTATTCGTGAACTCCCCTACCCTCCTCCCCCCGCTCCTCGTCCCTCCCTTTTTGGTTTACATCTGTTGATGACAGGGCTTCATTGACGCAATGAGTGTATGAACGTGAAGCCAGAGATATTTATACTGCTAATCTCAAATGCAGAGACTATCAAGATTAGAAGAGCAGGCAAAAAATCATATAGAGACCAGGAAAAGAAGATTTTTTGCAGAAATACTGAATACTGTACGTGAGTTCCAATTACAAATTCAAGCTTCTTTGAAGCGGAGAAAACAGAGGAATGATGGTGTCCAGGTACACTATTTCTTCCCCCACTCTTTCATTTGTTACAAAGCATGTTTGTTTATATGGCAAACTGATATCGAAATTTGGGGCATAAGTTTTGGGCTGTTAGCATCACAAATATTTGTCAGCATTCTTCTTGTGATATCTTGACGTATTGGTGGAGAATATGTATGTGCCTCAGATAACACAGGATATATGAGAACAGTAACTTTCTCGGTTACCAACATATGATGAACAATGTTTGAATTTGATCGTGTCTTTTTGGTTTCTAGTGACGTTTCTATCTGATTTCAGATGACATTTTTGCTCTTCTTTGTGGTTTAAAAATTCATTTACCATTGGTTGGTATGGATCACGAGTTCTCATCAATAATATTGCAGGCATGGCATGGAAGGCAAAGACAACGTGCAACACGGGCAGAGAAATTGAGATTCCAAGCCTTAAAGGCTGATGATCAAGAAGCTTATATGAGAATGGTGAAAGAGAGTAAGAATGAAAGATTGACTCTGCTTCTTGAAGAAACAAATAAACTACTTGTAAATTTAGGGGCAGCTGTTCAACGTCAAAGGGACTCAAAACAATCAGATGGTATTGAACCCTTGGAAGATTCGGAAGCTGATTTACCAGAGTCAGATGCTTCAAAGAATGGAATTTCTAAGGAATCACCTCTTGAGGAAGATGTGGATTTGATAGATTCTGATCAAAATGGCGACTCTAGTGATTTACTTGAAGGTCAGCGGCAATACAATTCTGCCATACATTCAATTCAGGAAAAGGTAGGTTCTACCTGCTAAGCGCTTTATTGTAAGTCTGCCATACATTCAATTCAGGAAAATTTTTAGTGCACTGGAATTCTAACAAACTTCATTATATAAGGTAACTGAGCAACCATCTGTTCTTCAAGGTGGAGAATTAAGACCGTACCAGCTAGAAGGGCTCCAGTGGATGCTTTCTTTGTTTAATAACAACTTAAATGGAATTTTGGCTGATGAAATGGGGCTTGGGAAAACAATACAAACCATTTCATTGATAGCATATCTTATGGAGCACAAGGGTGTGACTGGTCCTCACTTGATTGTAGCTCCAAAGGCTGTTCTGCCAAATTGGATCAATGAATTCTCAACATGGGTTCCCAGGTATGTCCAGGGTAGAATTGTAAAATACAAAGTTATTTCCTAGCTTGTGCTCCTAGTGGGGCAGGGTATCCAATTCTGGATTCTCCACATCATATTCACTTTCAAATTGTTTGTGTGTTTTCTTCCTGATTCAGCATCACAACTATTCTTTATGATGGTCGGCTGGATGAGAGGAAAGCAATGAAGGAAGAATTGTCTGGGGAGGCGAAGTTTAATGTTCTGATAACTCATTATGATCTTATAATGAGAGATAAAGCATTTCTTAAGAAAATCCATTGGAACTACTTGATTGTGGATGAAGGGCATCGGTTGAAGAATCATGAGTGCGCTCTAGCAAGAACCCTGGACTCTGGGTATGATTCCACATTTCCAGTATTAGTGTTATGGAGATGTTTAATATGTTCACTTCACTTCCTTAAATTCTTGGTTATGCATGACTTCTCTAATTTAATTTACTTTTGTGCAGCTACCACATCCAACGTAGACTTCTGTTGACTGGTACCCCAATTCAAAACACTTTGCAGGAATTATGGTCCCTGCTCAATTTTCTCCTTCCAAACATTTTCAATTCAGTTCAGAATTTCGAGGACTGGTTTAATGCTCCCTTTGCAGACCGAGTTGATGTCTCTCTAACAGATGAAGAACAGTTATTGATCATTCGGCGCCTGCATCAAGTGGGATTCTCTACACTAGTTTCCTATTCTCTTGCTCTTCTTGCTGTTGTCATCTTCTTTCTAATGCATGGCCTTCATTCTTTTAGGTAATAAGGCCCTTCATATTAAGAAGGAAAAAGGATGAGGTGGAAAAGTATCTTCCTGGGAAATCTCAGGTCATACTCAAATGCGACATGTCAGCCTGGCAGAAAGTATATTATCAACAAATCACAGACGTAGGAAGAGTTGGCTTAGACAATGGTTTGTATCTCAATTGTTTTCCAATTGTTCCCAATCCCACTTCACCACTTGACCTCAAAATACAATAGTTTTTCCCAAATACTTTCTATTTGAATATTGGTTTGCTTCTGCTTAAGGTATTCATTTATTCCCATCCCGCCCTCTTGTTTGTTGGTTCTCAAAAGTCAACCCTTGACTATAGCTATGTTTTCAATATGTTTATGAATCAGTACTACCTCTCTTCTTGGGAAGTAAACCTAAATTCTTTTTACTATTCAGTTGGATATTAAGTTGTCCTGTTTTACTAATTGCAACTTTGTGGTGAATTGGTGAAATAAAGTTCTTTTCTTAGTTCAATATAAATGTGACTTCCAATCACCTGGCGCTGGTGTTTTTGTATCTTCTATTGTTGAAAAATATAGACCCCTTTAAAATTAGTTGGTTTTTAATCTCTTCTGAACCTGAGTCACAAATTTTTTACTAAATAAATGACAATTGTAGGTTCTGGAAAATCAAAAAGTCTACAGAACTTGACAATGCAACTCAGAAAGTGTTGTAACCATCCCTACCTCTTTGTGGGAGACTACGATATATACAATCATAAGGAGGAAATTGCCAGAGCGTCAGGGAAGTTTGAACTTCTTGATCGCTTGCTTCCAAAACTTCGCAGATCTGGTCACAGAGTCCTTCTGTTTTCACAGATGACTCGTCTCATGGACATTCTTGAAATTTATCTGCGGCTTCATGATTATAAGTTTCTTAGACTTGATGGCTCAACAAAAACTGAGGAAAGAGGTTCTCTCTTACGGAAATTCAATGCTTCTGACTCTCCGTACTTTATGTTTCTCTTGAGCACCCGAGCTGGAGGTCTTGGTTTGAACTTGCAAACAGCAGATACTGTTATAATCTTTGACAGTGATTGGAACCCTCAAATGGATCAACAAGCTGAGGATCGAGCTCATCGCATTGGACAAAAAAAGGAAGTTAGGGTGTTTGTGTTAGTTAGTGTGGGATCAATTGAAGAGGTGATTTTAGAGCGTGCAAAACAAAAGATGGGCATTGATGCCAAAGTCATCCAGGCAGGACTTTTCAACACAACTTCAACAGGTTTGTTCTTGGGTACTTTTGCTTTATCCGTAGAATATCTATCAGTAGCTAATTTTTTATTGGAAGAGGAAAGCTTTTCTTTGCATGTTGTAAAAATAGGGGGAAGAGCAGGTTTCTTTTATTAACTTCTTCAGAGAAATCATTATGCCTGCAAATTGCTGCCCATTCTATTTATAACCTTCCATGAGCAACACTTGTCAGATACATGCTATGTATGATATTCCAAATTGCTACTAGAACTATAAGCAAATTACAGAAGTGCATCTCCACCATTTTTCATGGCATGTTGATGCTTGATACTCTTAACCATGGATTCGATGTCTTGTATGTTGGACCTAGCAAGTTTTTATGCACTTAATCTTCTTATTTTCTGTTTGTTATCCATCCAATGCACATTGATAACGAAGTTACATCCTTATAGGCATAACATGCATCCTTTTAATCAGAATGTTAACCTTCAGTCTCATCTTATCTCCTGATTTGAGCACCTTATTTTTGGTTGAGCATTTGAGCAATGTCAGAAGGATAAATTGGTTAAGATGAATATAGCTTTCGTAACTGTGTTTGACTTTCCCTTCTGAATTTGAGCATTAATTTGAGATTAAGTATGAAGAATTTAGAATCACTAGGTCTTCCATATTCTATGAAGCACAGACACTTCAGAAAAGGCGTTGTGTTCAATTTGGAACATACCTGTGCCATTGTGTCGGTCTCCTGTTGTGATTCATAGGTCTTGCTAAAAATTAACCATTTGAACATGTGAAATTTTTATTTGCGCAGCCCAGGACAGAAGAGAAATGTTGGAGGAAATTATGCGAAGAGGTACGAGCTCACTTGGGACAGATGTACCTAGTGAGAGAGAAATTAACCGCCTTGCAGCCCGATCTGATGAGGAATTTTGGCTGTTTGAGAAAATGGATGAGGAGAGGAGGCAAAGGGAGAACTACAGATCTCGTCTCATGGAAGAGCATGAACTGCCAGATTGGGTATACTCTTCTGCACTAAATAAGGATGATAACGTCAAAGCAATTGATGGTGGCAGTGTTACCGGAAAGCGGAAAAGAAAAGAAGTGGTATATGCAGATACATTAAGTGATCTACAATGGATGAGGGCTGTGGAGAATGGACAGGACATATCTAAGCTTTTTAAAGGGAAGAGAAGAGGCCTCCCCCCTTCTGACAGCCATGCACAAGCCAGTGATAACATGGGGGCCAAAGAAAAGTTATTGGAGCTAAGGAATGAAAGTGTCCCGAAGGCAAATGAGAGATCAAGTGAAGATGATTTCATTGTGACCCCTGCCTGTAAGAGACTGAAGGCTGAAGAACCAAGTTCCCAGAAACATGGAAGTGACGATGTCAGAGTAAGTGGTTTGAACGAGCATATGTTTTCCTGGAATACTCACAGAAAGAAGAGATCAAGTTATCTTGGCCAGGGTTCATTATCTGATGCCAGAGGGCAGAATGCAAATGGAAGAGCAAATTGGAACTGATCGGAGTGTCAATTTAGTCACGGATGCCACAGTTTTGCAGATTTGAACTGCAATTCTGCTTTTAATTCTGTTTGTCTGGGATTTATTGGTAGATTGGGCTTAATGAACAAATGAAGATACGATCAAATCCCTTTTGTGGTATTTGTACCATGTTTATCGGCATTAATGTAAGATCAATGAAATGATGAAATGAAATCATATTTCCCTGGTTCATTTCCATGCTTCCACAGAAAAATTATTGGAAGAGAAAAATAAAACTAACGTGACTTGGTAAATCTACACAAAATTCAGTGTAGTTGACACAGGTTTCATCTTTTTGAAATGAATGAATGCGCAAAATTAACATGGGAGTGTTTACCGCAAATCTATTAGTCAGTAATTATGGACGAGAAATTCTTAAAATTTTCTGAGAGTAAATTATGTTTTGTATCATTCACACTAACATATTAACTATTGAGTGCATTTGTTTATTTTTTCAATAAGGTATCTTTTGCAGAAAAAATAATTCTTAAATTTGTGTAACTTGTTCATATAAACTTTTTAAAGAAAACAAAATAAGAAAATAATTGATTTTCTGTCTTTTTTAGAAATTATCAGCTGTTCTTATTTTGTCTTAGAAGTATATTTTTGAAAAAGTTATCTATATGCACCCATTATATTAAATATGTATTAAAGTAGAAGAAATAATACGATCTCATGAAATTAAGAAAAAAAAAAAAAAAAACAGAGGAAACATGGAAAACAGGATTAAGATACCTAAAGCCTAATCCATGTACAAGTTGTACCCTTAAGTGATTGACTACTGTCCACTAATTCGACATAAAAGTTGTACAAACTGCTGTAGAAACCTTCACTCTACTAAAGTCTAGATAACCTCTACTCTTCTACTATCTTAGTAGATACTTTTGGAGAACTCCTCCAGTCCATTTGACTGACTTCAAGGTTCTTCATTTTGGATTCCAGTTCGGCCTCACTACCTTCACCTTCATCAGATTTATCTTCATCATCTCCTCCATCAGGGTCATTATCACCTAACGGCCCAAGCAACTCAGGAGATTGTTTAAATATATCCATTACCTCATCAATGCCTTCATCAGAAATATAGTTTCCATTAATGTTCAAAAACTTGAAACCAGCCTTTTGCACGACGGTCAGTGCCAAATGTCGAGCCCCGGCCCTCGTTATTTGGTTGGAACTTAGATCAATTTCCCTTAATTGGACATGACCTTCTACTGCTACCGCCTTGCTTATCTGAATGGCTCCTTCATCCTTGAGTTCATTCTCAGAGAGGTTCAACTTGGCAAGAAACTGCTTTGCTGCTAGGCATGCTGCAATTGCGGGAGAAGCATCAGCTGTAATGTCATTTCCACTCATCTCCAAAACTTCAAGCTTAGGAGCTGATTCCTGGAGAGCATTGACTATAGCAGTCGTTCCATCATCTTCCAAGTTTAGGTAGCTAAGGTATATCTCTCTTATGTCTTCATAGTTGATGAGGGCTTTGCTCAGATAAACTCCACCCTCTACACCAAACATGTTGTCTCTCAAATCAAGCTTCTTCAGAAGGTTGCAATTCCTTAGAGAATCAGACAAGGCAACTCCGCCTTCAGCACCTATCCTTGTAGAGGAACAACGAAAATCCTCCAACAAAGGAGAACGCTTCACAACCTCGGCTATAGCTAGTGCCCCTTCATCCCCGGTCATATTATTATGAAAATGAAGAACTTTGAGCTTCTCTGTGGAAGGAATCAACTCACAAAGTGCTTGTGCAGCCTCCTCTGAGATGCCATCATTCATCAGATAAAGCTCCTCCAAGCAGTTCTGGGATTTCAAGAGTTCTCCAAATGCTCTAACACCTTTCTCACCTAAAGCATTGTCAGAAAGGTTTAAGGACTTCAAGACACTACCCTCTAGAGCAGCTGAAAATATATTCATAACATCAAGAGCTTCTTCTTCTGATCTTCCAGCAATAAAATCAGATAGATCAACTACTTTCAACTGGCCCTTGAGGGAAGCGAGAATGGGCTGGGCAACTTGTGCTGCTCCTAATCCGAAGCTTCTGTTGCCGAAGCATATTTTAGTGAAAGAATTCCCTGGCTCCATTAATGGCCTTAAAAGTTCCCGAGCCTCATCAGCTTCAATGAGGGATCGATGGCCTTTAGATATATCAAAAACACATTTGTGAGGATTAGTGGTGTTATCAGGTGTCAGTGCCGCCACTTCTTTGGTGTCCTTTTTAATAGGTATTCTTTTAAGAACCTCTAGGAGGAGCTTACTACATTCTTTGGCATAAAGCTGGATTGCATAACGTCCATCACCATCGGGGTGTTGTTCATAGTGAAGGCTTGCTGTGGTAAAAGCCGCAACCTCAATTACTTTGGCATTATCTATGGCCTCTTCCCTATCCAAAGTCCCAAACTTCTGCGTGAAAAAGGATTTAGTCGTCAGGTTGTTGGTCATTCGCTCCACAAGCATGTGTCTAGTGTTCTGACTAGGAGGCCATAATTTGATTGAAAAATATTGTCTATGCTGGTAGTTCAGCTCCAGAGCATCCATTGCACTGAAACCTACAAAAATACTGGGATCATTTACGAGAGAGAAAATTAAGAGGGTGAAAAAATTATAATGTGCCCTCGTCCAGGCCTGCAGGACTAAGCATGCACAAAATTTGAATTTTCTTGCCCTTAGGCCGGCCCCAGTTTTTGGTTTGATGAATGAGCTTGTAAGTTATTTCATATAATATTAATTCATTCACCTTTCCAATTCTACTAGTTTTGAAGAACCGTAACAAATCTTCACGCAGTTAAGCACCTCCATTAATTGACGAGTTTATGAAAGACATCAACAACCGAGCCTTGTGCCGCTAATTTATGAATGGCACCATCAAATACAGAAATAGGCATTAAAAGAAGACTTCGCTAAAATTGGTAATAAAACTTGAAAAAAAATCAGAGATTATTAAATGTTAATAAAGCAACTGAAGACGTCTCATTCTCTCCTTTTCCCAAAAAGTATCCGCATCCCTCTTCTCTTCTTAAAACGCAAAGAAAATCGTATACATGTGCTCTGAAGTTAATTATCCACTCCAATACGTCAGATGCATTCATTCCTACGTTTCAGTCTAAAAAATTTGATCAACTGTGTACATTCTACTATACTAATATAATAAAATGAGAAAGGTTAAATTCTCCTAATTAATATGTCTAAAAGTCTTTTTAATTCAAAATCTCACTCATATTTATTGAATAGTTTTAGATATTATATTGTAATTGTGAGTGTGATTTTGAATTAGGAGAATTTTTAAATGTTTTATTAGAAAAATATATCATTATTCTAATACCATTAGGTCAATCACTAGAAGCGCGTGGAAGACACATTTCCATTTTAAGTGACATGATAGTAGATGAGAGGGAGAGGCTTAAAAAAAAAAAAAACAACGATGCAAATTGTTTGGTCGGTGGACACACGCCAAAATTGGCAAAAGTAAAGAGCAGAAAATATTTACCCACAAATTTACTGCAAGAAGCTTAGCTTAAGTGAAAAATGCAACAGATCTGAGACTACGCAAAGCTGCAAACTTGAAAATAAAATTTAAAGGGAAGCGGGTAGGATTCATTCATAAAAATCAGAAGTTTGAGGGGGAAGAAGATGACGAGGTGGAAAGCGCAATGAGCATAAAGTGAAATAGAATTGAAGAGAGTAGAGTACAGAGTGAAACCGTATAATTTAGAACGGAGGAAAGGGTACCTGTTAATCCGAGGAAATGCAGAGTAGCGTGCAGTTGGCACAATCTTGGATTTAAATGGTAGAGAATAGTGGCATTTGTCTATAACCACATTTGCAGTGAGATTGGAGAGCGTGGTGTATGGGAGTGGAGGGAAACCCTGAAGTGGTGCAGTTGTAACTAAATTTTGATTTGTAGGATTTTGGGAAGTATAACGGGCCTATTATTGAAGGAGATCGCGGTAACTACCTTAAAAACCGCGTTGTTCTTAAACAATTCTTTCATGGAGTAAATATGATATTAATTTTGATGAGCGGCATTTGCTTTTATATTATTTGTAAGACTATTATCTTCTATTTATAAAATTTTTAAGATATTAAATAATTAAATTAAATATTTTTATTAATATAATAATATATTATTTGATGTTTATATAAAAAAATTTTATACTGGTAGTATATAAAAATTAAACTCAAGTAAATATTGCTTCTCTATATGTCTATTGTCACTTATTTTAGTATTTATTTTTTTATTTCTCTAAAATATTTGTTCTTCTCTTTCCTAATCAAAATAATAACTTAATACTAATTTTTTACTATCAATTATAATCTTATCTAAACTTATTATTATTATTATTAATTAAATTAATAATTAGTTCAATTTTGTGAAAATCTTTCCTACTAATTTCATTTTCTAATTTTTATATGATCATTAAATATTGCAAATGTTTATAATCAACTTATTTAATATATTTATTTATATTTATATATTAAATTAAGTTTTCTTAATACCATAGTTACCTAAACAATATAGTAGTGAAAATTAAAAAAAGAATAATAAATAAAAATAAATAATTTTAATTTTAATATAATGACAAATTTTTTTATATAAACATCCAACCAATTATATATTATTTTAAAAGTGTTTAATTTTTGTTATTATTACTTCAAAAATCATATATACGCATGATGCTAGATAATTAGTTGACAACATAAAACACTTTACACTAATGATATATTAACATTAATCTTAAATTAAATAACAAGTGATCAAAATCAAATTGACCAAGCGCAGGGCAAAATGTGGAGTTGGCGTGCAAGATCTAGTGAATTTTTAAGTTTTCTAAAATTCTTTTTAAAAACAAGTTTAAAATCAATTTTAAAAAACAAAAAGCAAAATGTAAAATGTGTTTTTATTTGAAAGTGTTTTTGTACAAGAATCGAATAGGACTCTATCACATATTTTGAAAATGCCACCGTTCTTTTCAACTCATTCCAAAATAGTAAAACAAAAACAACTCAAATCTATTTTCTTTCTTTTGTTTTTAAAATCCAAAATTAGTTTTTTCAATTTTAAAAAGGGTAAATAACAAAGATACCCCCTAAGGTTTGAGTAAATAACACATAATCCAATTCTTCCTAACATTTGACACTTCACCCCATCTCCTTAACGTCCGTCACAGGTTAAGTGGGAAGATTCCAGCAGAATATTCCCGCTTAACTATAGTCATGTTATTCTTTTTGACAAAATTACTGTTGCATCTCCCCGCCTTGAAGCAAATACACACTTTCCTCCCTTCTCCTTCAAGCATAATCACCCACTCAATCAAATTGCCACACTATTCTTGTCCCTACTCTTCTCTTCATCACTAATAGATTTTTTTGAAAGAGAATAACAGAGCACATAGTCCCAACTCTCCATTTTTAGAGAGAGGACCCAATCCTAGCGATTGTAGCTTCAAGTGGCACGATGGTAGTTGGCAGCTACTCGCAAGCGTGGACGGAATGGTTGGTTTGTGCGATTTTGCGAGTGGTGGACAATGTAGAGGCTCGATTGGGTTGCTACGCAGCTGCTGGCCTAGCAGTGGTGTGGTCGCAAGGAAGGCTGGTGGTGCTAATGGTGGGTGTTCAACGGATGATAGAGAACTTCTGATAATAGCTCATTCTCCATTCCCCACTTTTTCTAGCTGGTTGTTCTGTATTGAGTTTACTGTTCATGTTGGTTGAAAATTCTGTTTTTGGCTAGCTATTTTGCTTGTTGGAGTCTTGGAGATGAGTTGGGGTGAATGGTATATGCCTTTGTTTTGTGTTTTAATGGTGAACCACAAGTCTTTGACAGAAGTTTTGTATAATTTGGTTTTTTAGTGCTCTATTCATTTTCAGTTCTCTTTTTTGGGTTCTGACTTGATTTGAGTGTTGGTGATTTTCGATACCTACATATTTGGTTGGGTAAGGAATTGACAAAAAAATCACCCACTTCTGTTTCCCACCCCCTTTGCTCTTTGTTTGCTCTAAACCCCTATTTGTTCGCTCATTTGCTTTTCTTCCTAACCCCAACAAAAATAGATTTACACAAGTGTCAGTTCTTAAATGGGAGTTGGGATTTTCTATTGAAGTCTATCTCAAATGGTGGTGAGTGTGTTGGGGATTTTAGGGAAAGTGGTGTCAGTGGTTCAAAACCACTATATATTTGTGCTTGGCTCTAAATTGATTGAGCCACTGAGTTCGGGAGAAATGAAAGAGTCTCCCGTGATTTTCAACTCCTTTACCACATGTTGGTGAGATGGGTTACAAATAAGTTAGTTTTGTGTGAGTAAAATTCAGTATCATATAACCATGATTTTGAGACTATTAGTCACTAACGGTGAAAATTGAAAAGTGGGGCGGAGTGTCAATTGTTGGGGAGAATTAGATTATGTGTTATTTCTCCAAACCTCAATGGTCTTATTTACCCTTTTAATAATAACATGAAAAGAATTGCTATTCAAACAAGTTTTTTGATTTTTTTACTTTTAAAAATCAAAAACAATTTTTAAAAACTTCCATCAAACCGGCCCTAGACTTCGGGACCACTTTTCAGCAAATTTGACTCTAGGGAGCTTGGAAGTCAAATTCCACCAGCCAAACCTTTCCTTTTATTTGGTTGTTTTGCTTTAAACTCGAATATATCAAAGTAAAATCAAATTTTATTAAGACTGGAAGGACTATAGGTTATGTCGTGGGTATATGTATTCGAAATAATGTGTGGACAGAAGATTAGTTCAACAATTATGTCCTATTCAACTACAACCTTGTGTATGTAATTTTATTTTATAACAGGAAAACATATTTGTAAACCTAAGCTGTTTTTAATTTTTTTTTCTTAATTCAGGCACAAGTTTGGTCGGATACAGAAAATGAAGGGCCTTAATAAATCGAAATATTGACTTGAAAGAATTCAGAGTGCAGTAGTTCACAGTCATTTGTGAATGGCTGCATTCATTACGGAACCAAGCAGGCAGAGCCGCAGAGAGAAAGCAAAGTCTAGAAGTGGGGCTCTTCCATTTTCTTCCAATAATAAGCATGCAGACCCGAGGAGTAATAAACTAGTAAACTATATGAAAAGGAGATGCGTTATTAAAAGACCTTAACTCGATATCGATGTAATACATGATTGACACATAATGTTATCCTTATATCTAATAATAATGTCAAAAAATCATTTCTGTATCTGGATAACATTATTGCCGCGGATAACTCCTAATAAGCGATCAAATTTTTCACACCATAGGGATTGAAAATCAAACGAGGAAAGAGGCCAAGCGTTTGACCAAGTTCTTAGCATTCTCAGTCTCAGGCTTGAAGAGCTGGAAACCATGCGCCTCATCATCATCTGCTTCAAACAGCTCCTCCAGTTCCCCTTTCCACCCACTCTTCTTCACGGCCTCGTAGTACAAGATATCTCTGTCCCTAAACTCGTCCTTCCCAGTGACACAAACCAGCATCTTAGAGCACCCAAGCGTGGCCAAGCTGGGTGCCCCAGGAGCACAAGGGTTGACCCTGTGGTTATCAATCCCACCCGGTGCATCTGGGTACACGAAGTTCCACACCTTAATGGCCAAGCTGTCCTCGTGACCCTCCACAGGCTCATTCCCAATTGGCTTCGAGCCCCAGAAATAAGGGCAGCACAGTACGGCACCCAGTATCTTAACATTCCCGGGTAAGGTTTCAGTGCCAGCACGCATAACTAGGTTGTGTGCAAGGTTGGCGCCGTTGGCGTCACCCCCAACATAGAGTTTGTTGAAATCAGCATGGTTGAGTAGCCATGGCTCGGCGTTGATGGGGTTATTGGTGGTGTGGGAAGCGATCCACTGAAGAGCATTCCAACCATCTTCATAGGCTGCAGGAAGAGGGTGGCGAGGGAGGAGCCTGTAATCCACGGACACGGCTATTACATTTGCTTGGGAAGCTAGGATGTTGAGGTAACGGTGGCACAAAGAGGAGAAGGGTGATTCACAACAAAACGCGCCGGCATGGAAGTAGACAAAGATGGGGAGTTTTTGGGTGTGATTTCGACGATGGGATTTTGGAAGGAAGATTCGGGCAGAGACGTTGGTTTCATTTGAGATAACGATGTCTTTGGAGGAGACACCGGTTTCAGGGTCTTCAGGGGAAGGTGGCACGATTGGAGAGCTCATGAGACGCTCCACGGTGCCATCCTTGTAGACACGGATAAGGGGAAGAAGCTCTTTCTCTATCTCTTTGTTGGTGGGAGTGGAAGAAGCCATCGAAGGGAGCAGGGACTGAGAGAGAGAGAGAGAGAGAATAAGAGAGAGTGTGTGTGTGTGTGGAAACAAAGAGGATGAAAAACACAGGATGGAAAGGTGAGAGTTGCTGTCCTTCGCTGTGCAATTAATATTTAATCACAAGCAGCCAAGCAGATGAGCCATTGCCATCGGTCATTTTTATTTATTTATTTATTTATTTTTGGCCCGACATCCCCTTCATAACTTATGAAATACGCAACCGGGCTAGTGGGGTGGAGGCTGCTTTGTCAACATCGTGAAATTAAACACAATTTGACAAACTGGTCTACGCCAGCACGGAGGAGGATGACTTTATTGGATGGTCCGAATTAAAAAAATGGTGACTAATCTACACCATGGCCTCTCACATCTCAACGTCAACAACCTTTACATGTGGCAACATCAGCAACAAGCTCTCATCCTCTTTACTGAAGCACAACATCGGCGACCCCTTCTCTCCGCGAATTAGATGTGGTAGTGTGGTGGAGGGTAGGTTCTTCAATCTCCGACGGCCGAATCGCCTGACACCGGTCCTATCGCAATTTAAAAGTGATTTTAGCCTATAATTTTTAAATAATATTTATCCTATCAAAATCAATTTTCATATATAAATTGTCAAATATATATAATCACTTCATTGTGAGCACTTACTTCTAATCAAAATTAAATTTGCAAAATCAAGTTTACTCAAAATCAATTTTATAAAATCTAAATCAAACACACATTTTTGAAGCATATATAGTTACATGAGTTCCAAGTAGTGGAATATAAAGGATATTAACTTATGATGAGTGAGAATGAAAAAAAAAAAAATTATTGTGATCACCTAAAATCTAGTCATATTTGAAATTTGACGATTTTGGAAAAGGGCTAGACTGGCTAGCTAAAATGAGAAATTTTTAAATATTTTTAAAGTAAGATATTCCGCATGTTTAATTTATTTACTATTTGTCAAGTTAGTTTTGTGGATCACTTTTGTCTTCTTAGCCGCCATCTATCTTTTTTTTTTTAATTAAACAATTAACTATGAAAGTGGGTAGTTAAGGAAGTAAGAATGACCACAAAGCTATCATAACAAACAATAAATGAATAAACAGAAAAGTCTTGCTTTAAGAGCATAGAGGAATTTCTCAATTAAAATAATGTGAATCGCGGAAAAATGTTTGGTATAGTCGATCCTAATTGTCATTATCTTGGTGACACTTCTAAAAGAATCCGCTTCAATAAATTATTTGAAATTTATTAAATTTTAATTAATTTTATTTCAGTTAGATTGACTTATTATTGTGATAAACTACTTTCAAATTTATTTATTTATAAAACTCAAATTAAACATAAAATCTTACATAAGAAGAATAAGTATCAAACCACTTAAACTAATCAAATCTTGATTAATTTTACTTTGATTAATAATGCATTACCTTCTTATCTTACGAGAAAATCTATTACGTCCTCTCTCTTTTTTTTTTTTTCCCCAAAACATTTAAAATTGTCAATAAAAATATTATACAGCGTAGACATCAGAGTCCACCGTTTCCTTCGAGGAAGAATAAATTGTATCCTCTACCACTTAATATCAATCAAATTAATCATGACCTTCATATTTAATATGTCAAGCACCCCAAAAAAAAGGTTTTTTTTTTTTTCCTCTTGAAACTGCATACTACACCAATGAAATATATGCTCAAGGTTTAAAATTGATCACTTTAATTTTTTTCAACTAAAATATAAATTCAAATAAACTTATCAACGTTTATTTTAAAGAAAAAAAGTTGAGATGTTAATTTTTGAGCAATGTTCTCAACTTTTTTTAAAAAATTAGTGTTACTTATATTTGAAATTTGGAACGCCTTAATAAATAGATTCGCATCAAAATTGACTAAGCAACTTGTAAAGGGGGAAAAATGCATCAATCGTAAAGTCCAATACGAGAAAACAGCATCTTAATTATATTCAAGGCTGATTTTAGTTTTATCTCTGCCAAGGTCTTGTTTTGTTATTCAGCAATAAGTAGAGAATCCATATCCAAATTTATGCACAGAATCAATACAGGAGTTAAAATCAATAGCCTACTTTTTTTTTTTTTTGAAATGATGGGTAAAATGATCAATAAAAATAAATTCAACTATATATTCATAGCATGTCTGGTTTTTTAAGAACCTCTTACCATAATTTGGGCAAAAATTATAAGAGAAAAATTTTTGCCCAATCTATAATTTGAGAGTTTTCATAAAAAACCAAATATGTTATTAGAGGCAGTGAGAATCGCGTCTACTCCTAATTTTTTTACGGAAGTGATATTATATCACAATATCACATATAACACCCTTTCATATAAATATATATAATATATTTTTTATATATAATATATTTTTTTATAATATTCAGAGTTTAATTAATATATATTGATAATATATAACAATTTTGTACTATAATATTGGAATATGAGAAATTATGATAAATTTTTTATTATAATAAATAATTATTTATATAAATCATTATTTTTTGTTATTTTTATTAATTAATAATATAAAATTATTTTATATTATTAATATATTTAAATTAAATTCTAATAAACCAAGTTTTCTCCATCAGCATGACGTATTTGACCATTTCTTTTTGTACGTGTTTGACCATGTTATTCAAGTTCTGTATTATATAAATATATATATGAAGTAACAGTTTTATCATTTTTTTAACATCTATTATTTTATATTTTATTTTCTTATTATATTGTGTATCTATAATAAATTCATAAAATAGACACAAATAATATTTCTCTCTCAACAGCCTTAGAATTTTGGTAGAACTTGTGGTTGCGAATTCAACTCTCGTTATTTAAAATTATCTCTTCATAAATACCTTTTAATAATCTCATCCTTAAGTTTATTTATCATTTAAGTCAATCATTCTCAGTTCTAATGGAACGACACACTTCAAGAATTCTCGTTGGATGTATTTAAATATTATTTAATAATCAAGTTTTCAATACTATCCTTGAATAATTATAACTGATCCTATTTCATTAATACTTATTGTTTTAAAAGATTTTCCTTTTGATATATGTTTTAAAAGATTTATTAGTGCTATAATTTTGTTCATAAAACTTTTTGCCTATTTAAAAAAATTACTTTGACGTCAATGTCTATTAATTTGGTCAAATGTGTCTCCTCAATAACGCAGAAGGAGAATCATTTCAGATTTCAGTTCAATAATCAAAATAGCTAGCTGATGCGGTGGTCAAAATACTAGTAGTAAATCTAAGGAAAAAAACTGGTAATTGTTATATTTTATGTTTGACTTTGACCAATTGTTCACACACAATTTGCAGGCGGCAATCAGGGGATTTCATTTCAACCATAAGACGTTAACATTCAGAAACCAATATTGTTATGCACCAAAAAGATTCGACAAAATCAAAATACTATAGTGGCAATTATAATTTTCCGGTGCACAAATAGCAATTGTTTCACTGGAGGAGAAAATCAGCCAAGCGTTTCATCAATTTCTTGGCATTTTCCGACTCCGGGTTGTGAATGTTAAAAGTATGGTCCTCATCTTCCACTTCATACAGTTCCAATTCACCTTGCCACCCACTCTTCTTCACACCCTCGTAGTACCAAACCCCTCTGTCCCTTGTTGCATCCTTGCTGGCCACTAAAACTAGCATCTTAGAACACGCAAGCGTAGCCAAGTTGGTTGCCCCAGGAGCCAAGGGATTCATCATCGGGTTATCAACCCCACCAGGCGCATCTGGATACACCAAACCCCACACCAAATAGGGCACACTCTGCTCGTGCCCCTCAACTGCTTCAGACCCAATAGGATTTGAACTATAGAAGTAGGGTTGAGAAACAAAAGCACCTAAGACTTTGACCCCACCAGGTAAAGCCTCAGAACCAGCACGCAGGGCAATATTATGCGCAATATTAGCACCAGCACTGTCACCACCGAGGAAAACTCTTTGGAAATCACCATGGTTGATCAGCCATGGGTCAGTGTTAGTGGCCACCCAATTAAGAGCATCCCAACAGTCATCATATGCTGCAGGAAGAGGGGTCTCTGGGGCTAGCCTGTACTCCACAGAGACAACTACAACATCTGCTTTGGACACAAATAAGTTGAAATATTTGTGGTGGAGTTGGCTGAAGGCAGATTCAAAGAAAAACCCACCACCGTGAAAGTAGACCAAGATGGGGACCCTCTGGTGGTTCTTTTCCTGGGATTGGATCAGTGCTGTAGGAAGGAATAGGCGCGCGGAGATGGAGGGTTTGTGAGAGATGACAACGTCTTTGGATGAAACTCGTGTGGTAGGGTCTTCAAGGGAGGGTGGCAAAAGTGGAGAGTTTTGGAGGCGTTCAATGGTGCCATCCTTGAAAACCGTGACGAGGGTTGGAATACACATGGTTACCTCTTTCATGTTAGCAGCGGTGGCGGCAGGTCTGGAAGTTGAACCCACTCCACGGACTCAAAAAGCCAAGTCCTGAGATGAGACTGGCTGGCTCAGCAGGACAAGCCAATCAGGCATGGGAGAGAGAGCTAGGTCGTTGCAAACAAAAGCACTTTCTTTGTTTTGAAGCATATTGGGCAAGGGGCAGGGGCTATAAAGTATTCCAATGTAATGTGAAGAAGGGCTTTAATGATCCACATGGCTTGGCTGTTGGAAGATCATGTTCCAGCCTTTATCACAAGTTGAAGCATATTGGGCAAGGGGCAGGGGCTATAAAGTATTCCAATGTCATGTGAAGAAGGGCTTTAATGATCCACATGGCTTGGCTGTTGGAAGATCATTTTCCAGCCTTTATCACAAGATCCGGCCGGGAATTATATAGTGCCATAACTTTTTGATGTAAAATATGATATTATATAATTTGTGGATCATACTTTTTCACGTAAGAAAATATAACGTTCATATTACTTGTTACTGAAACTTGTGACGGTTGTGTCGCAGCCTAAAACAAGCAATGGTGGTGTACCGAGGAATAACAGATATTGAAGGAAGAGTGTTTTCAAGCTATTTATATATTATTAATTAATCTAATAATTTAATCAAAAGTGACGTGGCATACTAACTAATTTAATATTGCACCAGCTATGTCGGTCAATTGCAATTTAGGTCGTGGGTTCTGACTGAGTAACTTTACTCATTTTGGTGAACTTTGGTGCATTGAAGCGAATTTTGGTTTAATTAATTGAATTATCTTTAACATATTATTCAGTTTATGATTTGAACAGTTTAGAAATTATTATAAAAGAAAAACAGTCTGTTTAACTTTAAATAAGTTTTAGTTTGGCTCAGTACAACTAATTATATTGAATGGCCATTATCGATAATTGTATGTATCGATTTCAGTTATATAAATATTAAATTAATATATTAATTTTATAATTGATATTCATTTTATTACTAATTAATATCACATTAATGAAATATACATTTCTTTAAATTAGGATCACGGACTTTTGATTGAGTGGCTAACTCGCTATCAACAAGCCACATTCCCCTTTTCGTATATAGTCCAAGGTCAATGAAGCTTGCTACTTTCACCCCTTCTCTATCTCTTTCCTCAAATCTAGCCACTCTGTTTACCATTTTCAGTGTCACTCCGAGTCTCATGGCCTCCACTGCCACCAACACCAACGAGATTGTCGCCGAGATCCCCACATACATCACCGTCTACAAGGATGGCACCGTGGAACGCCCACGACAAGCCCCTTATGCACCACCCTCTCTTGATGACCCACACACTGCTGTCTCATCCAAAGACATAGTAATCCAAGACAACCCCTCCATCTCTGCTCGTCTTTACCTTCCAAAACGCATCATCCAACTCACTCACAACCACAAACTCCCCATCTTGGTCTACTTCCATGGCGGTGGCTTCTTCTTTGAATCCGCCTTCTCCCAACTCTACCACCACTACTTCAACACCTTCGTGTCCCAAGTTGATGTCGCAGTGGTTTCTGTGGAGTACAGGCTCGCCCCCGAGCACCCTCTCCCTGCGGCATATCATGATTGTTGGGCTGCTCTTCAATGGGTGGCCTCTCACTCCACCAATAGCCCCGCCAACAGCGACCCCTGGCTGATCAATCACGGTGACTTCAACAGGATTTTCATTGGCGGTGATAGTGCTGGTGGTAATATTGTGCATAACGTAGCCATGCGTGCTGGTGCTGAGGCTTTGCATGATGTTGTCAAGTTATTAGGTTCAATTTATGTGCATCCTTACTTCTACAGTTCAAAGCCAATTGGTTCTGAACCTGTGGCCGGGCACGACCAGAGGTTGCCTCATGTGGTTTGGGACTTTGTTTACCCTTCTGCATCTGGTGGGATTGACAACCCCATGGTCAATCCATTGGCTCCTGGAGCACCCAGCTTGGATGGGCTTGGGTGTTCCAAGATACTAGTGTGTGTTGCTGGCAAGGATTCAATAAGGGACAGAGGGGTCTGGTACTACGAGGCTGTGAAGAAGAGTGGGTGGAAAGGGGAATCGGAGCTGTTTGAAGAGGAAGAGGAGGATCATGTTTATCACATCTTCAATCCTGAATCTGAGCATGCAAAGAAAGTGACAAAACTCATGGCTTCTTTTATCCTAGACTGAAACATGTGTCATTTGCTTCTGCTCAATCTGTTGATCGTGGCGCGCGGTAAGAGAAGGTTTATTGCAAATGATTAATTTTCCTTTTTAGTGTGTTTTATTGTGTGGGGAAAGCTATTGCAACGAGCCTTATTTTGTCTTTGTTGATGTTCTGTATGCCTATTTTGCTTGAGTTTTCGTTGTCTTTTGGCTACCATTTTTTGGTCCACTGAAGAATTTCTCATCAATAAGTTACATTACACCATACAAAACCTCTGCCATAGCAATGAAACTTTATTTTCACAATTGACAGTTTTAGTATATGACACAAATATCTACTCAATCTTCTTCCCTGAACAAATGGATATATACTCGTGTTAAAAAATTACGAGTTAGGGAGATTTGATTAGCTCGTTGGAACAACTGTCAATACATGGAAGCTACAGTCGTCACTCTTAGGGCCATACATTAAAATATGTCTGGGTGTTGAATTGAACCAGTTCCAGTTTTCAACAATTTCGGTTTTCTTGAGTCGCAATACACAACCTTTCTCGTATAGGCTTCCTAAGGCTTTTATTATGGAGGCGTGTTAGACTCATCCCTCGGAATCTTATCTTGAAATATCAAAGCAACTTGCATCTATCCGTCGCATGATTTGTACCCTCCAGAAATGCTTGGGAACAAGCATTATCCGTTAATGTATTA
The DNA here is from genome assembly GCA_031439595.1 of Pterocarpus santalinus. NCBI lineage: Eukaryota > Viridiplantae > Streptophyta > Magnoliopsida > Fabales > Fabaceae > Pterocarpus > Pterocarpus santalinus. The sequence goes on from CM062531.1 coordinate 1,101,784, forward strand.
AAATCGTTTTCGTCTTTTAGCTTTTCATGTCTCTATTATATATTATATTTGTAGTTTTTAAACCATTTTCGGATCCCGAGCATTTTGTCACTTTTTTCTTTTTTAATGGGAGCATTTTTAGGAAGGGATGCACACTCATTCGTCTCAAATAAAATAATAATAATACTAAGAAGGAATTCGTTCATCTATGCTTATTTTAATTATTAATATATCTTTTGTATTTTTTTTAAAATAAAAACTATCACCAAACATTATCATAATTCATCAGTCATCACCTCCATTTCATTGGTGCCAACCACACAACCAAAGTCCAACAACTATAAAACACCATGACAGCTATTTCACCACTGTTACTATATATAACCATCACTGGCACTGCACTCTTGCTATTGGCTATTGCAACCACGATCACCTCACTAATTGGGGCCACACACATTTCACCAACTATTTTGTTTTATTTGATTTTTTTTTCTCTATTATGTGTACTAAAAATATCTATTTTTTATATATAAATAACATTATTCTTATCTACATATCAATAATTTAAATATTGGCACAATGAGAAGGGATATGGTGACTCATATGAATACATTGTAAAAATTTTCAATTAGATCTCTGTCATAACAAAAATATTAATAAAAATGAAATATTCCATAAATATTTCTTGGCTCTATCTGGTGTGGGTGCATAACTGCATACAATCCAAATGGCCATCCAACTTGAATCGATGTCATTGATGATTCCCATATCATCTCCAACTCACACCTATGGCACAAATTTTTCTTCAAAACCCATTGTTGCTTTGTCTTTTCCTTTGTTGCTTTTCCTCAAATCAAAGTCCCTTTCTCGAGATTCCTAAGTTGCAATCCAGAGCTATGGTTTTGTGCAAGATTTCATGGTTGGTCTCGTGGTAAGGAGAAGTGCAGGTATTGGCACTATTTTTGCTTGTTCACAATGTCATTTTGCTGGCCTGAGGGATACACACACCATATTCGACAGTGTCTCCTCATATCAGATAGGTGAATACATATTAGATAGGCACCTCATATCAAATTGGGTGCTAATATCAGATAGGAATCTAATTGAATTTATAATAAAATTATAAGGACCTGATTGAAATTATAATAAAATTATAGGGTCCCGATTGAATTTTGTAATGAAATTGTAGGGACCTAATTACAAGGTTTACAAATTGTAGGGACCTGCATAGTAATTAATGAAGACAACTATTTATTAGATATAGATATGTCATTTTACAATGTAATTATAGGGCTTGGGTCAAGTTTTCAAGGAGATAATGCCAGGAGTGGAGCACAAATTTTGTGTAAGGCACTTATATGTCAATTGCAAAAAGGCATATAGAGGAAGGACTCTTTTAAGAAATTTAATCATGTCTATAGCAAAAGCAACATCTGTGAAAGAATGGGCGTAGAGAATAAAATAATTAGAAACCATAAACAAGAGGAAAAGGAAGGGGGATATAAGCTAGAAAAGATCAAGGGGTTGAAAATGGAGCATCACAAGGAAAAGGTTCACAGCAATACCCACCAGTAGCCAAATACAGAAGTAGTGGAAGTATCAAGCTAACCATAAGAAGTCTAGGAAAGGTTTTGACCATTGACCTCATTGACCTTGCACCAAACACCCAGTGACATATTTGGAAAAAAATATTGACCAATGTAGCAAGTCTCAAAATCTTGTACTTAGGACAACCAATGAACCTCCTCCCAAGATTCTTCACTGTCTTTGGGATTTAGACCACAAGTTCATCCCTACAGTAGCAACAACTTCTTTCAATCCTTCGAGAACTGCATGCCTTTGAGAATGAGCTTTTAGCTAGAGAATGGATCAAATCTACTATGGTGGATTTAGTGTTGAGGAAAGCTTTAGTGGATGGAGGGCAATAATGGTGGTGGCTATGGAGGACATATGATAAGGGCTCTATTTTTGTAGGGAAATCCTAGGTTTTATTTGGAGGGACAAAGTGGCACCATGAAATGTATTAATGAGGCCACATTAGCTATCATGCCGGCCTTTGTCATATTTTTGTAATGATGGATGAAGGTAGGGATTTGATTGAAAATTTTTATATAGTATAGAGACTTGATTATAAAATTTTAAATTATAAGGACTTAAATAAAATTAAGTAAAATTATAAGAACCTATAGATTAATTAAATCTAAAATTAATATCTTATATTTATTAAATAATGTTATATATATATATTCCCCCTTGCCAACTTGCTTAGCGTTGATGAAGGACAATATCTTTTAATTAAAATATACTGAAATTTTCTTTTATCATTAATTATCAAACTAAAGATTTCTCTCTATTCATTAAAACTCTATTCCATTATTCTCTCTATTCATTGAAAGTTTATTCTACTATCCTCTTTCTTCATTAAATTGTGCTATTTTAAATTGATATTCCCTTATTTTGTATTCAGATACATTGATTTTAAAATATACCAATCTTATCATACTAGCTATTATTTATGGACAGAGGAATAGATTCAAATACAATTAATGTAAGAAGAGATTGTCATTTGATCGTGCCTCATAATTAATTATTTTATAATAATTTTTCTTTCTTTTTTTCTCTCTCTTTCTTATAACCTCTTTTTTGAGTCAATCATATTTTTTCTTTACTAATTAATATAGTTTAATTCATGTGTCTCTTCAATAAGTTAAAGAATAATTTTTTGATCTACACCATTAGTATACAAATTTAATGGATTGCAATTAATGTAGCTCAAGCTGAGCTAACTCACTATAATGGTAAAATTTTTCTAACGCTAATATTTTTCATCCACAGGATTTGAATTTGAGACTTTGCTTAAATAAGAAGCAAACTATTTGAAGTAATTAAGCGTTAGTATGTTAATTTAATCTTCAATAAAGCTATTAAATTATTTTTTTAGTGTTAGTGTTTTTACCTGAAACGATAATTATTATTGTATGGAGGAAATCGTTTTTCAATCAAGTAGTCTTTTTCTTTTTTCTCCCTTAACCTAACTTCTAATGCTAACATGTGTTGTATTCCTCAATTTGAAATACTGATGTCGTAATTTGCTTAATTTGGGCATTTCGTAGCACAATTTTATGAACATCCAAATTCTAAGCAAATTGCCCCATATTTGTGCTTACTAAAGGTTTGCAACATATCAAATTATCAACGCAAAAAAAAAAAAAAAGATAAAAAAGCATCGAAGTAAAATAGAAATAATCATGAATCATTTCCATATCAGAATACATTTCTCGGCGCTAAGCAAAAAACGGAAAAAAAATGGGTAAAATAAAATTTAACTAGAAAAGGTACAAGCACCAAATAACTTGTTCTATTTATAGGATTTATGAATAGATATGTCATACAGTCCAAAAACAATGTAACAATTTAATTTTTTTTTAAAAATGTAACAATATCTTTAAAATGAATTTAATTGGATTATAATTTTTGATGTCTAGATTCACTCAGAATATTTAGTTTTATCCCAAATTAGATTAAATCCTAATTCTTCAATTAACTAAAATAAATATTCACTAATGACAACATTAATTCTCTGAGTTCATGATGTTATATATAATTTATTTTTATTATTTTTACCTAAAACATCCATATCTGAATTTTATATCGGATTCTAATTAATTTAACTCGAGATGGGTTGCTCCACTGTAGAGATTGAGTTTTCTTAGTGCTAATTTATTCTTTTTATTTACAATAATCAAAGTGAAGATATTTTCTAAAGAAAATAAGAGTTGAACTACATAAATCAACTAAATATTAACTATACTTTTTATTATATTAATTCTATATTTTTTTTATTACTTAACTTAAGAGTCAATCTTGTATGACTCTTCGTCGAGTCATATCCTTTTTCTATTGAGAAGTGATGTTTTAACAAACCACCTTTTTTTTTGCCTAATACATTATCCAAAAAATTAAAAAAAGAGAGTAAAAGGTGACGTGACATATTGTCAAAGTAGACCTCACAATTTTTTTGTGAGTGAATATTTAATATTCTATATCCATAGAGTGATGATATTTATACCCATAAATGAAGATTTGCTGCACAACACGCACTCACAAAAAATTATGGGGCTCACCTTTGGTAATGTCTCGTACACTTTTATTCAGCAACTCTCTCCTTAATATTTTGGGCAGTGAGTGTGGCAAATTTTTGTGTCCAACAATCATTTGTCGTCCATATAAGACTGCTCTTTCCTATTTGGGCGTAGTCATCGATCCCAGGTGATATTTGTATGTATTAGTGAGTGGCATAACACTTGAAATGGCCTTCAGAGACGAAAGCACCACCTCCAACAACAACACGAAGGAGATAGTCTTACAGATCCCCACCTACATATATGTCTACAATGACGGCACCATAGATCGCCCCAGAAACATCCCCAGGGTTCCACCCTCACCCCAAGACCCCGCAACCGGTGTCTCATCCAAAGACGTTCTCTTCTCACTCAACCCCCTCCTCTCTGCTCGACTCTTCCTTCCCAAACTGAATGGCCCGAACCAAAAACTCTCCATCTTGCTCTACTTTCACGGCGGTGCCTTGTGCTTTGAATCAGCCTTTGCACGGCACCACCACGCCTATTGCAACCTCGTAGCTTCCCAAGCAAACGTTATAATTGTCTCCGTGGAACACAGGAAGGCCCCAGAACATTATCTCCCTGCAGCATACAATGATTGTTGGGATGCTCTCAAATGGGTTGCATCTCATGCCGCCCAAAACCCCATCAAAAGCGAGCCCTGGCTCATCAACCATGGTGATTTCAGCAAGATCTTCATCGGGGGTGAGAGTAGCGGCGCCAACATTGTCCACAACGTAGCCATGCGTTCCGGGGTTGAGGATTTACCCGGTGGTGTCAAACTCTATGGCGCGTATATGAACCACCCTTACTTTTGTGGTTCGAAGCCTGTTGGGTCTGAACCTGTTGAAGGGTTTCAGCAGAGCTTGCCGTATTTGATGTGGGAATTTGTGTACCCTGATGCGCCTGGTGGGATTGATAACCCTATGATCAATCCATTGGCTCCTGGGGCACCCAGCTTGGCTACTCTTGGGTGTTCCAGGATGTTTATTGCTGTTGCCGGCAAGGATCATCTTCACATGAGGGACAGAGGAGTGTTGTATTATGAGGCCGTGAAGGCCAGTGGGTGGAAAGGGGAAGTGCAATTGTTTGAAGAGAAAGAAGAGGATCATGTTTATCACATGTTCCATCCAGAAACTGAGCAAGCCAAGAGATTGATCAAACTCGTGACTGATTTCCTTCGCCGGTGAAAGACAACTGAACTGCTATAGTTTAGATTAAAGTTCTCCAAAATCTGTAGAATAACTCATCTGCTTGTGTCAGTCTTTGTAATAGTTGTAGAATGCTCGTCCATAACATCATATCTCCATGCGCTTTGGAAAATTAGGACCGTATGTTTCGTCGTAAGAACAATTTTACTATATATATATATATATATATAAAAGAAGAGCAATTTCACTAATAAATATTTCGGTCTTCTACCAAAAATAAATATTTCTTTCTAGCATTTATGGAGACGTTTAAGTCACTTCAAAATAGTCAAGGGAGCATTGATGCTTCATGCGTTCACCAACGTTAGTCTTATCAAATTATTGATATAGATTTTATACGGTAAACATGGTTTCTGATTTTTCCTTTTGCTTAATTATCATAAAAAAATTATAACACCGTATCGACCTCTCTCAAAATGAAGTAGATTATAAACACGTAAATGATTTCTTCTCTTTGACTTGTGATAGCAAAGCCCATCGATGGCAGCACATTTGTCTACTTTAACGGCCGCTAAATAATTCTCGTACGTAATTTAGGGTCCGTCTATAACGCATTGCCTTATTAATGGTGCATCATGCGCCAAATGATCCAATACACAAAATCTAATGGTGTACTAGTGCACCCATTACTTGTCGTCTACCTTAATCCTCCCTCCATCTTCTACCCCACGTCTTCGCAAATGTCATCCACCACCAATCTCCGACGAACTTTCCTAATCAATGACTGCCACCGTCAGCAAGCTCATCTCCGTCGACGTTACTAATCTACGCCCAACCTTAGTTCACCGGCCTCCACAAGGAGCATCTCTGCGACCGTGATGCAACACCTTGGCGACTGCAATGCCCACTGCCTTGACACCATTGTCGACGACCGCAACCTATTGCCGATGACCCTTGACTGTTAGTGGTGTTGTTGTTGGCCTCCTTCATCCGTTGATCTCACGCTCTGTCGAATCGAGATTGGATGAATCTTCTAGAGCTTCCCTCTGACGAAGAGCAACGACGAGGTCCAGGAGGGGTCAAGCTAGTTATATAATATCTTTTAACAATTTATTTTACAAAAATTAATGATCATATTAAATTAATTTAAATATGGTTTAATATAATTAAATTATTATTTGTTAATTATTTGTCTCTCCCAATGTTCATTCCGTCTTTTATTCTTTAAGATAATAAAAGTTGAAAACAATAAATATTTATAAAGACAAATAGAAAATAGAGAAAAAGAGAAATAAAAAAATTGTAATTAGAAATTTCAAAACTTTCCAACAACCTTACAGGCTACTGGATACTGGGTAGAAAAATTTCTTTGAAAATATTTATCAAGATAGAGAGATATAAGTATTCCAAATTTGCTTAATTTGTACAACTTACTCGATTTGGTTGTGTATGTCAATACATGGACCGCTCCTCTAAATCCTAACCCAGGCCAACTTATTCAATGTTTTTGGTTTCTCCCATGTGATCCACTTGAGTTTAGCTCCATAGTTCTATTCGAAAAAAGGGCTACAATCATAAGATTGGGCGGATAAGCTAACATAAGGAACTCATTTCGATGTTTTCAAAGTTTCAACAACGTTACTTACTGCCTCTGAATGCAAAATTGCAAAATAACAAAGACTTAGGTCGACAGTCAATTATTACACGGAAAATTAGGGGCGTAAGTAGATCAAATTGATTCAATAAACCTAAAAATTTAAATCAAACAGAATTAATAGAATTGTTTTGGATCAATTCGAACGATTGGTTCATTTTTAGATGGAACATTCGATTTTGGATTTATAAATTTCAATCTGATCAACTAAGCACCTAACTCAATCACTAAATCAACTATTTTTTTTTAATTTCTAATCTTTCAAAATTTTGCACTTAATTTTAGTAATAAAGCCTTTTTTTATCTTCTTTATTAATGTTTATTTAAAGAATTTATCTACTTATGTACAACATTATTAGGTATATAATGATTAAGCTTTATATTATTGCTAGTTATTATAAGAACAACTTTTTTTAAAAAAATATAATCATTTATTTTTTAATTCAATCCAATGATTCAAACCAAACCCACCTGATCTCGATTGGATCGGTTTGGTTCGGATTTATTGGAAAAAAAAATTAAAAATCAAAATAAACCAATCCAATTAAATTTGATAAGTTCGAATGCATTTTTTACTTAAACTCGAGCCACACCAACCCATTTACACCTCCATAAATTTGTCCCTAGCAAGATTGTTAGAAACAAGTATTTACTGAAAAAGAATTGGAGGGTAAAGTAAAAGCGAGACATAAAAATGTAGCTTTTACATATTATTACATATATATAAAAACTGTTATACATAAATAAAAAATTCAACTCAAATTTAAGTATTAAATTAACAAATTTATATAATATGGTACAAATAGAAGTAGAAGTGTAGAGTAATGTGGGCTATGGAGGGCGCAGAGCAACAAATTGACAATGTGGCTGCATGAGGCAAACAACGATGGTTAATAAAGATAATAATGTGATGTATTCGCTAATAAAAATGACCATAAAACTTCTTTTGTTACCTTAATAGATTGAATTAATCCATATTCAAATCCAATTTTTAGACCCAAAATCCATTAAACCAATCTAATGACCCAAATACATGAAAACATAAGATTGGTATCTTAAAAATGCATTTTTAAGGATTTTAACACTTTAAAACGTCTTTTAAAATTTTTTCACTTAAAGTAGATCTTACCTAACACCTAACAAGTTTTTGCGCTTAAACGTAAAATCTTAAGTGAAACGTAAAGCGCCTCATGATCAATTCCATAGCTCCTGGAGCACCCAGCTTAGATGAACTTGGGTGTTGTAAGATATTGGTGTGCATTGCAGGCAAGGATTCACTAAGTGTGCGTTTGGCAAAGGAAAGAAAAGGAAAGAAAAGAAAATAAGAGGCAAGAAGTTGAGAGGAAAAAAAGTGAGTATATTTTTATTTCCACAAATATGTTTAGACAAAAGGAAAATGAGAGGAAATGAAATAGAAAAAGAATTTTTTTTTTGTTTGTTTGTGCCAAAAAGTGAAAGAAAAGAAAAAAATAAATATGTCAAGTGATAATTTTACTCTTATATTATTATAAAAAAGTATTTCAACAATAAATATAGAGTCTGGTCAAAAATTGGCGGAAATATAAAAGTTAATATAATTTTGTCATAAATTTATCTATCAAAATTATGTAAATAAATATAATAAAAATTGACCTTCCATAAAAGCATTCATGTCTATATTTTTAATTTATATTTAATAATTATATTAATTAAAATAAAATAAAAATTTTTACTATTTTAAATGTAACAAGTTTATAATAATATCAACCTATTAAATTAAACCAATATTAATAAAAATGAATTATTTACAATCATTTAAAATAAAACAATTATTCTAAATTAATCTAATATTTCAAAAAATTACTTAAAAATATATTTTTCCAACTAAACAATTCCAAAAATATTATTTAGCTATTATTTAAATTTTTAATACAGTACAAAAGAAAACCAAACTTATATATAAGCATTCAACTCTTTTATAAGAAAAGAAGAGGAAAAAAAAAAAGGAAAGATTCAACTACTTCACTTAAAAGTAAATGCTATCATATAAGAGGTTGGGGCTGTTATTCAAGAATTCAAGAGGAGATGAACTGAGTTTTAAATTTTTTCAAAATCTTTTCACAAAAATACCTTTTTAAATCTTACTTTCATATCAAGCATTAATATGAGTGTATAACCAGAGTTCAACCTAAATCCAATGTAAGTCAGAAAAATAAGCTAATATGATTTAAAATACTAAAAATAAACTACAATCAACTATAAGTAACTAAAGGTCACTCAAAGCAGAAATATATATAATAAAGATAATAAAATAAAAGTCGAACACATGTTAAGCCTCGTCATCATCTGCTGCATTCTCTCTATCCTCATCAATTAGATCAAATGCCTCTTTAGAATAAAACACGAATAACCAAAAAATTTTAAAAGTTTACATAGCTTATGCTTTGAATTTTTTCTTTATTTATTTTTAATAATATAGTGATGTAGAAATTAAAATTATTTAGATAAAGTTTTTAGAAATGTTGAATAAGGGAAAAGAAAAAAGAAAATTAAAAAAGAAATGAACCATGCAACACCTTAAGTGGTATTACCCACCCCAAGCCTATCCTTGGACCCCTTCTTCATCTTTCTTGGCGTATTTTATTTCACCCACCGTCTTTTATCACACCTCCTTATCTCTCATAGCTTTCTTTCTCTAGATCTGTCTCTTACACCATCATCGCTGTCATGCAGGTATGGGTATTATTGGAACATACTAACAGCCCCTCACTTCTCTTATTTTTCGCTCAGGTATGGGAGGAAAAAAATTTTGTTGGGTCCATACACTATTTGCCACTATTCCATCTTTCCTCACATATTTCCTTTCAGATCCAAGCAGAGGAAATTTATTTCCTTCCTTCGTATTTCTTTTCTTTCCCTCCCCTTCCTTCCAATTTCCCCTCAACCAAATGCAGTGTAAGGGACAAAAGGTTTTGATACTATGATGGTCTGAATTGTTGTTGATATATTATTTTTTATTTAATTTTGTATTAATATTTTATTTAATGAGTTAAAAATTACATAATATATTAAAGTAAAATTTAATTTTGATATATTATCAAAATTAGAATAAAATTAATGGTTAGATATTATCATTTGACTCTGCCCTACAATTAATTATTTTATAACAATCTTATTTTCTTTTCTGTTAATTGTAAATTTCTCCCTCTCTATATCTCTCTTATCACCTCTTTTTTTTCGGGCAATCATTTTTTTTTCTTCATTAATTAATATAGCTTAATTAATGTGACTTTTCAATGAATTAAAAGGTCATTCAATCTTTAATAGTTTTTGTTTTTACAAAGATTAAGGCTATTAAATTACTTTTTGATCGTAATATTATTACTTAAACGATGATTATTATTGAATGGAGGAAATTGTTTTTTCAGTCAGTTATTCTTTCTTTTTCCTTTTACCCAACTTCTAATGCTAACGTTTTCTGTTCCTCAATTTTTTTTTATATAAACTACTAATATTCGGAGTTAAATTCTAATTAATTTGACTTGAGTGGGGTTAACTCACTATAAAGATAAAATTAGCTCTATTCCAACATTACTTTTTTTTTATTTACCAGATTAAAATTCAAGACCTTATTGAAAGAAAACAATTACCAAATTCTAAGCAATTTGCCCCCATATTTGTGCTCACTAAACGATTTGCAATATATCAGCGAATCAAAAATTGATGAAAAAGCAAGGAAGGAAAAAAGAAGCATTTAATAATTGTGTATTCTATAAAAAAAATAAAGAAATATAGAAATTTGTATCTCATTTAATAATGAATTAAGTCCATATTAGAATACATGTTTCAGTATTAAGCAAAAACATAAAAGAAAAAGGTAAAAGAAAAATTAACTAGAAAACGGTACATGCACCAAATAACTTTTTCTATTTATAGGGTATATAAGTGGAAGAAATTCGATCTTATGGTCCAAAAACAATATAACAATATCTTTAAAATGAATTTTGTTGGATTTTTTTTTTTTTGTCTAGATTCACTCAGGATATTTAGTTTTATCCCAAATTAGATAAAATCCTAATTCTTCAATTAACCAACATAAATATTCATTCACGATAACATTAATTCTATAATTTCAAGATATTATATATATACTTTTTACTATAATGTGTCTATAATTTTTTTTCAGATTTTTAACTTAACAGTCAACCTTGTATGACTTTTCTCAACTAATCATTATATTCATATCCTTATCTCTATAGAGAAATGTTTTTCTTTCATATAATATGTAGACGCTCAAATTTGGTATTTGGTAATTTATTTAAACTGCATTCAGTGTACGTGGATTTGAGTGTTCAAATTTTTTTTGTTTTTTTGTTTTTTTGGGGTTTTTTTTTTTGTTTTTTGGGGGGGGGGACAATGTACAATATCTCTCTTTACATAATGGAATTGTTTCCTATATATAGGTCCTTGGAAATTGAAAGTAGTCATCCAAAGTGACATTGTAGTAGTGAATTGCATAACATACACTTGAAATGGCCTCCGCAGAAGAAGGCACCACCTCCACCAACCCCAACAACAACAACAACACAAAGGAGATAGTCTTACAAATCCCCACCTACGTACAAGTCTACAATGACGGCACCATAGACCGCCCCAGAGACGAACCAAGGGTTCCACCCTCACTCCAAGACCCCGCAACCGGTGTCTCATCCAAAGACGTTCTCTTCTCCATCAAACCCCTCCTCGCTGCTCGATTCTACCTTCCACAACTCACCCAACCCAACCAAAAACTCTCCATCTTGGTCTACTTTCACGGCGGTGCCTTGTGCTGTGAATCAGCCTTTGCACGCCACCACCACGCCTATTGCAACCTCGTAGCGTCCCAAGCAAGCGTTATAATTGTCTCCGTGGAACACAGGAAGGCCCCAGAGCATTATCTCCCCACAGCATATAATGATTGTTGGGATGGTCTCAAATGGGTGGCTTCTCATGCCGCCCAAAACCTTATCAATAATTGCGATCCATGGCTCATCAACCATGGTGATTTCAGCAAGATCTTCATAGGGGGTGACAGCAGCGGTGGTAACCTCGTCCACAACGTTGCCATGCGTGCTGGGGTTGAGGATTTACCCGGTGGTGTCAAACTCTATGGTGCGTATATGAACCACCCTTACTTTTGTGGTTCGAAGCCTGTTGGGTCTGAACCTGTTGAAGGGTTCGAGCAGAGCTTGACGTATTTGGGTTGGAAATTTGTGTGCCCTGATGCGCCTGGTGGGATTGACAACCCCATGATCAATCCATTGGCTCCGGGGGCACCCAGCTTGGCTACGCTTGGGTGTTCCAAGTTGTTCATTTCTGTTGCCGGCAAGGATCATCTTCACATGAGGGACAGAGGAGTGTTGTATTATGAGGCTGTTAAGGCTAGTGGGTGGAAAGGGGAAGTGGAACTGTTTGAAGAGAAAGAAGAGGATCATGTTTATCACATGTTCCATCCTGAAACTGAGCAAGCCAAGAGATTGATCAAACTCGTTGCTGATTTCCTTCGCCAGTGAAAGACAACTGAACTGCCATAATTTACAGAGTTAATTTACGTTCTGCTAAGTCTAAATGATAGCTCATATGTTTGCGTCTTAATTTGTTTGTGATAGTTGTAGAATGCTTCTTCCGTAATATCATATTTCAACGTGCATTGGAATATTAGACCGTATGTTCTGTTGTAAGAACAATTTTACTAATAAATAATTCGGTCTTCAACCAAAAATTAATATTTCTTTCTAGAATTTACGGAGACGTTTGAGTTACTTCAAAGTAGTCGAAACAATGAAACGTATTTGAATCAAGACGATGAAACGTAAGCCCCCTCTCTCTGCTGCTGGCCGCCACGCTTTCAGATGGCCACCTAGGAAGGCGTTGCCGTTTGATACGTAAGGTTAAAAGTTAGAAGTACTTATAAGCAATAGACAACAAAAACTTAAAATTTTAAAAATAAGTCACCATATATTTCAAGGAGAGGGAAAAAAAAAAGGGAGGGCGAAACCGATGGTGATTTGTAAAAGATAGTACGGCACTCGTTTATAAAACCGTTGGTAGCCCCTAAGTATGGGTCAACTATTAGATAAACAAATATATCATAACATTTTATTTCATTTAACAATCATTCTTATTTAAAAAATAAATTGATTTTTTCTATATTTGATACCATTATATTTATAAAGATAAGGAGATATAAATATGAGATCAATTTTGATATGCTATTAATATAAAAAAAATTTCTATATTATCATCAAATCATATATTAATATAGATGAGATTTTTAAGATAATTAATATAAGAGTCATTTATTTTTATTGATATAATAATATATTATTAAATATCAATATAAAATACTTTTATACTGATAATATTTTACATTTACAGTACATCAAACTTAAATTTTATAAGTATTTTAAATGTGCTTAATTGGTAGTACAACTTATTCCATTTGGTTTGTGCATCTGGTGCTTGTACTGCTCCTCTAATTCCCAAACCAACCCAATGATTATTCAAGTTTCTGGGTTTCTCCGATGTCATCCCCTTGATTTAGCTCCATATATACAGTTCAATACGAATAAAGGTGTAAAATCATAAGATTGGGCAGATAGGCTAACATAAATAACGCATTTTGACATTTTCAAATTTTCAACAACGTAACTTACTGCCTCTGAATGCTGAATCAAAATAACAAAAGCTTACGTCCACGCTCAATCATTACACCAAGACCTTACGTCGCTAGATTATTCTGCTAACAGGCAAAGAAGAGTAAGTTATTTTGACGTCAGAATGTACATCAAGTGTGAATATCAAGCGTGAAAATCACATAAAGAAAGATAACGAAGCATTAGTAATGAGTGGGGTGAAACCTTTAGGTCTATCTATATAATTTCCATTCTGATAATGTTATAATAATAACATCACTCGACAAAGAAAGAGGGTTACAATTCAAAAAGAAAAGAGGCCAAGCGTTTCATCAATTTCTTGCTATTCTCAGATTCAGGATGGTGAATATGATAAACATGGTCCTCCTGTGTCTCTTCAAAAAGATCCAATTCTCCCAGCCACCCACTTTTCTTCACAGCCTCGTAATACCAAACCCCTCTGTCCCTCAATTTGTCCTTGCCGGCAACACACACTAGCAGCTTAGAACACCCGAGTCCCCCCAAGCTGGGTGCCCCAGGAGCCACAGGGTTGATCATGGGGCAATCAATACCACCAGGCGCAGAAGGGAACACAAAGTTCCAAACCATAAGCATGTAGTCTGGGGTAGCAAGCTCTGACCCAATTGGCTGTGAACCATAGAAGAATGGATGAGAAAGAAAAGCACCCAAGACTTTGGCACCGCCGGGTAAAGTCTCAGCACCAGCACGCATGACCATGTTGTGCACAATATTACCACCGGCACTGTCACCCCCTAAGAAAACTCTATCGAAATCACCATAGTTGATCAACCATGGCTCTGGGTTGGTGGGGTTTTGGGTGGAATGAGTGCCGACCCATTGAAGTGCAGCCCAACAGTCATAATATGCTGCAGGGAGAGGGTGTTCTGGGGCGAGCCTGTAATCCACGGAAACAACTATGACTTGGACTTGGGAGACAAAGTTGTTGAAGTGGGTGTGGTACACTTGAGAGAAAGCGGATTCAAATAAGAAGCCACCACCATGGAAGTAGACCAAGATGGGGAGTTTGGGGTTGTGAGATTTTGGAAGATAAAGACGAGCAGAGACGGAAGGGTTGTGTGAGATGACTGTGTCTTTGGATAAGACTCCGAATTGTGGGTGGTCAAGAGAGGGTGGCACAAATGGGAATTGCCTAAGGCGTTCCACGGTGCCATCCTTGTACACCCTGACAACTGTGGGAATCTCTGCCGCTATCTCTTTGGTGTTGCTGTTGGTGGCTGTCGATGAAGCCATGTTTAAGACACTAACAGACTTAGAAAGAGAGGGGCAGTTCTCTTCTAGTTTTCAACAGACTTTAATTTGTTATATGTAGTAGTAAACTACCAACCAAATGGAAGGACGTACGTTGATGTGAATGAAATGGACTTACACGAATTTGAAGAGTAGATTGGGGTATTTTGAATATCTATATTTATTCATGTATGCTGAAAACGTCAAAAAAAGGCATATTCTATAACAACGAGTAATGATTCTCAAGCACTTAATTTAAAAAAGAAAATAAAATTTATTAAAAAAAAAAAAAAAAAAAAAACTTTATAGGTTTGACAGAACAAACTCCTTCAATCACCTGATTGGAGAAGTCGTCATATTCATAACTTACAGCCATTAATTGCCGTATTACAATGTAATGGGTTCATAAACTTCAATAAAGCCAAGGCGAAGCTACTAGCTAGCATCAGCAAATCCTAAGCTTCATGCTTCCAGCTTTTACTCTAACAGCTAGAAACCAGTCAAAATCAGAATATCGGCAGCAGGCTCAGATTGTCCATTACATATTAGCTTAATGCATACATACATACATCAACACACGCTCTGTCGTCCTGTGTATAATATATGGCTGCCGGCATTTTATTCGGGGCAGTCCAGTTGCCTACATTTTTTTTTAAAACAATTCTTTGTAGTGGTTATAATGACAGGTTTTCTTTGATGTTCTTAATTAAGATATAACTTTTGTTGTCGAAATCTTGGGAATCAGGGCACTAGTATATTCAATTATAAAGGAATTATATGCTTGCTTTTTTTTTCTTTTGGATTTGATTATTTGATTATTTATTCCAATATATAAATTTTTGTTTAAACATTACTTACACATAATTTATTTATTTTTTTATTAACACATAATTAATTTATAGGCATAAGTTAAGATAATTGAGAATAATTGGTGGGACTGTGAATGATAATTAAGATTGCAGTTGACAATTAGGATTAAGTACTTAAAATGTATTCCCAAAAAGGCATTAAACTAGAATAGTGTTTTTATATTTCGTGATTAAAATGCTATTATTAATATTGGAAAGATACAACAAAGGGTGGTTGAAGGACATTCCGCGTCCTAGTAAAACAACTTTTACTGAGACGCCGCATGGCATAACCCTAATAATTTCGCGGTAGAGATGCAAAATTTACAAAACACACAGCATAGGTACAAATGAAACCAGCGATCCATTTCATGCTCCACATATGTTACCTCGTTACGGCAAGCTTCAATTAAGTTCAGTCCGTGTAGAAAAGAAGCCAAGCGTTTCACCATTTTTTTAGCACCTTCAGATTTAAGATTAGAGATATGAAAGGCATGGTCCTCGTCTTCAACTTCAAACAGTTCCGCTTTCCCTTCCCAACCACTTTCCTTCACAGCCTCATAGTACCAAACTGCTCTGTCCCTTATGGCAGCCTTGCCAGCAACACACACCAGCAACTTAGAACACCCAAGTCCAGCCATGCTAGGAGCCCCAGGAACCATTGGATTGATCATGGGGTTATCTAGCCCACCAGGTGCAGATGGGCACACCAGGTTCCAAACCCGAAAGTACAAGCTTTGCTAATGGCCTATAACAGGTTCAGACCCAAATGGCTTTGAACCATAGAAGTGGGGTGTGCAAGAAAAGCACCTAGAACTTTGACTCCACCAGGCAAACCCTCAGCCCCAGCCCCACCACGCATGGTGATATTATGCACAACATTACCACCGGCACTGTCACCCTCCATCTAAATTCTGTGCAGATCACCATGATAGATTAGCCACGGTTCAGTATTGTTGGGACTGAGGTTGTCGGTGGAATGAGAGGCCACCCATTGCACAGCTCCCCAACGATCATCATAGGCTTCAGGAAGAAGGTGCTCTGAAGCGAGCCTGTACCCCACAGAAACGACTATGACATCAACTTGGGAGACGAACAAGTTGAGGTAGGGAGACGAACAAGTTGAAGTAGTTGTGGTAGAGCTGAGAGAAAGCCGACTCAAAGAAGAATCCACCACCATGACAGTAGACCAAGGTGGGAACTTCTTGGATCTGATTGCGGTCCTTTTGCTTGGAGTGGGATTGTCTGAGATGACAATGTCTTTGGATGAAATACCTGTTTGAGGATCATGAAGGCAGGGTGGCACAATTGGGGTGTTTTGTGGCCGTTCCACCGTGCCATCCTTGTAGACATGGATATAGGGAGGAATCTCTGCGGCTATTTCTTTGAAGTGGGTGCCTGCTGCTATGGAAGACGAAGCCATTCGGAGGAAGAGAGATGCAATTTGTGTATCAATGCTTCAGTGATTCGTTATATATATATATATATATATATATATATATATATATAAACAAGAACGAGCATAGCGTCAATGAATTGAATTTTAGAACGAGTTTCCTCTTTCCAAAGAAAGCTCTATGGGCAGAGCGCAGCTATGTTGTAAAGATCTTCAGTCTTCAGCATATACAATATTAACACGTCGATTGGAATGATATCATTTTATTTGAAAGTCGGGTAATTTGGGTAAATCTCGAATCCTGGCCAGAAGCAATAAATCAACGTCTAAGCATTACTAAAGCAATTTCGGGAGCATGAAATATATGTGTGTGTGTGTGTAAACACAAGTTATCAAAATGATGGCTGCAATTTAGGCCATGCGGGATAGATCATAGGAAAGTTAATTATTGTATGCCAGGTGCAGGCCCAAAAAAAATCCTAAAAACAAATGCTTAGTCATAATTGAGTAAACATTGAAAAGGATTGTTGCCAACATCTTTTTTTTAAAAATGGAAATATCGTTGGCAACAAGTCACTGCCGGCAAGACATGGATCTTAGGAACTTCAACCACCTATTAGCTTTTAGTCAACTAATCAAAGGTTTCGGTTATTTTCAGCAAGTATTCGTTAATAATATTCCAAAAAAGCAGGAAAAAGATGTTCAGCGGACTGTCTGTGCTTATGTGATTTTTCTTTGACAAAAATTATTTTTTTATTGAAAAAATTAATTTTTATATATTTAAATAAATTTTTTAAAATAATTAAAAATTTTTAAAAAATTTATTTTTAAATTTTTTTAATTATATATAAAAGATGCATTTATTTTACCTTTTAAAAAAATGATTATAAAATTAAAATTTTTTATATAATTAAAAAAATTATAAATTTTAAGAAACTATTATTTTTAACTTCCACTAAAAAATAATATTTTTTTAAATTCTGATTATTTTTAAAAATTTGTCCAAATACGTTAAAAATAATATTTTGAGTGAAAAAAAAATAATTTTCTTGCCAAAAAAAATCTCATTCAAACTCGCCCAAAATTTATGTTTCATAATCAATTTTTCTAATAGTTGAAACAAACACATCCCACCCATTTTGTCTTGGAGTCGTTTGGATAGGAAGCTCTTACTCTAAGCAGTATTGTTGCTTGACTGCAGTCATATAGAAGAATGCCCGATTTTAGAAGCACGAACTGCGAATCTAGCGGGCCATAGGTGATACAAGCATTGAAATGATGTATTTGCAACATTTACAACACAATTTCCATGTACGAAGACCAGAGTTACTGACTTCGCACGATGTAAGTTACCCAGCAGCACAACCTCTTGCAGAAGACTAACTAAATGCTATATATACATTAAGTGCTTGGGTAAACCTACAATCATAACAATTGTAATGGAAAATCAATTGGGAAAGAGAACTATCAAGCGATAACCATCACAAGATTGCGCGAGAAAAAACAATGTTCGTGAAGGTCATATCTGCTACAACTATGACAATGACGTTACAGCCAGAAGAGACATACACTGCATCAGATGCGAAAATGCATGGCCCTGGTGTCAGATATTTCTCTAAGCCATGCTGTAATGAAAATGGGAGACCTCTTTTGCTGGTTCAACTAAGGAAGAACATCTACCACATTCTGTACATCACAATCGGTTAGACGTCAATAATAGAACGACACGTACTACAGCTGGATGTTGGAATTGGCCTTCGTAAGAGCTTTAACAAAGTAATTGCGGATCTCTGGTATTATACGCTGAATCAGATGAGAGTGTCTGCAAATAGTTGGTGCAAACAGAAATTTAAGAAGCTTAAGAATTAAAACATATACAATGCAATGGTAAATGTGAATTTCAATCATCATATTCATGATTAAAGTATACGGTAGCAACTTTTATGGGGGAAAAAAATATGGCAGCAACCAAGTTCCAAACAACTGTGTTTTAACCGACCCACTAAAACCAATCCAGCTTATTTCAAACTAAGTGTTGGTTGAAGATCCCTGTCCATCATAATTGTCAAAAGCAAACAGGACTGAGAATACAACAAGTTATGCACAAAAAAGGAAGTAAAGTGCCAGCAATATATCGAACACAAGTCGCAACAACTATATAACCCTTCATTTTTTATTCTAACACCAAAAAAAAGAATCATGTGAAGATATGTTTTGTAGTTGCCATTCAACCTTCAAATGAAAGAGTATCATGGGAACCTAGTTACTACTTTCTTCCAACATTGCATAAACCATACAAGCATTCCCATTGTAGATACCACTGGAGAAACCTTCACTCAGCAGCCCCCTCAGTACGCAAAATACTTCATGATTCTGAATAACTATTCCTTATTGATTACTGGATATAGTAGGCTCCATAAATATATCTTAGATCTTTAACAGAATGTCACTGTTTTAGGGCCCCAAAACTTTCAATAGCTTATAGTTAATTCCTTTTAGGTCAACATTAACAACATGCTTTGCCAAAACTACAAGGAACAAAAAGATAGTGAGTACTAAAAGTAGGTGCAACCAACTAGCCACAAAACCTAGAACTCACCCACAATTCTTCATATATATAGATATTCTATTCAGATTTAACCTTATTTATTAGTTTATTACAAACATCCATCATTGAGAGGAAGGAAATATCTACAAGAAGCAAGCGCAGGTTTGAGGGAATTGGATAGATACCCAGGCCTTGCACTCAATTTATCAAATTGCTCCAAGATAAAAAGGATGCATGTGTGCCTCAACGATATAGCATTAAAAGCTTCCGAAAGTTCATACATACTTGACACGTTCTCAAGTGATATATCCTGAGACAAAAACATCAAGTGAAGAAGAATCCACCTTCCAGTATAATATTAGTGAAGTAATACACGGGATGTGAGAGTGTAACAAAACCAATTATCTTATCTGACCTGTGCAATTGTGTATTCACAGAGTCTCTTAAGACCCTCTAAAAGATACTGATCAGCTGCTCGGAGTAGATCTTGGGCAATATCAAGGGTGACATCAACTGACCCAGTATATATAAATCTGGACCAACAGTAAGCACTAAGATATAAGTTGTTCACACTACACAGATTACTAAAAGCCTTCACAGCACAGTTCTCATAAAGCACATGAGTGAAGAATATATTAGACCTCATCATCAGCTCAAAGACCTCCCATCTAATATTTGGAATCTCAATGTCCCTTGCATCCTTCTCCTGCCACAAAATAAAACATTGTATATCACAGACATAAATCTATAACTTTCTGCTTAAACTATAAGCTTTGCCATTCAATTCAACAGCCAAATCTCTAGCTAAAGTTTTTAACTTTTCATGAGGTAGACAAAAGCATAAAAATCAAAATCATAAGGTGAGAAACCAAGTGCGGTCAATACTGAAGTTTTCTTTTCTTGGATAATAATTTTTTGGTAACAATAACAAGAAAAAGGGCATGCGCTTGGTTTCTTTATATCTTGGAGGGGAGTTGAGGGTTAGGGAAGGAGCAGACACATGATTTGATGATAGACATGAATATAAACCCACCCTATAACCACCATCAAACATTGCACGAAAAGCATCTGAAGATGCAAGCAGGCAGATTCTGTGAGCATAAAACCGTTTGCCTGCAGTTAAGTATGAAAATACCAGTTAACTACAAATGTCAATTAAAGCTATAGCACTACATTTCCATTAAGTTATTTTTCAAGCAATAGTTTTAAGAAAGAAACAATGTGGATGAAAAGCATCAACCTTCAACCAAAAATGTTACGTCAGACAAAGTAGCATTGTTTACATACTGCTCTCCTAAATAGACCTGCAAGAAGAAAGGTATAGGTTCATAGAGATTCCAACTCCTAGAAACACATTATTCCACAATTATTCAGACAAGAAGACAAAGTGAGGACTGAGGAGGAAGATGTGGATCAAGATTCTTGTGCAAGTGGCAGGCATGCAATATAGCAAGACATTGATCATATTAACTACCGATTATAGGGTCAGCAGATGCTAATTAATTACCGGGACCAGATATTTATAAATAGACCCCAACACTGAGATATGCAAATCAACTTTAAACTTCAAGAAATATCATAACATGCCTGAGAAAAAAATACACGTATTAAAACTACTTAACTTTTTGAGAACCAGAGTGTGTGAAATCTAATTAATTTCCCTCTATCCTCAAGAAAAAGAAAGGGTAAGAAAATTAGAACAAAAACATCAAAGTGCAAGCAACCCATTGAGATCATATGCAAATACTTCTTCTTCTTTCGTTTTTTTTTTTTTTTTTTTTTTTTAAAGGGGGGAAAAAACAACTTCTCAAACTCTTAGCAGTGTGGTTATGAAGACTCTGGACAATCCAACTCTAGACAAGCCTACCTGTGGTGTTGGAGAAGGAGGAGCAGCATCTATGGGAGATAGAGTCATGGCTTTGTTGGCCACCTTGAACAAAGCCACAGCACCCTCAAGTTGCTGCTTAGGGCTGGATGAGCCAAGAAGCCCAATAAGCAACTCCAGACCTGCATGGACAGATGCTCAGCTTCAAATAGAACAACCAATGAAACACCCACCAAAAGGATTTTATACAACAAAAAACAACATACGTCAAACTTATGGAAAATATTTGATTAAGAAGCAGCATACCATGGTGATCCATAAATATCTTTTTCTGGTCATCTGCTGAACAAAGATGAGCAAGAGCCAAAGCCATTCTTCTTTGGAAAGCCTTTTCTGAAACTCGCATAAGATATAACAAATGGTTCAGCACCTACAAGGATAAAATTAACAGATTAGAAATTCGAACTTATATAGAACTTGTGGGATAAGACTTGATTGCTGTTGCTGCATAGAACTTATGGAACTGATAATTGATACAGTAGTAGCAACCCCATCATTTCCACATTAATTACAATAAACTGTGTAAGGTTACATGTCTAAGTGATATTTTGCTTACACGGCCATGTATCTTCTCTTCTAATCTTTTCAATGTCTTTGCAACACAATCTTTAGTTGCCTGCAATAGAAACCAATTCCATAGAGATCAACATGTGTCCAAGACGAAACTATTTTTTCCAGTCCATGAAGATACAATTCACATGCAATCACATGAAACATTTGAATCCCATCGATGTGTCCAACAAAGAGCAAAAGCCACTAACATGAAATCAGAACTAGTGTCTAGGTATTAAAGAGGCAAACTTACTTGAACAATAAACTCTCCATCCTGCAATCTCTGAATTCCACCTACCCTAATAAAATCTGACACATTATCCTAGGAACCAAAAAAAAATACAAAAGAAAAAATAGAATAGTTAATTAACTTTGGCTTGAAGTAACAAATTTTTTCCTAGGTAAGAAAGATCTTAACTGTTAGAATTCTAACATCTATATCTTACCTCATTATCTGCAAGGCCATAAAGAGCAAAAGCAGCATTATGTTGCAAAGACCCATTCTTTGAGTCAAGGAGCTTCAGTAATGGCATTAAGCCACCATTGTGTGCAATACCAGCTTGGTTATGCGTGTCCTGAAATTTAAATTAAATATTTTCATGCTGAAGGAAATTATTATGGTGTCAAAAGGAACCAATAATTCAACTTACATATGGAAATAGAGCATAACACTTGTATTTAAAAAGCGGTAATATAATATATTAGTAAGATGACTTTAGTGCTTAGAGCTAAGGCCACCAACAAAAAATATTTAACATTAATAAAGACAAGTATGGAATATATGTTACAGATTCAAAATCTATATTATAAAGCCAGAGAGAAAGAAGAAAAAAGGGGAAAAAAATTATTTCCATGAATATATGGTGACTTTACCTCGGCAACTTACACAAGTTAACTGACAACATGAAAAAGGAAAAAAAAAAGACAGAAAACTGATAACCTGGGCCAATCTCCCTAATGCAAAAGCAGACATTTCCCTGAGCTGCACATCAGGGGACTGAAGCATCTCTATCAGAGGTCGGACAGCACCTCTCTGTACAATGTGAACCTACAAAAAACAAGTGAAAAAGAAGGTAGGAATCAAGAATGAGAAGATATAACACGTGTTGCATTGAGACAGAAGTTAACATGTACCCTATCCAGTACCATGGGGAAAATGGAATCCTTATTTAACAAAGAAATAAGCAATATAGAGCAATCCAAACTTGGAAATTGGAATTGGAAAACAAATGCTCCAAACTAAATTCAAGTGTCTATTGTTGTCCTTTGCACCCCTTTTCACCATCCAGTCAACAAGCACAAAAAAAATAAATAAAAAAGAGGTGTTAGGGTGGTTTCTTGCCCTTTCCACCTTCCCTTCTTTCCTCCTTACTACAAGACACAGATTAAAAGCTAAAATGTATATTGTTTGAACACTAAATTTTCTGTTTACCTTGCAGTCTGAATCAGTTGCGGCAAACTGTCCAAGTAACAACGCTGCTTCCCTCTGGCTTTCAGAGCAACAGGAGCTGTTGCATAAAACAAATATTAGAATAAGTTAATAGAAAGATATCCTTTTCAACAACAAGTCCTATTAATATCAGGATAGGAGCGCGAGAGAGTGGAAGTAGGCATAGTAGCTTTCCAAGGTCCAAACTGAAAATATACCTAAGTAAACCAATAACAGGTTGTAAAGCCCCAGCAAGAAGAACTTCTTTCTTAATATTAGGGGAGGAGTGGACCAGATTTCCAATCACACCAACCTGTAATACAACAAAATTCATTGCTTGCGACCAGAAAGAGAAGTGCAAAGACCAAAACTCAATACTGTTTCAAAATTTAGCATTTATAGTTAAGGTTGCTCTAGCAATACCGCTTCATAATGAATAGCAGCATCTTCAGAACGGAGCATTAGAATCAGAGTTGGAAGAGCATTGCATTCAACAATCTGGCAAATCATAATGTTCTGTGACTTACTCGCATCACATTGAAGTCTATTAAAATTCCCAACTTTCAGCAAAGAGCACTTACCTGATTTTTATTTTCATCGTTTTTAAAAGCCAGGGTTCGCAATGCACCAGCAGCTGCTCTTTGCACCTTTGTATCAGCGAATTCAAGCAAATGAACAAGTGGTGGGATCCCACCTTCCATCCTGCATATCAATTACAGGTAATCATAACAACAGAATCCCTCCAAACTAAATTTTAACGTATTATAGTCCGTGAAGAAGCAAACCTGACTCGGGTTTTAATGCTGCTGTTCTCATGAGCAAGATTAGTGATCGCGTCTGCAGCTCTTCGAATGAGACTATTAATGGCACGAGATGTTAAGCCATTCTTATGCCTCTTCAGAAGATCAACAAGATGTTTTAAGGCACCATTGTCAACAATGAGCTGTTGATGTTCTGGCTGTAGAAGGTATGTTCAAACAAAATAGCTAGTTTAGGAATAATATGAATTAATCATAATACACCCTCAGGCATTTTCTTCGAAGCTTTCCTCATTCACATCATGTAGCCAAAATAATCCGATAATACAACTGCTTTTAAGAAAATGAATAATAACATTTTAAAATTGTAAAATAAAATACACAATTCACACCGAGTAAGCGAATTTAACGTAAAATAACTCTTCTACTAATCTACTAATATATTACAAATAATTGGTAGTTATCGAAGTATAACCATAATCTCAATTTGTAGAATCATATCAAACATCGGTATACACCTCAGAGCATGCAGAATCCACGGCATAAATGAGTTCGGTTGTAATAATTCCGGAACAACAATTACTAAAAAGCTGAAAAAAAAGTGAAGCTACCTTGACGGCAAGAAGTCCAAGTGCGAAAGCACTCCCTTTCTCGACCTCGTGCTCAAACGGCAACGGCTTCTGAACAAGGTCTTCCTCGGCCACAGGAGGCGCTTGAAGGTGCTGAACCAAAGCAGGAATGGCGCCTCCTTCAACAATCACGTTCACCACTTCCTCTGCACACACAACCACCGAACAATTCACACCGTCGCACATGCATGACCGAATTCCACGAAAACTGAAACGAAGGAAGCAACAGGCGAGGAGATCGATGGAGGAAACGGAGAGGATTTACCGTTTTTGGCAAGATCGGCGAGGGCGTGAGTGGCGCGCTTGGCGGCGGCTCGATCTGACTCGTTCCACGAGAAAGTTGAGTTGAGGATGGAAACCTGCTCCTTGACGTTGGCGAGGAGGGCGTCGCGGGCGTCGCCGGTGGGAGCAGCGGAGATCTGGCGGTGTTCTTCTTCGAATTCGTCCTCGAGCTTCCTCTTCTGGCCTTTCCTCTCGGGGAGGCACTGATCTGAGCGACCTTGAAGCTCCATGAGAACAACGAGAAGAAGAAGAAGAAGAAGCACCAACAACAACAACGCAAGGTCCCTCTCTGCGACGCACAACACTCCACAGAAATGAGGTGCGAGAGAGAGAGAGCTAGAGAAAGACAAGAGGGTGATCCAAAATGGAATTTGGGATTTGAATAGGGTACCAGATCGTAGGGGTATTTCGGGAAGATTACAGGCAAGTATATGTAATTTTTTTTTTGCAAATATCCATTTTAGTTTCAATTATTTTAAAATAATTTTTATACTAATTTAATTAAATTGATATCAAATTTTAAAATAATATAATTAAATTAATATTAAAATTTAAAATATTATAACTAATTAATATCAAAATATTTTTTAAAAATAAAATTGATATCAATTTTATTAAAATTAAATTAATATAAAAAATTTTAAATCAAATTAATATTAATTTTAAAATATTAAAATTAAAAATATTATTTATTTTAGAATTTAATTTAAATGTATTAATAGTATAAAATAATTTTACACTATCAATCAATAGAAATAATGAAAAGTACCAACTCATATAAATAACTAGCTATTATAATAAGAGATTCATCATGATTTCTTACTTTTTTTCATTTCTATTGATTGACAGTATAAAATTATTTTATACTGTCAGTATATATCAATTAAATTTTTTATTTTAATTTGAGCTTAATATATATAATGTTATATTATTAATTAATAAAAATATAAAAAAATATTAAATATTTTTATTAATTGATATTGTCAATATATATAAATTAATTTTATTTAATTTTTTAAGGGACAGGTGTCGGGTTGTGAAGCGGCCGCATTATTTCCGGTTATGTTATGGACTTATGGACCCGGGGTGAACACTGCGCACCAAGTTTTGGCAGTTTTAAGCCGGTTTAACGGGACGGGCTAACGTGCGCTTCCGCCGGAAGGGATTAAAGAAGAACGTTGCTAAATGTGCGCGCTGGGTTGAAAGAAAGAGTGGGTCCAGTGTTAAAGTTGGGTGGGCCTACTTGGCTGCACGTAGGCTTATGATTGGATTAGATATTACTAAGAGCGGTGCATTCAGATTTCAGATTGATGTGCTCTACCTATCCATACTGTTTGCATCATCGTGCTGGCATCTATGTTGAATTTTTTTTTTTAATAAACTATACTCGTCGTCCTGGCTAGTAGCTGCACAGCATGTCCTTTTCGGTCTATTTAGATTTTCTTTTTCTTTTTCTTTTGCTTTGAACTTTTCAGCCTCACACTCTAAAATTAACGGGAGGGGAAAAGTGAAAGAGAGAGAGAGAGAGAGAGAGAGAGAGAGAGAGAGAGAGCGAAAATACTTGAAACGAGTTCTGATTTGGGTTGAAATTTGAAATGCAGTGGTTGATGAATTTCTAGAATAGGGTCGCGGGAGCTGACGCGTGAATTAGCTTCAACTTAAAGCACGAACAAAAGTCAAAGGGCGAAGAAAGAAGAAAAGTCAGAAGCGGAAGGGGGTGGAGCGTTGTTGGGCCACAGTAGCTGTGGATCCATAAGAAAGTTAGCGACCAAAGCAATAGAGCTGTAGATGTCCAAAAGAAAAAGAGATTAATCAGTATATACTGAATTTTATACTATTAATTAATATAAAAAAAATTAAATTATAGTAAATTTTTTATTAAAATAAATAATTATTTATATAAGATAATATTTTTTATATTTTTATTGATGAATAATATAGAATTATTTTATATTATTAATATATAAAAATATAAAAATTAAACCAAAAAAAAATACTGTAAGAATTTTTGGTGCCGCAAAGCACTGTAAGAATTGTTTTAGACTTTTATTCGTGATTGACAAAAAAAAAAATTACCAGTTGCTTTTTTGCAAGTATTATTATAAATAAATAAATTTTAGTTCCTAAAATTATTTAATACTTTACAATATTATTGAGAAATTAGACTTAAATATGTGTATTCTTTAGCTGAATCTTTAAATTATTTTAATAATATATTAACTTATAAATCTAAGAAAAGTGGCAATACAAGCGATGTCAATTATATTGCAAATTACATTAGACAATCCAGTGAAGTCACATTTATTGATCGGAAAATGCGTTTGTCGGACCGTGAATTCTCTTTCGGCTTGGCAATTGGTCGAGTAACAGCAGGTTTTTGCTCAACCTAACCCTTCCCTATATTATTATTAATTAAAATTCGGTCTGCTCTACCAAATAAATACTAATACCTGTACTGAACTTATAAATTTTAAAATTTAAAATTTAAATTTATTTAATAATTAATGATATTTTTAAAATTAATATATTATTTAATTAAATTTAAAAAAAGCATATTTTATGAAAGTATTAAGTTATTGAGATATGTTATATATTAACTTTATTAAAAATTTGATGAAATTGCATTAATATTTATTCAAATGAGAATTGCAAAGTTGTACCAAAAAAATGAGAATTGCAAAGTTATACCCAAAAAAAAAAAAAAGAATTGCAAAATAGGATAAGATATGTTGATTGATATTAAGAGTGCATTTGGTTATAATTTTTTAAGTAAAAAAATTATTTTTCATATAGTTGGATAATTTTTTTAAAAAAATTAATTTTAATTTTTTTATAGAAATAAAAAAAATATTTTTTAAAAAAATTAATTATATATAAAATTTAAATTTTATAATTACTTTATTTAAATATTAAAACAAACGCATTCTATACCATTGACAAGACGAGGTAGTTAGCTTTTTATCTTTTTTGGTCGGGGAGGGGAGGGTTCTATACCAGTCGAACCCGAGTACACTCTTTGGAAGGCCAATGATGTGGCCATTGAACCAAAGCCTCGTGTGCGACGAGTTAGTTAGCTTGTTCGTTCATGTTGTCAATGGGCCTAATCGAAAACATACTTGACTAGTCCATGGTAGCTTCAAAATGAAACTAAGCCTGTTTTGGGTTCAGAGCATCTAAGGTTGAATAACCTTGGGCCCATGGACTTGGGACTACAATATTTTGGACAAGAACGGACCATTAATATTTTAAGGATGCAAGTACACGCAAGGCACGAGCTCAGCGGCGCCAAGATGTGCGCCTGGGTTCGAACCTGTCAGAGGCAGGTAGTGGGTAGAAAAATCCATCCCCTCCCCCCCGGCTCCAAAAAACCCCCTCTCTTGATCAAAAAAAAAAAAAAAAAAGATGCAAGTGAATTGGTTTAAATCAGATTTAGGGAAAAATAAATCTAAATCAATTAATTTTAATTAATTTAATTTAATTTTGATTTATGAAAATTTTTGATTAAATCTAAATCAAATCGAAGCAATCAAATTTGGATTGGTTCAGTTCAGGTGATTGAATTACCCCTTTTTTGTCAAAAAAATACAATAAAAAGTATTCATAAAGCATCAAAATATTTATATAAGCAAATTTCATATTCTATTCTAATATTAAAAATTAAATCATTCTAATATTATTATTAATACAATTAAAAGAGACACAAACATCAAATAATTATCATTCTAATTTGCTATCATCAATGGGCAATAACGTAATAGTGCCCAACTTTAACATCAATTAACATAATTAAAAAAAAAAATTATCCATATCCAAATTCATACATCAAATAACATAACTCATGTTACAAGTCCATAAAGCCATTGGGATAATGGGATCTAAAGAGTGTTATAGTGTTAAAGGAAGGAAAAAAAAAAAGTATATGAGGTATTCGAGTATCGGGTTGCAAACCTTCTAATTTGATGGCCAAACCAAACACTAGTTGGTTCTAATCAGATCATACTTAACTAACTCAATGATCAGAATCAAACCATTCAGTTCGGATTAATCGGATTTATTGGGCTGACTTAATTCACTTATACCCCTAAACATTATGTTTTGTAGCTTTTCTTTTTTTTTTTCCGTTTTTCGGTTTTTTTTATTTTTAATATGAATAGGTTTGTTCTTTGGAGCACGTTCCACACTTACACGTGATTTCCCTTCCATCATCAGATTGCAAGGTGGGGGATTTTTCGTTTCAATAAAATTTTGACAAAGAAACACAATATCCAAAGAAAGCAATTATCAATTATCAACAATACCACTTTTTTATTTTTTATTTTTTTTACTAAAAGCAGTGAGACTAAAAATTATTCATAAGGGATATTTTTGGGGAGGAGTGAGAGTTGAATACAAAACATCCCAAATTCAAATGAGATATGTAAGAGACAATTACTAGACTGTAGATTTAATCACTATCAACAATACCACTTAATCTTTTACAATATAACAAAAATGATAAGGCTTTTTTTATTAAATGAATTCAGTAGTATGGATTAAACAATGTTACGATATTAAATTACAAGATATCAAAAATAATTATATTATATTACAAATTTTATACGTCGATAATTCATTTAAATTCAAATATTTCTTAGTAATTTTTTTTTGTAATTCGTTTAGTATTTTCCCACCGCTAATTATCAGTTTACCTTCTATTTGATTTATTCTTGTTTTTATTAGATTTAGACAACTCTTCTATTCATAAAACCAAATTACCAAGATTCTATTTTTTTTTTTTTAAGTCTTATCTTATCTAATATATTATATATTACGTAAAATAAACTAATGAAAAAGGACGGATACATCATTACAATTTATAGTAATGTATAATGTTTCAGCAAATATCAGAGCTTAGCTTTGACACCCTTTATTATCTAATGAATAATGTGTTAATATATAATTGAAAAAATCTCTTCTAACAATATGATAATACATAAATAATGTGTAAAACTGCATATTTACTTGAATTCTGAATTAAATTCAATATCATTACTTACATAGATAGAAACAGAGAAAAAAAGAGAAGAGGTTTTTTGGTGGGCAGGGGGAGGAACAACAACCACATGCAAATAGATTCCTGCTGGAATAGTGCTTGTGCTGCCAACCCACAAAGCCAATTGAGGGTGTCTTTGTTTGTGATTAAGTTTCACAATATTTTTTAAAAGAAAAATACTATTATGCCAGAATTGATGCCCAATATCCAATGCCCGAACGAAATGGAAAGGGTACGTGAGCAAGCTCTGTGCGATATCCCTAACAAGTTGGACCCCCCTTTTTTTTTTTTTCTTTTCACACTTCAAAACAGACTTTGTACATTCACATTTGGATCCTCGTTATTCATCTCTCCCGTCGGACTTTGAATCACAAATCACAATTTTGAAATTGCTAAATCACCAAATATTATTTTCCCTATGATTATGAATCACAAATGTATACCACACACACGAGTTCAAACCTATTGATTCCAAACACCAACGTTGGTCTCTCCATTAAGTTTGTGTTTCATCACCCATTTTTTTATGTGTCTGAAATTTGAGAAATTTTTACATGGTTCGGAAATACCACATAACTGTGCTTCCAAACAATTATGTAAATGCATTTTTATGGGATTATATATTAGTGATGAGTTCAAATAAAATATATTTTCATGATTAATTTAAGAGTACAGTCACGTAATATTCCCTGAACATGCAAATATTCCTCCTGAAATTTAACAGAGCCTGAACTCCACCAACTCACGATCTACCACTGACATTTTAAGTGTCCACGTTATTCACTTCCTTTGAATATAAATAACCACTTCGCCATTTATCATTACTCAGATCCCAAGCTTGTAATTATGAAACTGAATATTCATCATGGAGTATCGAATGTTTACCACTTCGTCGTTCGAAGATGATCACACTAATTGGAAAATAGACATTCACAGTAAAAGAACCACGTCGAGGTGTAGTTACCAGATTCGTCTTTTAATTTATTTAAAAAATATAAAATATAAATAATAACATATTAGTATAGCACAAGTGACTTCCCATGTCATTTAATTGAAGTTGCCACCTGTTTCGGGCCGAGTAGCAGTTCTCTTTTTAAAAAAAATTGAAACAGACACACCCTGAATGGCCACCACTGAATTTTGAAACATAACAGCCAGCCGATAGATCCATAACATAACCAATAAAACAATAACAAAAAGGAGCAAAAACATAAAAGATGCAGGCCTGTGATTTTTGCGAATAATTGTGACTTAATCACGTGAAGAGGATTGGAAATTTAGAAGCTTAGAAACACATTGGGGCCATTTACTTCATTTATTGGCAGATTGCACACTATGTGGCGAATGGCACGTGACATGTCTTTGGCTGAGATAGATCATGCGGAACCCTTCCCCTTTATATGTAGGACATGCAGCAGGAACTTCCGGCGTTTAAATTGACCTTACTCTAATTAACCTCAGGCTTCAGAACATTGGTTTTCAGAGCATCAAAATGGAAGGAGATTCCAAACTACTATCCTAATTAAGGCCCCAACATCCCTGGCTATTATTTGCAACATTGACTCTCACAAAATTTGTATGAAATGAATAAATAGTTAGGATGTGACCTGCCACAATCCGAATGCCATTTCATTTCCTCTATAGAAAACGAAAGAATTGTTCGGCACCCTCGCTTGCATGTGCGTCTGCATCCTTCATTTGACTTGTTCATTTTTTCCTTTGGGAATGAATTGTAGCAATTTGAAGAAATTACGACTTAAGTGGTTTGTTCAATTGTAGGCACCTGTATTCGATATGCAGTATGAATTTATGTACTACACCAGTCAAAGATAAGTATACTGTGGGCTATACATTAATATTTGCCCGCACATACCTCATTGTCTAATGGGTTTTTTACCAATGCTTTTTCTGTTAGAGATTTAGTCCACATAGGTTTTTTTTTTAAAAAAAAATATTAGTCCATATAGTTTATTTTTTTAGTATTAGTCCTCATATATTTTTAATATTGAGCTATAATCTTTATAAGTTTTATTTACTAAGGTATTATTTTATTTTTTATTTTACAAAAAACTGGGCTCTATAATTTGCATTTTTTTAAGATATTAATTTTTGACTGGCCAAATGAGTAAAATATAAAAATCAAAATTCAAAAGAGTAAATAGTAGAATTACTAAAATTTTATTTGAACAAAAAAAAAATCCTCTGTGCAACTGTATGTAGGACATGACAATTAGCAAAGGTCTTATAGTCTTGTACAAAAATCTTTTCCCTTGTACAAATTGATGCAATTCATATTTTAAAAGATTCTGGATGTAATCCGACAGTGTCCCAGTCTAACAAAACCAGCTGAGAGAAACAGATATCAATGCACACTTGTGTACCGCCAAACCACATGCATTAACGACACCATCAATTCTTGGTAGTGTATTTATGGATTCATGATTGGGTTATATGTCATGAAAAGAGTCACCATACAAGAGAAATGAGTATCCTGGATTTGATGGCTGGGATGAATAGGGACCACACCTTATTCCAAAGCTTGATACGGCATCCCCAAATTATAAGCACTGTATATGAAAGAAAATGTCCTTGACGATCATATTGAAGAAATACTTGGGTTGTTACATAGCACTACATAGTTGTGCTCAGAACTAATAATATCACAATATTTTAAATAAGACCTATAACTAATTTATGGATTCCATCCTTAATACTGTGATATTACTGGTTGTGAATACAGCTACATAGTGCTCCAAAACTACTTAAGTATTTCTCATTATATTGTCAAGCAAGCATGTCTTATTCCTAATATCTAAAAACTCAACAATATTTGGCATATGTCGATATTGAATGTTATATATATATATATATATATATATATATATATATATATATAATGAATAATTTATCATTTTAATAAAAAAATTATAGTGAAATGGAATCTCATATATTTTTGCTTGGTCCGAGTTTTAAACTTACAAATTCATGCTAATTATCCAAACTCATCACCTTTATACCAGTGCCAGTTACTTGAGATGGAATCTCACATTTTGAACACAAATCAATATTTTTAACGTAAGCAGAGTCCCCCGGCATGGTCAGTTCCGTACGATCGCACGTTTTATCCGGAGAAAGTCAAATCTAAATCACAACTATCGAGCAACAGTAATTGGCGTCGCACAATTCCAAATTCCCAATTAAGCAGAAAGGGTGCCATAATGCAAGCAAATTCAAATTCAACACAGCTAGCCAAAGAGCGAAGATACACAGAACCTTCCCACCTGCTTCTTTGAACAATAAATGCACATTTATTTGAATATAAATGCCTTATCATATAGGAAGAGCTGAAACTTCCTTTCGACCTACGCACATGCAGGACATCAAGTCCTTGGACCCTAATAATACAGAGCAACTACAATACTTACATTGTCGTACCCCCATTGTACTACTATTACTTTTACTTAGATCCATCAACCAGGTCCCATTTCAGAATCAAACAAAATGCTACATTATTACAAATAGTATTTTAATAAACACTTATGATTTTCAGAAGGTCAGGTAAGGTAACGTTCCAAATGGAATCATTTCGCAACAAAACTCCAATTCAGATGCTGCCAATTTTGCGTTGCAGAGCCAGGAGGCAGGGGCAATTACTACCACGAGGAAGTCACAGTTATTATAATTATACACATCATACCATAACATTTCAAATTTCCAAGGCCACTCAAAATATAGTCAGAATAAAAAAGTTGCAACTTTCCATGCCATCATTTTCACTGGCGAATCCAAATGGACGTTTCCAAATGCAATCACATGCAGCTTTTTAACCTCACTCCCACATTCAGAATTCTAAGGTAAAAAAGACAAAAACAAGCCAAAAAAAACCGGAATTTTTTTTGTAAAATGATCGTTGGTTAATTAGAATTCAGATCCTGGAAGACAAACGCATATGGATGAAACTGCATGTGGAAAATCAAATTCAAACATCTTTCTTTTTTTCTTTTTGTTTATTGGATTAGATTTCGTTACTGACCACAGTCTTGTTCTGCATCAAAGAGTTCTTGCAATGCGCGATTGCGCCTTGGATTGCGCTCTGCAACTCTTCCATGGAAGAAGACTCTCCGTAATGCATCCCTCCTCTGCCGCCACGGGCGAACACACTCTGAGAGAGCACGCCGGAATGGCTCGGCGAAGATCTCACGGAAGAAGGGCAACTCGAGACGCAGCTTCTCCTCCGAGGGTACCTCAAGTTCCCCGAGAACGAATGAGACAGAACACCCGAAACGTTCTCCTTCATCCCCCTCTTCCCACAACCACCCTCTGCTTTGGATCTCTCGGTTCTCGTTAACAGAGACAGCACCGTGCCGCTTCGCGACGACGACGTCGTTGCACTTGCACCACCATCCTCCAGCAACAAATCTCCTGTTCTCTGTTTCTGCGAAAGCTTCTCGTAAAGAGGCTTCACCTTCTTCAAGTACTTTCTTATAACCTCTCTCGCAGTGGCGCTCATTCGCTTCATGGATGAAGAAGCAGGCACGTGCTCTGTCTCACGTGCTTTGTTGCTGCTATTGTTGTCGCTGTTGTTGTTGTCCTTGCGGAAAACAGAGGAGAATCTGGAGAGTCTGGAGAAGTACTTACTGTGGTTCTTCTTGATGTGGGTGTTGTGGCACTCCTTGGAGGGGTTGTGGAGGCGCTTGAACTCGTCGTCTTCAGTTACGGAGCTGGGGCGGGAGGAGTCGCAGTCGGGGAAGAGGGCGAGGTCGCTGGAGAAGGAGGAGTTGGTGCTGCTGGTGCTGCCGGTGGAGTCGCGGGCGGCTGTGGAGGAGGAGGAGGAGGAGGAGGAGAGAAGGAGGGTGCGGACCATGGAGATGCGGGGGGAGAGGTGGAGAGGGAGGAGCTGGCCCTTGTAGAAGAGCTCATCGGCGGGGCAGAGGGTGGTGGAGGACTTGCGAGGGGAGATGGAGACGGTGAACTCGAAGTCGGAGGAGGAGGAGGAGGAGAAGGAATGGGAGGGTGATGGGGGAAGAGTGTATGACCTGGAGGAGTCTTTCCGTGTTCTCCTCCTCATTGATCTATCTACTCTACTGCTCTCTTTTTAACTCTGATCTACATGACAGGCATTGCATCAGAGTTTCACAATGAGAGCCAAACTTGGGGAGAGACTTCAAGCCTGCAATTTATAATGCTTTTAAGGAAGATAACTCGGGGGGGAAATATATCAAAATTCTTGATAAAAAGCAAGAGACTATATCATAAAAATAAAAAAATTGAGATAATTTTTAATGAAAAAACAAAAAAGTATACATATCACATCACGTCACCCGGATAAATAAATGCGGACAAATATTCTGACTCTTTAACATTTTTTAAAATTAAGGATTATCATTGAATAAAATAAAAAATATGATCTACCAACCCATATAATGATCAATAAACACCTAAGAGTAGTTAATCGTAATAGAAATATAGTACAATTACAAGCAAAGTTTACTTGTAATATTAAGTTTCAAATCTTAGAGTTGTTATTTTAAAGAGAGTTTTATTTAATTACCATTCCTTGCTGCATTATGTGAGCAATTTTTAAGATTATAAAAAATATATAATGATGAATAAGCATGTCATATTTCACAAATAAATTTTGACACAAATTCATATTATCTTACATTTTTATTGAAAGGATGGTCAAGCTACTTAAAAGTCAATATTGATTTACATACTTTGCATGCAATACACATTTATCGTTATATAATATGATCATTCCCACATAATAATGATTGATTATCATCTTAATTATTAATTACTATTCATTCACATGCTGATTCTAAATTACTGATTGCTATTTATTTTCATGCTGATTACAAATATATTGTGCAACATTTAATACGCATTTTTCTATTTTTCACTTACAGTAGATGGATATCCCTCATTAAACTCCCATCAATTGATGTACCCCAAAAACAAAAAAAAAAAAAAACTCATCGCGTACAAAGTAACACGGACTGAATATTTAACCTATATTGTATGCGTTTGTGTGACGAGTATAAGCTGATTGGGCTAAAATAATTTTGTTTATACCACTACTGTTGACGACTCGCGAACCTGAAGGCCCTCACGTGGGATAGGTGGAGTTTATGCAACGTTTTTTGATCTGAGCGGGTCATGTCATGTGCTGTGAGTTTGTGATTAGAGGTGTCACGTGCTTTAAACGTGAAACAAGGAAGGCCAAACATGGGTGGAGAGAAAGGTCAGCTTCATATTTTATGAGAGGGAGGGTCTCGTATGGAAGGTTGATTCAGAGAATTAGTTGTTTATTAATTTGGAATTAACAGAGGCCAAAGTTGTAATTGGTGCTAAGCGGTGTGATGATTCAAACCCTAGTTGTACATTCATAAGCGTAGTTTATTATTTTTCACAGAGCATATAAGTAGTTGGCCAATCATAGAGCTGCCATTGCATTCATGACTGCAGTTTTTTCTTTTTCAATGATTACTGAACAACAATTAATTTGGTAGCACTGAGTAATTAAAAATTAGGGCTGCCTTCTTCTCCTGCAGGATCCAGATTGTTCTTTCTCTTTTGGTATTGTGCCTAGTTACCTGTCAGATGATTTGGATCGAAATTTCTCAACGGTGCATATGCTTTCACCGCAGGATCAGTGTCATTACTTGTGGCCATGATGCTTACTGGTTGATTGTGAGGCGAGGTGTTCAACTCCAGTTCAATTTAATTAAAATCATTAAATTAATTTAATTTAAATTAAAAATTGATCAAAATTATAAAAATTTGAATTAAATTGGATCTTATTTTTTATAAATCGCATGAATTGGATCGAATTTTGTATTTAATTTTCAAAATCGATCCAATTCAATCGAAACAGCGTAATTTTATATAATATAATCTTTTTATTATTAAATTTATATTTTTATTTATAATAATTTAAATTTATTAAATAATTTTTTATTTATGCATCATTTTTATTTAAATAATATTTTATAAATATTTAATGACTTATTTTTATTTTTTATTTTTATTTATTTATTTTATTAGTTTATGTTACTTTTATTTTATAATATTATAAATTAAAATTTTTCTTTTGTAAAATCTAAAATAAATCGATCCAATTCAAATCACTATAAAATATATTATTTAGATTGGATAAATTTTTTACTCAAAACTGATCCAAATCACATCACAAACACCCCTAATTGTGAGACCACCTGGGTATTAATTACACATGTCATTTCATCAAAACTCGCTTATGCATGGCTTTGATCTTTGAAGTTGTAACTAGTTTATTACTACTTACTACGTTATCCAGATCGCTAAGTTTTTTGTTATTAAAAATTTAAACTGTAAATTATTACTTTTTTTGGTTTTGACACGAAGCTACTTCCAACTTTCTTCAACTTTTAACAGAAACGTGGGTGCTAAAACAATAATATCATGGCTAACAGTAATACAATATTTCTCATTCGCGAGTAACACAATATAATTATTTTGTATATATGAGTATTGAGTGTGTACTTGGATTGGTGTTTACAAACTTGATATTGAATTAATTAAAAATAAATTTAATATAATGTAATTTATGTTTGAAAACTTTTATCTTAAAAGTGATTTTGATAAAATAAATATTGTTTAGATTATATTAATCACAATTATGTTTGCTTGTGAAATTACTATATATATATTTTGTGTTTGTTTGGATTTTTTTGGTAAAAAATAACCTTTTTTAGTAAAAAAATTAATTTTCATATATTTGGATAATTTTTTAAAAATAATCAGATTCTCAAAAAAAATATTTTCACTTTTTTTGTAAAAGTTAAAAAGAGTAGCTTATGAAAAAAAATTAATTTTCAATTTTTTCAATTATATATAAAATTTAAACTTAAATATCACTTTTTTTAAAAGTTGAAAAATATACACCATATGTTATAGTTTTTAAAACAACCATTGAATTTAATTTTAATACACTATTAATATAAAAAAAATTTATATAGATATTCAATTATATATTATTACATTGATAAATGTGTTTGACTTAATTATTTATTATTCTAAAAGTATTACAAATAGAAGTATATAATTGAACAATTGTATAAATTTTATACTATCAATATATTAAAATTATTATTTTCTTTTGGGTCATGAAAATTAAATTCATAAACATTTGATTGACTCTATCTTTACTATATTTGAGGGTTTCTACCCTCACTGTGCTATGAGCGAGAAACTTCCCTCTATTTTTTTTTTCTCTATTTATTTATACATTTAGATGAGTGATGGATGGACTAAGTTGCATATTCAATAAAGCTGCATTTTTTAATTTGATATCTCACTATTTAATTATTGTATATGTAGCTGACTTGCAATTTTGCATTATTAATCCAAAATAATATTTTATTGATTGTCAAAAACTATTGAGGTTAAAAGTAAATCACCGTGTATTCATAAAATAATAAATTAATTTAACTTATACTTTTAAAAGAAAAAGAGCTAGCCAAAAAAAAAAAAAATTAAAATGCTTCTTTACTAAACCAAATTCAAATTCTCAAAACGTTTATTTTATACTACACTTACTAATCTATATTTTATCTATATTCTATATTTACTATAATTGAGTGTTTTGATGAGACCCACTTTTTGGGAAAAAAATTTATACCCATTCTTTGGGAGAGAATTTTCTATCCATTTATAACAGTAAAATTTTGGGCTAGAAATTTTTCGTCCATTTCTTTTAAAAATATTTTCAAAATTTTCACCCAGTATTTTACTTTTTGAAAAAAAAATTCACAAAACATTTTTTCTATTGTTTATATTATATAGTGAATTAGAATTTTGTCATATAACTTAAATAAACCTCAAGTGCTAGACCATATATTTACTATTAATATATTTGAGGATTTTGGACAAGGGGAATTTTCTCACCATTTTTTCGGTGAAAATATTTCTTGCCAATTATTTTCAAAAGTATTTTTAAATTTGTTGCGTCATACTTTTTTTTTTTAAATAAAAAACATTACTCAACACTTTTTTTTTATTGATTATATGATATTCTAAGTGGCACATTTTTTAAATTTATTTTTTATGTTTTTTTTGTTTGCAATGAAATGCTTGGGCTAGTGATCTTTTTTTGTTAAAAAAAGAGAGAAAAAAACTTCCATTGATCTAATTGGGAGTTCTTCATGCTATTAGTTATTTATATTACCAGAAAGAGATAAATTTGCCAAGTATTTCACATTTTTTGTGATTTTTTACTTTGTAGAATAGTGATAGCATGTATTTCTAAAAGGTGTGTTACCTTTGTATTTTGTTAAGTTAATATCTAAGTGAGTTTATTATACATATTTGATTTAGATAAGAAAATAATTGTTTGTAATTTTGAGTGATTTTCTTATAAAGGATTTTGAGGAAGGAAAATTTAGATGAAAATTTTTTATCCATTTTGTTGGGGAAAATTTTTTCACTTACTCTTTGGGAGATATTTTTCGCCTATATTTTGTTCAATTACATATTAATTTATTTATTTATAAATTTATAAGTTCATAATATTATTAAATTAAAATAAAAATAATCAATCTTACTTAATTTATATAAAAATAATAAATAATCTATAAACAATACTATACTACAACTGATCTAGTGTATTAAAAAGAGGAGGTTGTTTGTACCAAAAACTGAACTAGCTCGTCACCGTATTCAAAGTTAAATTAGGTCAGCAATTAGTAACTCAGATCAATGTTAGGCCGACCACTAGCCCCAAATTGATATGGCCATCAACCATTCTGAGACAAATTAGTTGTCGCGACCAAAACCAAAAAGACAAATTAGTTGTGATCTGTTAAATATTCATGACCAAAAAAACATAAAAACTGTGGTCTATAGATCTATTG
This sequence comes from Pterocarpus santalinus, assembly GCA_031439595.1. Lineage (NCBI taxonomy): Eukaryota > Viridiplantae > Streptophyta > Magnoliopsida > Fabales > Fabaceae > Pterocarpus > Pterocarpus santalinus. The sequence goes on from CM062531.1 coordinate 1,141,863, forward strand.
CGGGCTTTCAGTTCCAACCATTCATGTTCACAAATTTGCAAGTTTACCTAAACATATAAAGCTAAAGTAAATTTAAATTCTAAACTCAACTCATAATTTCATAAAGAATTTATTCATTTATAAAAAAACAAATAATACAAAAAAAAACATGTAGAAGTATATGTCACAATTTTTTATTTAAAAACAATAATTTGCTTTTCTTCGGTTTATGACTTTGTGTGAGTATTCATTCATCCTTTTTATAATGTTTGTACACAATAAATTTATAGGAATAAGAGTGGAACACATATCATCCTAAATTCCATAACTATGAGAGATGCATAAAATAATTACATAGCAAATTTTTTTTTTTTGGTGAAAGAGAAATATAATTAAACATGTAGGTATAAAATTTACGATGAGCCACATATTGCCAAATCAATCGATTCTGACAACTTGTCCTGCCATCAATTATTTTCCTTTTAATGAAGAGTGCTATTTGTTAAATCTTATATTTTGGTGTTTAAGTTTGCAAGTTTATCTAAATATGTCTTAGTCTACTTCAATTTATTTAAATCTAAACTCTTGAACGAGTTGACTCGATTTAGTAACTTAAACTCAACTTCTATACTTACACAAATTTACGAGTTAACTTGGGACTTTATACAAAAGATGCTAACACTTAAGTGCTCATTTGGTTTGCACAAAACCTCTGTTGGCATGTGAAAAAAATAAAGTTTCACATGATTTTGTTTGGCTAATGTTTTGCTGAAAACAAAAAGTGATTGATGTCACTAAAATCGATTTTAACCAAAATCCAATCTTTTGCATGGGAGAGAGAAAAAAAATTCTAAATTTACTTTTTTTTTTTTAACATCACTTTCAAATAAAATTAATTATTTAAAATGAATTTTATCATCTCTAATTGTTTTAAGCGCAATTTTGTCGAAACAGTGTAAGTAAAGAACCTAAACGTGGATAATGCGTGGCGTTTGAGACATTCTTTACCCTTGCTGTTAGCTCTGCTTTATTGCTCTTGGTGATCTTGAATTCTTCGCCGAAGACAAGCTATTCACTGTTTCACCCTTTTTTGCAAAACCCTGATTTATCGTTCCAGTCCCAATCTCAAAACATTGACCTCATATCTCTAGATTTGTTCCGCTGCTCAATCAGGTAGGCCTCCCCAAGTCAATTCTCATTGCATCACTTTGGATTTTCCTTATTGTTTGTTTTCATAGCATGTGTTCCTCAACATGTGCGTCGTGATTATATTTCCTGCATGCGATTCTGCAGTTTTTTTCTTTTGTGTGACATTAGATGCTAAAATCGATTAGCTATTATGTGTTTTGTTATATTATTTGGATTGTTATAGCTTCATGGCACATAGGTGATGAAATTGGAATTCGATTGTTGAGGTGGCTTGTTGTAGCATACAGAAAATATGTGAAAAGAAAAATTAAAAAAAAAAAAATCTGTTGTCAATAAACTCGTGATTTATTATGTTTTGCAGGAGGTATGTCTTTTGCACGGAATTTGCAAGCAGAAGGACGTGGTTCACACGGTGGTCATTGGTCCACCTTTGATAGAAGCAGCTTCGACAATGGCAATAGAAAAAGAAGCAGGAACAATTATTATCATAGGAATTACAACACTTGCAATAACTACTGGGTGGAACATGGTGACAATCCTAATTTTTACAGCTTTGATCATGCTAACTACGTTAAATATGATGCCGTCCCATCATCGTTGAAAAGGAGAAAATATTCAGCTCCTACTTCGGAAGGCAACTGGGGATACTATCTTCCATCAGCTGTCCGAGACAGCGTGTCTTCATCCTGTAGTTTTCAAGACCCCCGTAGAAGATCCAATGCTGATACCTCTATATCACCTAGCTGCAAGCTTAATTGCTCTATATTTGAAGACAAGGAGCCTGTCTTTATGTCAAAGGATGAGATTGATAGATTCTCCCCCTCAAGAAAAGATGGTATTGATGTATTTCATGAGACACACTTGCGGTACTCATATTGTGCCTTCCTTCAGAATCTTGGAATGCATCTTGAGTTGTAAGATTCACATCCGTGTTGCATGGTTATTTATTTACTTTTTTTTTCTGCAAAATGAACATTGCTGGTTATATGCTTATGATATTGGTATTTGTGCATTCAATTTGTTGCTTGATAGTATGTTGTACTGGTGTAAAATTTGAAATCTTCCTTTGCAGGCCTCAAACCACCATTGGGACAGCCATGGTTCTGTGCCACCGTTTTTTCGTTCGACAATCACATGCTTGCCATGATAGATTTGTGAGTTTCTAATTGTTCTCTAGCTTTGAGTACCTACTTAATTTCCTAACTAAATTGCAACATTCATGGAATTTGTTAATTTATACTCTAACAAGTGCACAGAAATTGCTTTGTGGAGTGACAAATGGTGTTTGTTTGTTGTTTGTTGTTTTTTTTTTTCTAAGTCGTATCTCTATAGTCAACTGTGATTCAATTTATTGTGATATTGATCTGCTGCAGTTGATTGCTACCGCTGCACTTTTTCTTGCTGGAAAGTCTGAGGAGACACCGTGCCCTTTGAATAACGTATTGCGTGTATCAAGTGAAATCTTACATAGACAAGATTTTACTATGTTGTCCTATATGCTTCCTGTTGTAAGTAGACTTAAAAAATGCATATTTTCTTCCTTTTTTGACATTAGAATTGGTACTGGTTCAATTGTAAGTTTAATTTTCATTCATATTTACTTGACATGATTTGTTTTACAGGATTGGTTTGAAAAGTATCATGACCGAGTGCTTGAGGCTGAGCATTTGATCCTTACTACTCTAAATTTTGAACTCAATGTGCAGCATCCATATGCACCTCTTACATCGGTCCTTAACAAATTAGGTCCATCAAAGACCATTTTGGTGAATCTGGCGCTAAACCTGATCAGTAAAGGGTGAGTGTTTCTTATGTATTGGATCATTACCTTCTGAAATTGCAGCAGCATTTCTGCCTGTCCATTCAGTTTGAGGGCCAAATTTGTCCTGATACTTGTACACCTTCACTCCTTCAATCTCTTTTAGTTTCCATGTGTTTCATTCTTCAGACATCCTTGTTATTGGTTTCAACCCGTCTTTTGTTACCTAAAATAGAGTGATTGGACTGAACTACTTAGACTAGGAAAACAGGATATGGGTTATTGGCTGTTGAATCTCAAGCAATAGCACATTTTGTCGAGGTCTGGAGATTAAGTGGCTGAGGAAGATACCTTGGTGTCTCCCCTTCTAATTTTTGGTTCAAGATTTTGTTGACTCTCTCAATAATTTTTTTAGGGCAACTGCTCTGTCCTAGTTATTCTGTCTTGGGATATTGATTCTTTGGCATGCATATAATTGCAGGATCTTCACAAGATTAGCATGCTGGCCTGTATGATATTCTTAGCGGGCGGATTGATATGCTGTTCATGGAAAGTTGTGTTTTACATCTGAGGTTGAACTGCTGATGTCTAATGGATTGCTTTACCCTGAACATGTCTGATCAACTTTTCTTTTGGCTGCCCAGAATAGCTACAATACCTCCAACCCTTTGTAGTTTATGCTGACAACCTTTAGACTATTGGGTTATCTTTGTCGTTTTAATAACATGGGTGTAAATAAGATCAAGGACTTGATCTGTCAGTCAAAACCCAACTAAAGAATACAGAAACAAATAGTTTCTGAAACTGAGATGAGGACTGAGTCTTCTATCGTCCCCCAAAAACATCTAATTTTCCAAAAATGTGGCCTCTGGAGGAAAGCTGATGTCTGTTTCTAACTACTGCTGCTGGTTCTTTTTCAGTAAACATATTCCCTCTACTGGTAACAGGTTTTTGTTTATTTTCTGTTTTCTCAAACAAAAATAAGTTTCTTACTTGATTTATTAGTTTAATTGATTTCAAGGAGAACTGCTGGTCAGGCTTGAATAAACTGATAAAGTCAGTTTTTGTTTTAAAGTGTTTTGTTTATGGGACTATAATTGTTATGGTGGGCAGTTGCTGGGTATGTGTAAGGTGCCTCAATCTCACCCTCATTTTTAACCTCATTGAATTTTTCGTAACTTAGTGCATGTTTGGGAACATGCTTCGAACAGCTTTTTTTTGAAAAAAATAAAATAAAACTATTTCTAAAAAATTAATCTTGTTTGGTAAAAAGTTAAAAATAGATTATAATTATAAGCAATATTTTGGAGCTTATGATTATAAGTAGAAGTTGATTATTTGAGAATTGTTATATTTTTACCAAATTGGCCTTAAGTAACAAATATTATATAATATAAACAATTATTTCATACCCATTTTAGTAGTTTTACCATATAAAAGTAACTTTTTTTATACAATCCAAACAAAACAGATTATCTTAAAACCATTTTTCAGCTAAAGTATCCAAACACAAATTGGTTCTCATATAACCAATTATATAAAAAAATGATTATACAAATAAGCAATTATTGAAATAATTTAATTTTTCACCTTTCCCAAACACACAATTACTTTTGGACATGTTAGACTTCTTCTCCGGGGTGTTTTAAAGTTGTATATTATATGTTGAGCATCTGGGGTCTTGATTTTTATTCTAATTTCAACCTAACCATTTTCTTGTAGTCTTTAACACCTTGGTCATGTCGAATGTCTCATCTCTTAGATTTTCCATTCTTCAAATTGTAACTTTTAGTGCCATTGTTGATTGACATCAAGGCTAATTATGAAGTTTGTAATGGGAATGGGTACGTCAAGATTTGACTGGCTATGATTGGCAATGATAGATGCCAAACAGTTGCTAGTCATTTAAGTGTAAAATTGCTATGGGATCCACTCTTTGTAATTGAGAAAATGCTTTTCATGGTTTTGATGAAGTCTTCCTTTGTGTGGAGTTAGGTTGCAGTCAAAATTATTTTGGTGTTGAAAACCTTAATTGGTGAGTTATTAGGTTACATGTATATGTATCACCTTTGTAGTCAACTTATCTTATTTGATTTTTTCCTTCAGTTCCTCAATTTAGGATGCGCTTCTCATTGATTCAAACACTATCATTGACGCCAGTTCATGTGTCTTTTTTATAACCCACTTTCTTTAGATTGAAGTCCTAGTTTTTTGGAAAGGCTTTAGGAGTATTTGATAGATTAGTGTCTGAACTAGTGGATTATGTTGTCAAGGAGGCCCCCATTCCACTTTTGGTTATTATTCTTTTATATTTTTTGTCCTACTGTCTACTGTGTATGCCTACATAGATAGGAGTAAACTGCTGTGTCCGTTATTTGCTGCAAGTTTGTAATACAATTATCAACAAGATTTCTGCTATTCTATGTTAATTATTCTTATAAGGAAAGGAAAACTGAAAATTTCTTTTCTTTTTTCCTTTCTTTTGATGTAATGATGCTTAAACTTGCAATTTGTACCTGCAATATGGGCATTGGTAGTGGATTTTGGGAGTTACTCTGTAGTGTGGAATAAGATGCATTCATCATAAGCAGTCTGATGTGCATGTTAGCAAGCTGTCTGGATCAAAATGTTGAGCAGAAGATGTGGCATTGACATTAGCTTTGAAAGATTCAATTGTTTGCAATGTGCGGCTCTCCATGTATGCTTTCTATTTTAATTGTATAAATTTTCTGGAGTTTAAATCCCCGACCGCAGAGTTCGGCCAGGGAATCTGAAAAATTATATAGATAAGACAATGCTATAGTTTGGTACTCTATCAGCAATCCAGCAGAGATTCTTGGAATAGTATTCTTCCTGAGTTGCTGCTTTTCTTGTTGGTAAGGAAAACTTAATAAATTTGATTTTTCTACTCGGAATGAATGTTCAATGCTGTATGTGTTATCTAGTTTACATTATTGCTTTGGTCACATGATCTCTGTCATGGTGGGAACATGTGCTAAGTTGTACTAGAATCTTCTTGTGTTAGTGTTGCCTCAAATGGTTAGTTTGACTATTTAAATATTCTTAATTTGTGTTGAGCAATCAGTAAATAGGCAGTGTTTTGGTAGTGATGTATCTTGTATGGTCTTCTAAAGTTGAAAAATGATGTTTTGCAGGCTTCGGAGCTCTCTATGGCTTCAGTTTAAACCTCATCATATTGCTGCTGGAGCTGCATATCTTGCTTCCAAGTTTCTGAACATTGATCTTGCTGCTTACCATAATATATGGCAAGAGTTCCAGGCAACACCGCCCATTATTCAAGGTGTGCTGCACTCGCTCCATCTTTCCCCCTCTCATTCTCTCTCTCTGACACACCCACACCCACACCCACACCCACACCCACACCCCCCCCCCCCAAAAAAAAAAAAACAAAAAACACACACCGCCAGCCACAGCCACACCTGTTTTTGAACAACACTGTTGATTACACTGTTCAAGAAATGGTTGGTTCATTAGCAATGAGTGGATTTGAGATATACATTTTGAGAGAAAACAAATGAGCACTCTTTTTGGTACAATGAGCCTTAAAAAAAAAAAAAATTGCAGCTGAGCAATTTTTTTTGAAGCACAATCTTTGAGGTCAATCCTTTTATTTATTTTACCGTTTCTCTCAAAATTTGTGTTGCCCAATCATTTGAAACTTGAAATCTAACCCTATTTTTAATTTTAGGGATTTTCTTCAGTACCCTTGTTTTTATAAGGGTACCGGTTTTTTTTTTTTTTTTTTTTTGGTATTCAATGGTTATGATTTAATCACAAATTTTATGGATGTTAAATATAATTAAAAATTAATTTTAAAAATTTAATAATTTGAGTTAGTAGGATACACGACAAATTCTTAGCCATAAATAATTAAATAGTATCAATATCCTTGAATTTTATAGGGATACCAGAGAATCCCTTTAATTTTAGTAAAATATAGGTCTGCTGTTCATTACATCTTGTCGGAAAATTGTCTTGAAACTCTGTGACTGGACTTGTATATTTAGGGTTCCTCTTTTGTTAGTGATCAATACTGATTGTCATTTTAATGCAGATGTCTCTCAGCAATTAATGGAGCTCTTCTAGAAGTATAAAATAACAAGATTAGTGGCCTTCTAAGTACAAGTATATGTTCAATTGGAAAAAAAATCTCTCAGGAGCAAACCGTCACAGAGATCAGAGATAATCAGTGTTGTTTACGTTCTAGTTTGATGTATAATTTGCTGATCTACATTTTAAGGGCCTGCGATCGATAGGTTTTAATATTTCAACCCTTTGAATACTAAAAGCCTAAATGTAGTGTATTCTTTGGAGTAAATTGCACTCCCTTATATTGAGAGATGACTTTATTACCTAGTTCTTCCTTTTATTTTCAAAATATATACTTTATTTCATGGTACCTCTATTTTAAAATATATCTTAAACGCTAAACCCTACATATAAAGGGGTTGTGATCGACATGTTTTGTTTCAGCACTTTGAATGTTGTATTAAAGCCTAGATGTAGTGTATTCTTTGGAGTAAATTATACTTTTCTCTATTGAGAGTTTTTTTTTTTTTTGGGGTTTTTTCTATTGAGAGACGACTTTATTTTATAGTTCTTTTTTTATTTTTAAAATATTTAAAATATGATTGTAAATTTATAAAATTACCTATTATATACAGTACTTTATTAGTTAGCATAAATATTTTAATTAAATTATTTATTTATTATTATTATTATTGAATATTTAATATTAGTAAAAAAAATTTTGGTAAATTTTTGTGAATTGATATACCAATATTAATGATATTATATTTATTCAGATTATTTAATATACATTTAATGATTTTAAAAGTATAAAATTGAACATCAAATCGACATTTTATTTCTGTCTCAATAAATTAATACAAAAAATATTTGACTAACATTATTATGTCAACGTTTGGTCCATTATTATATCAAGATGCCTTAGCCCATTTGGCAAAATTTGTGGGAGCAAAGGTCTAAATTGGGGTAGTCCTGAGTTGTATTGGATTCTTGGTAACTCAGGATCTTTAATATGAATAAATTCCAAATTTTCATCCAGAAATCTTTTTTTGTATCAACATTAATGATCACAAATTACATCTAAAAGTGTTTCAGAAAATTGAAAAAGTAAGTAATTCTTACTTTTTTGAAAAGAATCATAAATTTTTTATTATTGTTAATAATTTATTCTGACTATAATAATTAAAAATTTTAATAAAATAATATTATATATATGTATATATATATATATATATATATATATATATATTATCGATATTTTTATATTATTATTAGTTACATGTCTTATACTTTGTATTTGTATAAAAGATTTCAATATATATAACTCTTAACAAAAGGGTATTTTTGATTTTTTCAAAAAAGGATAATAACTATAAGATAATAATGATTTAATGGAAAATATGAAAGAGGATTAAAGTGTAATGCATTTTTATCTTTTTTCTAGAAAACAGCACAGATTATAGCATTTGAACATTCACCTCTTTGTGTTATTGATTGAACAAAAATGGTAACAAGAAACCAATTAAGAAAGATAAAAGAAAAGCCTGAAAAGGAGAACATTCTGACCAGGTAAGACCATACTTTGTCCAGGAAGTTGTTTTGGCACACAATCACTGCTGCTATTGTGAGGGCACAAATCACATAGTGTTGCATTAAACTTATAGAACTCTGGTGGAGAGTAGAAATCATAAACAACCAGTCAACAAAAAATAATCATCAGTTAGTTGCTAAACTTATTTAAAAAACAAATTATGAAATCTGTTTTCCACCAATTGTATTTAATTTGTCTGATATGAGCAATGTTTTATTTGACCCCAAAAAAAAAAAAGAAATGATATTTTTTCATCAAAAGAAATGTTCAAGATTGTTAATTTACTTTACATGTTCGAGCTTCGAGCTTCAAATGATAATTTCAAGTTTCAAATGGCAATTTCAGCATTAACATATTCAATAAATGGATTGGGAAATTCTATTTCTGCCAATTGCAACATATATAACACTCTGATTAGTCTTTGAACATTCCCTTGTTTGTGCTCCTGATTGACGAGAAATGCAACACGAAACTGATTGAGAAAAATAATTGAAAAAGCCCAAAAAGAGAATATTCTCACCACCCCCTTCTTCTTGAAGATACTTGTGTATTGTCACTATTAGCTGGCTATCAATTAGAACCGTGGTGGGCAGCTACAGTTGCATGGACTCCGGGAGGTAGATCCTCTATAAGTCTTAGTTAAACTTGAAGTTTTGGCACCTAACCAAAGGATTTGTGACATCAAGGTACACTTCTATTGCGCACACGTGGGGCATATTGGGTGCGTCCGCCAAGAGCAAGAAGTGTTTAGAGAATTCTTCAATGGTATGTTTGCTTCTAGGATGACTGAGAGCTCCACTGCTCCAGCGTCACATAAGAAAGATAAAAAAATATTGTTAATTTCTTTAATTGTTTTTATTTCATTTTCATAACCATTTTATATTTTTCAATTCCAAAATGAAAAATTACACATTTTGTCACTCTTCCTATCTTTTCCAAACCTTTATATCTTAACACACATGGAAGGAGTCCCCAAGTCAGTATGTTTGAAGTTGATTTAAGAAAAAATAATTTTTAATTAAAATATATGCAGGTAAACAAACATATGTGCAAGAAAATTTAAAATAACTAAATAATTTAAAAAATTAAAATCATTTAAATATTTTTTTATAATTTTAAACGAGTAATTTCTAATAAAAATTTCTAAAAATAATATTATAAAAATATATTTTTTTAGTTAAACAAGTGCAATCTCAATCAAAAAATGTTGGAGGCTTCTAACGGATAATGGTCAGTACAACATTGTTTTTAATTGGATTGCTTTAACCTTTTTCGCATTTTGGAAGTAGTTATGTTATTTGAATATATTTATTTAGACACATTAATCAATATTTAGTAATTATAATTTAAATAAATATAAATTTCAGTTACATAAATAATGAATTGCTCTTCATTAACAAATATGTGATAATCACAATTCAAATAAATATAAATTTTAAATGAAAAATTGCACTTTATTCTTTTAATTATAGGTTATGTGCACCCCCGAATTTTTTTAAATATGTAAATTAATCCTTTTATTCATTTTTCTATCAATTATTAACAAAAATATCATATCTTCAAGAAAATTTAGGATATCAAATTACACATTTAGTAAAGTTCAGAGAGTTAATATACATATTTTTAAAGTTTAGGAATTAAACTGCATATAAATTATTGTTCAATGGGCTAAAACATAATTTTCTCATTTTAAATATATAAACGTAGAATCAATATACTAACTTCATAAATAGTATATATCAATTATCAGTTAACCTCATATTCCAAATTTATATAACATTTTATTTTTGGTCGGTGCATATTTATATAATTAAAATCATATTTGTTTGAACTATAATCACATGCCAATGATGCGTTCAAAAAGTAAATAAATAACATTTTTCTCTTAGAAGTGTAAATGAAAAATTATATGACCAATGTCATACGTCTTTTGGGCCTAAGCTGACCGATGTCTATGTCTACACACGTAAATGACGTGCTGTGGGCCCGAGGATGGTCACTCGTCATAACTGGCCCACTACTGCACAAACGGCCTCTCTCACCTTTTTACGAAGTGATTCAGACCAGCAAAAAGAGTGATTTATCCAATTGATCCAAATAAATAGTGTAAAATAATTTTACACTGTCAGTTAATAAAAATAATAAAAAATATTAACTCATATAAATAATTATTTATTATAATAAGAGATTTATCATAATTTCTTATTTTCTCCTATTTCTATTGATTGATAGTGCAAAATTATTTTACACTATCAATATATATCAATTAAACTTATTATTTTATCCATGACAAAAAACAGTTATTTATCTTAAGAGGATTTAATTTTAATGCATTATTAATATAAAATATTTTTATAGCATACATTTTAATTATTGTTTAAAATCAAATCTATTGTTGAAATCTAGATTATAGTTTACCTTTTTTATTATATTAATAATAAAAAATTACACATAATAAAATTAGAGTTTAATTGGTATGCATTGACAGTGTAAAACAATTTTACACTTTCAACCGATAAAAATAGAGAAAAGTGAGAAATCATGATAGCTCCCTTATTATAATGGATAATTCCTTATATGAATTAATATTTTTTACTATTTTTACTGGCTAGTAATATCAGTAGTGTATTGAAATTAAATTCATAAAATTATATAAAATTTTCACATAAAAAAAATCCTTTCTTATATAACAGCTTGCGAGGTACTTTCTTCAACTGTACACACCTTTTTAATTGTAGGATTCATGCACTCAGCCAACAATCATCTTTTGGTGGAACTAGACAACGAACTTTATAATAGCAAGACATCAACGGATAAAGCATGAATACTTTGGGAATCAAACTGCTAAAAACAGTAACACACATGCGGCCATGCCACGGTCTCTGAGTGAGCGCAAGTTCCGCTTAGTACGAACTTGAAAATAAAAACATAGTTAATGTCCATCCAAAAATAAAATAAAATTAGTTAATGCATGGTATAATAGTCTTCAGCAATTAATTATCATCAAGCAATCTCCTCCTGAGTCAGGCAACTTGTGCCATGACAAAACTCGTCATTTATTCTTTTGGATATCCTATCTTAGAAGCAGGAAAAGACACCATTCACTTCTATAAAATGCCGGCAGATATTTCATAATAATCTTTGGAATTAGCTCAAAACACCATCTCCTGGCTAAAGCAAAGGTCACAGTCACAGGCACAAAAAAGGAAAAAAGAAAAAAAAAAAAAAAGAATAATCGTGTATAGACAAAGTCATATGTTAATGTTCCCCATACAGTATGGAAGCTTGGAAGAATTACTTATTGAAAAGGAAAAAAATCTTGCAAGGATTATAATGTGCAAAGCAATTAATACTCCACAAAATAAGTTACCGAAAAAAAAAGAAAAAAGATCAAAGAAAGTAAGTGACCCATAAAATATTCATTAATCCAAAAAGGTAAGTAACTCATAAAATCAAGAGAAAATGCACGTCCAAAAGAGGACGCAATCATCTCAAGTATACCCGGATCATCACTGTCCTCGCTTTGCGTGCCGCGCCCTCTACATTTCATCATTTTCTTACATAATCATTCTTTCATTTTGTCGAGAAACAAACAAAAGTAAAACGTAAAAAAACCCGTTGTCTTTTTATTTTTTTCCTTCTCTTTTGTGTCGAAGCTCTGCGTTTGTGTTCCGCTAATGGATTCCGCTCCCGCGCAACGTCGTCTCAAAGCCATCCACGGCCACCTCATCTCCGCCGCCGATGCTCCGTACCTCCGACCGAATCCGACCGCCGGCGAGTTCGTCTCTGGTACACTCCTTCTTTCTCTCTCTCAGTGTTTCTCTTGGTCGCTTTTCGTGGTGTTAGTTACTGTGGAGAAGCGTAGTGCCAGTGGAAGATCCAATTCTGAATTCAGTGTTTTCGTTTTTTCTTTGTGAATAAGTATGATTTGTGCTTCTACATTGAGATGCAAAGAGAATATAGGCAAGTTAATGTGTTGTTGACTTGTGTTTGAAATTTTGGACACCTATGTATAATTTCTTATTTGTGATGATGAATCTGGATTTTCCTGCCTGGTGTTAATAAATCAAATAGGCAAAGCACAGAAGCAGTGAAGCGAGATATTCATATAATAGATAGTGTTGCATATATTTTCTTTCTCCATCCTTATAATGTTTCTGAATTTTATTTGGATCCATTTACGCCTTTTTTTGGAGACAATGGGAGGAGGCAACCTTCAAATTGCCAACACTTCCTGTTGTTTATTAATTATCTGAAGTTATGAACTAAGAATTGAGACAGGGCAGAGCTGACTAATTCTATGACCACTTGATCATATTACTTATAGCAGATTATATCAATAACACTGACGTTTGTGGGACTTTTGTCAGAACTATGAAATTTTCATATCCATTTCACCAACTAGTATTTTTATCTGCATGGTTTGTTGGTGTTATCATACTACATTGCTACTGTGTTCTCTGTCAGGCATATTATTGATGTCATTAGTTCTGATCTTTACTTGTAAGCAGAACAAGGGTACAGTGTCGTACTACCAGAAAAATTGCAGACAGGAAAGTGGAACGTATATAGGTATATTTTTCCATTGACCTTGATCTATGTTGTTATACGTCATTCTAGCCATTATTCAGATATTATTTAAATTCTTTTGTGCAGATCAGCACGTTCTCCTCTGAAGCTGGTGAGTAGTTTCCCTGATCATCCAGAAATTGGTACAATGCATGATAATTTTGTGTGAGCATCACTCCTTTTTCCCTGCAAAATTCACTTTCCAACTCCATTTGTTTGATGAGTAATATTAGTTGACAATACTTTGATCGGAATTTATTTTGCATACCTAAGAATATTTTATCTAAATCTTTAATCATAGGCGCTCAGTTGACACTTTTCGAGACTATAAATATCTGGGAACCCGAGTCCGTGCTGATGGAACAGTTGGGGAGTAAGCAGCTCAATTATCAGTCCATGATGCTTTATTGGCCTTCTTAGCTTATCTATTTGAATTTATTTATAACTTTCTCATCATTTCCGTTCTTACAACACGCTCAAGGTACAAGTGGATGACATTTGGAGAAGCAGGCACTGCACGGTCAGCTATAGGCTCTGGTTTGATTTATTATGGAATCCCAAAGGTTAATTGCTACTGCTATATTATAGTCATGCATTCGATTATTTATTTTAATTTAACACATAACCTTTGGTACATGTGTTCGCAGGGCTCTTGCATTGGCTTATATTTTAGTAATAGACCGGAGTGGCTCATTGTTGACCATGCTTGCTCTGCATATTCATACATATCAGTGCCTTTATATGATACTCTTGGTTTGTTGATTCTAATACGTTAGGCAACATTTTTTCCTTCATATTTACCTTGGCTTAACCTTTGGATATAACAGCAAGGAATTGTTCGCTCTGTAGGTCCTGATGCTGTCAGGTATATTGTTAATCATGCTCTTGTACAAGTTATATTTTGTGTGTCTCAAACACTAAATTCAGTAAGTATCTGTGACCTTCAACATATACTTAGTCACCTATGCCTCTTTTGTTTTGCTAGTCTAATGTATTTTACTTTCAATCTTCCTTTGTGAAACTTATGTACCTTTTCACCTGACCTTGCAGTTGTTGAGCTTCTTGTCAGATATTCCAACTGTACAACTAATTGTGGTATGTATGTATTTATGGCTAATTTTGCTACTAAATCCTCATTTACATGGTAATTCCATGCTGATTTTCAATTATTGTGCAGGTAGTTGGAGGCATGGATGATCATATTCCATCACTTCCAACATCAACTGGAGTTCAAGTTATTACATATTCAAATCTACTGAATCAGGTAATCTAATTTTTTCTGTGTCAAAAAATGTTGATTGTCTAGAGTAATGCATAACATGTTCATAGTCTATTATATGCTTTGCTGGAGTAGCTAGGAAGTGTCACATTTGTTGCATTCTTTCTCTCTTCTAATTTGCCTACCTACCTATCTATAAGTGTTACGCATCAGATCAATGTTATGTATCAGTGTCACAATTATTTTGAGTCAAATTTGTGGGCTTTAGCTGCTTTTTTTTTTTTGGGGGGGGGGGTGTTAAGGTATTTTTATATGTAAGATTCCTAGTATAAAAATTGGAAGTGCTATGTATCATAGTTATGCAGAGTCTTATTAGTGAAATGTTATTCTTTCCCATCTAATCCCTAAAGAAATTTCAACAAAAACACATGTATTTTTCATTTTCTAATTTTTCTTGGTACTAATATGATAATTGCATAGGTTTTTTTTTTCTATATTTGTAGTTGCTAATGATTTATGATTTTATTTATGCAATTAATTTGAGTTTGAAATGAAAAGAGAACTGCAAATATTGTGGTCTGTGATTGATTTTGTCTGCTGCTATTTAAGATATTTGTTACCTCATTGGTTTTCTGCCTTGGATTTAGGGATGCAGTAATCTTCAGGCCTTTCGCCCGCCAAAACCCGATGATGTTGCAACCATTTGCTATACAAGTGGTACAACTGGAACCCCAAAGGTGAGTAGGTACCTGCCAAATTACTATTTACTGTTTATGGCAGAGTGTTGTGTGCATGAAATGCTTTCCTTGCTTATAGTGGCTTTGTAAAGCATTTCTCATTCATCTTTCCAATCAACAAATTCTTGTCAGGGGGCTGTCCTGACCCATGGAAACTTCATTGCAAATGTTGCTGGGACCACTATGGACGAAAAATTTGGCCCGTCTGATGTGTGAGTTCATTTTAAATGCCTATCATGTATTTTACAATATTTATGGTCATTTTTGTCTCAGATAAAATATTCTAATAGGCCTTTGCTGGGTTTCTTTTTATTTTCAGTTATATATCGTATCTTCCTTTAGCACATATTTATGAACGAGCAAACCAAGTCATGACAGTATATTTTGGCATTGCAGTGGGATTCTACCAGGGGGTATGAATCTTGAACTAATTAGGTCTTTTTTTTTTTTACACTGTTTTAAAAGAATTTTGTGTGAATATCATTCTTTTCTGTGTTATACTGAAAAGGGTAGAAGACCTGCCAAACCTTCAAAAAAGGCCAATGGCATCAATTTTTCCAAGTAGTTGACTCCTCTTGGTGGGAAAATGTTTGGTTGTTGTTGCTACATTCTATTATAACTGTTTCATATTTGTAAACCCAAGGCCCTATCTTATCTGATGTTCAAAGGTAGATGTTTGAATTTTTTTTTTCTTTCTTTAAATAGAATTTTTTTTTCGGGGGTGTGGGGTGGGTGGGTTATATTAGAGTGGTTAACTTTTTTTCACTATGTAAGACTGACTCACTTATTTGTGACATTCGCTTGCAGGATAATATGAAATTAATGGACGATCTGGCTGCTCTAAGGCCTACTATCTTCTGTAGTGTTCCTCGGTTGTATAATAGAATATATGCTGGGTAGAGTAATTATACTATAGTTTTTAGAATTGTTCACAGGCTTCTGGTGTATCCATTGTGCCATTCAGTTGTATGGTTTTGTTTTGCAGTGTTCTTAATGCTGTTAAAACATCTGGTGTTCTGAGGGAGAGGCTATTTAATGCTGCATACAATGCTAAAAGGCATGCAATATTGAACGGTAAGGTTTATTACGTGAGCCATATTTTGCATAGTGTGCATTCATAGTTATTTTGCCTGATTTATTCGTTTTATTACATAATTGATTCCCATGATTTCCTTAAGATTGATCCTAATGAGTAATGATCCTTCAATCAAGGTGGTGCTTCTACTTTCCATTCATTGATAGTTCATAGTTGGAAAACTTGTTATTATTATTTTTTTAATAACAGACATGGCTAAAAATTGTAACTTCTTGGTTTTGGCTTAAAATGAATTTGTAACCTCAATTAGGAATAATTGATGTAGTAGTTTTTGCATATATCTCTTTGTCAGAGGCTCCCAATTCCTATGGAAGTGCTGCTTGTGGTTCAACTTGCATTTTTATTTAAGCTTTAATAATCTCTTAAATTTCATTTAGCGTACATGTTCTTTATTAGGAAAATCGGTGTTAATTTATTTATTTAGAGTCAGGTTCTAGATGGTGTGGTGTAAACTGTATAGATCAAATTTTCTTAGCTAACTTAGTAAATTTGACTTTGGTCTCAATGAATAGCTATTGCTTGATTTTGCTGAGAAATTGAGCATTATGTGCTATTCGACTGCCTGTCTATAAGGCATGCAGTTTTCATAATTTTGGTGGCTACCTGTTTAGTTACTTCCTCTCTCTCTCTCTTTGTCTCTTAAACTCATCCACTAGAAGCAAATGTCTTATGCCTCTTTATTTGTGCGGCTGTATGTGCTCTAGTATAAAAGAAAACTTACTTTCAAATTCTATCTTTTGATCTATTTCAGGCAAGAACCCATCGCCCATGTGGGACAGATTAGTTTTCAACAAGATAAAGGCAAAGCTTGGAGGACGAGTTCGTCTTATGGTGTCAGGTGCCTCACCTTTATCACATGATATCATGGAATTCTTAAAGATGTAAGTTTTTGCATAACATGGATATACATTGCTAAGGAGGATTATCCTCCTCCTTTTTTCAAAAAAAAAAAATTCCTGGTCCAATGATGTTTTACAATAACTTCACAGTTGTTTTGGTGGTCGGGTGACTGAAGGATATGGAATGACCGAGACTTCCTGTGTTATAAGCTGTATTGATGAAGGTGACAACCTTGGTGGTCACGTTGGCTCTCCTAATCCAGCTTGTGGTGAGTAATTGATATGAGTTTCATGGTTGGGATTTGAACACTTTTCCCTGGGAACTGCTAGTTCAAAAGAATTGAAAATTGATGTCTTTTTTAGTTCATATTGGCTGTTGCTTAGGTGCCAAGCACTAAGAGGTTTGTTCCTTTTGTTTCAGAGGTAAAACTTGTGGATGTTCCAGAAATGAACTATACATCTGATGATCAGCCCTATCCCCGTGGTGAAATTTGTGTTAGGGGTCCCATTCTTTTTCAAGGTTATTATAAAGACGAAGCTCAGACGTAACTCCCTTGCCTGCTCTGTGGTTCTTATAAGTGAAATATACTTTATTGCTGTTTAAAATATGCCTGAATATTGAATCAAATTGATCAGGAGGGAAGTCATTGATGAAGAGGGATGGCTGCATACTGGAGATATTGGGACATGGTTACCTGGGGGTCGTCTCAAAATTATTGATAGGTGGGGTACGATAATTCCAATTGTAATATGTAACTTGATGCTAACCCTGTTTGATTCCTCTGTCCCCAAGCATTCTCTGTTCTCAAGCATTCTCTGTTCTCTATCTTCAGTCACTGCTTTGTTCAGTAAGTGCTATTCTGTGAGACTTGTAACTGTGTACTGGCTCCATTTAACTTTTATGTATTCAACTTCAACTAGTCAAGTTGCAGGCTTACAATCCCTAGCTTGCTGTCTACCTTCTAAACCAACAGTACTAGATAAACCGTTTGTTCTATTTACTTTCTTTTTCTTAAGGCTTTATTTTCCATACAGCACAATGAAGTTTGTTTATTTACACAATTGGTAAATATTTCACAGAACTTAAAATTAAGGTCGAGGTAGTCAAAAGTAAATAATGTCTTTCATTTATTTATGGAAGAAAAAGTAATATGAAGTAGTTAAAATAAGAGTATTATTTACAATTATTTGTGAGTTTGTGACTATTGATTTATTTCATCTTATTATTTCATATGAAAACCATATTTAATAATCTAAAAAATATTTTTTATTAAAATTTATGACTATTAGAAGACTTTTGTATTGATTATAAAGTTTTTGGTGTCAAAATCATGATCTTTATGCCAATTGTGTAATTGTTTCATTTTCTACCAAGGGTGTGCAATTAACTCTTTTGTGATCTACATAATGATGTTGTTAGGACCCCAATTGTATATACTGATGAAAATGTTGCCCATGTCCCTTGTAATATTACCCCAAGTAATTCTG
The DNA here is from genome assembly GCA_031439595.1 of Pterocarpus santalinus. Taxonomy (NCBI): domain Eukaryota; kingdom Viridiplantae; phylum Streptophyta; class Magnoliopsida; order Fabales; family Fabaceae; genus Pterocarpus; species Pterocarpus santalinus. The sequence continues at coordinate 1,160,339 of CM062531.1, forward strand.
TTTTACCTTATGATAAGGTTTATACTAGAAAGAATAGAAAGAGGGAGGCTGTACGGACCAGGGGTGATGGCCAAGAAAGGATGGGAGGGACTTGTAACTAACTTTGCCTAGCTGGCAAGGTTAGTGGGGAAAGGAGTGCATTACTTGATTACATGTGGGATGAGGTGGAGAGTATTTGTGGGGCGGGGAGAGTCTTTGAGGAGCAGCTCGGATAGTTGGACATAGAATAGACTCGGGAGGTGCTAGGTCTCTCGAACACCTAGTTTGTTTCTCATACACATGTTCTTCTTCTTTTTCTATAAGCGAATATACAATGAAGGAGAGTTGATACTACTCTAGTAATCTCTTTTCCTTGAAATTCATATAGCTCTTGTTCTTTGATTCCATTTACCTGATACCAGTTCTTACAACTGGTACCAGAGCCCTCGATCTTGGGAGCTCTGTGAATGGTGACCCACCTTGTATTTGCAATGGAAGCTAGATTGGGTGATGTGGAGGCGAAGGTTGGCGGAGATGCGAGGAGGAGAATGTTCGGCCATGGCACATCTAGCTGAATCGACCGCGGCGTGATTGATCAAGCGAGGCCTTGATCGGGCTCGGCGGTCGAGACCGAGACGACGGCGGTCGGGACTATCGGCCGTGAAGGGTGGACCTCGGAATGAAACTAACGGCGAAGACTCGCTTCGAGGCAAGGCGAGAGTCACGCAGGAAGGGGCGGCAGCGGCGACCACTTTCGAGATGGCGGAGCGAATCGCTGACCCGCGAAGGGTGGAGTCGGTCGGAAAAAGATCTCCTATTTTCTCTGGAGCCGTCTGCGAGGGTGGCTAGTCGCGAGCTGAGCGTTACGCCGGTGGCTCGGAGTTGATTCACGTGATCGACTTGATTTGGCATTGTTGGCCATGGAGGACGAGGCCTTGGCGTGGTATGAGTGGTGGGAGGAACAAATCGAGTTCCCATCATGGCGGAGGTTTAAGGAGGACCTACTCCGTGATTCCAACACAGGGGCGACCCAAAACCCCATGGGGCCGTTGTTGGGCGTAAGCAACGAGGCTCGGTGATCGCGATGCAAGTAGGGAAATTCGGCGGTTGCAAGGGCCAAGAAGAATATGGACCGGAGATACTCATGTGCATCTTCATGAGCGGACTCAAGAAGGAGGTGAAAGCGGAGATGGCGGTGGGTGAGTTTCGGAGCTTGGCGAAATGATGGATCGCGCTCTTGAATTGAGCAGAAAGTGCTTGGGTGGATCTTTGGGAGTGAACCCAGGGAGGGAAAGTGCGAGTGGACCCTCAAGGGGCGAACGTTTAGACCTCGACCTTGGATCAAAAATAGTACGGAGGATTACAAGGGAATGTGTCGAAGAGTGAAGCTGGCCGGTCAGAATAGACCCCAAAATGGGTAAGAGGCATCAAGGAGGACCCCAAGGAAGTGGGCTTAGTGGCAGCAGGTAGTCCTTAGAGGCGAGAACCCGGTGGCATTAGAAGGCTGTCTCATGAGTTGGCAGGAAAGGCGAGAGAAGGGTTGTGCTTCCGATGTGGGGACAAGTGGAATCGAGCACGTTTGCGACTTAGCCATTTCGGTGATTTTAATGGAAGAAGGAGTGGAAGGGAATGTTGGAGTTGAAGAACCAGAAATGCCACTAGAAGAGGAGGTGGAAACAGAATTAAGGGAGCTTCAGTTGTCATCATTTAGCTATTGGGGGTTAACTTCAAACAAGTCACTCAAGGTGTGGGGAAAGATTCAAGGAGAGCAAGTGGTAGTGTTGATAGATTAGAGGAGCCCACTTGCCAACTTTATTTCTGCTAAAGTGGCGGAGAAGCTACAATTGCCAATAGAAAAAGTGCAGGGGTTCAAGGTAGAGGTAGGGAATGGAGCCATTGAAGAGGGGTTTGGAGTGTGTAAGGGAATAGAATTGCTAGTGCAAGGTATAAGCATTGTTCAGAACTTCTTTGTATTAGAAATGGGCAGGTCCGAAGTGGTTTTGGGGGTGGATTGGTTAGCTGGGTTGGGAAACTTTGTAGGCAACTATAGAAATATGACACTAAGCTGGATGGAGAAGGGTAGCAGAGTGTTATTGAAGGGTGATCCCACCTTATGCAAGAGCAAATCCTCTTGGAAGGCTGCTTTGAAGGCTCTCAGAGCTGAAGGTGAAGGCTATTTGGTGACAATGGTGCAGGATGAGACAGCAGAGAAGGAAGGCTCAAGATTATCTGAGCTAGTGCAGGGCTTATTGGCTGAATATGAAGACTTGTTCCAAGCTCCACGGAGTTTACCGCCCAGGGAACAGGACCATGCTATCATACTGAAGGAAGGAGCTCCGATTCCTCACATCCGGCCCTACAGGTACCCCCATTATCAAAAGACTGAAATTGAGAAGATCATAGATGAGATGATGCAATCTGAGATTATAAGGCCTAGTACTAGCCCGTTCTCTAGCCCGGTGATTTTAGTTAAAAAAAAAGATGGAGGGTGGCGTTTTTGTGTGGATTATAGAGCCTTGAACAAAATCACCATCCCCAATAAATTCCCAATTCCAGTTATTGATGAGTTATTAGATGAGTTAGGAGATGCAAGAGTCTTCTCTAAGCTGGATTTGAAGTCTGGTTATCACCAGATCAGGATGAAGAAGGAAGACATCCCCAAAACAGCTTTCAGGACACATGAAGGGCATTATGAGTTTCTAGTCATGCCTTTTGGACTCACTAATGCCCCCTCAACCTTCCAAGCTCTCATGAATCAGGTGCTGAAACCTTTTTTGAGGAAGTTTGTCCTAGTCTTCTTTGATGACATATTAGTATATAGTTCCAATCTTGAGTTGCATCTCACACACCTTCAGAAGATTTTTGAGATCTTGAGGATTCATGAATTATATGTCAACAAGAAAAAGTGCTGTTTTGCACAATCCCAAGTCGAATACCTGGGGCACATCATTTCAGGAGAAGGAGTAGCTGCTGACCCCAAAAAAATCCAAGATATGGTGGATTGGCCGGTACCAATAGACTTGAGGGGTCTAAGAGGATTCTTGGGGTTGACGGGGTATTATAGGAGGTTTGTGGAGAACTATGGGAAGATTGCTTGGCCACTAACCCAACTGCTTAAGAAGGATAGCTTCAAGTGGGGGGAGGAGGCCCAACAGGCCTTTGAGAAGTTGAAAACGACCATGACCACGGTGCCAGTGTTGGCTGTCCCATCATTCGTCCAGCCTTTTGTGATCGAAACTGATGCATCTGGGAAAGGAATTGGGGCTGTTTTGATGCAGGGGGGGAGACCTATTGCATATATGAGCCAAGTTTTATCTGAACGAGCTCAAAGCAAGTCTGTCTATGAGAGAGAATTGATGGCCATAGTCTTAGCAGTGCAGAAATGGCGACATTACTTGTTGGGGCAACATTTTGAGGTGTATACAGACCAAAAGAGTCTGAAATACTTGCTGGATCAAAGAATTGTGGGAGAGGACCAGCAGAAATGGATGACCAAGCTGCTTGGGTATGACTTTGAAATCAAGTATAAGGCAGGGAATGAAAATGGAGTGGCTGATGCCTTATCTAGAAGACTTCAATATTCTGCCATCTCTATTGTTAATGTTGATGAGTGGACAGATTTGGAAACCGAAGTCCAAGCAGATGCAAGGTTAAGGAGTATCATTCAGGACTTGTTGCAGGGAGATGACTCTCACCCGGGATTTGAATTGAGAAAGGGAAGGTTGTACTATAAGGGTAGAATAGTGATCGCCAAGGAATCTGCAAAAATTCCTCAGATCCTACGAGAATTCCATGACTCTAACATGGGAGGTCATTCTGGTTTTTTTCGAACTTACAAGCGGATTTCGGGCTTAATGTATTGGGAGGGCATGAAATCACGTATCCAATAGTATATTAAGGAGTGTGATGTGTGCCAAAGAAATAAGCATCAAACTCTTTCACCTGCAGGGCTCTTACAACCACTCCCAATTCCAGGCAATATGTGGACTGATGTGACTATGGACTTCATAGGCGGGTTGCCTAAGGCGATGGGGATGGATACTATAATGGTGGTAGTTGATAGGATGACGAAATACGCCCATTTCTGCCCTCTAACACATCCTTACACTGCTAAGGATGTTGCTGCCATATTTGTCAAGGAAGTGGTTCGCCTCCATGGGTTCCCAAATTCGATTGTCTCGGATCGTGACCGGGTGTTCATGAGTAAGTTCTGGACAGATCTCTTTAGAATGGCAGGGACCAAACTGAAATTTAGCTCAGCCTACCACCCTCAAACTGACGGGCAAAGTGAAGCGGTCAACAAGTGCCTTGAAACTTATCTCCGCTGTTTCACAGGTTCTAAACCTCGACAGTGGCCTAAGTGGCTTCATTGGGCTGAGTATTGGTATAATACCAATTACCATGGAGCTATTCGCATGACTCCCTTTAAGGCTCTATATGGAAGGGACCCTCCTATGCTTCTAAAGGGGGAAAAAGAATCCACGGTTGAGGAGGTTCATGTGCTCATGGAGGAACGAAACCAGATGTTGGATGAGTTGAAATTCCAACTAGAAAGGGCTCAGAACCGCATGAAGTCTTATGCAGATCGTAAGAGAAGAGAGGTGGAATACCAAGTTGGGGACAAGGTTTACTTGAAGCTGCAGCCATATAGGCTCCAGACACTGGCAAAGAGGATCAACCAAAAGTTAAGTCCTCGATACTATGGCCCTTATGATATTATAGAGAAGATAGGACCTGTTGCTTACAGGTTGGAGCTTCCAGCTGACTCTAGAGTCCATCCTGTTTTCCACATCTCTCTGTTGAAGAAATGTGTCTCTCGGAATGTACAAGCCCAACCTCTCCCAGCTGCTCTTTCCGAAGGGTGGGAACTGCAGGTGCAACCAGAAAAAGTCCTTGCAAGTCGTTCCAATTCAGCAGGCCAGTTGGAAGTATTAATCAAATGGCAGGCTCTACCTGATTTCGAGAATTCGTGGGAGCTGGCAGTGGACATTCAGAAGCTATTCCCTTCTCTCCACCTTGAGGACAAGGTGGATTTCGAAGGAGGGGGTGTTGTTAGGACCCCAATTGTATATACTGATGAAAATGTTGCCCATGTCCCTTGTAATATTACCCCAAGTAATTCTGTTTTACCTTATGATAAGGTTTATACTAGAAAGAATAGAAAGAGGGAGGCTGGCACGGACAAGGCTGATGGCCAAGAAAGGATGGGAGGGACTTGTAACTAACTTTGCCTAGCTGGCAAGGTTAGTGGGGAAAGGGGAGTGCATTACTGATTCTGTTGTGGGATGAGGTGGAGAGTATTTGTGGGGCAGGGGAGAGTGCTGAGGGGGCAGCTCAGATAGTTGGACATAGAATAGACTCAGGAGGGTGCTAGGTCTCTCGAACACCTAGCTGTTTCTCATACACATGTTCTTCTTCTTTTTCTATAAACGAATATACAGCAGAAGGAGGGAGTTGATACTACTCTAGTATTAATCTCTTTTCCTTGAAATTCATATAGCTTCTGTTCTTTCATTCCATTTATCTGATACCAGTTCTTACAGATTTCTAGAGTAGTTTCTTTAATAGCAAAATGCTAGTGCAGAACATTATAGCTAAAAGAAGAGGAAAACACATTTCTCTTTATCATCATTCTGACATACAGGTGGAGCAAGCTTTACTACCAATTGTTTCATGTGATATTTTTAAGATTAGGTGTCCACTATTCCCTTGTTTCTGCCTCCCAGTTTTATTGAGAAGTTATACAAGATTTCTGAGTGTTATACCATGATGATATATCTTACTCCTGAAGTTCTCAGCACACTGCACACTTATCACAATTATGGCTAGATTTGTCAAGCATGTGAATCAAAACTTTGCATTTCAATATAGGAAGAAGAATATCTTTAAGTTGGCACAAGGCGAGTACATTGCTCCAGAGAAGATTGAAAATGTGTATGTCAAATGCAAGTTTGCTGCACAGTGCTTTGTGTATGGTAAGGAATTAGTCTTACAAATTTGGTGTGTGTGCATGTGGAATCCTCTCTCTCTCTGCCTTCATCCCTCTCTGGCTTCATGATGCTTCCTTTTCCTTTCATAGGTGATAGCCTAAATTCTTCTTTGGTAGCTGTTGTTGCTGTGGATCCTGATGTCTTGAAAGCATGGGCTGCTTCAGAAGGCATAATGGTAATTTAACCTTTTTCTTGGAAAAGAAATTAGTTCAATTCAAATGCATTGGCTGAAAGGGTGTTATCTTAACTGCCAATAGAGGAATTGATAGCCCTGTTTTGCATGCATTGTGCAATTTTGCAAAATTCGTGAATCATGCCTGTTCTTGACTGTGTTCTTGTCCTATATTTGAGCAAGCTGTTAATGTTATAGTTGGGAGACCAAGCACAGTTATTCTGTTTGAGAATTGAATTTTCTAAGGTTGATATTTTCTTCGCAGAAATTATATATATATAGAAGATAATGACCCTCATCAATGACTTCCTTTTGATGCTGTCTCTTTCAAAATCACGCAATAAATTATAGTTTTCTGAGATGTACAATTTAGGATGGTTATGTTTATGCCAGTTCCTATCCTTGTACAGAGGTCTTATTTTTGATAGAACACAAATGGTCAGTGTACTTTTTGAAAAAATGGGAGTTAATGCTATGTTAAAATTTTTAAAAAGCCAGCCTGTGTTGTCTTGAAATCGAGAAGTGAGGGCCCTTAAATGAAATTTACAGTAATTCTTCTCATAGTGCTGCAACGTGTGGGTGCTGATTTTAGAAAGCAATATGCTACAGTAACATAGTTTTGTGGGCATGGTTGCAGCATAATGATTTAGCACAACTTTGCAATGATCCAAGAGCAAGGGCTGCTGTCTTGGCTGACATGGATGCTGTTGGACATGAAGCTCAGGTAAGTTATTCATTTTATGTCAAGGTTACCTGCTTAATACGCCTCAGCATTTATAAATATTAAATATCACTATCTTAATTTGATGCCCTTCAGCTTAGAGGTTTTGAATTTGTAAAAGCTGTCACTTTGGTGCCTGAACCATTTACAATGGAAAACGGTCTGCTGACTCCTACATTCAAGGCGAGTGTTAAAAGTCCTGAGATTTACCTGATTGTCGTTTCAAGTTTCAACTAGTTAAGTGACACTAAATCATGCCTAACATATTTGCCTCCTAATTTTCCAGATTAAGAGACCTCAAGCGAAGGAATACTTTGCAAAAGCAATATCTGATATGTACAGTGAGCTTTCAAAAACTGATTCTTCTCAGAAATCGTTGTGATACTTGGTGACCATGAGTAGACAAAAGAAGATGGATGACCGAGTGCCTCTCATCGGAAGCTTCTTCAAGCATTCGCCTCATAATAATAGCATCTTGGAGGGTGACATTTTAGAAGCATCTTTTTGGAAAGATCCTAATAGTTGTTGTTGTACTTGTATCGTTTCACAAATAATGCGGAAATCCGATTTAACATTCGTAGTATTCGCTGTGTCCACACATGGGACAAGGTTTAAATGTTGTTGTAGTAGTTTCACTTTGTTGTAGTTCTTTCGGTATTATTTTTGACAATAAGATGATGCATTACTATTTGGGCGATACCTCGGTACTTATCAGCAACGGTGGACTGCTGTCTCATGATTATTAATTTGATTCTAAAATGCCAATAGAGAATGCCCGAGAAAAATTATGTTAGCTACTAAGAGGTGTGTCGAATCGGGCTGAATTAGTCAGATTTTTAGTAGCACAATTTAGATATCGATGGTTCCATCCTGACTGAAAAAAAAAATGCTACTAAGAAAGGTGCCAGCGGATGAGTAATGTATTTAATGTTGAACTTCCCTGAAGATACAATTACCACCATAGCTTTGTGTTATCATAACAGTTATTGGTGTCATTTGTAATTAACAACATTGGGTCCTTAGTAGAGTATATATCGGTCCACTTTGTCAGGCGCATGAAACGTGGTCCTGAAAATCTCGGGGACCGACCATTTTTTTTGCTTCGGTGGGCCAGCAAATCGAAATTCATCAGAATGACTTTATAACGGAAATTCCTATTCATAATCCAATATGATCATGGGACAACGACTTTTGCTTTTTAAATAGTGCCCTGGCCGCTAGGTCTAGTTAATCGAGCATTTGATGTTCTAAAAACTATTGACTATTTATATGTGAAGTGGGATAGGTTAACTTGGAATTAGGAGTTAAAACGTAGAACAGGAACTTATTAAGAAAATTTACAAATCTATCAAGAAAATCCGAATGAAGAGCCCTTACTAACATTTTGAGTATCCTCAATTATCGACCAAAACCTTGGAGTCACTTCCCTGTTAGTTTCTAGTCATTTCTCAAAATGTGACTTCAATTCTCTAAAATTACCGAAACCCCTAATAAAGCCATTTTAAAGCAATTTACGTGCCCAATAAAATTAACCAGAAAGCATAAAGATTTTAGTTTTATTGCATACAGGATTGTCTTTCTTTATTTTAGTTATATTTGATGATAATTCGCTGCCATTTCAGACATAAAACACTTGTTAGTTGTGAACCACGTATCCCCACCAAAACCAAAAGGTGGCATCCAAATTTTAGAACATCATGTATATATGTAAATGTATATGTATATATGCGACGTGTCACATCTACCATCCAACTAAATTAATAGTAAAAATCAATTTAATTATTGAATAATTGATTAAAAAAAAGGGAAATGTCAATAATAAGTGGACTTGGGATTAGTTCCACAGTTTGTGTTGAATGTTGGTGCTGTGCTCGGCGGTAAGTCCACCTCACGTCGCAGAAGACTTGCAAGTTACGAACCCCTACAGCGGCACCCCACAGCTACCTCAACAAGGAGTAAGATCCATCCGTCGATCTAAATTTTTTGTCGTTTTTTCTTTTGGTTAACAAATTTTTTGTCTTTGACACCAACAAGTTGGAAAGTCTATAACGTAGGCTTATACGTATTTGAAACTTGCTCCATGCCTTTTTTATTTTGGTTTTTGGTCTTCGGCTCTAAATCGTTTTGCTTGCTAGCAACGTTGGTACGCGATTCACAATTCACAGTCAACAACGCACCATCGAAACGGAAAACGACATAACAACAGAGAAAAAGAGAGTCGTTTGCTGTTCTACGACACTGTGCTGCTTGTTTCCCTGGATTGATTCGCAATTGCTGCGGAATTTTGAAGCGCGAGCGAGCTGATCCCGTGCGAAGAGGATTTTCTGATGCGACTGAATCTGGAACTTGGAGGCTATTCCATTCAGGTTTGGGGATTCTAGGTTTTCTGATTGAGGAGAGAAGTTTCGGTTTCTGAATTCTGATCGAGGATGCTGTCCAATCACCTCCAAAACGGCATGGAAACGGCGAGGCACGTTTGGTCGCGGATTCCCAACTCGGAAGAATCGCAGTTCCTCGACGACGCCGTTGGGCTCTTGAAGAAGAGCGATGGATGTGGCGTTGAGAGCCTTGACTATGAGGTCATCGAGAATTTTGCGTATCGGGAAGAACAGGTTTTTATTATTACTATTATTATTATTATTATTTTCCATCAGGATTCTGATTTTTTTTTTGGTTTAATTTAATTATTGTTGTTCAATTATAATGAAATGATGTTGGGGTGTGCTTTGAGATTTGTAGGCGCACAGAGGGAAGCTGTATGTGAGTTATTTGCTGGTGGTGAAATGGCTTTTCGCCTTGCTCATCGGCATTGGTACTTTCCTCCATTTTTGTTCAGTGCTTTTTGAATGCTAACGCACTTTTTTGGTTTCATTCTTCCGTGCATTGATTTTGAATTGTTATGCTTTTGTTAGTTATTGAGAATCGCAATTTTATTTTTATTTTTAATTTCTGTTTAAGGGGTTGGTCGTTTTTTGCATAGATATCTCAATTAATTTGGTGATTATAGTAAGCACATGCCAAGAGAAGTATTTTCATGGCTAGGATTTGCATTGGCAGGGAGAATGGATTAATTTTCAGTACTCGATCACTTGATGTTGGATCTGTTGGTTCCTTCAAGGCTTCACATCTAATATTTCCATAATTATATATTTTTTCATTAGCTGGCGCCTTTATATGCTGCGCTACCCAGCATTTGGGGAAGTTGCGTAAAATTGTTATTCACAAAGGGTAAAAAAAATAAAATAAAATAAAATAAGGCATGACGCAAGCATGAAGCTTTGGAGCTCAGAGTTGTTTGAAAACTCAATCAAGTTTCCTTTTTAAGCAGTGAAAATCATTTATTCATAATTGCTGATAACGTACTATCTAACCAAAAATAAATTCAAGTGGGTGAAAATGTCCTGTGAAAATGTCCTTTGAGAAATGAAAGAAGACTTCCATCTCCAAGTTTTACTTAGATATAGTTCGCTTCTTTTTGTGTGTGTAGAATACTTTCAGCAGCAATTCTTTCCTTACTTAAATCATTTAATGATGCTAGTTTCCCCATACTCTTGTTTGTTTGATTCAATTGCAATTGTAATTGTTTACGTTAACACACATTGAAGACTAAATTTTCATAGCTAAGACTTAAGTAATTTTTTGGGCTAAATTTTCAGTTTTACCAAACACACATTTAGTTTGAGTCGCATCCCACATGTTTTTTACACTAACTTTATAGCTCTTTCTGTTCCCAACAATTTGTTTCTTAACACACGTCTTTCTTTTCAATTGCTTGCAGGCACTGGACTTGCTGCTGTTTTCATCAACCTGTCTGTTGAAAATTTTGCTGGCTGGAAGTTCTCATTGACATTTAATATAATTCAGAAGTCATACGTTGCTGGCTTTCTCGTATATGCCCTGATCAACTTGGGTTTGGTGTTTTCCTCTGTATATATTATCACACAATTTGCACCAGCAGCTGCTGGATCTGGTATTCCTGAAATCAAGGGTTACTTAAATGGTGAGATAAACTTTTCAAGTGTTTCTGGGTTTGTGTTGAATGTTGATCCAGCTTCTCCAAAAGTTCTTTATATGCTGAGAGTGTGGATTTTGAATAATGTTCAGGGGTTGATATTCCTGGGATCCTTCTTCTGAGAACTTTGATCGGAAAGGTATGAGGGATTGCCTTTTTTTGTGGTTTTTTTAATTTTTAGAAATATGTGGTTGTCTGTTAATTGCAAGATTCTTCTTTTGTGCTACAGATATTTGGCAGCATTGGTTCAGTGGGAGGAGGCCTTGCTTTGGGTAAAGAAGGTCCTCTTGTCCATACTGGTGCTTGTATTGCTTCTTTGCTTGGACAAGTATGTATGTACTACTCAATATATTTTAGTATTTATTCAGTATGTTAAAAGTAGGGTATTCACATAGTAGATGCCTTAGATCTTTCAGTGTCTCTTTTCAATACTTTATTTAACTTAAATAATTAAATGAGTCTAAAAAGTGAACAATACCACGTGATGTGTCCATTGGATTTTAACTGACCATTTAAATGAACTGTGGTTTATACTTAATTAACATATGCACAGTTTATTGCCTGAAACATCCTCAGTGTGTTACTGTACCCTTGGCAATTCCTTTGTATCCTAACATGATAAATGAATTCGTGCTGGCCCAATTTCACCCCAAAATTAGTGATGGAAGTCGGGCCAACCCAGTGTCAGTCAAAAAATCATGACAAGGCTGGCCTGATTCCAGCCCAAAATTAGTAATCAGTTCAGCCCAATTTTGATCCTGAACCCATAGAGGAAGAAGTATGACTCTTCATAGCTACATATTATTAATTTGAGAAACATCTAAAGGTTCAATGCACTGTTTCTGTGGCTCAGTTCATCATCCAGTTTAGTATTTGTGTATATTACAGAGGTGAGGTACTGTGTTCTGTGTAGTTTGCATTTGTATATTTCACCATGGATATCCACTTTCTGACATGGTGGTAATAAAGTTCATCACCACAAAGGACTTCACCTTGTGAAGTCAAGTTCTTGTGTGATTTTTATTGTATATTAGATACGTTTGTATGTATGGAAGAAACTGAAATAATCTTTTGATGTCATGTCTTGAGCAGGGTGGTTCCACTAAGTATCATCTAAATTCAAGGTGGTTTCAAGTATTCAAAAGTGATAGGGATCGTCGAGATCTTGTAACCTGTGGGTGTGCAGCAGGAGTTGCTGCTGCATTTAGAGCTCCTGTTGGTGGTGTATTGTTTGCATTGGAAGAGGTTACATCTTGGTAAGGAATTCTTGATCACATGGTTCCATTTGCTTAGAAGCAAGTGCAGTAAATTATTCATCCAATTTATTTGTGTGTTTTAATTTGTTTCTTGTGTTCTTGAAGGTGGAGGAGTCAACTCATGTGGCGTGTCTTCTTCACTTCTGCTATTGTGGCTGTTGTAGTGCGAACTGCAATGGGGTGGTGTAAGAGTGGAAGCTGTGGACATTTTGGGTCAGGCGGATTCATAATATGGGATATATCAGAGTTAAGATCTGAGCTTTCACCTTTTTCACTGTCAGTTGAGTATTAAGGTTTTGTTTTTTCCATTCCCCTTCTTGACTGGTTTTATTTTTAGTGGTCAAGAGGATTATTCCTTTGCAGAGCTATTGCCAATGGCTATTATTGGGGTAATTGGAGGTCTGCTAGGTAGGAATTTTTGCCCTTATTTTGCACTTGAATTTGAGTTGGCCTTGGTTCATCTGTTAATTCTGTCAATAATTTGCAGGAGCTTTATTTAACCAGCTTACATTTTATATTGCTGCTTGGCGTCGGAATCATCTGCATAAAAAAGGGAGCCGAGTCAAGGTATGTTGTTGGTTTTGATTCAATTGTTATCTGCCTCTGCTTCCTTAGAATAAGGAAAATAAAGAAGGTGGAAAAGAAATTAGGTAAGAAAAAAAAAAAAGGTAACAAAAGAATGAAAGAACTGAACTCAATTGAAGAAAGTGATTATTATTGATATTTTGTTGTTTATTATGCCAGTGGTACCTTTTTCCTCTCACTTGTCTGTTCACATTTTGCTCATTTCCATCCTTCCTCTGAACTGCAGATTATTGAAGCATGCCTCGTCTCCCTTTTAACATCAGTTATTTCATTTGGCTTGCCGCTTCTAAGAAAATGTAGTCCATGCCCTGAATCTGATCCTTCTTCTGGTATTGAATGCCCACGACCTCCTGGAATGTATGGGAATTATGTAAATGTAAGACTGTTGGTTTTATATTGTTTCTTTGATGTCCTTCATTTTCTTCTTATTTAATTTTCTGAATTTGAAATTTTGAATCATGTTGATCTTAATTTTCATGTTTTTATACTACTTGATGACAGTTCAAACAGGGAGGGACTGGGGGGTGATATTAACAATGGAGCACTTTGATATTGTTTCTTATTGTGAAATAGAATGTCTCATTTAGTCTTCTTTTGATGAAAGCACCAATTTTATTAGAGGGAAAAAAGAAAATTACAGTTATCCTAAAATTTGAAGAAAACAGTGAGCTTAAAGATGCTCAAAACTAAAGCAAAAAATAAAAGCTTCATAACTCATTAAGGTTTTTATGTCCATTTGGGTGGAAAAGGGGTAGGACTGTAGGTCACCAAAGAGAAGGCATTTAATGCTCGTTTCAAAAGCCTTTGGCCCTCTTACCTTCTGTTGTGAGAGTTGATGTTCTTCTAAATTTAACTTCTTTCTAAACATAATTTAGATTGCACTTTTGGACTTAATAACTTTTGGAGATTCCATTGTAATTTTCTGCTTTTTGCAGTTCTTTTGTAGCAAAGACAAGGAATACAATGATCTTGCAACCATTTTCTTCAATACACAGGTTTTGAATGAACTGGAAGTCATAGTTTGCTTTTCGTTTCTTGTTACATTTCATTGAGTTACTTCTCTATTATTTCAGGATGATGCGATAAGGAATTTGTTCAGTGCAAAAACAATACATGAGTACAGTTCCCAAAGTTTATTAACCTTTTTGGTATTGCACTCTTGCTTACTGCTTTGGACTTTGAATGCATTAGACTTTATGTTTAGATGTTTTCTATGTTATGATTGAATAGAAATTTTTGGAATATATATGGTCCTATCCATTAAATTTACTACAGGAATTCTGGTTGATTTATCTTCATGTTCCCATATTGAACAGAGTTGGCACTTGGCACTGTTGATGCTTTGCGTGTTTATATTGTGATTATGTTCTTTGTTATGTGGCAGGTTATGTTTTATGCCTTAGCGGTGGTGACGTTTGGTACTGCTGTGCCAGCTGGTCAATTTGTCCCTGGTATAATGATAGGATCAACATATGGACGTCTAGTTGGCATGTTTGTTGTAAAATATTACAGAAAGCTCAACATTGAAGAGGGAACGTGAGTGTGTTGCTAGTTGATTTTCTTTAAATTCATGGTTAACAAGATATACTTTTCCTTCCTACTATAGATAAGTTGGCTCTATTCTTAGAAGCCATTTATTTTATCAATTAATCAATCTTCTATGTTGTTTTCGGGGTAATACATGCTTCCCATCCTCCATTCCTTCATATCCATCTTGAAGATGTATTCCCTCTTTGAAGAGCTGACTGACAAAATGAACAGTGACATCTTGGTTAATCCTAAACTAATTTGCTATTAAGCAGATCTAATTCTCTTCATCCAGCGGGAGCAGTGTCTTTTTAATTCATCTTCATATCTAACATTTATATTTTCATTGTTTCTCTCCTGTCTATATTTTCCTATTGTTACATATTCTTGATACCTTGGATATATTGCCAAATAAATTTCAAGCAGTGCAAAGTGTTGTTCTTAGATAAAATTTCCTTCACAATTGTGTTTTCGAGCTCCGAGGCCACTTCTCTCTCTCTTTTTTTTTTGTGGTTATTTTGGGAGGGCGCAATATATTTTTCTTTGTTTTTCTTTTTCATTTGTTGTCCTTTGACCTTGTATAGCTCCTTAAATGCTCCTTTGTTTTTCCGTTTCTGTTTAGGGTTGATTTTTTTTTTTTTTTTGGTGGGGTTTTTTTAACCAACTCTGTTGCGGTGGGTTTCTGCTACATTTGCTACTGTAATACTAGGGATTGTCTGCTAAACAACTTGATTCACAAACCAACAAAAATTTTAAAATGTGAAATTCAGCAGCTATGGCTATTATTGAAGTATTACCTTTTTCAAGTTTTGTTTCAATAAGATGCTGCACATACATGATCTGCTTATCTGGCACTTCTGCTGTTGGTTTATATCTTTATGTGGGACTTGCATATAATTTTTGCCTATGGAGCCTCTACTATACTGAATGGTTTTCTTTTTCTTTATGGTTGTACTTCCTGTTTCCCTGAATGTTCATCTGATACTTTCTTATCTTCAGGTATGCTTTGCTGGGAGCTGCATCTTTTCTTGGAGGTTCAATGCGGATGACAGTGTCTCTCTGTGTCATTATGGTTGAAATAACAAATAACTTGAAACTTTTACCCCTTATTATGCTTGTTCTTCTCATATCGAAGGTAAGCAGATTAGAACTTCCCCATGCAAAAGAAAAATCAGTTCAAAATGCACTAATTTCTTCCCTTACAGGCGGCTGGTGATGCTTTTAATGAGGGCCTCTATGAAGAGCAGGCAAGATTGAGGGGCATTCCGTTGCTGGAATCAAGGCCTAAATATGAGATGCGGAACATGACAGCGAAGGAGGCCTGTGGGAGTGGAAGGGTGAATGAACTTTTAAAATTATTTAAGAAATTGCCTATCCGTTATTAGTTGTCTAAGTATTTTATGTTTTTCTATTTGTTTTTCCAGCAAGTGGGAGTGGAAGGGTGAATGCAATTTTGAAATTCATTAACAAATTGCTTGTCAGTTGTATTTAGTTGTTGTCCACATAATTTATGTTTTTCTTTCACTGTTTCCAACCAATGATGAAATCACTTGGAACATAGAAAGTATGTTTGGGCTACCCATGTTTAAACGAAGCCTAATTGAATTTGACAGTGACATTCTGGACTCTTTCTAATATCACCAGCTTAGAGAAAAAGAGTTTGCCTTATGTTCTAGGCAGATTGAAGTTTTTCGTTCCAGGTTCAGGGTATAAAAAGGAAGAAGGATGGAGAGAAAAAGAGAGCAGAAGAGAAAAGGGGGGGCGTTAAAAATAAAGCTTGGCCAAAGATAAATACACACATAAACACAAATTAAACTTAATGAGGCACTGCCTTGCCTATAATGGCTGACATGTATGAAAAATGAGGCAGCCATTGGTTAAAATATGTTTAATATGCTTTGTGCTTTTAAGTATCACTCTGGCAACTGATTGTATGTGTAAATCTGTCTATTGAAGGTGGTCTCCTTACCCCGTGTTGTTAAGGTTTCAGATGTAGTTTCCATTATGAGGAGCAACAAACACAATGGTTTTCCAGTATGTATAGCTCTTATACTGATCTCTTGTATTGCTAAATATTCCGTGCATTTCCTGAGTTGTATTCTATAATTTATGATGCACAGGTGATTGATCACTCAAGAAGTGGAGAATCACTTGTTATTGGATTAGTGCTTCGGAGGTGAGCATGTGCATACTATAGTTTTCTGATTTTGTCTTATAGTTTGATATTTCTCTGGTTACTCTAGGGAAAAGCTTGAATCACTTGAAAACTCAAGCTTCTATGTCCTTTTCTTCTGTGTAGTCATTTGTTGGTAATTCTTCAATCAAAGGTTGATTTCCAGCATAGCCCTTTGCCCTCTGATCCCAGAGGTGGGGGCAGGTCAATAAGGTAAAGCTTGACGAGATTTTTTTAAGTTTGGCCTTTTTCATCCGTATTCTGAATTGATGACCCTTCTTAATTTCCAGGCATGATTCCCGTGAATTTGCAAAGCCTGTTTCTAGTAAGGGTATATGTATTGATGATATACATCTAAGTTCGGATGACTTGGAAATGTACATAGATCTTGCCCCATTTTTGAATCCCTCACCATATATTGTACCTGAAGATATGTCTTTGACAAAGGTGTGCAGTTTAAAATCCTTTAAATGAATCTTTTTCATTTCTAATTTTCTGTTCTCCTTTTTTGTTGTCAGATAATTATGATTTCTTGCTGATGACACAGGCATACAATCTTTTCCGTCAACTTGGTTTAAGGCATTTGTTTGTTGTTCCTCGTCCGTCTCGTGTGCTTGGTTTGATAACCAGAAAAGATTTGTTGATTGAGGTAATCTTTTTTAGTAGCGGTTGGATTTTTACGTCTGTTGGACCTGCTGAAGATTTTTTTTTTTTTTTCTTTTTCTTATTGCTTTGCAATGGGCAGGACACAGATAATTTGAACACATTAGAGCTTCAGTCAACTAGTGTAAGGTCTCTGCTCTGATGCTTTACTGATTTTGCATCCTATTCAGTTTTTTAAAATTTTAAATTTAGATATTTTTTGACTAGCATATTCCTTTGATTCTAAAAGCAGTTGGAGTTTTTCTTTGTAGTGGATTGCCACAATGCCATTGAATCTATTAGTGGCTCTTTGCAAATTTTGATCTAATATATAGTGTCAACATTGTAGTTGCTATCTTGAGTCAAGGTTTGCACTTCAATGCAACTTGTCTGATCACCATAATTCAGAAACTTGGTGATTATTGTTTTGAGTAGTGCATTTGAGTATAAATAGGAAGGTTATCCTTGTATTGATGATGTGATGAGCTTGTCTGGTATTATGCCTCGAGACCATAGTTTTGACCTTGATGGTGATTGTTCTTTTTTCTCTCTCTTCTGTTGTCAGTTCTCCTTGAAATTTTGTGTGTTATTATGACTTGATCATTTTAAGAAAGGTGTCATGACAATGTGTGCACTTACCGAAATGTGTCATTAATATCTTAAAACGAAAAATGATTTATTCATTTAGTGAAAAGTTTTTCAGACTCTGAATATCATCCTTGTTCATAACTTAATCTGCTGAGTTTTTGCATTGAGTTCAATAAATGATCAGCTTCCAGTGAGATTGTGAGCGGCTTACACATGGTTTATCCAATTTTAGATCCATTATTGGATGAATGAGATGTAAAAATTCACCGTGCATTTTCATCCTCTGTTGTCATTTTATCTGCAGTCCAATCTGTTTCACCGTGGTGCCTTAGCAAAGCAAATTGCTTATGTATCTAGCCAGGATTTACATACTTACTCCAATAAATTGAGTTAAGTAGATTGTCTTCATGATTTTCTCATCACAGAAATCGGCATCACAATAAAAGATTGACGACAAGGAATTCAGAAGTGGAGCGCCCTTTGCTAAATGGTCTTCTGGTTCAGAATCAGATATCTGACTAGTGCTGCCTGCAACTTTCCCGCAGATTGGTCCTATCTGCTTCCAATTTTCCGGGAAGATCATTCTTTATTATTTCTTGTATTTATCTTGTTTTCTTTTTGAGTCGAATTTCTTGTATTTATCTTCAAATAGATTAGATGATCCTATCTTTTGGGGATACTGACAGTATGCCCTAGAATTTTGTATATTATCCACTAGGGAAACGGGTTAGAGAATTCATTATAGATAGTTAAAATGATAGCCGAAATTAGCATGTTAGATTAAAATGTATTAATTTTCTTTCCGTTTTTGGCTCGGTCTTTCAATTTTCCACTTTGTTAATTTATAATGAATCACTTTTCTTTTTTTTCTTTTTTATTTTATTTTATTTATTTATTTTTTCCCAAAGCATGCGTTTCCACTAGGCGTATTTGGAACTTGGAAGGCATGGGAATTGAGTGTGTTAAGGGAAGAGTGAAAGTATGGGCAGCTGCGTCCGGATGGACATCTCAAATTAGGAAAGTATTCTCACACCGATTCATTTGGGTTTTCTCACCTATTTCCCTAGGCTAAATTGCTGATATGCCTATGCGCGACTGAATACTAAGAGGATAGTGTTTAAAAAAAATGAAAAAATTGCAATAACATATTTTTATTTATAGTTTTTTTTAATACTACATTTATATATAATTATTTGAGTAAATTGGTGAAACATGCATAGTCTTATATTTATATCCAATAAGAAAAAAAATCACCCATAACAACGTTCGAGTTTATTTGGGTGTATCTTGTCTAGGAGTAACGTTACATGCCAACATCCGGTTTGAGTATATGGTCGATAAAGACACGCGACACTCGTTTATCCCTGCCCGTTAGAAAATAACTTCGTACCTTGCTATGGTAGACACTGCCTTTAAACCTTTAGATTGAATAAAAGCAATATTTCTTTTGAATAAAAAAGTACTACTTGTTGGCATCCTTCTATATTATTATCACTTGTAGGTATGGCTTATACCTTTACTACAAATAGCCACTTATAGCCTACAGCTATCATCTGCTGAGCACGCTTTGCTGTGTTACATAGCCCCCGCCACCAATTTTTGTGGGTTCCATCATTATAAGTCCTTGTGCCAGTTTTTAACTTAATCCTTCACTATTATGTATCAAAAAGACGACGATTGAACCAAGCAAGGCCGAAAAGCAAAGATAATAGTTGTCATAGTCTTCAGATCAAATACTAAAAGTTGCACGGATGAATTGATATAGTAGTATAGACGATAGAGAAATTAAATTTAAGTATCACAATTGTAGTTATTTCGAGCTAGTCTCACATCCAAACTTATGTCTCTTCTAAAGAAATCCTAAATGAATAGGAAGAAAACACATGGCATTCAGAAAGGTTTACAAGTTTGCCTGCCATCTAAGCGATGCGTCTTGATAATGACCCTTTAGAGCTGAGACATTGCCTAGACTTGTTCCAACAGCAAAACCCCAATTGGCCCCACAGACCGAACTCTAACAACTAACAAGGACACTTCACTAATGACCCAAATAAAAGTGAAAAACAAGAGACACTTCACGTCCATATTAAGCAAAACTAGAAAGGGCAGATGCAAGGACTGCGAGGGCCAAACCCATGATAGGAAAAGTTGCCGTGAAGGGGGCTGCATTGCTAGGAGCTGATGCAGGTGCAAGTGCAGGTGTATTGGCCACTGGAACTGAAGAAGCCATTGCTGATGATGGAGTTGGTGCTGCTGCTTCTGAAATATTAACCCTCAGCACGTTGATGTCAACCTTCTGTCCTGCTTGGCAGTGGCCGGGGATGCCGCAGATGAAGAAGTGGTGACCGTGGTTTGTTATCGTTATGAAGTCATTGCCAGTGGTGAAGGTTGCCAAAGCAGCTGAAGCATTGCATGACTTGTACATGGCATGCGTTACTCGCATCACATTATGGAACTTGGAATTGTATTCAAAAACTGATCACAGAGAGAAATTACCAACACTATTATTAGTCTTCTTTACTTCTTTCACTTTCGTTAATAATCTTAATAATAGCCAAAAGACAATGCTCTACAATGATGGCAACATTCTGATTGCATGTTTTCTTTCTTTCTATCAAAAAGAGAGCTAGCTCGTGCAGAGTACCATGATAACCAAACGTTAATGCAGAAGAAAATTCTGGGTCATGCTAGTTAGCAAACTATCATAATGAAACCGATGTCTTAATGCCTCTTACAAAATCCATAAGGAAAACAAAAATAGCACAGGTGATTCAAAATTCTCTCATGTTGGGGAGGGGACCTGAACACATTCTCTCGTAATAATAAAGAACAGCATGATTGTTTTACGAACTAAAAAGAAAAGAAAGCAGCATGGTTAAGAACACAATTGCTCGCCATGGATGTGCAATGGTGAGGTACTTGAAGCCAAAACAAGTCAAACATGGAATTTGAGTCCAAGGTCAAGAGCAGTTCATATCTCTTTAATTTACTATCAAACTTTTCTAACCAAATGAGGCATGCATGGCTAGTACTACAAACGGGTACCATGGAATTGTTAAGTTTGGGTTAAGGCAGAGATTATCTTCTCTTGGCTCTGAAAAAGATAGTGCAGTTACTATTAAAAGGATTTTCCACTTTCCAGAAAATGTGGAACTCATCTGTTAACACACAGTGAACAAAAAACAACATAAATATGCCATAAGCAAATGGAGTCAGAGGACTTACTGATGGTGTCGCCAACTTGGAAGTTCTTGGGAGCAGCCCACTTCCTGTAATCTATATTTCCAATGATGGTCCAGCCGGCCGAGTCTCCAACCTTGTACACAGCTGCATATGAAGGCTGCAAAGCTGACATCATTATCAAGAAAATCACAGCTCTCTCTAACAGTGCCATGGCTTTAAGCTCTGCGCGGCAATCAGAAACACCTTTCTCCTTTTCCTGAGGTTTGAGCTATTGAAGCTCTTCTCTTCTTTCTGATCTTTATATATCCTTTTGACTACCCGGCTTTTGGGAGTTAAGAGGTTGGCGATAAAACAAGATAACGACTTTTTGTTTAGGATTTTGTTTTATCTTGTATTTGAATTTTGTTTTATCTTATCTTATTATAATTATATATAGGTTTATTTTTTATCATATTATTATCTAATAAGTTTTCTTTATAGCTATTATCTTTAGAATTTAATTTAAATGCACTGACAGTGTAAAAGCAGTTTCTGTTGTCAATCAATAAAATAGTGGAAAGCCAACTCACACAAATAACTACCTATTATAATGACGGGCCCACCATGATTTCTCACTTTCCCTATTTACATTGGTTGTGATATAAAGCTGCTTTATCTTGTCAACAAGATACCAATTAAACTCTTATCTTTATATCACAAATTATCTATCATGAATTATATTTAAATTCAATCAGCTTTTATTCGAAATATCTTTGTATTATAGATAGTTATTGCAAAATTTAATATCGAAAGGTTTAATTGATAATTTAATTTGCCATTTTATGTTATCATGAAGTTTTCCATCTTTTTCATGGTAAGTCCACCAGTCTTTAAGTTGTTATATATTTTCCTCAAATTATATGGTATTACAATTTAAATATGGCCTCTGTGTAACCGTGCCCAATTTGAAGGAGTGATATAACAAGGATAACAACTTATCTTTTCTTAAGATTTTGCTTTATCTTTTCTTAAAATTTTGTTTTACCTAATCTTATTATCCTTGATTGTAACTTTACCATTTATTTATGAATTTAATTTAAATACACTGATAGTGTAAAATAGTTTTACACTGTCAACTAATAGAAATGGTGGAAAATGCCAACTCATCCAAATAATCACCCATTATAATGAAGGGCCAACCATGAATTCTCATTTTTCCCTATTTTTATTGGTTGACAGTGTAAAATTATTTTACACTATCAGTGCATACCAATTAAACTCTTTATTTATTGTTATCTAATAAATTATTATGATAATCATTATCTCTATATAATAAACTATTTGATACAACTCATATTTAAATTCAATTAGATTTATATAAGGGATTGGGATAGTTTGCATAATATTATAAATTTAAAATCTTATTACTTCTTATGTAAAAAAAAAAAAAAAAAAGGCACAACAACAACAGGTTTCACCCAAAACGCCTTGAGTTGTAACTTAAGAATGGAAAAGGCAATTAAAGTGGCCCTTTCTTTTTGTCATTATTTGTTTTGACGAAAATGTGCTTTTTTTATGCATGAAAACTTCCTTTTTAATATGCACAAAACGGCATCTGTGGTCCCCAAGTTCTCACTGGAATGACAGTTTGGATGGTAGCAGTGGGTCGAAGATAGTTTTTCCACTTTGTTCGGCTAACTTTTATTTTATCCTTTTTATTGTTGAATTAAAATCTTGTCATATTATTAAGTGGGAATAAAAGTACTTATCATATATTACGTGAGATATGTGTAAAACTGGAACTCATGTCAGCAAAAGTAAAAGTGGTCCAAGCCCGCATGTAATTGCGGATTATACAGGTTGGCTCATAGATTTTGGCCTATTTTGACGAATGCTAACAAAGAGCTTACCTGTGCAAGTAACATTAGGCAAAACAAGGGATGTGTAAAATTAAAATTAATGTTCGATATTATTGTTAACATATTCATTAATTGCATATCTTCTCTATCCTTACTTGCAACTTGCAGCGTTGATGGTCTTGGTTGGTTTGGTTGTAAGGTTGAGACTTGAAAGGAAAGAAAACTGGGTAAATGGGTCGGATCTGTGCAGCCACCGCACTTCATTGCAACAGGCTTGAGGATGCCATAATGACCATTTCTATATTCTTAACTTATTTTTGTATCAAATGATTGGTGCGTGTCATCATAAAATGGCAACCACCAGACATTATTTCCATTTGGTGATTACATTGGTTTGCGCATGAGAAAAGCATTAAGCAGAGCACTGGCTTTTACGCTTTGTACATCATCCAATACGTTATCATTATGTATGTGTATGACATCCATGTGTTGAGCAGTTCTCAAACATAAATAAGGTTTCCAAGTGGTTAAAAATGGTTCTCCTTTAAGCATCCGAAAAAGGGCTTTCGAAAAATGAAAAAGAAAAAGCGAAACACAGTATCTTCTATAGCATACTTTTAAAAAAGGGTAAATGACAGGCACCGCCCCTGAGGTATAGGAGAAAAACAGCCCCAATGTTAGCTAAAAAATAACACCCCGCCCCACACCATAGTCGCTGTTAACTGCTCCGATCACAAGCCACCATTTGCTCTTACAGTAAAAACAGATACATTCCTTGTACCCGAAAAGAAGAAGAAGAAGAAGAAGAAGAAGAAGAAGATATATTCCCGTCACAAGCCAAGCAAAGACCCGACTCATGAGGTGCCCAAGCAACCGAATTTACAGACAACTTGTGGTCATCAAAGACATAAGCTTAAGTCTATTTGTTTTGGTCACCTTCCTTCCAAATAATGACGCGTTCATTATAGGAACACGAAGCAAGTAATGAACCAAATTTAGGGTGAGCCCATGACACCTGCCAAGTAGTGAAAAGTGATTATATATATGGTACAGGATGTGCGATCTCGAAGATGGAGGATCTGCCAGCGGTGGCGTTGTGCAGCTGTGCCGGGAGCGATGTTTGTTCGTCAAACTAGCTGCTGCGCCTATTCGGTGCAGAGAAGGCACGCCGCCATTGCAAGGAAGAATGAGAAAGAGGAGGGGCTCAGCCCCCGTATGCGCAAGCTCAAGCGCGCTAGCTATGCGTGTATGAAATACACGTGCGATAAAGGTTACCTGCTGGTCGAGGTCGGAGATGACAATTTGGAGCTAGGCAGATAATCACTTAAACCTTCTCCTCTGCCACACCACTCATTGTTGACAACGGTCCCCTTCAAAGCTTTCACTGTTGTTGATGTTATCAAACATTTATTTAGATTTCATGGTTGAGGTTGCACTTGCTAATGAAAAAACAATGCGGAACCTTTGCATTCTCTACTATGAGGACTCCATCACCTGCACGCTTTCACCATGGCAGATACTCACAAATTAAATTTAACTGCAGTCAATTCTTTTAAATAAGGATGTGTAATGTAACCCAACGTTAAGTAAGCCGTTCGTGTTTATAATTTGGGGTGTCTTTTTGATATAAGAATGGAGTTAAAAGTGTTTTTTCTTTGAACCTGATGGGAGGTATCTGTTATTTGCCCTTTTAAAAATGGTGTGAAACTTCAAGGGATTACTGTTCAATAAGATTTTACACATAAATGATGAATCTCATCCACTAAACTTTCACCCTTCAGTATTATTAGTAGACATTGATATAAGAGACTCTTCCATCATAATCACAGAGGTAGTAACTTCTGTTTTAATTAAAATTAAAATTGCGCAATACTTCCCGTAAAATTCTTTACGCTATTGTTACAAGTAATTACGGTAGTTATTTTAGAATATCATAGTGTTAGCAACTTTGTATTACTCGTTCTATTCAATCTGTTCCCTTTGTTTAGTACCATTTTAGATTCATTTTCATCGTCGCCTCTTTCACTCCCTCTTTCTTTAGGTACTGTTATCATAGTTTCAAAGGTTCTTGAGGATGGCATAGCTTAATTTCACGGTATTGTTTTCCAACAGCAAACGGCTTCATATATAAAAACCCGTCCTCAATAAACAGTTGAAGCCATGAATACACCCTGCCTCCATCTTGCTAGACAAGAATCCGTCCAGCTTTGGTCGCCAATTTATTTGTTCATTCTATAACTTGCATTGACAAACTGAAGCTGCAGCTATTGCATCAGAATACTTGTTTAAGATATGTTATTCCTCATTTGCGAGAAAAAGGTAGAAGTTGAAGGTAAATGGACTAGCAACATAGATAGAACATATGCAGGCTTTATGGCCTCGTATTTTTATTCACAACATAGTTTAATTTTAGCAGGAAAACAATCTATATTATTAAAATGGACAAAACAATTTTTTATGTAACAAATAACAAGCTTCCAAAAAATAAAAAAGCGAGGAGGTGGTAAGGGGAAAATTTCCTGTATATGATATATGGCTTTGCAAAGCAGGATAATTGGCGTGTCATTACAATGTTGCAGCCTTGCATCGCAGGCATAGAAAACTAAACTTCCTTAGCAAGTACTCTAAAAGCCTAAATTACTCATTTGACAAACCGAAAGTGTATTGCGTGGAACCCTGTAATTTACAGCTGGGAAGCGGGATCAAACCCATTGGCCACTTTCTCATCCTTAACGTAATCATCATCTTCAATGTACCTCTTCCAGAACCAATGCTGCTTCCACACCCTCTCCGTCATCTCCTCAATGGGTACTCCCTTTGTCTCGGGCACCAAGAAGAGCACGAAGAAAGACATGATCAAGACCCATCCAGAGAAGAACAAGAAGATGCCGTACTTGAAGTGGCACAACATGGAGAGGAAGGCCTGTGCAATGACGAAGGTGAAGAGCAAGTTGACACAAACTGTGACACTTTGGCCAGCTGAGCGAGTCTCCAATGGGAATGTCTCACTTGGGATCAACCAACCAAGAGGACCCCACGACCATGCAAAGGAAGACACAAAGGTGCACACCATAACAACCACGAAGACTGCATAGCCCTTTGAAAGGTCATCGGAATGGTCCTTCACCTTCAATCCAAGGATGATTGCTATGACCACCTGGGACAGGAACATCTGAACACCAGCTTCCAGCAGGAGCATGCGGCGACCAACTTTGTCGACGGAGTAGATGGAGACAATGGTGGAGATGACATTAACAGCACCAGTGATCACAGCAGAGTAGAGGGAGGCATCGTTCTTGAATCCCAATGTGTTGAACAGCACTGGTGCATAGAACATGATGGCGTTGATGCCTGTGAATTGCTGGAATATCTGTTTTTGGTTTTGACCACACAAACATAAGAACACCAATCAGCATTGAGATATTAGAAATAGATAACAGTTTACATCAACTAAATCTCATCTTATTAGGTGAGGTGACTATGACTATGTAGATAGCTAGATGGGTGGATAGATGACATTTTAGCTTTAGAAAAATGAATGTGAAGGAATTGAAATTAAAGTGGAGTTAGTAGCATGCACTGACCTGGAGGGCAATGGAAATGACAAGTTGGGGTCGGTTCCTGCGCTTGAGTAGATTCCTGAAGGGGTGCTTAACCTCTTTGGCTACACGACTTGCCTCAACAAGCTCCAAGAACTCAGGTTCAACGCTGTCAGTGCCACGGATCTTTCTGAGGACGGCTTTTCCTTCTTCCAAGCGACCACGCTCGATGAGACTGTTGGGAGTGTCCACCACCAATAGAGCCCCCACCGTCAGCAGCAGTGCTGGGATGCCAGCCAACCCAAGAGATAGCCTCCAACCCCACCCACCTTTGATTCTGTCATCGCAGGAAAAACAAAAAGAGTCCACCGTAAATCACAACAACAACATCACAGTAGGTATCAAAATTTCGGAGTACCCAAAAAAAAAAAAAAAAAAAAAGAGGAATCGAAATTTCGTTATTTTCTCTAGAAAAATTAGCAATCTTTTTTTTTTAATAAAAAAAAAATTTGCTCCGGGATATTATTAGCATTTTTTATCAACCATTATACATGAAAATTCTGTGGGCCTGCACCATGTGGGCCTTTGGAAAGATGGGTTGCTACGACTAAGACATGAAAACAACAGTCCTGTTGACCCAAAAAAGAATTTCACACCAAAAAAATTAAAGGGAATGCAAAACTTGTTTTTACTCATGCTTTTTGCTTCCTCTCAAAAAAAGGGTTGCAAATAAGGGAGTGGCTGCTGCTTAGAGCTATCCCCCTTTGATCTATGGTCCGAAACAGACACTTGTGGCCAGAGTATAAAAATAATCAAGAAAAAAAGACACCTGTCCCATTCGCAGATAATTCGCACTACAACGAGGGAAGCATGTGCTAGACTTTTGGAGTACGGTGACAAAAGTCAAGAAATGACATAATATGTTGGCTTCTAAAATTCAACATTATCTCTTTCATACGCTCATTGGCAATTTTGACCGGCACCACCCACAGGCCAGAATCCCCTAATTCATTACAAAAATGCTAACTGCTACTAGTGATGAAAACAATGAGCATGAATGATGTCAACACTGAGGAAACTATACTACCCTTCTGAATATGATCTGTTCTTTAATCTAACACGTAAAATAATCTGATTCATTTTAATTTCCAACGAATCTGGTAAACAAAAGGATTCAATGGGCGGACGGAAGACAACTTACTTGTTGGTGCCATAGTTGACAAGGTTAGCAAAGAGAATGCCAATGGTGACATTGAGCTGGAACAGTATATTCAATGCTCCACGTATTCTTGAGGGTGCGATCTCAGAAAGGAATACGGGCACGGCCTGTCATCAAATTGAAAACAAGAACCATGAGTGTGATACAATAAATATTCTTTTATGCCAAACGAACGTTATGATCACTAATGGTAATTTGCTTTTAGTCAGAGAGTTGTTTTTTAATTTCCATTATATATAATTGACTTTTAGACTAAAATTAAGCAGCTTAGCTGTAGTGTGTTTTATTTACGTAAGGAATCAAAAGTAAGGTCCAAGTAACGACTAGAGGATGCCAAAAAAACAAAAAAACAAAAAAAAGAGGAAAAAAAAAAAAAAGAGAATTTGTGAACTACAAAAAGTACTGCACTGCATAACGCCTCCGCTCAAAAGCAAAAGGCTAAGGACTTTTCTATTCAAATATGGAAACTCACTTAAAAATGTGGAAGATTCAAAGAAATTGAGTTTTGGTTGGCCCTTTCTTTGTCAAAAGAGACACCTAATAGTCATAAACTATAGGAATGAAAGGGGTCTCCATCAAGTGGCATAAACGTCAAATGGTAAGATTCCACCGTAAAACTAAGAAGGTTGGTGGGACTCGAATTAGATAAACTAGTGGGTGAGGACTTTGAGAGTCGCAAGGAACTATTATCCTATGCAGTTGTCGCAAAAAAAAGTCTCACAGTTCAAACTATACACTTGCCTCCCATTGGCGCATGACAGTCCAAAACATTACTGTAGGGACATGTATCTGTCACCTGTATGACAATGCCCTTTACGTATTTTTGTATGTTAAATTCTTTATATGTTTCATATACGTCGGCCATGTTCTCTCTATATAATATATACACACACGCAACATCTACACGCCTAATAGAAACTGCATACAACTTAGTTTGTCTCGTGGCCGACAGGGACAGAAGCATCTGACATCAACTTATTAAGTTTTGAGTCATAAAACAAGAACGATGTTACTTCGAATGGCATTAATTAAGTGTAATACAGAGACGTTGAAGCACAGCTTCTAAGAAAACAAAACCTTAATTGATTCCATTCAGCAAATTATTGAATGGCACTTGTTGAACAAATGCCAATAATGCATCATTTCAAAGAAAATATTTTATGCATAGTAACCAACGAACCAATCACGTGAAGAATAGTCATCGAGCACAGGGAAAAAAGGTCAACAATGTTATTTTTTGGTACAAGCAACGCTACGTTTAGTTCAATATAGTTATGTAATTGTTGGTTATCTTATAATATAATGATAAAAATGTAATGAGAGAAATTAATATAATGAGGAATTACCTGGTTAGCAAAACCAACACCACAACCAAGTAAGATCCTGCCAACGATGAGCATGGCAAGGTCTTGAGCAGCAGCATTAAAGATAACTCCACCGATGAAGAAGAAACCGGCCATCAACATGGTGAGCCTTCTCCCCAACCTGCGAGTTGTGTAAGAGGCGAAGAAGGTGGCAGTTAGACCGGCCAGGTACAGCGACGACGTGAACAGCTGCAGTCCTTGGTTGTCATATTTGCAGTAATTACTGTCCAGCCCTTTCTCTTCCACCGTCCTTCGGTATACCGCTGGAAAGAACTTCTTCAGGAATGGTGGCATAGACGTCACTCCACCTGATTCATTGTTCCACGAAAAAATTATATCATATTATTTAACTTTCAAGAAATATAATAAAACAAAATTCATTTGAAAAAGAAGGGACTACGGTTAAATAAAAGAAATTGGACCATTCGTATAATAACAATTGTGTGACTAAATAGAAATTATAAACAATATATAATCAGATATTTGGGTATAAATTTTTTAGATTGATAGTGTATTGAAATTAAATTTGTAGTCATTGTGGATGACCATGGTAATGATAAAAATAAACCAAGCAAAAGATGACATGTTAGCAAAAAGAAATTGGAGATATGAGCATTAGAGATTGAGTTTGGTGAAGGAAAGCCGTTTTGGTTTCATCATTTTCATAGCGCAAGCGATGTAAATTCTCGAAAACGTCCTTGTTGTTTTGGCGAGGAGGGTAGTTGAGCAATTCTGGGAACTTACTGATGCTTGGATTACCATATACGCGGGACCAAACTTAAATACTGATGCGTCACGATTCTCATCAAGGCAAATCAACATCAGTTCATCCTTTTTTTCGGCCAAATAAATAAATATTACTACTTCGGCCTTTAAAAAATTTTAAATGATATTTATAAATTTAAACATAATTAATTTTGTTTCATTAATAACTTTTCTTTTAAATCTATATCTTCTCTTACTCTTTGAGATAATAAAGGATAAGGATAGAATTTTAAAAATTTAATCATCAATTACTTTTAAATATTTTCAAATAACAGATAATTTGAAGAAAAAAAAGAAAAATATAATTAAATGGAAGAAATATAAATGAGGACTTCATTAATTATTCACATAACATAATCTGAGAACTGCTTTTCAGCAACTTCTGAATCCACGTTTTTTCCCTTCCGCTAAATGGATAAGAAAATATTTGGTCCCTTACTCATCAAATAAAAGTAAATTTTTTTTTTAATAAAAAAAGCTAATTAAAGACAGGAAACGCTATGAAAAGATTGTTAAAGGGTACCTTTTCGGCTTTTCGGCTTTTCCTTCTATTTTGTTCATAGAAAAATTATATTTAGAAGGATTAAAAATATTGGGTGGTAGCTGGGTAGGTCATGGTTGGGTACATGAGGTTGTGAATAAGTTGTATAGGAATGGAACACAACCACATAGATGCACGTGTGAGAGAAAAAGATAGAGACGAGGAATAAGAACAAAGTGATTACCTGAAACGCCGACGTCGTATCCGAACATAAGGCCTCCGGTGGCAGCCATTATGCATGAGATGATGACGACTGGAGTGATCTTCGCCTCGAAGTCGACGGCGCCTCCGCCGTTGCTCGCGAAACCTCCGCCGGCCATGGTTGTTTTCGACAATCAACAAGAGATAGTTGACGTCCTGATTCCTTGATATTCTATCACGCTCTATATAATATGTGTATGCAAATGCTATGCCTAGAACAAATTATATGGATAGGAATACAAAAGAAGAGATATATGAGTGATGGTGTTGTGTGTTGTTATGGAAACCAAATGCTGCGACTGAAGGCCGTATTTATAGGCGAGCTCATGAGGATATGAATGATGATATGATGATGATGTGGACCGTTGGTACCTCTCTTATGGCCCCACGTGGTGATGCTAGTTTTCTTTATTCTTACTTGATGGCTGCCAAGTCAATGCCAAGTAATATCTAAGTGCTCAAAAACGTGAAAATGAATTACAACCATAATTGATTTTTTTTTTTTATGGAATCATTTTTTAATTTAATTATTCAACATTGATAATATAAAATAGTTTTATATTATTATCTAATAAAATTAAAAAAATTACTAATAAATGATCTATATTTAGGTAATTATATATGATGATATAATATTTTTCATATTTTTTATCAAAAAATTATAAAATTATTTTACAATATCAAAGGATGAAAATAAATCTTGTAACTTTCTCGGCTAAGTATTGCAAAATATTTATAAATCACATTAAAATAATATGTTAAGCATTTTTCATATTGGCTAATATAAGGCTCAATGATATATCACAATGAAAATAAGTTTCAATAAACAACTATTCATTTATTTATTTCAATTGATATAAGTTTTTGTATATGGTTTGGGCTTCGGCCGTCATTTTTACCCCCCAAAACAGGCATTTATTTTAAAGTTAAGTCATTGACCCAAAACAAAAGAGGTCAAACTCATGTTTGGCAATCTATTAAAGTTAAATATTTAAATATAATTGGGTTAGGTTTTGGATAAATATTGCTTTGTTAACAAAATTTTTAAAATTAAATTTTATCCAAATTAATTTTAGATTAAAGCCGGTCCTAAAAAAGTTAAGTTGGTTTTATCTAATCTCATTTTTTTTTATTTCTCTATCTTATTATCTTATCCTCTCATAACAATTTGAAAAACTAGTAAAATTAATTTAATATTATATAAATAGAATCAATTATGTTAATTTGTATAAAATAATATTTAATTTGAAACTAACTTTCAAATTATTAAGAAAGGAAAAAGATAGATTATATAAAATCAATTTAAAATTAACTATTTTAAAACTACTTTAGGTTAAAATTCGTTTAGATAAAAATCAATTTTAGAAGATTTTGCTAGTTACCCAACAACATCAATCTAAAATTTGGTCCCATTATACTTACATATTTAGTTTTTTAAGATTGTCAAACACTCCAATTTTGAACCAAATAGTATTTAATTTTAAGTTAGTTCAATTTTACATAGATTAATTAGCATAATTGATTTTATTTTATACTATATTAAACTGATTTTTTTATGTTGTCAATCAGATTTGTGCTCTTTTTTATGTCTTTCAACTTGGATATATCTACGTGTGCAACCAGTAGTGTTTCTCTTTATCAATTATTTTTGAATAATGATAATATAAATTCGGATTGACGATAAATCCTACATATGAAAATATTTTAACCATTCAATGCATATTTTAAAATTATAAATATATAAATATTATGTAATCAATGGTTAAGATATTTCCATGAACCTGTGTTTATATTATTATTTTCTTACAATGGTGAGGCATGATTCCAATTAAAGAAATTATTTTTATTCTAATTTTAATTAATACTTTATTAAAGTTAAAACTTTGATCAAGTTTCTTATATTCATTCCATCATCTAATTCTCAAATTAAATATTGAAATATGATTTGTAAATATTTTTCATAAAATGAATAATTTTAAAGTTCAAAATGTATACTCATCACAAAAAAAAGGTCCATTTATCATTATATAATTTGAAAAATGAAAAAAAAATCCAGAACTTGATTTAAGTTATTTTTTCCCCTTTTTATCAATTGAAAAGCTACTCACTCAAAGTGATAGTTAGATCGCACTAGACCGCAACCCTAAGCTAATTTTACTTGTAATGTCAGATCTTTAAATGTTAGTGTCATCATTTAGGAGATGACTTTATCGAATCACTACTTCTAAATTGAAATTAGTGAATTATTCTTAAGATAAAAAAAATTAAACCAAAAAAAAAAAGACTCATTTATTGGTGTTCATAAACTAGCTTTTCATCCTATATATAACTGTGTTCTATGGGTTTTAGTAGATTATAAAATTATTGATACATATAAATTTATTGCATGGTGCTGGTGCGTATATATATATATATAGCTGATCAAGAAATTAAACTGAATCTTTCTTCTTTTTTCAATCAAGAATCTGTATACCGAAATGTATACTGAGTTGTATTGGGTTCGTGGAAGTTATGTTTGAATAAAACTCTCAATTCAATTTTGACTTTTGTTAGAAAGTAAAAAATAATTAAACAGATGATATCAGTATGATACGATCGTTGTGCTTGCAACAGTATGTTTTCTTAGAATAGGTTGGTATTAATTCTGTGTGAAAGGAACTGATAATTAGTTTTACGTAGAAGTTATAACTCAATTATACGTAATAATGTAATATAAAAATGTTTGAAAGAAATAGTGTGCAAAAGCTATTTTCCTATCAAAATACATACTAACGCTCCATTTACAAAATAATTTAGCGAACAAAGAATTATTAATTTTCTAAGGCTCTTAGTAAACTACTACTAGTAAACAAAGTCTGCAAATTTCCTAATACTATATGTAGTAGAGAAAATGTGTGCAGTGTAATATAATAACTTACACGTGTTTACGACAAACACTAAAGAAAGGCTTGGTACCGTTACTGCATTTCAAAATGCTACATCACTCTTGACTATAGAAACATCAAATCTCTATTAAATGTCATCACAACATCAATTTATGAATAATGAATTATGACTAAAGTGAACAGTCCCTTTTACAAACCTAAATCCTTATAAACTTAAAAAAAAAAAGTTATAAAAATAATATTCACGAACAAACAAAATTGTGGGTCAAACTACAAAGAGAAATGTCGATGTGTATACAAGTCAAAAATAGCGCGCGGTTATACTTTTATACTTTTAACTCACGCACACTTCATGATGATTATATATATTAATGTTTTAAAATCGATCATTGTGGGTTAACTTGTCAAATTAGACATATGGGTTCGATAAAATCATCCTGCTGTAAATGAATTGCAAGAAAATGTGCTTGAATGTGCACAGAGACAGCTGTTATTTTCATCGATCAGGATGGGCAAGACCAAGAGAAGGGCATGGCAAGTTGAAGGCCAGAACTGACCACTCGCCAATTGCAATCAACTTGCAGGTTCCAAAACCGCTCGTTGGTGACGCGTCAATGCTTAACTCTCAAGAGGAAGACAGGCCTTTAATTTGGCCAATCTCGTGTAAACAAGAACAAGAAAAAAGGAAGAAGAATACAAATTAGCCAAGTTTTTCCAAAGCTCTTGCAAAGTTGTGTCAATTTGACCTACTGTTGAGTCAGTGGTCCAACTCCACAAGTGGTTCGGTTTTTTCTCATTTTCGGCATGCAAAGGCTCTAATCTGTGTCTCTTCTCATCCATGAATTATTCCAATTATACATCAAAATCACACCATATGGCAAACCCGTGGCTTAGTTTTGTTCGCGAGTGAAAACGAATGGCCACTATAGCATTTCGTTGTATAAAACAACAAGCCAAGCTTCTTAAACTTATTATATATGCACGCTAATTCCACAGAAACACCATATAGCTCATTGGTGAAATAATTTATCAAACGTCAAACGACTTTGAGGGATTTTATTTTCAATCAGAAATTGACATGGGATCGGACTAATTGAGCACCATACCATAACATGCAATCACTGTAGCAGTAATATCACTTGTATACACTACAATAGCGGTTGAGCCGAGTTAGATCGGACTTAAACTTGACCCGATTTTGTGTTGGGTCAATTCTTTGAACTTAAATTCAGCCCGATAATAATTCAATTAATGATCGAGTAAAACTAGGTTGATTCGATATTTACATAATATATAAATATTTAGATCTTATACATAATAAAATCATAAAATTCTAGAAATAAAAAATAAAATTTAAGAGATATTTTAGAATATGTATTTTAAAATAAATTATATCTAAATAAAAATAATATCATATTATATAAAATATATTAATTGAAGCATAAAAATATTATAATTTATTATTAATTTTTATTAAAAAATAAAATTTTTAAAGAAGCATTTAATCTCGGATTGAATTGAGTTAACTCAAATTATAATTCAAACCCACTTAAAAAAAATATACCGAATCAAATTTTATAACTGTCAAATAAATTTCAGAACCGGATGGATTAATGAGTCGAGCCAAATTATAAACACTTCTACGCTATCGCCAAAACTAATAATTATGAGAGAAATTGTTAGATGCTGTAAAAAAAAAAAAACGGCTTTTTTTAATAAGTAAATTGGAACATCTCCAAAACATGAAAGAGTTGCCCAAAGAAGTGCAAGACATCATGGCACAAAACCTAACATCCAGCATATACTTGTTAACATAAAGTAAAAAAACTGGACACGTAATCTAATCACAATGACATCAAAACAGTAACCGCAGACTCGATGCAGTCATGAGTTGCATAGAAGTTATATGGTACAGGCCTAAGCAAACGATAGAGACTGCAGAGACAGAAACAAGAGAAATTTTTTTTATTCTATATTATTTATCATTTAACACAACAATTATTCCATTCAGAATAATAATAATAATAATAATAATCCACAAAATTAATATATATATATATATATATTTCAGAGATTTTTTTTATTAGAGATTAGAGACAATTTTATTCAAATATTTGAAATCATATAGGGGTATAACTCTCCCTTTAAATTTGAGATTAATAGTTAAGAGAAAAGAGCATCTACACTACTCTATCCAATCACATGTTGATATGTTGAGTGATAAATAATAAAGTAAAACCTTTTTCTTATTCTAAAAATATTTAAGAATTTTTCTACGATCGAATCGAATTAGTTAAACTCTTGATAATAGAGCCCAACGAATTGGTGGACTTCACCCTAAAAGTATTTAAGAATTTTAAGATTAGTTTTGATATACTATTAGTTTAAAAAGAATTTTATATTATTATTTAATCACATACTTCTATTTAAAAGATTTTTAAGATAGTACATATTTAAGTTAAATACTTTTATTAATACGATAATATATAATTAAATATCTGTATAAAATTTTTTTATACTAATAATATATTAAAATTAAATTTTTTCTCTAATTACCATCTGCATAGACTTCATTATTTAAATATGGAATTAATGTATAACTATAATTATAATATTATATTTTAAATTTTATTACGGGGACACAAGGAAGGTGTTAGAGATTTCACATTTGAGAAAATAAAAATATATCACAGAAATTTTCACTCAAGATGAAACTTGCCACACAAAACTTGCTAAAGGTTTCGCCCCATCCATATAGAAATACATAATTCTACTTATAGAGAGAGGCAAGATTTGAGGAAAAAAAATTGTTAGAAAATTCGCCTTCCAACATGTAATAATAGGACAAAAATAATCCTTTCTAACGGTGGAAAACTTCAACGGTCGAAAAGCCTCAATACACGCATGACTCTATTTGCATTTATTAAATGAAAACAGGATCCGTTTACTTGAAGCGGGAGTAAATTATAAATGCCATTAGCACAGGATGAACTCGCAGTGTTTTATATATAAGTAGCATTTTTTACTCTTTTACCTATAGTTACACATCTAATCTTGTCCCCAATTTTTAAAATATTTTTCCTGAAAATATAAGAGAAAAAAGTGGCTAATGAATTTTTTGTAGCATGTGGCCCAAAAAATATGTTTGTAATTTCTTCATACAAGTAATAAAGAAAACGTGGATGGAATGATCAAATTTTAAATCACAATCTCATCTAATATGGCTTACTTTTTGTTATTTTGTAAAAGTGCCGAAAGCAAATTCTGAAAAAGAAAATGATAATTAGTCGTTAATATGGCTGGCTGTTACGGTATCCCAGTCACAATGACTCCTTACGAATAATATAATTAAGGCTTTGTAATGTGCTACTAACGCTGTTACCATTATTAAAAAAATGAAAAATAAAAGCAAAATGAAGGGCTTTATACAAATTTGAAATAAAAATTAACTAACGATGCTATTTATGCAGGCAAAAGGTGGAAGTTAGCTGAAAAGCGAGCAACCAACATCTCATTAGATAATGGCTGATATTACCATATGACGTGGCAGATTGCCTCATGAAAGTGACAGAATTCTTATTGCTTTCACATGTGGTGATAAATTGACATCTGTCACATAAAAAGGCTTTAACGTGTTCTGCCATGGCCATCTAGAAACACTGGGATTCTCAAGGAAACGAGACAAACACCTGAATTATTATCTCTCTCTCTCTCTTTTTTTTTTTTTTTTCATTCTGTTTTGCTTACTTTGTTTTCTTATTCTTATTCTTATGACTCTATTCCAATTCTTACTTTTTCTGGCTTTGATATATTACGTGTCTGATTGTCATAGACTTTTGTTGAAAAAATATTTTTAATTAAATTTTTGTATACAAAAATTAAAAATAATTAAATGTTATCTCAAAAATTATAATAAAATTTATTTTGGCATTTTTATAAATTAAAAATTAGTTAAAAAGTAAAAAATTATATCATAATTTTTTAAAAAACTTAAACAAACACACTCTATCATAACCCGGCTCATAAAGTTGAAAACAACGAAGAAAACAATAAACAAATAAACATTATCCGAATATAGGAATTAATTCATAATGTTACTACAAATTGCAATCAAAGTCATTACTTTTAATTTTTCGCATATAGCACTTTTATCTCACTCTTTATTATACTCAATTAAAGATTCAAGTTTTACCGATACATGAATATGAATTCTGATAACAAATTAGGTCGATTTGGATATTTTAGTTTCTAATTAATTTCAAACGTACTATCTCTATAATGTTTAAATATCTTAGGTTTGTGTGAGACAAAGTATGATTAATTATTAGATAAATAAACAATTGCTATGTATTACAAATAATTAAATTGATCGAACAAATAAATGATTAATTTATAACAAACATTACATAAATAAATAATTAATAAGAGTAAGAAGGTGTGTCAAGTGTCAACTAAAACAGAGCAAGGAAGTGTGAACTGTATCGTGTGGATTCACACCGGGAAGGGGTATTTTGACTTTCTGCTAATTACAACTGTTTTTAATTAATTTCAGCTTATCGGTTTTCCTAGCAATTAACGACGTGGAAGCCACTATGAGAGAATTCAAGAAATAAAAAAAGGTGGCCATGTTATTAGAAGTGTTGTCTGAGTTGGAGTCCTCAAAATTGACCAGTTGAAATTCCATGTCCCAAACAATGGTAGTGGCAATTTTTGAATTTGGGAAGGCTTGAGGTTTACTTCCATTGCGGATAAGGATATATTAAAAGCCGGCAGATATACAATGACGATGTTAACAAAAAAGCATTGGCGCAAATTGGTCAAGGCTTGCATTTTGGTTAGGTGTTCACGAGAAAACGAGGGTTTAACGAAAGTAGAAGTAAAAGAGGGCACGGATAAATAATGTGCGAATCCTCTCTTTTCTCTAATCCATAATCCATTAATGTATTGTACCCTAAACACCGAAAAGTACTAATGAGTAATGGCGACCGTACTCGTTTTCCCTCTTATCTTATCGTTCATCCACACATATTCTTGCTCTATCTAAAACCTTCGTTACATTCGGATAAACTTTCGATCACTGCGGATCGCATCTAGGTTTACTTCTCCCTAAAGGGAACGCATTAAATGTCACAGATATTAAACCCATGTTTACTTTTGGCTGACTGTCACGCAGGTCTTATGTCATAATCTTATCTCTTATTCTTATGGCATATACAAGATATCGCCTCGACATTATTAGAATAAGTATTTATTTTCGTCTTTTTAAAATATACATGAAATTACATTAGTTATTCACTCCTTATAAAATCTTGTTTTTCTATTTTCTTTGGAATTTAATTTTGATGCATTGGAAGTATAAAAAATATTTATGCAGACATTCGATTATATATTATTACATTAATAAAAATATTTAACTTAACTATCTAGTACTTTAGCTATGTTTGGATTGGTGGAAGGTGATGAAATGGAAGGAAATGGAATGGACAAATAATTGTTCTATTGTTCGGATATGTAAAAAATAGATAGAGTCGATGGATTCCATCTCATTCCATTATATCTTCTTATTTTTCTTTTGGGCCAATTTGGGAGGAATAAGGTGAAATCATAATTTTTCACTTATAATCTTCTTTATTTCATCTCTTTTTACAATGATTTACAAACAATAGAGTGACAACTTTACTTCACTCTATCCTTAAATATCCAAACAATAGAGTGGAATCTTCATTCTATTCCACTCTACTCTATTACATTCTATTCCATTAATCATTTGTTATCTAAACATCGCCAAGAGTCTTACAAATAGAATCATATTATTGGATAATAGTGTAAAATTATTTTATACTGATAATGTATCAAAATTAACCTCCTTTCCTCACCTCCTTGAAATATATAGTTAATAATTAATTAAAGCGGGTTTGTTTAAATAACTAAAAAATAAAAAGCCTCAACTATAACTTGATCTAACTAATGCACATATAACGGTAAGTTTGTAGTTCGACTACTGCTTTATGTTTTTAAAACTTGAATGTAGTATTTTCGTTGGATGTTCGAGCTCTTCTTTATCATTTTTTTTCCCTCTCTTAACAATTAATAAATCATAATTAAAAGAAAGGGATTCATCTTTCATAACTAATAAATCATAATAGGAATGTTCAAAAAACAGGAGCATCTTTGCAAGGCATCAAATTGTAACTAATTGATCTTGTAAGTGAAAAGAAGAATGAGATTAGTAGTTAGGTATATACCACACACAGAGGAGTGTAAGCAGATCGGATTTATCCAATGAACCCGAAAATTCAAACCAAATCAATCAATTTGATTTGGATTAGTTCAGATAATCGATTTATTTTAAGGTGAAACTAAATCCAACTAATTATTATCGATTTTAGATTTATGATTTTTCAATCGGATCATCTAATCAACTAATTTTTTTATTTATTTCTAATCTTTCAAAGTTTTGCACTTAAGTTTATAGTAATAAAGTCATTTTTTTTCTTTTTTGTTAATATTTATTTAAGAAAATTTTCTATTTATACTATTGATAAGTATATCATAGTCAATTTTTATGTTATTATTAGTTGCTATAAGCACAATTTAATTTTTATTTTTTAGTTCAATCCAATATCTTGAACTAAACCAATCTGATCTTAATTGGATCGGTTTGGTTCGGATTTATCAGGAAAAAAAATTTAAAATATAACCAAATCAACCCAGTTAAATTTGATCTAAACCAATCCGTTTATATCTCTATAGATACTCTTGGATCAAGCACAAGAAATTTCTCTGTCAATATGAATTCAAGGTTCCTACGGTACTAAAAAAGGAAAGACAAATCACAGAATGATTTGAAGCAAATAATATGCTGTATTTACTTTCTGAAGTATAAAATAGGATATGCTTTCATTGGCCAAGAAAAAAAGGATATGCTGTATCTAGTTTTTGAAATGTAGAATGGGTGGAATAGGAAATGCTCATTTTTTTATTTTTTTTGTTGGTCGGTGGTCGAGGAAAAAGAAATACTTAGTGTTATAAGCACAGGTGGAGATGGGCTTTCCACGATTCTGGCCTATTGGGCCTTCATCCATACTAGAGATGTACGGGCTTTATCCTGGATTCTTTTTTCTAGGAATGACAGCGTGACCCAAAAACGGGCTGCCATATCCCCTCCTAACATGGTCAATGCGTCCTCTTTCAGCTTACCCCTACATCTAAACCAATGCATCTACGCACGACCCCAAAAAATAAAATAAAAAAGGAAGAAAACACATCTACATGACCCACGGAACTCTTTTCTGTTTTTTTTTTTTTTTTTTGGGGGGGGGGGGTTTCAGAGTTGCTAAATTACAGAGCTGAAAAACACCCAACAATATGGACGTATCTTGGCAGTGAAGGATGTGCTGGAGACGAGCTAAATGGTGGTGGGAAGGAAGAAATGCAATGGCTTAAAATGTAGTTTTATTAAATCAATAAATTGTAGAGCACCCGTATAAATAAAAATAAAAAAAAACTTTCTTTTAAATATTTTATAGACCACTCCTAAACGCCACCTTAAATTAATGGAGGGCGTTAAGTTGCTTTGATAATTGGGCATAGTCTGAACTCAACTGGATATGATTAAATAGTACACTAAATTAGAAAATTTACCAGCGAATAAAAATGATAATTTTCCATGTACAAGTAAACGACTGTGTTTGATACTTATTCTAGGAGGACCAAAACAATTAAACAAGACCAACAGGACTATTATTAATTTTATTTTTAGTGTTTTCTTCCTAAAAAAAAACATGAGTTAATCAAACCGTAACCTGAATCACATGGACGCAAATTTGATATGCTTCGCAGACTGGGAGTCTGGGGCTGCCCCTAAATATTTACTTTGGGTTGTGGCGAATAATAATATACTATGAATATTTAAAGTAAACCGTTATCCTAAAAGAACATTAATATAGTGCACAGCCAATTAACCACCAATTTTTAGCTATGGACTTTGGGGACATCATAACGAATTCAGTCATCAGATTTATTCCAATTCTTATTATTATTAACAATCAGCCTAGAATTAAAAAACAGGGAAAGAAGAGATAAAAGCTATATGCTATGCACAGTACATCGTACAGATTATCTATGAAAAATCTTAAAACTAAGAAAACTTGATTAAACTTGGTATCATAAGTTGAAGAATGGACCCCCCCCCCCCCCCAAAAAAAAAAAAAACAACTCCTCTATGAAGCTTGTCATTAAGGCAATAGAAGAGGTCCTTTTGTTTTTACTTTTAGTACAATTTGCAAATTAATTTAGACAAGAATAATAAAATTTCATTGCCATATCGCTGGGACAAGTAGAAATCACAATCCACTGTCTCATCGGGGGCAACTAACATCAAAAGGCCTAAGATGACAAAAAGCATAAAGCAGTGCTTAATGTTCAATGAGAGACAGAATAAACTGTCGTTCAATAGTCAGAGATAAAGGAACAAATAATTGGTCTTGCCATTGCAAAAGAATCATAGGACTCCCATAATTCAATCGAAGCAGTAGCTAATATGGGGTTAAAATTTAAAATCCAAATAATGCTTGCCCCAAAAGTTACACTGTTGAAACTTGAAATAATAAAAGTTGCAAGTTGCAACTTTTTTCCCTACATTCTTTGTATATTCATTCCTATAGAAGCTCCTAATAGGACCGCTGCTGCAGTATTCTTGGAGTAACTTTCATGGGGCCTTCAGGAATAGTTGTAATTCAAATTCCAATTTTCTGCTTGCAAGAGGAACCAACTAAAAAAGGGCAATACAAGCAGAACCAGCATTTCATTGTGCATCTGAATCTGTTGAGACAGACTTTTTCGTCAACGCAGCTAGCTCTCTGTCTTGCTGTTTCTTCAGATACCTCTGGGCAGTTGCATTCACAATCTTGACAAAGAAGTTCATAAGCATAAGCCACACCACAGTGTTCCAGATTGAAGTGAAAGACAAATCCCACTTTTTTCCCTGAAGATGATATATGAAAAATTTCAGCCAAAATAAAAAAAGAGCAAACAATAGATATATAACTAAGAGATCAACTAGACTTTGGGAATGTTATTC
This sequence comes from Pterocarpus santalinus, assembly GCA_031439595.1. Lineage (NCBI taxonomy): Eukaryota > Viridiplantae > Streptophyta > Magnoliopsida > Fabales > Fabaceae > Pterocarpus > Pterocarpus santalinus. The sequence continues at coordinate 1,202,601 of CM062531.1, forward strand.
AATATTGAGCAATTCAACATTCAAAAAAAAAGTAGCAGCATTGATAAACATGTTACATTGCAGTACCTGAATTTTTGGGGAAACTGGATGGGGCGCTTTCAGATACTTATCTTTCATTGCATGGAGATTAGCTACCACGCCAGGCAAAACAGAGGCAAAACCAGGTATATGGCTGAGAACCCAGATAAATTCATTCTCTATCCAGTCAAGAAGTTGATTATTGCAAACTGAGATGATGAATAACGTCTGCCAAAACACAGACACACACACACACACACACACACACACAGAGGGTCAATCAAAAAACAAAAAAGCTTGTCCATACAAACTACAACTTAATTGGATTTCTTATTTTATATAATAATATTACTCTTCCTCACTCTCATTCATGCTTTTGCTGTATGTGGGGCCATGTAAAATATGGGTAATGGTCATAAACCTTAAGAAAGTATGCCATGTAGTACAGTGTTACAAAAGTTAAAAATAAAATACTATATTTTCATTATTTTAAATAAATATTTATGCGAGTGCATGCTAGAACTAGATCAAAAAATAGAGATGAAATGTCGGAAGAATCAAAGAATAGTGTTTATTACTCACTAATTCTTGGCCAATATGGCTCAAGAACCTATACAGAATACAGGTGAGATCCCTAACTCAAGAGTGGGAACTCAAACTCTCCCAAAGACTTGCTCAACAAGCTAGACACCCCCTTCTAACTAACCAACTTCCTATTAATTCATTCTTCCTGCTAACTAACTTTCCTACCCCCTTTCCTCTTCCCCAACTGCTTCGGTCAGCTGCCCCTATTGGGTTCCTTGGCCCAAGTCCTCTTGCCTCCCCCTAGACATTCTAAAATACACATTCTTAACTAGTTGGCCTCTAACAGAGAAAAACTTTAGAGTTCTCATTATGATAGATAAATAATATAGATCAGACTGTTCCCACTAGGACAAACAATTCCTTGCCTTCACTCTCTTCTTTCCACAAAATCATGTAAAAGATGTTGGACGACCATTCTATTGCAGTTAGCAAGTTACAAGTCTAAATATGGAGTCTGCAAGGCAAATAAATGAAAGTCTTGACAAAGGCTAAATTAGGAGGTAGTGGGAGAAGTCTAAGCTTTATACAAACCTGTATGTGAGTTTTAATAACTGCCTTTCCAAACAAGGTTGCAAGAAAAAATTCCCAAAATGGAATGCCAAATTGTCCACACATGATGCCAGCAAGGTCAAATAGAGGATTTGGCACCTGAAATATAAATTCAAATAATAGTGGTTTACATTTTAGACGAGGATGCACCTCGAACAAAGGAATTGTTAATCTTTTTTAAGAGGATTGAGTCACTATTTTCCAATCCCAAATTTTACATTGAAAGAAGTGACAGAACAAGCAGAATTTAAAATGTACTGCATCATCCTAATGCATAATAATTGGGATATTACTCGTTTACAATATTTTACAGTTTTGGATCAAAAAGATGCAAACCTAATCAGCAGTTACAATGATGAAGACTATAGACAGTAGACCCACAATAAAGAAACCTTAACAGGAAAGTATTATTTGAGTAAAGATTTCAACTAATCAGCGTAAGTTAACAAGACCTTAACATGCCTAAAGGTGACAAACATTTTCAACCAACCAAAAAAAAAAAAAAAAAAGAACCGTTGTTTCCAGGATTGCCATTCTACTAAGAATCTTAAACACAAAACCAAATTCATTGATACGATTGTGGTGAATCACCAATGCAGATCTGAAATTGCTTTAGCAAAAATTTAGTGTTGGGCAAGAATAAAATGTTTTATGGTGGAGTGACGCCTAACAACCGAACTCAGAAAGTAGCTATAAACAAAAGACCTCTGATATTAAAAACATCCAAGTAATACATGAAAATGTTCTTTGCAAAAGAAAGTGTCAAAAATATTTAACGAAGAAAAAAAACTCATGCTGAAATGAAGTATGAAGTCTATACTAACCGACGCAAGCACAAGAATGGTAAAGAAATTCAAATGTTGAGAGTGTGACAGAAACCAGCGCTTGACTCGATTCAAGATTCCTTTATCTTCACTATCCAACTCTTCCATGGCATCCACTCTGCTCCCAGACAAGTTTGCTACATGAATGATTTGATTAGAATCATGTACAAACCAATTCCTAAAGGCGCTAACTAATAAAGCTCAAACATACTTTTAAACTAAACAAAAAAGCATCAAAGCACTGAAAAATAAACTAATTAATTAGCCAGGTAAATCAGAAGATAGACCTCATTAATTTATGGAAGAATTGAAGACAGTGATTGCACCGTAATTGTTTCAAAATTTACTTCATCATTTACCGATGGAGCCAAAACTTCTAATAGCTATGTTATTGGCATAGCCAAGTCTTAAGATTGGCTGTTTCATTCATTTTAAAGTACTATCAACATGTTGCATTATTTCCCAACCACATGAAAAAAGTATAATCCCTGTGCTTCAAATTATAAGATAATCTTTGAAGTCGACCCTAACTATATTGCATTGTGTATCAAAAAATTATTAATAAAATAACAAAAGTTTCAGAGCTTCACATCCAAGTAATGAAGCAAGTATAAACACAAGCTAGATGTAAACACTAACTAAAATCAGATTATTAATCAACTAAAAATGACTTTGTTAAGTTAAGAGAATGGCACATGATAAAAGTTGACATATTGTACCTGCCCTGGAGATAAAGTAAGGAGGAAGCTCCCCTATAGCTGTTCCAATACCCCACAGAACAGCCTCCAGCTGAACTTGAGGCAAAATTCTGCTAAGTGGAACCCGTGAACCATATACTGACTGGAACAATGGTGGCCCGAACTCAGAACAGTCTTTATCGAGCCAAGAAGGACCTCTTTTTAACTGTATTGTATCATATGGAGCACTTTTCAAATCAACTCGGCCGCATTGCGTTGCTTTAATTGTAAATAGTGCTATGTGGGGACCCAAATATAGAACAAACGTGTGCAAACCAGAGCCTGAACAAAATAATGATAAGAGAACACTTTAGGCCCCAAAAAAAGAAAAAAAGAAAGGGGAGAGAGAGAGAGAGGGAGGGAGGGAAAATCCAAATTAATGGACTACAAAGTGTATGATCAGGAAGTTTACAAATATAAAATCTACATATTGCAAGCAACTGTTTTTCTTCAAGTGAGAATCACACAAGCTGCCTAAACATCAACTGTATTACTAACACTCAATTACATAATTAGGAATCATTTTCTGGGTGTGGGGATCGGTTATCCTGGCGCATGCCTATTTTGCTTACCTAGGCCAATTGAAGATGCAACCCCAAGGGCTATCCACCACAGTCCAAAGCGGAAATATTCAAGAAGCTCCTCAAGATGCTGCAAAAAGAACAAGCATTTATATATATAAAGAGTGAGAGAGAGTGTTTCCAGAGTCAAATGAAATTCCATTATAGTTAGCATAATCTTCACACAATAATATCAAATATCAATAGGAACATTTAGGCTGAAAATAAGTTTTCCACAATTAGTGCATACTTCAGAGAGCTTTGATGTCCAAATTCACATTATCAAGGGAGCATATTGCATATAGTAGCCAAAAGAACAAAGGAATAACTTATTTACTGTGGAAAAATTTCCGATCCAGAACTATCATGCATACGATTTCCAGAGTCAAATGAAATTCCATTCTAGTTAGCATAGCCTTCACACAATAATATCAAATACCACGTATCAATATGAAAAATTAGGCTGGTTTTACATTTTCTACATTCACCGCTTATTTTGCAGAGCAAGGATGTCTAGATTGACATAACCAAGTGAGTACAGCATATAAAAGCCAAAAAGACAGAAATAACCTATTCCCATGGAACATCTTTTGATCCAGAACTATCATGCATAAGACATGAAAATACCTTCTCATGAGGACCATCAAGGGTCATCAGCACTATGCCAAGAGTCCCTACCGCAACACTGAATAGCATGAGCCACCCACCTTTTGCCAACAAATACAATGTTGTTTTCTTCATGCATTGAACAACAGCTAATGTGAATAATTTCAATGTTTTGAAAGGTTGTGTGGTTAGTGTCAAATTTTCTAGCTCTAGACGGTGCTTCTCACGAAGCCCTGCAGAATAAAGAATTTCCAATCAGCAAATGGGATATAAAAAAACTTAGGATTTAAACACTGCTTGGATTTTTCTAATCATTATTATGGAATAGTATGTATGTCTCTTTGAATTACAATTAATTACTCATAGCAATGATTATTTTTTATTTTCATGTAGAAGTTAAAACATAATTACATAAAAACATGTCAGTTCTGCAGAGTAGGTTCAACACTCCAAGAAAGAAAGGATAACAATCAACTTTGTGACTAGTAAGATGAACCAAAATAACAAATTTTATAGCCCTGATTGAGGAATTCAACGATAAAGAAACTTTAACGATGAATGAATATAATCTATATAGCTCCAAAACTCCTATCCAGGAATCTAACCCTTCAAATGCCCAACATACAATACATAGTTAATTGATCTACACTATGCCTGCCTATATTCCAGATGAAGACTCCTCCACCATCTCGTGGAAAAGAAAACAAACAAGGTTTCCATCACATAGATTGTTTCTCAAATTCCAGTCCTGTCTAAAACAGTAAGTACGTCAACTCAAAGTAGGATGCATGGCCCTTCTTCATTTGCCACTCACCTATTTCAAAAGACTAGCACTTAATGAATTGAAAAATGCTAAACATCACAACAACCGTTTCATGAAGTGCCATACGAATCTAGGTGGCATACATTTATTTTCAATGATCATTTTCCATTTCTATCCTCCTGCGTTTCCACCTTCCCTATGATCGGTTATAATCCCATTCGATATATTTTGGTACAGTAAAAATCCGTCCCAGATAACTGCCCTGTTGTCTGTTATGAATTATCTCCCGTCAATAACATAATCCCTCACAGTCTCACAGTCATGACTCATGATCACTTACTTTCCCCAGCAGCCCCTTTAAAAACTGTTTCCCAGCCTGTCCAATTCCAAATTGAGGAGAAGCTGAGGCACTAAAAAGATGCTTTCCAATAACTGCTGAACAATAATAATAATAATAATAATTGAAAACCCTCTTCCATCCACCATGTATCATCAATCATCACCAAGACACCAATCCATTTGGCAAAAGCCTTAGCAGTCTTACCATCCCCCACCCAAACTATGAGGAAAACAAAGCTAGTTTACAGATCCAAAAACCGAGGCCTGAGATTCCAAAGCAAATTCCTCACATAAAAAAGAACAACTAAAACTATCAAAAATCTAATATGATAACCAATGTTAAATCAGCTACTTCAACAACAAAAAAAAAACAAACTTTTCAACGTAAACAATCAAATCATCATTGATAGAATCATCGGGTAGTAAAACATAGGAGTGAAATCAAAAGACTTGCCTGAGATGGACATGTCAGCGTGCCCAGAAGAAGAAGCTGCAATATTTCCAGACCCCATTATTGCTCACATGCTAAAAAGGGAATCTTTGCTCTCTCTAGGGCACGCAATACCTTCTTGCTACTCCCTACCCTTTGCAGCTTCACAAATCAGGATTCGACTATAACGCAAGTATTTCAGAGATCAATTTCAACATGGATAAAATTCCCCTTCGATTAGAAGGACCCAGAAAGAAAAAAGATGAGAATAGAGACCCTTGTATGTTTGGATTGGGAAAATAATTGCACTGGAAATTGCAGATCTAAAGAGACCAAAATCGGAGCTTTGCGTGAAGATCGGGCACAGAGCCGCAGTTTGTTGCACTCCCGCGATGGAGTTCCTCCATGACACTTTTATTGTTTTACTTAAGCTGATTTCATTTAAAAAAAGAAAAAATCCCTTCTTAAGCTGATTTTTATATTATTGTATTTTAACTCGTTTAAAAATAATAGATAATCATAATCGTAAATAAAGAATTATAAATTTAAATTTTATGAAATATAAATAACTACATAACCGATTATACATATGTAATAATTTATTTTTTAACATACTTTTGTGTTTTAATAAGTTAATATTTTTTACTTAACAATAAAACATACAATGTTATTTAATTTCTAATAAGCTGAAAGCATAATTTTTACTTATTAAGCTGTTTATGGCATTTATCTAATTTTTTTTGTTGCATATGCCATTTTTTATAATTAAATAATTCTTTTTTAAATTTTACTTATAACCACTTGTGCTTTAAGATTTTTTTTCGGTGCATGGCTTTGGGAAATTTTAATGCGGCCTAAGTTTATACTATACCGTACAATTTTGGATTTTGGCACCAGAATTTTCGTGTTGATGCCAAGTACAGAGTTATCCTTGTTGAAAGGCCATCCTTCATTCTAAGGGAATATATTACCACTTTTAAAAGTATTTTCCTCCTTTTATAGCCAAACCTTTTTTCTCCGGGGATGGTTTAAGGATTATGATTGCATTTTATTTTTATATCATAAATAACAAGTGCAACAACTTTGGTCACTCCCAATTACTGACCATGATTTAATTTCTGATTAATGAACTAAATCCTCTCAAAGGATTAGGGGAAAAATTTCAAACATGGGAAGGCAACAAGCAAGAGGCAAAGAGATGCTTTCGTAATCCCAAACATCAAGAGGAATATGCTTCCGATGGCCTCAACCAAATCATATAGTACAAGCATCAATGAAGAGATTAACGCGAACGGTTAGAATAACTTTCCTTGCAAGCAAGAGTATTGACATGAAGAGCATTTTTTTAGTCACTCTCGTTGCCATGTTGTTTGGTGGGCAAGTGTCAAGTAATAGTCACGAATATTGAGATTTATTAATATTAGAATTTAGAAGTAGCATCAAAATTTTGTTCTTGTTTGGCTATTAATGTTTTCAGAAGATGAATAAGAACTAAATTCCCGAAAACGTAAGCATGTGTTCGGTTGATAAGATGGACCCAATTTTTCATTTTCATTTCACTAACCGGTCGTTGTTATATTTATCTAATAATTACCCTTTTTGGTGTGTGATATATATATATATATATATATATATATATATATATATATATTAGATTATTATGTATCTTTATAAATTCAATTTATTTTTTTATCCATAAGACTAATTTTGTTTGACTATAAAAGTAGGAGAATTATGCAATTTTTATACAAGAATTACTCTTTTAAGATTCAAACTCGCGTTTGAGGTTAAAATCATTTATCATCTCAACTAATTATTTATGCGTATGATATTAATTGTTGATGTATGTAGACTAAAAAAAAGGGACGGCAGGTTCGGATTAATTTGCTTTATAGTTTATTCGTTTTGCCAAAAAGCAAAGGAAAGATCTCTTTTTATGATATTTTTATTTTTTTTTTCCGTTCGTTCCTTTACCAATCAGAATAAGTATCAGTGAAGTTGCATACAAATGTGGTGGAGTCATGTGGATCCCTTTCATTTTAGATTGGTGGTGGTGTTTATGGGTTAAGGCGTGCGTTAGAAATTAGAATTATCTGACTAAAACCAAAAAGAATTGAAAGAAAGCTGTGAGTCTGAATGATGTCTCATTTCACACGCAAACTATCTTGTCCCTGACGTATACTTTATAAAATTACCAAGCCCAACAACGTTCTAAGTGCTGAATGAGTCAGAAATACAAGAACGAAATGAAAAAACATTTCTCAAACAGGCATAACCGAAAGCGTTTACCTGTTTTTTGTTTGTTATGAAAATAATTGCTTGTTATTAAACAATTCTGTTTCAAATTGATCCTCCATAAATGACTTGTTATGCGCTTAATTTTTATGTAATATGTTTTTTGGTGACCTAATTTTGACAATTAATCCGTTGAACCTTTTTTAATTTTGGGTCTGTCATTGAACCTAACTATAACTGTTAACCCGAGCCTGCGGATCAAGTAAGCCCAACAAGCCCAATGGATCAGACGCCTGTGCTTATAACTAGACGCTAGTTAAGACAGCAAGACCGGTTGACTAAACCCAAAAAAGTGTCAAAAAAAATTTGAAAACAAAGGAGTAAGGCCTAAAACCATGAACTATAAGACTAAAAAACAGATCAAATATAACTTCATTTTTATAATAGTCCTTTTGATAAATATTTTCGAACAAATATATTATATCCGAACCTTTTAAGTTTTTAAGAACAATTACTTCAGATTGAAAAAAGAATATTTATCTCAAAATAATTTTAATTTAAATATTTGAACATACATTTATATATTTATCTTATGTAAATGTAATGTAATTTTTCAATACAATTTTAATATATTATTAATATAATTTTTTATAACATTAATTAATCAAATATTATTATATATCTTGTTAAAAAAATTATTATTTATATGACTTTTGAAATTTTTATTATGAAAATTAAATATTTTTAATTAAATTCATATTCTTTGATATCAAAACAAAATGCAATAAAATTTCATGGGCTGTTTTATGTGGTCGTAGAGTTATGTAATAAATCAACCAATATTGAACATTGTATCTTGTCACGCAATAATTTTTGTAAGCTATACACACAGTTACGAAGGTTGCGATGTTCTTCTCGTTGTTTTATCCTTTACAACTAACTACTAGCCTAGACAATTGGAACCAAGCATCGAGCAACATGAACAAGAGGTGGAAGGCTTGGCTGAGAGAACGAATCAAAATCAGACATTGTAATTGGTCGGAATCATATCACCTTATCCATATCCACATGTACACCAATCATCCAAAATCTCACGCAAACTTGTCTCTCGCTATACCTTTTGTTTCTTCTTAATATTCTTATTATTATTGATCTCCCACAAAGCCTCAACTCTTCCCTCACCATTAGTCACTCCAACTTATCCCCATGGCCATGGCAACCCAAGCCTCCATCTTCACCACTACACCCCTCTCTGGCCCCAAACCCAGTGACCGTGTCACCGTGCCATGGAAACAGCCATCCACCGTGTCCTTCACCAGCCCCAAGCCCCTCAAGTCCACAAGAACAATCAGAGCAGCTGCTGCAGAGGACAAGGCAACAACAAAGGAAGAAGCGCCTGTTGGGTTCACCCCACCTGAATTGGACCCAAACGCTCCTTCCCCAATCTTTGGAGGGAGCACTGGTGGGTTGTTGCGCAAGGCCCAGGTGGAGGAGTTCTATGTAATCACATGGGACTCTCCTAAAGAGCAGATATTTGAGATGCCAACTGGTGGTGCAGCCATCATGAGGCAAGGCCCAAACCTCCTCAAACTGGCTAGGAAGGAGCAGTGTTTGGCTCTAGGAACTAGGCTGAGGTCTAAGTACAAGATCAAGTACCAGTTCTATAGGGTGTTCCCCAATGGGGAGGTCCAATATTTGCACCCCAAGGATGGCGTGTACCCTGAGAAGGTGAACCCGGGTCGCCAAGGGGTTGGCCAGAACTACAGGTCTATTGGAAAGAATGTGAACCCAATTGAGGTCAAGTTCACCGGTAAGCAAGTGTATGATTTGTGAGCCGCAAGATGATGCTTGAATTTGATTGGGTATATTGTATTATGATGTACTTATGCTGACATTTACATGAGAGTGTCAAACTCTTTACCTGTATTTTTTGCGTTTTCGTAATGATCATTTGGTCAAAAACGTTTATTGCAAAATGAATTTGCTTTAAGCCTTTAACTATATAACATACGACACGACAGAGTACTATAGTCACGATACCAAAACCATGAGTAGAGGTTTTGTAGTACTAGGTGTGCTTATAATAGTCCTTTCTTTTTCGTCAAGTAGTTGACTTTTTTACAGATTCAGAATATTGTTATTTAGAGACAACGGGCATATGATCCATAGAGAAGCACAAAATAAGGACCCGCTGGTTGTCCATTGATAAAAGCCTTTTCGGGTGAACTACACACCAAAAGCAAAGAAAGAAACAGGAAATACATATATAATGAAATAAAAATCTTGAAGGCCTTTTAAAGTAACTTGCGTTGCGGGCCTTTTTGCTTTACTTCTTAAGCTTGCTTATGCATGCTTGCCATGACCATATATGAACTTAGCTGCTTCCTCTGTGTATACATGAGTTTCATTGTCCAGTCTGCCAATAATGTTGTAACGTCAAAAGTCTGTCAAGAGTAAAATATTTGAGGCGAAAACTACAAGAGCATAGGGTTAGCATTTCACTTACGATTCACGAACAGCTTTGCTCAAAGTTGAGGCTGACGAGAATGTTTTCCCGTCAAGATATCTATTTTCCCCCTTAATCCTCTGTCTCATTTTGATGTCTAGCTCTTCAGCACTTAGGTCCAATGGAGAATCTGAAGCCTGGTATAAATATTACAAGCAAATGAAATAACTCTTTAACATCTAGTAAGAAGTAGCTGCATAATAATGAATCAGTTAAGTACTGTCTAATGAGGCACCTTGATTTTATATGGCCTTGTATTCAAAAGTTGTCTTTAAGATGATGTTTCCTATAGAACTTTCTAAAAGTTTGAGTTAATTTTTTCTCGGGCTCATCTAAGCACAAACGATAGCATACACAACCGTATAACACATTGAACGAAGAAAATACTTGAAGTTTAATTATCGATAACATTACCATGACCCATCCCCAAATATCAGCATAAGATGGGATATGAGCTGAATAAGGCAAAACATCTGCAGAAACGTAAAGAAAGAAAGTTAATTTGGCGTGATTTGGTTCTAAATGGCATTATGTAAAACAGGAACAACAAGTTTAGAAGAAGAAATAGCTATTTTCTTTGCCATAGAAGATTGCTTACACTTGAAAACTTGTCTCAAAGTGTTGTAGATACATGAGAACACTTCTGTGTGGCTGAATATTCCAGCTGGGCCTGCCTGCGTATGAATAAGAACAACATGCACATGTTGTTTAATTGTGTTTCCTTGTCCAAGTATTTGATACATATTGACAGGGGTCATCGCACCCACATACCTGTGTCACAAATATGCCACCCTTCTTCAGTCTAGGCTTGATTGTGAACTCATAGAAGGACTTGGTATAAAGTTTATAGCAAGGACCTCCTTCTATTGGGTCTGCCAAATCGCCAATTATCACATCATAGCTCTCTTCTGTGGCTTCTAGTTCAGCCCTGCAACGTGACAAGTCTTATTAGAATTGGTCATAATTGCTGTATTCACAATGGAATCTTTGTGGCAAAGATGATTAAGAATAATCCAACAAGCAGAGGTTACAATTTGATTGGCAGACCTGGCATCATTGATGATGACTTCAAGCCTCGGATCACGGAATGCTTCCTTGTTTACAACCAAGTATGATTTGCAAAATTCCACCACCTCCTGGCTCACCAAGCATGAATACATGAACTCAAAACCTTACAACGAAGTATGATTTGCTGTACAATGTGGATGGCCAAATGAAAAACAAACATTTTCAACGAAGAGCTATCTTTGTACCTCATCTATGTCACACATCACAACTTTGTCTATGGCCTTGTGCCTGAGCAGTTCCCTTGCAGTAGACCCTTCTCCTCCTCCCATAATAAAAACATTTTTTGGACTGAAAAAATTGGAATGAAAAGGAGAAACAAAAAGATAAAAGTTAGAATGCTAATTAAATATAGTAAGATCTTAGTTTTAGATCATTGAAGTGCAGGGGAAGTACTTCGGATGGTGAAGAAGAGCCGGATGAACAAGACATTCATGGTAGATAAATTCATCTATCTCTGCGCTCTGAAGCTTTCCATCAATTACCAATGCCTGCAAGTGGACACAATAAAGTTGAGTATAGTGTATTAGATGCTATTTGATCGTTTTTTCTTATCCGTAGAAGGTAACTTTCTGCTAAATGTGTGAACCTTTCCAAAGGGCTTTGTGTCCAACAATGCAATGTCTTGGTACTGGCTAGCTCCTGTATGCAATATACTGCAGCCCCACCAAAAGACAGAAAAAAAGGTGTAATTATTATGGAATATTTATCAAACATATGATCGTGCTAAACTTTGCGTTGAAAAAGCCAAAGTCTTAACTTCACTTTGGTTGTGTGCTGTCTGCCTTTTCCATAGCCACAGGAAAAAAGAGCTTATAACTTTTACATCGCTTTACATTTTTTTTTTTTTTGTTTCTAGCGTAAGAAGCTGATCCGTTATATACAATCAAGAAAACTTGACATTAGCGGCAGACTAGTACTTTATTTTTGTCTCACTCCAACCCCATGTAAAACTAAAAGCACCTGCTTCATTTACCTTATTGTTTGGTGTCTTCTATTATCTTTCCATGAATCTTCTAAAATCATCATTAAGCAAAAGAAACACAATAATAAAATGAACATGAATGGCCGAAGATCCGCCATAGAGGAAGATTATGCTATGAGAAAATGGAGGCAGTTCAAAATGTGAAACTCGACTATGATTTTATTTATAGACCACGTACTTCAAGATATAAACATGCAGGACTTCAATTGCACTGAAAGCTCTGCTTGAGCCAAAACTTTGCTAAGGTAAACGGTAATGTGGTATAATATTGTTACTTGTTTCTCATTTTTGCTAATCCGGGTTTCAAAAGATGGATAAGAAAGAAAGCTAGACGTAGGTAATATACCTATTGAGTGCAAAGCACCATCTTAAGTTCTCTTCAATCTCTTCCTCATACCAGCAGCTCTTCCTGTAACCATTTAGCGAATGGCTTTTTCCATTTCCTCCATTAATGCCACTGCTAATCCCATTTGAGTAAGCTATTTCACCCATCTTCCTTTGACCACAGAGGACCTTCAGAGCAATAAAAAAGGTGGGGTTGGAGAGAGAGACAGAGAGTGCTAAACAAGAGAAGAGAAAGATAGCGAGTGTGTTGGTCTGGAAGATAGGAGAGTAGGAGGTGAATATAAGAAGGGGAAGTTGGTAGGGAAATCAAAAAGGACAATGATTTGGGTCGGGAATATGTTAGCCGGGAAATCTAACAAAGTGGACATGCTCAAGACTAGAAAAGAGCAATATCCTCATGGGGTTTCTTAAAGTAGAATACACAGAAGTTCTGCGGGATTTCTGAGGTTGATATGATACCGTAATAGGGCCCATGTCTTTGTTATCCCTATATATGTGGAATTGCATGTTTATGTTAATAACAGTCCACATAAAATTAACACATAGCAAGTGACTAATGCATGGCTATAAGATAAAGCCTAAGCAAGGATTGCCTTGTTCAAGATTTGCCAATATGAAACTTCTCCATGTTTGATCCAATGGGCATCAGACATGTGGCTGAGGCATGTGAGGGCCTGCAAGAGCATATATTGTTGGCATGCATGCATGATGATGTGTAATGATGCTAATGCAGCAATTTGTCACGTAGGAGATGCCGAGATGGAGTGTAATGTAATGTATAATGTAATGGATATTAGGAGTAGGAAAGTGATAAAATATGATGAATTTTGGAGTGACAATTACCGAAAACTCTGGTGATAATTCTTTTTCTTCGGAAATGTGTGCAAAAATCTTGGGTTTGTGAGAAAGAGAGCGTGCAGTGGAGACCATCATACTTATTCTCTTTGTTGCTTCAAAAGCTATAGAGGAGAGGCTGCGCGTGCCATGCCAGAGGTACTCATCATCACTGTCACCAACAAAGGCAATCCCTCAAACTAAGAAAAATTTAATTTCAACCCCACCATAACAAACAAAACATTAACCATTGCCACGATTCCCTTCCTCTCAGCATTGGTGTGATCCCCTGCATGCTGTGATGTTGCATTGGATAATTTCATGATGCAATCCACTTTTGTGGGTCCCGGGGGACCCAAAGTAGGAATGTTATTGGTTGATCTTTTGTTGATGTAAAGTTGGCATCGGCATGATGTTTCCATACAGACAATAAGGAGGACAAAGAGGGGTCATGAGAGGAGATGCTGCTGCTCATGCTAGCCAAACATGAATTCAAAGGATTCTTGATTGGGGGTTATGGGGGGTGTTATGATGGATTCACTGTCCTCGGGTGTTAGGAAATTATGCTCCCCAAATTAAGCTATTAAAAATTAAATGACCCCATATAATAAACTATTCCCCTAGTAAATATTTCTACATGCAAATCTCAAAATGGCCTCAAAATTGAATCATGTTTCTTAATTCTTAATGGAAGATAAATAAAATAGATGAAGAAAGAATTAATGGAGAATTAAGGATTCAAAACACGACTCCTATAATTTTATTCTCTCAACAATTTTGTTAACTTACATTTGTGATACAACAACGACAAATTCTTTTCCTAGAAAGTAGGGTCGGCTGTTACACTTACATTGTGATATACACTACTAATTAAATACTATGTTATATTTGGCATGAACCTCCTGAGATGAACTTTCTCTTGTTGGCTGATAGCAATGAGGCTGGTTGTCTCTTATCTTGTAGACAAAAAGCTGGAAAAAGAAAAAAAAAAACACACACACACACACACAGACACACACACACACACACACGAGGTACGCAACTCATGTTGTGGATTTGGAGGTGCGTCTGTTCTTACTGTCTCCTTGCCAGCTAATATTTTGTAAGGACAAGATTCTGGCTTGCGAGAAAATACTTATGAAGAGAGACAACTTCACTTTCCAAGTGCTGATCAATTTCACGCTTAGTGAATATGGACAAGGAAAAACGACAAAAAAAAGAAATGAATGGAAAAACTTGGAGATTATGAGGTGAATAATTTATCACTGTATGCTTTTGTTGTGCAAATCGCTCTTTCAATTCAACACATGCGGTTTTTATAGAAAAATCGTGTTTCTTTCTTTCTGTTCTTTTTTTTTTTGGTCGGGGCGGTTTTTTTGCTCATGGGCTTAATGAGTTTGGGTCACATTGTCTTTGGGCTTAACGAGTTGGGTTACAGAGGTGGTACTTCTGTTCAGTACAAGTCAATTTTCACCATTGTGCTTTTCTTTTGGGTCGCGGTTCGTGTGCGGCATGTCTCATAGTAATTGTCAATAAGTGAGAATAGTCTAATGACCCCTGCAAAAAGATTACGTAACTGGTCCTCTGGATCAGTCTTTGTTATTATTATTATTTGAATATTTGTTCTTATCAGTGATAAACTAGTCATACTTGCAACTACTGTCTTATCTTTTCGTGACTACAATTCCCTTTGAACTAGTCTTTGACAAGAGAAAAGCGCTCTATTGCTTCCTTCAAAAAAAAAAAAAAAAAAAGAGATCTGTTGCATTTTGTACCCTTGAAATGGGGTAACATCATCTTCTATTATCAGGGAAATTGATGAAGTAACTTCTCCTGAACATAGAAGTGTACTGTTAGCAAAGCATGCGAACAGATATCATACTAGTTCTTGGTCTGCTAAATGTTTAGGCATCTTGCTTCCTCATCTAAGTGGGTCATGTTATATTGCATTTGAAAGTGAAGGCAATTATTTTTTTGTGGTATAGAAGTTAATAAACCCCAAAACCGGAAGAGAATAGAAAAATATACGTGCAATAGCCTCGTGAAGTTTCGTGGTTGAAGAGTGACACCTCCACTACTCATTCTAAATGCTATTTAAATTGTTGAAAGGAAAACAATAGTTCAAGTGAAAGCTTGAATAATCATTCAAAACATTTTATGGAAGTTACAGCACTGCATCGACAAACTACTACTGTAAGCTTTGATCTTCAATCATCTGATCATAAAGCAAAGGTGGAACCCCAACTTCCACGGTTCCCTCTAGCATTTGCGTCACCATCTTCATTGAAGGTCTAAGTGCTGGGTTTGGATGAACACACCACAACCCAACCAAGGACATTTGCTCAAACCTCTTGAAATCATTGAGTACTTCTGAGTCATGCCCCACCACTTGCTCTAGTTTCTTAGAAATCATACACCTTAAAACCCAATTTGAAAGAACCGAATCATCCTCTTCGCTTTCTTTTTCCTCATTCACAATGTGCCTTCTGCAGCAAATAATCTCCAATAACATGACCCCAAAGCTGAAGACATCAACTTTGGCGGTTACCGGTGCACTCCTCAGCCATTCAGGTGCTATGTACCCTACTGTCCCTCTAAAGTTGGTGCTTGTTTTAGTTTGTTCTTTGTTCAAAAGCTTGGATAGCCCAAAGTCTGCAATCTTTGCTGTGTGATTGGCATCAATTAACACATTCTGGGGCTTGATATCACAATGTATGATCTGTGTCTCACACCCTTCATGCAAGTACAGTAAGCCTCTTGCAATTCCAAGAGCCATTTCAACTCTCTGGCCCCATGGAAGTCTTTCTCTTTGTCCAAACAATAAACTGGACAGTGCTCCATTCGGCATCAGCTCATAGACAAGAAGCCGGTGGCTATTCTCAATGCAAAAGCCTAAAAGCCTCACCAAATTTTTGTGATGGGTACGGCCAATAATTCTGAGCTCAGTCATGAATTCCTTGTCATTTTTCTCAATCTTCTTTTCCAGCTTCTTTACAGCAATGCCAATTTCTGCATCATCTAGTAATAGAGTACCACGGTAGACTTTGCCAGAAGAACCCTTACCAAGAATCTTGCTGAATCCACCTGTTGCTTCATGCAGTTCCTGGAATGTGAATTCTCTGAAGTTGATTCCAATAGCGGTTGCACTAAGATACTTCTTTCTTCTTGTTAGTCTCCGAGCAAAAGGATGATAGTAGACAGCAAGGGCTCCAGTGAAGCAGGCAAGAGTGGCACTAACAGCAACCATAACCTTCAAGAAAGTTCTCACATTGAAATTCTTCTTAGAATCTTTTGATGTGCTAGACTCATCAGTGTAAGGAATTTTAATAAGTGCTTTTTGTCCCTTTGAGGATGAACTCCTCCTGGCATTCAGCAGTGGCATTCTCTTCTTGGAGCATGTTGACGGGGTGGAAGCATTAAAAGTAGCAGCAATGATGCTACAATCATCCATTACAGACTTCTTACAACCCTCCAAATCAACATTACTTATTTCAGCGAAGTCTATACCAAATTGGAAATCAGTGTCGTCAAGCACCTGCAGGTTGAAGTTCATCTTGGAAGATCCCGCACAATAATTAAGTACAGCTTCTGGGCGACACCCTTTAGACACATCTTCATGATCCAATGGGATATAACCTGGAAGGCACTCACACTTCACTGATTCATTGTCAGGAGAAGTGCAAAGACCATATACACCACAAATAACATCCACTTTGCAAGGATCATCTATGGCTCTCCAAACCCTCATCCATCTAGTGCCATTCCTTTTGTGATAAGCATATTGCTGGAAATTGCCATTTTCATCTATTGTTGCACGGTGATAGTAATCCTCCACTGGGGTTGGAGTGCTGTTTGTTAGAGTGTAAATGTTGGTAGTGCCACTTATAAGATACATGAGAGCACTTGTGCGATTGAACACCAAACTCACATTCTTGAATGCTGTTGTTGAAGTGTACCAATATGAGGGATCTGCCCATCGGTAAGCTGTGAGAACCAAGTTCCCATCCCCTTGCATTTCTAAGAAGAAACTCCCCCTTGAGTAGTTTGAAGCTCCCTTCCCCTTAGAATAGAGGTTTTGGGGTTGGTTAGCATTCAAGGTTTGCCCAGGCAAGATTGTGTTCGTTGGAGAACCAAAGCTCTCCCACACAGATCCTGAGTTGGAGTCTCTCAGCACAAAATTGCCATCATCTTGCATGTAGGCAGAACTAGCACTCTCTCCTCCACCATCTACGGTCGAAGCTGCAGTTCCATTTGGATATGTCACCATAAGGTGTCCGGTAGAAGTGAGTTGGATTAAGGAATTTGCTTCCACAGGGGGACTCTGGTACCACACCAGCGTTCTCTCTGGGATTTTCGCATACCATATTCCCACAAGAAAGAGACCGGATGGGACCTGGTAGAATCCAAATTCAAAATCACCCTTGGGAGATTTCCAAGTAGAATTTGATCCAGCAGTGATGTTGGAATTTAGTTGTATGGCCGAGGAAGAATTCTGGGCATTTAACCCATTCAGACAAGAAAGTAGAACAAGTATACAAGGTAGAAACATAACTAAAGACATTGCAAATTGCAAATTGATGTGGAGAGCTAAGAACAAGGTGCATCAATAAAAAGAAGGGAGGAGGAAGAAGAAGATAATAATAAGGTAGAAAAGTTTGCTGAAGCGGAAAGCATCTCTGTTGCAGAGGTTGTCGTTTCCTTGCCCAAGTAGGTGGATTGACTTGACAATTTTAGTGGACTTACTTGATGGAAACGTTGGCACGCATAACCACTGCTGCATACTATTCTTACTCTTGACCATGGATTTGAGGAGTCATTTTAAAAAATGAAAGTTCCAAGTTGTTACTCATCAGGCTCACCATTCCACAAGTTGAATGGTATCCTGCATGCATGTAAGCTGGCTTGACCTCTGATGGGGCATTCCGTATAGAAATGATATTTGTACTAAGATATGTTTAAACGGAGAGAAATACTTACATGGTCCGGAAGCATTATATGGTTGTGCTCTCGAATCAATCATATAAGTATATTTTATATAGGACCCATCACTAACACATAATTCAATAAAAATGTACTTATATAATTAGTCGGGAGTACAGCTTTGTAGTACTCCCAGACTATGTAGGAATTTCTCTTTAAACAAATAACTCGGGGTGTTTCATACGGAACCAATTTTTTTCTCAATAAATTTTTGAGGAACTCTTCAAAATTGCCAAGAAAAACGGTTAAAATAACATTACTCATTTCGTATTCAGATTTCAGACCATGGAAGAGTTTTTATGGCAGTGGGACACTGTTCATGAAAAAAATTGATAACCTCGATAATCAACCACAAAGATAATGCGGCACACCCCAAGATAGTGACACACTACTCTCTCCATCCAGACTGGGGAAGACTTTGAAACGATCAAAGTTGGATAGGTTGGACTTAGTTGTTTTCATGACATGCAATGCAAAGCGGAAAAATAGTGTCACATACCCGAGCTGGCAAAAACCATTAGAGAAACTTTATTTATACCCGTTACAATCGACGCACAAGGGACGCATATGTGTCATAAATGAGATGTATTGTAATAAAAAGAATTGAAAAAAAATTATGAGTACTGCTCACCATTGGATTTGATAATGTGTACATGTTTGGGAACTCTTAAGGAACAACGTTTTTACCAAAAAAAGCTGTTTTGAAAAAAAAATCTTGTTCGGATAACTTTTATTAAAATGGATTATAATCACTTTCAAAGAATTTGAGCTTTATTTGGGAAAATAAAGTGAAAGCTAGAATTTGGACTTTTTTTAAGTAAAAGTTATTTGTCCAATACATATAATATTATATTTTTATTAAATTGATCATAAGTATTAAATATTATATAATATAAATAATTATTTTATATTTTTTTAATAATTTTATCATATAAAAATATTTTTTTATATAATTCAAATAAAATAAATTATTTTAAAATTATTTTTCAGTAAAAATATTCAAATATAATTTAATTTTCAAATAATTAATTATATAAAATAACAATTATATAAATAAATAATTATTAAAATAATTTTAATGTTACAACTTTTCGAAACACTATATCTAGATAACGTTAGAGACTTGCGTACTTACGTTTCCTATCTCAAGAAAAATATTCAGATAGCCAATGCAATTATTGTTCAATTTTGTAGCCGCCGTGCTAAATGAACTACAACACGACAGCAGCCTACAAAACTTAAACTCAGTAAACCGTATGAATCATGAGATGCAGTCAAGGCCCTTTATTACGAAATAAGGTGTCCTCAAGGCCTGTTTATTTCGAAATGTGAAGGAGATATCAAAGAATTCTGCGTCTAAAATACTGCTAAATTACAGACGAAAAAAAAAGAAAGAAATACTGCTAAATTAAGACAAATAAAAAATAAATGCTGTTAAATGAAAACATCTTTTGTTTTTATATTTTTTTATCTAAGAATTTTGATTCACTTTTAATATAAAAACTTTTTTATATAATATTATTATCATATAATTATGTATTTAAACATTGTTAAAGAAATTTAATTTTTTAAATAATTATTATCATAATTAAACATTTTTGTGAATAACTTGATAATACTTGTTTTGAATAATAATACACAAGTGAATAATAAAGTCCTATATACTACGTAGTATATCATATTCTTATATCATTCATTTATTCATTGGAAATAAATTGCAATTGATAATTATTCATGAATAATAAACTAATAACTTTATGAAATATTAATAATTATTAAATAGTAAATTAAATAAACAAATGCAGATAACAAAAACTAAATAAATAAATAAATATAAAATTATTTTATACTAATTATGTATCGAAATTAAGTCTAAGGAAGGATAATTTTACTCAAAAAAACGGTTGAAATTTAAATTCAAGCAAGGATAATATTGCAATTGATGTGGAGAGCTACTAACAAGGCGCACAGATAAAAAAGGAAGGAGGAAGGAAAAGAAGAAAATATGTCAGGACCTTGGCGGATTCGCTGGTGCAGATGCACTCGCGTGCAGATGGTGCAGACTATTTTTTTTCTCTTATATTATTAGTGAGACCAAAGTTTAACCCTAGCAGTGGTGGCCTAGTTGGTTGGAGCGCACGTCTATAATAGCAGCGTTCACGTGTCCGAACTTTAAGGCCCCATTTGTGTTTTTGATCTTTGTTTTATTTCTTGAATGAAAAAATAGAGAGGAAAAAAAAAAAGGGTGGTGGGAGGAGGAGAAAAAAAGAAAAAAGGAGAAAGATCCTAGCTTTCCCTTTGTCAATCTGTTGATTGCCAATCATTTCTTTCTTTCTTTTTTTAACTATCTCTTTTTTATTTCAATGTTAATTATTTTATTTTGTATTTATTTAAATAATAATATTACTCTATACAAATAACAAAATTAATTTTTTTTTGTCTTCTTTTTGTTCAGCATCCTACTAACAATTTATTGAAAGCAAATAAAAAAAAATTATATATTAATCATTAGAATTAATATTTAATAAATAATATATTCCTATAATATTGAAGTGAAAATTTAATAAAAAAGAAAAGATTTTTTTTTCACAATTTCATCTCTCTCCTTAAGCTATATAAAATTTGAATTTGAGAAAAAAATAATTTTTAAATAAATATTATAGATATACTTTACTTTAATTTTAAGATTTTTTTATTAAGATATTAAAGAAAAAGACGGAAGTGAGAAAACAAATAATTTTTATTGAATTTTTTACTTAAATATTGTAGCAATATTTGATAATTAAATGTTAATTTTAACAATTAATATATAAATTTTTTATTTGATTTTAATCAATTGTGAGTAGGATGTTCAATAAAAATGAGAGATAAAAATAAAATAAAATAATTTTTGTCATTTGTATAGAGTGATATTTTTACTTAGATAAATAAAAGAAAAAATAATTAATATTAAATTAAAAAAAGATAGTAAACAAAAATAAGGTGGAGAGAAAAAAATTGATAAACACCAAAGGATTTAATTTATATATATTATCAGTGTAAAAAAATTTTATACAGATATCTAATTATATATTACCATATCAGTAAAAATATTTGACTCAACCATCTACTACCTTAAAAATCTTTCAAACACAAGCATATAGCTGGATAATAGTGTAAAACTCTTTTATACTATCAATGCATATCAATTAAACTCAACACCAAATAACCAAAAAAATAAAAAAACAAAGTAAGACAAAAATAAAATAATTGACATATAGCAAATTTGATAAATGGAAGAGCTATGACATATTTTTATCTTCTTTCCCCTTTCTCTTTTGGCTTTTAAAAAATGTATTTTTTTTTTTTTTGCTTTAAAAAAATTATATAATAATCTTAAAAAATTTGAAAGCGGGGGAGGTGAGGATCGAACCCGCAACATCAAGCCAGAAAGACGCGTGCGCGAAGACCAGATGTGCTAGACATTTTCCCACATTACTAATATATAACGATAAAAATGAAATCTGCACTATCTGCACCACGCACTATCTGCACCAGAGTACGCACACAGGGCTTTTTCTTTTGTGGGTGAATAAAAAATATGTGGGAGCTGATATGACCGAGAGAGAAGCCATAAGATAAGCTAGTCAAACAAACATAGGGTAGCAGGACAACTCTTGCATTGACCAAGGAGAGACATGAGGGGAAGGTAGACTATATCTTTTCTGAACCAATACATAAGGTTGTCGGAGAAAAGTTGAGGTGAGTGAAATGACACTAGCGCGAGACAAAGGAGTCGTTTGATAGGCGCGACATTTGAATGGGCAAGATATACCATATAAATGATATTGATTGAGGATATTCTGACGAAAATGGGTGAAAAGGGGAAAAATATAAAAAATGTTGTGAGGTCAGTGTGGACTCTGGAGTGTGTCCTGGTGTTTGGGTTTTAAGTAGAAGTCTCCTTATCTCTGATGTCTCTATTCCGAAGAAAATTTCCATTTATTTCGGCCTGTACCTAACAACTTGACAATTAATTAGAAGAGATTTATATTGTTTGCACTAAAATTTTTTCGGTCTTTATATTTATTTATTTTTATTTTTATTTATTATTAAATAAAATATAAAACCCAGATCAAATAAAATTCATGCTAATTCTAATAATTGATAAAAGTAAATCAATACATAGATCGAAGAAAACTTTTTCTCGTTGGAATGGAAACGTTTGTAGACTCATAGTGCATGTCTGTTTGAGCGTTTGGTTCTCCATCCGTCCTTTCCTCTATCTCGCAAGCAGTGACGTTGTTGTTTGGATACTTTTCAGTTGGAACAATTCCAACGAATTTTTTATGCAATCCGCCATTAATGTCAAAGCAATAAGGTAGAGCTTTTGCGTTCAAATACGTAAGTTGAAGATTTGAAATAAATAATTGATATCTTAATTACCTATTTTAACCTCCTATCAAAAACATTTATTTTACAATTTTAGAAATTAAAATTTCAATCTAATTACTTTTTCATGTAAATGCCCTATATATTTTGTTGTAAATTTAGTTTTTATGTTTTTGGGTGCACAATTTAGTTTTTATTTATAATAATATTAATATACTTTATTTAAATATTTTGAAAATAAAATGAAATAAAAGGATGATATTAAAAATATAGTATGAAACTCATGTACTTTTGATAATTATACATGTAAAAGTGATTTTAATTAACATCACCAAAACAATATTTATTGTATCACATTTATTTTTGAGATAAAAATTTTTAAATATAAATTACATTCACATCAACTCATTTTTATCTAAATCAATACTGATAAAGTCAAGTTAATCCGAACCCCAATTTGTATACTGTAATTCAAACACGCACGCATAGTCATAAACACTGCATACTAGTTTTATTCGTGACTTGACTATGGATCACAATAGTCATTTTAAAAACGAGAGTTCCAACTCGTTAGGCTCAACCATTCCACAAGTTCAATGGTGTGCCGTATGCATCTAGAGCTAGTTGGATTGGCTTTCTTTTAAGGGGAAAAAAAAAAGGTACTTGTATAAGTTTTTAAAAGGGTTTAGATATAAATTTTTTTAAAAAAATTTATTATTTTTGTTTAAAAGTTAGGAAGATTCAACTTCAATAAAATGTCAAAATAGAAGTAATTTTTAATAAAATTATATTTTAAAAATATTTTTTACTTTTATTTTTTATTACAATATATTTTTGTTTATTTCTTTCTAAATCCTAGTTTTCTTTCCTCATTTTGAATGTTTATTTTTTTTTAATTTGGCTATCAAAAAGATTTTTTTTGTATCTAAATAGACTTATAATACTTTTAATAATTAAAAGTACTTCTTATATAATCTATCTAAATATAAAATAATTTTTTTAAAAAATTAATTTCTATTAAAAAAATTTAGAGAAAAAATATTTTTTTTTTTTTAAGTTTATTCAAACACGTCATAGATTGACTTGACTTTTAGGATGAAGTGTAGAAAGGAAAATACATTTATCTCAATAAATCGTGTTTGAGACCCAATGGAGGTAAACTCTATCATCTTTTTCATAGATAAATTATAGAAGTTATTTAAACAAAACTCAAAATGGATTAGATGAGTCAAATTTAGATCCATGCAAATGCACCATGACATGAAGAAAAAGGTAAGACATTGTTTATGGTCATGGTTCAACTTCGATCACTTCAATTCAAAGCATGAATACTTCCAACTTTATGTCTGAAACGACTATTACACTATGGACAACATGAAGGGATGAATTAAGTTGATTGAATTATGTTGTGCAATCAGTATCCAGTATCCAGTCCCCAAGTCTCAGATTGATAAAATTGGGAAAAAAAAAAAAAAGTTGAAGAAGATGATATAACAGCCTTAGATAAATAGATAAAAATACATTAACATAAGGTCACAAGAAATTTTCATTGCAGGTTGCGGCATTCGCCCACCAATCAGTTGAGAGGTGGAACATTCACTTCTATAGATCCTTCCAACATCTGTGTCACCACCTTCATATCTGGTCGCTGAGTTGGTATAGGACGTAGGCACCATAATCCAACCAGTGCCATTCTTTCAAACCTCCTGAAATCACTCATAACTTCAGGATCGTGAGTCACTGCGGCTCTCAAATTCCCTTCTTTTGCCAGATATTGAACCCAATCTACAAGTATCATGTCATCAACCTCTATTCCATCTTCAATTTCATGCAACTCAAGGTGCCTTCTGCAGAATATGATTTCCAACAACATGACACCAAAGCTGTAGACATCCACCTTTGTAGTGACAGGTGCATTCTTGAGCCACTCTGGTGCCATATATCCCATTGTCCCTCTAGCATTGGTGCTTGTTTGACTTTTATCTTTCATTAGCAGCTTTGCTAGACCAAAATCTGCAATTTTAGCAGTGTAATTTGAGTCAAGAAGAACATTTTGTGGCTTTATGTCGCAATGGATAATTGGGCGGTCACACTCTTCATGCAGGTATGACAAGCCTCTAGCAACTTCAAGCACAACTTTGGCTCTAAATTCCCAGCTAGGTCTATCCCCTTCCCCAAAGAGGAACTTGTATAGTGTCCCATTTTTCATTTGCTCATAAACCAGAAGCCGATGATTCTGCTCATTACAGAAGCCCAAAAAGCTAACAAGATTTCTATGATGAGTTAGAGCAATTACTTGAACTTCTGTCACAAATTCTTTGTCACCTTGTTCTACTACTTTATCGAGTTGTTTCACAGCAACCTCAACCTGTTCACCCTCCAAGGTCACAGCCCCACTATAGACTGTACCAAAGGCACCTCGGCCAAGTGTGTCCTTGAATCCATTTGTTGCATCTCTCAGCTGTTGGAATGAGAATGCCTTTAGGTTGATATCCACAGGCCTTGGCTTTGGTGGTGTCTTTTTATGTTTGAGATGCCAACATCCTGGGTAATGATATATGGCTGTAGCCGCAAACAAAACAGCAAGTAGGGAGCAACACAAGAGAGCCATTAGCAAAACCACCCAAGATGGTGAATCCTTTTCATCGTGTATGGGAACCCGAGGAACTTTAATCAATGTCACATGATTGCTAGTGCCCGGAACGCCTGTTATGGCATTAATAAGAGGCGCCTTTTTCTTGTTACAAACTGAGTTAGCAAAAACAGCAGCCATGCTGAAACAATCATCCAAGAGCTGCCTCTGGCAAGTTTCCAAATCCGAAGCATTGTTGAGCGACAGATCAGCATTAGTATAGCTTTCATTTGGTATATCAGCATCTTGAATTTGCTTCACTTCCACAGCAAAGTCTCCATCAGAGGGATTTGCAGCACAAAAGTCCATTACCTCATTTGGATAGCACCCTTTGGAGGGAACACTGGGATCCAGAGGTGTATAGCCAGGCACACATCCACAAGTGAATGTGCTACCGTTAGGAGGAGAACTGCAAATGCCATACACCCCACAAATGGCAGTCACTCTGCACGGCTGTTGTACGGCGTTCCATATAGGCGTCCATTGAATTCCGTTCTCTTTCTGGTAAATCATCTGCTGGAAGTTTCCCGAGTCATCAATCACTGCACGATGATAGTAATCTTGGATTAGAAGTGGAACCTCCGATTGAGTTGTCATATTATGTATATTCTGGGTGCCATTGACCGCGTAAAGAAGTGCTGTTGTGTTGTCAAAAACAAGTCTCACGTCTGTGTACGTGATAGGTCCAATATTAGCATACCAGTAAGCATCAGCATTGAACTGATTAGATTTTAGAAGAATGTTGCCATCAAGTTTTTGGATCTCCAATCTGTATCTCCCAGTTGAGTAGTCCACTGTTCCATTGGCATTGGAGTAGAGCCTCTGACCCATGCCCAAAGATTGGCCTAATAGAAGAGTATCTGTGGGTGAATCAAAGCTCTGCCAGGTAATGTTGGAAACTTGGTCCTTCAACACCAAATTCCCATCATCCTGCATCATAGCAGAAGTTGTATTTGTTCCATTGTAAAGTGGAAATGATGTCCCGTTTGCATGTTGGAGCAAAAATTGGCCATCCCGTGTGAGATTAATGGTTGATCCTATTTGAGCTGGATCGTCACGGTTGGCAGACCAGACCAGAGTTTTCTGTGGAATCTTGTCAAACCAAATTGCAACAAGGTAGCGACCACTTTTAAGGTGGTGGAACCCAAAGGCATAATCATCAGAGGATGATCTCCAAGACATCTTAGTGCCAGCGACAATGCTATCGCCGAGTTCAATGGAGTTAGCGCTCCTTGGAACATAGGATAAGAGAAGGAACAGAAGCAACGGAACAAAGTGTACAAGGAATTTAGTGGCGCTGGCAACAATCATGTTTATTGGGAAACAAGAGGGTGGTGGGAAAGATTTATGCAGCTAAAGGGTAAAGTTTTATTTGTGATTTCTCCAAAAGCAGTCTCATAATCATAAATAGCACCATGAATTAGGATATTTCGTGCCAATTCAGACCATGGAAAAGGTCTTGGCAGTGGGACACGGACACGGACACCCTATTCATGACATGAGTAAAATTCACAATTTCGGTAGTCACACTGACCCAGCAACATAGTGCGGTAGGCAAGATAGTGACATAACACTTGAACTTTCTCCATTTAGAATGGAGAAGACTTTGAAACGATCAATGTGTGGATAGCTTAGATTTATTTGTTTTCATGCGAGTGGAAAAATTGTGTCATGTACCTAACCTAGCACTTAGCAGTCCCTACAATGCTTACGTTGATACTGCCATAAGAAAAATATTCATCAGATAGTTAATTAATTGTTGTTCTCTAGGTTTTCGTCAACCGAATGGATTGTGACGTTTAGTTAGGCCCCAATTGTTACGCCATGTGGATGACTTCTGCCTTTGAAATACTGCTAAATTCACGACAAAAAAGAATACTGCTAAATTCAGAACCAAAAAAAGAAAAAAGGAATACTGCTAAATGAAGACCTCTTTTATTTTTATATTTTGTTATCTTATAATTTTGATTCACTTTTAATATAAAACTTTCTATACTATATTATTATCACATAATTATGTATCTGCACGTTATTAAAGAAATTTAATTTTTAAATAATTATTATCTTAATTAAACATTTTTAGATAATGTCATAGTACATGTTTTAGATAATATTATACAATTGAATAACAAAATCTTATATATTACGTAGCATATCATATTCTTATTTCAATCATTCATTTTAGATTGATACGATAATGACAATTAATAATAAACATTCAACTAAATATAATTAAATAAAATACAAAAGATGTGACAAAAAGATTTTAAAAAAATTATGCATTTACAGGAAGAGAGTTTAAATTTGCACCAAAAAAATTATTACTTTTTTTGAGAACTTGAAAAGATTTCAACTAGTCATTAATTTTTAATTCATTCAATATTTTTTAAGAAACTATTATAAATCATGATATATTACTTCAATTAAAAATTAAAATTATAAATTATTTAATGCTCATATATTATGTAATGTTTTTAATTTCATTAAATATAATTTGAAAGATTTTAAATATGATTGGAAAAACATATAATTTTGTAGAAATAATTATTTAAAAATTTTAACATAATAATTTAAATTTATGATAATAATAGCATTTTAACTTCGCCCTTAATTGTTTGTCTCATTCTGATGTCTAGCTCTTCAGCACTCAGGTCCAATGGAGAATCTGAACTCTGAAGCCTGATAAAATAGTTCAAGGAAATAAAAGAACTCTTGAGATCTTGTAAGAAATAGCTGCATATAATAATGAATCAGAGGCGCCCTGATTTTATATGGTCTTAAGTTGATATGTTGTGCAATCGGTATTCAGGCCCAAGTCTCGATTGACAAATTTGGAAAAAAAAAAAAAAAGAAAAAAAAAAGAAAGGATTGAAGAAGATGATATAAAAGTCTTAAATAAGTAGATAAAAATACATCAACATAAGGCGAATAGAAATTTTCATTGCATCATTTGCCGAACGATCAGTTGAAAGGTGGAACATTCACTTCTATAGTTCCTCCCAATATCTATGCCATTTCATGTTCTTACTTGTACTTGGTTACTAAGGCATGAGTAAAGATAGCCATTTGAACCTTAGCGAAATCTGCTTCAATACAAAATCTCATGCCTCCACCGAAAGCCATGAATTGTTTGGTTGCACCGTTTAGTTCTATTCCCTCTAGACCATTCTTTTGGGGTGAGGGACGGAGCTTCTTTAGGGCAAGAGAGGGACAATTGTGGCATTATCTTAAGAATCGCCGTAGTATGGTTGACAAGCTGTGGCTCATCCTTGGTGACTTCAATGAAGTTTTGCTGCCTTCAGAAACTAGAGGCAGGGTTTTCATCCAATCTAGAGCCGCTGTGTTTAAATGCTAGTTGATGGATCTTGGTGCATATTTTGTTTTTTGGGGGGGGGGGGGGGTGGATATATTCATAGTCCTGATCTAGCCAAGGGGCTACCAGAGTCGCTAAGAGACTTGACTGAGCCCTTGGAGATGTTACGTGGAGGAACCAGCTCCCTGAAACATTTGTTACCAACTTACCAAGACTTCATTCTGACCATTCGCTTATTCTTCTTAACTGTGGTTCTTCTCAGTTGAGGGGTAGTTCCACTTCCAAGCAACTTGGATGACGCATGACCAGTACTCAGGTGTCGTTAAGAAGGCTTGGATTAGAGGGGGTGATGATGTTGTTAATTGTCTGAATGAGGCTCGCCAAAGTTCAATAAAGTTCAACAGTGAAGTATTTGGGAATGTCTTCAGGAAGAAGAAGGAATTAGAAGGCCGTATCAATGGTATCCAGACGAGACTTGAATCTTGGGACTCAGTTTCTCTTGAGCTTTTAGAGAAGTCCCTCCGCCAGGAGTACGAGAAGGTCTTAGCTCAAGAAGAACTTATTTGGTACTAGAAATCTAGAGAGAATTGGGTTAAATTTGGTGATAGAAACACCAAATTCTTCCACACTCAGACTATTATTAGAAGATGCCGTAACAAGATTCATGGGCTTAACGTTGAAGTGGGAGTCTGGTGTATGGATGAAGAGCTGTTACAAACTGAAGCTCAAAGATTCTATCTGAAGTTATTCTGTAGCATATAGAAGACGTAAACCTTTCCTTTTGCAGGAACATTATTGTGCCAACCTTGGAGGAAGAAACTTCTATTTCTCTTTTCCAGCCAGTAAGAGTGGAAGAGGTTAACTAGGCAACTTTCTTTATTAAAACTCAAAGTAACTAATATAATAGATATGGTTGAAAAATATAAATATATTAAAGGGTTGTAAGATTAAAAAAATAATTAATAATAATTTCTTATTATTTATATTGTATTACCAAATTTTAAAAAAAAATTCTTGTTAAGAGATTAACAATATATTAATATAATTTCTTAATTTGAATCCAACATAAATTGATAATAATTATATAGTAGGTAAATCAATATTTGAGTAATGAATGTGCTTTGTATTATATATCCAACATAAATTTGTTTCGTTCGTGTGAGATATCATCATTTGTAAGAGAAATATTTAATGATATTTTTTTTTAATGCAAGCATCATAAACTTGTAATATAAGTTGTAAAGATCTTACAGAAAGTCCATCCCTTACTATTTTTAATCATTAATTTTATAGTATTTTTATTAATCAAAAGTAAATAATATTATAATATGTAGATCCCAATACAATTGAAATATTTAATCTTATGGATTTAATTGTAATATATAAATCTAAAATTAAAGTGTTATATATAAGATTAAAATATAATTAATAATATATTAAAATATTTGTATTTTTTATCAAAGTTAAAAAATTATTTATTGTTTAATAAAAATATATAAATAATATTTCTTAACTTAATTTTAATAATTAAAAAGTACAGACAAATTATAATTGATTAAAATGATAAGAAAGGTGAAAAGATAGTATTAGGAGAGAAAATATGTAAAAAAAATTCTCATGAAAGCTTTTTTTCTTTAAATTTTCAAGAAACTTCTCAGATATCAATATTTAAGAAAAAATAATAAATAAATTATTATTAGTTAAAAAAAGTGACTAAAACAGAAATTCTATATTTACTTATTTTTAGGAGAAGTTTTTACTTGCTTCCATGAGAAATTTTTCAAAATTCTCTCTTATCTCCATCTAAACCAATTAAATGCATTTTATTATCTGTGACCTCTTCATACCACCAATGCCATCCTTTCTTATATTTACTTTCAGTCTCTTTCTCTCTCAACTTCATATATATATATATATATATATAAAAGATTAAAAAATAATTAATAATATATTAAAATATTTATATTTTTTATCAAAGTTAAAAAATTATTTATTATTTGATAAAAAGTATAAATATTATTTATTAATTTTATTTTCAAAAGTAAAATATGCAAGTAAATCATTATTGCTTAAAATGACAAAGAAAATGAAAAGATAGTGTTAGGATAGAAAATATATAAAATAAATAAATAAATTTAAAAAGCTTCTCAAATAAGTATCAATATTTAAGAATAAGGTCCTAAAAATCGATAGAATATTAAATCGGATAAGATACTAATTCAAAAGTTTATTGGTTTAACTAGAGTTTAACTAGTTAAATTAGAATATATATATAGATATATATATATATATATATATATATATATAATATTTTTTTAATAAACAAATTCTATTAATAATACCATAATACAATTATTTTAAAGCCTATTAACAATTTTTTTGGTTAACAGCTCATTAACAAAAAACTCTAGTCGGGCCGAAAAAAAAAAAACACCTAGACCAATAATATATCAAAATGAAAGAAAACCTAGCGTTACTAAGGAGGCGCTCTTTAAATGGTCTCCGCGAAGTTAAGGACCATCAAATTCAGTGTATTATAAAACTAAAAAAGGCTAAAAAAATATTTTAAAAAAGCTAGCAAAATTATTTTTTTACCCCCCTCCCCGTTAATTCACCTATCCTTTTCTCTCTCCTTCCTACCAACCCCTTCGCAAATCCTAGATGCTCTCTCTCTCCTCTTTCTAGCCCACCGCACGCAGCCATTAACACAGCCCCATGTTGCTACAGCAGGGCCCTTTGCCCCCTCCATCTTCTCTCTTCTCCCTCTTTTTCTTTCTATCTCTCTGCATAACCAAATCCAACCAAATACTAACCCTTTCTCCCACCCAGAAGCTATGACGAAGACTAGCAGCGGTGAGGCTGAAGACCAGCGGCGGTGAGGTCGAACACAACAGCGAGAGTGCAGTGGTTCGAGTGGCGTCCTCTTTATCTCTCTTCATTTTTTTTTTTCATTTGCTGATGCTGTTTTGGGTTCATTACCTTCTTTTTTAAAAAAACCGCCGGATCGCTGGAGCCAGTCCGATTCGCCGGTTTAGTGGTTTTCAGGCAACTCAAAGCGATTTGCATTTGGGTTTTTTGAAAAGAGATTTTTGAGACTTGACTGCACCGGACGCCTAGCCGGTTTCCGGTTTAATCGATCAGTCAGGCCGGTCCAATCCAATTTTCAAAATTATGCTCAAAACTATGTTTGCCACCTCTCCATTCCACTAATCCTATCATTTCTTATCTTTAAAAAGCACTCGACCACCACAAAAGGAGGAGAGCAACAAAGGTTAAAGCCCATCAAAATATACAAGAGCAAAGCAAAAAAAAGACAATAGCCCAAAAAAAACAATCAAAATACAGGACAATCCACCAAATAACCATCAAGCCATAAAAGTAGAAGACAAACAAACCATGGGAACAACAACCACAGAAGCATAACAACCAACAAAATCGTTTTTTATCTTTACTTTCATTTTCTTTCTCTCTCATCTTAGTTTTCTTATCTTTATATAATATATAAATCTTAATTGAAGTGTTATATATAAGATTAAAAAATAATTAATAATATATTAAAATATTTATATTTTTAATCATAGTAAATTTTTTTTATTATTTGATAAGAAATATATAAATACTCTTCATTAATTTAATTTTAGTAATTAAAAAATATAGATAAATCATAATTAATTAAAATAATCATAAAAATGAAAAAATAGTATTAAGAGAGAAAATATATTAAAAAAATGCTCATAAAAGCTTTTTTTTTCAAAAAAAAATAAGAAGTTTTTCAAGTAAGTATCAACATTTAAGAAAAAATAATAAAAAAATAAATAATTTATGATTAACTAAAAAAGGTGATTGAAACACAAATTCTACATTTATTTGAGAAGCTTTCACTTGTTTCTATGAGAAAATTTTTAAAATTATCTCTTATTTTTGTCTAAACCACTTAAATGCTTTTTATTATCTACCACCTCTTCATTTTTCCAATACCTTTCTTATCTTTACTTGATTTTCTTATTTTTATGTAATATATAGATCTAAAATTGAAGTGTTATATATAAGATTAAAAAATAATTAATAATATATTAAAATATTTATATTTTTTTTATCAAAGTTCAAAAATTGTTTATCATTTGATAAAAAATATATAATACTATTTATTAATTTAATTATAATAATTAAAAAGTACAGGTAAAATATAATTGATTAAAATGATGAAAAAGAGGAAAAGACAGTATTAGGAGAGAAAATATGTAAAAAAAAATTTAACAAGCTTCTCAAATAAGTATCAATATTTTAAAAAAAATAATAAATAAATAATTTATGATTGGCTAAAAAAGGTGACTAAAAAACAAATTCTATATTTACTTACTTCTAGGAGAAGCTTTCACTTGCTGCCATGAAAAACTTTTTAAAATTATCTCTTATCTTCGTCTAAATCACTGGAATATTGTTATTGTTTACCACCTCTTCATTCCTTCAATACCATCCTTTCATATCTTTATTTTCACTTTCTCTCTTTATCTTCTTCATTTTCTTATCTTTATGTAATGTATAGATCTAAAATTGAAGGGGTATATATAAGATTAAAAAATAATTAATAATATATTAAAATATTTATATTTTTTTATCAAAGTTAAAAAATTATTTATTATTTGATAAAAAATATATAAATATTATTTATTAATTTAATTTTAATAATTAAAAAGTATAGATATAACATAATTGATTAAAACAATGAGAAAGATGATAAGACAGTATTAGAAAAGAAAATATGTAAAAAAAAAAAGAAGCTCCTCATGATAGCTTTTTTTTTAAATAAAAAAAATTAAGAAGCTTCTCAAGTAAGTTTCTACATTTAAGAAAGAATAATAAATAAATAAATAAATTATGATTAACTAAAAAAGGTGACTAAAACACAAATTTTATATTTACTTATTTACAAGAGGAGCTTTCACTTGCTTCCATGAGACACTTTTTAAAATTATCTCTTATCTTCATCTAAACTAATTAAATATTTTTTATTGTCTACCACCTCTTCATTCCACCAATATCATCCTTTCTTATCTTTATTTTCACTTTCTTTCTCTCGCTTCTTCATTTTTTTTCATCTTTATGTAGTATAGATCTAAAATTGAAGTGTTATATATAGGATTAAAAAATTATTTATTATTTGATAAAAATATATAAATACTATTTATTAATTTAATTTTAATAATTCAAAAGTATAAGTAGATCATAATTGATTAAAATGATGAGAAAGATGAAAAGACAGTATTAGGAAAAAAAATATTTAAAAAAAGCTTCTCATGAAAGTTTTTGTTTTTAATTTTTAAGCAATTTCTCAAGTAAATATCAACTTTTAAGAAAGAATAATAAATAAATAAATTATGATCGATTAAAAAAGGTGATTGAAGGATAAATTCTATATTTACTTGTTTCTAGGAGAAGTTTTCACTTGCTTTCATGAGACACTTTTCAAAATTATCTCTTATCTTCATCTAAACCAATTAAATACTTCATTAGTTTCAATTTATCTGTTAATTTAGATAATTTGATATATTCTTAATTTAATATATCTAGGTCAATTTGAATAATTTGGTATAGTATTAATTCAATGTATCTGGATATATTCAGATATATTGAATTAAGAATATCCAAATAAATTGAAATAGATGAAATATTTTTTATTGTCTGCCGCCTCTTCATTCCACCAATACCATCCTTTTTATCTTTACTTTCGCTTTCTTTCTCTCATGTCTTCATTTTCTTATCTTTGTGTAATATTAATCTAAACTTGAAGTGTTATATATAAGATTAAAAAATAATTAATAATATTTAAAATATTTATATTTTTTATCGGAGTTAAAGAATTATTTATTATTTGATAAACATATATAATACTATTTATTAATAAGTAAAAAGTACAAGTAGACCATAATTGATTAAAATGATAAGAAAGCTAAAAAGACAACATTAGGGAAGAAAATATGTAAAAAAAAGCTTCTCATGGAAACTTTTTTTGTTTTTTATTTTTAAGTCGTTTCTCAAGTAAATAAGTATCAACTTTTAAGAAATAATAATAAATAAATTATGATTAACTAAAAAGGGTGATTGAAATACAAATTATATATTTACTTGCTTATAATAGAAGCTTTCACTTGTATTTAGATACATTGAATTAAGAATATATCAAATTATCTAAATTAATAGATAAATTAAAATAGAGGGAATACTTTTTATTGTCTGTCATCTTTTCATTCCACCAATACTATCTTTTCTTATCTTTATTTTCACTTTCTTTCTCTTTCATCTTCATTTTCTTATCTTTATGTAATATATAGGTCTAAAATTGAAATGTTATATATGATGTTAAAAATAATTAATAATATATTAAAATATTTTTATTTTTTTTCAAAGTGAATTTTTTTTATTATTTGATAAAAAATGTATAAATAATATTTATTAATTTAATTTTTAAAAATTAAAATGTGCAAGTAAATCATAATTCAGTATAATAATTTCTTTTACTTGTAACTCGGTATACTTTTTCCAAACTGATTTCATAAATTGGCTAATAGGCACTAGCAGTAGTTATGTTTAGTAGGAAACAAGAGAGTGTTATAGATAGCACTGTTAGGGGAGCAAAACCATGGAAAGATTCTGGCAGGGGAACTCGCCACTCATGGCATGAGTAAAATTGATGACTTCGCCACCCACCGACAAAGATAATTAATGCCATGGGGACCAAGATAATGATATAACACCATAAAATATCTTAAATAATATTTTTTTTAGGATAGCTATCTAATTTTGATATTTTAAAATTTTAGAATATTTATTTATTTTTAATATTAAGATAATATTAATTTTTTTAATTATATCTTTAATTTAATTATCATTTATTATGATTGTAATTAAAGTTGAAGAATATATTAGATTAATCTACTAGCCTTAGATAGGGATAATTTTATCAATTTATATAATTTTATACTACTACCAAGGTTAATTTTTTTTCTTAATCAGTGTGTGTATTTTTTTTTTTTAAGACAGATATTATGAAATAGAGGGAATATGTATTATTAAAGGGGAATGTTAACATGAACGTTTAGGTGAAGATTAGCATTCTTTACTCTTTTACTTGAATAAAAATGTGGATTTTATTTTTTGTGTTTTAGTTGAATATCAGTGTCTAATTAATATTCCTTTTATTTTAGAATATCTATCCAATTTTGATATTTTAAGATTTTGGAATATTTATCAATTTTTAATATTAAAATAATATTTTTTTTAATTATGTCCTTAATTTAATTGTCACCCACTGTCATCATAATTCGAGTTGAAGAATGTGCTAAACCAACCCACTATCGTCTATATAAAGAGAATAATTGTAGTATTAATTATATTAATAGAAGTATATTTCTTTAGACATAAGTAATTTCATCTATTTATACAGTGTTGTGCCACTATCAAGGTTAATTTTTTCCTTAATCTATGTATTTTTTTTATTTTGGACAAATATTCAAAAATAGAGAAAATAATTAATAATAATATTCTTATAAAATATTAATTAATATAAAATCACATTATTTCATCGTGAGAATCACATAGTTGATTAAAATTTTTGCACCAAAAGGTTGAAGAGGCCCAAATTTGTTACTATTTCAATACAGTAAAAAAAGTTTTTATCTTATTAAAAAATAATAAAATTAACAAAACAACAATTTGTTTATTCTACTTTTAAGAAAATTTAAAAAATTAGTTAAAATTTCTATCTGTATTCACTATGCACACATGATAACCTGTGATTTTATATTATTCAACATTATAAATTTTATATAATTTTTTGGCACACGTAATTTTATGTAGGATTAAATTATTGATAACATTTATATTTGAAAATAATAAAATTTATGATATTGCTAATTATTAAAAGAGAAATGGATAATTACAAGGAGAGAGATAAGCAATTATTCTATTTGTAATTATTAAGAGAGAGAAATTTTTATCATTAATTAATAAAATTATTGTTGTAAATTATTAAACTAGACATTATTATTCAACTTAAACATAAAGGACAAAATGGATATTTTCATCTAAGTAAAAGAGTGGAGGATGCTAACATTTACCCGAAAGAGTTAAGGTTAGCATTCTCCACTATTAAATTATATCACTAAATATATAATTATTTTATATTGGTTATGTATCAAAAATTAATTCTAAATTTAAATTTGAGTAAGGATAATATTACGCAAAAATGGTTGAAATTTTAACATAACATAAAATAGTTATTAAATAGTATAAAATATAATAAGCATTACTTATTTAAATTTCAACAAGCATGCTGGAAAAAGAATGTGTCTAACATTTTTCTTTTAACCAATTAATTATGCGCTTCATACAATATAATATTGTGTCTAATATAATGTAGCGCTTCATATGAGTTGTTATTGTTATTAGTTGTTGTAGTTCAAGGAAACTCTTGGTACTCCTGGCAACAATCATATTTACTAGGAAACATTGGATTGGTGGGAAATATTAATGCAGCTAAAGGTGAAGTTGTATTTGTTATATCTCCATAAGCACTATCATCATCTTAAGTAGCACATTTGTTGAAATTTTGAGGCCCTTAGATCTAGATTTGACTTTGATTATAGCGTGCAAATCAAGAAGGAAAACATAAACATAACTAGGTAAGAAATATCTAAGTTAATTAAGGAAGAATGATCGATTCATAGCTCTTCATTCTTCGTTCTTCAAGTTTGTAGAGACGGAGAGAGAGGAGAGAGAAATAGGTTAAAGTAGGCCAAAGGCAAAGAAGTACTCCTTATATTCCCTAGAAAATCGAATATACAAACTGTCTTAAATAGGGTAATAGATGTCTATATATAGGACTAGTAGAATGAATCTCTCCTTGTATCAACAAATATGATGAGCCAAGTCACTCATTATAGTAAGGCCTATGCACAAAAGAAACATAACAATACCTACTAATAAGCAGTGCGTAGGCTCAATAAATCTAATAACAATAATAATTATAATAGACTTTAATCAATTTTGACATCCATTTAATCCGGATCCAAAATCAAATGTGATTTGATTTATGTAAGTCCATAAAATATTCCAATAGTCTCCCATTTGGATGGCATAAATCAAATCAGCAATATGTAGCCACAATATGATGTCAAAATTGAGCTTCCACTCTTCACCAAATTGTTCAATATGGGATAACAAGCACTCAACAATGCAAAAAATCATATTTGAAATATTATTGATATCATGCACATGAGATATTTATCTCCAGATGACCCAACAAATGGTGATACATAAGGAAATAGGAATGCACAACAAAACGGCATGCCAATACATTATCAAAGTGCAATTCCTAGATGCTATATGAATTATAATAAATCTCAACACAATATAAGACAGGTCCGAAATAACTCCAATATGTGCCATATCAATATAAGTGTGCACAATAATATATGGCAATAGAAGCATCCATTCAAGATGCTCTCTAAGATTCAACAAAATATCTCAACATAACGAAATTAAGACGAGGTCTGATATATCTCAACAGTAATGCCATTATACAAAAATTTTAAACAATTAAGCTGCTCAAACTTAAATGGCATTAACAATAGTATGAGG
The DNA here is from genome assembly GCA_031439595.1 of Pterocarpus santalinus. Lineage (NCBI taxonomy): Eukaryota > Viridiplantae > Streptophyta > Magnoliopsida > Fabales > Fabaceae > Pterocarpus > Pterocarpus santalinus. The sequence goes on from CM062531.1 coordinate 1,240,917, forward strand.
TCATAATAAATATACAAAACAAACTCTCACTAACCCAAACACTAAAGGGACCTCAATATACTCGTACAGGTAATATAATCAACAACAAAACCATTAGCGGCTAGCATTTGGTCAAGAATCAACAACAATAAGTTTTGCAGGAACACACTCGAGAAGAATCCACCACAAATTGTCATATAATCACAAAAGGATACAAAATAATATATGGCCAAAAAAATTATTAAGTTTCAAGACAATAACAATGTACACTTCTCCCACTAATCTAATATATCAAAACAACATAACATTCCCATTAGAGATCATAAAGTTTTAATATACTCTAATAGTACAATAATAAGTAGTGGGATAAGCAATGGTTTGTGGTAGAGTGCTCAATGTGAGTTTGAAACTTACAACAATTCTTTCTAACAACAAAAGTACAAAATAGAGAGAGATACAAAAGTGCAAAGTCATCAAAATTTTTAATCACAAAGTCTCACAAAATCAGCTTTGCATACTCTGTTTGCATAATTGAGGAGATCATAAGTATCTTTGACACTTTACAATAAATATCTCCTCTTTGTCATCGCAAACTCAAATAGCAAATTGAGCACAAAATTAATGTATTAGTAGTGAAAGTATTGAGACTTCTAACCACTAATGAGGACAAAACAAAATATAAAGTTTTTAACTCCCATTATAACAATAATTTCTATATAAATGGGAGTAGTACTATATTCTAAGAAATAAACAATGTTCTCATAATAGGTCTCAAACAATAGAGTAGTGATGGACTAACGGGAAATGAGAAAACCTTACTCCAAAATATTATAACATGAGCACAAATTAATTGGTTTTCTCACATTCAATTAACTGGGCAATTAATCGAACTAGTGCCTTGTATCATTGCAATTCGGCCGAAGGGTCTTAGATCACAATATACAAGTCTCTCTTACTTAATAGAGAAAAATAATAATAACGATGATATTAGAATTTTATGACGATATATATAAGAGTATACTTAAATTATTTTTCTTTATCACAAATGATTATGTCAAACTATGTCATACCGAAGGGTATGTCGATCATCTACATAGCTTAACAATATTCACAATTCATAAAATAATTTTTTTTAACATAAATAAGCTTCACCATAAGTGAAAGCAAAGTTTACAAATATTGGATTACTCTAAAATACCTAATTACAAATGGAGCTCTGCCATGCAATTGCAATACCCTTTATAGTCTCAAAATTTAATATATGAATAGACTCCCACAAACATTAAAATCACGTCCTTAAAGTTAATACCGAGAGGATACTGAAAATCTTATGACACAATTTTCAAATCATCAAGAATCACGTCAATACAGACAAACTAAAGGGCAAGTTTATTATCAACATAACTCTCAATGCAACACTAGTAAAAATATTAAATATCCATAAAGAATAAAGATAGCATAGCCAATTGAATTTTTACAAAAGGAAGTACAAAAAGTGTACAATAAATAACAAACTATGAGCAAAACTCCCCTCAAAAATAAAAAAAAAGATACATGACTGTCAATTTGTGGAACCAAACATAGAGAGATTTTCAAAATTTGAATAATTACTCTTATTTTATAGTGGTACATCATGTCACCTAAAATAACTTTCTCTTTATGGAAAATGAGATTTTATCCAAAAGCAATAACACTTTGACCATTACAAAATTTGTATTTAAGCAGTGAAAACTCCCAAGGCTCAATATTTTCAAAGCCACAATATGCTCCAATATTTAGGCATCTAATTAATTTAGATTTTAAAATCAAATCTAATTTTGATTTATGCAAGTCTACAAAATTATCAACATTATCCTACTTGGATTGCATAAATCAGATTATCAAAATCTTATAAAAAAAATATTATTCCATATAATATGCGAGTGTGAAATGGAATCATGTTCTAGAGTTGCAGATAAGAACTATCAAAATAATATTGCATAATATTATTCACAAAAATAACATTTGTCACAATTGGTCTCGCGAAGGCGAGCTCACAATCATAAAAAAATGCCCAATAATATTATCAAAATATCATAGAAAGCAACTTTCAGAGTAATATTGCATAAAAAGGGCCACATAATTACAAATTTGCAATGTTCTATAATCAACATATGCACAAGAAAGATACCAAAAATTATATCAATACTCACAAAACATATCAACTCTGAGAATGCACAAATTATGACATGCTCAGATATATCATAATTATCAACAAGATTTTTTCATGTTAAAAATTGGAGAGTATCGCACATTTTTAATTAATTTAAATATGCAAAAATTTGTAATAAATATTTATAATGCCCAAAAGAATAATTAAAATTTACTAATAATTTCAATTTAATGTAAAATATAATACTAAAAATTTTCTCGAAAATTTGGGCTAAAAAGGGCCTTCCATGTGCGTCACATGCACATGCCCACTAGTGGGACCTAAATAGGGTTTTCTTCTACCCCCATACGGGTTGACCCGCGCAGAACCGAGTCTAGGCGGGTTTCCACCATTTCTGGCCATAAGGAGCTTTATTTCTGCTCCTTTCTGGCGCGGTTTCAGCCAAGAATCTAACGAGAACATCATGCGAACAAGACCCATCAAAAGAATCATGGATTCATGCGATTTACCACGATGAACATACCCCCTCTTCAAGCTAGGTTTTTGCTACTTTTCTCCCTTAAATCTCCACCAAAATCTATGTTCTTTAGCTCTTTAGATTAGTAAGAACAAGAGCAACAGTAGCCCCAAAGAAATTTGAATCAATTCGCCCAAGATATGGTCTTGGGGTTTTAAGTGGGAGAGTTAGGATTCACATGATTTTTCTTCAATCTCTCCCTCAATACTCAACGATTTCACGCAAGTTGGTGTCCTTGGATTTGTGTGTATGTGAAAGAGAGAGAGAACTATAAAACCCATACAGAGGCTTGAAGAACTGTGATCTATAATTTTTAGACTCGCTCCATAAACATCTACGTGGTTTTCCTCAGTTTTTCGAGGATTTCTCTCTCATTTATCAATGAAATTCCACAATACTTAGGTCTATGGATTCATAGTGATGAGCTCTACAAAACTCCTATGGTGATCAAATGCAACTTGGCCTAAACAACAAATCTGGGTTTTCAATCAAGGGTTAGGGTTCTTATTCTTTTTACTTTGATTTCTCTTTCAACTAGTAACCACTTTTTGTAATCTCTATGTTCATCAACTCAGGACATCAATATTAACAATAACTCTTAATCAATTTTAAGATTAATCAGTGAAAATTTGAAATTCCAAATTTGGTTCATAAGGTTTCGTGCATATACACAATTTTCAATTTATTTCATATATCAACACCTAATCTCAAACCAGAACATAAGTCACAGCCATAGTTAAAGATCTAAAAAGGCTCTGATACCACTTGTTGAAATTTTGAGGCCCTTAGATCTATATTTGATTCGATTATATCATACAAATCAAGAAGGAAAACCGAAACAAGATTAGGTGAGAAATACCTGAGTTGATTGAGGAAGAATAACCGATTTACAACTCTTCGTTCTTCATATTTTTAGAGAGAAATAAATAAGAGAGAAACATGCCAAAGCAGGCCAGAGGCAGAGAAGAACTTTTCCTATTCCTTAAATAGTTGAATGCATATATTATCTCAATAGGGCAATAGGCACCTATATATAAGGTTAGGAAAAAGGGATTTCTCCTTGTGTCAACAAATGTGAGAAGCCAAGCCACCCATTACAGCAAGATCTATACATAAAAAGGAACATAATAAAACCCATTAAGGAGCAGTGCATAGGCCAATAAACCTAATAACAACAATAATTGCAATAATTTAGGCTTAAATAATTGGCTTTAATCCATTTTGACATCCAATTAATCCAAGTCCAAAATTAAATATGATATGATTTATGCAAGTCCACAAAATATTCCAAACCATTAAGATAATTTGTGATAATTTAGACCATGGAAGAGTTTTGGCAGTGGGACACCCTATGTAATCATTAGAAAGATTGATAACTTCGGTAATCCCATATCACAATAATGTAGTATAGATGAAGATAATGACAAAAGACTCTCTCCATCCAAATTGTAGAAGATTTTGAAATGATTTAAGTTCATAGCTTGGATTTATTTGTTTCCATTGTGAGTTCATTATCATAAGAAAATTGTTTAGAGTATGGATAAGGTGGTCCACCCCATTTCTAGAGCACCACTCTAAAATTACAAAATCGGCCTCTTGCATCTTGATAATTAAAAAATAACTGACAAAAATAATTAAATTAGAATCATTTAAAATTTACAAGAAATGGAGTTGCCACCAACATTTGCCTTCACTGCCCACTGGAGCTTTGCCTCGTCATCACTTTTTAGGGATGTTTAAATCCAATCAAAATCTTTAAACCAATATAATCTAAACCAAAAACTGATCAAGACTACAAAAGTTTGGGTTTGATTAGATCTTATTTTTTGCAAATCACTTGGATTGGATTAGATTTCGAATTTAAATTTCAAAACCGATCCAATCCAATCCAAACTAAATAATACTATATGATACAATGTTTTATTGTTAAGTTTATACTTTTACTTATAATAATTTTAATTTATCACATAAATTTTTACATTTATATATCATTCTCATTTAAATATCATTTTATGAAAATTATATGAGTCACTTTTATTTTTTATTTATTTATTTTGTTGATTCAAGTTACTTTTTATTTATAATATTTTATACTTAATATTTTCTTTTATAGAAAATAGATTAAATCGATCCAATCCAAGTCGTAAAAAAATTGGTTATGATTGAATCAAATTTAAAATCTAAACTAAACTGATTTAATCCAAACTGCTATATATTTTATTGTTTGGATTGAATAATTTTTTACTCAAAATTGATTCGAACTGCACTACGAGCACTCCTATCACCTTGTCCCTATTGTTTGCGTTATGCTCCTTTGTGACATCATCACCACCACCAACCTCGTCAACATTGTTGGAAGATTAAGTGAGAAACCATAATAGAGTCAAACAATACATATTGACCCAAAATCTTAAGACAATGAGTATTGAGTTCTCTATATTATATACTCTTCACTTAACCATTTTTAATCAATATGGGACTTCATCACTCACATTTAAAATTCAACACTCTCCTCCCCTGAACGGTAGCCATTTCGAGTATTCAATGATGCTAACTAGAGTCACACTGGCTTTCTTCACTTATACCACCGACGTCTTCCAATACTCGATCAAGTCAATCCAAATCATTAGCTTTCATATCACTTGTTGGGAAAAGGGCTTAAAATCTAAGGAGATTGAAATTAATGAATTAAATGAGAACCATAATAGTGGTTGGACACCACATCTTGCAAGATGTGCTTGCGGTAATGAATCTATATGTTCTCCATATTATATATGCTTAACTTAGTTCATTCTTAACTAATATGAAATACCACTTACACTTGAAATTCTAATAAACACACCATCAAAATCTACAAGCAGATCTCTAGATTCAATCTTGGCGCCACATTCATGCCCAAAATGTTGAGTTCTATCAATTTTAGCGCGCTCTCAAGAAGGTTGTATTGCTCTTTACTCACCCTATCACCACCAAAATGTCTTTTGTTGATTTAAAACCCCAATCATTCAATTAATTAACCATTTGATTGATTGAGATTGCTGTATGCTATATTGGTGGGTGAAGCGAGACTGAGGTCTTGTTTCGTAATGCTATGATTTTCTTACAGCTGCTGAGCTTTTTAGACTCTTTAAAAGCTATTTTAAATTTCTATTTGATAAAATATTATAAAAGTTGTTATCAATAAGTAGAAATCATAAGAATAGTATTTGATAAATATATTATAAAATTATTCTTAAAATTTAAAATGACTATAATGATCATAAATATTAAAGAGAGTATATTAAAGTTAGAACCCTTAATTTTTTTTTTTGGGAAGTGGAAACCCTTAATCAAAGAAAGGATAAAATTAGATTTTTATTAAAATTTGATATTATGTTAGTGTTTTAAGTTTTCGAGAATATGAGTTAAATCTGAAAAGCAACCTATGAGATATTCTCAAGAGCACCCCCAACTTTTAAAAGTTAAAAATATAAGCATCCCAATTTTTTATTTGTCAAATAAAAAAATTGATTTATATGTTTTATAAATAGAAGTACGCCTCAAGAGTGAGATGGCGATGGCTGTCCTCTCCCCGGGAATGAGAAGTTGATGATGACAAACACCGATACTTTGCCTCACGCTTCAACATGAAGTGTTGATTTTCTTCTTTTCTTTTTTTTTTTTTTTTTGGTTCAACAATGAAGCATCGATTTTTTTTTTTTTGGTCGGAGAGGAGGGTTTTTTTTTTTTTTTGTTGGGGGGCGGGGTGGTGCGGGCACGGGGCTCTGCCCCTGTGAGTCTCGAACTCATGCCTTACGCCCTGCCATGTGTACTCGCCTCTGGGTGCAACCATCGATTTGATTATGAATTAGAAACAAAACTAGTGGGCCGGACCGGGCTGGATTTACTACCACACAATAGCATCATCCAAAACAGAAACCTAGTTCTGACCCACAAAAAACAAAGAAACCTAGTAAAATCGAATGGATTATGAGGTGTAGTCAAGGCCCATTCATCATGAAATGTGAATGAATTATGAAAGAAGTCTGCGTTTGAAATACTACTAAATTATCCGACCAAAAAGAAAAGAAAAAAAAAGAAATAGTACTAAATTCTGACCCAAAAAAACAAATTGCTAAATGAGCACATCTTTTTATTTCTATATTTAATTTTCTCAGAATTTTAATTGATTTTATTATATCACATAATTATGTATTTTCACATTGTTAAAGAAATTTTATTTTTAAATAATTATTATCATAATTAAACATTTTGAAATAATGTCATAATACATGTATTAGATAACAACATACAAGTGAATAATAAAATCTTATATATTACGTGGTATATCATATTATAATATCAGTCATGTATTTTAGATTGATATGATGATGACAATTAATAATCATAAAACTAAACAATGAAGGCAAAATATAATGAAATTATTATTTCATGTAAACTTATAATTTTAATACATGTTTAAGACGTAAATATTTTATACAGTAATAATACTTTATTTAGTATTTAATAAATTAATACTTATTTGAAATATTAAAAATATATATTATTAAATATATATCACTAAATATATAATTATTTTATGCTGATTATATATCAAAATAATATTAAATTTAAATTTAAGCAAGTCTAATGTTGCACAAGAGACAACAGTTGAAATTTTAATAAAACAAAAAATAATTGTTAAATACTATGAAGTAATAAATATCACTTATTTAAAATTCAAAAAGCATACCGGCACAAATATTCCAACATTTTTCGTTTAACTAATTATGCAATTCGAAGTTAATTGGGAGTAAGTAATATTGTGCTTTAAGCATCCGTTTGATTTGACTGAAAGTAAGAAGATGGAGAGCATGGAGAAAAGAAAATGTATTGAGCTTCCATTGTTTGGATGAGTATGAAAAATGGTGAGAAGAGAAAAGTAATATGTCGGGCTCACATTCAAACTTTTCTCCTCTTATTAGCCAGAAAATTGAAAAAGAGAAATATTTTTTGTATCATTGGGGTAGATAGACACCTTAGACACCTAGAGATAGAAAGGAGAAAAAAAATTGTAAAAAAAAGTGAAAAAGAGTTAAATGATTGATGGAGAGAAAAGAAGCTGAGAGAGGGTATTGGGGTGTTGGGATTTTGGATATGTACAAATAACATAACCCATTGAAAAAAGAGGGGAGAATAAATTGAATTACAATATTGCCCTTATCAAAATATTAAATAATAATAAAGTTTTCTAAATTTATAATTTTTTTATTTAACAAATCATTTTTAAATAATTTTTATAATTTAAATATTAATAATTAAATGTTTTATTAATATTGTTATTGTAAAATTATTTATTTAATTATTTAAGTTATAAAAATGTTTAAAAATTAAATTAAAGAAATATATTTTAACATAACTATTATTTTTTTCTTCTTATTTTCTCTTCATTCAAACATATATGCTTTGTTTGGATGAGAAGAGAAAATAAGAGGAAAGAAGATGAAGAGAAAAGTGTATTTTTTTGTTATATATTTGAATGAAAAGAAAGAAAATAAGAGTTATGTTAAAACGACATATACATCTTTATTGTAATAATTTTCAAATGTATTTCTTTAATTTAATTTATAAACATTTTTATAAGTTAAATAAATAATTTTACAATAATAATATTAATTAAATATTTACTTATTAATATTTAAATTATAAAATTTGTTTAAAAATAATTTGTTAAATAAAAAATTATAAATTTAGAAAACTTTATTATTATTTAATATTTAAATAGGGACAGTATTATAATTCAATTTATTCTCCTCTCTTTTTTTAGTTTTTTGGTTAACAAGAGGAGAAAAGTTTGAACATGAGCCCACATATTACTTTTCTTTTCTCACCATTTTTTGTACTCATCTAAATAATGAAAGCTCAACTTTCAATACATTTTTTCTTCTCATATTTTCTATCGTCTTTTTAGTTGAACCAAACAGACATATAATAAAAAATATTTTTTTTATTTTCTTTTCTCTTTATCTCTTTATCTCTTTTTTTTTTCTTTTTTTCCTTTTCTCTTATTTCCTCTTCTCATTCAAATAAAATATAAGGTGCTCTCTCGGGTGCCCGGCAAAATGTGAGGGCACTCGTACCCTGCTCAATTGTCACCACTAAAAATAAAACATATGTTAATTTTAATGATATGTCATTAATTATTGATCAAATCTTATTTTAATCCCAACACAGATTTTTTTTTACGTTTTTACCTCAAATATTATTCAAATTTACTTTTTTTATTTTACAAATAAATCCCTCAATTTATTCAATCGGAAAAAAAAATCCCAAAATCTCGTCGCCTTCCTCTTTGGATCCCACATCCCTCCACTATTGCCTGAATCGCCTCCATAGCCGCCTCCACTAGCTGATGAACTGTCGGACGCCGCATCAGCAGACCACCACAGATGGCTAT